>OY728125.1:211365523-213824560 GCA_963277665.1 Viscum album
AATGAAACATCACATTGTTTATGAGCTTAAGGGAATTTTGACTTTGTTAGAGACTATATCTTGTTTAGACTGGTTATGGATGCCTCAGATATGTCCCAGTCTAGCCAATACCTATTATCCAAGTATATAGATACTTAGGTACTCACATAATTATCCCATATTTGTGGGTAATGTATGTAAATAGAATATATATATAGATATAGATATATTGTAAATATATATTTTATAATAAGACTCTTTTTCCATCCTATGTAGAAGGAAGTAGATCCATCGAGGTGTCTTGTAGGAATTTGATTCAGATTTTGTTTCTTTATTCAACTTTGTTCATTATTTTTATACCTATAAACTATTGTTTCTATGTAAACATGATAGATTATATCGAGAAAATTTTGGTGATGACCTATAGGGATTTATACTACACCCTACTCGAGCTGTCATTGGTACCCGAATAGATTATTTTTCAACATGTACGTATACAAGAAAGCTCCCTCCTATAGATGTATGATTCATTTTACTTGTAGTACGGATCATGAGATCATAAGAATTAGTATATTTACATTATTATTGGTGATATTGTTTTTAAAATTATTTTTTATACAGCATGTTGAATATTTCATTCCTTGGTTTCCTCATTTTTTATATTTGCATTCCATGACATCATCATGTATAAGACTCAACTACGTGGATTTTGATTATATATTAGTATATTTTTTTATTTTTTATTACTCAATTTTTTTTTATATTATATTATGTCATGCTTTCTCTATGATAGGTTACTAGTCTAGTTGTTTGGTTTTTTATATTATTATTATGTCATTGTATTTTATCTTTTGTAACTATTTTTCAATTCTTATATGATGTAATAGTCCCCCATTGTTCCATCGTTGCACCCTGACTGCTAGTTAGTAGCCTCTGGCGTATAAAGAGGTTCACTTGAGGATATGTGACCTATCTACTCTGGGAACTGGCTGAGTTGATCAATGGTTGGGATGTTACAAAGTGTTATCTAGGAATTATTTTTCCATTGTCTTATTGTTTGTGTTTATAAAGGAGACTAAGATGTTATAGAATTTGGTATTGAGCTTGTTCCTAGTCATAGATGGCATATTTAAAAGGGAAAACCCAAATTAATTTGGACTATTCATTATAGTTATTTGTTATGCCAAATAATGTTGATACAACTTCACCATTGGGAGACACACATGCTTCATGGTGTAATTATTATTGGTGATATTACAATTGGATATATTTTACCTTGTCCTAATGAAATGAGGTTGGTGCATTACATGATGCATTATAAGAAAAATATTATAAATATGCCAAGAAATTTTCTATGTCAAATTTATTTTATACATTAATTTTCTAGTTACATATTGTCACGTCCAGATTACTATATATGTAAATGTGATGAAATTTTATATGGGGTTAAAACAATCATATTTGTGTACTTCATGTAGATTCCATAAAATAGAATTTCATTCCTTAACTGGTTAAAGAGGACACTTTAAGTAGTAAATTATGGAACATTGGGTCATGGACCATTTCTCAAATGGGCTAGAATGTGTGATGGATATAATTAAAAGGACACCATGATTCAATTTATAATGAGTATGGGACCCTCTAAATTGTAAAATGGTGATATATCAAATTCAACCATTTAAATTTGAAATGTTCAATGAATGTAATATTTAAAATGAAACTGAATTATAATACATGAGACCTAGACCCCAAACTAGCCTTAGTATGGAGTAGTTTGGGGTGCCTTTTTTGGTTATTATGCTATGTTATAGATTTTCTTAACTCCAAGAACTGAATTTAGATGCAGGTAGAGAGGTGTGATATCTTGTATAAGAATGCTTGTACATATCATTGATATCTATAAGTAAATATTTCCACTAATGAATTGTCTTCTAAAGAGTAATTTTTAAATTATATAATCATTATTCTATGGCGTCCCCCAGTTATAAGCCATAAAGGAGTTGATGACCATATACTAGTGGTGGTGGGCATTAAACTTCTTGTGATTACACCTATAGTGATACATGAGGCACCACATGTTATTTATGACTTTGGAAATGATGCCCAGTTTCATGAGGGTTTATTTGTAAAATGAAATCTATGCAAGGTGTTTCTTAACCCTCCCCGGCTATGGTGTAGTTCCCTCGGGAGTTTTAGCAACATCATCCTATAACTTTTTTAGGGAAGGGAGGACCAAAAGTTACAGAGTAATAGTTGGAGGCCATGATTTCTATATTTGAGCATCTGGAGATTCCTCCAGAGTGGATGGTCATGATTGTATCTTAATCACTTTTTGATTATTACAAGAGGTAGTGGGATATTATTACCTATGAATATTGGCACCGTCATATGATCTAGGAAGACTTCTAGATGATTTGTTGTGACTAATTATTTCTACACGCTCTTATGGTGAACCAAGATATAGAGTTTATGAACATAAAGTAGGGATATATTCCTATCATGGTTCATTCTTCTAGTTTTAATGGACTATAGTGGTTAAAATTATCTCTAGTGGGTGATGAAATTATGACCAACTAGTGATTCTAGGATGTTCTGGTATATGCCATCTAGTCGTAGGACAATGTCTTCTGATTAACAACTATTTCTATGATAGTCAACTAGAACCTTATTATAGAGAGTAAAATGGGGGATTCTGATGGTGTGAATCAAGGAGGTTCATCAATTTGGTCTACTAGTGATTCTTCAAGAAGGGAAAATCATCACATTGAGTTCTATCACAAGGGTACCAATAGTCAAACTCCACATTATGATTGTTTTTTATATTTTTGGAGTAGGGCTCGTAGTAACTCGTGAGGTAGGATACTAGAATAACATTGGATTCTTAGGCTGATGTGCTGTTTGAGGTAGAGGTAATCAGTCTCAAGACTATCTTCCCCTATAGAGTGGTATTTCATAGGGGATTCGGGATGTGACTCAGTGTTGTGGTACATGATATTTACATGTAGTACAACCAATTCCAGAAGAGAAAAGAGTTGTACCTTCTACTATTCAAGGAACTATTATAGTTGAATGTACATTATTGTCTACATTATTTGACATAGGTATATATAAATCTATTATATCTAATGAAATAGTGGATATTCAGGTCCTTGGCATAGAATACTTCTCTAATGTAATTACTCTTAATACCTTGTTAGGTATTTGATCATAGGGTATTCACCATTTTAAATATTTTCCCATTGAGATGGGTGTATATCTCATTATATGTAATCTTTAAATATTTGACATCAATTTTTTTTGTAATCCCCTAGAGAGTCCAGTTAACTCTCTATCATTTCAATCTTTGATTGTAATCACCAAAGGGTGATTTTTTACTTCACTATATGGAGATCAACATGTGAATAAGTAATAATGAGATATCTAAGATATGGAAGTAGGACATGGGAATTAGAGGATGGGTAGTGTGACAAACCAATTTTCCAATAACATCTTGGATGATTAGGTGTTATGTCCAATAATTTTACCTCCTATAGTTGATTATTTTTGGAACTTCTTCTCTAATAAATTTTTTAGGCTACCTCTAGTGCAAGTTGTAGAAATCACTATAGATCGAGTTCTAGGTGTAGTGTTAGTGACCATTCATCCATACAGGATGGCACATACAGAACGTAAGGAGCTAATGAAATTGTTGACGTATTTGGAGTATAAAGTATTTTTATACCTTATAAATTCTCCTTAGGGTTAACTAGTCATCTTTCCATGAGTCTAAATGGTACCGTCAGGCTCTTTATGAATTACTAATGGTCAAACCAGCTTATGGTAAGGAACACGTATCTTCTAACTAAAATAAACATCGTCTTTGATCATCATTGATGATCAAAAGTGTTTTCAAAGTTTTATTGGAGGTTGGTGTATCACTTGGAGTGTGTCAGGTCTTCATACATACCTCACATAGATTATAGAAGTAGGTATAGTCATTATAGGTTCCAGGTAATCTATTTCATTCCCATGAATTCACATTCTATTTTTTTGTTCAAATGAATTAGGTTTTTTTACCCGTATATAGATAATTAATGGTAGTATTTGTTGAATGCATATTTTTCTTTTAATGCTCATTACACTACCATTACAACCATCTTAGTATCATGATGAATATACAGAGAAATAACTTGCTTTATGTTATGCTCAGCAAATTCAACATTTGGATCGACAATGTATACTTCCCGATTCATATCATCTCAGAGTCAAGAGTCTTAGTAGACCTATAGAAAGTGAAATATTTAGTTTCCTAGGAGTTCATCAAGAACATATTTTACATAAAGTGTTTTTTGTAGAAATATGGAAAACAATGAAGCTTCATCCATAATTTATCATGGCTTATAGTACCACATATGGGACTGACTAAATGTTGTGTGAAATTCATCTGTTCATAATTGTGAGAAATATACTTTTAGGAATTGAAGGAAATATTTAATTTGTCACTGATCCTAATTTCTCATTAGATGGGAATATGTTCTGTTGTTTAGTGTGATAAATTAGGTGTCTAGTTGGGAGCCATTTTTATTCTTGATGAGCGAGTTTTCATGTACAGGTCTCATCAGATGAGGCCTCACAGGAAGAATTACCAGACACACAGCCTCTATCTCAGTGTTTTAGTTCATTGTTTAAGGTTTTGGAGACACATTTTTTATGGAGAGTATTTTTGGTACTCACTAACCAAAAAATCATCAAGTATATATTCAAAAAATTAAAAGTAAATCTCAGGTTGCATCAGTTGTATGAGTACCTAAAAGAAATTGGTTTTGATAATTCCTATATACTTAGAAAATGAAATGTTTATGCTGATGCTCTGATCCCGAAAACTCATACACATGCGATTCAGGAGTCCAATAGAGAGTGGAAGATCAGGTGTTTTTATTAGATATTCATGTTTAGTTTCTGGATGATCATTGATAAACTATGATCTCAACCTTAGAAGAGAACTCTACTCTTATAGAATGGGGGAGTGTGAGGAGTCTTTCATATCCCAATGGGTTGGTCCAAAGGTAAATTATCTTGGTTGATGAATCATCTTCTAGTTAGACCATTGATGAGGATGATTATTTTCACATTCATGGGCATGTTTGGGTCAAAATATAAATAAATGAGGAGATGATGCGAGAATTTCATGCCTCGACATAGGTAGTACATCCAGCTTTTACCAAGATGTCTCAAGATTTACATCACTAGTATTGGTGGCCTAATATAAAACGGGATATTTTTAACATTAACATTCTATATTTTACATATAATTAGGTGAAGTAATAATATCAGCTACAATTAGGACTTCTATAGTCCTTGTCAATTGATGTGTTGAAAATGGATAATGTTTTTATGAATTTTGGGACTAATTTACCCAAATAAACTCATGGAAATGATACTGTTTGGGTAGACATTAATCATTTTATGAAGGTCACACACTTCTTACCAATGAAATAGAACTTCTCCTTAGATTAGTTAGGGATTATATACATAAGGAAGGCCATATGTCTTTATAGATATCCATGATATATTGTATCTGATAGGTACACTCATTTCATGTCTCAATTCTGGAAGGGATTGTAAAAGGCCTTGGGTAAATAGGTGCCTATGACTACACCCTAACACCCTTGAACTGATGGATGGTCATAGTGTATGATTTAGTTGTTATAGGACATTCTCCATGCTTGTTTCATATACATTGGAGTTATTGGGAGAAAAACATAACCCTCAATGAGTTTGGTTATAATAAAAGCTTTCACGTTACCATCATGATGGATCCTTATGAAGCCTTATATGGATGGCCTTTCCAACAAACTCTGAACTAGGTAGAGTTAGGTGAAGCATCTTTTCTTGGACCATAAATGTTTTAAGAGACTATATAGAAGGTCCAGTTGATAATAAAGTGCATGAAGACTTCCCAGTATAGGTATTAGTCATATGCCAACTAACACCGAGGAAATCTAGATTTGGAGGCCATAGATTGGGTTTCCTTGAGATTTTTCCCAGGTTGGGCCATCAATATATACAAATATAGGGTAAGATTTATCCTTGATTTGTTGGACACTTAATGGTTGTGAAACATATTAGAATAGTTCCCTACTAACTAAAACGGCATTAAAGATATTGGTCAACCCATGTTGTCACTCATGTATCTCACCTTCATCGATATTATCCAGGATGATCACATGTTTTTCAACTAGTTGAAATTGATTTGGATGAACATACTTCTTTTGAGGAGTATCTAGTTCATATTGATTATTGGAGAGTGAACACACTCCGAGTAAGGTCATTTCCGTTTGTACAAGTACTATTTAAGCACAACTGAGTACATGATGATACCTGGCAGTAGGAAGCTAATACGCGTGCTGATAAGCAAGATATGTTCATAGGCAATACCTCGTTATACTCAGATGGAAAACTCAAGGATGAGTTTATTTAAGGAGGGGAGGTTGTGAGGAAATAAAATTTCGCATTTGTAGGACTCATTTTTTTGTTCACAAATATTAAAAAGAACCTTGTAATGATTCCTCTCAGTGACACAGTGATCATGAGGGTGTCTTGGGCTTGTTCAGATCCTGGAGACCTAAAATTGTGAGAAAAAGACAAGGACTCCTGGTTATATGAAACTATACATTCTAGACCACATTGTTTGTACTAGTTCATGGAGGTGTGATAGTGGAGTGTTCGAGCTGCATATTATTTATGAAACTATGTGATCCCAGGAGCACACCCATGCATGTTTGCAAAACTTTTAGACTGTGGATATCTGTAATATTGGCGTACAATTTTTCTAACTATGTATCCAAATTGTGAACCACATTTTTTTATTGCAAACAATCAATTTTCCCTTAATGAACCATTTATCCTATTTTCCTCTTTCACCTCCCATTTATAGTGAACAACACCCATTTGATTCCTCCCATAAGCTCTCCTCAAGCCTATCTCCAAAATCTAAGCCCTAAATCAAGTGTCAATAGAATCATTGGATTCCTCTTGTAAATATCTCAAATCATCTTACTTATAATCATTGTTTATCTTCTTATATCTTATGCTATTTTGGTGTAAACTCATTCACCCAATTTTTATGTAGTTGGATGGTTTCATAGATTTCATCCAATGTACATAAAATAAGTTGTTTATATTTAATGAGAAGTCATCTATGGACTTAAGGTAGGTGTTCTAGTTATTTTCATTCAAGGTTTAATTATTTCCCTAGCCTCCCTATTGTGCCGCATGCCTGCCATTCTGGTGCATTTCCTATAAATGAGTTCTTGATTCTAAATATTTTTTCCCATGTTAATATACTATTCAGGGTAAGTATTATGTGTTTATAGGATTTTTACCTCATTCATAACCCCCCTGGGTGTGATGGATTGAAATTACACATTATATTTAAATTTTTAAATGAACCAACTCCTTCTAAGCATTAATATTTGGTTGTAAATGGAATTTACCACTTCTATGTAATTTAATAATTTATAGAAGAACCTTTTAGGTGCCTTTTTGATCCTTGGAATTGTATTTCAATGGTTTGGTTAAATTAAATATATTGATTAACTAAATGTACTAACTTCAAGATGCTTTTATTTTTCCATATGGATCTATTAAATGAAATGTAAATGGGTGGAAAAGACATGAAAATTGATGCATATTTTATTATTTATCTTGTATAAATTGTGACTCTCTTTGATATATATATATATATATATTGGACTTGATGATTTTGATGCATAGGAGGTAACCCATAACTTAAATATTACTATTATTGGTATTTTACTCATATTAGTTTTTTAATGATTTTTAATGGACATGTTGAGATTGAATTTTGACTCTCTATTACATCTAGTGTAGAGCATGACATCTCCCACTATTATAATATTATCTGGGAAATCGGAATGAAGTTACACATTCCTCAATTTATGGAATTGGGAATTATATCTCACCCCACCTATCGCGAGTATTGAGCAAGATGTTTTACATTCCTTATGAGAGTATGGGCATATACCTGTTGTTAGATCCTATAGCTCATCCAAATAGGTTATGGATTTTGGAGTTACACCCTGGTCCAACTAGCACCAATTATCCAAGTATATGGATACATAAAACATCAATTACATAGTCCATATAGGTGGGAAAAGGTATATAACTGTACTATATACATCATTACTATATATATATGTGGGTATTCTGATCACCCTTTTTCAGGCCCATGCTATTGCATGTAGATCCATCTATCTGAGTAAAAGGATCCTGAGCTGGCTATTGTTTATTTATTTAATTCAACAAATTATTACATTACATTCATATTTTGTTGTTATGTGAACATGTTATATTTCTTCAAGACACCATTGGTGGTGAAATAATATGATTTTAATTCACACCCTATTCGGTTTACCATTGGTACCAGAGTAGATTACTTGTCTTTAGGGCTGGATATGGTCAAGCAACCTACTATAGATGGTTGATTAATTTTACCTAAAAAAATTATATGTGAGAAGAGTACATATCATATTCTTGTGATACTAGTTCAACATTATTTTATACATTTTATATTTTTTTATTATGTTGTATATGCATGCCCCATGTTTCCCCTTATTGTACATCAACATTCAATGACATTATCATGTATATTACTCTGTCATGTAGATTTTTATTATATATTATTTCCTAGTTTATTTATGCTTCAATGATTATTTATTATATTTTGTTATATCATTCTATTGTTACAGTGGGTTACTGGTCCAGTTTTTTTGCGTATGTTTATATTATACATCCACTATTTCCTGTTATCTATTGTATCCATTTTTTCTATTCTAATACGAGGGTGCATTCTCCCCACTAATCCACCATTACTCCCTTGCTGCTAGTCAGTAGCCTCTGGCATAAAGGGATGAATGCATTATGCCATGTGACCTACCGGCTCGGAGGACCGGTTGAGTGGATCCTGTGTTGCGATCATACAATCTGAAATTAAACCCTTAATCTAGATGGATTACTTGATATATATTTTCAATGAAATGTACTCTTCTTTGAATGTTGAGTGAACCACATATGATTACATATTTTTATTTCTAAAATGGTTTTATTCCACATAAATTGAATACTAAATATGTCTAAAGATTTTTGGTATCAATATTTCCACCATTATCAAAGTCAACAGAATCTTTCACCAAAACAATTTAATTCAAATTCCTGCCATAATAAATTGAAAGGGATGTAGTAAAATATATATACATCAATAGTAAAAAAGGGTAATGTTAATGTGTCTTAAATATAATTCATATAATCTTAACAAATGAATAAATATATAATTTTATATATAATCTTGTGATAATCATTGCATATATTATGCAACCCATGATGTTAACACGGGAAATTATTATCATATCATCAAAATAAAAAGAGGTGGAATAAAGCTAAGATAATTACAATTTAAAATTATCAATAAAAAGAATAGTGATTATATTTAAGTTATCATACATATATCTATTAAAAACTATTAGATGATAACACAAATAAATGAGATTGTAGCCATTTTCAAAGGTTGAGAGGGAAATTCAAATGCACTAAGAATCTGATGAAAATATGGATCATAATTTTGTTTTATAAGTTGGATCTTGATATTAGAGATACTAAAAATTATATTTCATGTAGCTAGATCAAGAATCCACATCATGGTACTCCATCTGGGTAGGTGATTGAGGCCCATAAAAGGTTAGATGGCCTATTAATAACTTTATAAAGGTTGGACAAAAATCATTGACTGTCAAGTGGCTAAAACATGGGGATAGAAATCAAATTTTTTTCCATATATTACATAAGGATAAGAGGTCCAAGGTTGGGCATAATGAAATTAGTATAAATGTAAAATGATATAATTCTGAAAATAAAATTTCTTAGGTAGTGGTAGAGAATTTTATGGGGATTTACTCTAATGATGGGATGAAACACACATACAAAATGGTTGGTAATATCACTTCTCACATTGAAGAGCATCATAATCAAGATCTTATCAAGAAAACACTAAATAAATAAATTAATGATGATTTATTCTCTCTCAACATTTTGTGTGCACCTGTACATAAAGAATTTTGTTAAAACAATATCAGGTTTCATTGGGATATCTTAAAGGATGATATTACTCAGGTAATGAGGGAATTTATTAATCACTACTTTATGCCTTATAGGATGAACTCATGGTTCATTTCCATGATACCCAAGAAAGAAAATGAAATTATCAATAATGAACTCAGGCATGTGGATTAGGGGATCTCAATCACCAATAATGTTACTAAGATAATAATGAATAGTATTGGTTGAATGGATCATTAAATTGTCACCCCAAATCGATTTTGATTTTCCAAGGAATAAGTATTCTTAATTTTCACTTAATATCTTCAGAGAGTATAAACTTAATGAGGATGAAATAAATGTAAGGGAATTTTTTACTCAAAATTAACATTCTTAAGGCCATTAACTCTTTGTAATAGAGCTTTATTATTGAGGAAATAAACATATATGGGGTTTCAAAATGTTTATTTATTATTATCTGAGCAATACTTAGCTCCCCAAGGTTTTCCACTCTCATCAATGGGGAACATAATGGTTTTTTCAGCTACTCAATGGGTTTAAGACAAGGTGATCTACTCTCAAAACATTTGTTTTCAATTTTTGTGGATAACATGAGTTGATCATTCAATGAAAAAATCAAAATAGGATTTTATAATCAAATTAATTATAGGAAAAATGACTTTGTTCTTTAACAAAAGTTTTTTGTTGATGAAATTTTATTTCATGGAAAATCCTAGAAAAATACCATCTCATTCATGAAGGCACTATTTACACATTATGAAGAATTTTTTAGACATGTCAAAAGTCAGAGAAAATATTTCATGGTGTTTGGTGATTTTATTTTAGTTGGAATGAAAAAAAGGATAATCCAACGTCTTGGAGTGAGGAGAGGGTATCTCTCTGTAAACTATCTTGTTATTCCCCTATTTTGGGGAATGTTGAAGAGTTAGTATTTTGAATACATATGTTCTGGTATATTTAATCAAATAGAATAGTGGAAAGGTAATGCAATTCCCCAGGCTATATGAGTTTGTATTGTTTACTCTGTCCTCAAGTCCAAATATTTTTACCCATTTTCAATCTTCAAATGACCAGAGGACTTATTTAGGAGATTTAGTGCATGATTAGGAACATTATATGGATTGCATCAGAGAATTTTATTACTGTATCAGGGAAGGAATGAATTAAACAAGTGGAACTAGGAGGACATGGGATCAATGACCTTATGATATTTAATGATGGTCTTATCCAGCAATTTACATGGAACATGATTTCAAATGTTGAACATGGTGATTTTCTTATTATAAGGCTTAACATGAGACTGTTGAATGTATATAAATACTACCTTACCTCATCTGTATTACCTTCCATCAAGAATTACAATAATATGATAATTTGATATACTAAATGGATTCTATGAAGGGGATCAACTCAACATTTATGGACCAATTAATGGCTTGAGAATCCACAATAGGGAAGAATGAGTATTCAACATGATGATAGGAACACCTCGTTTGATGATTTTTTATCACATATTCCTTGCTTTGGTAGGATGATACTACCATAAAACCATCTAGTTATTTGAATCTATAAATTCATTGTCCATGATACTCTGTTATCGAAACCATGTAGGGATGCACATTTCAATATCTAGGAGTTGTACAAAATGGAATGTGGAGGCTCCACACGACCACCATAATGGATAATATAATTAAAAACTCACTTTATTATACCATATTGTCTCATTAGCCTCTAGAGGATCTAAAAAACGGATTGACCACCCATGAACATCTAAAAATACAAGTTTTTAGATGTCTTCTGCATATCTTCTATGCCAGATTTTGGAAGAAAGTGTACATCATATCTTCTGGTCATACAACTTCGAATAGAAAATGTGGGAATACATATGATCCTTGTTTTGTCTAAAATTTTACACATGTATGTCGCTACTTGTCTTCATAGAGTATCTTTGTAATTCTAATTATAGTGCAGAGGTACCAAACTTGCTGTTGGTGGATGCTACCCCCAGTTTTACTACTATTTGGAGGACCATAAATGACATGATGTTTGAGGATAAACAACCCAATCTGTAGTTTGTCATGATTTCCATCCATTATGAGTATTATGAAGTAAATATTTTAGAAAGTAGAAGAATAACTAACATTTTAAATGATTTGAATATTATTTAACTCCTGGGCATGCCATGAGACTAAGAAAAAAAAATGTCAATCCCATTCATCAAACACCTTTTATTAGCCAATGGATCAAGGTGAGTATAATGGAGTAGATTCTATAACATCAATGCCATCAGGATGTGGAGGTGTCTTCTGAACATATTTTGTCTTTTTCATAGATTACTTATATCACTACACTAGAGTTTGTAGAGTATGATGTTGAGTAATTGGTAATGATATATGCAGTTGACTATGCTATCTAATAAAAATGAAATTTATTAAGGATTGAATATGACTCTAAAATTATGGTGCTGGGTTTTGAAATTATAACAAGGAATGTAAATTGTCGGATACTACCCCATTGGGCTGAATGTATCAAAAAATACACTCAGAACAACTTTATTATCACCCATGATTATCAGGAGAAAAATCAATGTTTGAATGTTTTGTTGAAGAAAGAAATTACGGACATGGCCAGGATGTTGTCCTTCACGACCATAGAATATTATATTCAAATGTTCGAGCATGAAATCTATGGTAAAGTTTAGTATTTTTTTCTATAATAAATCCTCGTAATTTTGGACTCGTCTTTATTTATTATATATATTTCACAGGACTGGTTTCCAAAGGATCCTAGACTTTCTGGTAATTATAATCTAGTGGAGTTTTAGTATGAAACAAATCAATGGATGCATTTCGAGCTATGTTTATTGATTAAATAGAAAGTTTGGATAGTTATTTAACTTCCCATATTGATTATGATTATTTACCCATGTTATATTTCGTTATAAGTAATGCTTGCTAAACAATTGAGCTAACCTGTTTCTTATGTTTTATTTTTTCCTAGGTTTTGAAGAAGTTTATTTGGATTGATATACCGGGATAAGATAAGTGGAATAATGGTGTTCTTATAGGTAATAATTTTTTAATATTATTTCCTAAAAGTTATTTCAATTTCAAATATATATCATGTTTACCATGACAACTAAACTATTTGGTTGTTGGGATATTATTTCATGTATCTTCTGCCAATGTAATAAAGTAAGGCATTGTCTCTAGGATACTAGAATGTGGGTCATTATAGTTGGTATTAGAAATAGTATAGGAGAAAAATTTGGAAATTTATTTAGGATAAATTATATTATAAAACCCAACCCTATGGTATACGTTATGTATAATTATATAAAATATCCCAAAGAAACTTTGTTTATGATTCTGACAATAGATACACATAAATGTTTTCTTTTATTCAATGTTCTTCACTAGTATTTGGATTGTAAATTATAATTCCTAATTATATGATCTAACATATTGTATATCTTCATATAAATATGGTGCCTAGTAGAATGAATGTGAATATCACCAATGAACACCACCTGAAGAGTATGAATGATCACAACTTGGATGTTCCTATGAAAATATTTTGAAGGGAATTATCCCCCCTAAAATTATCAATTAATAATCACTAATTATCTTCTTATAAGAATATAGATAAATAATTATCAATGTTGAAATGCTTCAAATTTATGTAAGAGAATAAGATGAAGAAAAAAAACAAAAATATGGATGTAGGGAATAATGGAAAGCTGTATTTTGTCACATGTGATAATTTTACAAAGAACGTTAGTAGTACTTTAGTAAAAGGAAAAGGATTTTGTTTCATGTGTGGTGATAATGACCCCCATAATCATGTTTGTATAGAAAAAAAATTTTAATATGAAATTCTTCCACTGTGAAGATATGGGGAAAAATGAAAATGAATGCCCCAAGCATCAAAGGAATAAACCATAAAAGAAGTGAATGGACCATGGTCGATCTTATGCTTTATCATAAATGAATAGAAATGATTAATGTGCTTGTGTTTGGATTCTAGAATTATGTTATTTGATTATTTTATCTTGGATGTCTTCATTATCGAAATTATGAATTATATAAGGACTATATTTTAGTATGTTTTTTGATAAGTAATTGAATGTTTGTGTTGAATAGTACTATGAAATTTGAATATGTGGAAATTTAAAATACTTGGAAAATACATGATTGAGTGAAATAAAACACTTAATATGATCATGATTTTTTTATATTTATGATAGGACAAAGAGATTATTAATATGGATAAAGTAAATTTGATGGTGCTAACTACCTAAGAACTGATTATTGATTTATTAACAATGTTTTTTATACTCTCATTTATGTAGTTTGTAATGTTTATGGATATAAGGAATATTTCCAGTAACTTTCATTTTACATAAGTAAAAAGTAATAACTCATTCTTTAAATATTGTTTATCTATAATTCATGTTATTAATATGTTTCAAGGTAATGGATAGTTAATGTTTTCACAATTTTGGTTTGTGAAAATTAAGAGCTGCCACATTTTATTTGAGGAAATAATGATATTTCCATTTATGATGTTTTGTGAAATTCTTAAAAAAGTTATGGATATTTATATTTTGGATGGTTTATAAGAATAATCATTTATGAAATGGTCTATGTTGATCTTTGGACATAATTTTATAAATCTCTTCACCGTATGGTGCATCATGTGGTCATAGATTAAGTTTAAACAGTTCAAGAAACTACTAAAGGATGAGATATTTCAAATGAAATAGAATTTTATCAAGTAATTATTATTTTTTCACTTATATTAATTGAGAGTCAAAGAAACTCTCAAATCTAGAAATAAGGGTCTTGACACAAAACTAGTTTACTATTTTCATCATTTTTTATGATATTAATTACCTTTTCTATACCTATAATTTATGGGTTTTTGGTCGTTAAATTTCGAATGATCTTTTTGTCTATCATTCACCCTAAAAAATTATTGATATATTACCTTTTCATGCCTAAGTTTTCACTTACCACTATATTTCTTCATTAAAAAACCTAGATTTTTGGTGACCATTTCATTTCCATTTCCCAATTATTAAGAAGACTTTTTATTAACCCTATTTGAGATGTGGGTTTCCCATAATGGAATTTTAAAGTATTTTATTTTTTTATCAACGTTGAATTTCAAATTATGAGGATGTAATTTATTGAAGGAGGGGATAATTTAAAACCACCAATATTTTATGGTATTAATTTTTTTTAAATATAATCTCATTGATAGCTTATATTACATTGAACAATGAGGTTCAAAAAATGAATAAATATTATTATTTAATTGTGATTGTTATCATCTAGACATTGGAATAGATAGACTGAATATCCTAAAATAAATTATGAAAATATTGTTTACACACATTTATGAAATAAATTCATTGGTTACAAATTAATTTTTAATGAAATCAAAAACAAATGAACATAATTGATGTGTTTTTATAGAAATAAATTTAATGCCTAAAATGGAATTTTATCATAAAAAATTAAATTAATAAGTAACATTGAAATATAATAATGAAATTTATATTTAATATAATTAATAATTTTTTAAAATTCATAAAACATGTTTAATAGGATTATGATTTGAATAAATTCAATTAAATGTATAATCAGACGTATCTTCTAAAAGGAAAATGTTCCACCATTTAATAGTGCACTTATTTTAAAAATCAATCTTGACACTACTATAAATTTTATTTGAGAAAATGAAAATTAGTTTTTAAATATGCAAATCAAAATTAATTTATGGGTAATTTTTTGTATTTTTCTCCTAATTTTCCTTTCATAATGGAAACTTAAAAATACTTCCTTTTAAATGAAAATAAACACTTCATCAAAATAATTTATAATGTTATGTTGTAAATAAATTTTTTTAATGTATAATTAGTTAAATTATATATAATTAAATCCATTTTTGTTCATTGGAATCTATTTTAAAATTAATTTGTTTTAAAAACATTTTTTACATTTGATGTTTTTCACGAAAAAAACTTATTTTCCAATTACATGTCAATGATTAATTTTAAATATAATTTTTAAATTTATATAAATTTAATTTGGTAAAACGGATTCCATTATTGGAATCAGAGGATCAAAATCAGGTTTTATTTTTATTTTCATTTTTATTAATCAAAATTTTATCATGGTTAAAAAAATATTTAACAAAGTAAAGGTAATATAAGGAAACATGTTAAAGTTAAAAGGCTAAAGGCTTGAAATACCAAAAAACTACCACATTAAATGGTTTATTGAATTTTTTATCAATTATTACAATTGTTTAAAACATAATCCTCATCAAAATTCTTATAAATTAATTCCACATCAATGAGTTTGTCTTTATTCATAAAATTATCCTTATTTAATAACTTAAAACAACCCCTCCTCAAATATAAATACCACCCTCACCACCCCATTTATCCAAAAAAATCTTGAATAAAATTATATCTTTATAGAAACCTATACTATCTAATTTAACCATGTGAAATTACTTCTATTATAAAAATTATAACAAATTCGCACTCCTCAAGGTGTTCCTTAAGGAGGTGGTATTTAGGATTAATTTTCTCTAAACACCTCATTTATTTAATATTCTTATTCTATTTTCTCCTCAACAACTTCATCCACTAAGGAATGATAAATCCATAATCATTTATATATAGTAATTTTTTTTCTTTTGTAATATCTTATATCCATCCCTTTTATTTCCTCTTATTCAATGAAGTGATACATTGTTCCAAATTATAGTGGTTAACTGTCTTTGTGAATAATGATTTTGTTCATTTTCCATTATCACCTTCATGGAAGGTCATAACAGTATTATTCTGGTTTAATAACATTTTAAGAGGTATATTTTATCCAATTTAATGTTCTATAACTCATATATACAAATAATATTAAATAAAATGAAACTAGTTCCTGATGATCGGAAAAACCACTAAATTAAACTAAACATTTATCATCAATATTATATCAAATAAAACATCATCATGTATGAAAATAAAAATGATAAATTGGATTATTAAAAATTTATGAATTGAATGAATACCATTTAATTTAAGTTATAGAGGTTGATCTCCATTTGATATGAAAATAAATAATTATACTCAAATGAAATGATCATGAAACCATGAAAAGAAGGCACCTAAAACAATGAAAACAATGATATATTATTAATGAACAGGTAATAAATTGATATAAAAGGATCATATAAAGCATTATAAATATAAATATATATATTTTACTGAATTAATAACTTTATTTAAATAATAATGAATGAGGTAAAATAGTTCTTCACTAATGAGAAGCATGAGGTAAGGGTTTCTCATCACTCCTTTACTTCTATGAGATATATGAATTATTCACCAATAATTTCTTTTTTGTGATTTATCCTCAATACCATTTGTTATATAATATCATTATATTTATGGAATTGAATGTTTTCATATAATTATTACTTTTACGGTCATGTGATTCAACTAATTGTGTGCTGTAAGGGATTTTTTATCAAAATTTTCATTGACTTAATTAAAAGTCAATTTCCTTTTTTAGGTCATGCTAAGGTTATGCCTAAAATGGATTTGACTATAATATATTTTATTTACACTTTATTATATTTATTTATAGTCTATAGACATAAGAAAATCATTTGATTAATGATAGAAACATTGTAAAGGACTTTATGTCAATTTCACTTCATTGAGGAATATTTTAATAATATCGACCTAACATATTTTCCTTAGTGTGTATATACTATCCCATTATTTTTATTATGATAATCATTATTTGAAAAAATCACTTCTACTAAATTTCAATATTATTTATCAAGTAAATGTTTTTTATCTAAATTGTATAATGTTTTTACATACGGTGTTTAATTTGAATGTTTTTTGATTAACTAGGAAAATAATGTTAAATCTATATCAATTACACTATACTAATATTTAATGATAAGGAACATTTTTTATTATAGAAATTTATTATTAGAAACATTAGTAATTCCACATACTGATATATATTGGTATGAACAAGTTATGGGTAAACACTTGATACATCATTATTCCCATGTGATGAATCAGTTAAGAAATAATTAAATGCATTTTTACCTATATATTAAACTAAACTATGAAAGGTTTCTACAATATTGGATCATCATCCAGACACATGAAGTCCAATAATTAATAATTTTCTACATTCAGAATTAAGTTATTATTATCTAGAATATTTTCATTGGGAAAAAATATGTGCATTTATTTTATTCTTAGATTATTGATAAAATGACATGTGGGATCCATTATGTACCTTCCCATATTTATTATGCTTATCGAATAAAGTTAGATTACAATTTAAATAACCCATATCGAGGATTTGATCTTATACCTTCATTTTCCCCCATGTTTTTATTCCTTTTTACTATGATTGGTATTCAAGGTTGTGATACGAGTAATAACGGTGTTTTCAAAGAAAATTATTTTTTAATTTCATGAACAAAAGGTAATTTGAATTTCAAATATGTTTCTAGTTTTCAAATAATACTTAACTATTCGATCCTTTGGAATGAAATCTATTGAATCTTATTCAAATTTAATAATGTAAGGTACCTACTCTTGGCTGTTGTAGTCTGGTTCTTTACATCATTGATATATGAAAATGTTTAATACTCACTATTCAATCAAGATATTACTAGTATCAAAAATATTCATTGGTCAGCTAATTTTTTGTGGAATAGATTGAATGCCCATGATTAACTATTCATCATCCATGAAGAGGCCTATAATTTAGTTCACACACCATAATTTATGTCAACGACGTCTAGTAATTTTGATTTTGAGTCATTTATTTATTTTTGAGTATTTTATAAATCATTATAAAACATAACCAAATTATACTTTCCTTAAAAGGAACCACTGGGTCTACACACAAAATCAAAGGGTTGTATAACATGTTGTGTATGATCTAATTAAAAACCATTGTCTTTTGTTTTCTCTATTATAAAGCCTAATGTATGCTCTATCCTTTAAATATATTAGTCTATAAATTTTACACTAGTAAAAGATTTAGTTTTTTCTACAGAAATTCTAAAGAACAATATGAATAATTGAGATTCATATTCATTGGTTGAGAATATCAAGAGTAGCCATAAGATACTTTTGGATCAAAACTACCATAAAATCAATGGTCTCCATCACATTATTAATTATTCATTCATAATAATAGTCCATTACAC
The DNA here is from genome assembly GCA_963277665.1 of Viscum album. Classification (NCBI taxonomy): domain Eukaryota; kingdom Viridiplantae; phylum Streptophyta; class Magnoliopsida; order Santalales; family Viscaceae; genus Viscum; species Viscum album. Next base: position 211,384,877 of record OY728125.1, read on the forward strand.
TAATCTTGTATTATTTAATTGTCTAATATTAATATTCATCATAATAAAAATTATATTTTATGTTACACTAGTTATTTAATATTGACAATTTATCCCCATAATTTTATTTACATCAACATTATGGGACTTAAAAAATAGTACATTAGTGGTTTATTTTTTGGTATGTTCAATAATTTGAATAAGTAGTTTGGTACTAACTTATATATCCTAGTCCCTAGAATGACTAATTTAATGGTATATTTTGTGTTATGTCATGTTAGTAGACTCTTGAAAATTCAAATTCTCTAAAACTTCCTCTACTAAATTAGTGGGATAATTGTTATTTGATGTTTGTAATAGATGTATTTTTTGATGAATATTGGTATTGAGTGATTAACCATCATGGATATACCAAAAAAATTACTAAAAGTTTATGTTGATACATTGTTTGGTAATAGGGAAACTAAATGTGTTTTAAATAAAAATGTTATCAATTTACATTACTATTTTCTTTGTAGATGCATTTAAAGTCATATTTTTTTTAATACAGATTATAATATTTTGATAACATTAAAATTCAATAAATAAGGAACTAAAATATTTCATAAAACTAAGATTAGTATTCATAAGGATGGATTTCAAGAGATTATAATGTTTGAACCTAAAATCATTACTGAGATATACGACATGTTTATTATGATTTTAAAAATCATGAACATCTTTGTAATACCATGAAGAAAAAATTTGTAATTGAAATAATAATGTGAGATTTATTATACAAGTAGAATTAAAAAAATGTATTTATTTAAGAATATAAGGAATTATTGCAATATAAAATATATGAACTCAATAGAATATTACATTAAAATGACAATGTGTTGAATATTATTATAAGTATAATTGATGAAAAAAAGAGAGTTTTTTTAAGACATGTAATAATGTATCTTTTTTTAATTTAGTGATTATATAAATGATTATAATTGTGATAACGGTTATTATTAATGTCATATGATGAAGTGAATTCAAGTACTTGTGATGCAAAAAAGGTTCCAGTAACTAATGGAAGAAGAATTATAAGAAATATTTTAAGAGTAAAGGGGGGAATAATAATTAAAATTATGGTAGAATATTTTTTTGAATGTAAGATGAATGGTTATACCAAATACAAGTGTAACAGGTTCAAAAAAGAAATAAAATAAATTTATCATGATAAAAAAATAATTCATTTTCATTGGGTTCTCACATATCCCATAAAAGTGTATCAATCTTTCTAAAAAATAATTTTGACGATATAGTGGAATAAATGATTCATATTAGTGTTTAGAGTCTCAAAGTTATAAAATAAATCAAATATTTGTGTCTTACCTACAGATATGATTAAGTTTATTGCTATTAGTTATGATTTATATTTTTATTCATCTTCATGATATGGTTTTGATAAACCTACTATTAAAGTGAAAAATGAAATATGTGATAAATATTAGGAAATAAAAAACATTACAAAAAGTAAAATAAGTTGAGTAAGGATCACATTAATGTATTATAACAAATAATAAGAATATCATTATAGAAAATGAAAGGTTCAATGAAACTATTTTTATTTATAAATATTTTAAGATTAAATTAATGGTTATAAAATATAATATTTCAAATCTATAAAAAGTGATTATTACTATGAAAATTTATACGTCAAGTAATAAATAGAAAATATTTAATGAAATTGATTTTTTAAAAAATATATAAATGGAAGATTAAGGCCAAGGTAGAATGTTTGATAGAATTTTATTTAACCTTACTACTGGAATTTATATATTGGATGAGTTTATGATACTGAAATGGATTACTAGAATAAATAAGAACATCAATTGACTTTTTTATGGGATATTAAGAAAACTTTATATAAATATCTTTTTAAAGGTTAAATTGAATGTATTTTAGAAGTTTCATGTTTAAATTGTGGTTTATGTAGTAACTATGAATTTAATATTCCTATTAAGTTTATAGAAACTCATGGTAACAATAATGAATTTATTTTTAAATCTATTTTAAGAGTTAAAACATGTAAAACTTTTATTTATTGGGTTCCTAGAGATTATTTAATGTATCTAGTTGGTAATAAGACAAACTTACTATGTATGTATATTTGTAATGACCTGTATTCATACCCTCCTAGAATTATTATGTAGAACATTAATGTGATGATAAATTGTATGTTGTTTTCATTTTGGACTGTGATTAGCTTTTTATGTTTCTATATAAATTTTTTACTATCATATAATTACATAATTATTTAATTTTAATTAATTATATACTTTTTATAATTCTCCTAATGGTTAAAAATGTTTTTTAGATCCTTGTAGTTTTAATTACTTATTTTCATGAGGAGTTTGCAACCTACTATGAATGGATTGATTCATTATTATCCAGGCACTATATTATTTATCATGGAGAGACAAGGTTTTATAAAGGGAGTATTTCTCTATTTTATCATTTAAATTTATTATTAGTTTTTTAATAATAATTTTTTAGGAGGAGTTCTTATTGAAATATTTTTCCAGCTCTACATTATGTATTTACATTATTATAGGATCCCTCATGAAATGATACATAATATTTCTTCTTTCATTATTGAATGGATTATTAGAATTCTAATAATTTTGATATCACTAGTGTGATCACATTTTATATAAACTTGGTCAAAAATGCAACCAAAATCTATGAAATATTGTTCTATCTAGAACATTTTTTTTCATAATAACAACTAGTTGAAATTGTTTCATCCTTGGATACAGATAATGATTCGTAATGTTGTTTCATATATGAATAATAGATTTAAAAGGTTTAAAAAAAGTTACAGGTTCTGAAGGTGTACGTCTAGTCAACTCTATAACCCCAAAAATTATAATTTAGAAATAAAATAAAATAAACCATAGAGTTTTATATAGAGATTAAATAAATAAAAACAAAACATTTCAAATATGTTAATTTTCATGGAATTTTTCAAATAAAATTTTTTAGGATTGGAATGAAATAAATCACATAGAAAAAAGATAAAATAAATTAGTCTAATTGCGGTTAGATTCAATAAAATCATAATTATTCCATAATAAAAAATATTTTCAACTGTTTTCTCAACCTAATCTATATCATGCTTTATATTATCAATCTAATGAGTTTCATCAACCTTAATGTTTACAAGTCTATAAATTTTTAGTATGTTATGTATGTATTCAATTTTATTCATAACATTCACAATGTCTATTTGAATGGATTAAAAACCACAAAACATTTTCAAGCCTCACATGAGGATCATTTCAAACTTCTCTTGCATGAGTTTAGTAAATTCACTATAGATCATCTCATTAGTTAAACCAAATATCACATCATTAAGATACATTTGAATAATAATAATAAATAAATATGAAGTTAGCTATAAATATGTTGGATTTATTAAGACTATAGAAATACCATTTGATAAAATAAATATTCTAATCCTTCAAGGAAAAAATAAATGTTATTTTTAATACCATACAAATAATTTGTATGTTTAAAATTGAAATTGGAAAAAAAATTGATAACTAGGAGGTTTGACAACATAAAATTATTATATAAGATACTAATTCAACAAATAATATTTATCATCCATTATGAAATTTGTAAAATTTATATGAGAATCATATGCTAAAATGATTCTAAAATATTTTAATATTTCTATAGGTAAAATGGTGTATCACACCGAGTTTTTATAGACCATTTTTTCAAGAATTAATTAATGTTTCATTGATATCATTCATTTCATTAATTCAAACATTCCATTAACATGTAACTTACAAGGGGTATGTTATACGCAACACCGACTTGGTGTATGTTACATGCAACACTATGTTTGTGTTAAAAATATTTTTTTTATAATTATTTAAGTGAGATAATTATAAAAATCCATTAAACATTGACATATAAATATTAATAAATAATTTTCAATTAGATTCTATAATTTTTTTATATAAATAAATCATATTGATAATGAAATATATAATTTACAGTAATGTCCTCATAGGTTTAAAAACCTTATTTCCTCAAATGAACTTTCTTCATGTCCTTCTATGAAAAATATTAAAATTAATTCTTCACACAATGAGATATTTAATTTCAAATACCGAACATTAATTTTTATTTTATGTTGTCAAAAATCGATTACGGTGAATTTTTGGGATTTTTTTGGGAAACATTATTTTTTGAAGAATTGTGAAAAATACTGAATTTTAATTCAAAACTCACTTTTCATTTAATTCATGTATAAGGTTTAATTAAATTTTAAATTAGTTTAAAATTTAATTAGATAAAATCATTATCAATTTATCAAATTTACACCATTGGAATCGAGTTCACTTTGAAATTGGGTGTAAAAACATAACAAACGTTTGGATGATTTTACATAAAAAAACCCACATTGTCATCACGTATATGGGATAAAATTTATATTAAATTATACAACATATATGATTGGGATACGTAAAAATGGATTCCATATTTTTAATCATCATAATTTATAATTTCTATTAATTTTAACTTATTTTCTTAATAAAATATTAGTGAAAGTGATAAATATTAATTATAACGATTAAGAGAAAAATTTGGATAACATTTAACTAAAACGTAAATTTAAGACTCAAAAAGACCTAGAAACTTATTCAAAATCTATTTAGTGGAAATATTTTGACCCTATGGTCCCATGTATCGAATAGTTTACATTATTTTACCCACTAGATATGGGTAATACATATGTAAAATTATTTTTCACAAAATTTACACAACTGTCACTCCCCCTCCACTATAAAAAGGTCTCCTCTCCTCCCGCTTCCTCACACCTCTCAAGAAACATTGTATTAAACTAGATATACCCAAATATATCATAAAAATACAACCCTCGTCATATAAGCCTCATGATTTTTATAAATCTATCCATGTAATCCCTTTTGTGAAAACCATATGGATTTATCCAAAGAAGAGGTAACATCCTTACTCAAGATCTTTTCTTTTATTTTATTTCTCCACTACCTCAACTCTTTTTCTTCCATTATTTAATAAAAACACCAATATCCTCAATATATAATTAGTTTCTTATGCTTAGGGTTCAACCTAAACATTAACAAACTTCCATCTAATGGATAGTGAATAGAAAATTTATGTGTACGACAAACTATCACCTCACAAAATAAAGATTTGTTCATTTTCCCTTTACAACCTCTCAATATAATGATTTTGATGGAAATTATTTTTATATATTGTATATTGGATATTTATTATGTATATAATATTATGTAAATAATTTACAACATGTATCTCTGTATTTCAATTTTTTTAAGTATGATAATTTTGTTATATTAAGTGTTAACTACCCCCCAAGCAATGTGATTCATTCACACACTATATGTAATGTATTGAGGATGTGTGGACTACCGCCCCCTCAATGTGATGTGATTAATTCAAACACTACTTGGAATTTATTAAGAATGGGTTTAGAAAATTTATATGATATATATGAAATAAAAATTCCATTAGAATAATTATATATATACATATATTTCATTTACTATCATTCATTCAATATGATAATAAAATGGAAACAACGTTCATGCGTACCTATGACCTACCATCTCCTTGAACTGTGTATTTCATTTTATACATCTATATCCTATGGATTATTATACTACATATATACCAAATATAAATGATATTTATAAAATGGTTTAAAAGCTATAAATCATGATACAAGTATAAGGACCACATTCATAAAAAATTAAGACACATGGTAAGAACAAAGTAGATATTACCCAAAGTAAAACCTTAACATATAATAGTTGACAAGAGGGTAATATAAAATCATAATAAAACCATATATGGTATTACATATAATAATATTCTTCTATAAAATATTTATAATAATCACAAATTTATTATATAATAATATTGTAAGAGTAAAAATAGAGTCAAGACAAGAGGTAAAGGAATTTCATATCACTTTTTATTTCCATGAGAAACATGACTTATTGACCACTCTTTCCAATTTGTTTCGTGTATATAATTTTCCTAAATGTATTATATGATTATTATTCTTCAATTTATCTATATTTACAAATCCATTATATGTACTTTCTTTCATGGGGTTTTTTCAAAAAATACCAAATCAGTATGATAATTTTTCCTAAATTTTCATTCTTTGAGATTCATGTATTTTTATGCACCTAAATTATTTATAATGGTGTATATACATCCATTGGACATGTTATATCATGAATAAACTTATTTTGATGATATTTTATGCTTCATTTCATTTCATTTACTTACATGGAATGTATGATCCAAGGTTATCAAGTGGTATGATTTTATTAAAATAATATCATCATCCATCAAGATTGTTGTAATTATGCTTCTAATGATGAAATATTTTGATCCATATCTTAAGAAATCTGATAAATTTTCTTATCCTCTATTTATTCAATATATAATCATGTAATATTATCATTTTCTCACTCTTTGGTATTTAATATAATTAATAAATATTTTTTTAATAAAAATAAGATTGTATCTCTTTCTTCAGTTAGAAATCAGTTTTATTTGACAAAATAGTGATTTTAAAATGATTTTCAAAAATATTTTCAAATGATCCTTGGAGATAATTTTCAAGGAAAAATTATTTTAAATTATTTTATTGTTTTTAAATCTTTGTTTATATGTTTTGAAAGATATTTTTAAATAGAAAGATTTACAAAAAGCTTTTATTTTTTAAAATATTTTTTAAATTAAGAAATGATATTTTCCTAAATAACTGTTTTTGAAAGATCTGTTTAAATTATTTACAATCTAACATGACCTAAATTGGTGTTACTCATGTATTGTTTGAGAAATTATTCAATGTTTTCATTCATACTATTTCTCTAAATGATATAGGATTTGATGGAATGATGTTTATGATACCTGTTTCTCTTTCATGTGTTATATTATTTTTAAACCCCCTTCAATTCAGGGGAAATTATTTGGATGAATGATTATGAAACCTATATAATTTTCCACTATAAATTATATGATTACATGTTTATGGTACCCATTTTATTTCAAGGGTTAAGATATTATTGTTAATTTTTTTTCTGGAACAGGTATGTATGATTTAATTATGTGATTTGTGGAACCTATATATCCCTTTAATGAATTAGTTAAATATATATATCTCAATAGACATAATAAGATGGTATTTTAGTGATGCTTCACTACTATGATGGCCATGGGAGTAAACCATTACTACCACAATGGTATAATGAGTGAAATTGAACTACTAAGATGGATATGGGAGTAAACCATGAATACCAAGATGGTATGGGGATGGAACCTATAACACTAACAATTCCTTGGTAGGGATGACTTAACTAATATAGAAATCCTTTTTTACATGTTATGTGCTTAACACAATTCCATGTATTATTCTTATGCAATTCATTCATGGATTATGTTTATTATCTCTTTATTATTCTTATATTATGATGTACCAAGATTTATTCAATGTTTTATGTTTATAATATTGTGATATGATGGGTTGGATATTCTAATGTCATGATCAAATTACCATACCCCTATGATCATGTTTATTCTTACATGTCTCCATTTTTACCCTTACTGAGATTATGATCTAACCACATTCTATGTTTCCTTTCCCTAGTTATGAAGATATGTATTTAGTATTATGTATTTGAGAAGGGCTCTTGTCATGAAGAACCTAGTGGGATATAATACAGTTCACTTATGTACACATTTTTCTAATTCCATGTTTCCTAAGGCACTGACAAATATGGTCATTGGGCATATATTTTTTAATTTTTTAAAAATTTTACAAAAGTAATATAATAATAATGTAAGAAAAATGACTTTAGTTACAGTTGGTATCAGATTAATGGTTTAGTTAACCTTTGTAATCTATGAAGAGAAAACCATAGTGAGAAGCCTAAGGACATGTCAAATGATACATCTTAGGAAAAAAGAAAAGTACAAGAAAATCCCATGGAATTTTGGTAAAGGATAGATTATGTGGTTTCCTATAAATACATACCAATCTTGATACTTCAAGAGTATGTGGCTCTGGAAATTATATTACTAATACTGAACACTTTGGAATGGTGTGTTGGGTTAGGCTTGTCATAGTCTAGTACACAATAACGATCCTTACTACACACCTAGTTTGACACTCCTGGGGTATATTCTTTGTGAATTCAGAAACTCATCATTAAAAATCATAAATGATTTAAATATAATTTTGATATGAAAAACCTAGGATAATCCTAAGGATCGTATATTGAGGAAGGTGTTGTAGTATAGACATCCTGTGAGTGATTTTTCATGATTATGTGGTTCCTCATTATGATAATATTTTCTTACTCTATGTTTTGGGTTTTAGTATATGTATATTACCTAATGAAACCACATTAATGGGGATTAAAACAGATAATGAAACTAGTTTCTTCTTGGGAAACCAAATTCTATGGGATTATGAATGAAAAATCTCATTGTTATGATCACCTAAATCTCTTAAGTAATGAATTATCGTAGAATTACAAATGAGAAATGGAGGGAATAACAATTTGTTGAGTGCTTCAAAATGAAACATCCACCATCTTTAAGAGGGTCTTCTAGTTCACATTTTTTCTAAAAAATGGATTAGTACTACAAAAATATATTCTCCATTCTCAATTTTTCAGTTCATGAGAAATTCATTCTTGTTATTTATTTGTTAGAAGGTGATGAAGTCTAGTGGTGAATGAAAATCAAGAATATGATCCAACAGGATGATATTTAATCCATAGATTTGGATGTGTTCAAGAACATATTTTATAATAAAAAAATTCCTCATATTCTCCGTACCATAATATATCACAAGTTCCCTGAGTTGATGAAAAGTGATAATTAATCTGTTTGTACCTTCAATAAAGATTTAACAAGCCTTTATAGGTACACTTTATGAATTATCATCCTACCCAAAAGTAATGTTGATAGGTTCTTAAGTGAATTATATCAATATCTCATAACAGTATTGTGTTGGAAAAAATGATTTCATTTGCTAAAAATGGTCATTGTTTGTGTTTTTTGTCAAGCCTCTCATGTATGATAATTGAGATTGCAAGGGAAGGGGTCTTATAGTTCAAGTCGAAAGCAATTTTTAAGGTGACGTTGTTCTCTAGTGTTTTCTAAATTTTTTTGGTCTAATATTTTCCAAATAGAATACATTTAAAAAAGTGTTTTCTTGTGAATTTCTCAATTAAATATGGAAAATGAATGAATTTTTATGAGATGGGCTTCGTGAAGTCTGTTCCGCAAAGACAATGAAGATCGTGACGGTGTGATGTACGATTATGAGGGTTTGATCTCTGAGCTTCACGAAAGGTATGATTCAAGAATCAAAATTTCATTTATATGGAAATATATTGGGTTTCATGAAATCTAGAATGTGTATTTTGATGTAATGAAGATCTGCGATTTGAGATGGTGCTTTATTGCACTTATGAGGAGATCTGCGAACCGGAACATTCAACAGAGCATTACGAGATGCAGTAAGCACCATAGAGATATTTTGACCAATCTAGATTTCATTCCTAATTAAGCGGAGCTCCATGATCAATCGTTCCTATAAATAAGAGTCCACCCCTCTTAATTCTAGAAGAACTTAAGAGATAAAATACATTGTCACTGTGATTTCATGAAGCAAGGGGTGCTTCGTGAAGTAGGTTGTCATACATGAGCTTGAGCTTCATAAAGAGACTTATAAAATCATGAATGATGTTAATTATTTTAATTCATATGAGGATCATGAATATGGGGGCTTCTGTGTCAGCTCAGAGAGCTTGGCATGGTAGGATACTTTGTGAGGTAGGGAGATTCGCAAAGGGGTTTTCTCTGTGAGGGAGTGATCTTTGTGAAGGGTTGTGTTATGTGAGGCAGTGAGCATCGTGAAGGGTAGTGCTTTGTGAGGTGGTGTGCACTATGAAGTGTTGAGCTTTGTGAAGGGGAATTGTGAAGGTTTATTTTCAGTATCATTGCATAGTAGTCAGGGCTTTCAGGGAGCATCTAGTCAGGTCCTTAATGAAAGCATTATCTCATGCTGGATAGAGACAAAGAATTCGATGCAAATCTATTGAATCAACCTTCAAGTAGATAAACTGAGTTGGACATCTCTCACATTAGTGGGATATGGTGGAGTTTATGGAAGTGTATTGAGGGAAGTGGTGAGCCATCCCGAATACTTTATAAGGGCAGTGTTCCAGAAACAGAGTGACTATGAACAAACTCCTGTACTCCACAAATGGTTAAGATTAGTGGATTTAGGTATGACTGACACACTTTTGGTATATGCTCCATGGATTTAGAGCTTTGTGGTTAACCATGTAAAAGTGTTGTGTCATCTACTTTCTTAGTTTGACATATTTAACAGGTTCCTACCAACATGGGAACAAGATCCACAACATTAAGAAGACAAGGTTGACACTCTAATTCACTCATCCCCTCTTAGGGTGTTCTAGGGTCCAACACAGTGTATGAAATGGTTGTTATGTGTTTTTAATCTGGCTGACCATCATGCAGAGTTCAGCCAATGTCTGGGGAGTCCCCCGCTTTGAAGGAAGTAATTTTCAGATTTAGAAGATCAGAATGAGATCTCATATATGTTATCTTGGAATGGAACTTATTTTTTTCTACTGTTTTAATATTATAAGATACTAATCCAACAGGGCTCGATAAGACTGATGCAGACATGAAAATTCTTGATACATATGTTAGATCTCAAAATTCTTTCACTACATCCCTCATTGATCCGGTCTATGTAAAGGTGATGAGAAACAACTCGGAAATTTCCATGCGGGAAAAACATGATTAAATTTATGAAGGAGATAGAAATGTGAAGGAGGAGAAACTAAAAGTCATTTTCACTAGGGTTGATGATCTACTGATGCATCATAATGTGAATGAAGACTGTGTCCTCAATTGAATTGCTGATGTGGTTATGGAAATTTGCAGTTTAGGGGAGGAAATAAAAGATTTTGATATTGTGATGAAAATATTGATAATACTTACACCCCTACACAATGAAATGGTGTCAGCTCTTGAGGAAAGAGAACATTCCACACATTATCTGGATGATCTATTGAGAATCCTGGTTGTATATGAAATGAGAGTCAATCCAAAAGATGATACGACTCGAGTGGAAAAGGAAATTGAATTCAAATCTATGGACATACTAGAAATTTAAAAACATTGTAGTGGTCAAGACGATGAGTAAAATGAAACTTTTTATCTCTTATTTCTAAAATATTCTATAAGGGAAAAGGTAAATTTAAAGGGAAGTTACCTCTTCCTTGCTATCACTATGGAAAAGCTGGGCACATTGCGTCTCAGTGCCCCTGATTGTTATCCAATGAATAATGCGAAGGTGAACTTCTTGAGAACCTCAAAAAAGATTTTTCATAAAGGGAGACTTCAAATCTAGAATGAATGTAAATAAGAAGAGTGTTTCCTATGAATAGGAAGATGAATATTATTAATTCAGTGAAAAGGAAGATCTAGAATTAAAAACTAGAAACCATGCTTCCATGATGGCTACCATTGAATAGTCAGAACCATCAACTGATGAAGATAGGGAATCCTGTTGAAAACTAATATTGATCCCAAGTTACAACATAATGATGTTTTTTGTAATCATCAAAATCAGTGTAATAGATACAATATGTGGAGTGATATTGAGGAAGAAGTAGAAAAAAATGTAGATCACCTTGAAGAAGATATTGAATGACTGGATGAAATGGTGAATGTACAATCATCAATTCTTGAATGAACCGATGATGTAGTGTAACTAATGATTAGAATCAAAGAACATGAAAACTTCATCAATAACCTCACCTCAAGACTAGAGGAGATGTCCAAAACTATTGGGTGACCCGAAGGAGAAGTTATCACTCTTAGGAGTATTCTCAATAGTGAATCAAGTTCAACAGAATAAAATAAGAAAATACATTTCGGTAGGTTCTCAGATGACGAGCTACTAGAGTAAGAAAAATGAGGGTCTGATGGAGTTGAAGAAATTTTGAGGGACCGAAGACCCACACACAAGGGAAATAATGGAATTGGTTGTGGTGCCGAAACATCAAATGCTGCAAATAAAGTGGGCAAGAATAAAGCTAAGTTGAATGTTGATCATGATAAAAAATCACATGAATTGATGAAATATGTACCCTTATATCAAAATAAAATGCAAAAAAAACTATCCTTGACCTTCTAGGAAATAAAGGCATTAAAAAATTTCCCAACGAAGAATTCATGAGGACCAGTAAAAGTGAGAACACATTTACTCTCATGATGATTCTATTCTATGGATATCTAAGTCAAAATATACAATATTTGTAAGGGGAAAGGATCTATCTGAATAGGGGAAATCATAGAGTTCAAAAGAGAATAAAAATGTCATATCCAACTTCTTACAGATGAAATAATTTTTATGTTTGTTTTTTTTTCTTCCATTGGCTATAAGTCCAATTTTTTTAGAAATAAGAGTGACATGGAAACCTCATTAAAATTTCTAAGATAAGTCAAAACTTTTCAATAATATAGTTTTTCTCTTTGAAATATATTTTATTCTCTAGAATATAAAATTGATTATTAAAGACCCATGTAAATGGAAGAGAGAATTTAATGGCCACAAGTGTCTTACAGTTATTCCAATGTCTCATGGAAATAAAAGAATAAAATTGAGAAATCCAACCCAGTAGAGGTATCCCTCAAAGCTAAAAAAAGAAACACCACCTAGATTCCGGATTGTGGTTGTTCACCTCATATAACATGTAATGAAGACTTGGTAATGAATGTCAAGAGGAAGGTTTATAGAATAGTATAATTTTACAATGATGGTGGTCTAGAAATCAAATGCCGTAGACGTACTGAAATACCTAATGAAGTGCTAATGAAAATTGAAGTCCTTTATTTTGATTGCCTACATCATAATCTTCTTAGTGTGAGTAAACACTGTGACTCATGAAATACATTTCCATTTAATAATAATGTAATCACAATTAAGTGAAATAATGGTATTAAATTTTGAAAGGATGAAGAATAGATTGAAACCTGTATCAGGTTTATCGTAAAGAAAACATTTTCTACATGACAGTTGACGAAGAAAATAACACGTGGCATTGAAGAATGGGCAATATCAATCAACAAGACATGGAGAAGATATAAAAACTGAATATTGTCATTGATATTCCCAACCTATGGTGAGATGGTGGAAAATCTTGTGATGCATGCATTCAGGGGGAAGCTAGTTTGTAGTTAATATCGTCCCAAGAAGAAAAATTCACCTCTTCTTGAACTCATTCATACAGACGTATGTGGCTCAATATATGTTTTTGAAACTCATGGATCAAGGTACTTACTAATTTTCATAGAAGATTATAATATAATGGAATGTGTAATGGTTATACATAGTGAACAACAAGTGCTTGACTGCTTGAGAACATATCGTCCAATCACCAAGAATGATACTGGAAGTATAATCAATGTTCATTAATCTGATAGTGGAGGGGAATACAAGCCCATTCAATTTGATAATTTCATACAAAATCAATGGATACAACATGAGTTATCTTATTTGAGAACTCCACAGAAAAATGGTGTTGTTGAGAAAATGAATTGATAGGTGAACAACATCTAAAGAACTATACAAATTGAGAGTCGTATTCCATGACATTACTGGAAAGAGATCGTTCAAGATGCATTGTATATTCAAAATAAAATACGGGTTTTTATGGGTGTGAAAATACACTATATGAATTTTGGCATGGAAGAAGCCCTATTAATTTTTTTTTATGTTATTGGAAGTAAATGATTCATTAGAAACAATGAAGGAAATCAGAGGAAGTATGGTGAAAATGCATATGAAATAATTTTCCATTAATACTCAATGAAAAACTTGCATACATGTGTTTCAATAAGGGATTTAGAAGGATTGATTAAAGAAGTGATTTTCTGTTCATTGAATAGAAAACCACAATTTCATAAAGGATTTCATATGATGATGTGATTGAAAATGATAAAGAAAGTTAACATGGAGTAAATGAAAATACAGAAATAGAAAAAGGTATAAAAACACTCTAGAATCACATCATGATGGTGAATTAGAAAATGAAAATGATGGTGAAACAATGGATGGAGAGAATTCGACTAAACCTCAAATGAGAAGTCAAAGAGATGAGATTGATCTATATAACATAACTGGGGACAAGATTTCACCCCGCAAAATCAAGGAGAATGAAGAAAAATGACCAATATTTATTCTTATCGATGGTGGAACCATCCTCATTTGAAGAATATATGAAGGATGAATCATGGGTAAAATATATGAATAAAGAGTTATATTAGATTGACAAGAATCATACATGGGATCTATTCAATAGGCTTGAAGGTCACAATATGATTTTTACAAATTTTATTATCAAAAACAATTTTTATGTGCATGGAAGTGTTATCCGGAACAAGGCACTACTAGAATGTAAAAGATATTCTTGGATTGACGGTGTCTATATTGATGAACCATATTCTATAGTGGTAGGAGTGGATTCAATTAGTCTTTTTCATTCCATTTCAATCCAATGTTGATATAAAGTATATCAAATAGATGTTATTACATCATTCTGGAAAGGTGTTCTCGTAGAACAAGTCAACATTGAGCAACCAGTGGGTTTTTTTCTTGGTGATGAGGAAACAATGGTTTCTAAACTTTATAAACCACTCTATGGATTGAAACAAGAACCAAATGTGTGGAATTCTTATATGGATTCTTATCTAGGAAGGTTTGAATTCAATAAGGGTGAGTGGATCACAACCTCTATGTGAATAATTCTCAGAAGGATTTGTTCATGGTATTTCTATATGTGGATGATATAAATTTTGGTGAAAGCAGGAAAGGATGAGTGGATAAACTCTCCAATCACATTAACTCAGAATTTGAAATTTCAATGATTGGTGAACTCAAATATTTCTTAGGGCTAAAAATGATTAAAAATAAAAATTATACATTCATTTCTCAGGAAATGTATGAAAGTGAGATGCTGATGAAATTTAATATGCATGAGACCAAACTATTGTTGAATCCAATAACAATTGCAATAACTTGTAAATTATAAGGATGAGACATTTTCAGTTCCCACGATATAAAGAAAGATCATTGGGAGATATGTTAAGTGACAACAATATGACCAGACAATGAATTAGAAACATGCTTAGTGACAAGCTTTCAGATTAATCTGAAGGAAGAACATATGGATATCATGAAATGAATAATGAGGTATATACAAGGTACTCACAATTATGGATCATACTTTGCTGCAGGAATGGATAAAGAATTATCAATGTCTTCTGATGTTGACAGGGCTGTAGATGTTGTTGACATGAATTCCACCAGTAGTGGAGAATTCTATATTTGTAATAAATGTGTTGTATGGTTGATAGAAAAATAAAAAAGAACTTCTCTTAGTACTGCTGAAGAAGAGTATATATCTACTATAAAAAATACCCTAAACTACTATAGCTAAAGAAACAACTGAAAGATATTGGGATGAGGGGAAACAAAAAATGTAAATTTACTGTGGTAACAAGAGAATAATTGATCTTATAGAGAATCTTATTCAGAATTCTCATATGAAAAATATTAAATTAAGATATCAATTCATCAAGGAAAATGTTGAACAATGAGTGATCAAAACGGGCCATGTGGGAACTAATGAGTAAGTAGTATCTATTATGAACAAGCAACTATAAAAAACCATATTTGAGAAACATCTGTTGATTCTCGGTGTTCTTCCACCTACCAGTTTATAAGGAGGTTTTTAAATTCCCTTCTCCCCAATTGTTTTGACTATGTTAATCTTTTTTTGGAACTATTGTGGGTTTATGGGAGAGATGCTATCCATGGAGACTATGTTATGAGATCTACAATGTTTAAATACTGGAATTTGGGTATGTTTCCAATGGGGGAGAATTGAATATATTCAATGTGGAAATATAGAGGATGAAATGTTTTTTTTCTTTTTTATGCTTGCAAGTTCATTTTAGGTGAATCCTATGTCATGAAGAAATAGTCTGATCTTTCATTCGAACACATGAGAACACAGTTCATTCCTTACCTCTTATTTTCCACAATAATCATTACTCACAAAGACATAGAGTGTTTCCAGATCTAATTCTTAAATAACAGGTGGTGATAGTTGCTGGTGCTCTATTGTGTTTATCTGGATATTGCCAAAAACCCAATGGGGGATATTGTTGGATCCAAGGATTTTCTTTTCTGAAAAATATTAATGGATTGTATTTATTTTCAATACTCCCAAGAATTATTATGGAGATTGAAATGGAAGGGATCGTATAGTTAATGTCAAAAGGATTTTTGAAGGTGACTTTATTTCAATGCGTTTGCCAAATTTTGGGGGTGCAAAATATGGCATATGGAATACATTAGGAATTGTGTTTTTTCTTGATGTTATTAATAAAATATGGAAAAGGCATGATTTTCACAGAGACGGGCTTCATGAATTGTGTTTCATGAAGACAATTAATATTGTGATGATGTGATCTGACAATAAGAGAGTTTTATATTTGATATTCACAAAAGGAATTATTATGGAATCAATAATTCATACACATGGAAAAGGAATGGGTTTAACAAATACTGTAATGCGGATTTTGAAGAAATGAATCTCTGTAATTTGAGATGGAGTTTCGTTGTGGTTATGAAGATCCCTATGAACAAGAACATTCAGTGGATCACTGAGAGATGGAGTATGCACCACATAGATGTTTTGACCAATCTGAATTTCACGCATGAAGAAGCTCAGGTCCATGATCAATCGTGCCTATAAATAAGAGGCAATCCCTCTTCATTATTGATGCTATTAATAGTGTAAATTAATGGTCACTATGATTTTTGTTAAGCATGGGGTGCTCCATGAAGTAGGTTGTCTTATGTGAGCTTGAGATTCATGAAGAGACTTCCAAAGTCCTGATTGATGCTAATTCATTTATTTCATACGAGGTTTGAAAAGATGGGGAGTTCTCTGTTTGATTAGTGATCTTCATAAGGTAGGTTTCTCTATGAGGTAGTGAGATTCGTGAATGCTTTTTCTCTATGAGTAATAGAGCTTCAAAAAGGGTGGTTCTCTATGAGGTTGTGAGCTTCGCAAAGGGTTGTTCTCTAAGAAAAGGTGTACTCTAAAAATAGTTGATCATTATGAAGGGGATTTCATAGAGGTGTTTTGAGTATCAGTGCAGAGCGGCTAGTGATTTCAGTAAGCATCTTTACAGGTCCATGATACAAGTAGTTTCTCGTTCTAGACAGAGACAAGGACTTTAATTCCAATATATTGAGGTGACTTTCAAGTCAATAAATTGGTTTGTAATTCACTCACAATAGTGAGCTAGGGGGAGTCTATATAAGTGTTCTGAGGGAAGTGGTTAGACAACCCTAAGCATTTGTAAAGGAAGTGTGCCAGGAACAAAGTGAATGTGACCAAAATTTTATACTCCACAATGGTTGAATATTAGTAGATTTAGGTATGACCGACACACTGTCAACATATACTCATTGGACGTAACCTGTTTCCATGAACAAAGTGAAACTGATTTGTTATCTCCTTTTTTTCTGATCGATTTTACAGGTTCCAAACAATGTGGGAACAAGATCCAAAACTTTATAAAGAAAAACATGACACCCTGATTCACCCCTCCCAACTCTATATCTTGTAATGTCATATTTGAATCTATATCTACCAACTCTATCATACGAAAAAAAAAATTTAATTGTGTTATGATTAAAAAAAATGATTATATGTGGAATTATTTGTTCAATCGATTAAAGTTAGGATTATTGAATCCCAATTTTATGATTCCTCTATAGTTTATGTTTTTGGGAATGTGATTTCGGCAAATATTATCATTCATCTTTTACTTGAATTTGATGTCATCTTTAGCATGTATTGGATTTCTATGTATAAATACCATATAAATTATTTATTAAGGAAAGTTACATTTCATATTTCAAAACCACCTATGATCATCCATAAATGTGATTATAAGAATTAAATTTCTATAGAGATTTAATCCCATGCATGGTTCTTAATTCCAATTCAGAAGGGTTTTTTATCTCAAATTGTTGGGGAGAAAGGTGTCATTGATTATATGCTTATTATTTGATAATGTTTTTATGTCTTTCATGAATATTTTCTTATTATTCCACCAAAATGAGAAGTTTATTTCTCATTAGAACCCATACCTGGTTCAAAAAAAATTTCAAATACTCCATATACAATGTAGAAAAATGAGTTACATGAATTGAATATGAAATTCCAATAAAATCATGATAATGGATTCATTTGACAAAGTGTGTCACATTGGCATGCACCCGTTCTTTTTTTTAATAATAATGATGTATCAATAAAACTCTATATTTATTATATTTTTTTCAAAAATACCCTGATCATGAAGATGTATCATATCCCCCATAGTGAAAACTTGTTTGATCAAATTCATGGTCCTTAATAAATTTCTTAGATTGACCTCCATTCTGGATATCATCAATTAAGGGCCAAGAAATATGATATACTCACGACATAATTTCGTAAAAGGTATGGAATATATGAATATATAGTAATTCCATTTGGTCTAACTAATTCTAGTCATATCTTCATTGATTTTTTGAATATAACATTTAGAGATCACCTTAACTATTTTTTCAGTAGTATTTATAGAAGGTATTATTATCGAGTAAATGAGAAAGGAAGATCATGAATATCAACTGATAATTCTACTAAATACACTGAATAAGGGGAAACTATATGAAAAATTTACAAAGTGTGATTTTTTTCAAAAAAAATGTTTCATTTTTGGGTAACATAATCTCAATATATGGTATATCAATAGATCCATCAATGACGGAGGCTATTAAATGTTATAATAAACCAACCATAGTTACATTGATCTATATCATTCTTGGTTTATCTGGATAGTATAGATGGTTTGTGGAAAATTTCTCATGACTATATAATCCAACAAAAAAGTTAACATGACAAGGTTCCATGTTCGTTTGTACAAATTAATGTGAGAAACAATTCAAAGCATTGAAGAGAAGGTAAGTCAGTGCACCTATTATTACCTTAATATATAATTTAAAAGGGTTTCTAAGCAATATTGATGCATCAATGAAGGGACTAATATTTGTTTTTTTCAAAAATAACAAGGTTATTGTGTATGCCTTGAAGTAGTTGAAGATTCCTGAGAAAAATTACCAGACTCATGATTTACAGTTAGTAGTGATAAATTTATGCATTAAATATATGGATGCATAATATTCATTGACAAATGTGTGATATAATACCAATAATAATATTTTGAAATATATATTCACACATAAGGTGTTGACCATGCACTACAAAAGGTAGTTATAGTTCATAAAGTATTATGACTTCTCAATACATTACCCCCATAAGAAAGAGAAGAAGGTGGTTGAGGGTTTTATTTGAAAGGGCCATGCTATTGCTTCTATGATGTGGATCAAAATTGATCAAATATTTATGGATTTGCAATAGATGGTACTAGAAATTACGATGGAAGTGAAAAAATTTTATATTTCAAAAATGAATGCTCAACCCTCAATCCAAGTGAATATTAAGGAGGCAAAAAATAATATGTAGGGATTCAAAGGTTTTTAGAAGTGTTCATGAGTTTACCCATAATCATGATGGAATGACAAGGTTTAGGAGCCCTGTTTGTATTACTTACACACTATATTTGAAGGAGTTGTTAGAGGAAGCTCATAGTTCATCATTCTCTATTAATCGTGGATGTATGACGATGTAGAGGGACATGAAAGAATACTTATGATGGGATGGGATCAAAAGAGATATAACATAGTCTGTATCTCCATGATTGGTATTTATAAATGTTAAGGATGAATGAAAAAATTCAAAGGGGATGTTTCATCCATTACCAATACTAGAAAGAAAATGGGAATACATCAATATGTATTTTTTCATTGGACTACCCAAAACCTATAAAGGGTTTAATTATATATGGTTGGTAGTCAATTATCTTATAATGTAAACACAATTCTTAATAATAATAGAATACATATATTTTGATCATATTTTCCAGATATACATTAATGAAGTTATAAGGTTGCAGGGAGTAACTCGTTTTTTGTATCAGATAAAGATCTGAGGTATAAATATTTTTTTGGGTGATGTATTCCACAAGGACATTATATGGAATTTAAGTTCAACACAACTTTTCATCCTCATATAGTTTGTCAGTCTACAAGAATAATTCAAACCCTAGATGATATGTTGCGATCCTATTAATTGGATTTCAAATGTGGTTTGGATCAACACCTTCCTCAAATTGTGTTTTCACAAAATAATAAATTTATGTCACATATTTATATAGGAAACTATATATCCCCTTTTGGGAATAAATTAAAATCTCCAGTGTGTTTGGTTGAGGTTGGAGAAATAAATATACTGGGACCTGGGATTGCTGATGAAATGGGAGAGAAGGTTTGATATATTAAGCAACATATCAAATATGCTCAAAGTCGGAAAAAATGATTATAACCGATAGCATGATCTGGAATTTGATGTTATCAAGAAGGTATTCCAATGGATCTCTCCCCGTATAAATCTATGAGATTATGGAAGAATGTGAAACTGAGCCTTAGGTATATCGGTCCCTTTGAAATTCATTATCGTATCTGTATAATAAACTATCACAAGGAACTTAATACAAATTGGTATCATGTCCATGATGTGGAACTTTTATCTATCCTTAGAAATCACATACTTGGCCATTCACATGTATTAAACTCACGAGTTATACCATTGGGGAAGGATCATTTTTATGAGGAACAACCAGTTGAAATTAAGGATCAAACAGAGAATGTTCTATGAAATAAGAATAGTCACATATTCATTGTTTTGTAGATAAATATAGAGTTATAGGATCCTAAATAATAACTTTAGGATATGAAGAAGCATAAGTATCGGGATTTGTTTTTACCTGATTGACGAATTTTGAGGGTAAAATTCATTTGTGGCTAAGAGAATGTAACACACCCATATTTTATAGAGCTCTTTTCCTATAATCGATTAAATTTTCAATGATATATTATATTGTACTAATTCAAACATTCCTTTCACACTTCACTAACCTGACATACATTACACGCCACACTGACCTGGTGTACGATACACATAACACTTAGTTTTTACAAAATGTATTTTATTTTATAATTTTATAAATGACATAATTATGACCATCAATTAAAAAAAGATAATATTAATTGTAATAATTAATTTTAAAATATTTTTTATAATCTATTTATATAAATAAAACATTTTGATAATTACAGATATAGTTTTTTCTAAAGTCGTTATATGTTTTAAAATAAAATTTCCACAACTGAACAATTTTTAATGTAATTTTTTGGAAAACAATAAAAAATAATTTGAGACATTATAATTTTATTTTGATTAAATAAACATAAATTTGGAATTTATATATTCCAAATAATATTGGGGTGAATTTCTTGGTTTTTCTCCAAAAATTCATTTTTGGACGAATAGTCAAAAATTCTAATTTTTTTAAAAAAACTACATTTTCATATTACTTACTAACATGGTCAAATTATATTTTAAATTGGATTCCAAGTTTAATTATAAAATATTTTTATCAATTAATTAAATTTAGGTTATTGGAAACAATATCATTTTGATGTCGGGTAAAAAAACATAGCCTTCTTTTTGGAGGTTTTCAGTTTAGATACCTACATTGTTGTCCCGTCTGTGGGATTAAATTTAGATTAATTTTTGAAACATATGTGATTAGAATTTCATGAAAAATGGATTCCATATTTTGAATCATTATTATTTATAATTTCTATTATGTTGAACTTATTTTTTGACCTATATTATTACTGATGTGATTATAATAAACTACAATTACTAAGAGTTAAATTAGGTTTACAAAGTAGTAAACCTTAAATTTAAGACCCAAAATAACCTATGAATTTTTCCAAATTCCATTAGATGTACATGTTTCATACATGTCCTACCATTTCTCTAATTTTTTATATTTTTGTAACTACATTAAATGGGAAAAATGTGGGTGGAATTCATTTTCCCTGAATTTATAAGAGTGCCACTCCTACTCCATTATAAAATGACACCTATGCTCAAACTTATTCTCACCTCTTGAGACACTTTAGATCGACCAATATCAGACTAAATTTCTCCTAAAAATACCTCCCCTAAATCGATAATCATCTAATTTTTGAGAAATAACTAAAAGGAATTCCTTTGGTGTAAATAAGGAGTCACCCAAAGTAGAGGTTACATCCTTCCTCAAGATCCTTTCTATAATTGTTTTCTCCACTCCCTCAACTGTTCTTATTTCACAAATTTATAACAAAAACAAATTTATAAATACCTTATAATGATTTGTTAATATTATTTCTACCTACCCCTGCATAAAAACCCATCTAATGGGTGGTGAACATACTATTTATGTAAACTGTTAACTATCACCTCATAAAAAGATAATTGTTCATTTTTACCTTACTTCCTATCATGGTTGAAATTATGATGGAAACCCTATTTCTATATGATATTTATAATATTTATAATTTATTTAAGATACTTAAATTCTATTACAACACATGTATTCATAATTACCATTTTATTTAAATATGATAATTTTGTTTGAGGATGTGTGGACTACTGCCTCCCCCCCAAAGCGACGTGATTCATTCACAAACTACATGAAATGTATTAAGGATGGGTTTAGTGAAATTTTATGATATATATGATAAAATAATATTACGTAAATGCTGATATATATATATATATATAAATGTCATTTACTCTCTTTCTTTCAACAAGAAACTGAAATGGAAACAACGTCTATGCGTACGTACGACCCACCGTCTTAATTGATAGTGTATTACATTTTATAATTCTATATTATATTTATTATTATAATAAATATATACTTAATAAAATTTATATTTTAATAAATCTTTAACATTATTTAAATCATGATATATGTATAAGGACAAATGATACAACAAATTAAGATACATGTGATTAACAAAGAAGATATTACCCAAAGTGAATCCTTAACATATAATTATTAACAAGAAGGGAAGGAAACATATTAATAAAAAATATTTTTTATTATTTATAATATTATTCTTATTTTACTTATTTATAAAAACAAACATTTATTATACAGGTAGCTTGTATGAGTACGAGATGATTGAGGACATAATGTAAGAGAATTTCATTTCACTTTTTGTTTTTGAGAGATATATGTATTATTCCCTACTATTTTATTATTCATGGTGTATATACATCCCATGAATGTATTATATTATCTTATTATTAATAATATGGGTATTTAGATATATATTCTATTAATTTTCATTCATGGTGATTTTATTCAAATGTTACCAAATCAGTAAGTTTGTTTTCTTTCAATTCTCATTCCATGAGACTCATGTGTTGTTATGAACCTATTGTTTTTTGAGGTATATATATGTACATTTGAAATGTTATATAATGAATATCATTATTTTCATGATATTTAATGCTTCATGTAATTTAATTTTTTTACATGGATTTTATGATCCCAAGTTACAATGTGGTATGATTTTATTGAAAAACTCTCATTATTTATCAGTATTTTTTATGGTTATGCTTCCATTAATGAGATATTTTGATCAATCTCTTAATAAATCTCTTGAATTTTATTATCATATATTTATTAATGATATATCCAAGTATTATAACCATTTTTACACTCTTTTATACTTAGAATATTTAATAAAAAAATTAGACAAATCTTATTGTATCTCTCTCTAGTCAAAATTCTACTTTATTTGAGAAATCATGTTTTCAAAAATATTTTGAAATAATTTTGGTAGATAATTTTCAAGAAAAATGTATTTTAAATTTTTTTTATTACCTTTTAATCTTCCTTTATATGTTTAAAAACTATTTTCTCATAGAATGGTTTTTAAAAATTTTTTATGTATTAAAAAGTGTTTATCAATGGATAAATGATATTTTCCTCAAATTTTTTATAAGACCTCTATCAAAATTTTTTGATATATAACATGTAATAAATTGTTGTTACTTATTAAATTATAGAAAAATTATTCAATGTTTCCATTCATACTCTTTATATAAATAGTTCTTCTTTTTATTGGTTGATATATATGATACATATTTCCCTTTCATAGGTCTTTTAATTTTGAAACCCTCTTATTTTCACAGGTTATGGTATTTCATTTCATGGGTTATGATATTATTTTTATGATTTCATTCACATGTATGTATGATTTATTTATGAGATGGGTGTGACCTATATTTCTCTTCATTGAATTGGGAAAATATTTATATCTCATGAGATACACTATGATTTTATTTGGAGTGAACCTTGACTACTATGATTTCCATGAGGGTGAACCATAACTACCAATATGGTATGGGGAGTGAAATAAATGTACTAATATGGCCAAGTGAGTGAACAATGAATACCAATATAGTATGGAGAGTAAACCCATAATAGTGAGATAGTCATGGTAGTGATTCCTTGAATACAATCTAAATAATTATTGCATGCCTATGTGACTGCAACAATTCCTTGTCTTATTTCAATGTTATTCATTTTTGGATTATGTTCATTATTTCCTTTTAATTCAAGTCTTATTAGATTCCAATATTTATACCATGATTCATGTTTATAATGATTTGGCATAAATTTAATGTTATTATCACATTCTAAAACCCCTATTCTAATGATTATGCTTACATGTCTACCTTACGTACCATTACTGGGAATCTAAGATGACACCCTTTTATGTTTCCTTTCCAAGGTAATGAAGATATCTATTAAGTATTATTTATAAAATAATGGTTCTTGTCATGAAAATCCTAGTGGTAAATAATTTAGTTCACTTATGTACCTGTGTTTATGTTTCCATGTTTCCAAAGGCACTTTACTAATAGGGTATTTGGTCTTCTGTATATTTATAGTTTTACGTATTCAGAAAATGTTTTGTAATGTTAATGTATAAAAATCATGGGTTATTATAAAATCTTTACTCATAAATTATTCATTATTCTTTATTATAACCCTTATCTTATAATCTATATTCATTTATAAAAATAATCCCAAGATAATATTGCTTATATCTAAAAACAAATTTATTATCAATAATAAGATAATGCAACGATCTATCAACTAATTACCAAACCATATTCATAATTAACTGGTTTGACTTTTCATTAAAAGCTAAAATAAAAATCAAATAACTAATGGATTCAACTAATATATTTAGTTCAACATGAGATATAAATGAAAAAAAATGTGAAATACAGTCACCATTCAGTCTGGACATAAAAACATCACCAAGGTTTCCCATAACAGTTTATAATGGTTTTTCCATTATGTTATTAGGATATCTCTGTAACATCCCAAGTAAGTAATGAATAATAGATATTTTTATCTATATCTATTAATGAATTAGATAGTGTTTTAGAGGATTAAAATGAAAATAAATCTAATCTTAAGCATGGAATACACTAATATTTTTAAAAGATTGTTTTGCTGCCTTTTGATGGAAAACCATTTTTAAATCTATATTATGACAATTTTATAAGATATTTTTGTCAAAATAAACTTATTCTTTATGATTGTGACATCAAAATTTACTTTCTGTGAATTTTTGATATTTTTCTGACAATGTTCATTTTTTAATGAATAGTGAAAAATATTGCATTTTACATCAAAACGACTTTTTAATATAATTTATTTTTATTATTAGATTATATTTTGAATTGGTTTTAAAGTGAAATTAGAATATATTTTTACCATTTAATCGAATATTGTTCATCGGAATCAATTTCACTTTGAAATTGGACTTAAACTGGTGTCAATCTTTTGATACTTATTGTTTCATAAAAACACGCTATTTGTCATAACAGCGGGAATTAATTATTAATTTTTTTAATTTAACTTATATGATTTTAATTTTTTAAAATAGACATCATTCCTGAATTCAGAATATCAAATATAGCTTAGGGTGATGTTTTGGTATCTTTCTGAAAAACGTCAATTTTTGATTAATAGTGAAACCACTAAGTGGTAGTTAAAGAAACTGATTTTTCGTTTAAATGAAATTTTACCACCTCTGTGATTTGATTTTAAAAAATCCGACATACATGGTTGTCATTAAAAAGTAAAATGTGGTTCAATGAGATAAAAATAATTTTTTTGGTGAATAGTAACTTTTATGTTTTTAATCACGATTAGTGGTAATTAGTGTAGTTTAAGGTAAAAATAATGTTTTAATAGTATGAGTTGAGCTTGAAACATGTCCTACACTCATTGGATGTGTCATGGACGACCACGAAAATACATGGGTCAACTTGGGGACCCCATGGAGACACTTTGGTTGGGAAATGACATAAATAACTTTTTATTTAATGAAAAAGTAAAAATGACACAATCATTAGTTGTTTTACTAAAACAATTTTTAAATGGGGTTATACAAGTCAGATTTTTGACTATAAATATTCATTGGAAATATAAGATTATTTCCTACATCATAGTATGTTTTTTATAATTTTTAGACTTTAAATAAATTAAATTATTTATGATAGCATGATGATGTAGCGATTACCTCATTAATAAAGGATTTAAATAAAATGAGAAGATAATGTAAAATATATGAACTAAACATGTACAAAACCTTTTGTGTGGGTATATTTAGAACCCTTATCACCTTATACTGGAATTATATTATTGTGGTACCTTTTAATTCCGAAACGCATTTTCAAATAAAGTAATATTTCTTTAATTTCCAAGAGTGCCCCTCCTCTCCTCTTATAAAAGGCCCCCAACTCTACCTCCTTACCCACACTTCTAAAGCCTTTGGCTCAGCCAAAACCTGCCCATTTTGTCTCTCCACATCCCTCTCGTACTCCTTGAAGCCTCAATTTGGGATGAAGTCTTCCCAAGGAAGCCTTTGAGCTCAAACCAAAGAGAGTTACACAATTTTAAGGTAATGTCTTCACTTGAGTCCTTTTGTTTTATTTTTCTTCTCCAACCCCCTAAACACTTTTTATTTATTTCTTTTGTAACAACTACAATATCTTCAATATACTAGTATGTTGTTATAAGAAGGATTCAAGCTACACTTACACACACCAACATCTAATGGTTAACGAACATTATGTTTCCGTGGATGGTGAATTTATGCATCCCGAAACGATGATTGTTCATCATTCCTTTAACACCTTCAAAGGTGGCAATTAAGATGTCACTATATTTATATATGATATATAATATGTTTATGTTTTCATTAATCTTCTGTATTTTTCATTTTGGGATACCTTTATGGTTTCGATTATAGGTAAACCCGATATCTTTATTTAAGGAAGTGCGGACTACCACCCCCTCAATGTGATTTGATTTCGATAATGCCATATGTGGGACATATAAAATATTTAATTAATGGTATAATATATGTTATTATACTGGAATTATAATATATCTTTATATAATTATGATTCCATTCCATAAAAAAATACGAAATCCAAATGAAAGTAGCGTTCATGCGTACGTACGGCTTACCGTCTCCATGAACGGTGCATTTCATTTCTTACCTCTAAATGATTATGTAATATTATAAATGGAAGTATATACTGGATATATATGATATATATGATATATACATCATGATTATAATTCTGGATATAATGGATACATGAACAACTTGTAATTATAAAGGGTTTATTTTGATTCAAGTACCAATGATCGTTAAAACGACCGTTATTAACTTAAATAATTACATAGTGTTCATGACAAGGCAATAAGTGACATAAAAGGAATAATGAACTTGAAAAAGGTTCTTAAGAAAGTATAAATTAACTCAATTTTATTATTCAGGACATTAAAGAACGATCGAGTCAAGTCGGACCCGAGGTATGGGACTTCGTCTCAATCTCCTTTCATTGAGGCATATTTTATTTTATACACAACTTTCTTTTATACGGTGTATAAACCCCTATGACTTTTACATTTATCCAAAAGGAATCTTTTTTATACGAAGCGTTTTACAAAACGAAAAAAGGGAATGTTTTTGTCATACGTATGTGGTGACACGACTTCTCCGCCGCCATGACCATTATTTCAGTTTCGGCTTCCTTTACAAGCCATACCTTCTTTATAAAAGAAAAATAAATACCATGTTTTACTTTTCTTTTATTTTGGTATTGAAAATGGTTTTCATAATTTTTTTATATCAATGTGTTGTATTGATATCTTGTGATTAAAAGGTGGGAATGTTATGTTTCCTTTATGCATGTTTTATGTGATACGATTATGTTGAGGTTCTTGGGAATTATTATGAAGACGGGTGGTTCTATGATAAACTAAGGGCGGGTGAGCCCGATATTGCTCTCCAATGCATTGGGGAATGTGATGGATTGAAACTTTAATGTTTCTCCGAAGAGATTTAGGGAATATATTGTGATGGGTATTCCAAACGTAACCAAGAGGGTTACTCCCTACGTAAGAATGTTATGAATGCCTCAAGTTACCTTTATGTCTTATGATTTCTATGATTTATTCCTTATTTGATGAGGTATGTTAAAGTGATTATGTTTTATGGGTAAAGTATGATTTCATTCTTATGTATATATGTACCCATGTTTCCTTTCCAAATATTTTTATATCCCTTACTGAGCTTTTTATGCTCATCCCAAGTTTTTTTGAAAAGTTTTTCACATGTCAAGGGAAAGGAACATGATACGATGATAGTGTCAAGGAAGTGTCAAGAAAGAATCCATGTTTTATTTTAAATATGTTTCCATTGATGGGAAAGAAGAATACTATCTTTATGTAACCACTTTGTTTATATGTGGAATGTAATGCAAGTTTTATGATTTAATTCTCTAAAACTATAAACCCGAAAATATCCTCAATGTGTAATCTTTTAATAACTCAAGATTAAGTAAGTTTTAAGGCTGGGGCCATATAGTTGGTTTTAGAGGTCGGTTTAGACAACTTTAGGAGTTAGAAAATGGTTAAATTATAAGTTAATTTACGGTATTATTGAAATGATATAGCATTTAAAGATTACCATGTTGCTTCGCCTAAGAATTTTCTGTGTTCAGAATGGTTTTTCGTAGAGGAAACAGAACAACTTTTCTAGGAAGTCATATAGATGGAAAAGACCTTTCAAATCAGTATCCTGAGATGGTCAGGATCAGAACTAAACAGTTTGTTGCAGTAATGGCTCATCTGACTCAGTTGAAAAATGTTGGTTCTTTTTATTGATGATATTTTGGTGTTTTCTAAAAGTAAAGAGGAGCATGAAAGTAATTTAAAGGTTATCTTTCAAACCATAAAAGAAAATAAACTATATGGAAAATTCAAAAAGTGTGAGTTTTGGTTACAACAAATTTCTTTCCTGGGTCACATTGTTTCAAAAGATGGCATAACTGTTGATCCTGCTAAAACAAAAGTTGTTGACGAATGGCCATGACTGACCAATGTAATAGATATTCATAGTTTCCTTGGTTTAGCATGCTATTAATGAAGGTTTGTTAGAAATTTTTCACAGTTATCTAGTCCAATGAATAAGCTAACTCGGAAGGGTGTTATGTTTATCTGGAGAAAAGAATGTGATGATTGTTTTCAGGAGTTGAAAATAAGATTGGTGAATGCTCCAGTTTTGGCACTTCCATCCAGGAATGGTGAGTTTGTTATATACAGTTATTCTTCATTGAAAGGACTTGGTTGTGTCCTAATGAAGAATGATCAGGTAATTGCTTATGCTTCACGACAGTTGATAACTCATGAGATAAATTACCCTACACAAGATTTGGAATTAGCTGTTATTGTTTTCGCTTTAAAAATTTAGAGGCATCATTTGTATGGAGTAAAGTGTGAAATATATTCTGCTCACAAAATTTTAAAGTATATATTCACTCAGAAAGAGTTAAACATGAGACAAAGGATGTGGCTAGAATTAATCAAGGATTATGATTGTACAATTCATTACCATCCGGGAAAATCAAATAAAGTGGCTGATGATTTGAGTCCAAAAAGTAATGCTTCATTAGAAATTTTGTGTTTGGAACATGATCCTTTGGTTAAGTATTTGATGAAATTTGGCATAGAAGTTGTTGGTGCAGGAAGTTATTTTGTTTTATTTAAGGTATCAGTGAAATCTTCTCTATTAGACAGAATCAAGCAAGCACAGAAGCAAGACAGTGAGTTGCAGAAAAAGGTAGAGCTAGTTCAGAAAGGTAAGTTGCATTAATTCAACATTGATAATGATTGTGTCATGAGATTTGGGAAGAGATTATGTGTGCCTTGTGATTCACATATGAGGAGAGAGTTGTTATGTGAAGCTCATAGTTCTCCATATTCAGTTCATCCTGGCAGTACTAAGATGTACAGATATCTGCGAGAGTATTACTGGTGGGATGGAATGAAAAGAGATGTTGCTGATTTTACTGTGAAGTGTTTGACTTGTCAACAGGTTAAAGTAGATCAGTAGTTACCTAAAGGGATGCTTCAACCTTTACTTGTGCCCGAGTGGAAATGGGAGAATATATCCATGGACTTTGTTGTGGGATTACCGAAGACCTCTCAAGGTAATAATGCAATCGGGTTTATTGTTGATCGTTTGACCAAGTCTGCTCATTTCCTTGCTATATGAGATACTTTTTCCCTAGATTAACTTTAACATTTGTATCTTAAAGAGATAGTCTGGTTACATGGAGTTCCTCTCTCCATAGTATCTGACCGTGATCCCAGGTTCACTTCTAACTTTTGGAAAGGCCTTCAGAAGTCGTTGGGTGCTGAATTAAATTTTTGTACAGCTTTTCATCCTCAATCAGATGGGTAGTCAGAATGAACAATTCAGACCTTGGAGGATATGCTACGAGCGTGTTCGATGGATTATCAGGGAATTTGGGACCAACATCTTTCTTTGGTTGAATTTTCATATAATAAAAGTTTTAATTCCAGTATACAGATGGCACCATTTCTGGAATTATATGGGAAGCGGTGTCGAACTCCAGCTTTCTAGGATGATGTGGGTGAAAGGATGTTTATGGGACCAGAATTGGTAGAAGAGTTGGCAGAAAAAGTTCAGCTGATACAGAAACACATGAGATCAGCTCAGAGCAGGCAGAAGAGTTATGTGGACAACAAGAGGAAGGATCTCTCTTTTGAGGTAGGTGATCATGTTTTTCTCAAAGTATCACCATGGAAAAGTCTGATGCGATTTCGTAAGAAAGGAAAGCTAAGTCCGAGGTTCATTGGACCATATGAAATTCTGGAGAGTGTTGGATCAGTTTCTTACCGAGTGGCTTTACCTCCGAGTTTATCTCAGGTACACAATGTTTTTCATGTTTCAATGTTAAGGAAGTACATGCCAGATCCATCTCATGTTTTGAGTCCAGAGGTAGTTCCGCTGGAAGAGAACCTATCATATGAAGAACAACTGGTCCAGATTCTAGACCACAGGGAGCAAGTGTTACAGAATAGGGTGATTAATCAGGTAAAGGTTTTGTGAAAAAACCACATGATGGAAGAGGCAACATGGAAATCTGAAAATGCAATGAGGGATAAGTACCCCCATTTATTCGATATGTAAATAAATTGCGGGGAAACAATTTTCTAAAGGGGGGAAGGATGTAACATCCCAAGTATGTAATGAATAATAGATATTTTTATCTATGTCTATTAAATAATTAGATAGTTTTTTAGAGGCTTAATATGAAAATAAATCCAATCTTAAGCATGGAATACCCTAATATTTTTAAAAGATTGTTTTAATGCCTTTTGATGGAAAACCATTTTTAAATATATCTTTTGACAATTTTATAAGATATGTTTTTCAAAATAAACTTATTCTTTATGATTGGTATATCAAAATTTACTTTGTGTGAATTTTTGGTATTTTCTGACAATGTTCATTTTTAATGAATAGTGAAAAATACTGCATTTTATATCAAAACTGCTTTTTAATCTAATTTATTTATTTTCATATATTATCTTTTAAATTGGTTTTAAAGTGAAATTAGAATATATTTTTATAATTTAATCCAATAGTGGTCATTGGAATCAATTTTACTTTGAAATTGGACTTAAACAGGTCTTAATCTTTTGATACTTATTGTTTCATAAAAACACGCTATTTGTCATGACATCGGGAATTAATTATTAAATTAATTAATGTAACTTATATTATTTGAATTTTGTAAAATATAAATCATTATTTAATTAAGAATATCAAATATAGCATAGGGTGATGTTTTGGTATCTTTCTCAAAAACTTTAATTTTTGATGAATAGTGAAACCACTAAGTGGTAGTTAAAGAGACTGATTTTTTGTTTAAATGAAATTTTCCCACCTCTATGATTTGATTTTGAAAAATTCGACATACATGGTTTTCATTAAGAAGTAAAATTTGGTTCAATTAGATTAAAATAAAATTTTGGTGAATAGTAACTTTTATGTTTTTAATCGCGATTAGTGGTAATTAGTGTAGTTTAAGGTAAAAATAATGTTTTAATAGTATGAGTTGAGCTTGACACATGTCCTACCCTCATTGGATGTGTCATGGCTGACCACGAAAATCCATGGGTCAACTTGGGGACCCCATGGAGACACTTTGGTTGGGAAATGACATAAATAACTTTTTATTTAATGAAAAATAAAAAATGACACAAACATTAGTTGTTTTACAAAAACAATTTTTAAATGGGGTTATCAAAGTCAGATTTTCGACTATAAATATTATTTGAAAATTTAAAAAGATTTCCTACATCATAGTATTTGTTTTAAAATTTTCAGACTTTATATAAATTAAATTATATATGACATCATGATGATGCAACGATTAACTCATTAATAAAGGATTTAAATAAACGAGAAGATAATGTAAACTCTATGACCTACACATGTCCAAAACCTTTTAGGTGGGTATATTTCGAACCCTTATCACCTTATCCTCGAATTATATCAATGTGGGACCTTTTAATTCAAAAACTCATTTTCAAATAAAGTAATATTTCTTTACTTTCCAAGAGTGCCCCTCCTCTCCTCTTATAAAAACCCCCACCTCTACCTCCTTACCCACACTTCCAAAGCCTTTGGCTCGGCCAACCCCTGCCCATTTTGTCTTTACACATCCCTCTATTACTCCTTGAAGCCTCACATTGGGAAGAAGTCTTCCCAAGGAAGCCTTTGAGCTCAAACAAAAGGGAGTTACCCGATTTTAAGGTAATGTCTTCACTTGAGTCCTTTTGTTTTATTTTGCTTCTCCAACCCCCTAAAATCTTTTTATTTATTTCTTTTGTAACAACTCCAGTATCGTAAATATACTAGGATGTTTTTATAAGAATGATTCAAGCTACACTTACACACACCAATATCTAATGGTTAAAGAACATACTGTTTCTGTGGATGGTGAATTTATGCCTCCCAAAACGATGATTGTTCAAAATTCCTTTAACACCTTCAAAGGTGTCCATTAAGATGTAATTATATTTATATATGATATATAATATGTTTATGTTTTCCTTAAGCTTCTGTATTTTTCATTTTGGTCATACCTTTATGGTTTCCATTATGGGTAAACGTGATATCTTCATTTAAGGAAGTGCGGACTAACGCCCCCTCAAAGTGATTTGATTTCGTTAATGCCATATGTGGGACGTATAAAGGATTTAATTAATGGTATTATATATGATATTATACTGGAATTATAATATATCTTTATATAATTATGATTCCATTCCATAGGAAAACAAGAAATAGAAATGAAAGTAGCGTTCATGCGTACGTACGGCTTACCGTCTCAATGAACAGTGCATTTCATTTCTTACCACTAAATGATTATGTAATATTATAAATGCACGTATATACTAGATATATATGATATATATTATATATACATCATGATTATAATTCTGGATATAATGGATACATGATAAACTTGTAATTATAAAGGGTTTATTTTGACTCAAGTACCAATGATTGTTAAAACGAACGTTATTAACTTAAATAATTACACAGTGTTCATGACATGGCAATAAGTGATATGAAAGGAATAATGAACTTGAAAAAGGATCTTAAGAAAGTATAAATTAACTCAGGTTTATTATTCAGGACATTAAAGAACGATCGAGTCAAGTCGGACCCAAGGTATGGGACATCGTCTCAATCTCCTTTCATTGAGGCATATTTTATTTTATACACAACTTACTTTTATATGGTGTATAAACCCCTTTGACTTTTACATTTATCCAAAAGTAATATTTTTTATACAAAGCGTTTTACAAAATGAAAAAAGGGAATGATTTTGTCGTACGTATGCGGCGACAACGACTTCTCCGCCGCCATGACCATTATTTGAGTTTCGGCTATCTCTACAAGCCATACCTTCTTTTTAAAAGAAAAATGAATACCATGTTTTACTTTTTTTATTTTGGTATTGAAAATGGTTTTAATATTGTTTTTATATCAATGTCTTGTATTGATATCTTTTGATTGAAAGGTGGGAATGTTATGTTTCCTTTATGCATGTTTTATGTGATACGATTATGTTGAGGTTCTTGGGAATTATTATGAAGACTGGTGGTTCCATGATAAACTAAGGGCGGGTGAGCCCGATATATCTCTCCAATGCATTGGGTAACGCAAAGGAGTGAAATGTTAAGGTTTCTCCGAAGATATTTAGGGAATATATTGTGATGGGTATTCCAAACGTAACCAAGAGGGTTACTCCCTACGTAAGAATGTTATGAATGCCTCAAGTTACCTTTATGTCTTATGATTTCAATGATTTATTCATGATTTGATGAGGTATGTTAAAGTGCTTATGTTTTATGGGTAAAGTATGATTTAATTATTATGTATATATGTACCCATGTTTCCTTTCCATATATTTTTATATCCCATACTGATCTTTTTATGCTCATCCCAAGTATTTTTGAAATTTTTTTCACAGGTCAAGGGAAAGGAACATGATACGATGATAGTGTCAAGGAAGTGTCAAGAAAGAATCCATGTTTTATTTTAAATATGTTTCCATTGATGGGAAAGAAGAATACTATCTTTATGTGACCATTTTGTTTATATGTGGAATGTAATGCAAGTTTTATGATCTAATTCTCTAAAACTCTAAACCCGAAAAGATCCTCAATGTGTAATCTTGTAATAACTCAAGACTATGTAAGGTTTAAGGCTGGGGCCTTATATTTCGTATCAGAGGTTGGTTTAGAAAACTTTAGGAGTTAGAAAATTGTTAAATTATAAGTTAATTTTTGGTATTATTGAAATGATATAGCATTTAAATATTACCATGTTTCTTCGCCTAAGATATTTCTGTGTTCAGAATGGTTTTTCGAAGAGGAAACAAAACTACTTTTCTGGGAAGGCATATAGATGTAAAAGACCTTTCAAATCAGTATCCTGAGATGTTCAGGATCAGAACTAAACAGTTTGTTGCAGTAATGGCTCAGCTGACTCAGTTGAAAAATGTTGGTTGTTTTTGTTGATGATATTTTAGTGTTTTCTAAATGTAAAGAGAAGCATGAATGTCATTTAAGGGTTATCTTGCAAACAATAAATGAAAAAGAAACTATATGGAAAATTCATCAAGTGTGAGTTTTGGTTACAACAAATTTCTTTCCGGGTTCACATTGTTTCAAAAGATGGCATAACTGCTGATCCTGCTAAAACAAAAGTTGTGGAAGAATGGCCAGGACCCACAAATGTAACAGATATTAGTAGTTTCTTTGGTTTGGCAGGCTATTACCGAAGGTTGGTTAGAATTTTTTCACGGTTATCTTGTCCAATGACTAAGCTAACTCGGAAGGGTGTTAAGTTTATCTGGACAAAAGAATGTGATGATTGTTTTCAGGAGTTGAAAAGAAGATTAGTGAATGCTCCAGTTTTAGGACTTCCTTCCAGGAATGGTGATTTTATTATATACAGTGATTCTTCATTGAAAGGT
This sequence comes from Viscum album, assembly GCA_963277665.1. NCBI lineage: Eukaryota > Viridiplantae > Streptophyta > Magnoliopsida > Santalales > Viscaceae > Viscum > Viscum album. Next base: position 211,421,029 of record OY728125.1, read on the forward strand.
CTTGGTTTTGTCCTAATGCAGAATGATCAGGTAATTGCATATGCTTCATGACAGTTGAAAAATCATGAGGTAAATTACCCTACACATGATTTGGAATTAGCTGCTGTTGTTTTCGCTTTAAAAATTTTGAGGCATCATTTGTATGGAGTAAAGTGTGAAATATATACTGATCACAAAAGTTTAAAGTATATAGTCACTCAAAAAGAGTTAAAAATGATACAAAGGAGATGGCTAGAATTAATCATGGATTATGATTGTAAAATTCATTACCATCCAGGAAAAGAAAATAAACTGGCTGATTCTTTGAGTAGAAAAAGTAATGCTTCATTAACAATGTTGCGTTTGGAACATTATCCTTTGGTTAATTATTTGATGAACTTTGGCATCGAAGTTGTTGGTGCAGGAAGTTCTTCTGTTTTATTTCAGGTATTAGTGAAATCTTCTCTATCAGACAGAATCAAGCAATCACAGAATCAAGACAGTGAGTTGTAGAAAAAGGTAGAGCTGGTTCAGAAAGGTAAGTTGCATGAATTCAACATTGATAATGATTGTGTTTTAAGATTTGGGAGGAGATTGTGTGTGCCTTGTGATTCACAGTTGAAGAGAGAGTTGTTCTGTGAAGCTCATAGTTCTCCGTTTTCAGTTCATCCTGGAAGTACTAAGATGTACAGAGATCTGTGGGAGTATTACTGGTGGGATGGAATGAAAAGAGATATTGCTGATTTTACTGTGAAGTGTTTGACTTGTCAACAGGTTAAACAGAGCGGAAGTTACCGAAATGGATGCTTCATCCTTTACCAGTGCCCGAGTGGAAATGGGAGAATATATCCATGGACTTTGTTGTGGGATTACCGAAGACATCTCGAGGTAATAATGCAATCTGGGTTATTATTGATCGCTTGACCAAGTCTGCTCATTTCCTTGCTATACGAGATACTTTTTCCCTAGATAAAATTTCCCATTTGTATATTAAAGTGATAGTCAGGTTACATGTAGTTCCTCTCTCCATTGTATCTGACCGTGATCCCAGGTTCACTTCTAACTTTTGGAAAGGCCTTTCGAAGTCGTTGGGTACTGAAATAAATTTTAGTACAGCTTTTCATCCTCAATCAGATGGGCAGTCAGAACGAACAATTCAGACCTTGGAGGATATGCTCCAAGCTTATACGATGGATTATCAGGGAAGTTGGGACCAACATCTTTCTTTGGTTTAATTTTCATATAATAACAGTTTTTATTCCAGTATATAGATGGCACCATTTCAGGCATTATATGGGAAGCGATGTCGAACTCCACCTTTCTAGGATGAAGTTGGTGAAAGGAAGTTGATGGGACTAGAGTTGGTAGAAGAGTTTACAGAAAAAGTTCAGCTGATACAGAAACACATGAGAACAGCTCAAAGCAGGAAGAAGAGTTATGCGGACAACAGGAGGAAGGATCACTCTTTTGAGGTAGGTGATCATGTTTTTCTCAAAGTATCACCATGGAAAAGTCTGATGCGATTTTGTAAGAATGGAAAGATGAGTCCAAGGTTCATTGGACCATATGAAATCTTGGAGAGAGTTGGATTAGTTGCTTACCGAGTGGCTTTACCTCCGAGTTTATCTCAGGTACACAATGTTTTTCATGTTTCAATGTTAAGGAAGTAAATGCCAGATCCATCTCATGATTTGAGTCTAGAGGTAGTTCAGCTGGAAGAGAACCTATCTTATGAGGAACAACAGGTCCAGATTCTTGACCAAAGGGAGCATGTTTTACCGAATATGGCGATTAATCAGGTAAAGTTTTTGTGGAAAAACCACATGATGGAAGAGGCAACATTGGAATCTGAAAATGCAATGAGAGATAAGTACCCACATTTATTCGATATGTAAATAAATTACGGGGATGAAATATTCTAAAGGGGGGAAGGATGTAACATCCCAAGTAAGTAATGAATAATAGATATTTTTATCTATGTCTATTAATGAATTATTTAGTGTTTTAGAGGCTTAAAATGAAAATAAATCCAATCTTAAGCATGGAATACACTAAATTTTTTAAAAGATTGTTTTACTGCCTTTTGATGGAAAACCATTTTTAAATATATATTTTGACAATTTTATAAGCTATGTTTGTCAAAATAAAATTATTCTTTTTTATTGGGACATCAAAATTTACTTTTTGTTAATTTTTGGTATTATTCTGACAATGTTAATTTTTTTAATGAATAGTGAAAAATACTGCATTTTATATCAAAACTGATTTTTAATCAAATTTATTTATATTATTAGATTATCTTTTGAATTGGTTTTAAAGTGAAATTAGAATATATTTTTACCATTTAATCCAATAGTGGTTATTGGAATCAAGTTTACTTTGAAATTGGACATAAACTGGTGTCAATCTTTTGATACTTATTATTTCATAAAAACATGTTATTTCTCAGGACAACGGGAATTAATTAATAAATTAATAAATGTAACTTATATGTTTTGAATTTTGTAAAATATACATCATTCTTGAATTTATAATATCAAATATAGCTTAGTGTGAAGTTTTAGTATCTTTCTGAGAAACTTCAATTTTTGATGAATAGTGAAACCACTAAGTGGTAGTTAAGGAAACTGATTTTTCGTATAAATGAATTTTTACCACCTCTGTGATTTGATTTTCTAAAATCCTACATATATGGTTGTCATTAAGATGTAAAATCTGGTTCAATGAGATTAAAATAATTTTTTGGTGAATAGTAACTTTTAGGTTTTTAATCGCGGTTAGTGGTAATTAGTGTAGTTTAAGGTAAAAATAATGTTTTAATATTATGATTTGAGCTTGAAACATGTCCTACCCTCATTGGATGTGTCATGTATGACCACGAAAATCCATGGGTCAACTTGGGGACCCCATGGAGCCACTTTTGTTGGGAAATGACATAAATAACTTTTTATTTAATGAAAAATTAAAATTGACACAAACCTTAGTTGTTTTACTAAAAAAAATTTTAAATCGGATTATACAAGTCATATTTTTGACTATAAATATTCATTGGAAATTTAAAAAGAGTTCCTACATCATAGTATTTTTTTATAATTTTTAGACTTTATATAAATTAAATTATATATGACATCATGATGATGCATCAATTATCTCATTAATAAAGGATTTAAATAAAACGAGAAGATAATGTAAAATGTATGACCTAAACATGACCAAAACCTTTTGGGTTGGTATATTTCGAACCACTATCACCTTATCCTCTAATTATATCAATGTGGGACCTTTTAAATCCGAAATTCATTTTCAAATAAAGTAATATGTCTTTACTTTCCAAGAGTGCCCCTCCTCTCCTCTTATAAAAGGCCTACACCTCTACCTCATTACCCACACTTCCCAAGCCTTTGGCTCTGCCAACCCCTACCCATTTTGTCTCTCCACGTCCCTATATTACTCCTTGAAGCCTCACATTGGGCAGATGTCTTCCCAAGGAAGCCTTTGTGCTCAAACCAAATAGAGTTACACGATTTTAAGGTAATGTCTTCACTTGAGTCCTTTTGTTTTATATTGCTTCTCCAACCCCCTAAACTTTTTTTATTTATTTCTTTGTAACAACTCCAGTATCTTCAATATAATAGGATGTTGTTATAATAAGGATTCATTCTACACTTACACACACCAACATATAATGCTTAAAGAACATACTGTTTCCGTGGATGGTGAATTTATGCCTCTCGAAACGATGATTGTTCAACATTCCTTTAACACCTTCAAAGGTGGAAATTAAGATGTCACTATATTTATATATGATATATAATATGTTTATGTTTTCCTTATGCTTCTATATTTTTTATTTTGGAAATACCTTTATGGTTTCCATTATGGGTAAACGCGATATCTTCATTTAAGGAAGTGCGGACTACCGCCCCCTCAAAGTGATTTGATTTCGTTAATGCCATATGTGGGATGCATAAAGTATTTAATTAATGGTATTATATGTGATATTATACTGGAATTATAATATATCTTTGAATAATTATGATTCCATTTCATAAAAAATAAGAAATATAAATGAAAATAGCGTTCATGCGTATGTACAGCTTACGGTCTCCATGAACGGTGCATTTCATTTCTTACGTCTAAATGATTATGTAATATTATAAATGCACTTATATACTGGATATATATGATATATATGATATATACATCATGATAATAATTTTGGATATAATGGATATATGAACAACTTGTAATTATAAAGGGTTTATTTTGACTCAAGTACCAATGATCGTTAAAACGACTGTTATTAACTTAAATAATTACATAGTGTTCATGACATCGCAATAAGTGATATAAAAGGAATAATGAACTTGAAAAAGGTTCTTAAGAATGTATAAATTAACTCAAGTTTATTATTCAGGACATTAAAGAACGATCGAGTCAAGTCGGACCCGAGGTATGGGACTTCGTCTCAATCTACTTTCATTGAGGCATATTTTATTTTATACACAACTTTATTTTATATAGTGTATAATCCCCTTTGACTTTTACGTTTATCCAAAAGGAATATTTTTTATAAAAATCATTTTACAAAATGACAAAAGGGAATGTTTTTTTCGTACGTATGCGGCGACAATGACTTCTCCGCCGCCGTGACCTTTATTTGAGTTTCGGCTTCCTCTACAAGCCATACCTTCTTTTTAAAAGAAAAATAAATACCATGTTTTACTTTTCTTTTATTTTGGTATTGAAAATGGTTTTCATAATGTTTTTATATCAATGTGTTTTATTGATATCTTGTGATTGAATGGTTGGATTGTTATGTTTCCTTTATGCATGTTTAATGTGATACGATTATGTTGAGGTTCTTGGGCATTATTATGAAGACGGGTGGTTCCGTGATAAACTAAGGGCGGGTGAGCCCAATATAGCTCTCCAATGCATTGGTTAACGCGAAGGAGTGAAATGTTAAAGTTTCCCCAAAGAGATTTAGGGAATATACTATGATGGGTATTCCAAACGTAACCAAGAGGGTTACTCCCTACGTAAGAATGTTATGAATGCCTCAAGTTTTCTTTATGTATTATGATTTCTATGATTTATTAATGATTTGATGAGGTATGTTAAAGTGCTTATGTTTTATGGGTAATGTATGATTTCATTCATATGTATATATGTACCCATGTTTCCTTTCCATATATTTTTATACCCCTTACTGAGCTTTTTATGCTCATCCCAAGTTTTTTTGAAATGTTTATCACAGGTCAAGGGAAAGGTACATGATATGATGATAGTGTCAAGGAAGTTTCAAGAAAGAATCCATGTTTTATTTTAAATATGTTTCCATTTATGTGAAAGAAGAATACTATCTTTATGTAACCACTTTGTTTATATGTGGAATGTAATGCATATTTTATGATCTAATTCTCTAAAACTCTAAACCCAAAAAGATCCTCAATGTGTAATCTTGTAATAACTCAAGATTAAGTAAGGTTTAAGGCTGGGGCCTTATAATCTCAGTAGCATACATTCAGGCTAATTAGTATATATCCAATAAAAAAAGGTATTTTATTGATCTAGTCCCATGTAATTGTACATTTAATGGTTAAAATGGATTCCATAATGTGGTTACCAAAAATCTCTATAATTGTTAATAAAAGTTTTATTGTGATCAAATAGACGACATTTATCAAACATCGCATGAATTGATTCTTCATCCATCCTTGACATCCAATAAGAATAATTTTGCCCAATAACGTAGGGTTATCTAAACATAATCATAACTTTTAACATATTATCCATTTTATAAATTAGATGATTATATATATTCTTCATCTTGTGAGATTTCAAAACTCATGAAATAATTTTATTGATACAATGTGTTTCCATATTACTATTGAAATTTTTGGGAAAAGTGGACTCCCCAATTAGAGATATCCAACTTATTTTATCATAATAAAAGATTAATCTAAGATATATGTGATGACTAATGTCATGAATAATGAAATTAATTCAAAATTAATTAACATATCAATATAAGAAATAATATGTTAGGATCATCATATATAATTTATTGTTGATTTATTGAATGATTTATAATTAAATTGTATTATATAAATTTATTAATTTATGATGTGGTTTACTAATGTCATTATACCATAATTTCATTGTAGGATCCACTGGTAGAATCCCTCTCGTTGTGATACACATGTTTTCCATAATCTCAATACATTTCAATAAAATCATTGGATTGTTGAATGATGATTTCTGATTACTTTTGTTTTCTGTTGTCAATAAAAACATGAATATATTCATGGATGAATGATTTAATACGTTAACATGAAGGATTAATATCATCTATGATGATTGGGTCTCAATTTGATGAGTATATTCATGATAAATTTCACTCATATGGATTGATATAATTATCACTAGTTTTTTTGTACACAACAACACACTAACCCTTGAAAGTGATATAAGTGGATATTTATTAAGGTGTATCAGGGTCAGTAATTGAACATAATAACTTATCTGATTAATTATTCCTTATAAAAAACCATGTATAATAATAATATAAATATTGATATTAACTTCATTACATTAACAATACCTACAGATAAATAAATATTAGTTGTTAAATAAATATACTTATATTTTTTCATTTTATATTTGGTATATATTATCTAACATAGTCATTAAACCCCATCCATTTTCCCACGTAGTATTTACCAAACCTTATATAATGTAAAACCATGGTATTTTGTGAATTATTATATTTTGAATTAATTTATCTTTTTGATATTTTTCATTTATTCTGACACTAAAAAAGGACTTTGTATATGTGTATTTATATATATATATATATCAATACATTGAGACAAAAATTACTTTATCATGGCACTGACTTGGCTTGCACTATACACAATACAAGAATTGTCTTGTGAATCACACAACACAGACTTGGCGTAAGTTACACGCAGAAATAATGTTTCTAGGAAACATCATTTTATTTTAAGAATTATTTAAAAGAGATAATGACAACCTAGTTGTTAAAATTATTTATATGAATAGTAATAAATAATTTTCAAATATTATTCATTTCTTTCAATATTTATAAAACATATTGATACTAAAAGGTGTGATTTTTTTGTAATGTCCATTATGTTTAAAATGACTATTTTCTCAAATGATCTGCTTTTAATAATAAAATTAATCTTACAAAGATATATAAATTTAATTTCATAAAATCAAATAATTTTTCGAACATATAATACCAAAATTATCTTAGGGTGATTGCTTTGGATTTTTTTGAGAAACATCATTTTTTCATGATTAGTGAAAAATATTTCATTTTAGTTAATAACCACCTTTTCATTTAAATAATTAATATTGTAAAATTAAATTTAAAATTAAAATATATTTCTATGGTCAAATTAGACCAGTTTTGAAACTATTATTACCGTTTAAGTCACTATAATAAATTTAAATATTAAATATAATTTAGAAACATAATAAATTTTTGAACTTCATTCTACTTAAAAAACTTGTAATTTCTTCACATCTGCAGGACTAACATTATTCATAATTTTTCTACTTTTGTGATTTGAATTAAAAAAAAAATACAAAATTATAATTAGTATAATATTTATATTCTAATGTTATCATTTTTAATTTTTACCGAAATGATTAATAAATGTTATTTAAATTAACCCCAGTGATTAACGCCAAATTATGATTAATTTTGGACTAAACATTAATCCTATGATCCCAAATAAACTAGAAAATATTCAAAACCAATTATATATCTATTATTATTCCATAAAAAATTAATAATTATTTTTTTGGGTTTGGTGTGAGTTTATTAGCTAATAAAATGTGTACACCCATCTTGTTTCCAAATATTCCTACTGAGTCTTTTTCCTTCCCTATAAAGAGAAATCACATCTCCCACTTTCTCACACCTATAAAAACCATTAAGTTATATCAATATCTTCCAAATAAAACTCACATAAATTCTACCTTCCTTATATAATAATTATCTCTGGTATAAGTCAATGAAAGGAATCCTTTTGGAAAAAACCAAAAGGAGTTACCCTTTTAAGGGGTAACAACTTATCTCAAGTCCTCTCTTTTATTTTCATTCTCAACCCCATATACTATTTTTTTGATGACTGAATAAAAAAAATATAATCAATATAATAGGATGTTTTTATACTATGGTTTAAAAATATAATTACACACACATCTATCTAATAGTTAACAAACATACAATTTATGTGTACGGTGAACTACTTCCTCTCTAAACGATGATTGTTCAATTTTCCTTACCGAAACTCATGTTGGACATCATGATAGAATATATATTTATATATATTATATATTATATTCATTAAATATATAATATTTTTTATTACTTTTAAAAAAAATTGACTTCCCATTTGGTGTCAATACGATAATTTCCTTTGAGGATGTGTGGACTATCACAGCCTCAACGTAATATGATTCATTCATACTCTACATGGATCATATTAATGATATATTTTGTGAACATATAAGATATATATGATATAATAAATCTAAATTGATAATTATATATATACATATATGTACATAAATGTCTTTTAGATTCATTCTTTCAACATGAGAATTAAATGAAAATAGAGTTCAGGCGTACGTACGACCTACATCTCCATAAATACTGTATTAGGTATTATACATTTACACTATATATACTATAATAACACTAATATATTTAATATAAATGATATTTATATCATGGTTTAACTTAATTTAATCATGATATAAATTATAAATTACAAAGATATAACAAACTATGGGATGTGAAAATAAAAAATCAAATATTACTAGAAGTGAAAGAACAACACATGTTTGTTAACATAAGGTTAATATAATGTCATAATAAAACCATATATGGTACTAGATATAATATTATGGTTCTTAAAAATATGAATAATAAATTTAATTTATTATATAGTTTTTTTGAACGAGTACGATCAGATTCATGACACAAGGTAAGGTGATTTCTTCTAAATTTTATGTTCATAATATACATGCTTTATTCAACACTAATTACTTTTATATGGTGTGTCTACATACCATGTAAGTAATAAAATATTATTATATTTAAATTTATTTGTATTTACATATCCATTATATTACCAATATTTAATCGGGTTTGATTTTTAAATATTACGAAATTGGTAAAATAGTTTTGTCTCTGTTTTCCTTCTTTGCGACACATGTTTTTATGCACTTAAATACTCATTAAAATGGTATATACATCCATTTTATATATTATATCATGAATTAAAAATATTTAGTTTTATTTTATGTTTCATTTAACTTACATTTCTTACACAGATAGTATGATCCCATGAAACCATGTTATAAGAGTTTATTGAGACAATCTCATCACTTTTCATGATAGTTTATGTGTTTGATTACTTTGATGAAATATCATGATCCATATCTAAATAATATTAATAATTTTTATTTTCTTCTATTTATTCGTTATATATTATTATATATGTAACATTTATGCCACTCATTGGTACATACGATAGTTATGAATATGTTTTTATAAAATCCCAACTTTACCCTCTCTTCGATCGAAAACTTGTGTCCCTTTACAACCATGTTTTCTAAAAATGGGTTCCCAAAATATTCTTCCAATATCCTGTGATCATTGATATATTTTTTTTACCCTTTTCTCATTTACCAATGTTTTCAAATGAATCATCTTGTCTCTTTTAGAATGACGTATTTTATATCTTCTTTATCATGAGAAATGAATGATATTTTTTCCTCATATAACATGTATATTTTTAATCACCACAAATTCATTGAATCTTTCTTTTTAATATGTAATTATTAATTTTTAATAAAATTTTATTAAAAAATATTTTTTAAGTAATGGTTTTCAAATCATTTTCATGATACATTTTTAATTTTTCATGGAAAATGGTTTTTAAAATTTTTATCTACTTGTTTTATATGTTTTCAAGGAAAATGGTTTTCAAACTATTTTCAAGCCTTATTTTATGTTTTCATATTATTTTAAAAGGACATGGATTCTTAATGTTTTCCAGTTTTAAGGATAGTTTTTCAAAAAAGAAAGTATATCTTCCTTAAGAAATGTATTCAAAATATCCTTCTATGTTATTTTCCTTCTAAGATAATATATATTGATGTTACTGATACATTTTAGGAAATATTATAAATAATTTATTTATATTATTTCTTAATTGTTTTATAGTTTAATGGCATGATTTTTATGACACGCGTTTTTCTTTCACATGTTGTATTTTTATGAGGACTGCTACTTTTTATGGATTATGATTTGATGAAATGATTATGAAACCTATATATTTTCCATAGGTTATGCTATAATGAAATTTTAAGGATTTGGATTTCATTTACTGGGTTATGATTTTATGTTTATAATGCCTGACTCTTTATATGAGTTATTATATGATGACTAGTTTATTATACTTTGGAACATGTATTAATGATTTTATTATGAGATGAGTGGCACCAATATCTCCCTCCAATGCGTTGGTTAATTTTGGAAGACTCTAGAGTATAAATCATATGCCTTAACCCAATTACATGTCCATAATGTTATATATGGACCTGGTTTCATGCCCATAAGTTTATGAGTGAACCTGATTACATGTTCACAATGTTATGAGTGAACCTTTCTACATGATCAAAATTTTATTCATGGATGTAGTTTCATTCCCATAAGTTAATGCGTGAAACTGATAACTTGTTCACAACATTATGCCCAAACCCAATTACATGTTCAAAAAGATATTCATAGACCCTGTTTCATGTCCATAAGTGTATGTGTGAACCTGATTACATGTTCACAATGTTATGCATGGGCCTAGTTGTATGTCCATACATTGATTTGGGGCCTCATGTAATGTCCATAACATCATGACTGAACGTTTTTCTACATAGAAATGTTGAGAATGTTTTAAACAATTGTTAATGATATAAATTCCATGTCTTATTAATATGTCATGATTTCATGACATATTCTATTAATACTCGTATGTTCATTATCTTATTATAATAAAATATTTATGATGATATCTAATGTGAAAGGCATGGTCATAAAATGTTATTCTCAAGTTCCATACCCTTTGTTTCATGTTATGCTTATGCATTTAATTTTTCACAATTACTGAGCATCTAAGCTTACCCCTTTCTTATGTTTCCTTTCCCCATGTTATGATGAAAGGTTTTAGGTAGAAGTATTAAAGGTGTCAATCTGTATGGGATATGTTGAATATAATTCAATAGGATATAATATTTTTATTCCATGTTTCCAAAGACACTAAACTATTATGGTCCTCAGCCATGTGTTTCTATAATGTATTAAAGATTCATATAAAATAATGTAATATCCATGTAATTGGATCTTGGGTCGCTGTAGTTGGTAACAATGAAAAGTTTTATTCAACCTTTGGAAACAATTATGAGAATAATATAGTGAGATAACTAGGTATATTTCTAAGGGTATGTGTAGTTATGTCTATAAGGATATGAATAAGTATGAGTTAATGGTAATGAAAATGTCCTTTTAATTATGGTAATGGATAGAGTTAATGACTTCCAAGAAATACATCCATATCGAGATACTATAAGTGTATGTGGTTCTGGCATAGATGTAGATTGGGGTATCAACTCTGAAAGGTTGTTCCGGGCCAAACATGGGGTAATTTGGTATATAACGGTTGGCCTTGATGCACACCTGCTTTGACACTACCTGAGGATATGTGTGGGGAATTCACAAACTCCCCATAAACTATCATAAAAGATTGAAATATATTATTATTATTATGAATAACCATTTAAGAATCTAGGGTGTCATATATTAACATAGGTTTCATGATTTAGACATCCTAAATGTAATTCTTTTCATAACTATGTGGTTTTCCTCTGTGATAAGAAATAGTCACACAATTCCTTCTTATTTTATTCAATGTAGATAACTCGATAGTATGTTCTTCACATTTAATTATTATGATTTAGAAAGTATTGTTATTATGGGATTAAATTTCTAAAAAAATAAATATGAAAAGGAGAATAATGAATGTGGTACATGAATTGGTTATACTTCTGAAGAGAAAGATAACCCAAATACATATTAATGGTATGTAATTTTCTGCCTATATTATTTAAATTTTACATAAGATCCATAATTATATTGAGGTTTAGGATCCTTAAGACATGATTCAAATTTAATATTCTATTAAAGAGGTATTAAGTAATAATTTTATATGTTTTATGTAATGGTTTATGAATAATGTTTGAGGAATGGATTATTTACGTTTTGGAATTCAAATGTTATGTTATATAGATCAAAAAATATATGATTATTTTTAGTATACATTTACATTAAGGATTGGAAAGGAAATTTTTAATGGTGACGAGGACATAGAAAAATTATTTCATGGAATGGTGATATTTAGATTAATGGAGGGTAACCCATAATTAATGTCTAAGATATTGATAATAATGTTTGGATAAAGATATTCTAGATATAAATAACTAATTTGGATGGTATGGATTACCCTGTAACTGGTTATAGACAATGTCCTCAATTTCATCAAGGAAGATGTTTAAAACTTCATGGATTTAAATAATATATCAAGTAATCATTGGAGTAATGAAGAACACACGTTTTTCAAAAGTATTTATGGTAATTAAGGTTATTAACATGTTTCAAAATAATATATGATGAGGGAATTAACATGTAAGGAATGCGATAATTAATAGCTAATTTGTGATATATGGGGGATAAATGTTAATATGGTTTCATTATTTTATTTTTATGGCTTTGGATTTTCAATTTTTAGAATGGTTATAATGTTCTCCATTCTTGAAAATTTTATGTTAAACATCAGTGGAAGTATTTATGTGTGGAGATTTTTTTGAAAACGTTTGTCAAAAGGCCATTTAGTGATTAACCTTCTTTAAAGTATTTCAACCATATTTTGTAAATTATAATAGTTTTGTTTTATAAAAGGATGCCATGTATGTCTGGTGACAACCAATCATGTCAGGCAAGGCCACGAGTCTTCAACCCATAACCGGTGGATGATAAGGGTTTCACAGATACCACTAGCCTATGAAATGTAATGGTTAATGTAAAATTATTTTTTATGAATAATTATATATGATGAAACAATAGTGTTACCTTTTATGTTTAGATATTAATGTTTTAACAATATTCATTTTTACGAATAGTTATACATAAATAGTTATACACTACATTATTTTATGATCCTTTAGATATGCTAAATTTGTATTTTAGCACATTAGGAAAAAAATTTAATTTCGTGAAATCCATTACAAGAAGTAATGGACGAATTATAAATTGATAAAATCACAACAAAGAATTAAAATTTTTATATAGATATTTTTCAAGTGAGAATATATTATTTATATTCTTATTTAAAAAATAATTACTCAATATTAGGATAATGATCAAATGATAATGTGTTCCCCTAATACCATATTTTGTTTTTGAATGAATGGAATTTTAAATCATCACACATTTATGCATTTATAAAAATTTAATATTATTTGATCATTCACTATTTTTCTATTGATTTCCTCAATCAACCCATATAAATATTTATTCTTTTCCTTGATGTCCAATCTCTACTCCCAACCTACGATGTCCAATATGGAAACAGATTTATATGTTACATTTCGTAATAGTCATGATCTCAAATTCTCAGTTACAAAAGGTTTTAGAATTAATTTTTATGATGTGGGTTTCTATGAGTGATACTTTTAATTATTAAACCATTTACAACATAGAGTATTTTTGGGAGCGAAATTCATTCTAAGTTTGTTGAATGTAACACCCCCAGATTTTGTGAATTATTTTTTTGAAATAATTTATATTTTTGATATAATCCATTTCACCTAACACTAGAAGTATGTATATATATATATATTAAAAATCTAATTAAAAAATTCATATAACATGACACTGACTTGGCTAGTACTACACGTTGTACCAACATTGCTTGCATTACCCGCAACACCGACTTGGAATACGTTACACACAACATAGATGTTTCTATGAAACATCATTTTATTTTTGATATTATTTATATTAAATAATTATAAACTAGATGTTAAAATTAGCTATATGAATAGTAATAACTACTTTTATAATATTGTTTATAATTTTTTATATAGATAAAACATATTGATAGTGAAAGATATGATTTTTGGTAAACTCTTTTATGTTTAAAAATATAATTTTCTCGAATGAACTGATTTTATTGCTAAAATTTATTTTAGACACATCTATAAATGTAATTTGATAAAATAAAATTAATTTAATAATTTAGAATATCATTATTAGCTTAGGGTGAATTTTTGGGATTTTATAGAGAAACTTAATTTTTTGATGAATTATATAGAATATTGCATTTTAGTTAATAAATTACATTTAATTTAAATAATTATTAAAGTAAGATTATACATTAAATTTGTTTTAATGCCTCATTAGATCAATTTTACATCTCTTAATACAATGTAGGTTATTATAATAAATTTCACATTGAAATTGAAAATAAAAACATAATAAATATTTTAACTTCTTTCTACATTAAAAACCCATAATTTCATCCCATTTGCGGGATTAGAAGTGATCTTAATTTTTTTCTCTTATGTGGGTTTAATTTATAAATCTCAACATAAACCATTTTTATCAGAATAATATTTAGATTCTGGTGTGATCATGTTGATTTTTGTCCAAAATTATTATTATAAGATGTTAAACATAATCACAGTTATTAATGACAAATTAAGATTAATTTTGGACAAAACCTAAATCATAGTTGCCCAAATGACCTATAAAATTGTTGAAAACGCATTGTTTGTCTTTTATTCTTCCATAAACCATAAATTAATGATTTATTTTCATTTTTTGGCTTTTTTAGGTAATAACATGTTTACACTTAACTTTATTAAAAAAAATTCCAACAAATTCATTTTCCTTCCCTAAAAAGGACACCACCTATCCCACTT
The DNA here is from genome assembly GCA_963277665.1 of Viscum album. Lineage (NCBI taxonomy): Eukaryota > Viridiplantae > Streptophyta > Magnoliopsida > Santalales > Viscaceae > Viscum > Viscum album. The sequence goes on from OY728125.1 coordinate 211,436,089, forward strand.
CCAGAGACCTATCAAAACCATTATAATTGGCCAATATCTGCCCAATAAACTTCCCAAAAATTATCTATTACTCATATAATCCTTCCATTATTATTAAGTAACTCCAATGATTTTTTTGGAACAATCCAAATGAAGGTACCAAATTAAGAGGTAACGTCTTCTCTCAAGTCCTATCATTTATTTTCATTCTCCACCCCTAAACTTTTTCTACATTACTTTATAATAAACTAGTAGAATTAATATTATAGGATTTTTTGTGCTAGGGATTCATCTTACACTTGCACACACCTCCTTATAATGGATAACGAACTTATTACTTATGTGTACGGTGAACTACTGCCTCACTAAATGATGATTATTAAATTTTGATTGCTGCCTATCATGGTGGAAAATATGATGGAAAATATATTTCTATAAATTATATATTATATATAATACTTATTTATTCATATGTACTTCTTTTAGAACATATGTATTTTTACATTCCATAGTGTCTAAATATAATAATTTTGTTTGAGCAAATGTGGACTACTACCCACTCAAAGTGATATGATTCATTCATAGACTACATAGATTGTAATAAGGATGGTATTATTGAATATAATATATATATGATATCATAAATCTAATGTAATAATTATATATATATATATATATATGTGTGTGTGTGTGTGTGTGTGTTTGTGTATTTTCCTTTCTTTCATTCAACATTGTAATTTAACTGAAATGGCATTCACGTGTAATTATGGCCTACCATCTCCAATAGCGGTGTATTCTGTTTCATACATATATATTATATATATTAATACTATAAAAAAAATTGTTATATAAAGTATATTAATATCATGGTTTATATTTATGAAATCATGATATAATGCCTAACTACTAAAGATATAACGATCTAAGACACACGTGAACAAAAATTAAATATCACTCGTAGTGAAACCTTAACATAAGATTGTTAACATACAGGAAATACAAGGACATTATCAGACCATATATGGTATTAGATATAATAATATGGTTCTTTATAAGATGTAAATTAAAATTATATTTATTTTACATGTTGTTTGAATGAGTATGATGAGAGTCAAGACACATGGTAAGTGGATTTCTTCTCATTTTTTTAATGAGATGCATGATTTATTCTCCACCCATTCATTTTATTTGGTGTGTATACTTTCCATGGATGTAATACAATATTATTATATTTAAATTTATGGGTATTTTCATATCCATTATATGATCATTATGTTATGGGGTTTAAGTTTCAAAAGATACCAAATTGCTAAAATAGTTTTGTCTTAATTTTACTTCTATAAGGATTATGTTTTGTTATACACCTAAATTTTATTTATATGTATAGATAATTCTATTTTACATGTTTTATCTTGAATTTCAGTGATTTAATGATATTTTTAAGATTCATATTTTTTTATTACATGAAAAGTGTGATCCCATATTTCCAAGTTATAAATGTTTATTGAGGAAATATTGTCGCTTTTCAAGATTGTTTATTTTATTTTTCATTTGATGAATTATTAAGATCCATCTCCAGATAAAATTCATTAATTTTCTTCTCCTATTGTTATTAATGATTTATTCATATATATTTACCATTTATTTCACACTTTGGTACATAATTTAATTAAGAAGTTGGTTTTAAAATAGTTTGACCTTACCCTCCCTTCGATCACAAGTTTATGTTTATTTAAAAAACATTTCAAAAAATGTTTTTCAAGAATATTCTACTAATAAACATTAATCATTAGAAGAAATTATTACCCTTCATGTATTTTACCAATTTCTTCCATGGAATCTTCTTAACAATTTCTTAATAAGGAATTTTTGTTACCTTTTTACCATGAAATGGGAAGGTTCTTTTTACCTCATACGAAATATTAAAATTTAGCCACCATCAATACATTGATGATTTTTTTAGGTTTAAAGGCTAATTTTTTGAAGAAAAATAAAATAGATTTTCAAATTAATGGCATTCAAAACGTTTTAATGCTCCTTTTATATGCTTTCAAGGAAAATTGTTTCCAAATGTTTTCAAAATTTAGTTATGAGTTTTCATATTACATTCCAATGGGATGCCTTCCAAAAAAATTATGTTTTAAAAAGATATTTTCAATGTTGAAATGATACTTAACTCATGAAATTTTTTCAAAATATCCTTCTATGTTATTTTCCTTATAAGATAACATTATTTTATGTTACGCATTCCCTAAAAGGAAATAATAAAAATGGTTCATACATATTCTTTATTTAATGGTTTATGTTTTTATGGAATGATTCTTATTACACTCGTCTCGTTTTCAAGGGTTATATTATTTTGAACCCCGCTTCTTTTCATGGATTTTTATTTGATGAAATTATTATGAAAAATGTATCTTTTAAATATGTTATGATGGCATAAATGGTTAATGATACTCATTTCATTTAATGGGTTATGATTTTATTTTAAGATAACCCATCTATTTGTATAGTTCATGATATGATGATTGTTTTATTATCTAGTGTCATATTAATTAATGGTTTTATTATTTTATGTGTGAGACCTATATCTCCCTACAATGAATTATGTGAAAAAAGATGAATCATGAGTAAAAATGTGACACATGAACTTGGTTACAAGTTCATAATGTTATGCATGGACCTGGTTGTATGTCCATAATTTTATGCATGAACCTAGTTACATTTTCATAATATTACCAGTTAGCATTATAACGTATTGGAAATGTTATGTATTGAACTCATTACAAGTCAATAAGTATATATATAAACCTGATTACACATTAACAATGTTATGTGTGAACCTATATATATGTTACCAAAGTTATGAATGTACCTAATTTCATTTCGACATGTTTATGTTTGAACCTGATTACATGTTCACAATGGTATGCATGGACCTGGTTTATTGTACAAAATTTGATGTGGGGGCCTGATTTCATTTCCATATCATGATTAGTGAACCTATCTCTATTTATATAAGTTCACAAAGTTTTAAATAAATATTCATGCTAAAAAACACATTTCTTGTTACTATTTTATTCTTTCATGACTTTTTATATTAATCATCTTTTCACATATTTCTTATGAACTTTCATTTTTTATTATGATCACTAATATTTCAGGTATGATCTTCAAATGATATTATCTAGTTCCATTCCCTTGGTTTTAAGTAATGCTTATGTATTTTATTTATTAACCTTACTGATCATATAATCTCACCCCTTTATTATCTTTTCATCCCCTATATTATGAAGAAATGTCTTAGGTATAAGTACTAAGGGTAGAGATATTTCTTAAATATGTTGAAGATCTTTCACCATGATAGAAGATTTTGTTTCTATGTTTGCAAAGACACTAAACTAATATGGTCATCCGACATGTATTTTTTGTAATGTATTGAGTATTAATCTAAAATGATGTAATATCAATGTATGTTAAGCCTGGGTCACTATATATAATGTCTTTTTATTTAATAAATCAATTATAATTCCTTATTTTCAAAAAAAATATAATGAAAATTATATTATGTAAACCATACGAATAAATATTTATTATTATTTAACTCACTAGAATATTCTTCTTAATAAATCATGATTAAATCTTCGTGATCCACCAACCATTAATATTTATTAAACAAAAAATATTTATTAATTTTTATTCTTACATGGTAATTTCAATAATAGGTTTTAATTAATATTATGGATGAACTTACTTTTTAACCCTCTAAGCCTATTTCATAGTGGAATGAGGCAGAATTTCATTAATTCCAATGTTAACTTTTATTAACACATAATGGAACCTATAGAGAAAAAAAATTAATTTCACAATGAAATACAACTATATAAGAACTTTTAAAGAATAATATATTTCATTATAATGATATCTCTAATCAAGAAGGTTTCATGTTGGTGTCATCATCCTATATGCTCGATGTAAGTTTTTTACTTTATGAAAATAAGCTTCCCATAGAACACCATGTCCATTGATTTAATTAAGTTGTTCCATTCCAATAAAATTGTCTATCATATAAACCTAACATAAAGAAAAAATTGATGAAATCATTTCTCACATTACTCATTAATGAAATAATACTCGTTATGCACCCAACATATCCTACTTCATTACAAACATATGCCATCATTTTTTTCATCAAAAATATTTATGTGATTTTTAATATGAATTAATAATAACCATATATTGTAAGGGATTGTATACACATCCATATATATGAACATTAAATTATTTAAATAATTGAGTATTTAATACGGGTGGGTTATGTTATCATAATCTCCTACCCCAAAAATTACCAAGGTCATGACCCATGATATAGTGTCTAAAATTTAAATTATTCTCTACATATTATATAGTTTATAATTTTTTTATTGTGAAATTATATCATCTTGATATTGAAAGTATATGTAATAATAATTTCATGGCACTTCCATGTTTTCATCATATAAGGAACTGTTATAACCATTAAGTGTGATAGTTACTCTAAGTGAATTATTCAAAAATAACAAATACATAATATAAATCCTGATGTAATAATAATTTTATTAATATTAAATATAATTAATACAGGAAATCATAAATTACATAAATATTTTTTGTAGGTTAAACCTCCAATAGAGTTTCCCTTTTACTATCTCCAACGACTAACAACCTTTATTCTTCTAATTGTACTGTGATAATCATGTTTCTACTAAGATATGAATTTAGTCAAGAGTTCAAATATGTTATCTAACATGGAAAATATTCATACCAAAACATCACCCATATTATCAAAATACCTTAATAAGTGATACTTCTGAAATATTTATTCTTTATGTTGATCTGACCATGGATCGTTTGTGACATCCCAAACTGTGATATTAAAAAAAATAAGGTTATAGTTTATATATATTTAGAAGTAAAAAATGATCATAGAAAATTATTTTTATATATAAATCCTCTTTGGCTACATCAAAAGTCATTGTATACTTGGAATTCATTATAGAATATCTGATAAATGGCTACATTGAACTCTTCTAGTTCACATCTCCTCCATCAAGATAGAATACATATTCTAACAGCTACATTAGATCATTATAGTCTAACCATATCACCTTGATATCCCCTACAATACTAAATGTAAATGAAACATCATGTACAATGTCTAACTTGGAATACATGACTGATTACACAATAGAATCATATAATATTTTATTCATTCAGTATCTCTATTTGTTTTTTGGACACATTATCTTGGACAAATGTATTCAATGTGACATTATAACCAATATACTCTCGAATTATTATATACTAAAACTATTTAGTTTCTAGTAAATATATTAAAAATTAAATATCCCATGAAACCTCTTTGACCAATCACAAATAATCAATATTCAAAGTATTTAGGCTGCTTTTCAAAAGGATTTCATGAAAAATCCCATGTTCTATGATACATTAACTGACTTTAATATCTATATGTAATTTATAATATGTAAACTTTCATTGAAATATACTACTAGGATAAATCCTAAACTTCTACTAAACCTATTATAAATATATGGATTATATTATCTCTTAATGAAAAAAATTATTTTATAGAATTATCGATCAAAAATTCTCAAAACCTCGGTGATTTCCTCAACCCAAAAATGGACCTCAAAAGATTTCATAATTTTTTATATTACATAGAGTCAAAATCATTTTTCATTATGTCTAATACACCTCCTTATAAAGGTCCCCAATAAGTAAAAATTTTTGACATCCATATTCCAAATCATAGTAATGGAAATCCGATATAGCATGTTTAATTCTAATTGATTTTGGATTTCAAACTCTGGAAAATTATTTTTTATAGTAAATAAAGTTTTGTATTTCAAACCCTTTATCTATTATCCATGCATTAAGGGTATTAAATTTATCTTATATTTCTAATTTTCTCTGGAATATCCATTTTCTCCAAATAGTATTTTCAAAATTAGATAGATGAGAACCAAACTTGGTTTTGATACATGAAATATGTCTCAGAATAAATGGTATATTTTCACATTATAACACATAAAGTCTCTACTAAATCCATAAATTATATATATTAATTATGGTAAACCAATATTAATTCACCATCCTCGATGACTAAAAAACAATATTTTTCTCATTCAAAAAAATATTTTGTGCTACTATGTAGTACTTGAATATTAGACTAAACATCTTCCATGGAGACAAAAATAATTTTTCCATATACCAACTCTTATGTGTCTTGAGAATTGAGTACATGTTAGTCAATTTGAAAAGACATATGCTCCTTGGGAATTTTCCCCCTCCCATGAAATATCACATGTATTATGATAGGTATGTTCTTATATAAGAGGATTATATTTATGGTATCCACTTATTTATTGAGCATAACCTATTAAGATAAAAATTTTACCTATGATATAATGTTTTATACAATATTTGGACTTAAACAATTCCTTTCATCCCTAAACACAAATATATGACAAAAAATATTTCCTTCCACTCCATAAAGTGTAGGTAAGGTTTTGTTTAAGTATTAACAACATCAATTAGATAGAAACTATGCTATCTTTTCAGCATTTTGGTTCTAGAATTTATTTAAGAACTATTTTTATATTTCAATTGACTCAGACATATACCACATCAACTATTTATAACCATATCTACTCAAATCAATGGAAAAAATTATAAAGTAAGAATACCATCATGTATATTATACTAGAATTATCCACACACATCAAGATAACACAATTATAGAATTTATATGGATCTTTCACGATATCCATTAAAAATGATTTTTTCTTCTTACCTTATAAACAATAATGACATATTTCAGGTCGTTTTAGCACAATATTGTCTAAATAATGATCTTTTAAGAGAATAGTTGGACAAAACTTTTATATGTGACCATGATGGTGATGCCACAAATGGGTATTAAATGGTTCATGTCAACATGATTCATTATCAATTTTCAATACTTATTTCTCATAATATAATACATAATGAACATTATTTAAATGTGACATATCATAACGAATATTTTCCTTGAAAAAGAAACAACTCTTATTTACAAATATAATAAATAAAAAAATATATATCTAGGTTGGATAATGAAATTATGTTCTTGGAAAAATTTAGTACATAAAATAATAATTTTAAGACATAATCATAAATGTTTTCAATGGAAGGTGGAAGTATCATTTGGCCTAAGTTATAAGTCACACTCCATTAGTTTCTAAAAAATCCACCTCTCCTTTATAAATTATCCCAATATACATTGTTTCATATATTTTGATAAATAGGTTTGTACCAAAAGATATATCTAATTCCAAATTTTAAGACATAAAAATATTTCACCCAATAATGAATGCATCTGAAGCTACCCAAGAATTCATTAACTAGATTGGGTTCTTCTTCCATCAGGCTAGATTTACACATTAAAAGCTTAAATTGTTTCATTAAATTTCATACCATTATGTATAATTCTTTTTTTAATGGTGGAGTTCAGGAGAATTAGACTTGGAATGAGTATAGGGTTCATTTTCCATGATCATCCTTTTATTCATTACCATATGTTTTTTTATAATTTTTATGTTCCATGTCATTATTAACTCAACGAATCTATATAAAAAGTTTCAAAATATTATTCTCACTATTGATCATATTATATTTTACAATGAAACTAGATTATACATTCAGTAGTGAGGATAGAATAAGATCTATGTGTATCTCATCGGGGATCTTAAATCCCAAGATCTCAATGTTATATATTTATATACACACCTATTCATCTGTACTACATAATGATCATATGGTGATGAGTCTCCAATATTTCTTGAGAATATTGGATTAGAGATAATGTCTCACTTTTATTTTCTTCTTATGATAAATATCATAATTTTGAGACATAGTCATATACATATCCATATATATATTTTTCTTCATAGGTTTATTAGAAATGGATTATAGAAAGAAACATTGGACATATATGGAATCATCAATGTTTTTCAAATAGACATATAATTATTCATCACTCCTTAGCAAGTGACTATGGAGCTGGTGATTCCAATATATATAATTTTCATTCATGGCGTAGTATTACATAAAATAATTTTTACCATTAATAAATTTTTGAGCTGATATGAAGGTTATGACTCTCTAGTATGGATCATAGTATGATGCTAGGGTCTGTGTGGCATTCCATTTTTATAATAAATAAGAAAAAAAATTAGAACATTATATGCATTATAAAATAAGATAATAATCATTAATTATTTATTATTTTCATCTCATATTATTTTAACATTTCCGAATATCCCTCCCCATTGGTTTTATTATTTGTTTTCACAAGGATAATATATTGAAAATTAGAAACATTCCCCTTTTCATAACGCAAAATTTGGCCTGAAATGTTATATGAATGTTTTAGCTAGGTGTAACTTTATGACTACATTAACTTGAAACTCCATCATTTGAGTAGTCTCATTAATCCTAAAATCATATATATGCATTTCTTCAACCACTACACAATAAAAACATTATGTTCTACTTGGGGGTTAATAAAATTTCATGATGTATGTTTATGTTAACCAAAAAACATAAGATAAAATTCCCTATATTTTAAAGCATTCCTATAAAGGATACTCAATAAAATTTTATTATGGTCTCTTTTAATATAAATATAGGAAGAATATAGACACTTAATGTGTTTTTATTTGAGTGATTTAATATTTTATTTGTAAACTTACCATTTTATTTGTTTAAATCCTTTCTAAATTTAAGTGGGTTCTTCATAATTTAATTACCATTAATTAGATAAAATTTACACATATATCAATTGTTTAAAATTTCAACATGGATTCTTATTAATTCATTAATATAGGTGGTGATGATAAAGAATCCATAATGAAACTAACAAGTGAATTAAAAAAATATATCTCATGAAATGAGATTTTCTAATAGGCATATTATTAAGTATGTGATAAACTAATCCACAAACCTAGTGAAATTACACCATGAACCATAATATGGTTGATGTTTAAATAGTATATCCATCCTTCTATTTATCACATAGATTTTGTTTTCATTAATCTGGTCATGATGTACACCCGAACACCTAGGATCTCTATTAATTATATAAACCTTACTTGAGAGTATATTAGGGTAACCAATTGATTGACATATTGGTTTACATAAAAGAAATAGTGGTTATGATGGATCATAAATATTGAGAAGTGGGGATGACTGGTATGCCATAAATTTAATTTAATAATAATAATAAATTAAATGGGAACCAATCTCATACATAGTTCTTCTCAACTCTCATGATTACCTACAGAAATGAAATTAAAAAACATTTTCAATCTAGATATAATTCACTTCAATTACTTATTTATTTAGGATAAAGTGCCTTAATTATTCATATTAATTATCCAGTTAATTAATAAATTCAATTTATCATAATTCCTACCAAAACAATGAGAATATATCCATCGTCATTAATTTCAAAAATACTAAATAAATAATTTTTTTAAAATAATGATGTATACAAGTGTACTTGGAAGTAATGGAATGTACTAGTCCAAACTACTCATGATATACTTTATACTACATATTCACATGGTATCTTTCATATATATATCATGAATGTAATTAAAATTGGGTTATTTTTCAATAAATAAAGAATGAAAATATGTAAATTATTCATTACATGACGCTATTAACAAAAATGAAGTACACTAAAAAATTAGACTATACATAGCTTATAGTTTATAACATAACATGAAATTAATTTTAATATATAATTAATAATCCTATTACATGTTATATGCTGTTAATAAAAGACACATGGAATACAAGTAAATAGTTTTACTTATAGAATAATATTTTTCTCCCCATGTTAAATTAATTACATGGGGTATAATTAGTTACAAACTTTTTATGTAGGCAACATATTGTGTACCATATCCTGCCCATGTTTGTGACTCAAACCTACGAAATGGGTGTGTTTTTAGTCAAAATATGTGTATTAGGTGCATAGTGTGTATTCCATCTATATTCCATGTTTCCTCAATTTGACACAATTTGTTAGTCCATATATTGTATAATACGTGCATGATATGACTTAGACCCTCTATGTTTTCTACTAAAAAAGTAGAATAAATCAAGTGTACATAATGTACATAGTATGTATTTTCAAAAACAATGTGGTATCTTTGCTTGGAAAACACACTAAAAAAATCTAATTCATAATCTATTTAGTTATTTCATGGTTAATGAACTATATCAAAGTTCATTCTGTTTAATTTAACATGATTGCATGATGTGTACCAAAATGATACATATTGTGTTTTCTTGAGTTATATAACTAGAAATGTTATAACCTACTAATGATATATTTGAGTATTATTCATGTTTATTTAACATTTAACTGTTATATGAGAAAGAATAAAAAACGATAAAATGGGATTTTAAAATTTGGATTTATGAAAAAATAATCCCAAAATGGAAAAAAACTACAAATTCATGCCATTGATAAATGAATACTAAATTATTAAAATTAATTTTGTATCCACTTTGATAACATTGTTAGCTTCAGAAATAGTGGATGTGCCTTTTGGTCATAGATAAATTTTATTAGTTTCATAATAAATGAATAATTAAAGATATGCATGATGAAAAACATCATTTACAATAGAATTAATTTAAAATTTAATTGATCTACTAATTATATAACTAAGAAAGAAGTATTTTCACATATAATTTATTATTAATTTATATTTATAAATAAAATTACCAATTATTTTAATTATTTCTCAGTTGATGATATGATGGACCAAAATATTAATACTATCATTACACCATATTGTCCTTGGGTATATTACCCCTAGTAGTAATCAACACATGCTCCAATTCCATGTAATTTCAAAATAGAATCATCGTGTTCTATAATGGTTGATCCAAATCACAAATGTCATATTGTATTTATATCAACCATAATATCTTCACGGATGAAATATTATTTATGTTATCCTACTGTAAAGAGCGAGTGTAAGAGGATTGGTATGTTAATATTGAGCATGTAATAAAGAGAAGTATGCTAATATTGAGAAACTTCTAAAGTGGTTCATCTATTACAACCTGAGATAACTCAGTCTAGGTTTTCTTCACAGTAACTAACTCATCCAAGAAAGTGATATAATCAAGTATTTATATATTTTGTTAAGTTTGATAATTACACATAATCCCTTATACAATTCCTTATTCCCTAGATAACCCTATATGTAATAATAATTTAAATATTATTTTTTTCTGACATGTACAATACCTACAGACAAATAAATATAATTTTTTAGTTAAAAATTTTTATATTTAATTTAATTAATATTAAATATATAATTTACATCAAGACCAAAAATCATGGTTTAATTATTCTCATATATATTTACTAAACCTTAAAAAGGACTATTTATTTGATAAATAAATATTACTGAATTATTTATAAATAATAAAATTAATATCATAGTCACTAAATATTATGTTTAAATATATATTATTTTTTAACTATCATCTTTATTAGTCTAAATAACTCATGATTAATTATTTCTGATCAACAAACCATGAAAATATATTAAACCAAAAAATCTGAATATTATTTATTTAAACATATTTAATTAAAAAACATAATTTAATTAATATTCCAAATAAAAACATATTGTGTGACCCTCTAGGTCTTTTACTATGTGTAATTAAGAAAAAATATAAAAACTCCAAGGATATAATCAATAAAGGTACTTAGGAACCCATTTAGAAAGAATTTGATATCATAATGACATAAAACAGCTTTCAAATTCTCTTTTTCTTTTATATAATACTTTTATCATGACATATTTAATTAATTTGTTTGAATGATGGTGGCATTAACCTATATGACTGGTGTATCTTTCTATGATGTTATGAAATTAAAAATTCCCATAGAACGCCATTGATATATATTTAATTTGGTTGTTCCCTTCCTAATAATTGGCTGGATATATTAACTTAATTTAAATTTCATAGGGAAAAATTTATTCCCATGTTATGCATTAAATTAATATAATTTGTGACACATCCAATATATCCCACTTCACTGTGGCCATATCTCACCATGGTTTTCATCAATATATAAAAACATATGTCTCATGGTGTGTATTAATAGTATTCATAATGTCTACGAACCAATTCAAACATGTAATAACACATATAACTATTAATTTCCAACTTGTATCTCATGTCATTATAATCCTATGCTCTAAAAAATACTAAGCGTTTATACCATGAGATAGTGTCTCAGAGTAATGTAACTCACTACCACTGATATCATGTATCATTTATATCGATAAAATTGATATCTTCTAGTGAAATAAAGTAAATATTCAAGAATATTTTCTTGTAACCTATAGGTTTTCTTCATAGAGGGTAAAATATATGACCTTTCAGTGAAATAATTATTTGTAATAAATTACCACATACTATGTCGCATAGAGGAACAATCACTATGTGATAATAAATTTATTAAAATCAAAATCAATGAATATAGTTTATTATATGGTATATATAATTTAGTTCCTGGTCACAAAATCCAACAACTATTACTCAATAACTCAAGAGGAGTGTGAATTGAATTTTGTAATTTATCACGGACTAAAAACAAAACTATTATTTATTATTTTTATTATATTAATTAAATTATTATATATGTAGTAGAAATTTATTTTAAAAGTAATGAGAGGGATGAACATGTGTATTATAATGGATTGTGGCTACGTGAACTTCCTATAGTATACTCTACGGAATCTCGATGTTTGCTTTGTTATTAATATTCCAATCCCTTTCATATGGATCACACATCTATATACAAGCTAATGTTACTTTTTATACACAGTATACAAGCCTTTTTTGGCTTTTAATCTCAAAAGAATTCTATATAGACTTAGAACAACATGTATATTAAGAATGGTGTACTATGATAAATTATATATATGTTGAATTGAAATTTACGATAAATATCAAAAACTTAAAGGTTCCATAAAATGAAAAAAGGTAAATTCTTCTAGAGAATACATAGGTCTCTAAAGTGTATGTTGGGAAATAATTATTTTGTATTTGGACATTACCCTCAAGAAATTAGAGATAGTAACAATCATCTTCTTCTCCATTACATTATCTCATGTTGAAGAGAAATAACTTTCAAGTACAAAAATAATTAGGTTCAAAATTCACAATGATAGATTATTCATGAACTTATTTTATTCAGTTATATCAATACGTATATTCTATACTATAGAAACCCGAACATCACATACATAAACATTAAATATTTTTAGGTTAATATTAATTAAATTACATAACCATCCATGCTCGAATCATTTAGGTATACTACCATTGGAAACATAGTCATATAAATGAATTGTTCATAAGTGGGATACATTATCACCCAATAAGTTTTTATAATTATCAATATTATTAGATATATCATACATTATACCAATCGTTATATCTAGGGAAAGGAAACATAAAAAGGGTTATCTTAGGTGACTAGTACATGTAAATAGTGTATATATAAATATAACATGAGCATATAGTTTTGAGAACATAAGAACAAAATTTGAAAACCACACCTTTAATATCATAGAACATCAGCATGAGTCATGCAATAAATTTTTAAAAATAAAAAATACATGAATCATAATGGAATCATATAACATGAACCATGAGATCATAGAAGTTTCATAAGACAAAAATTTGTGGGATATACATAATCATAGAAACTATTATGTTAGGGGTACCCACCAAGACATTCATAACATGTTATGAATGGGCTAACAACCTATGTACCTACCTTAGGTTTGGGATAACCTCCTATGTACCCTCTTTTATGCTTGGGATAACCTCTCATATACACTTTTATCACATATAAAATTAATCATTACCCAATGCTATGGAGAGTGACATTGGTTCTACCCATCACTTAATGAAATTCCTATGTAATTTTCTATGAAACCATAAAATTAATCGTACCAGAAGCCATGAAATGAATTAGGTTTTATAATAATTTCGTCATAGCAAACCGAATTTAAAATAACTGGGTTTCATTTGAATTCTATAATGGTATAACCGAGTGAAGATAAATGACATTAAAAAATATCTCATTATTACAAATATAAACTATTCAAAGAAAGAATAATAATGATTTCGTTGGATCAAATCCCTAGTAAATTAAATATAAAAAAATGGTTTCATCAAAGATGAAAAATTATTTTGATAGATAATTAAACCCACTTCTGTGGGAAAATATCCTTTTCACATTAAATTTTTTTTAAAACATAATAATATTTCAAAGTCCTTTTTTAAAAATAAAAAAATATGATAAAATAATCTTCAAATAAATTCTTTATCAATATATAATATTATTCCATTCATGTTTTACATATTAAAATGATTATTTCTTTCAAATTATCAGTGATATTTAAGAAAAAACATTGTTTAGAAATCGACCTGAAGATTCTGTTCAAAACATTTGGTTAAAAAAACATGCGTAAAAAATCTTTTGACAAATCATTTTTATAATGTTAGAATCATATTTGAACGCACTTTTATGGAACATGGTTTTGGAAGAATAATAGGTTATTGACCGAAGACAAAAATAATGATGATTATTATGAAAAAAATTATTTTGAACTCTTCAACCCATAAGAAGAATAAATTGAAGGGAAAAATTTTATTATTATGGAATAAGTAGATTATAAGAATATTAATGTGATTCTAGAGATATGTAACAAAATATTTTATCATTAGAGATATAGTCATAAACAATCTTGATAAATAATGTGATTTTATCATAAAATATTTACCACTTTTATAACCTTGAATTCCAGTCCCCATGAAGAAATAAAATAAATTAAACATAGATTATAATGATTATAAAAAACATTAGTATATTATATGTAAAAGGTATGTATGTAAACCACCTAAAAGAAACTAGGTTCATAACATAAAATGTGTCTCAAAAAACGAAAATTGACACAAAATATCCTTGTACTCTTTGGTATCCTTTGAAACATAAACCCCATGAAAGGGACAAACAAAAATATAATAGTAAACCCCCATAATTGTTTTTAGAATCATATTAAAATAAATTCATCATAATTATATAATCCATATAAAATAAATGAGTGGTGAATATTAACTGTGTCTCAAAGAAAAATAAAAGAGAGCTTGAAATACCTTACATTAAGTTTGCACTTCCATTATACACATTAAAACCTAATCTATAAAATATAGGATTGTTATACCACTATTACAAAACCACAATAATTTGTATCATATAATATATTATTTTCTTACAACCTTTTTATTATCCATTTATTAATTATCATATGATAATGCCATTTTTCATTGAATAAATGATTTGTTTTTTCATGTATATTTTGATTTTTCATTTTTGGTCCTGTTACTTTGATCATGGAATTTTAATATTTATAATTTTAACCATGATATAAATATCATATATATTAATAAAATTTTTATCTAGATTAATTTATATTAATAGAAAATGAAATATACTATTCAGGGAGATTGGAGGTCATAACAATGTATAAATGTTGTTTCCATATCCTATGAAGATTGAAAGAAAGAATGGTAACTGATATATTTTTATTAAATGATATTTCTTATATCATATATACCACATATTTTCATTGGAAACATCGTCACTACCTTCCATTTAAATCATTTGTTAATCACATCGCTTCGTGATGCTGTAGTCTTTCGTACACATGAACAATGTATTAGTATTCCCACAAAAAATAAATTAATAAGTAACATGTAAAAAAAATAATTCAAAAATCATAATAATATCATAAATATACAACATAGATAATAAATAAATCATTATTTCCAACCATGATATTTAATAATTTAATAATGAATGAAATCTATTTGTGAGGTGGTAGTCCGCCGTACACATGAATGATGATTTCATATCCCAATTGAGGGAAGTGGACATGGTTTTAGTTCACCCCATTAATAAAAAATATAATTATATTTAATATACCTTTCGTATTATATCATCTAGGTATAATAATAATTTATTGAGGATTAGATAGAAATAAATAAAAAATTATCAAAAATAAATGTTACCTTTTCTTCGAGTATCATCCTTAATTTTAGACTAAAGGCCTTAATAGGTTGGATTTACGTACAACATTAGGCTTCTAGGATGTGATGAGGTAAGTGGGGATGTTATTTGGGAAGGTATATTTTGAAACAAAATTGATTTATGTTGTTAATATGAGATAATAATGGTCATCCTTTTATAACTAAGGTGAGTAGAACCCTTGTAATATTTTGAAAATAAAAAGGTGTACAATCGTTTTTATCATGAATAGGACATAAAAATGTGGTATTATAGATTAGAAACTAAATTAAGGTAAAATAATGGACGTTAAATAGGTTTTTAAATTTTTTGGTTATTTTTAAACCTTATATGTTTTTTTATCCCTTAGTAAATTCAATTTTACCTTAACCCATTCAATACATTTTTACTATTCATTTTGGTAAAATATTATGTTTACCATATTATATAATATAAATTATTGTTATTAAAAATATCGAATAAATTTTTATGAATTAAATTTATATATTCTGAAAATTTTAATTTTAAAATAGTTATGGAGACTCGATGAGAAGATAGGTTTTAAATGGAAATGGTTCAAAAGTTTGAAATATTTTAATGTTAAAATTAAATATCAAATTGATTTCAATGAAAAAAATGGGATTAATTGATTAATAATTAAACAAATTTTAAATCAAAACTAACTTTAAATATAATTAAAAAAAATTAATGTAAAAGAATCTTTTTAATTAAAATTTAGTATTTTTCACTATTTATTTAATAATTATTCTTTTCAGAAATTTCAAAAAAAAAATCACACAAACAAAATTTTTATTTTATTGTTTCAAAATTTATGTTTATTTTATCAAATTTCAAGAAATATATTTTGAAAAATTAATTTTATTTGTTTTCACAAAAATAAATAAATGGTATCTTTTTTATAAACTATTATTTTATAAACGTATATATACTTTTTCCAAAACAATTATACTTTTTATCAATATTTTTTCATTATATAGAACTATTATAAATGATATTATAAAAGTATGCATTACTATTCATATGTCTATGTTTTAAAAATATGTCCTAACCATCACGTATGAATAATAATTTTAATAATATATCACAGGTTGTTAAAATTTGATGTTACTTGTGATGCAAGAATACATGGATTTTGCTGTTAATGAATGATATCAAGGGAATTTAATGTATGAGAAAAACCTATATTCATCCAAACACATAGATTTAAATTATACTCTCCCCCTCAAAATAAGTTTTCCTATGAATTTTTTCACACTCATAAAGAAAAAATAAACATACTTCTGCGACATCATTCCTAAAGTTCTGTTATAGATACCAAAAATTAGTGGTTTCAACCAAAAACATTGACCATGTTAGTGGTTTTATATAATCGAACATTATCTATATGATCTAGTATCTCCACTGATTTTTCCTCATATAAAATATAATTCTCCAAAGGTATGACCTCTAAGCATAGTACATGTGATGAGTTAGTTATGTTCTTCTTCATGAGTGGCACATAGAAAACATCATAATCTTTAGAGAGGTTCTGTAGAATCTCCAAAGGATAAAACACAGACCGAATATAATCAATAATTTCAATGGAAAAAACATACATAACGATTAGTTTCCCTTTATTACGAATTATCATAACATTATTCGAAGGAATAATTCTTTGGAGCACCTTATCACCAACTTAAAATTCTAGATCACATTGATATTTTTCACTATGACATTTATTCTGATTGTCAGTATCATTAATATATCACTAAATGGTTGTAAACATAACAATAATTTCATATTATGTATCTTGGTCCAATATCATTCTTTATTCATCTTCATTCTATCATGTCAGATCTAAAAATTTATTTTCATATTGGTCTTTATAAGTAGTCATATTAATTCTTGAGTGAAATCTATTATTATATAAAAAATAAACGATAGGAATGTAGTGATTCCAACTAACTTTTATTTCCAACGAAAAAGATCCCAAAATATCATATAGGTTTTCAATTATTCTCATAGAATGGACATATATCTAAGGATGATATTTAGTGTTGAAACAAAATTATTTATTAATAGCTTTCTAAAGACATAACTGGATCTCTAAGGTAATCAAAGGATCTTGATTAGACATAATGAAATATAGTACTCCAAGCAACCTTATCTCTTCTTTAATGTATATTATATAAATATAATCTCGTGAGAAGTATTCATTGATAGATATAAAGTTTGTTGACATTTTATATCAATAAAATAAAACCCATATATCATTATTCCATTAATGAAGTATGGGGAGTTCAAAAAAAAATCCATGGTGACATTTTACCATTTCTATTCTAGTATGGGTTATGTAAGTAACTCCTCCTTAGAATTTTTTATGTCATCCTCAACTTGTTAACATTCCATGAATCAAGACATAAAATCTATTATATCTCAATTCATTCCATAAAAAATATGTACACTTTCAAATATCTATATGTATTCTTACTTCTAGGATGAATAGATAATGAATAACTATGAGCATCCTATAATAAATACTTATTCAAATATCTGATGGATAGAATACATACATGGTTCCGAAAAATTATTATTTTATCATGATCAAGGTTAAACTCGGGAACATATATGACCATCTATTATGGATCTACATCTTCCTTCTATGCCTCTTTAAATTTCAGTTGCATAAATGTAGTACACTCAATTGATAAATATATTATATCACCCTTCATTCTAAATTTCATGATCCATAATGTTAAAATACAAAAATATTTGAACTTTTTTATCCTTATCATGGATAATCTAGCACGATCCTTTCAACTCAAGGGGTTATCCACCTTGTTCTCTTTCCCAAGGCTTTAATATATTCAGCAATCATATTCAATAATCATCTCTAACCATCTTCACTTGTTCATGTTTGACTCATTCATTTTGAATATATACATTAATTTTTTTTGATCATTATATGTATCACACGTTTTTTCATAAATATAATTCCTCAACATTATAATTGAAAATATTACAACAACAAACTAAAAAAATTATTTGGGTACTTTTTCTCATGAATCATAAATTTTTGTGAGGAATAAGAAAAAACCAAAACATTCTGTATATGGACACATATCAATCCATTATTTTATGCATCACTATATATTACAAACCCTTCTCCACTATAGTGTAATATATTAATGAGTTCTTTAACTAATCGTCTTTCTATTTCTTAAACTCATCCTCACATTCATCTATTTAGAGGAACATGGATCCATTTCGAGTTAACATTGTGAGTAGAATAAATTTTTATGAGAAACTATATAATAATCATCAATAATATCCATATAAACAATGAAAACCATGAATTTAATTCATTGAAGTTGTCTTGGTACCAAATTAAATGGCCTCTGTTTTTACAGATCTACCAATAAACCGTCCCTTGATATTATATGACCGAAAAATAAAATGTTTTGCAACCAAGATTCACACATTGTAAATTTTTCCAATATTTTCTCCCTCCTTAGTTTATTTAGTTCATTTCCCAAGTGATCTTCATAATCTTCCATACTTTTTGAATATTTATTAATATCATATATTAAGAGTTTTGGAAATTGGTCAAGGTAATTTCTGAAGACTATATTCATTAAAACGATCTATATATTGGGAGAATTAATAAGTCCAAATGGAATCAATATATATTCATAGTGTACATACCTTATATGGAGTGATGTCTTGGGTATATACTCTTTCACAACCCCAGATGGATTATATCTATAATTATGTTCAATCTTGGAAATGTATTGAGATTTATGAAGTTAATAAAATAATTCATCAATATGGGGTAGATGATACTTTTTCTTAATTTTCATGTTGTTCAACACTTTATAATACACCTAGATTCCCATTGATCCATATTTCATTATAAAAAAAGATAACATGTACACCCCAAGGTGACACACATGTTCAAATTAATCCCTCATCAAGGATTTCCTAGAGTCTCTTCTTTATTTCCTACAAATCAATCGAGGACACTCTACAGGGAGTCTTGGAAATTTATGTAGCACCAGGTATTATTACTATGGAGAACTCAACATTACATTTTGGTATAATGATATGAACCATTTCTAGAAAGGAATACAATATTCTCATTACAATAGGCATATCATAAATGTCTAGATTCTCCAAAACCATTTGAGATAAATACCACTTATGAATGATAAATATGACCAATACAGTGGATGTGATCTCTCTTTAAAGTTATCACATGTCATCAAATTGATAGATGACCATAGGCCAGTTCAAAATAGATAATTTCACTTCACTTACATGAAACTTTATGTTTTATTTATATAGATAACACTAATACATTTCTAAGATAACATCCAATTTGATGATTGGAAGAATGAAAATATTTTTTGGAAGCACATTCCCACAAACATGAATTAATGAAGAATAATATACTTGAGTTGAAATCAACATACCATTAGTGGTTTTCAATTTTAATTCCACATCAAATAATTTGGGTGGCATCATAATAACCTTATAAAATTATTCATATAAAAGGATTATGTATATATAGGGCCAAATAATACATTAGTAGTTATAGTGTATATTGTAAGTGTACCATTCACCATGTAACTATCATAACCCACTATAGAAATGGTGAACATATTATATTTTCCTTGCCCACTGACTTAAGAGGATACTGGAATTGATCACCATCATTAACCATTTGATTTGGGAACTATTTAGTATCATTCCCATACTCCTTTCATTTGGAAAACCAAAGTGTTAGAGGTTCGTTATATAGATCTTTCTTATTATTCATAGAATTAGCTAACTTCACCTCATCACTTCAACATTCTTTTCCTTGATGATCATCCTTTATATACTTAAGTCACATATTAGTCCCCTTTAGAAAACTTATGTAATGTTTCCTCCCTCATATTGAGCATGAGGGAAAAATCATCTTCTTCCCTCTATGGTTTTTGAGATTCCTTTGAAGTCCATTTTTCTCCACAAAACAGTACCATGATATTTATATATAATTCCAACCTCTATTTCCACCTTCTTATCAATATGAATAATATATTCATATCTACTTAAGTTGCTTTTTGATAACACTCTTTGGTGACAAAATTTAAATCCATTGATGAAATGATCATTAATAATTTCTGGTTTTATAATAATAACCAAATCATACATCACATGTCTTGTAAAAGATTACTTATAGGTATCAATAGATTTGATATCACATTTCTTTAGATAAATAAAGTCTTGATTTATATTTGTTCAAAGAATATGATGAATGTATATATGGATAAATAAATTCTTAAACTCATTCCCATCTAAGGATTCTATTTCATCCAATTTCCTCATATTCTTGATTAGATCTCAACATTGATCCACTTCACCTTCCAAATTCTAGATAGTTAAAATTAATTTTTGAAGTTCCAAATGATAAAACAGTAGGGAATATCATTTTAGTTGTGAAGAACCATTTTTCTTCAACTAGAGGATCTAAAGACCCACTAATAGATGGTGTGCAATTCCTCATAAATGAATCAATAGAATTTGGTTTCATCCTTTGTTTTTTTTGTATGACTTTCATGATTCATAGATTAAGAAAGTTGTGCGGCCATGGATATGAATGTTTTCATTTCAAATCCCATAACATTTGGATACTCAATATTAAAATCCTTTCATTATTCGTCAAAATAAATATTAATATGGTTCATTCTAGATCCATAAATTGACTAAAACCAAAAAAGATATTATAAGAAATAATATTCATAGTGGGGAACCACATAATCCTTCAAAATATCATGAAAAATGTATAAATAATGAATCCTTATTTTTGATTAATGACATCTTAGGTGACCTAATATATTCATATTCATAATCTATTTAAATCTATTATTTTCATTCCTAAATAGTTTTTGAATTTCCATAGCATATCTTGTTGGGAGATCTGAAAAATGTATGCATTAAAGCATGTTATGATGCACCATGTAATGATCTAATCCATATAAATATTACCTATTCATAGTTATTACCACTAGGTACCTATATTCTAGATCTATATCCACTTATAGTATAAAAACATGGGTATAATTCATTTGATACCACTCACTATATACTTTTCAAAAATTTAAGTATATTTATCTATTCTAAAACTCATACATATATTTATCCATAGATATATCCCTGGATATTCCCATAGAAATATACATAAAGATATCACTAATGTTTAATCATCCTATTTTAAAATGGTTAACAAATCCTTACTATGATATGAATTATAGAGACCCAAAATTTCCATATATAAACATTACATCATATTAGAATATTTTACATCACATAATATAACAATCCATGCTATAATATTTAGGTTTTATGGCCTTTTGAAACTTAGACACCTAAAAACTAGTCTATAAGCGAGCTACATCATCTCCCACTATGTTATTCATTATTATCATCAATCTTAGGAATATCATACATGATACCATTATTTAAATCATAAGGAAATGAAACATAAGAAAAGGGTGAGCTTAGGTGATATGTAAGGGTAAACCATGAAACACATTATTATAGAATTATCACATGAGTGTTATAACATTACAATTGTATATAAAAACCATATGTTTCTTATTAGAGATCATAAACATGATTCATGGTATAAATCTTATTATTAAATAAAACATTAATCATAATGGAATCACATTCCATGATCCATGAGAGCATATTATTGTCAAATAATATATATTTGTGAAAAATAAATAATCATAGAAAATTTTATGTCATAGAAACCCACCGAAACATTCATAACATGTCAGCTTTGGGGTAATAACCCATGTACCTACTTTAGGACTTGTATAACCTATCATGTACCATATTTCATGATTGGGATACCCACTAATGCACCCTTTGATCTCATATAATATTAATCATTAACCAATGTGTTGGAGGGATATATTTGTACCACAATTTAAATAATGAAAATCAAACATACTTGTTCCAAAATATCCTGAAACATTCATCATGTCATAACCCATGAAAATAAATAGGTTTCATAATCCTTTCATCATTAAATAATTACATAACATATAGAAAATAGTTGAGTTTTATAAAAATTCTATTATATTATAACCCGTTCATGATAAATTGGTGTAAAAAATGTCATGTTATTTTGATCATGTAAAATTTAAATAAAATGGCATGAATGATTTCCATTGATCATATCCCCAATAAAGTATAAATAACATCGAAGAATGTCACCATAGATGGAAAATTATTTTGAAAGGTAATTTAGTACATATCTTAAGGGAAATAAAATTTGAACTTTTGAAAATAATTCAAAACAAAATATTTTTTAAAAATAATTTTATTTGACAATAGGATTTATATATTATAATGAATTCTTCAATGAAATTATTGTTCATTATGTCGGAGAATTGTTTTTATGTCTTACATGATAAAAAAGAGCTTTTATAAAAGAATTTAGTGAATTTAAGTAGGAATTATTTGGAAAATAACATGAAAATTCCTTTTCAAATAAAATTTAAAAATACAAATAAGGTAAAAAATATCTCTAATATGTCACTTAGATAATTTTAAAAACATGTTTAAAAAAACATTATGAAAACATGGTTTTGGAATAAATAAGGACTTAAAAACAAGGAGATAAAAAAAATATTTTCCATAAAAACATTCATTTATACTCTTGATTAGATAATGAGAGGAAAATGAAGGTAAAAAATATATTCTCACGACATAACCATTGGAAAAAATGACATGAGTTTCATGGGAGTTGTATCATAGGATTTTATCATCAGAATTATAATGATAAATAATATTATAAAATAATGAGATTATTTAATAAAATATTTACCACATTTATAACAATGAGTTTTAAAACCCATTAAGGAATAACATTAAATAAAACTATTAATATCATAAAAAAATAAATTTACGATATTAAATGTCAAAGGGGGTGTTGTTTCAACAATATTCTATAAATCATGTTGAGTATGATGCTAAAAAATAACCGTGTTTGTTTTACTAGTGACATTACAGTAGTTATTTTTTAGGAATATATTTCTTGAGAAATTTATCTTTTTTAAAAGTTAGAAAATTTATTAAATATTTTGGATGTGTTTTAATATAATTTAGAAATAATTTTCATATGAAACTTTTGGAGTGGAACATACAGTTTGGGGACCCTAAATTTGGAATAAAACTTGTGTATCATAAACCGCATATTGTATGAATTATATTGATAAGAAACCCTATATTTGGAAGGAAAAAAACAATTGAGTAAAAAGTCATGGTTTATTTACCCTACTTTTAAGTAAACCATGCATTTTCAATGGTAATTTTGGAGTTTGTCACTACACATAGAAAAAATATGTTTGACTTGGTCAAAAATGGGGTTTTAAATTAAAGATATTTTCTAAGTTTTTTATAAATGTATTGATAGATGTAAGTATATCATTAAATGTTTTTTTTTGAATGATTTGAATAAACATATTCAATTGATTAAATCATACTACTTCCATGTGAAGTTATTAATATACATTGAACGTTAAAAATTCAAATAATCTTAATTCATCATGAGATGTTCTATGATATATTAAAAAAGAAAAAAAATACAAGTTTCTCTTGTTAAATACCATGAGTGATTTATTTTTATAGTATTTTTTTATCTTTTTTAATTCATAACTACTAGTTAAACTGAAATAATTAGTGTCTAAATTATTCTGGATGATGTACACTTTTGAGACATTCATGATTCAATCTTACATTATATAAACTAAAATTCAACTATTACTGCTTATTTTTTTCTAATTATATTATTATTGAGGATCATTTGAAATCAGGATATCTTTGATGATATTTATTCTCGATGTCATATTTCTTTGAAATATAAGATCTATTTCTGGTCAGTTACTACTACGACAATGAACAATAATCTGTTTTCCAATAAAAAAAACAATATATTTATTTGAGTAATGGACTCTTAGAATCAGTCATAGTGGAATGTCATGTTCTTATAATAAGCTTTGGATAATTATATTATCTATAAAATAATCAAAATTAAATATAAAATCTTTATTATAATGGTTTCAACTACCTATACTATGTTGTTAAGGCCTTGGGATAAGGGGATGTGACTAGTGAAAATAATCAATCTCGTAGAGAGAGTGTTGCTGGAGTGTATTTAGAGATCACTGTACCATAAACCACTTAAAAAAATTCATGTTCTTATTATATATTTTTCATTCTTATATTTATTAAATAATAGAAAGATTTATAACTTCATAAATCATAAAAAAGTTCAAAATTTATAATCTATATAGATTATTGAAAATTCATAATTCACCTACCTATTTTGTATCATAGAATTATTCTGACCAAACAATTGATATCAAAGGAGTGATATTTAAAGAGGGGAGATAATCTTTAGCATGACCAAATAAAAGGTCTATATAGAGAAATATGTCAATAATAAAACATAAAGAAAAATTTAAATGATCTATGAGATGGATGCTAGAAATCTCCTATGAATTTTTATTTAAAAATCATACATTTAATGTTTATAAGAATGTTTTCACTCCATATAAAATCTTTTAAAAATAGAGACAAGATATTCAACTATAGAAGGTGAGTATGATGTCAATTCAAGATCAATTGTTGTTATTATATGTGCTCTTGGTCCAAATTAATTCATAGAGGGTTTCAATGTTATACTTCATAAGAGATATATAAAACTGTTGTTGTTTCCTATGAAGGAACGAATATTATTAAAAATTATTGTATATTACTGTAAATATGAAATTTAGTAATTTTAGAATGTCTGATGGTTAAATAATTAATCAGATGAATAGGGTATTTAATAAAATATTCCATGGTGTTTCTTCTTTAGGAACTTCAATTCCATAATGAAATCAGGCATTTCAAGTCATCAAATTTTTTCCCTCTATAAGGAATTTAATATCTTTTATTATATGAAAATAAACACCAGTTAACAATTTTAAAATGAAATAATTTCTCATAAATTAATGATGTATGAAGAAAAAATAAAATCTGAAGCCGAAGACCATAAGATGATAAAAAAGTAAAAAAATTTCCATTATAATAATTCTTATAAACATTAGAGTAAATCCAAATAAGATGTTATATTCTAAGATAATCTAGAGTTTTCTAATTCTGAAATGTAAATGGATCATAAATCCAGAAGAGTCATCAAATGTTATATAAATAAGTTATGCTTCAAGAAGACAATCAAAAAAATTGAATGTGGGTCTAAAGAATTACAATGTTATTAATGAAATAAAATGTTTCATAAACGTCCTTCTTTCCCACAGTTAATGAATAAATAGAGAAACAAAGAGAGAAAGAAAGGAAAAATCATATGATAAACAATTATGAAGGAAAAGATCAGAAGTCTATGAATACATCTAGGAGAGTATTTTATGAGTTATTCATTTCTTCTAAATATAAATCGGACAATGTTCCAAAAAATGAAAACAAATATGTTTTTTATGGCTATGTAAGATGATCATGTACCATTCTATTAATATTCTACTTTGGATTTTTAAAACTATACTAACAGGAGAGTCACGACTTACTACTCTCTGCTTGAAGAAGTATATAAATCACTAGTAAGAAAACAGAAATCAGTAAACAATATTCATAAAATTTTATGCTATAAATATGCTATGTTAAAATTACACAATGAATTTAATGAAAAACTTTTCAAATCTACCTCATACTATTCTATTCATGAAAAAAAATTAATAGAGTTACAAGATGGAGTTGAGTGAATCAAAATTACTACTAGTGTATTAACTAAAGGTTAAAAATCATAAAATAATATTATTCAAAAAATGTTAAAAAAATAAAAACATAATGGAATAGAAACCAATGGATAAAAATGAAAATTTTATAGTATATATTTTGTATCTTGATCTAAAAAATACAACATATCAAGAGTCAAATAACATTATATTGTAATTAAGGGACATTATTATAATGAATTATATTTAATAAATCTAAATATTATTGGTTTAAAAAAGCCTATATTTCCATAGAAATTTTTGAAGCATATACTATAAATTTTATAAAGAGAAGAAAAACTCTGTTACTATGATCATTAATTGATGTCATGGCTAGACCCAAGAAACTATGGGTACCAAAACAAAAAAATACATTCTGTAGGAAAAAAGGTCATGTGAGAAATAATATTTTACAGTATATCAGTAGAGGATAATCATGACACAAGTGTATAGGATCTTCCAACATTCATAAATTATCAAAATTATATGGGGTTTGTTACCTTCTGAGATAATTCTATAGTAAAAATTGTTGGAGTTCGATCAGTTTTAGATAAAAATTAAATTTTAATTAATAAATTACAATATCATTATTTATTGAATCACAATCTAATAGTATATCTATAAATAATAATGATGGAAGATATGTTGATTTATTTACAAATTCCTTCCATATTTTTAATGCTAAACTACATAAATTTAGAGCACCCTGAACTAAAAATGTTTATACCTTTGATCGTAATTCTTTTTGTAATAAATTGAATTTTTTATCTACTAATACAAATAAATCATGGATTTTTAATAGAAGACCTTGACAAAATATTTTTTTACCATATATATGTATTCTAAGAGACAACTAGTTTCTGATTTTCTTAGTCATAAATTTTATAATGTTAGATTCTGTGATGCATGCCAAATTGGAAAGAAACAAAAGTCATCATTCAAATATATTAACAAATAATCTTCATCCAAACCACTATAAAAAATCCAAATGGATTTTTTGTACTATATTGAGTAGAATTCTTGGCTGGAAGATCATATGATTTAGTTATAGTTAATGAATTTCCAATATTTACATGGTTATATTTTCTAAATCTTAAGAGTGATGTTTTCTTTATTTTTAAGGTTTTGTAAAATTTTGTGAAATGAAAAGGATTTAAAAATAATTTAATTTGGAAGTGATCATGGTGGAGAATTATTGAATCCCAAGTTTAATTTTTTTTGCTGTACTTATGTATTAAACACTCCTTCTCTACACAAAAAATACCTTAACAAAATAAAATTTTAGAAAGATAAATATTATTAGTCACAAAATGGAAACAAATATGTCAAATTAATATTGTTTTCCTTCTTAATTTTATCAAAAATCTATAAATACTTCTTTTTAAATAATGAATAGAGTATTAATAATACCCCTTCTTAAAAAACACCTTATAAACAATGTAATTACAGAAAACATACGGTTAGATACATTAAAGTGTTTGGATGAAATGATTATATATTGCATACTCATGAAAACCTTGTTAAAAGTGAGGCTGGTGATGTAATATTTATAGGATATTATGTTAATGCTAAAGATTATATTGTATATAATAAATATCAATGTTTATTTAAGAACTTATTTATATGAATTTTTATGAAGGTGACCCTATTGATCATAATAATAATCAAACTGATTAAGTTATTGATTCTTTAGACAACATGAGACTTGAGTCACATAAAAATATTTTGAAAAAAAAACTATATAAAATTTAGTCAAGTTCATAAGGACATAAATCTAATGCACCTGAAAGTGTCTTTCCTAGTAAAACTATAACATTAAAGGATCATATTTTATAAAAAATAATAATATATCTAGATACTGGAGTAATAAATAGATGGAATGTAGGAAACCTAACTATATTTTCATCCTTCCAATCTCAAATAGAACCAAATACTATATAGTAATTGACACACACTTTTCTCAAGAATGGAAAAATACATTTATAATTTATTCTTTAGTGTCATATATTGGCTGACCATGCTCATCTCACTCATGTAGCTTCATATTTGGTCACCTACATATTATACCTCAGATAAACTACTTATTTTTGTTTTTTATTACATTAATTTAATTTAATTTAAAAGAAAATTAAACAATAAAACTTATTCTAACATGAAATGACGTAATTTGATTACAAACAAATGTCATGACCATTGGGGATTCGTTCATGTGATGCATTATTCTATTTTGTAGTGTTTCGAATAAGATTGATAATTCAATTCAGATAACACCTTCATTAATGGATATTATTTTATTTAGTTTTTTTTTGAATCATGAATTCCTTGTAGAAATCTAAAATACACCTCCTCCTATAATCAAGGTTGATGGAAGACCTCAATTGGTAGTGTGACATCTTCCAAGACCCGGATCCATCATTAGTCATTTCATCCACATAATAGATCAACTCTATCATATAAAGTGATTATATATAGTATAAGGGATGGAAAATATTTAATACCATATTATTAATGAGTTTGATATTAGTGTCATGGTGGATGATCTCCCCACCCATTCACATCAATATTTCTCATCACAAACATAATAAAACTTAATAATTTATGTGTAAATGAATAGAATTTCCATCAACCTTCCCCAGGAAAAGCATCATGTTAGCCCCGCATTTATTAGGGTAAGACATCATTGTGGAATGAAAAAATAAAATAACAATATAATAAAAGAATAAAATTGAATGAATAGAGAGAAAGATAATGGAATAAAAATAATAAAATGGGTGTAGGGAACACTATAGAAAAATGGTGCATGAGTTATTTAATTAACTAAATATAATGATTTATGAGAAATAATACAAAATATTGAAATAAAAGAAATATAAAACATAGGGGAAATGAATATCAGTATAGAACAAAACATCCTCTTATATGGATAGTGAGGTCTCCCTTTGGTAGTGTGGGTGGATTATTTTTTTGGAATGGGGTAAGGCATTGGATCAAGGACTTACTCCAAATATTTGGGAAAATTAGACCCATTTAATATGTCAACACTGCTTTTTATTACAACTTAAACATGGTTTATTACATAAAACTACACTTGATACAACAAATAAGATCGAGAGGTTTAGTGTCTTTGGGGCTTAGGATCATTACATAAAAACATTAAACTTGAAATACAACATCTTTATTGAAAACTTCCTTTACATGACCACTACATTCCTTCGCACTTAGCATTGCATGGGATAACCTGAGGACATGCATAAGAAAAGGGTGAGCTATAAAGCTCAGTAAAGGAGTACACAATGAATAACATGAGGAGTAAAATACATTTTAGGCAATAGGAGCGTCAATAGAGCATAAGTGTAACATGAACATAAAGGCATGATAAAGCTTGATAATCATAACAAGGAAATGTGGCAACAACACTTAACATTGAATTAGCATGAGCAAAGGATCATTGCACATGGAGCATGAGTAAACCCTCATTGCACTTGAAGCACGAGTAAACCCTCGTTGCACTTGAATTATCATGAGTCAACAATCATTGCACATGACGTATCATGATACTATACTTTACCCAATGCATTGGAGCACTAAAGACACACCCTTCTTAAACATTTCATTTCCAGCATAAGTGTGCCACATGGATCATAAAACATGGATTCATAAAACATAATCATTTATTCCACGATAAAGGAATGTAAAATTCATACATGAAACTTTACAATAAATAAGTAAATGTGCATAAAGGTGAATACCCTTGATGGAGAAATGGGCATGGTATTCACTACACAATGAAATTGGCTTAGAAAATCGGTGAGATTTCGACAGCGTAACGGCGTGACATAAGAATGCATAAAAAAGGTTGATGAGAGAGAAAGGGGTTCCTCATCATATTTACATGTAATGGACAATAAGGAGGTTAAATAGATACATGTCCCAACAATTGAAAAGGAATTTAGATTCATGATACAAAAGTATTGCTTGAATGTAAAAGAAGAGAGATAAGTTCCTTTCGGAATTTTGGCATAGTAATGGGTGTACATGGGAGGTATTTAATGAGAGAGAAAAGGGTCTCCCATCATTCAAAAAATAAGAGGTCAGTATGGGGGAGGTTCGAAACCATACCCCAACATTCACAATTGAAATTAAAAGGGCAATACAACTTAAAGAAAATTGACAAAAAAAGAGTAAGGAAGAAAAAACACTTACTTGGAAGTGTGCTTCCAAAGGCTAGAGAGAGGCTTGTGAGAGGCTTCTTGGGATATTAGGGCACCTTGGGAGGTTTATAGAGAGAGTTGGGCAGAGTTTGGACGAACTCCGATGGCTTTGAGTGAGGAGGAAGTGGGAACTTGGGTGGTTTTATATAGGAAAGGTGAGGGAATTCTTTATTATTTAGGTTTGGGACCCCTTATATTAAAATAATTCAAACCACAAACCACCCCATGGTTTTTGCCCATGGTTTCTTTAAAAGGAAAGAGGAAAACAATATTTTATAAGACCAATGTCCGAACTTATTAAAAAAGTAGGGTTGCTTATGTCGAGCTGAGTCACACTCCCATGGAAATTAATTTAAAAAGGCAAATTGTTGAATAAGTCTTGAGGGGTTCATTAATGCTTTGAAAAGTAAGTTAAAAAATCCCAAAAACCTCATTATTTTAATGATAAAACATTTATATGCTGAAAATAAGGATTATGGTATTTTATTACATCACCATTGGGTCATTATGATGTCATAAAAAACATTATATATTTAAATGGTATTTTATTTTTACCCAAAAATTTGACTCTCATAAAATTATGAAAAATTCACCATTGGATAATTTAAACATCTTGATTCCAAAAATAATATTTATTTTATCTAAATAATTTTCTATATTTGTGAATTTTCACTTTTAAAATAAAAACCAACATTTATAAAAAATTCACGGGTTTTGACAGAAATGGCTTTCAAAACTTAATAAAAAATTTAATTGCATTCATAAAATTATAAGATCATATATATTTAATAAAAATTAATTTAATATTAATAATAATATTTTATTAAAATATTATTTAATTCAAAAATCCTTTAATTTAATAAAATATAATTCTTAATTAAATACTAACTAAAAACACCATTTGTACTTTAAAATCTATTTACAAAGTATCAAAAATGACGAGAAATTATATTCATTATTGTATAAAAAAATAATGTACATGAACATAGTACTACTTATTTGTTACATAACCCCTTAAAATAGCCGAATATGACCTAAGGGTAAGGTGTGCGATGGTGACAGACTCTTGGGGCGGCTCAGATAATATCGCTCGAGTGGTAATCTCTATCAACTTCAACTTGTCCCGTAGACGGTCCCATTCGAGCTTGACATAATGAAGCTCAGCTTGGGATTGGTCAAGGGTGAAGCCCAAAGACGCCACCTCTTTTTCGATCTCTGAAAAATGGGCTTCGTATGGGGCAATTCTACTGGATGAGGCCATCACTTCCTTGTATGAGTAAAATTGGGTTTGTTAAAGTATTATATTTATACTACTCATGTGATCACTGTTCAACGGCTATAAAAGTAACGGTCACAAATCTTAACATAAAACCAAAGAAGTTGACATCTTATAAAAACATTTTTCCTAAAGAGTCATTTAACTGGATCAAGAGGGATTTTCATTAATGAAATTTTGGGTCGTTACAATATTCCCCCCTTATGAAATTTCGCCCTCGAAATTTTCCTTTTCCCACATGAAAACAAATGTGGGTAACTCAACATCATCATATCCTCCGACTCCCAAGTCGCTTCTTCAAACATGTGGTTTCTCCACAACACCTTGGTGAGGGGCATTGTCTTATTTCGTAGAATTTTTTCTCTAAAATCTAAGATCTTCACTGGTTGCTCCTCATAAGAAAGATAATCTTCCAATTGTACCACCTCGGAAGAGAGTAAATATGAAGGGTCCGGTATGTACTTCCTTAAGAGGGATACATGAAAGACATTATGCACCATGGCCATAGTAGGTGGAAGTGCTAGTCGATAGGCCACAGCCCCAACATGATCAAGAATCTCGAAGGGGCCGATGTACCTTGGACTTAACATCCATTTCTTTCCAAACCTCATGACCTTCTTCCACAGAGATATGCGTAAAAACACCATGTCTCCAACTTTAAACTCAAGGTCTCATCGACGATTATCTGTATAACTCTTCTATCGACTTTGGGCTACCTTGATATGTTGCTGAATGGTTTTCACCTTCTCCACCATTTCTTCGACCATTTCTGGTCCAAGCATCTTACGTTCACTGACCTCATCCCTACATGCCGGTGTTCTACACCTTTTCCCATAGAGGGATTCATATGGTGCCATTTGGATGCTCGAGTGGAAACTCTTATTATAAGAGAACTCAACTAGAGGAAGATGTTGATCCCATCCTCCTTTAAATATCATTGAGCATGCTCTCAACATATCCTCAAGTGTTTGGATAGTCCACTCGGATTGGCCATTAGTTTGAGGATGATAGGCTGTACTGAAGTTCAGTTCAGTATTCAGAGCATGTTGAAGAATCCTCCAAAACATAGAGGTGAATCTTGGATCTCGGTCAGAATCAATAGATAGTGGTACTCCATGAAACCGTACCACTTACCTGATATATATCCATGCCTGTTGATACAACGAGAAACCCTCTCGAATAGCAATGAAGTGTCCAGTTTTTGTAAGACGATCCACAACAACCCAGATTGCATTGTTTCCTTTGGATGTCCTTGGAAGTCCAGTGACAAAGTCCATGGTGATGTTCTCCCATTTCCATTCTGGTATGGGCAATGGTTGCATCATCCCCTTAGACTTCTGCCTCTCCGTCTTCACTTGCTAACACACCATGCACTTTGATGTATATTCAGTGATCTCCTTCTTCATATTATCCCACCAAAAGTTTTCTCGGAGATCTCGATACATCTTTGTGCCTCCTGGGTGAATAGGGAAATTTGAATTATGAGTATCATCCAAAATTTCCTTCTTCTGCGTCGGACTTGATGGAACACATAGTCTTTTCCCAAACCACACAATTCCTCCTTCATTAACATTAAAATTTGAGGATTTTCCCTTTTTGATAGCTCCCACTTTTTCTTGAATTCCCGCATCATCCTTTTGAGCATCCTTTAACCTTTCCAAAAGAGATGGTTGAGCAATAATTTGTGAATGGATTGATGATGTTCCCTTCTTTATGATTACCACATCCATCTTCATCAAGTCTAAGAAGATTGGATCCTTCTCAATTCTCATCATTGATAGAATCCCTGGATCCTTTCTACTTAGGGCATCCGCCACCTTGTTCACCTTCCCAGGGTGGTAATGTATTGAACAGTCATAATCCTTGATGAGCTCTATCCATATTCTCTGGATCATATTAAGCTCTTTCTGTGTGAATATATATTTAAGACTCTTGTGGTCAGTATATATCTCACATTTCTCTCCATAGAGATAATGCCGCCAGATTTTCAAGGCAAAGATCACCGCCGCCAACTCCAGATCATGTGGTGGATAGTATCGCTCATGGATTTTCAACTAACTTGAGGCATAGGATATCACTTTATCATTCTGCATTTGGACACATCCTAAGCCCTTCTTTGAGGCATCACTGAATACCACAAAAAGTTCCTCACTTGTGGGTAAAGTGAGAACGGGTGCAGTGATAAGCCTCCTTTTTAACTCCTTGAAGCTTTATTCGCATTTATCACTCCAAGCAAACTTTACTACCTTTCGAGTTAGCTTGGTAAGAGGGTTGGAAAATCATGAGAAATTTCTCACAAATCGTCGATAAAATCTAGCTAACCACAAGAAGCATTGGATATCAGTTACTGATGTTGGCCTGGGCCATCCTTCAATTGCATCTGTTTTGGAGGGGTCCATAGATATCCCATTTCTTGTGATGATATGGCCCAATAATGAGACTTCCTTCAACCAGAACTCACACTTGCTGTACTTTTCATAGAGCTTCTCCTTTCGCAATGTCTCTAGTACAGTTTTTGAATGCTCCTCATGGTCCTCCTTGGTTTTGGAGTATATTAGAAAATCATCTATAAAGACTACCACAAATTTTTCAAGGTAATCTCTAAAGACTCTATTCATCAAGTACATGAATATTTCTGGAGCATTGGTGAGTCCGAAAGGCATTACAATGAATTCATAGTGCCCGTACCTTGTACGAAAAGAAGTCTTGGGTATATCTTCCTTCTTCACCCTTACTTGATAATATCCCGACAGCAAGTCCACCTTGGAGAAGTATTGTGCTCCACGCAACTAATCAAACAAGTCATCGATTCTTGGGAGAGGATACTTGTTCTTTATCGTGATTTTGTTATGTTCATGATAGTCGATGCAAAGCCGCATTGACCCATCCTTCTTCTTGACAAAGAGGACTAGTTCACCCCATGGTGATGCACTTGGGCGTATAAACCCTTTATCCAGATTCTCCTGTAGTTGTTTCATCAGCTCTTCGACCTCAACAACAGCCATTCTATATGGATTCTTGGATATTGGTAGTGCCCCAGGTATAAGTTCAATTTAGAACTCAACATCTCTTCCTGGAGGAAGACCAGGAAGTTCCTCAGGAAACACTTCAGCGAATTCCCTCACAATAGGAATATATTCAAGGGTGGTTTCTTCCATGGACTCAATCATCTAAGCTAGATATGCATGCTCATAAGGAAGTAATATCCATTCTTGAGATGATAGAGCTAAAGGAGATTCATCTTCCTCCTAACACTTGTAAAGAATCGGGGGTCGATTCTCCATATGGAGTGTGAATTCCCTCTCCCGACAATTTATGTTGGCTCTATATGAGGAAATCCAATCCATGCCAAGAATTGCATCAAATTACACCAGAGGGATTATGATGAGGTTCGCCGGGAAATTCAATCCACATATTATAACAGGGGAGGACTTATACTCATGGGATGCAATGATTGACCCATTTTCTGTACTCACCTACATCTTTACTTCCATGATTTGTGGTGGTGCTGGGATTGTTCTACTAAACATTTGAGATATAAAAGAATGCGTAGAACCTGAATCAAAAATTATGTTCTCTATTCTTGAATGAATAACTAGCGTACCTGTCACCACTTTGTTGTCGAGGTTCACTTTGGCAGAAGTGATGGCAAAAGCTCTTCCTTGCTATCCTGGAGGTTGTTGGTTTCCTCCGAAAACCCATGGAATAGGGCACTGATTTGCAAAGTGACCCAGTTCTTTGCATTTGTAGCATTTAACAACGCGTTGAGGTTCAAACGGAGAGTTCCTCTACTCTATCGCAGCTGCGGGTCCTTCTTGCCGACATTTAATAGCCTGGTTCCCTTCTCTTCCACACCTGAAGCATTTTCTTGTCCCCTTAAGGAAATTTCCAGGGTGCTTCTTTCCGCACTTTTGGCAAGTGGGGTGCTGGAACTTCTTAGCACCATTGGATTTATCCATCGGACCACCAGCATTGAAGTCCACCTTACGCTTCTTGTCCCCATAATACCCCTATGATTATCCGATCTCCATTTCAACATTGAGGGCACATCGGACAATTTCCTCATAACTGTCGAAGTCACGGATCGTTAATGCTTTCCACAAACTAGGCTTCAGCCCACCAAAGAAGTGGTCAACCTTGCATTCGGGAGTAACGACAAAGCCAGAAGCGTATCGTGCAAGCCTTGTGATGTTTGCCTCGTACGCTCCCACAGATTCTTCATCCTTCTGCTTGAGTGAAATGAAGTCCCTTTCCATCATAAAACGGAGGGTGCGCGGAAAATATTTATCGAAAAACATCTTCCTAAATTCCTTCCATTCCAAAGCCTCGATCTCCTCCTCAGGCTTCGTATTTTTTGATCAATATCCACCATTGATCAGATTCACCCTCCATAGGATAAGCTTCCAGGAGAACCTTATCTTGTTCAGAGCATTGGAGGATGGATAATATCTTTTCAATGGAGTTTATCCATTGTTCAGCGATCGTGGGATCGGATAATCCACTACAAGTAGGAAGCCTTTGTCTCATGAAGCTTTCAATAGCGACTTGATCTTTCTTGGGGGGGGGGGGGGTTGAACGTTCCTCTTGACCTGTGTTTCTATTCAAAACTTGAGTTAGCTGAGAGAGAATCATGACAAAGTTTGTGATTCCCACTCCCATTGGATTGGGCATCTCATTAGTACAATCATCACACTGATCTTCACAACGGTTGTTAGCCCGAGTCCTCCTATTACCAGCCATTTTCTGGAATAAAAGGAAAGTTAGGGGTAACACATAAAGGGTAATCTAAAGACGAAAGTTGATGAATTATAAATACACTTTAATCTCTTTAACTCATGAGTCTATAGGATTCAATCTAGGCTTTTCATGATCTACCTTCTAACATATATTCTTAGGGGAATTTTTCCCTTAATAAAGGTTCATACTAAGATTGTGAATTTATCAAAACATATCCCTGGGAGTGTAATAACCAAGAGTGCAGCAAGGCCCGTTGTCGTGCACCAGTTCCCGTTCGAGTCTAGCTCAAAGTGGTGTTTTCGGGTTTTACCCCCAGGATACATCTATGCCAGAGCCGCCTCTACCTACTCGTATCTAGACAGGGATGTATTTGTTTGATAAACCACTTACTTAGTATTTACCAAAACTTAGGGATGTTTTTATTATACTTAGTCTTGTATATAAGGCTTTACTAGGGTTTCCTAATCCCAAAAATAACTAAACCTATCCTCTGATACCAACTATGACAACCCTGCTTTTTATTACAACATAAACATGGTTTTTTACATAAAACATCACTTGATTCAACAAAGAAGATCGAGAGGTTTAGTGTCTTTGGGGCTTAGGATCATTACATAAAATCCTTAAACATGAAATACAACATCTTTATTGAAAACTTCCTTTACATGACCACTACACTCCTTCGTACTTAGCATTGCATGGGATAACCTGAGGACATGCATAAGAAAAGGCTGAGGTATAAAGCCTATTAAGGGAGTACACAATGAATAAAATGAGGAGTATAATACATGTTAGGCAATAGGAACATCAATAGAGAATAAGAGTAACATGAACATAAAGGCATGATAAAGCATGATAATTATAACATGGAAATGTGGAAACAACACTTAACATTGAATTAGCATGAGCCAAGGCTCATTGCACATGGAGCATGAGTAAACCCTCATTGCACTTGAATCACGAGTAAACCCTCGTTGCAATTGAATTAGCATGAGTCAACACTCATTTCACATGACGTATCATGATACTATACTTTACCCAATGCATTGGAGCGCTATAAGGGAACACCCTTCTTAAACATTTCATTTCATGCATTAGTGTGCCACATGGATCATAAAACATAATCATTTATTCCATGATAAATGAATGTGTAATTAATACATGAATCTTTACAATCAATAAGTAAATGTTCATAAAGGTTAATACCCTTGATGGAGAAATGGGCATGGTATTCACTACACAATGAAATTGTCTTAGAAAATCGGTGCGATTTTGGCAGCGTAACAGCGTGACATAAGAATGCATAAAAAAGGCTGATGAGAGAGAAAGGGGTTCCTCATCATATTTATATGTAATGGACAGTAAGTAGGTAAAATATATACATGTCCCAACAATTTAAAAGGAATTTAGATTCATGATACAAAAGTGTTGCTTGAATGTAAAAGAAGAGAGATAAGTTCCTTTCGGAATTTCGGCATAGTAACGGGTGTACATGGGAGGCATTTAATGAGAGATAAAAGGGTCTCCCATCATTCAAACAATAAGAGGGAAGTATGGGGGAGGTGTGGAACCATACCCCAACATTCACAATTGAAATTAAAAGGGTAATACAACTTAAAGAAAATTGACAAAAAAAGAGAAAGGAAGAAAAAACCCTAACTTGGAAGTGTGCTTCCAAATGCTAGAGAGAGGCTTGTGAGAGGCTTCTCGGGATCATAGGGCACCTTGGGAGGATTCTAGAGAGATTTGGGCAGGGGTTGGACGAACTCAAATGTCTTTGAGTGAGGAGGAAGTGGGAGCTTGGGTGGGTTTATATAGGAAAGGTGAGGGAATTCTTTATTATTTAGGTTTGGGACCCCTTATATTAAAATAATTCAAACCACAAACCACCCCATGGTTTTTGCCCATGGTTTCTGGGAAAAAAAGGGGAAAAAATATTTTATAAGAGCAAGGTCCAAACGTATTAAAAAAATAGGGTTTCTTATGTGGAGGTGAGTCACACTCCCATGGAAATTAATTTAAAAAGGCAAAGTGTTGAATAAGTCTTGAGGGGTTCATTAATGCTTTGAAAAGTAAGTCAAACAAACCCAAAACCACATTATTTTAATGATAAAACATATATTGGCCGAACATAAGGATTATGGTATTTTATTACATCACTATTGGGTCATTATGATGTCATAAAACACATTATATATTTAAATGGTATATAATTTTTACCCAAATATTTGACCGTCTCAGAAAATTATGAAAAATTCACCGTTGGATAATTTTGATGTCCTGATTCCAAAAATAATATTAATTTTATATAAATAATTTTCTAAATATGTGAATTTTCACTTTTAAAATAAAAACCGACATTTATAAAAAATTCACGGGTTTTGACAGAAATGGCTTTCAAACCTTAATAAAATATTTAATTGCATTCATAAAATTATAAGATCATTTATATTTAATAAAATTTAATTTAATATTAATAATAATATTTTATTAAAATATTATTTAATTAAAAAATACTTTAATTTAATAAAATATAATTCTTAATTAAATACTAACTAAAAATACCATTTGTACTTTAATATCTATTTAC
Organism: Viscum album; assembly: GCA_963277665.1. NCBI lineage: Eukaryota > Viridiplantae > Streptophyta > Magnoliopsida > Santalales > Viscaceae > Viscum > Viscum album. The sequence continues at coordinate 211,475,930 of OY728125.1, forward strand.
AAAGTATCAAAAATGATGAGAAATTATATTCATTATTATATACAAAAATAATGTACATGAACATAGTACAACTTATTTCTTATATAACCCCTTAAAATAGCCACATAAGACCTAAGGGTAAGGTGTGTGATGGTGAAAGACTCTTGGGGCGGCTCAGATAACATCGCTCGAGTGGTAATCTCTATAAACTTCAACTATTCCCGTAGAGGGTCCCGTTCGAGCTTGACAAAATAAAGCTCAGCTTGGGCTTGGTCAAGGGCGAAGCCCAAAGACGCCACCTATTTTCCGAGCTCTGACAAATGGGCTTCGTATGGGGCAATTCGACTAGATGAGGCCATCACTTCTTTTGTCTGAGTAAAATTTGGTTCGTTAAAGCCTTATATTTATACTACTCATGTGATCACTGTTCAACAGCTATAAAAGTGACGGTCACAAATATTAACATAAAACCAAAGAATTTGACATCTTATAAAAACATTTTTCCTAAAGAGACATTTAACTGGATCAAGAGGGATTTTCATTAATGAAACTTTGGGTCATTACATTTAATGGTGGAATCAGAAAATTTAGTCTTCTGTAACACTATTCAAAAATATCATATAAATTTTACCACATATTTAAAACCCCCACATTCAATTATGTATCCTGTTATCTTTAATTTTAAATCATATAAAGTGTTAGGGTTATTTTTGGGAGGTTTTGGATGACTTTTAGAATGTTTTGGGGATTTTTTAATGGTGTGAGGTTTGATCATTGTTGGTATCAATAATGTAACTCCTAGAGGAAATTGTGTAATAGGAAATGGGGGCTTCTAGTTTGGAATATGATTAGGTGCATAGTTTTTCTAAATCGTGTGGCCACCTAGGAGTAACCATACATAGAAAAACTAAGGGAACAAAATGGTCAATGCACGGTTTATCTAACTCTGTGAGAAAACCATGAAGGGTTTTTTTAAAGATATAGGCTGTCACAAATTTGAGACATCATTTTCCTAATGTTGTGATCGCACCAAGCATGGTTAAATGTTAGATCGTAAAAAGTGTATCTGACTCAGTTTTACCACAAATCTCCTCTTTTCTCATCTATTTTAACCCTATCTAATTTTATCTTCCATCCAATGGCTTTGGAGACTGTCACCTTTGATTCAAAAGTGATTTGGTGGAAAATCATAGTGCATTTATGTATGATTCCTTTGGTATATCATCATTTATGTGATTTTCCATAGATCTACTTCTCCTTCCTATCTTTGATAAATTAATCTTTTCAATTAGGGATAGATATATGATAGTTTACATAAATCATATTGATATATGCCTCTTTTGATGATGGGGAATAATATCCATGTCGGGTTTTCAAAAATTAAACTAGGATTTACTTAATAGTTTGTGTAGTTTTTCATTTTCACCATAATTACTGAGGTCAGTGGAATCCCTATTGGATCCTCTTATTAAAACAAGAAGTCTAGAATTCAATTTTTTTGAATTCATTGAAATTAAATGTTAATTTAATATGAAAAGATTTATGAAAACCCTCTTTGGTGATGGTATGATTTTGTTTTGAAATTGACTGTTGTGAAATGTATTTTATTTCGTGATTTTAAAATGATGATTTAAATATGGATTCTCTTATATTCATGGAAAACGTTTTTTTTAAAATGATCTAAATAAAATTATTTTATATTGAAATGGTTTTATATTATCGTTTTAACATGGTTTGAAACATTAATGGTTTGTATTTGTTCATTTTTATTTGGTATGGATAAGGGTATGAAGTTTCCCCCATAAAAAAGTGAAGTGGAAATGGGTATTAACATTCCCCCATAAAAATGGTATGGATAATGGTGTGAAGTTTCATCCATAAAAAGTGGGATGGATAAGGTTATCAAATTTCCCACATTAAATCAATTCATCATGTGTCATCATGAGGAAATGATGACTCACTTCTTTTGAGTATTGGGAGGTCCATGATTTCATGTGTGGTTGGATGTTTGGATAGGTGAAATGTAATTTTTTATGAAAAATTGAGTTTTTGAAATGGGTTTAATGTATTTTTTAGTACTTTCCTTGGAAATGGATTTGGTTTGATAAAAATAATTTTGTATTGAAATTATTTAATATTCTGATATAAATTATCTTAAATTGTTATATATATAATATTAATATAAATGTGATAACATGTTCTATACTAGTGGTTTGAGTAGGGTAGTCTTTTGGGGAAAACCTATTGATCTTTATTACTCAACACTACTTTGGATCATTGGTGATTTTGAAAATATTTTTAATTGAGACACCCGTAAATGGTATGAATCTCATTTCATTAGTGGTGCTTCATGATACATGGTCCTAGATTATGGATTAATATCTTGGATCATGTTGAGAGTTTTTTATGTTGATGTCTTTTGAGTCTTTGAGTTTTTTAGTTTTATATACTTCTTTGGTACTCTGATATTGGTTATGATTTAGTTTGATAATATTACATTTTCTTTGTTTTACATTTTTTGTATTACATTATTATCCTATATAATATAGTTGTTGTTTGGTAATTGTATACATGTTTGAGGTTGCTTTATTTATAAATAAAAAATTTCCCTCCAACAACATTAAGGCATGTGGAAATTATTTCTAGCCTTCAGCGTCTTGGGGATTTTTCCCAAGGCATAGTAGTAATTACACCTTCTCTCAAGCCTAGAAGGAGGGTAAGGATGTTAAAAATGGTATCAGCTTGTTTGGTGATTTACTTGGAAGTTTTATCAGCCATTGTGAGTCCAAATATTTTTGGATAAAGGGTATTGGTTGTTGGTTTTGGAGTTTAAATTAATTTGGGTTATTCATAAAGATGGGATTGTAGAATGTATCTGGATTATTGGTCCATTAAATGTAGTGCATACAAACACATATATAAACAATTTATCATGAACTTCATGTTACCAAAGAGTTGGGTACATAAGTGTTCTAGGGACACTTATAGGAGTTTTACTCTCATTTGCATGGGTGAAGCTAATGAAAAGAGCATGACATGCATTATAAAAATGGATTCCTAGTAGGAGTGAGTATTTTATTTGGAGTAATGGTTTATGATACAGTAAAAATGTTTTATTTTTTAAAAAATGTGGAAAAGTGTTTTCAAATATGGGATTATCAAAATAGCATGATATTGGTATGTTTAAAATGGTTTGATTATCACATTTATATTGGAATTTTTAAAAGTGTGATGAAAACATAGTGTATTGATTTTTGGAAATCACTGTTGTGATAATTATATTATGGTATAACTTTAAATATTTAAACCATCTGTTTCTATAGAGTGATAATTATTGTATTTACTATTTTTATAGAAAACAGAACCCAATAGGAATCATAGGAACCAACCGGTTGAGGCTAATATGAGAGTTGTTTCACCAGAGCCACAAGTGAAATAATACATGGTTCAATTTTTTTTCATGGATTTTAACTGGGTAATCATGTTTTGAAGAAGCATGATTATACATCTATGAAATAGTGGGAACTCTAATAATTGGAATAGGGGGAAGAAGTATACTTATTTCGAATGTAGTGGAATTACTCATAATCATACGTCTAGATTGGGAAATTCTCCTAAAATGCCCTAGAGAAAAGCTGGAAATTTTCAGTATGGTTATTTGGATCGCATCAACCGAGATTATACAACACCACCTAGTGCATGTTACAACTATAACGAGATTATACATCTTTAGTATTATTGTCTTGGTGCAGTAATTTCAGGTGTTCATGACACATCTCATGTTCCGCAGATGTCATATGCTTCAATGTGATGAGGGTAGAAGAATACCTCTTTTAAGTAGAACTAAGCTAGAGATGGTGATTCTTGGAATACCATGAATCCAAAGCCAGTGCAATATCCAAAAGGTAATAAATAAAAATATGCAGCATGTAAAAAATTATATGGTGAAAATAAAGTTTTTGTGGATGATTAATCGATGTTATTGATGGTTTAAGGAATTATTTTTTTAATTATACCCTTATGTGTGTTTTTTTGATATTGGTGCATCAAATTATTTTATTTGTTCTCCTAGCATTGATTATATACGTTTTTATATTTAGATGATGCCTTCTGTTTTCAAACGTCAAACTCCTCTTGGTCAAATATAATATCAAGCCATTGTTTGTAAATTATGTTCTATAATTGTTGACAGTGATGAGTTAATATAATATTCATCAATGATTGAGATATATTTATTTGATAAAATATTCTTTATTGATTTCTTTACAATGTTCAAGTCTCAAATAAAATATTATACATAACACATCTATTTTTCTATGGATGATGGGATCGAGCATCACTTTAGAGGGGAAAGGGGTGTGAAGCAAGATTCATCAGGATTGTTGGAACCAAAATTTGGAATGATCTTGTACTAGTGGAATCATTGAATTAGACATCAATGGAATAGATTGAGAATATCTATTTTTTTAATACATTTCTATTTATTTGATGATGTGTTTCTGAAAATTTATCAGGGTTTCAACACATATGTTAAGGGGATTTTATGATTGGTATCCACTCATGGAAAAATACTATCACACTTCTAACTTATCAAATCGATATAATAGAATTAAGGGAATTTAATGTTCACATGGAAGAGCTAGAATGAAAAGTTTCCATTTGGCCATGCACGTCTCTGTGTGGAGCACTTGTCTAGTTTGTCAAAAAGGTATATGAAAATCTATAGTTGTGTATGGATTATAATAAGTACAACAATGTTAGGATAGATAATAGGTATCCTAATAATTTCATTGATGATATATTTGATCAATTGAGTGTATCTTAGTGGTTATGTAAGATTGAATTGCAATAATGATATCAGGAATTATGTATTAAGAAGGAGGATATTCCAAAAATAGATTTCATAAGTTTATGTATCCATTATGAGTGTGTGGTTATTCCTTTTGGTCTTATTAATGAACCCTAGGTCATTATTTAATTTATGAATCAAATATTTCATAGATATATGGATTCATTGGTGGTGGTTTTTTTGGATAACGTATTGGTGTATTCAAGGATAAGGGATGATAATGAGGAACACTTGGTGATAGAGTTGTGAATCTTGTGGGATCATTGATTTTATTCCAGATATCGACGATTGATTTTTGGATACAAGAGTTATGATTCCATGGCCATGTATTATATGAAATATGTGTCTTTGTGGATCTATTAAATATAGTATCTTCTATCTCATGGAAACTAGGAAATAATATCTTTGAGATCAAAAATTACCTTAGTCTAGCTAGTTATTATTGATGTTTTGTTCATAATTTTTCAAGGATATATTTACCCATGAAAACATTGACAAGGAATAGAGTTCTAATACAATGGAGAAAAGAATTTCATAAGTCCTTTAAAGAGCTTAAATATCTCCTTACATTTTCACCAATCTTATTTCTTTTTGGAATCAGGACAAGAGTACATGGTGCATTGTGATTCTTTGGAATCTGGGTTAGGATGTGTTATCATGTTTGGAGATCGTGTTGTTTTATATGGATCAAGGAAATTATAGATTCTTGAGATGAACTACCCAACAAATGATTTAGAGTTAGTTTTCATTGCCTATACATTGAAATATTGGCCTCACTACCTATATTCAGGGAAATATACCTTACTTACAGATCATAAGATATTAAAACATATTTTCTCACATAGTGATTTGAATCTAAGAAAAATAATATGGATGGAGTATCTGCAAATGTTTACCATTGATTTGATGTATACACCATGAAGAGGTAATATGATGGATGATTAATAAACCAAAAAGGAATATAGGTAGTTGAAAACATAGGATTTAGATTAGTGGAAGTTGATGTTGGTGATAATTGACATGCCCTTGGAATTTGATAATCAATGTGAAGTTGTGGTTTTATTCTAATTTCCATTCGTTCTTGATTTGATTGAGATAGTCATGAAAAAGTATATTTATGATTTATGATGTGTTTCTATGTAGTCAAAAATCAATTGTTGGGAGACCATAGTGCACTGGAAGCTAGATCAGAGTTCATTTTTTTGGTTATGAGATCAGATGGTCATACCAATATCTTATCAGGAACAACTTCTCTTCCCATAACACTGTTTGAAATATATTCTTCATCATGGAACAGAAAATATGTATAAGATATTGAAACCTTTGTTTTAGTGGCTCGACATTAAAATGAAGATGTATGATTCTGTTTTGAGATTCTTAACATGTCATAATGTTATGGAAGAACATCAGGTCCAGTATGTATGTTTCTATCATTACAGGTTCCTATTTGTAAATGGGGGTATATAGACATAGATTCTATAATAAGTTACCCATTAATGGATTAGAAATACAATTCTATATGGGTGATAGTGAATCCTTTCACAAAGTTTTCTCATTTCATCCCTATTCATTAATCACATACGGTTAAGGACATCTCAAAAATATATATACAAGAAGCGTTAATGTGACAAGGCATACCCGTTTTGATATATTCAGATAGATATCTGAGGTTTATGACTTGTCTTTGTAAATCCTTTTAGCATACCCTTAGGACTTAGTTGATAATGAGTACAACATATCATCCCTGGATGGAAGGAAAATCTAAAAGGATGATACAAATGTTGGAAGAAATGTTACCTACCTATGTAATAGATTTTTTTGGTTCATCATATGATAATGTACCATTATTGGAATTATCATAGAAATAAGTCATCAATACTTAATACATCTGGATACTTTTGAAGCATTATATGGACGTCCTAGTCTTTCTCCACATTATTGGGTGGAAACATTTGAGACTTCACTGGTTGGATTGAGCCTTCTCTAAGAGACAATGGGTGAAAATTAGTTAATCATGAAAAGGATGGAGAAGGCTTAGAGTCATATATAATTGTATTTGGATCATCGTAATTAGTTGTTTTCATTCTAGGAGAGTGATCCTGTGTTCTTGAGAATCACTTTAATTATTTGGAATCGTCGTTTTGGGAAACATTGAATGTTATCTCCTTGATACATAATCCATTTTGAGATACTTGAATAGGTTGGTGATGTGGAATATCAGTTGGATTTTCCCCCATAGTTCAATGTAGTGCACAATGTCTTTCATGTATATCATTTGTAAATGTCTCATCCTGGTCATGGACATATGATTTTATGAGATCACATTGACCTAGAGATGGATGATATTTAGTTCATTAGATGGTACTAATTTTGGATTGGAAAGAGTATATATTGTGTTAGAAAAACATCTGTCCAATGCATGTTTTCTGGAAACATGTCTGGTTTCAGGATGAAATATTGGAATTGGAGAAAGAAATCATTGAGAAATAAACCAAACTCTATCATGGCAGTAGTGGTTTACTGATTTATAGGGACAAGAGGCTAATAGGGGAGAATGTTTCTCCATGATTTTCACGAAATTAGCCTTTTATTTATTATTTTTGATCATGTAATGTGTTTGTGTGATGTTTGAGACGGTTTGGAAACTTATGGTATATTTATAGGGGAATTTATAATGGTGCACAGTTCACCATGGTTAATAGAAACTATCAAACACCTATAGGAAACCATGCAAAGAGAAACATGGGATTTTGGCCAGAGAATAGTTAGGGGCACTATTTCAACAAACCATGAATCCACTGAGGAGTAACCATGAAAATTGAAACATAGGTAAAAATGATCATAGCATGTTTTATCTAACTATTTGATCAAAACATGTGGGTTTTTTTAGAGGTAATGGATTTCACACAGTTTTCCTCACCATATGACCCAACTATTCGTGGCTAAAAAAAGATCCTAAAAAATAATATCTTACTTGTTTTTTCCTCAAATTTATTTTTCCCACCATTTTGAACCTAACTCATTTTTTCATCCCCTTAAAGGTTGAAATGACTCTCCCTTATATCTGGAAGTGATCCGATGGAAAATCTTGGTCACTAGAAGCCTGATTACCTTTCTAAGTCTTCATTTTCAGGGTTTTTCTTTATATATTCTTGTCTTCCCTGTCTTGGATTCATAGATGTAGTCCATTGAGTATTTATCTATGATATTTGATGAAAATCATGTCGCTATGTGGTTTTACAGATGTTAGGTAACAATATATAATGTGGGTTCGGAGAGTCAACATTGTTTTTTGAAGAATTTGTTTCATTCTTCATTTTTTCCATAATTCCAACGGTAGGTTGCTTCACTCTTTACTCCTCTTATTATAACATGAAGGAATGATTTTAAATTGTTTGAATTTATTGTAATTGATTGTGAATTTGATATGAAAACCATGGAAATTACCCACTTTAGTGATGGTTTGGAAAATTGTAAAAATTAGTTATTGTGCAATGGGTTTCCATAAATGATTAATATGTATATTCATTGATTCATGGAGAAGGTTTTGTGGAATGGTTTTAAATATACTGAATGTTTTATTGAAATGGTCTGGAACAATTTGTTTGGATAAGTTTTTAACATTAATGATTTCCATGTGTTCATGTACATATGAGATTGATCTTGGTATGAAGATTCCCCCATCAAAAGTGGTATTGCTAAGGGTATGAAATTTCCCCCATCAAAAATGTGATGGATAAGGGTTTGAATTTTCCCCCATAAAAAGTTGGATTGATAAGGATATGAACATTCCTCTATCAAAATGGTTCACCAAATGATTTCTTGGTGAGTGGATGACTCACCACTCACAAGTATAGGGTGGTTTGTGATTTCATGCGTGGTTGCATATATGGATAGGCGAAATGTAATGGGTAATGCAACAATGAAGTTTTTTAAATTGATTTAGTATATTTTTTGGCTTCCTTTCTTGGAAATGGATTTACTTTGAGAAAAAAAATTTGGTATCAAATTTTTTTGTATTGTGATATCAACAGTTTCAATTTTTTTTACATAAATGTTCCTATATAAACGTACCAACATGTTCAATCCCAGGGGTGTGAGTAGGGTTGTGATTGTGGGAATCCCTTTGGAATTTGTTTCCTTACTTCTACTTTGTTACTTCAGTTTTTTGGCATCTATTTTACATAAAGACATAGTTAAAGGGATGGTAGCAAATTTATTTTGTTATGATTTTTGATACTTGTGAATGGATTATAATGCTTTATCTTAGATATTGTTCTGTGTTTCTATATTAATTTCATTTGAGTCTTTGAGTTTTTTAGTTTTTTCTTCCACTTTGGAAGTATGATGTCAGTTATTTTATAGTTTTATATTGTTTCCTTTTTTGTTTTAGTTGAGTTATATTACATTGATATCATGAATCATATAGTTGTTGTTTGGTTATCATATAATTTTTTAAGTTTGTTATATTTTCAAATGGAATATCCTTCCACAAATTTATTGAACAACATAGCATTTATTCCCAGCCTTTTCCATATTGGGGATTTTTCCTAAGTTCAAATAGAAATTCCACCATGACTAAATCCAATAAATAGGTTAGGGATGTTAAAACAAAATTTCATCTTTATATTCCATGTGTATAATAAGTTTTATCTCATTTACTACAATAAAATTATTTTTCCCACGCAGAAACATTAAATATCCAAAATTCATTTTACAATGCATTTATGGCCATGACATCGGCCGAATTAAATGGGCTCTAGTTATGAAATTTTTTTATTGTGGTTTTATCTTTAACAATGTAGAATTTATTCTCCATTTTGTGATCCATTTATAAGATATAGTACCACCAACATTAATATCACTATGTATGCATATATTTTGTGGCCTAACTTGTGATCTTATTTTGGGCCTCCAAATATTATATTCTGATCTTGGTCCAGAAGATTTATATTAATCCAATATGTTTTTATGCAAAAAAATATAATTTCATAAATAAAATTACTTCTTAAAAATACGTGATTAAAAATAATAAATAAATTAATATTTTGAAAATCCAATATTAGTCCATTTATGAAATTCATCGCAAAATGATTATAAAACCATAAAATGTATAACTAGAATAAATATATTAATTTTGTTGGATTAAAACCATTTCAAATTGTTCAAAAAAATGTATAGAAATTGAGTGTGTAAATGGGAGAATAAATAAATGACTTTTAAGGATCATTAAATTAATATATATACTGAAATTGGTGTGAATGATTGAAAACCCTTCGAAATGGAGTTGGGTTCGAGAATCCACTTACCTTATGTATAAATTCTTTCATCATATTAATATCATGTATAATAAAATTAAATTAATTAATTAAAAAATAAACAACAAACTCTACAATTATTGTTTCATTATTATTTTATTATGTTCATTTATAGTCATTTTTTTAAATTTAGAGTTCAATTTCATCATACAAAAGTGGTCATTATCTTGATTTTCATAATCAGACACTTATTTATATGTACGAAAGTTCATGTATAATAAGAGTGATTGTTCATAATTGAAATTATATGTTATTAATGAATAATAATATTTGAAATTTTTCTTATATAACATTTTGTTTTGTGGTGTAAAGATGAATCATTAAATAAATAGTTAGTGAAAGTTATTTAATTTATTTTTTTAGTATTTTTTGACCGTCACAAACTCATATTATTTTATTTAATATCATGTTTATATATAGTTTCTAGAAAATCATTTAATTATATTATGTATAATAAAATATTATTTAAACATAATAATGGTTTTATGACCATCCATTGAGGCATTAATGAAAAATGGAAATGCATTGTCCATGATGGCAGTAAATCAACAAACCATGGATAATTTTTTCATTTTTAGAATAAAAGGAAAAGGGAACAAATTTTAAGTTAAATTATTCCATTAACATAATAATATAATATTATATAAAATATACTAGAGTTTTCATTCCACATGTATATGTTTTGGAGTGGAGGGGATAATAAATTTAAATAAATTGAAAATAAATTAAAAAGAAAAGAATGAAGATTTTACCTTTTGAATTTCCCCTCTATGAGAACATACGTAAGGAATAGGGTTTGGTCATTTGGTGAGACCAAGGGATCTTGGAATTGAGGGAGGGGCTTGAAAAGATTATTGGTATGATCTTTTAAAAACTTAATTTCTTGGAAGATGTGTCAATAATAGGTTGTGAGTTTTGGTATTTACAAGGGAGGAGATGGTTGTTGTCCCATTATTTTATTCATTTGATTATTTTATTCAACTCAGTGAATATTTTTTCCCCATTACTAAATTTATTAAAGTCAGAAGTATATCTTTATATTATGGTTTTCTCACCATATATGACTCAAGTAATAGTGTATTTAAATTATAATGTATATATACAATAAATTATTGTATTTCAATATTCACAAACAAATCTTCTATTTTAGAATACTACCAAAAATCCACCATATATATAATTCAAAAATGAGCTCTATTTTATGATAATAATTTTATTAATTTGATAAATTTTATGATTAATTAAATCCATCATTTATCATAAAAATACAGATTTAAAAATTATAAATCATTTTACAAAACACTGAAAAATTAAATAAGGTCTCAAAAAATTTACTTATATTAAAAATAATAAAAAATATTAATTAATAATCTATTTCATGAAACTAATTAACTATTAAATAATTATATTTTCTATAAAATTGAAGATAAATTTTTTTATTCCAAAAAAATACAAATGCATATTTTTTATTTTTAAAGCAATTAATTACTTAACTAATGATATAATTATATCATATTTTCATTTATAAGATGCCTAAATATTATTAATGACTTCATGGTTGAGGATACTATTCTCTTTCCTAGATTACTTTTCCTAATGGTCATGTTACTATTCAAATGTCATAATACTATTCATTCAGGATAAGTTCCTTAACATCATTAATTATTACTAATTTCATTATTCATTTGTGAGATTAACGTTTTATTGGAATATCTATTATATATATTTTTTATACCATATAACTTAATTATATTATGGTAAAGAACTTCATTGATAAATGTTTGGGTCATTATAGTCATGGTGGAGTGTCAGCATCTCATAGTAAGATGTGAATATTTTGGTTATAGCACCCAAACCCCTATAATCTTAGGGAAAGTGTCCACTACCATTACATTAACATGATTACCAAGAATAATATCCCAAAGTACCAAAGAGTGTACTCATCTTGGTGAACAAGATATATACATGTGTTTTATATGACATATAAATACAATACTTATGAAAAAATGTATTGTGTGGATTACTTTTCTCGCACTTATCATATCATTGAAAATCCTTCCTAGTACCCTTCATTGATTTATGAGGAATTAAACAAAATAAAGGTGATATCAAATTTTCAGTAGGGTTAAGTATATTGGAAGAAATAGTCATCAATTGAGAATAGTCAACATGGAAATGTAATAGCTTATGACAAAGGACATGTAAACAGTAAACTGAGAAACTAGTGTGTTAACAATATATAAATCCAATAGCTGGAAACATGTTCCATTAAAATAACTTTATAATGCCTAATAAATAAGTAAAATAAAGTAAAAAACACCTGAAATTATATCAATCAACTGAGAATGACATTCATCCAATGAGAAATTAAAAGAAACAATATCATGGATAACAATAACTAAATATTGAATGGAGGAAAGGCTTAATTATAGAAAATAATTTTCCCAATAACATGATACTTTTATGGTCAATACCTTTCACAAGATGGTTTAGTATACTACTTTCATGACTTTAGACAAGAAATTCTACATCTGTGGGTATAAAATCATCTATTATTCGTAGAAACAAACATGAAGGATTGTTTTCCAACTAATATCACCTCATGAGACTAAAAATAAATTTTGTGTATTACATTAAATGGTCCCCACCCCATGTATTTCTTTGCCCAAATCATTCCTTATATAACGAATATACAATTTAATTCAAAAACAATGCGTCTTATTAAATATTTGTACTGATTAAAGGATAGCGGTTTATCAATATTTCTCTAGTAAATCAAATAACATTAAAAGTAACCACCATATTTTTACAATGGTATATGGTTTAGGAAATGAACATATCCCTAATAAATGATGTCGAAAATTCAAGGAATTCAATGTTTAATGATCATAGAAAATTGAATATTTCAAGGGGATTAAGAAAGGAAGAAATCTAGAGAATTTCAATATTATACATGGTTATGTAAATCATAAACAATTTAGAGGAATAATATTTTATCAATATAAAATATCCCAAGTGGAGTAAAAATAATAGATTGTTAACATTGATGAAATAGATGGTCAACTTTTAAAACATTATTGTATAAAATATTTTATTATTTTGAAAAACCAAATTCTTTTGATGTTTCTTTTAAAAATATAATACATTTCTAAATGGTTAAAATTACTTTGATAAATCATTTTTAAAAGGTTTTAACAATATTTAAAAGCATTTTTCAATAACATTGTATTGAGATAGAACAGATCTCTAATCTTTCATAAAATTATTTTGAAAACATTTTACTACCAATGATTGGAAAAAATAGTATAATTACATAAAAAAGCTAATTAATAACCATAATTGGATAAATTTAAATGGTTTATTATGAAACTGTCCAATAATTTCATCTCATATAAATTCACGTGTAAATAATGCCGAACAAAATGACTTTGGGAAGTAAACCATTGAAAGGACTATAACATCTATGTCAACATTGATAAACGCGGAGATTATGTGTTTCAAATATAAATCTACATAATAAAAGTATAAATATTAAAATATAAATTAAAAATGAGATTACACACATAATCGTAAAATATTAACAATAATGAGGAAGTTATATAACCCAAAAAAGAATAATCAGGTTATGAGATTCATTACCACTTGGTAACTATTAATTCAAATACACATAGAAGAAATAATTCAAATTAAAACTACTAATAAATTTAATATATAATAATTATTGATAAAATATAAAAATACTATCATTATATATTCCATAACAAATAAGTTAGTGGTGAATATGACATTTATCTCAAGGATGTAAAAAAAGAAAGATGAAAATACCTTACCTTGTGTTTCCTTTCAGGTGAACATCACTTAACCTCTTATATAATGGTTTTAAGAATTAACTTTGTCATTTTTAAACCATAATCATATTTAAAATATCAAATTATAAATCCTTTTAATATATTACTGACATTTTTTAATATGTTTTCTCTATTTTCGCAATTTCAGGTGTTAATTGTCTAGTTTTTCGAGAATTTTTTGAATTATTACTTTTTTATTCAACGACATAGATCATTATATTCTCATATACATAATTTAACATAGTATTTTAATATCATATATATTTATTATATGTGTATTTATAATAATCAATGAATTTTTTAGATAGGAAATGAAATGAACTCTTTATAGAGATAATATGTCTTACATACGCATGCACAATACATTCATTTCTTTTACATATTTAAATGAATGAAAATTAAATTATATATATATATATATCATTAGACTATAATTAAATCATAATATATATTTTAAATATTTTACATATTTTTATTAAAACAGTCCATTATACATTCCATGTATAGCGTAACCATATCAAATCACTTTGAGGAGACGGTAGTCCACACTTCCACAAATTATGTTTTCATATTCCCACAAAATGGAAATAATGATAGTATGTTTTATAAAAAATTTAAATAATAATAAATTCATAATAAATATCATATATAAAATATATAAATAATTATCATATCATAATTCCAAATCAAGAAAGGTGGTAAAGGAAACATAAACAACATCGTTTCGTGAGGCGATAATTCATCGTACACCTAAGGTATGTCCGTTACCAATTTGATAGAGTTTTTTATGTTTAGGGAGAAAAATTAATGTAAAAACATTTCAGTTTTTTGGATAAAATTATTTTATTATATTATAATCAAATAATAATAATTGAATGGGTTTATAAAGAAATTAAATGAATGTGATCGTTGAAATATGTTACCTCATTTTTGAGTAACTCCATATAGTTTATAACAAATAAATCCTTGTTTGGATTTCTTCAAAAATTAATGTAAATAGTATTTGATATAGAAATTTTTTAGATTATTGTTTCAGATATTGGTCTAAACAATGATCTTTAGTGGTGTGAATTAGTGGGAGGGTGAGTTCCTTTTTATAGCGGAGGAGGGGAATTCTTGTAAAATTTCTAAAAGGGATTTCCACCCACATTTATATGATGTAATGTGTCTCAAATAATTTTTCTAAATATATAAAATTGATTATATGTTATAAATAAGTACATAAAATGTCGTTTTTACTATTTTATATGCCATTTTGGCTCTTAAGTTTAGGTTTTATACTCATGTAAATCTAATGTTTCACCTAATCACTGTAATTCATTTTGATCATATTCAAAAATATTTATGGTAAAAAACTAACATGAGCATATTATAAAATATAAATTGTTATGATTCTAGATGTGGAATAATTCTTTTTAAATTCTATTCATTTAAGTGTTATGAGTTATTTTAAAATTATCCTCGTAGATAGTACGATTATGATAGTTTTTAAAGTAAAAATGTTCAAACAGTTGCTATGTTTATATATATAATTTAAAATTAAAATTCCTTCCAATGATATAAATTGGATTATTAAATATTAAATTTATATAATGGTACTTTAAATACAATTTAAAATATAATTTACCCTTATATATTATTGTTATGAAAGACAATTGTAAATTAAAATTCAGAATTTTTCATTATTCATCAAAAAATAAAGCTTCACATAAAACACCCGAAATTTTACCTAGAATTCTTTTTATGTTTTTATTTCAAAACATAAGTTTTTTTACTCATAATACTTATAAAATTTCTAAAAATTGTATTTAAAATTGGTTCTCTATTAAAAGGCATGAAAAGTTCCTTTATAAAAATAAATGTTTCTATGCATAAAATTGGGTTTGTTTTTGCCTTATGCCTATAAAATAAATATGATAGATATAAAATATATTTTATAGAATATATAAAAAATATATTTTATTAATATAATTCAATAATTGTAATTAGTTTAATTTATTATGACAACATTACTTTGATGTCATAAAAATACATACATTATATTCAATTAGTTTTTATATTAATTTTTAGTTAATTCGTAACCTATGAATTCATATTTTATTTATGTAAACCATATATTTTCATAATATATTTAATAATATTCATGGAAAAAAAATTTATATCTATGTTATATCTTATTGTATTAAATATTAATATTTTAAAAATATAATGTTTCTCGGTAAAATGATGTCTTGCGTGTAACACTAACTATCAATGAATGTATTTGTTATGTGTGATAAAATCTAGCTCAGTATCATGTGTATTGAAATATATATCATAGATTTAATTTATATATATTATTATATATTTTATATATTTTTTTATATAGAATTTACTTACACAATTGGTGTTATGTTTCATAGGTTCTTTTGAAGACAATGTTCATACTTTTAATTTTAAGGTTTTATATTCTCCCAAGAATTATTAAATTCAATCCCTATAATTTAAACATGATACTTAAAATAAATGGTTTGAGATTTTAAAATTAATTTTTTGACATCCCACATATTGGGAGTATTTAATAAAATATCCTCTTATAAGAGAGAATGAGAATAGTATAGGTCACAAGGAGTAACATAAAATCATGTCTCTACCTATGAGAACATTTGTGGTAAGTAAATATATAGACTTAGATGGAAATATATATATTTATAGGTTATGATTAAGATTATCAATAAAAAACAATTAAATTATTAGTATAAATTTGAGGGCCTCAAATCCAAAAAATTGATGATTTAGAAGACAATATGTTCAATAAAAATTAAGGTATTAGGATAAAATTATTTTTGTTTCTTTTCATTTTCCTTATATGGATTAATTATTTTACTGCCGTATGTATATAACGAAATATAATTAACTGATATATTTATATAAATACATATTCATCCTTTGGTTGGTCTTCAATCAATTTCCAATTCATCCATTACTTCAGAA
Source organism: Viscum album (assembly GCA_963277665.1). NCBI lineage: Eukaryota > Viridiplantae > Streptophyta > Magnoliopsida > Santalales > Viscaceae > Viscum > Viscum album. The sequence goes on from OY728125.1 coordinate 211,492,897, forward strand.
AATTTATATACAAAAATTAACTTTGATGCAAAATGAAATAAATACACATGTAATGGATCTTAAGGCCCATAAAAGAGTGAAAAGTATAATTATCTATTTCTAACTATTCTCAAATCTAGTATGGTTATTACATCAATCTATAAACCAAAAAAGTAACACTACGAGTTTATCAATAATATTTTGTTCAAATTTATTAATTAAAAACAATGACATATTAACAAATATATCACATAGTCTAGGGGTTGGAATGAAACCCTAATCATCATTCGTTCATGGGTTCAAGTCCCGCAGTCTTTTCGTACATGATGGGTTGTCCGTTGGCATACAATTTTTTTTTCTCAAAAACCATATAATTTCCAAAAAAATTATATACATCCTTGAAATATGAGTAATCACTAAATTTCCTTTTAAATAAGGTTTTAAATACAATCTCAACATATAAATACTTCATCCATTTATTTCCACAAGGTTCCTTCCATGGTATAAGGTGTAACTTAGGTTATTCATTGTTATTATATATTTCAATCCTTTTTAACAGTTTTGATATAAAGTGTGAATTTTCATAAGCATATACCCTAGGGGTGTCAAAATAGGTGCAAGGTAAGGCCCATTTTTGTGTATCAAGTCATTCTTGAGTTAGGCCCGATATACCATATTGGAGATATTACCCCTAGGTACAATAGTGAAAGAACAACATCCACTTTTAGTATCAAATCATGAATGTATTACTAGGAAACCCACACAATTTCTATCTAATGGAAGATTTATGATGTTCATATATACATATCATCAAATTCAAACATAGGGTTATTTCCTCTAATATATTCGTTCCTAAATATATTCCCATGGTTTCTACTAAACAATATTCGATACCAATTATAGTAACTTGAACCTAGTAATCCTAGATGAAACACTCACTACCATTACATTGGAATGTTTAAAAGGAATAAAATCCGGATTAAATGAAGAGTTTATTAGTCTTGGTAAACTAGATACATACATGTGATAGGTTTTACAAATGAATATACATATTACAACAATATTTTTTTGTGGATAACATTATTCCCACATAGAACATCCTTTCATATCATTCCTATCCCTCTTCAGGATTCCTGTGGAATTAAACAACTAATGGTGAGATCAAATGCACTGAAAGGGTTATGTGTAGTAGAAGAAATAGTGAATCAATGAGAATAGTAAATATGGAAATATAAATGTAGAAAACACATTCAATGTATATAATAAACCAACATCGAAGAGTGTATAAAATATAACTGTAAATAACAAGAAACAAATCCCATTAAAATAATTGGATATGCCATAATCAATATGGTATGTTGTTCCACCTCTGAGGTGGTGCATTCCAGGTGGTGCAGAAATGGTTCGACGAGGATCGTCACCCATACCTTTTTTTAGAGATGAGTTCTCATCATGTTTACCATTTCTTTTTTTTCGACCCTCTCATCATCATTATCCCTAAGAGGAGGTTGTATTAGCCACATGGGTATTGGGAAAGTCACCCATTTTCTCTTATGAAGGAGGTGCCATAGTCACAAGATCCTAGCAGGTGGTTGCATGGTGTAAAGTACTTTTCTAATTGGTCCTCCGTAGATATATTTACTCGAATGGTCTCGAGTGGGTTAATTCATGTATCCAGAAAGGCCCAATGGTCATGGTATCAAGGATTCATGGGCCTTATTTCCAATGGTAGTCACTCGTTGGATGAAAATTTAACCAACGGCACTTATAGACTCCATTGGTCAAGAGGATGGGAGGTCAGGTTCACACCACCCTTCCTGGGGGAGATTTTTGCTTTTTTAGGGGCTATTATAGATATTCAAGTTGTGCTCATATGTTGGTGAATCCTTGATTCATTTCCAAAGTGTGTTTCTATTAGCTATCCCTGGTCTGTAAGATCATCATAAAAATAAATATATTTGATTATACGGTGGTGATACTTACATGAGCCATACAATAAGGCCCTCTGGAGTTTATCATCATCCAGGGGGGATGAAAGGTTAGTTGAGGTTTGGGATTGGACCTATAAGATGGGTTTCCTATGTATCCTTAAGAGTGGAATCAGAAACTACATAGATTGAATTGTTCGAGGCTTAGGCTTGGGAGCACCCCATTTTAGGGATCATGATTGGGTGGACCCTTTGGATAGACCAGCCTTTTGAGCTTGGGCCTTTTGGAAGTTTTCCTATGTATCATGATTTGGTTAGGAATCTGAGTTCTCATATTTCAGAATCACATGGATGTTTTAATCCTCAGAAACCTTTAATCCCACGTGAGTCATGCTATGTTTTAGAAGAAATTGGATCCTAATGATCCAACAATGCATGTGCCTCCTCCTCTATTAGTGGGGGAGGGAGAGACCACAGAGGATGAGTCTAGGGGGACTATTTGTAAAGGCATAGACCAAAAAACCCTTTATTGTGGGATGAAATTATAGGTTATGCGGCCCAACCCTAGAATATTGGGGACTTACGTCATGGGAGGGCCCAAAAAAACATTCTGGGAAGCAGAAGAGTTTCTTCCCATCAAATGGGGGAGCAATCATAACCCCTTCTACTGATCACTATTCCTCATTGAATATATAAACATGTGATCACCATAATCCCCTAGAATAGTGAGTTTCAAGTTGGAATCCAAATGTTGGACTATGGGTTACCATGGGAATGTAGACCAATGCGAATTTTCGAAGCATAAACCATTATGGGAAAAGACTTGATGACTCTGCTTATCGTGGGATTGATGACTCATAGGGGTGCACTAGTGTGCCTGATTATTTGATCATACAGGTCTGGTGGCTTTAGAGTAGGATTTTTCCTGATATTGGGGGACTTGTTTGTAGAGGTACCAAGGAGGACTAGATGGTACTGGATGGGTGCGGTTGAAAGCAAAGGAAGGAAAATCAAAAAATACAACATTGTGTGTACTAATTTCTTATGCAGGATAAGGGTGGCTCTGCATACTAGAGTGGTTTGCAGGCAGAGGGGTCATCCGCATACTGATGTGGTTTGTGGGCATGGGTATAGTCCACAGCATAAAACAGTGGTATGCGGCCCATCATGCTGCTTTTGGTTCCATCCATTTACTGATTAAGTACAGGGAGTTCTGTTTAGTCCACATATCGGTGCACTATATAGAGCACCATGTTGAAGGTGGGTCCAGGGGAATTCCATTTGTAGGGAGTTCATCCGCAAGAAGTCTGTGCTTCACGGTTTCACCATTTATGTTCATGTTCAATTATTATTATTCAATTATTTGTTTTTTGGTTCACCAAAAACTGTACCTACGTATGGTGTGGTTCGCGATTTGGGCTTCACTGATGAATCAATACTGATGCTGAAATCTTCTTTGAAATATTTACACCTCTGATTCCCCTTAAATCATTCATAATCTGTCTCTCTTATCACTTTTTCATCTTTCGTACTAATTCTCTATTTTTTTTTTCTCCTTTTATAGATCATCAGGAAAATTGAATCTACTTGGCACATGACACCATTTGTGGAGGCCCATGAGAAGATACTCAGACCCATATAGGACTCTATCAATTTGGGGTCTATGAAAGCATCAGTTCAAAACAATGGTTTGTAGAAACCTGCTGGATTTCTTTTTCTGTCAACATATGAGTTCGAAGAATGATACACGAATAGTACTCATGCGTATAAGTCATTCGGCGGTGCGATTCATAGTCTGCGTTGATTTCTAGCCATTGCTCAATGGGCCAATAGTTCTCTAATCATTTCACATAACTATTGGTTCATGGTCCAGCTAGTCCTCAAACGTTTCCCAGTGATGGCATGCAGGAAACCTGAAATTCCATGAAAACATGAATTACTTCAAGTTTCTTGTGAAATTTCCTACTCAATTTGAGTCCATTTACCTTGATATACTTATAAGAACAATTTCTTTCTACTGAAAAGTTATTGTGTGGGTATTTTAATCACATGGAGGAATTTTCATGATCCTACAAATTCCCCCCAATGGAATGTGGTCTATTCAGAAAGAGAAGATAACTATTATAATGTTGAAGTGTTCTTGAACTTAAATGGTTTTCCTATGAGCAGGTGGGACCAGTAGGAGGGGACCAAACCTATATATAGGGGCCTAAGTAATTTTCCTTTTACTATTTATCATGGTGAATAGTACTCTCGATTTCTTCTTCTTCCTCTCCTCCTGTGTAACGTGATCCTTGAGAAAATCCAATTCGCAAAAAGCTTTGTACATACCAAAAACCGATCTTTTAGCCATTTTTTCTAGCTGCGTACCATATTTTGAATTTTTTGAACAAAATTGCCGAAATTTAGAATTAAAATTAGAATTTCATGTAGGAGGACAATACGTGGCTGACATGTCTGTAGACAGAACATGGATCGGCGAACCAAACATCAAGAATTAATAATCCAATCATAAACATTAATCTTTAACTTTTGAACAGGAAATTAATAAAGGCATAGGCTCATAAGAAAATGACTCTGGGGTTTTTGTTGTGAAACTTCAGTCAATAATTTCCCCTTAAAATGTAGAACAGTGGTGACCACAGGGTTGACTCATGAGGAGGTTGCAGGCTAAGTTATCAAACTATCACTTTGTTAATTTATTTTTGATAATGTCGGAATTAGAAATTGGGATTTAAAATTATATTAATATTTTAAATAATATAAAATCAGAATTATGCTATAAATCTATGTTAGTTATTGGAAATCAGAAGCAAACTAGACTGATGAAAACAAACAAAAGAAGGCAGTGGTGGACAAACATTGATCTTTAGATACTCCCTCTATGCTTGTTTTATTGAATTATCAAATTATATTTCTCAATGATCACTCAAATATGACTATAACCCATATAGATACCTCAATTATGAGTTTTTATCTTCTTACGAAAGTGATTTATTTTTCCAAAGACCTTCGAGCAATCAAAATAATTGAACTTGTGGTGCTCAATGGGGAGACCTCACCCAATGAAGTTTAGACAATAAGAAAATTATTTTACATTCATAAGTTGATAAACAGTCTAGAAAAAAATATAATAATGTCAATTCAATAAATATAAGAGTCCTCCATCATTAATGAAAACCAATTCCAGAAAAATATAATTAGAATACATTGATGTACAAAACTCAAAAGGGAAGAATCTTGGGATCTCTGTTTCCCACCACCACTTGGAGTTTAGACCTAATTTTCTTTATTATCATCAATTGAACTCCTATTCACCAGAATATCTCCTCCATTAAATTCCACTCCCTTGGTCCAACCCCCTTGAAATTACTATACCTGTAAAAGTGAGAGGAGTTACAGATTTATAGGGAAAATGGGTGAAACAAATATAACTCAATTCTGTCCACCCAAAGGTCACGAATTGTAGGACCATTAAATGGACTTTTGGAACATGGTCCCTTCTTGGAAGTTGTTCAAAATCTTCTTCCGAGTTCCTCCACAAAATTCCATGTTGATTGGTCCACATTACAAGGAGTTAGGACTGTTTTAGTGTGGTACATTTAATCTGTCCAGGTGACTCTTCACCTTCCAAAACTCCAACTTCCCAATCCATTATGGCCTTTTAATCAGAATATTAAGATGTGGCCTACTCAATGAAATATTTTTTTTAATTACTTTTTCATCTTCTTGTTGAATTTAAGATCCAAAGGACCTGTATATCTCGAGATACGAGTTCATATTTAAAACATTCCAAATCTGTGCACAGTTTTCGAGGTCTGGATTGTAAGTTGAGTTTTGGCCTCCAAATGATTGATTAGTCTTGGATTCCAGTAGGAATAAATTCTTCCAATGATATAAGTAAACCTATAAAAAAGTAATTTCACAATTTGGTTATTTTTAAAAAATGATATGGCTGAAATAATGAAGACAAATAAAACAGTTCAACACGAAAATTAAGCCATTTTTGCATTTGAGCTCATAATACAACTAAAACATAAAAATGTGACAAATTCCCATAGAATAACACATTGGTGGGATATATAACATTGAAATAATGTATATAATATGTGAAAATTATAGCTTCATGACTCCCCCGCACTTAATCATTGCACTCTCGGGCAATCATTATATATTCGAATCAAAATTCACATCAGAATCAACAATGAGAAAACATCAATGATATCTTCCAGAAATGAAATTCCATCATGTATCCTCTATGAAAAAAAATTCCCAATAATTTTCATTCCTCACATTTAAATTTATTCATCCTCATAAATCCATCCATAGCCCAATCACAACCTACCTCCCTTTGAATTTTGTGTCACTCTTCACTCAAGAGAAATTAAATCTGGAGTTATGCTCATACTTGGAATGTGCATGTATCACCATAGGATTATGACAATTATGATCTCTCCACAGTGCAAAACATGAAAATTAATTCAACCATGAGGACTTTTTTCAGGTTATTTCTATGGCTTAGGGTTGGTGGGAAAATGATTGAAGAATTAAGGCTAGAAAGAAGAGGTTAGACTCTTAAGTACAATGCAAGTATAATCAAGTGAAAACGCATGATGAACCTCACTCAATCACCATAAAAATGTGATACACAACACTTCCCCTTTTAATGATACGGTATACGAGCCAGTAAATGAATCCAATTAATGATTTCATCCAAGTTCTCCCATTTTTTTCCTTTTTTTCATTTTTTTTGTAAAGCTCCAGAAAGGCATAACTTTATTTTCTTTTGTTTTTGATTTTTTTCTTGGAGAATGAGATGTAAATTGAAAAAATAAATTAATGACAATCATGACCTTTAATTTAGATAGGGAAATGAGTCATAAAAGTAAATACATTGATAAACTCAAGCTCATCTCTATTTTTTTCTATTTTTATTCATTTGTTTTAAAGGAGAACCAGATGAAACAAAAAATGCCCAATGAAACAATTACCGAGGCCCATATTGGTTCCACTGCCAATATATTGACACACACATCACATCACGCAGAAATGAAACACATCCCGTGAACACACATGAATGGCCCTTCTCTCACACTAAATCTCGAAATATCCACACAAAAATACCAAGAGTGCGGGTAGGTAAGGAAAAATCATCTTTTAATGTGTCTTAAACCTATATGGAAATTCATGGCATCTAAGGGCATACAAAGTATAGATGAAAAGTTAGGTCTCAATATAACATATGGATAGCCAAAAAAATTATTCAATCATATCAAAAACATTCCATGAAATCCAAAGCTTCGAAAGAGAAATGTCAGAAGTTTTGGTTCTCACAGAAAATCCAAGTTTCTCTCAAGAAAGTCTGGGTATTAGAAAGAATATTTCAAAGTAGTTCAGAATACCTCACATGACTGGAAGAATATTGGAGTCAGTGTTTCATGGGAATGGATTTCAAAAATTGGTCAAACTCGTAAAAATTATTGAAAATCCAATTCAATCACATCAACAATCCTTTAAAATCTATTTTTAAATAACCATTTCAACTTTCTCAAAATCAATTGAAGTGTGAAAAATATTCAGAATATTCTTTGAAGCTCAAGGATCCTAAAAAAGATGAAAAATAAAAATAAAAAAAGAAAGCACACCAAACAACTAAGCAGGTTGACACTCACCCCACACCATGATTTCATTACCCCCATTGTAGCTCAACAATAGAATTATGAGGGTAAAAAATATAAAAGGAAGGAAAGATACAACCTAACTTTATTTTCAGTGGTAGCATTGAGTTAAGATCCAAGCAAATACCACTTTACCTAAAAGGCATGAAATAAATAAAATATGAGAAAAATAAATAAAAAGAAAGAGTAATGGAAAATAAAGAAGATAATGCTTGGTTCGACCCCCAAGGTGCTAGGTTTTTACTGACTCTAGTCTAGTAGTAGTAGTAGTTTATCCCCAATCTGATGGTCGATGTAGTTTTTTCTTCATGTACCACCAAAATGAAATCTCTCCAATCCTATTCACCTTACACATCTTGTAGAATCTCCCAAAAATAGACTTCTTCCGCTTTCCATCTGTGACTTTTATGTTCTGATGATATAGTGGAAGCGGGAAGAAAACAAAAAATAAAACTCCCAAGACATTATATTCACAAAACGCCTCCACTGGTTGTTGAAACGGGCACACTATCCTTTCCTCAATTTCAGCCTTGAAATCCTCATCATCTGAAAAATCATCCCACTCAAAAGAAACATGATCTAAATTGGCACATGGAGAAGCACGTAGAAAATTATTATCAAAACATTTAGGAAAGTAAGGATCTAAATTTGAGACATCTCGCTTTTGATTCTCAGGTTATATCTCTTTATCTGAGTCTAATATAGTGGCATTGAATGTGGGAAGATGCTCTGGTTCTTCCATATGCTCTTCAAAATGGAATGGATCATGTTTTTCTTCGTTTTTATTCAAATATTATGAAAATGATTCTAAATTATCAATTTAAAAAATAGTGTCTTCAAATGAAATTTCATTTTCGAAAAATTCATCCCAATTGTTTACAAAAGGGTATTCATTTCCAAAAGACACATCTATTAGTGAATCACTAAAAATTTCTTCCCTAAAATGTGAAAAAGATGACTCAAAATCAGTTTTCAACACATCTACACATGGTTCATCAACATAAAAAATTGGTGGGATGTCATCTTCCATTTTTTGAGAATCATATTGAGCTTTCAGTTCTTTCAATTATTTTAATTAATTGGAATGAATTCTCATTTGTCTGATTATATCATGAATATTTTGTTGAATCCCTAAATTATTTTGTTGCATTTCAAGAGTATCTTGATGCAATTTTAGAAAAATCATCGTGCATAGGCTCCTCATATTGTTGATAATCATGCCAAAAATATGAGTAGTCAATATGGAAATCCATTTTTTGTTTTTTTAACACAAAATTAGTGATTATAAATACATAAAATTTAAAAACAAATTTGAAAAAAATTAGGAAATTTCCCCAGAAACGACGCCAATTGACGCTGGAGTTTTTGTCGTGAAACTCCATTTAATAATTTCCCCTTAAAATGTAGCACAGTGGTGACCACGAGGTTATCTCACGAGAAGGTTGCAGGCTAAGTTATCAAACTGTCACTTTGATAATTTATTTTTGTTAGGGACAGAATTAGAAATGGGGATTTGAAATTATATTGAAATTTTAAATAATATAAAATCATAATTCAGCTATAAACTTTTGTTAGTGATTGGAAATTAGATGCAAACTAGACTGAAGAAAACAAACAAAAGAAGGTAGTGGTAGACAAACATCGATCATCAGATACTCCCTCTATCCTTGTTTAATTGAATTATCAGATTATATGTCTCAATGTTCAATCAAATATGACTAAACACCATATTGATACCTCAATTATGGGTGTTTATCTTCTTACGAATATGATTCAAGTACCCAAAGACCTTTGAGCAATCAAAACTAATTGATCTTGTTGTGCTCAATGGGGAGACCTCGCCCAAAGAAGTTTTAACAACAAGACAAATATTTTACATTAATAAGTTGATAAAAAGTCTAGAACAAAATAAAATAATGTGACTTCGTGAAAGCAAAGACACCTCCATCATTGATGAACACGAATTCCAAAAAAAAATATAATTAGAATACATTGATGTACCAAACTCAAAAGGGAAGAATCTTTGGATCTATGCTTCCCACCACCAATTGGAGTTTATCCCTTCATGTCTTGATTATCATAAATTTAAATCCTATTATCAAGCATTTCTCCTCAAGTAATTTTCACTCCCTTGGTCCAACCCCCTTGAAATTACTATCCTTGTAAAAGTTAGAGGTGTTACAAATTTATAGAGAAAATGGGTGAAAAAATTATCTCTCAATTTTGTCCGCCCAAAGTTCACAACTTGTAGGACCATTAAATGGACTTTTTGGAACATGTTACCTTCTTGAATGTTTTTCCACATCTTCTTACAGATGCCTCCACAAAATTTAGGCTTATTGGTCCATGTATCAAGGAGTTATGGCTCTTTTAGTGTGGCGCGTTTAATCTGTCTATCTGACTCTTTGTCTTCCACAACTCCAAAATCCCATGCCATTATGGCCTTGTAATCAGCGAATTAAGATGTGACCTACTCAATGACAGATGTTCTTTAATTACTTTTTCAGCTTCTTGTTGATTTTCTTCTCCAAGAGACTGGCATATTTCGAGATACGAGCTCATCTTTAAAACATTCCAAATCTATGCACAGTTTTTGAGGTCCGTATTGTGAGCTGAGTTTTGGCCTCCAAATGATTGATTGAGATTGGACTCCATAAGGATTAAATTCATCCCATGATGTAATTAAACCTATAAAAAAGTAATTTCACAATTTGGTAATGTTTTAAAAATTATATGGATGAAATAATTAAGACAAATAAAACTGTTAAACATGAAAATTAATCCATTTTTACATTTGAGCTCAAAATACAACTAAAACATAAAAATGTGAAACTTTCCACAAAAATAACACATTTTTGGGATATATAACATTGAAATACAGTATATATTATGTGAAAATAATAGCTTCATCAGAAAACTTTTACAAACCTCTTTGTTCACCGGTCAACAATCTGCAGGATAACACCTCATAGATGTTTCGCGTACCATGGTTGTACACTGTGATATGAATCTACGTACCATAGTTGTAGGAGGGGTTGCATCTATGTATCATGCAGTACATGGATTTCACCTCTCGCACATTATGTAGTTTTCTAGATGTGGCTATGTAATTCCATATCTATAAATAGAATGCAAAGCCTTTTGTTGACATATTTTGAGTCCTTTAACCATTCTTCCATATCCTTTATCGAACAAATTTTATTGGACTGACATTCTATTAGCTTGTGGATCTGTATGTGAAGACTACGATGGTTGCTTCACAGGCTGTGATATGATTTAATATGATTAGGGAAAACATGGTGGGGGAATGTGATGATCATCTTCAAGTCTACATTATTCCTTATGACATCTTCTTAAAGGACATATTGATGTCGAAACTCCTAGATTAACCACTATCTGTACAACTTCCACTTTATGTCTTTGGCCTCCATAACAATGTTCCTTTTCCATTAGAAGACCCTAATTCACATCTCATCCTCTTAGAAGTGTCATAGGGGCCTGATCGTGCCCACATTTCCCCAGTAGTTGAATTCATCATCTCTCTGATTCAAGAGAACATCTTCATATTAGGATGTTTGGCAAGGAATCAGAGAAACCCCACGTGTCACAATGGTGTCCCAAGACTAGATTCCCTAGATTACCCATCCATAATCAGCTTCTCCCAAGAAAACAACAATGGTGGGTGGTGAACTAGGTGGGATTTTTGGGTTGGAGGATGTTAATCTGCGGAGTGGTCTGTGGATTTCTTAGAATATCTAACTTGTTTAGAGCCCCCCAACTAGATGGAGGTGGTGGTATTGTATTAAGAATCTAGGGTTTCTCATTTCCCAGTGATCACCCCCGGAGAAATTCTTCCTGAGATGCTAATCTAGTGGTGTTCAAGCACAAACACATTCCCCTTATTACATGGGTGGTGGGATTCAGCTTATGGGTTATCCACTAGCTTAGAGGACTCCCTATCAGTAGGGAAATGTATGAAGAGTTTCTCTCAACAGCCACTACATGGGATGGACCTAACCACATATAAACTATGAAAAGGATTGTACTGAATATAGAAGAGGTGTTACATGACCATCCTCTCTAGGCTTGCTCTCTTATCCCGTTTGAGAATTAGAAAGGGTCATTCTTGTAGGAAAACGGACCCAAGCCGAAGGCTTGCCGTAGTCGAACTCATCCATCCTATCAGTCCTACTAGACTCCAAGGTAATACTGCGCTACCCTTGATGTAGGTAGTTATACCACATGGGGGTATGAGTTTTGACCAGATGTATCACCTACGCTTATAATGGTAGGTTTCATTGCCATGTTTTTGAGTAGATGGCTTTTCTCATCCCGCAATGTATATATAGGGGTTTAGGCATGTACATTGATGATGGAGGCCATGCTGGAAGATGGAAGTCCCTTTAACATGGACATTCATTCCCTTTCTTGACTTTATGAATTGTTAGGAAAAATAAATGATGTAGGCCCCCTCCTCGCGTTAGCAGACAATTCTATTTCTTTTACAGGTGGATGCTTGAACACTTCCACTGCTATGAATACCAGCATATCACAAAGGTTCTCCATTCTAACTATAAGAACCTGGTTCTTATTTTTGATGTATGTGCTTATTCTGTTCTCTTTTCCTTAAGTGTTTTTGAGAAAAATATGGAAAATGGAGAAATCCCAAATTTTGGAAGTACACATAGTGTACTTTGTCCACACGCAGTGCACTTTTGGTTGTGTGGGATGGGTGCACAGGAAGTGTGTCCATGCTGAGGATGAATGGTGTTGGAACCAAATACATGTTGTTTTGTGGTCCTTTACACATTGTGTAGTCAGTCGGTAGGCCAGAACAGTAAAGGTGTAGAGCAGCCGCCTACTGGGCGATAGTACACGCCGTGAAGTCAGAAGTACATGTCGTGTGCTCATGTCGGTAGGTGAACAGTGTCGTGCTGGCGAGAAGACGCCAGAGGAATAGTTAAGTAAAGGAAGTATACGCTGTGTAATTGGAAGTACATGTCGTGTACTTTGTTTTTTCTCTTAAAATGGGCAGTAACCTCCCCTTTTCACAGTGAACGCTTAGAACTAGAGGAAGGAGAAGGAGGGGACGACCAAACATTTGGAGCTTTGCCGGGTGTTCATCTTGAATCCGTTTCCACCTCTGATGATCTCATTGAAACTGCACTGGTAATCCCTCCACTCTCCTTATACCGTTTATACCATCTCTCTCCCGAGAAAATGTTATTTACGTTTAAACGGGTTTTATTCATCGGTAGATCTACGTCGTTCTTGGGAATTTCTAGAACCAACATTCCTGTGTAGCACAAGTTGGCGTATAAGGTTGGTGTCTTGGTGTTAATTTTTCCAATTGTTGTGCGTTTTGTGTGTTTTTGTACCATGAACCCATGTTGGGGTGTCATATCACTGAGGCCATGGTTATTTCGAAAACCTAGAATTGAATAGGTGATTAATTATGATAATAAAAAGTTGGTTGGGATCATTGTATGGATCTAGGACCATCCCGAGGGGTGCGTTCCGCTGTTTAGACATTTGTCCAGGATACCCGAGGGTATTACTTTTTTAAATTATTCATTTCTTTTTCCTTGAGAGAAATTTTATTCGAAATGCATGTTTATATGTTGTGCGAGGACCAGTTTCTTATGCCTGAGGGCAGTGTTTACTATAGCCTGAGGAAATGACTGTATTAGCCTGAGGGAGATGTTCTATTTCCTCTTGAGGGAAACCTTTTGTGCCTGAGGGCTTGACTTCTATGCCTGAGGGCGACACTACCTACGCCTGAGGGAAAACTCTGTTATGCCTGAGGGTTATACCTGTGGGTGGGATTCCACTTACCTGAGGGTAAGGTTTTTCTTGTCTAAAGAGGTGGAATATTTTCATAGAAATGCAATGTGTTGATTTCTAATATTTAATGGATTAAATGAATAATAAAATGGAAATTTAATTGTTAGGTTAGTTACATTTCAGTACTTCTTACCTTATTGCATTTTAATATTGCACACTATTTTTTCAATCTTATACGCAGTTGGGCACGGGCCTTTTGTGGGTGCCTACTGAGATATATTTCTCACACCCTATTTGGGTCACGATTTTTGGCCAAAACATATTACATTGCTACAGGTGTGGATAGGGGCAAGAGTCCCTATACAAGTACATGATTGTTGCTAAGGAGTGGGAGGGCATGGGACTGAGCCTAGGCTCACAATGCCGCTGCCAACTGTTTTTATTTGTTTCGCTATACTATATTGTTGGTTATACTGTAGTTATGTCAAACATGTTCTAGCTATTTTTTTATAACTTGAGAGATGTGGCATCATTATTTATATACTATTTGTTATATCAACTACTATTTTTTATTTTAATTGATTATGGTTTACTGTGTTCTCTGTTAGTTGTATGTTTTATTTTTTATTCTGTTGTGCTACACTTTGACAAATGAGGGCATAGTTTCCCCACTATTAGACCTAGGCCCTCACTGCTAGTCAGTAGCCTCTGGAATTTGGGGAAATTGGCTTGAGGTCACGTGGCAAACCAGGTTCGAGGCACCCGTTGTGTGACACCCGGAACCGGGACGTTACAAAGTGGTATCAAAGGGGTTCATTTCATTGACTTACTGTTTGGAGCCTAAGTCAGGGATAGGACAAAACGGTAGTTGGTAATAAGCTGTGCCTGGGAGTAGCTAACCCTTGTATAGGGAATATACAATTTACCTTGTATTGCAATCTTACTGATTTTGCAATTAACAGTTGATATCATTATACTGTTGGGTGACGTACTTGTATTTTGATGTTTATATTATATTAGTGGGTTCTATTTAGTTTCAACCCGATGAGATAAGGGTATTCCATCTCATGCATCACTTAGGCCCATGCTAGAGATCACATGCCATGCATAGTTTCTATGCCATGTAGGTGCATTAGAAAATTACATGTTGTTGTGATAGTCGTTGTTCTTGAAAATAATGCTGTTGTGATTGCTGCCTGATAAAATACCTAGTGTTTTATAGGGTATTTTTTATAAGACGTTTTATATAATGGATGCTAAACTTTGTTTTTTGGTGATTATGGGCCCCCATTTACTGGAATGTGGTGGATCATTGACTGTTTATTTTGTTATAACACTGATAAGATGTCAAAAATTGATTCGTGGGGAGTATGGGCCCTCACGGGTCGGAATTTGACACTTAGGTGTTGTTTTTCAGTATTTTATGGGTTCCAGAAAAGTTTCAAAGGAATACTGTCTGAAAACCTAGTATACATGCAGTGTAGTATTATAGACACGCCGTGTATGTTCTTCTATTTGGGAAGAAAAATAAAATTTTTTAGTACACGCCGTGTACCCAGAGTAGACTCTGTGTTGTCTCTTCCTATGTCACAAACATTGTGGATGGCGACACGGGGAAGGGATGATCATGGGGAAAACATACTTTGTAGTTTTTGTACACGTCATGTAGTGTTGACATGGTGTCCTCCGTGTAACTCCAACATGGGAGGAGGAAACCTAAAGACATACATGCCGTGTCCACAGTGGAACACGCCGTGTAGTGTGACCTGGGAACCCGGATGTGTAACTAACAACACGGGTCGGGGAAACCTTTTGAATACATGCCTTGTGTATATAGAACTTGCCTTGTATGCTGAGCCATGTAAATCGGTTGTGTAACTAACAACATGAGAAAGAAGAGATCATCTAGAACATGTTGTGTACCTTTGTGACACACCGTGTAGTCTTCTTTGAGTACAGACCATGTGGAGTAAGCCGTGCGGCTGGGAAACAAGGTGGTGTACACGCCGTGTGCGAGTGTAACATGCAGTGTTTTGTCAAGCCGAGTAGTTGGCCGTGTCACAATCGACACAGGCAGATGGAAATAACACCATACGTGCCGTGTAGATAATATACACACTGTGTAGTTTTGTTCAAAAGGGAGCTGTGTGGTTTGGCCATGCAGAAGGACCCGGGCAGGGGAAGGGGAGTCAAGTACATGCCGTGTAGTCAGTATACAATTCATGTATTCTTGTTTTCCAAAATTTGAATACCTTCTTCCTCCTGTTTCCTTTGGGTTTCTTTGTATTCAGTCATTGTTAATCTTGATCTAAAGGTGTGTTTTTGACCTTGTAGTGTCATGCCACCTAGACGACAGCGCTTCTTTCACCAGGAGAGGAGCGAAGACTATAATCCAGATATGGTGGGCCATGGGCTACCAGTTTATCCTCTAGCAGAGCCAGATGCGGCACTAGCTGCTATACCGGACACAGGCGCAGAGGCCATGTTCCATGATGGCTTTATGCGGTTCATGCAAACCTTTTAGGGAGCACCACAGGCTGCTACATCTATGGCTGAGCTAACTCGTATAGTCCAGTAGCAGCATCCAGTGATGTTTTTAGGGGATGGAAGACCATAGGCTGCAGTGCCCGGGATAGGATCGATGCAGACTATTTTCGAGCATCATAAGACACGTCGAGGGAAGAGGGCCATGCTCGCGACATACATGTTGCGTGATTCCACCAAGAGGTGGTGGGATGTTACCACCAAGTCAGTGCATCACAGGGAATGGTGTGGGAGGATTTACAGGCAGTCTTCTATGACTTCTTCTTTCCCGAGACGCTGCGGTCATACATAGCTCGAGAGTTCATGAAACTACAGTAGGGCGCTATGTCGGTGATGGACTATTCTGCTCGTTTCATTGAGCTTCAGCATTTTTCACAGGTTCTAGTGGGTGATGAGACGTTGAGAGACAGATGTTTTTAGGATGGTCTTCAGTATGACATCTGAGCATTGCTGAATGTTTTCAGGTTGCATTCAGTACATGATATTGTGAATCAGGAACTGATTATAGAGAAAACCTACGGGAATATAGTGGTGTGGGCCAGGGAGGTCCATCACCAGTTATTGGTACTATTTCTACTGGAAAGAGGATGATACCAATGGACTTCTCTTAGATTGGCAGTACCAACCAAATAGTTTCTTTAGGTGGGCCAGTCAGGTGCTACCAGTGTGGTAGAGAGGGGAACAAGAGACCGTAGTGTCCACGAGACCCAGTGGAGTGCTGAGCTTGCAGCATGAAGGGCCATCTACAACGCTTTTGTAGGGAGTATCAACTAGTGGATAGTGAGAGGGGTTCTGTGAGGAATCCACGTGCAAGAGCAGGACCAGTGGCTTCTTACCAGCCGAGGAACTGGAATACGTCAGGGCGTGCAGGCAGAGATGGTGGTCGAGGCCGTGGTAGCCAGACACCAGGATCTCAGAGGCAGCAGGGCGGGTTAGATCAAGGTAGCCAGGCTATGTCGTAGGGCCACGACACTGGGCTGACATATGCAGTGCAACAAACTTAGCAGGAGCAGGATCCCAGACCTTCGACAGTCATAGGTACTATTCTAGTAGCTTCTGTTCTATCTTCAGTACGTTTTGATTCGGTTTATACACATAGTTTCATATATGTACCCATAGTGGGGAGCCTTTGGCTATGTTTTTATACTTCTTCTGATATAATGACTCTAGAAACACCGTTGGGGACTATAATGGCCCGTGTGCATTAGTGAAAGGAGTTCCCCCTTGAGGTTAGTTGGTGTCACATTCTTTGGGACCTCTATGTCTTAGAGATTACAGCTTATGAAGTCATTCTCGGGATGGACTGGTTGGTTCCCTTTCGAGAATTTGTGGACTGATATCACCGTAGGGTGTGTTTCACGTCACCAGAGGGCAGAGAGTTTCTATACAAGGGCTAGTGGGATGTTCAGGCAAGTCGAGCTAGACCAGAGCATCGTGGGTGAGGTGGAGTCACAGACCATATTGCGAGTTTATATCTAGATGACCAGGGGACTTGTCAGACAGACTTCCCTTTATTGGTTGATCGTTTCAGGGATGTCTTCCTGGATGAATTTTCAGGTCTTCCTCCGGTGCGAGAGGTGGATTTCTCTATTGATCTTGTGCCAGAAGCAGCACTGGTGTTCATTCCTCCTTATAGGATGGCCACACCTGAGTTGAAGGAGCTCAAGAGACAGTTTGAGGAGTTACATGCAAAATGTTTCATCCAACCCAGTACTTCTCCATGGGGTTCTCCGGTCCTTTTTGCGAAGAAGGCAGATAGTACCCTCAGACTTTGTATGGATTATCGGATGTTGAACCAGCTGCCTGTCAAGAACAGATATCCCATACGGAGGATGGATGATCTCTTTGATCAACTTCGAGGATCATGAGTGATCTCGAAGATTGACTTTAGATCAAGATATCATCAGCTACGCGTTAGACCATCTGATATACCTCTCACATTATTCAGGAGTAGGTATTGTCTATACAAGTATATAGTTATGCCGTTTGGACTCATGAACGTACTAGCAGTTTTCATGGATTTAAAGAATCATGTGTTCCATCCTAATCTAGACTCTTTCTTGGTATTATTCGTGGATGATATCTTGGTGTACTCTCACACTCGACACGACCATGCCACCCATCTTGAGATCATATTGAGTATAATGAGAGATCATCATATATCTTTTATGCTCTCAAAGTGCCACTTTTGGATGGACCAAATTCACTTCCTAGGTCATATCATCTTAGAGGCAGGAGTTGTAGTAGACCCAGAGAAGGTGAGAGTAGTGGATTCCTGGGAGCAGCCTAAGAACGTTTTTGAAAAACGGAGTTTATTAGGGATGGATGGGTACTACAAGAGATTTATACAGGACTTCTCCTTCTTAGCAGAGCAAATAAAGGGTCTGACTAAGAAGAGTTTGAAGTTCGTTTGGTCGAAAGCTTGCGAGGAAGCCTTTCAGGACCTGAAACGAAGGTTGACAACAACACCGATCCTGATACTCCTAGAGTAGGGGTAGAGCTATTCTGTTTACTGTGATGCATCAGGGATTAGGTTGGGATGTAACTCCTCAACCCTAGATACCCAGAGTCGGTGAATTATTACATAACATTGTCATGATCACAAAGGATCACGTCTCAAAAAATAGATTAGTTTAGTAGTCTTGGAAACACTAGATATATTCATAAGTCTTATATAACATCATAAGTTAAAAAAACTACAACAACATCTTGTCTTCATATCCCCTCGTACTATCCATAGAGGTCATTCATCAATTACTTCTTCACATCCTGGGAAAAATAAAACATTAAAAGGGGTGAGCTCAGATGCTCAGTAAAGATAACAATATAGCAGAAGCTTTCATAGATAATCATAAACACTTAAAGCAATTTATAACTAAAACGAAAGCCTTTTAAACATGAACTTCAGCATAATGTGGCAAAGATAAAATGAAATAATTCCATCTAATTATTCACATGGATATTCTACTAGTCAAACAATCAAATGCAATATCAATAACCACATTCATAATGATGGCATGCATAATGCCATACTATCATAACCACATAGCCAAGTCCTCATTCCAAGAATACAAATAAGATTTTTCAAAGGCCCTGTGCCAAGACAGTTGTTTGTCTCATGAGACCTACCGAGGCATCGAGAAGCTATAGCGGGCTCCACCCGTCACTTACTATTTCCAACGCATTCCTCATATGAAAAGTTTTACACATAACATAAACATTCGTATTAAAACTAGCGTACGAAATGTCAATACTTTATCCACAAACCATGAATGGTATATAAATAGCACATCCACAGTCAAACATAACTCATTCGATATAATATGGAAGATTTTATGGTATCATATTAACCTCAATAGAGAATAATGAAGGATATTGACATAGATGAAAATAATCATCAACACTATTTGAGAGAAATATCACCCTTTTTCTTGAAATCATTTTAAAGTCACACTATTTGTCAAGAAGCCTTTTAAAAATATATTTTTCAATCAAAGTGTCCCATTCCACTTTGAATCTTTTAAAAGGAGTTTTAATTTTAAAACATTAATATCAATATAAATAAATCCTTAATACCATTTTTAAAACATGGACATTAATAATAAATATTTAGAAGAATAAGTATTTAAAAAATTTAAAAATGGTATTTTAGTTAGAGTTTCAAACCAAAAGAGAGACACTTGAATACAAATAATTGAGGTAATCAAAACTTCGTAATATCTTGAGAATAAAGGGATTCATGATATACTATGTCAAAGTACATTATATACACCACATAAAAGTGACTTGGTGTATAACAACTAAGAAGTCTCAATGGAATGTAAATTGAGATGAAATATCTCATAAAGGCTGTATCCTTTGGTTAAGGATAATTCAACGACATAATTATGTGTGAAAAAAATAAATACACTAAATATAATTGGATATTAATTGTAAAACAATCAAATGACATTCACACATATTCTAGTAAAAACAACACCAATGAATTGGATGTTTATCTCAACAAATCGAGATTGAGTAAAATTTACTCTTATCAAGTTCAAACCGATGACTTGAGAATTTATCAATGGAGCGATTATGTTTATAAAAAGTGTATCCATAGAAAGGGGAGTAGAAATTATGACATAATCAATTGAATTGTGATTCCACACATAATCTTGGAGTAATATAATCAATGAAGTATGTGTAAAGCCGAATGAGTGGAAATTGAAATTTCTAAATTCCCTTATCGATTTGGTAACTTATGAAACATGCACCCATGAAAGAAGGATCATACAATGATGATGTAAATTTCCATAAATTTATTTATATTACACAATGAATAAAATCACGGGCAGTACACACACCACATGCAATAAATAAGTGGTGAACAATGGAAATATCACTGAATTAAAAGTGAGATAGGAAACCCCTTACATTGTACTTTTTCCTTTGTCGATGGTAGGTTAACCTCCTGTATATTGGTGAAATAATTGTTGTTGAATTATACAATAATCATTTACATTAATATGATATCATATATGATCTATTAACATTGATTTGTTAATAATATCTTAGTGTTATCATAATTTCAGGTGTTAACTTACTCATTTTCCTTTATATTCTTTGTTACGTAAGATGTGTTTGTTATGGATAGGTTGTATCTTATTCATATACAGAATTATATAAAGTCCTTAAAAATTATTTTTAAATCATAAAATGATAACTATACTTGAATGGATATGATGGAGAATGAATCTCATCTCTTTCGTGGAGACGGTAGTCCGTACATACGCACGAGTGACAATATCATTCTTTTGATGTTAAACTAATATATAATTGGATAGTATATCACATAGAAAAAATAATTATCATGTTATATTTATTATTTACATTAATTACACATAATTATTATACCCATCCAAAAAATAATTTATTGAATGACAATTACACCACGAGGTGGAGACGGTAAGCACTACGTACACACGTATGCTGACATGTCATTCAAAGGATGGATATAATACTGAATATGGTTGTACCATATTTATAATAATATTATAGTATATAGGATATACTGGATTCATTATTTTAGAATGGTAATAACAATGAAAGAAGAATTTGAAGAAGAAAAGCATTTGAAAAAGGGTGGTCAAAACATTAACTCTTCTTCGGGTTCATCCTTTTGATTTGTTCAAAAGGGCTCCTTATGTTGGATTTCTGATCAAACTATGGTCTCTAGGTTGTAGTGAGGGACGTTAATAGAGTATTTGGGCAGGTTTTGGCCGAACCAAAAGGCTTTGATGATGTGAAGTAATGAGAAGGTGGAGTTCCCTTTTAAAAGCGGGGTGAGGGGCACCTTTGGAAAAGATTGAAATATTATTTTATAATAAATTCATAGTCGGTTTCTAATGGCTTTAAAGTAGACTATTTAAATTTTAAGGTGGGGATAGGTCGAAAACCACAAAACCAATAGAATTTTTATAGGTTTGGGTCATTATATTAACCTTATCGTTAAGTATTAACTCTTAGTTAATTAGTTTCACTTTTATGATGTCTCTTTGTATTTTTATATTATATGGTTAATAAACATACTATATACATCCACGCGACCCCCAAGTGGTCCACAAATGATACACATATAATAATATAAGTCTCTTGGCTGAACCATAGATTTTTAAAAATTTAATATTAATTAATAATATAATTTATATTTTAAAAACTCTTTTATGTCAATTTTGGCACTATTCAATAATTGATTTTTGTGACACTCATAACAGAATGATTACTTCAAAAAAAGGCAATTAAATTAATCCTAATATGTCATATTAACCTATAAAATTAGTGTAATTAAATAAAAGTCTCCAGTTATATTTATTTGGGTATTTATATTATCGATTATTTTAATTTTTCACTATTATAGTAATTACTGCATCATCATTGTGTCATAAATAAATTAAATTATTTAATGTCTAAAAACTATAAATAAAATATAATTATATATTAAATCTCTTTATATTTATAATTAATATCTATAATCAAATTTATCTTATGTGTAATCCTATATTAAAAATGTATTATTAAATAATCATAGATTTTAAATCTTTTAACTCTTCTTTGAATTAAATAATAATAACTCTCCTAATCGAATCCAAGCCGACCTAAATGATAATAGTTTATTCCTAGTGTTGTTTTCGGTCGAGATACACTTGTCCCATAGAATTAGGACATGTGTTAGGGTAATATTAATATCATTTTTACCCTTAATTACGCTATTTACTTTTAAGCATGGTAAATAAAAGAAAAAAGTTACTATTCACCAAAAATTATTTTCATCTCAATGAACCACATTTTACTCTTTGATATTAACCGTGTCTCTCGTATTTTCGAAATTCCAATCACTAAAGCCGTAAAATAAAGTTTTATGAAAAATTCAGTATTTTAACTACCACATAGTGGTTTCACTATTCATCAAAAAATGAATGTTTCCAGAAAAATACCAAAAATTAGGCCTAGGATATATTTGATATTATGAATTCAAAAATTATTTCTATTTTACCAAATTTACAACATATTAGTTGCATTAATTAATTTAAAAATTAATTCTCATCGTCAAAACAAGTAGCGTGTTTTTAAGAGATAATAACTATCAAAAGATTGACACTTGTTTATGTCTGGTTTAAATGTGAAATCCCATCCAATGACCAACGTTGTATTAAATGGTAAAAATATATTCTAAATATTCTTTAAAAACGCTCAAATTAATTATTTATAAATATTAATTATTTCAATTAAAAAAAATTAATCAAAAATTAAATATTTTCACTATTCAACAAAATATGAAATTTATCCGAAAAGTACCAAAATTTCACCCTAAGAAAATTTCGATATTACGAATCCAAAACTAAATTCCATTTAGAAAGATAAAATTTATAAAATTTCAAAAAGTTGGTATTACTATTTATAACGGCTAGTTTGAATGGTTTTGGTGATTTAGAATCTCGAAGTTTCATACAATGCACGTCATTGCATTATTCAAAGGGAAACATATCGTGGAAGCTTGGGGTGTTACATTATCCCTCCTTCAATAAATTGATTCCTCGCAATTTTTTTTTAAAATTGGGCTTGAGAATATAATTGAATGCCCCACATTAGAAAAAGAGTCTATAAAACTATCACTTTAAAAGAAAGGAAGAGAGGTATAAAGGTCACCCAAGATAACCCATACTAGGCTTCCATATAGGAAAACATGGATATGGACGATAAACTAAGGGTTAAGTTCTGATGGAGAGGGATAAAAAACATGATCAGGAGAAAGTTAATAATAATAAAATCACAAACTTGTGTTTGGACAAACGGTCTTTATTCTCCCAGTAGGAAAAAAACAGACAACATTTTATTGTTTTAAGTTACATTACATAAGGATGAGGAATTCATTTATGATATTGACTAAGAACATAAAGAGATATACATACTTTTTAAGTAGAGTTTCATTCTTTAATAACTTTTTACCACTAACTCATTTTATTTAACAATGAGTATTCAAGAAGACTTGGTCACAATGGAATATCTAGAATAAACTTCTATAGAAATACATGATCCAAGTAGGATAAACTATATATTTACCTTGTCTTTAGAGGTTAATCAAAACCAAAATGGTTAGTATGGATATTCCATTAGAGAAAAAAACCCTAATCATAATTTCTAAAATTAAACCATCAATACCCCAATGTTAAATAAATACCATTCAATAATTAATTGTCCTTAAAATTCTTCAATATAATCCAAACTAATATTGAAACTCAAAACTTAAAATAATGTAGTCTTCCACATTAAATAGAATCTCCAAATGACATTAATTATTTTTAAAGTCACATACTTAAATTTAATTAACCTAATCATTTCCATAAACAACCCAAGTCACTATAAATCCACAATAAAAACATAGATAAAAATCCACCATTACTCCTCAACTGAAATCCCATACTATTCTATTTTCCATACAAGAAAGCGAACAACTTCCAAAATAACATTGACCACATAATTACCAAATCATTTTCCTTTACTAAGGGTATTCATTTGATAAGAAATAAGATCTCATATCATATTATTAATGATCAATAAATTCATTTAACTAAAAATAATAGTCACACTAACCAGGGACTTCACGTAGTCCAGTGGTAGGTGATAAATCCCAATCGCACTTTGGTTGTGGGTTCGATTCCCACCACTTTGTCCGACGCAATGGGTTCTCACACAGTCTGCATGTTGTCCTTTTTCAAAAACTATATTTTATAACATTACCAAAATGAGATAAATTCCTCAAAATAACCATAACATATTTTAAACACAAATCTTATCTCATACCTTACATTTTCATCCCAAATTATAATAACATATAATTTCCTCAAACCCAACGATCATATAAAACCAAATGGTTATTTATAATTATATCCACAAGAGAAAAGATAATTCTTTCTCAAATATCATTCTCACATGGAAAAATACAGGGTTAAAAATACAAGAGAAAATTATTCCAAAGTAAACCCATCAACAAGGTGAACTAATAATTTTTAAACATTTCTCTAACCATTTATTTCCACATAGCTTCTTCTTTGTCCAAGAAAATATCCTATAGAATAGAGCATTCACTTGAGTAATGTCCAGGTCCCCTAAATTTACGGCAAATGACTGTTAATGGATTCTTGGGACCATTTTTATATTTATCCATAGTACTCTTCAATTTTATTCATCAATTCTTCACTTTATGTCATTCCTTCGCGCACGTAAAGAATTTTTTTGTTCCATTGAGACAATTTCCTGGGTGTCTCCTTCCACATTTCCTGCATGATGGAAATTGAGGATTTCTTTCTCCATGGTCTCCAATACTGGAGCTCTTATCATTCACCACCTTTCTCATCTTTGTTGAGTCCGAGAATTGGTTAATATATATATTGTTGATCATATTTTTGGAAAATTGATTTGGCATAAAGACGATATATTTAACACCTATCAAAAGTCCATTTTTCTGCTCATTTCCACCACCATTTCCACCTTGTACATCATTCTCAAAGTGACTATGACTTCCTTGGAATACATCCATTGACTAAAACCAGAAATCATTGTGTGAGTAACCGTAGTCATAAAATCATTTAGAGATTAAAATGTCACCATATTCTCAATTTGAAACACATTAGGATTAACCAATGCCATTTTCTCTCATCTTATATATAAAATACATCAAATCAGTTTGTAAAGAAAATGTAAATTATCCTAAGCATATCCCCCGGGTGTGTCGTAACAAAGAGTGCAACAAGGCCTTTTGTCGTGCACTAGTTCCTGTTCGAGTCTAGCTCAAAGCGATGTTTTCAGGTTTTACCCCTAGGTACATCTATGCCAGAACCGCCTCTACCTGATCATATCTAGGCAGGGATGTATTGCTTGGTAAACTCACAAAATCTCTACAATACCAAAATTCTATGAAGTTATTCTATATTAATCCTCAAAGTACATCTTAGGTCTACGTTCTCTAATAAGAGTTTATCAAAATCTAGCTTCCAAGGTTTGTACTAAACATCCTCAGATATAACTATAACGCCCCGACCCTAGATACCCAAATTTTGTGCATTATTTCATAACATTGGTATGATAAAAAAGGATCATGTCTCGAAAGACCGGTTAGTTTAGTAGTCTTGGAAACACTAGATATATTAATAAGTCTTACATTACATCATAAGGTAAAAAAACTACAACAACATCTTGTCTTCATATCCCCTCATACTATCCCTGCAGGTCATTCAAAAATTACTTCTTCCCATCATGGGAAAAATATAACATTGAAAGGGGTGAGCTCAGATGCTCAGTAAGGATAACAATATAGTAGAAGCAATCATAGATAAGCATAAACACTTAAAACAATTTATATCTAAAACAAAAGCCTTTTAAACTTGAACTTCAGCATAATGTGGTAAAGATAAAATGAAATATTTCCATTTACTTATTCACATGGATATTCTACTAGTCGAAAAATAACATGAAATATCAATAACCAATTTCATAATGATGGAATTCACAATGCGAAACTATCATAACCACATAGCCAAGGCCTTGTGCCAAGACTACAAATAAGATTTTGACAAGGACTTGTTCCAAGACACTAGTTTATCTCATGAGACGTACCAATGCATCGAGGAGCTATAGTGGGCTCCACCCGTCACTTACTAAGTCCAATGCAATCCTCATATTAAAAGTTTTAAACATAAGATAAATATTTGTTTTAAAACTAGCATACGAAATGGGAATAATTTATCCACAAACCATGAATGGTATAGAAATAGCACATCCACAATCAAACATAACTCAATTGATAAAATATGGAAGATTGTATTGTATCATATTAACCATAATCTAGAATAATGAAGGATATTGACATAGATGAAAATAATCATCAAAACTATTTGAGAGAAATATCCCCCTTTTTCTTGAAATCATTTAAAATTCACACTATTTGTCAAGAAGCCATTTAAAAATAGATTTTTGAATCAATGTGTCCCATACCACATTGAAACATTTAAAATGAGTTTTAATTTTAAAACATTAATGTCCATATAAATAAATCCTTAAAAACATTTTTAAAACATGGACATTAATGAGAAAGATTTAGAAGAATAAATATTTAAAACATTTAAAAATGGTATTTTAGTTAGAGTTTATAACCAAAATAGAGACACTTGAATAAAAATAATTGAGGTAATAAAAACATTTTAATATCTTGAGAATAAATGGATTCATGATATACTATGTCAAAGTACATTTTATACACCACATAAAAGTGATTTGGTGTAAAACAACAAAGAAGTCTCAATGGATTGTAAATTGAGATGAAATCTCTCTTAAAGGTTGTATCCTTAGGTTAAGGATAAATCAACGACATAATTATGTGTGACAAATATATATACACTAAATATAATTGGATATTCAGTTTAAAACAATCAAAGTACATTCACATATATTCTAGTAAAAACAACACCAATGAATTGGATGTTTATCCCAACAAATCGAGATTGAGTAAAAATTACTCTTATCAAGTTCATACCGATGACTTGATAATTTATCAATGGAGTGATTATGTGTATAAAAATTATATCCACAGAAAGGGGAGTAGAAATTATGACATAATAAATTGAATAGTGATTCCACACATAATCTTGGAGTAAAATAAACAATGAAGTATGTGTAAAGTCGAATGAGTGGAAATTGAAATTTCAAATTACCTTATCGATTTGGTAACATATGAAACATGCACCCATGAAAGAAGGATCACACAATTATTATGTAAATACCCATAAATTAAAGTATATTACACAATTAATACAATCATGGTCAGTACACACACCACATGCAATAAATAAGTGGTGAACAATGGAAATCTCACTGAATTAAAAGTGAGATAAGAAACCCCTTACTTTGTACTTTTTCCTTGTTCAATGGTAGGTTAACCTCTTATATAGTGGTGAAATAATTGTTATTGAATTATAAAAGAATCATTTACATTAATATGATATCTTATATGATCTTTTAACATTGATTTGTTAATAATATCTTAGTATTATTGTCATTTCAGGTGTTAACTAACTCATTTTCCTTTATATTCTTTGTTATGTAAGCCGTGTTTGTTATGGATAGGTTTTATATTATTCATATACAGAATTATATCAAGTCCTTAAACATTATTTTTAAATTATAAAATGATAAATATACTTGAATGGATACGATGGAGAATGAATCTCATCATTTTTGTGGAGACGGTAGTCCGTACGTACGCACGAATGACAATATCATTCTTTTGATGTTATAATAATATATTATTGGATGGTATATAATATAGACATAAATATTATCATGTTATATTTATTATTTACATGAATTAAAAATCATTATTATACCCATCCAAATAATAATTTATTGAATGCCAATTAGACCATGATGTGGAAACGGTAAGTCGTACGTATGCACATATTGTGACATATCATTAAAAGGATGGATAGAATACTAAATATGGTTGTACCATATTTATAATAATATTATAGTATATAGGAGATAGTGGATTCATTATTTTAGAATGGGAATAACAAAGAAAGAATAAGTTGAAGATGAAATGAATTTTAAAAAGGTTGATAAAAACATTACCTCTTCTTCGGGTTCTTCCTTTTGATTAGATCAAAAGGGCTCCATAGGTTGGCTTTCTGATCAAACTAAGGCCTCTAGGTTGTAATGAGGGAATTTGATAGAGTATTTGGTCAGGGGTAGACTGAACCAAAAGGCTTTGAAGGTCTGAATTAATGAGAATGGGGAGTGCCTTTTTATAAGAGGGGTGAGGGGTACCTTTGGAAAAGCTAGAAATATTATTTTATAATAAATTCCTATTAGGGTTCTAATGGCTCCATAGTAGATTATTTAAATTTTAATGTGGGGATAGGTCGAAAACCACTGAACCAATAGAATTTAGACAGGTTTGGGTCATTATATTAACCTTATCGTTAAATATTAACTCTTAGTTAATTAATTTCACTTTAACATTGTCTCTTTTTATTTTTATATTATATGGTTAATAAACTTAATAATTACATCAAAGATACCCCCAAGTTGTCCATTAATGATACAAATATCATTATATAAGTATCCTAGACGAGTCTTAGATTTCTAAGAATTTAATATCAATTAATAATATAATATTTGTTTTAAAAACTCTTTTATATCAATTTTGACACTATTGAACAATTTATTTTTATGAAACTCATAATAGAATGATTACTTCGAAAAAAGTTAATTAAATCAATACTAATATGTCATATTAACCTATAAAATTAGTTTAATTCAATAACCGTCTCCAATTATATTTATTTCGGTATTTATAATATCAATTAGGTTAATTTTTCACTATTATGGTAATTACTACATCATCATTGTGTCATAAATAAATTAAATTATTTAATGACTAAAAATTATAAATAAAATATAATTATGTATGAAATATTTTTATCTTTATATGTAATATTTATAATAGAATTTATCTTATGTGTAACCCTATATTTAAAATGTTTTAGTAAATAATTTTTGATTTTAACTCTTTTAACCCTTCTTTGAATTAAATAATAATAAATGTCCTAATCTAATCCATGTGGACCTAAATTATAATATTTTATTCCAGGGTTTATTTAAGTCAGGATACACTTGTCCCAAAAAATTAAGACATGTGTTTGGGTAATATTAATATCATTTTTACCCTTAATTACCCTATTTACTTTTAACCGTGGTAAATAAAAGTGAAAAGTTACTATTCACCAAAAATTATTTTCATCTCAATGAACCAAATTTTACTCCTTGATATTAACAATGTATCTCAGATTTTCAAAATTCCAGTCACAGAAGAGGTAAAATTATGTTTTATGAAAAATTCAGTTTTTAACTACCACTTAGTGGTTTCACTATTCATCAAAAAATGTAATTTTCCAGAAAAATACCAAAAATTAGGCCTAAGATATATTTGATATTATGAATTAAAAAATGATGTCTATTTTACCAAATTAATAACATATCAGTTGCATTAATTAATTTAAAAATTAATTCCCATCGTCAAAAGAAATAGCATGTTTTGAAGAGATAATAACTATCAAAAGATTAACACTTGTTTATGTCTGGTTTAAATGTGAAATCTCATCCAATGACCAAAATTGTATTAAATGGTAAAAATATATTCTATATATACTTTAAAAACACTCAAATTAATAATTTTTCACTATTAATTATTTCAATTTAAATGTTGTTGTTAATTATAATTTATGTATTTTCACTATTCATCAAAATATGAAAGTTATCCGAAAAGTACCAAAATTTCACCCTAAGCTAATTTTGAAATTATGAATCCAAAACTGAAGTCCATTTCGAAAGATAAAATTTATAAAATTTCAAATGGTAGACATTACTATTTATAACGGCTAGTTTGATTGGTTGTGGTGTGTTAGAATCTCGAAGTTGCATACAATGCACGTCATTGCATTATTCAAAGGGAAACGTATCGTGGATGCTTGGGGTCTTACATTCTCCCCTCTTTCAATAAAATGAGTCCTCACATTTTTTTTAAAATTGGGCTTGAGAATAAAATGGAATTTTCCACATCGGAAAAAGATTCAATAAAACTATCACTTTAAAAGAAAGGGAGAGAGGTATAAAGGTCACCCAAGATAACCCATACTAAGATTCCATATAGGAAAACATAGATATGGACGATAAACTAAGTGTTCAGTTCAGATGGAGAGGGATAGAAAACATGACCAGGAGAAAGTTAACTATAAGAAAATCACAAACTTTTGTTGGGACAAACGGTCCTTAGTCTCCTAGTCAGAAAAGTAAACGGACAACGTTTTTTTAAGTTACATTACATAAGGATGGGGAATTAATTTAAGATATTGACAAAGAAGACAAAGAGATATACATACTTTTTATGTAGAGTTTCATTATTTACTAACTTTTTACCACTAACTCATTTTTTTTGAACAATGAGTATTCAAGAAGGCTTGGTCACAATGAAAGACCTAGAATAAACTTCTATAGAAATATATTATACACGTAGGATAAACTATATATTTACCTTGTCTTTAGAGATTAATCAAAACCAAAATGGTTAGTATAGATATTCCATTAAAGAAAAAAACACTAATATTAATTTATAAAATTAATCCATCAATACCCCAAAGTTAAATAAGTACTATTCAATAATCAATTGTCCTTAAAATCCTTCAATATAATCCAAACTAATATTGAAACTCAAAACTTATAAGAATGTAGTGTTCCATGTTAAATTGTATCTCCAAATGACATTAATTACTTTTAAAGTCACATACTTAAATGTAATTAACCTAGTCATTTACATAAACCACCCAAATCACTATAAATCCACAATAAAAACATAGATAAAAATCCACCATTTCTTGTCAAATGAAATCCCATACTATACTATTTTCCATACAACAAAGCGAACAACATTCAAAATATCATTTATCACTTAATTAACAAATAATTTTCCTATACTAAGGGTATTCATTTGATAATACATAAGATCCCAAATCAAATTATTAATGATCAATAAAATCATTTAACTAAAAATAATAGTCACACTAACCAGGGACTTCATGTAGTCCTGTGGTAGGCGATAAATTATAATTGCACTTTGGTTGTGGGTTCGATTCCCATAGCTTTGTCCGACGCGATGGGTTGTCACACGGTCTGCGTGTTGTCCTTTTTCAACAACTATATTTTATAACCTTACCAAAATGAGATAAATTCCTCAAAATAACCATAACATAATTTACCCAGAAATCTTATCTCATACCTTGCATTTTTATCCCAAATTATAATAACTTATAATTACCTCAAACACAACGATCATATAAAACCAAATCGTTATTTATAACTATATCCACAAGAGAAAAGATAATTCTTCCTCAAATATCATTCTCACATGAAAAAATACAGGGTTAAAAATACAAGAGAAAATTATTCCAAAGTAAACCCATCAACAAGGTGCACTAATACTTTTTAAACATTTCTCCAACCATTTATTTCCACATAGCTTCTTCTTTGTCCATGAAAATATCCTATAGAATAGGTAATTCACTCGGGTAATGTCCAGGTCCCCTAAATTTACGACAAATGAGTGTAAATGGATTTTTGGGACCATTTTTATCTTCTTCCATAGTACTCTTCGTTTTTCTTCAGCAATTCTTCAGTTTATGTCCTTCCTTCCTGCACGCAAAGCATTTCTTTGTTCCATTGAGACACTTTCCTGAGTGTCTCCTTCCATATTTCCTACGTGATGCAAATTGAGGATTTCTTTCTCCATGGTCTCCAATACTGGAGCTCCTATCATTCATCACCTTTCCCATCATTGTTGAGTCTGGTAATTGGTTAATATATATATTTTTGATCATATTTTTGGAAAATTGATTTTGCATAAAGACGATATCTTTTACACCTATCAACATTCCATTTTTCTTCTCATTTACACCACCATTCCCACCTTGTATATCATTCTCAAAGTCACTATGACTTCCTTGGAATCCATCCATTGACTAAAACCAGAAATCATTGTGTGAGTAACAGTAGTCATAAAATCATTTAGAGATTAACATGTCAACATATTCTCAATTTGAAACAAATTAGGATTAACCAAGGTAATTTACTCTCATCTTATATATATAATACTTCAAATCAGTTTGTAAAGAAAATGTAAATTATGCTAAGCATATCCCCCGGGAGTGTCGTAACCAAGAGTGCAGCAAGGCCCGTTGTTGTGCACCAGTTCCCGTTCGAGTCTAGCTCAAAGTGGTGTTTTCGGGTTTTACTCTAGGGACGTCCGTGCCAGAGCAGCCTCTACCTGCTCGTATCCAGACAGGGATGTATTGCTCGAAAAACGTACAAAATCTCTACAATACCAATATTCTAGGAAGTTCTTCTATATTCATCCCCAAAGTTCATCTTAGTTCTACATTCTCTAATCAGAGTTTATCTAAATCTAGCTTCAAAGGTTTTTACTAAAATTACTCTAATACCAACAGTAACGCCCCGACCCTCGATACCCAGAGTCGGTGCATTATTAAATAACATTGGAATGATCACAAAGGATCATGTCTCGAAAGACCGATTAGTTTAGTAGTCTTAGAAACACTAGATATATTCATAAGTCTTACATTACAGCATAAGGTAAAAAAACTACAACAACATGTTCTCTTCATATCCCCTCACAATATCCCTACAGGTCATTCATAAATTACTTCTTCACATCCTAGAGAAAATAAAACATTAAAAAGGGTGATCTCAGATGCTCAGTAAGGATAACAATATTGCATATGCATTCATAGATAAGCATAAACACTTAAAGAAATTTATAACTAAAACAAAAGCCTTTTAAACTTGAACTTCAACATAATGTGGCAAAGATAAAATGAAATATTTCCATTTACTTATTCACATGGATATTCTACTAGTCGAGTAATCACATGCAATATCAATAACCACTTTTATAATGATGGAATGCACAATGTCAGACTATCATAACCACATAGCCAAGGCCTCGTGCCAAGACTACCAATAAGATTTTTCCAACGCCTTGTTCCAAGACACTAGTTTGTCTCATGAGACCTACCAATGCATCTAGGAGCTATAGCGGGCTCCACCAGTCACTTACTAAGTCCAATTCATTCCTCATATGCAAAGTTTTAAACATAACATAAATATTCATATTAAAACTAGCATACAAAATGTCAATACTTTATCCACAAACCATGAATGGTATAAAAATAGCACATCCACAGTCAAACATAACTCATTCGAAACAATATAAAAGATTGTATTGTATCATATTAACCTCAATTGAGAATAATTAAGGAAATTGACATAGATGAAAATAATCATAAAAACTATTTGATAGAAATATCCCCTTTTTTATTGAAATCATTTAAAAGTCACACTATTTGTCAAGAAGAAATTTAAAAATAGATTTTCAAATCAATGTGTCGCATACCACTTTGAAAATTTTAAAAGGAGTTTTAATTTTAAAACATTAATGTCCAAATAAATAAATCCTTAAAACCATTTTTAAAACATGTACATTAATGAGCAATATTTGGAAGAATAAGTCATTAAAACATTTAAAAATTGTATTTTAGTAAGTGTTTCTAACCAAAATAGAGACACTTGAATAAAAATAATTGAGGTAATCAAAACATTGTAATATCATGAGAATAAATGGATTCATGATATACTATGTCAATGTACATTATATACACCACATAAATGTGATTTGGTGTATAACAACAAAGAAGTCTCAATGGAATGTAAATTGAGATGAAATCTCTCATAAAGGCCATATCCTTAGGTTAAGGATAAATAAATGACATAATTATGTGTGAAAAATATAAATACACTAAATATCATAGGATATTCAGTGTAAAACAATCAAAGGACTTTCACATATATTCTAGTAAAAAAACACCAATGAATTGGATGTTTATCTCAACAAATCGAGATTGAGTAAAAAGTACTCTTATCAAGTTCATACCAATGACTTGAGAATTTATCAATGGAGTTATAATGTGTATAAAAAGTATATCCATAGATAGGGGAGTGGAAATTATGACATAATAAATTGAATAGTGATTCCACAAATAATATTTGAGTAAAATAATCAATGAAGTATGCGTAATATCGAATGAGTGGAAATTGAAATTTCAAATTCCCATATCGATTTGGTAACTTATGAAACATGCACCCATGAATGAAGGATCATAAAATGATGATGTAAATACCCATAAATTAATGTATATTACACAATGAATACAATCATGGGCAGTACACACACCACATACAATAAATAAGTGGTGAACAATGGAAATCTCACTGTATTAAAAGTGAGATAAGAAACCCCTTACTTTGTACTTTTTCCTTTGTTGATGGTAGGTTAAACATATAATGGTGAAATAAATTTTATTGAATTATAAAATAATAATTTACATTAATATTATATCATATATGATCTTTTAACATTGATTTGTTAATAATATCTTAGTATTATCGTCATTTCGGGTGTTAACTAACTCGTTTTCCTTTATATTCTTTGTTACGTAAGCCATGTTTGTTATGGATAGGTTGAATCTTTTTCATATACAGAATTATATCATGTCCTTAAACATTATTTTTAAATTATAAAATTATAATTATGCTTGAATGGA
Organism: Viscum album; assembly: GCA_963277665.1. Taxonomy (NCBI): domain Eukaryota; kingdom Viridiplantae; phylum Streptophyta; class Magnoliopsida; order Santalales; family Viscaceae; genus Viscum; species Viscum album. The sequence goes on from OY728125.1 coordinate 211,527,574, forward strand.
TACGGTGGAGAATGAATCTCATCGCTTTCGTGGAGACGGTAGTCCATACGTACGCACAAATGACAATATCATTCTTTTGATGTTAAAATAATATATAATTGGATGGTATATAATATATAAAGGATAATTATCATGTTATAATTATTATTTAAATGAATTACACATCATTATTATACCCATCAAAATAATAATTTATTGAATGACAATTAGACCACGACGTGGAGACGGTAAGCCGTACGTACGCACGTATGGTGACATGTAATTCAATGGATGGATAGAATACTGAATATGGTTGTACCATATTTATAATAATATTATAGTATATTGGAGATACTAGAGTCATTATTTTATATTTGTAATAACAAAGAAAGAAGAAGTTGAAGATGGAATGAATTTGAAAAAGGGTGGTAAAAACATTACCTCTTCATCGGGTTCTTCCTTTTGATTTGATCAAAAGGGCTCCTTAGGTTGGCTTTCTGATCCAAATAGGGCCTATAGGTTTTATTGAGGGAAGTTTATAGATTATTTTGGAAGGGGTGGCCTAACCAAATGGCTTTGAATGTGTGAAGTAATGAGAAGGGGGAGTGCCCTTTTATAAGAGGGGTGATGGGCACCTTTGGAAAAGCTAGAAATATTATTTTATAATAAATTAATATTCGGTTTCTAATGGCACAAAAGTGGATTATTTAAATTTTAAGGTGGGTATAGTTTAAAAAACACTCAACCAATAGAATTTATACAGGTTTGGGAAATTATATTAACCTTGTCGTTAAATATTAACTCTTAGTTAATTAGTTTCACTTTTACAATGTCTCTTTGTATTTTTATATTATATGTTTAATAAACATACTATATACTTACAAGAGACCCCCAAGTGGTCCATTAATTATACAAATATCATTATATAAGTCTCTTGACCGATCCTTATATTTTTAGGAATTTAATATCAATTAATAATATAATATTTGTTTTAAAAACACTTTTATGTCAATTTTGACACTATTCAACAATTGATTTTTGTGAAACTCATAACAGAATTATTAATTCGAAATAATTAAATTAAATCAATCATAATATGTCATATTAACCTATAAAATAAGTTTAATTCAATAAAAGTCCCCAATTATATTTATTTGTGTATTTATAATTTCAATTATTTTAATTTTTCACTATTATGGTAATTACTACATCATCATTGTGTCATAAATAAATTAAATTATATAATGTATAAAAATTATAAATAACATATAATTATGTAGGAAGTCTTTTTATATTTCTAATGAATATTTATAATAGAATTTATCTTATGTGTATCCCTATATTAAAAATGTTTTATTAAATAATATTTGATTTTAACTCTTTTAACTATCTTTGAATTAAATAATAATAAATGTCCTAATCTAATCCATGTTGAACTAAATGATAAAGTTTTATTCCTAGGGTTGTTTTTTGGTCGAGATACACTTGTCTAATAGAATAAGGACATGTGTTAGGGTAATATTAATATCATTTTAACCCTTAATTACCCTATTCACTTATAACTGTGGAAAATAAAAGTAAAAAGTTACTATTCACCAAAAATAATTTTCGTCTCAATGAACCATATTTTACCTCTTTATATTAACCGTGTGTCTCATAGTTTCTATATCCCACTCATAGAATTGGTAAAATTATGTTTTATGAAAAATTCAGTTTTTTAACTATCACTTAGTGGTTTCACTATTCATCAAAAAATGAAAGTTTCCAGAAAAATACCAAAAATTTGGACTAAGATATATTTGATGTTATATTAAAAAATGATTTCTATTTTACCAAATTTAAAACATATCAGTTTCATTAATTAATTTAATAATTAATTCCCATCGTTAAAATAAATAGCATGTTTTTAAGAGATAATAACTATCAAAAGATTGACACATGTATATGTCTGGATTAAATGTGAAATCTCATCCAATGACCAAAATTGTATTAAATGGTAAAAATATATTCTAAATATAATTTAAAACCAATCAAATTAAGAATTTATCACTATTAATTATTTCGATTAAAAAATTTGTTTTTATTTAAAATTTATGTATTTTCACTATTCATAAAAATATGAAATTTATCCGAAAAGTACCAAAATTTCACCCTAAACTAATTTCGATATTAAAAATCAAAAACTAAAGTCCATTTCAAAAGATAAAATTTATATAATTTCAAAAATTAGGTATTACTATTTATAACGGCTAGTTTGATTGGTTGTGGTGTGTTAGAATCTCGAAGATGCATACAATGCACGTCATTGCATTATTGAAATGGAAACATATCGTGGAAGCTTGGGGGTGTCACATGGGTGCAGTGTTGATGTAGGGTGATCGAGTAGTTGCATATGGGTCTCAACAGTTAAGGCCATATGAGAGGAATTTCCCGAGGCATGATCTCAATTTGGCTGCAGTTGTTCATGTGTTGCACTGTTGGAGACATTATCTGTTGGGAGAACGTTTTGTGGTCTTCACCGACCAAAAAAGTCTCAAGTATATCTTTACTCAGTGTGAATTGAATCTGAGGTAGCGAAGGTGGGTCGAATACCTATAGTCCTTCGATTTTGAGTTTGCCTATACACCTGGTAAAGGTAATGTAGTAGCTGATGCACTGAGCAGGAAGACTCAAATACAGGCAGTGCAGGAGGCCTGTGGCGAGTGGCAGCTTGTGGATTTGTTCTCTGAAATGCATCTGGAGTTGCATGACAATCAGGGGGGACTTATCATTCCACTTTAGTTGTGACTTCTACCCTCATGGATAGAGTGAGGATGAGATATCTTTCTGATTCACAAGGCCTAGTTCTACGGGAATTTGTGGCAAGTGCGGACCCTCCTCCTGGTTTGACGATAGGAGAAGATGAGGTATTGTGTTTCCATGGACGAGTGTGGTTCCAGGTAATATACACGACGAGATGATGTGAGAGTTTCATGATTCAGCTTTAGAAGTTCATCCTTGGGTTACCAAGATGTACAATGACTTGAGACGTCAGTACTGGTGGTCAGTTATAAAGAGAGAAGTAGTTTGTTTTGTTATGAGGTGTTCCACCTGTCAGCAAGTGAAGGAGAAGTATCAAAGGCCAGCTGGACTATTACAACAGTTACCCATTATGGAGTCGAAATGGGATGATGTCGCAATGGACTTCATGACTGGTTTTCTGAGGTCACCTCGAGTCAATGATGTCGTGTGGGTTGTTGCAGACAGACTCACGAAGGTGTCTCACTTCTTGCCAATCAAAGAGACCTTCGGTGTTGATGATCTCGAAAGGATGTATAGCTGAGAGATCATCTGTATTCATGGGGTCCCTCATTCTATCTTTTCAGATAGGGACACCCACTTTATGTCGCATTTCTGGAAGTGTTTTCAGACGGCACTGAGTACACAGGTGCTTCTGAGCATAGCTTACCACCCTCAGACAGATGGCCAGTTAGATCATACTATACTGGTGCTTGAGAAAATGTGGAGAGCATGCGTCCTAGACTTTGGGGGATCTTGGGAGAATCATATACCCCTATTCAAGTTTTCTAATAAAAAAAGCTTCCAAACAACTATTGAGATGGAACCATATGAGGCTTTATTTGGTAGGCTATGCCAATCAACTTTGTGCTGGTTAGGGGCAGGTGATGCAACTTTTCTCGGACCACATCTCATGTAGGAGACTTCTGAGCAGGTCTACATGATTCAGAAGCGGATGGCTACCGTGCAGTCTCATCATAAGTCATATGTTGATCACCACAGACAAACATTGGAGTTCGTGGTCGAGGATCAGGTTTTCTTGTGTGTTTCATCGAGGCTGGGACACAAGCGGATTAGGAGATAGTGTAAACTTTTACCGATATATGTGGGGCCATTTGAGATTTTGGATAGAGTTGGGATGGTTGCTTATCGGTTGTAGTTACCTCAGAGGTACCGATCCATGCATGATTTCTTCCATGTATCTCAGTTGCGCCGCTATCATTCAGACCCATCTCACTCCTTTCAGCCAAAGGAGGTTGAGTTGGAAGCAGATGCGTCCTTTGAGGAGCATATGATTCGTATCATTGACAGGAGCATGAAGGTTCTCTGAGGCCAGTCAGTTCCTATCGTACGGGTGTTATGGAAGCATGGCCAAGTATTGGACGAATCCTGGGAGTGGGAGACCAATATCCGTGCTCAGTGGCCGAAATTGTTCACAGCTATATCTTCTCCACCCTTGGAGGGGCAATTCGGGGATGAATTGATATAAGGGGGGAAGATTGTAAGAACCCAGTTCTTGTTTTTGTGGTGCAAGCATCTTCTTTTCTCTTTTACTTAAGTTTTTTTGAGAAAAATATAGAAAATGGGGAAATCCCAAATTTTGGAAGTACATGTCGTGTACTTTTGGCTGTGTGGGATGGGTGCACGAGGAGTGTGGCCTTGCTGGGGATGAAGGCTGTAGGAACCAAATACATGCCGTGTAGTGGTCCTCTACATGCCGTGTAGTCATTCGGCAGGCCAGAACAGTAAGGTGGTGGAGTAGCCACCATCTGGGTGATAGTACACATCGTGAAGTCGGGAGTACATGCAGTGTACTCATGTCGGCAGGTGAACAATGTTGTGCTGTCGGGAATGCGCTAGAGAAATAGTTAAATGAAGGAAGTACACTTCGTGTACTTGGATGAAGATGCCGCGTACTTTGTTTTTTTTTTTGCTTAAAATGGGAAGTTGCCTCCCCTATTCACATGGATGTCTTAGAATAGGAGGAAAAAGCAGGAGGGGGTGACCGAACCTTTGGAGATCCGCTGGGTGTTCGTCTGGAATCCGTTTCCCCCTCAGATGATCTCGTTGGAACCGCACAGGTAATCACTCCTCTCTCCTTAATCCATACATACCAACTCTTTCCCGAGGGAAAGTTATTTACGTTTAGACGGGTTTTATTCTTTGACAAATCTATGTTGTTCTTGGGCGTTTCTGGAACCAACGTTCATGTATAGTTCTTGTTGGCTTATAAGGGAGGTGGCTTGGTGTTAATTTTTCCAACTACTGTGTGTTTTGGGTGTTATTGTACAACAAACCCATGTTTGGGTGTCATGTGGCTGAGGTCGTGGTTATTTTGAAAACCAATAATTAAATAGGTGATTAATTGTGATAATAAAAAGTTGGTTGGGATCATTGCTTGGATCCAGGACTATCTCAAGGGGTGTGTTCCTCTGTTTATCCATTTTTCCAGGATACCCGAGGGTATGCCTTGTTTAAATTATGAATAACTCTTTCCTTGAGAGGAATTGTATTCAAATTGCATGTTTATATGTTGGGCATGGCCCAATTACTTATGCCTGAGGGTGGTGTTTACTATAGCCCGATGGAATGTCTGTATTAGCCTGACAGAGATGTTCTATTTCCGCCTGAGGGAATCCTTTTGTTCCTGAGGGCTTGACTTCTATGCCTGAGGGTGACACTTCCTACGCCTGAGGGAAAACTCTGTTACGCCTGAGGGCTATACGTGTGGGTGGGATTCAGTTTAACTGAGGGTAAGGTTTTTCTTGTCTGAGGACATGGACTGTTTGCTTAGAAATGCATTGTGGTGATTTCTAATATCAAATGGATTAAATGAATAATAAAATGGAAATTTAATTGTTATATTAGTTACTTTTCAGTACTGCTTACTTTATTTCATTTAACTATTGCACGCTGTTGTTGCATTCTTATACACAGTTGGGCATGGGCCTTTGGTGTGTGCCTACTAAGATATATTTCTCACACCCTGTTTGGGTCACGCTTTTTTGACCAAACCGATTACATTGCTGCAGGTGTGGATAGGGGAAAGAGTCCCTATACAGGTACATGATTGCTGCTGAGGAGTAGGAGGGCATGGGATCGACCTTAGGCTCACGATGCCGCTGCCAGCTGTTTTTCTTTGTTTCACTCTACTATGCTTTCAGTTATACTATAGTGATGTATAACATGTTCATGTTGTTTTCATAAAACTTGAGACATGTGGAATCATTATTTATATACTGTTGATTATATCCACAACTGTTGTTTATTTTAATCGTTTATGTTTTACTGCTTCCGCTGTTTGTTGAATGTTTTATTTTGTATTCCTCTATGGTATAATTTGACAAATTAGGGCATAGTTTCCCCACCATTAGACATAGGCCCTCACTGCTAGTCGGCAGCCTCTGGCATTTGGGGAAGTGCGCTTGAGGCCACGTGGAGAACTGGGTTCGGGGCACCCGTTGTGTGACACCCAGAACTGGGATGTTACAATGACTTTCATCCTACTCTTCTCAACATATCTGATGTTCATCCCATGACTCATAACATTATCGATGTGGTTGGGAAATTGAACCATGTTTCTCATTTCTCATTTGCAACACATCCAACCCCTCATGGGTCATTGAGATGTGATATAGGTAGTTCTCTGGAGTAATTCTTGTACCTTTTCACTCTTGAAGGCGGTATTCTCACTGATCGTATAGGCCGAATAGTCATCTGTTAGCCATAACACCCTTACCGGTTTTCCAGGAAATTTTGAGGCCATCAACAGACTGTGTTGCTTCTAACTATTCAATTAAAGAGTCAGTCTCATTCCAATAGTTCTCATCCAATTTTTTCTTATGATGATGAATGAAGGTGAATCTACTAAGGTTATAATTCCTAGCATAAAAAGATCCCCCTTCCTATCACTAGAGTATGCCTAACTGTTGGTGGACTACTTCCCCAGCAGGATGCTGAGAGATCCGATTCGACAGGTGTAGAAACCTTCTACCATTTCTCATCTTGTCCTTTCCCCAATGAAAATACCACACATTCCTTCTATTTTGAAGAGTGCAGCAGCTATGCCCTCTACTCCTGTCCCTATGGTAGTAAAATAAGATTCGCCACCTATACCTACCCATATGATAAAAAGATACTTGGCTCTTTGGTAGAAGCATCTTGGAGGGACGCCATCAGAACAATTTATTTCAGTGGGCAGTTATTCATACTTCTCCCCTCCTGTGTGTAATTATCATAACCATAAATAGGTTATCCCTAGTAGAGCATTACCAGACATCCCATTACTTGTGGCTAATCCTCTGCATCTGACTCGAGCGGTTGATCCACTCGATAGAATGGTGAGTCCCCCCATTTGGGGTGAGATATCATAGGTACCTTCCCACTCCTATGATAAATCTTGCTGCTTATAGACATATGTAGGTGTAGGAGGGTCAATTTTCTGGTGCCATAGAAAAGCCCAAGGTTGTGCTAAAAGAGGCTTGGGTCCAGTTACATTTTATAACCATGAATAATCCAATGGAATTTTTTTCTAACGAACCTTACAATTTTCAGTGGTTATTCACTGATTTGGGTTCCGACGGCTTCTATTATCAGCACTTAAACCTCCTCACCTAGAAAACCATCATTGTGGGAGAAGACCTTTCCTCATGCGAGGACAATCTGGCCATCTTCATCTCTTCCAGTCACTAGGTGGTGACCGTCTATGATTTTTTGGAAGATTTTGATCATCTCATGGAAGGGGAGATGAAGGATCATGATTTGGTAGACACCCAAGGGGAAGAGTTGTGTGAGTTTTAATCCTACACATCTAGGTTGAGGGATTATATAGCCTCTTCACATGCCAACTATGAAACCATCTAGAGAAAGGGCATGACCTTAATGCCTTTATGGAGTGGGTGAGTCCATCAGTCAAGGCCGAAATGGGGGAAGAGATCTTCTCTGAAGCATACTATTCATAGCCCATGTCATTCACTTTCCATCCTGCTGGAAAGTGAAAACTGATCCTTGTTGTAGTTTTGTCCAAAATTAAGATATGTACTCCCAATATTTTTTATAATCTATAGAGACTTCAAATTGGGGATGTTGCTCCATTTTTACTAAACTCAATAGAACTATTTTTTCTTTTAAATAATTTTTCCTCATCTCTTCCAATCAACATAATTTCAATCTGATATAATTTTAATCCATGACTAGAAACCATCAAATAGAAATAATCGAATTGTGATCTAAAATTTTTCATAAGTCACGGGACTCAGCGAGGGTAGTTCGACTATTGCTAAGGTTTCATTGAATACCTCATGAACATTAGTGTCCTTTTTTATTATTAACCTAATTGTTTCCTAAGAAATTTTGTCATAGGATTTGAGGGAATAACTTATTTTTTTCTTAGTAATCCCTCTACGGGGTCTCAACCTATCAAGATGTACGTCTTTTCTGATGGATCAATATTTTTTTAATAAACCAATACTTGAAATTTACCCAGAGGTTCCTTCTAATTATTTTCTATCTAGAAATTATGGTTTATTTTTCACTGGCAGTTCATTGTTTTTCTAATAAAACTTATTACTGAAATTTTAGGACAGATAGCATTCACCAAAAATATTGGGGAAAGGGCCCCAATTTGGGAACATCACCAAATAATGACCTAATATGATTTAGACATGGACTAGAGATTTTTCATCACCCTGATCATGTAAATTTTGACATCCATGAGTCTTGGAATGCATTTTAGGCGTAAAAACATAGTAAAGGACTCTCCTGGAGATGAATTTTCCTTTGATTGATGGCCATTTTTGTGGACAACATATGTATATCCACCGAGGTATGATGTGCAGAGTCAAATAAAGGTGTTCGCATGACATTGTATTTATGTTACAAATATCCTGGTGGGATTTCGATCATTTTGAATATATTTTGAAGTAGGGAGACATAGTGGGTGACTAGCACGAGTAGTGGTGTCTAAAAATATTAGGGAAATTCATGTCATCATTGAGTGGACAACTATTCTCGCACAGTTCTTACATGCATGAGGAACAGCTGGAAGATGGTTGGTCCAGACAGTGGTCTTTTTCACATTAGAGTAATTTGAAAAGATGATGGTTTACAGGCCCTTATCAATAATTTTTCCAAATCCGGGGTTTGACTGCACATGAATGTAATTTGAGCGTACGAAAGATGGAAAAGGACTATACTAGGGAAAATTTTACCTTTGATTGATGAACATTTTTTGGGAAATGTATGTAAAGCCATTGGGTCATGATTTTCATATATATCCAATGGTATCTGCAGGACACTAGCCTTCAATCTGTAATGGCTATGAAGGATTATGGATATTGGGAACTTTCTAAATAACCAATGTGATCTTCGATAAGCGGTACACCTAAACATCAAAAGGAGAAGTTTATGTTAAATTCTTTCGGTGAAACCCATGATTGAGTGGTGGCTCTCTTCATTTATATGAGGATACTCCTCATGTATATAGATGGGGTGTATTTATAAACCTCAAATGCGACAAAGAGATGAATTGGTCCCATATGTTCCGATATATCTGAGATGTATGTAAGGAGTAAAATGTAATCCATGAATTTGATGGACCATGTATTTGGAGGGATGGAATGAGTCTTGGAATTCATTGGGAATACTGAGATAGGATAGAAATATCATGGGGAGTAATATAACATTGATTTATTTCCATTTTAGTGGGAAATATATGTAGACTCACTGGGGAATGATTTTTATAGTCAATCAAAGGTGTTTGCAGGACACTATCCTTCCATCTCAAAAGGCCTTTGAGGGTTATGTGGGTCCAATATCACTCAATTCATAGTGTTTGGGGTAAGGTAAAAGTGTATCCTGACATATTGGGGGCATTTGGGCTGCTATTTACTCATGGAATCAGGTGTCCCTTACGTAGATCTGACTCATACGTAGGGTGAAAAATTCATTCCATCATTGGAGTACATGGTAATTCAATTTTACATTTCTAGGATTTGGGTTTCCTCTCAGTGGAGGGAACCGTGACATACCTTTTAGGGTCATGCTTCTAGTACCAAATTCCAATATTGTTTTTCATAATGCCACATTGTTATTATTGCTAAGATCCCTAATCTCAGATGAGTTGTGCTGGGTGTGAGAAACAAAAGATTAAGAGGATTCTGTTTCATTGACTAGGAATAGGAAAATCAACATTAGAGGGAACTTTTGGGATTAAACCATTGCTATGCAGTTTAATGCTGATCAACAAGGATGATTTTGGCATTTTAGTTTAATCTCATGCGTTGATCACATGATGTTGCATAATTTAGAGTCATGAAATAAGGATTATTATACTATTTCAAATTACTTTAATAGTTTTCAGTTAATCACAATCAAGGTGTTCTGGTGTTCCTTAGATGTGAGTGATTATTTAAGGTGTAATGCACAGTCTCAGGGGCAACTTGAATCACGTGGGATGACATTGGGCTTGGGAGACATTGGGTGTTCTGAGATAGGATATGACTCTCCCAGAGATGATTTTTCCTTTTATTGATCACCGTTTTGTGGGAAACATATGCATAGAAACCGGGACATGATGTTCATAGTCAAAAAAATGTGTTTGTGGGTAACAGGCCTTCCATCTCATATGGATTGGATGACTATAAAGATCCAAGAATTCATGGGGTATGGAGTATGAAAAATGGGAATGATGCTCCAAGAAACATAAGTAAAACCCATACCATGATAAACTGTGCAATAATGGGGCTTCCACATAGGTCTAGCGGATATGTATAGGGGGAAGAACAATCATTTAACTTCTCATGAGATGGGGGAATGTGCAGGATCTCATATCACTGAGGACTAGACCATATGTAACACAGTAAGAATTTTTCAGTTTATTATCATGTGATTAGTAACTTTCAGGGACTCCCCATACAATTTTATCCCACGTATGGTGGAAAAGGGCATTTTTTATGGTGGATGGGCCTAGATTCAAAATCTAGGCATCATTATATATACTACAATGGAAATAATAGAGCCATGGGTAGTTCAGAATGCTCCCTACACTAATCCATCTTGGTCCTTATGTAAGAACATGTTAGGGAATTTTGTATTCATATATAGCTGGATGCGATTGGATGCTAAATTCGGGAATCACTACATAATAAACAAGGGTATGAATCATGATTTACGTAGTTAGGAATGTTCCCTATAGAATTTTCATCGATATGTAGGGTCATTTGGGTGGAATTTTGTTTGTGGTGATAGTGATTGGTTGGATCAATATGCCAATGCATTTTGTCAATACACATCCTATAGGGGTAGGAATTAAGACACATGTAGTTCTGAAAGTTCTTGATACAAATCTATCTTTGTTCACATATAGGGACATTATTTTTTCATTTTATATAGCTATTGGGTCTACCATATCTACATACAATTTGTTTGCATATGTGAATCCTTACCATATATCATAATCCCACATGAGTTATACTCGATGACAAAAACAAGGGGCGGTGATAGAGTCTCTGTCACAAATGTCGGGAGGTAGAAAAAATGATGGGGAAATTTTTTTTTGCGGGGGGGGGGGGGGGGGAACATCGAGGATCAAGTCATTGCTACATATCTTGCGAGGGAAAGAATCAAGCTATATGTCATTCTGTATGTACCCAGTACCGATTTCGCATGGTCAAGTGGTATGGGTGATTTTCGTTCTATCCATCATGGTTTCCTTATCTATCATGTTACTCTAGAGTTTTCATTCATAATAGAATCTATACCATTGATCCTATACTCACGTAAGTTATGTTCTATGTGATAAACAAAAAGTTATAAGGGTTTCAATTATGAATATGGGTATATTGGTGGCATGATGGGGGTGTGTTTTATGGGGGATGGGCCAGGATCGAGGGTTGAGGTGTCACTGCATATCCTCTAAGGGAAGGAATCATGTCACATGTCTTTTTGTGAGAGATCGTGTAGTATATTTCATACAATTTGGACACTTGGAGTCGTGTAGTTTAGCATATTACAGTGTGGATATGAGTCACTGTTTAATGACATATTTCCATGATAATTTCCTTAGAGTTTAATTTCATGTGGAAAGGACAATGACTCATAGTTTAAGGTATTAGAGTTTGGACCATTCTTTTGGATATTTTAAATCATAGTTTAGGTTCATAGGTTATGGACCTTAACATGGGGGGCTATAACTCATAGTTTAAGTTCATAGAGTTTGGAATGTTATTTTCTTTACTACTACTCATAGATTAATGTCTTATAGTTTGGACCATAGAATGGTGTATTATAACTCATACATTCAGGAAATAGAGCTTGGGCCTTAACATTTTTGTTTAATGTCATGTTTTGATGATTAATAACATATAGTTTAACATCATCTATCCTGGACTATGACTCCTAGATTATGGTCATAGAGTATTAACAATGTAATTGGCAGGATTTTAACTCATTTCTTGGGTCATTGATCTTGGAACATAGTATCGGGGCCATTGGGAAATGTATTTCTTCTAGAACATCTCATTTGTAGGAGTCATGATGAGGTGATCGTCCATTGATATTGGGGTGTATGCTTCATTGGAATTGACTCAATGTATGACATATGGTCCTTCAAACATTGGTTCAAGCTTTGGGATCTACTTCCTGAGTACCATCAGGGTTATGAGGACTAATACCATTTCTACATTGAGGAATGATCGATGGAGAACTATTTTTTTCAAGGCTCCTGCAATCAGATTTTTGTATATTTCAAAATGGTATATAGTGTGGATCCTTTTCTCATCTAGCCAATCCAATTCATCAAACTATCTCTGGGATTGATCTCATATGAAATTATAGTCACAAATGACCATGTGAAGTGATGTCGGTATAATTTTTATAGGAAACACTATCTATTCCTTATATACTAGTGAGTACAAGGTTGCTTGGGTGGTGGTGTAGATCGTGGCCTGATAAGCCCACAAATCATGAGAAATCATATATAACCACGATTTCTTTTCCATATCAACCATATTCTAGAGTATGATGGACAATGACATGGTGAAATCCTCTATCTTCCCATTGGACGCCGCATGGTAGTGGGAAGAATGGTTGTCTTTAATTCAATAATCTTGGTATAACTTTTCCAACTCATCAAAAAAGAAGTTTGTGTTGTTTTCTGTCAATATTGTATGAGGGAAACCAAATCTGGTAATAATGTTGTCCTTCACAAAGCAGACAATGTTTTTCACCATGACTACCTTAAGAGTTATGACATCAGCACATTTGGAAATGAAGTCAGTCACTGTGAATATAAACATAAATTGTATAGATGTTGTGGGAGGGTATTGTCCCACAACACCCATCACCCAAGCAGTGAATTTCTTGGAGTACTTATCCCCATGAAGTATCTCTAGGGGTCGGTGTATGAAATTGGCAGGAACATGGAGATAATGGAACTTCATGTTGAATATCGAACAATCATGTATCATAGTGGGTCAATAATACCCAATCCTTTAGATCTGGTGAGAGATCTTGGTTGCTGATTGTTGCACTCCACAAGCTCCAACATGTACTTCCTTCAGGACTCCAGTAGTCTCTTCCCCATCAATGCACCTGAGAAGGACTTCATCAAGGCCTCATTTGTAGAGACCATTTTTTTGGTTATCCACATTATATATGAAAAAGATGACTTCCATTCTTTGGAATTGTTCCATTTCATCCTTATCTGGTCGGAGCTCCCCATTCCTAAGATAATTTCTAATGGGTTTCATCCAGCTAGTGGTATGACCATATGGCTTTGATATGGGAATACTTTCATCGATTTCCTCAGTATTACTCCAGATAAATAGCAAAATCATCTAGAAGTGGGCAATTCTAATGACTATTTCACCTCGATATGGATGAGAAAAGGCTATTGATGGATTTTTTAAAGCGCCATATTGTTCATTTTGTGACCGACGGACATGAGTCGTATGTGGTTCTCATGTTAATTCTTCCATCAGTTCCAAAACATGATTCTTTATGGTGACCAATAATCCATTATTAATAGAATAGTCACCATTATCCTATTTGAGGACTTCATCAGAATCACCATTTAATTTTAAGTATTTATCTTGCTTATGATGTGTATGTTCTAGGCATGTAGTGAGGGCATGATACACCACTTAATTATTTATCCACCATTCCAACAGACAAAAAGAATAAGGAAAACTGGACCTTTTAGTGGAAAAAATTATCATTCCTAGACCCACATTGTTGAGCCTAGGATCCTCAATCATTTTTCCTACCTAAAATTTGGAAGAACTTTCAAATTACATTTCCAGTGTTTGGGGGTCCTAAACAGAAAACACTTCTTTATTTGGATGTTCGACATCTAATGGTGTCATTTCCTCCAAGGGGTGCTCATCCAGGAATTCTCCTTACTTCGGGACATTGATGGACTTTTGGGGTACGTACTATATGTAAAACATTTTTAGGATGACCAACCATCATGATAGGTTACACTTTAGAATGGGATGGTTGTGGATATATTTGATCGGGATTGTAGTGGGAGAGCTGGTAAACCGCATGGTGCTATATGTAAATCCTGATTTTCTTAACCAAATAGATTTGGGATAGGCATTTTTTTCAATATTTGAATATCGTGTTCCATAATCAATTAATTTTCCAACTATGGTAATAGAGGTTGTTCTCACTGGTGGAATCATTTTTCTACATGAGGAAGGCTCATAATGACTGTTCCAAGGCTGTTACGTACAAAAGTAGTCGTATCCCCTCAACTGGTGGCATCATCACTAATGGGCTTAGGAGATATCTTTTGGGGATTTTCGAATGATTCTTAGAAATTATTATCCCACTCATATGTAAATCCTTTATTCATGATACTTGTGATTTATAAACTGTTACCCGCTAGGTTGGATATGAAGTGTCAAATGTAGGTGAGGTTCCCTTGGAGACCTCCCAACATGGTGAGGTTGTGAGGTGGGGAAATTCCAACGATTTCTTTTGTAATCTCGGATTCAACATCGATGTCGTGGTGGCATATGATGAAGCCGAGGAATTTTTCTATGATAACACTAAAGGCGCATTTTGTGGGATTCATATCTAAACGGTGTTGTCTCAATTTTTGATGTATTTTTCAAGATCAGCTATGTGGTTCGAGCACTCTCGTGATTTTACCACCAGATATTCAACTTAACACTCAAAAACATTTCCAATGAAGGGTTTTTAGAATCAATTCATGGCACGCTGATTTGTGACATCAACATTTTTTAGACCAAAGGGAATTAGTTTATAATAGAACACTCACTATTTTCCAAAAAGTGTTATCTTCTTCATCTACTTAGGCCATCAAGATTTGGTTGTATCTCGAATTGCCGATCATGAATGAGAGGGAACTGTATCTGGTGGTTGCAT
The DNA here is from genome assembly GCA_963277665.1 of Viscum album. NCBI lineage: Eukaryota > Viridiplantae > Streptophyta > Magnoliopsida > Santalales > Viscaceae > Viscum > Viscum album. The sequence goes on from OY728125.1 coordinate 211,542,724, forward strand.
TGATCAATAATTTTGTGATCTGGAATAAGAAGTCATCTTTTGGGTAATTCCAATTAAGTTCCCTGAAGTCAATGCATATTTGAATCTTTCCATTATTATTTTTGACAAAGAATTTGTTTTCAATCTCAATCAGATATTGGAACTCTCATATGAAGTTTTATTTGACCATCTTGTCAACTATAACCATTATTTTGAATCATGCATCGGGTGTGTTCTTATGACTGCCTACTTATATCCTTGGTGGTCTTCTGGTAAGCCCAAATGATGAGTGGCGACCTTAAGATTGAGGTATTGAATTTCTTTTTAGTTACAGCCAAAGACATCTTGATTATTCTTTTGGAAGGAGGTGTATTCCTCATGTTCCTCAACAGGTATAGCCACACTAATCAGAGTGGGCCTCAAGTAAATTTTTCCCCATATTTATCTCCCTATGTTCATCGATTATAGTGGAGACACCTTCTTCGAATGCTAGAGGGGAATCATTGAGGTATTCTTCTTTTTCTTCTTACTCTTCCACATATTTATCTTCCACTTCTTCATCTTCCACATCTTCTGATAGAGAGATTATTCTTGAGACTAACTCTCCAATTTTGGTAAAGGAATCATCTACATCCTTTATGAGTGAGGAGGGGGTAATTTGAGGTCATGAGGATGGGTCGGGAGCATTTATTATATGAATTTTCATGTCCCAACAAAATCCAGTCTGTTCTTCCATGCCTTTGGACTTGGCAGCCATAAAAAAAACCGAGTAGACAATTGAGTCTTCATCTGGGATTGCATTAATGCATTCAACATGGTTGACAGGTAATACATAATCTTCCCCTGTAACAGCTTGAGATTTTATGAGATATATTCATCTTAATTTCTTTGATGGATTCTATTGTACACTAAACCAAGATTATCTTGTACTATATGCAACACTGTATTAGCTTGCAGTATACGCAACACTCTCCATGGCTCGTGTTACACATAATTTCATGTTCGTTTTGTAGAAATTATTCTACACAACATTAAGTATAGATTTTGTTTAATGTATGAAAGAAATAAGTTTTCATTATGTAATAAGCAACACCAAAGGGAAGTTCCACTACATGCAGCCCTGACTTGGCTTACATTACACGCAATCGTGACCTTCCTCAATAGCATGTGTAGAATGCAATACTGAGTTTCACTAAACAACGATATTTTATTAAAATATTATATAAACTAGCCATTATGTAAAGTAGTACGCACATTTTGAAATTTTATGAATTTTATTTTGTAAAATGGACTTAATTTTTTGATTCTGAACATCGAAATTAACATAGGGTGAAATTTTGATATTTTTTTGAAATATTTCAATTTTTGATGAATAGTGAAAACACTGAGTTATAGTTTAAAAAGAAATTTTTATTTAAATAATTATTTAAATTTTTTAAATTTATGTTAGGTAAAAATAGATACATAATAACTATATATGTTCAATGTAATTCATTGGAGTCATTTTATAATAATTTTAGATAAATAAAATGTTTATTGAACTTTTTACCGTCTTTTACCCACCTCATATGAGAATTTCCATATTTACATAAAACATAATTTTACCACTTATGTGAGTTTAATTTCAAAAATTTAAGAGACACGATTGATATTAGTAAGTAAAATTTTGTTCAATAAGATAAAAATAGTTTTTTGTGAATAGTAACTTTTTTACTTTTATTTTTTATCACGGTTAAAAGTATATATGTTAATTAATGGTAAAAATGATACTATTATTACCCTAACACATGTACTAATTCTATTGGATATGTTAAATTCGACCAAAAACATCCTTAGTAATAATCTATGACCGTTTAGGTCCACATGGATTAGATTAGGACATTTATTATTATTTAATTCAAAGAGGAGTTAAAAGAGTTAAAATCATTGTTTTATAATTAAAACATATTTAATATAGTGTTATAAATAAGATAAATTCAACAATAAAAATTAATTAGAATTATAAAAATATTTTTTACATAATTTTAGTTTATTTGTGATTTTTAGTGATTAAATAATTTAATTTATTTATGAAACAATGATGATGTAGTAATTACCTTATTAATGAAATATTAACATACTTGTTGTTATAAATACCAAACTAAAATTAAATTGAGAAATTTTATGAATTAAACTAATTTTCTAGGTTAATATATCATATTAGGGTTGGTTTGATGAATTGTTTTATATGTAATAAATTTGTTATGAATTTACAAAAACAACAAAATACCAAATAGTGTCAAAATTAACGTAAAAGAGTTTTTAAAACAAATATTATATTATTAATTGATTCAATGGTCCTAAAAATATAAGGTTCAGGAAAAATATTTATATAATAATATATATGACATTAATAAACCAATTGGTGTTCTATTGGTAGTTTATTGTATGTTAATTAACCATATAGTGTAAGAATACAGGAAGTCGTGGTAAAAATTAAATTATTTAACTTAGAGATAAATCTAAATGATAAGGTTAAAATTGTTACCTAAACATGTATAAAACCAATTGGTTGAGATTATTTAGACCCATACCCACCCAATCCTTGAAATAAGTCACTTTTGAGCCCTTATATTCCAAATATGAATTTATTATAAAATAATATATTATATTTTTTCTATGGTTCCCCTCACCCCTCTTATAAAAGGGAACTCCCCATTCTCTCTATTTCACACCTCCAAAGCCATATGGCTCGGCCAACCCCTTCCCAAATACCCAATCAACTATCCTACATTCATTCTAGAGGCCTTTGTTTAGTCAGAAAGCCATTATATGGAGGCCTTTTGATCAAATCAAAAGGAAGAACCTGAGAAAGAGGTAAATATCTCACCACCTATTTCAAGTTCCTTTCTTCTTCCACTTCCTCCTTCTTTGTTGTTTCCATTCTAAAATAATAACTCTAGTACCTTCTTTATATTGTGAAGTTAATATAAAAATTGTACAACCATATTAGTTATTTTATCCATCCAATGAATGAAAAAGTCACCACACGTGCGTATGTATGGCTTACAGTCTCCACGTCGTGGTGTAGTTTGTTATTCAAACAATTCATCATTTGGATTGGTATAATAATGAGTATAAATGATATAAATAATAAATATAACAATATTATGATTCTTTATATATGATATACCATCCAATTATATATTATGTTAATATTAGAAGAATGATATTGTCGGTCGTGCGTACGTATGGACTACCGTCTCCATGATGCGATGAGATTCATTCTCCATGTTAACCATTCAAGAATGATTATAATGTATATATAATAAGTAATAATGAAACATATGACATAATAATGCTATTGAAGTAATTTATATATATATTTAGTTTAATTTCATTCAATTTAATAAAGAAACGAAAACAACATTCATGCGTACGTAAGGTCTACCATCTCCATGAACAATGTATTTCGTTCCATTTATCGATCTATTATATATATTTATTTTATGAATATATATTATATATAAAAAATGTTTTTCATTCTTTAAGTAAGTAATAATTATGTAAGGAATCATATGAATAATTACAAGTCAAAACACATACGAAAAATGAAATGATTTTACCCAAAATGATGCATTAACATGGAATTGAAAAATGAACGGGTAATATAAAGTCATAAGTGAATCATATGTGATATCATAAATATTATTATTGTTTTATTATAGGTTAATAATATGTATAAACCCACTATAAAGGACTCTCGGAAAAATACATAACAAATTGGAAATAATGTAAGAGATAATTTTTCAAAACTCATTTTTATCTGATATTGCTTATACGTAAGTATTTAATGGGGTTATATTTTTCATCCATGTCCATAAAATGTTTTTCATAAATTGTTGAATATTCTTCCATGTATGTTTAAATTCATTTTAACCCTGCTTTTATGTGCCCTTGCATGATGGAATATTCATCCCTGTCTATGAATGTGATTATTTCATGACACTCATAGGGACAGATCTCTGTCCGATAGACTTTGGCTGCTACTACTTCAGTCTCAAACTCTTGGGGACTCAATAGGGATTCAATAAGTGCCTCCCTATGATCTTTGGACATTATTGATGAATATATGATTGACATTTTTTCTGGTACTGAAGCTAGTTTCTTTAAAATATAATAATTATTCTCAAAAGTTCTTCGCCTCCCCGCACATGGTTTCACATTCATAGAAACATTAGGGTTTTGAGGTTTGGATGTAGATGGTTCAGCATTTGATACTAGAGTTTGTGGAACTGTAGTCTTTTTTAGGTTTGGCCAAACTGGTTCACTAGTATTCCCTGAGGGATATGATATTTTCATTCCCACAGTGGATATTCCAAGATAATTGGGCTTGGATTTCTTCTGATGTGGGTGTAGGAGCACTCTGGTTCATTCTGTGTCTCCTAGAGTGTCCTTCCACTATTTTTCATGATGTTAATGGTTTGACTTGTGGTGTGGTCAAGAATTTGATTCCTACCACGATCATTCCTTCTGAGAATCCTCCATCCCCTATAACATCTTCCTGTATCTCTCCATTTTTGTGAAAAAAATTTGGGTTCATGGGCATAGTCTCCATCCAAGAGTGGGTTCATCAAGTGAATGAATTTAATGTAGCCAAAGATCATTCTTTGATCTGACACTATTTTTATCTAACTGTATTCTTATGATGTTGTTGTTTTTTAGGGTAGTTCCCATTGTACCATTTGGAGGGGCACTGCCCATTGTACTACGTGTGTTGGCGTGGAGTCCAAAAGTGTCAAAACTAAAATTTTATATGTTGTCATATAATCTTCTTGCTCTTGTTTTCTACCCTTCTGGAATTTATAGGACCACATGGGATGAGGAGGATGACTATGTTGTATCAAGATCTTTTGGAGGCACAATGGGTTGGTTTAGCTGTGCCTAAGGATGCCATGAACTCGGTTGACAGTCTTTCGGTTAATCCAATTTTCAACATTTTGATAAGTCTTACTGGAGACTATTTTCCATTCATCTTCCTCTGTAGAGTCTGAGGTGGAAACATACGCAACTTATGCCTGTGGCTGGACCAACATGAATTTCTCAAAATCAATCATATTTTATAAGAGATCCTTGAAAATAGATCATTCATTTAATTTTTTTCCTAGTACTTGGTGATAGGGACAATAAATTGGACAATCGTCAAGACCCAATTCCTTAGCTCGCTTTAGCTCTAGTAGTTGGAGTATGATGAAATTCAAGGAAGCTATGAAATATTCATAGACTAGGTAATCTCAGAATGAATAGACATTATTTCATCATTCTTCAAACTGGTTTCTTTCAGAACCTCATTTCTCATCTTTCTAAGGTGGGAGTGTTTGTTGGAATCCATGGGATCCTGCATGGTTTTGTGGGGCCTCGCAAATGGATTCGGTGTTAGGGTAGCTTTAGCATTATATAATCTAATTCAGATTTTCCCATATTCTACCTAGGTATGATGGGGCCACTCGGGACATAAGGTTGGACTTTTTCAAGGAGTCCTAAATATTTTGTGTAATGAAAAGGAAATTTCGGAATTCATGGTTGTATTTTTAGTGGATTAGCGGCATTAAAAATTCAACCTAGAGGTTATAGAAGCACATGGAGAGAATCTAATATCGGGAAGCGACCGATTTAAGGAATAAGTCAGGCCTTTCCATCTTTCAATGATGTATGAGACTCTTTCTTTCTCTCACTTCTTACAGTTCATGAGGTCACTGACCATTAGCTTAAGTAGTGTTGAACAAAACTAGAGGAGGAACTATCACCTGAGGCCCACCCATCATGTGATTGAATTTTCTGGAAGACTAGTATAAAAACGAAGGCGGAGCCCTACAGGGTTCGTATGATCCACCAATGCTTGACTTATTCCTACTACACTAGAGTGCCCATCATCATGTCCCAATAATATGAATAGTGCATAAAATGTTGTTCAGCATCCCCTGAGCCATCGAATATAAGAAATACAGTGTTTCCAAAATTCACTGGTGGTGGGACATTGCTTACACAATCGGGGTAGGGTTTGCACTCTAGATATATCGGAGTGCTCCACCCCACTATGGTTTCTAGTGGAGCTGGTAGTTTCTTGATGGTGTTCAAGAGAACATGATGCATATCCAATCGGGATTGAGCAAGTTCTGGTGTGGTAGGGGCCACAATTGGGTGTGTTGGTGTTGCTATAATTTGGGGTTGATACCTAGGTGAAGGTATAATTTCTGGGTTTACCTAAATATATTTCTGTTTTGTTCCCAGTGGGGGAAAGTCTTGATGTCATTATGAGGTCGGATTGAATGGACATTCAAACATGGATCCATTCAATGGGATGAGTGCATGTGGAAAGGGAACCTCTTCTGGGGGAACCTGTTAACTTTTCATAGGGGGAACACATCTGGAATGGTAGCTCCCTCGACGTAGCTCATCATTGATTCACCTAAGCTCTTTTATTTCTTCCTCCTTCTTAGCAAACCTTTCCTTGAGAGTGAGGGACACAATCTTTGAGGGAGGAGGAGGCGGGTCATAGAGGATCATTAATTTATTATCCTTCTTTTTTGGGATTTCTCAGTGGAGTTAGTGACATATTAACCGAGGGGGTGCCCAAATATAAGACCACACTAATGTTTAGAGTATGAACACCATCAGGCTCGGGGAGGGATACTTATGGGAAAGAACAAAATTTTTATTCATCTCCTCCCACTGTGTAATTTCCTGTGAGATCTATGGGATTTACGTTTACCACGTTCACAATGGAATACCTCATTGGAGTTGGTGCACCTGATGTCGAATGGTAGAAAACATTTCTATGTCCTTTGTTGGATTTTCACCTTCCATTCGTCAGAATTCATCGGGTTTATTGGCGAAGACAGACCTGAAGGGAGCCCTGATCTGACCACTTAACACACATTTTTCTCGTATGGTGTGAACCATGAGAAATGGTGTAATTTTTAACTACTCTATCCATTATTCTTCCTAGAAGCTGTAAGACCGACGTACGTTCTGCGGGGACTTGAGGTAAAAATGTGCCTAGCCCTAGGTGTTGTGGTTGTTCCAATATTTCAGTTTTGGTTGTCACTATCTCCACCTTTTCAATTTACTCTACTCTCGCATAGGTGTGAGCCGAGTATGGAATTAGGCCTACATGGAGTCTATGGTATTTTGAAGACATGAACACTTCTTGCTCATTGGCTTCCCTTATGCAGGAAGCCTGCTGGATGTTCCTGTTTTCCTGACTCAGAAGATTTTCGATGGCCTGATCTCTATTGTCCCGATGCATGTGAGACTTAATCAGGGTCATTATTTGGTGAGTATCCCATATTTCATGAGTAGGAGTTTTATTTTAATGCTAATTCTAGTTAATGATGTTGCAAGATTTCATTTCCAATGGGGCCTACTGGACAAGGCATGGGGTGAAGTATAGAGCTCTATGCTCTACTCGTCCATTAATGTGAACCCTAACCAGGACATTTCCAATGAGGTGATGGAACATATTCAGTGTATGGAGGCATGAAAATTCATGGTTTTTCTTCCTCCTTTATAATTTTTTTTGTCATGTGGATGGGAGGGCTTCCAGTTCTATTTGATAGAGAACCTCTCCTATCGTATTGAAATGGTCGACATACCTTTCATAGGGAAGGAATTTTTATTTCAACTGATGATTATTCATCCATATATTAAGTTGAATGTCATGTGGTCATTTCCCATTCAACTGTCCTGGTATGTTAATGTGATAAGTGGTCGTATGACAATACATCATCGATATATTAAACTTATCTAGTTGACATCTAACTTGCAACATATCATTTTGTTGTTCTTTTGGAGGCTCCTCTACTTAATACGCCCATCTTGACTGCTTCTTAATATTTTCATTCCAAGTAATTGGAATTGTGGGAGCCTCATTGATATGTGAACGGTGCGGTGGTGGCTCAAAAGAATAGCATGGCCTCATGCCATCCTCTAGTTGAGAAAGATTATCACTCGTTATAGAAAGAGTACCTGATGTGTCTGATTCCATCTTTTTGAGTGCCTCAGTAAATGAGGGATATCTCAAATTCCATCAAGTAAGGGGAGGACCTTCATGACACAATGAATCTTGGTTCTTGGGAGGACCTCGACAATTGGAGATGAAATGGTGAGGGCTAACATAGCAAATTGATGCCCGACTGTGGGAAATGTCTTTGCATCGTATTCCCGGGGAGGAACTCCTTGGCAGGCTACAGCTAGGGGTGTACCTTATTGCTTCATGATGTTACTGTGGGGATGACCTTTATAGTAATAGTCATTGGGGGGAGGGCCTTCACAATAACTATCATCATGGTGATGAATACCACAATGTCATGATACCTAGATGTAGGGAGAATTTATGCAGTGAAAATCCTGGAGAGGGACTTCAGGATGTACTGCAATGAGCAGTGGAACTTCTCATTGGTTAATGTTAATGTGGTCCGGACTTTCACAGAATAATCCACTATGTGGAGGGCCTTCAAAATGACAGTCATCATGGAGAGGACTACCATCATGGCATAATGTTCGACTACAGGGAGAAGCATACAAGAAATTTATACCCCAGGGAGGACCATCAGGGTGGACTATAGAAAAGGGAAGACCATCTTTCAATATTATTATTAGGTCTATGGGAAGGATACCCCAAGGTGCATCAGGATATAGGCTCTTGGGATCCATCATACCAGGCCCATGGAGTCACCTCTCGTGGCTTCTCTCGGGAGGACCTTTAGAGTTAATGGTAGCAATATTGTGGGGATGGACTTCGCAACTACTACATCCACTTCCATAATATTTTAGTGGAATGACTTGGTCTTCATCATTCATTTATATATGTTTTAGGGATTCAGGAATCCCATCTTCCAGCAGAGTAAGTTCATGTTTGTGCTCTTCATTTTTAGGTTTCCTTTGGCACATTTCATTATTGGGTTCCTTCTTCTGGGTAAATGGGGACATCTACAATTAGAAATGGACTTCAATTATGGTCCCATGACTTTCTGGGTCTTCTGACATAATTAGGATATTCCGAAAGACATCCTAATATTTGAAAGGGGTATATGCACGCCCTGGAGTGGCCACCATGTTGGACTGGCATCCCCCTGTTGGAATGAGTATTGGTTCTCAATCTGGTTGTCCGTGTAATGCTGGATATCGCTGTAGACCCTCATGGACTAGATAATGGATACATAACTACTCCAGAGTGACTAAATAATTTCGCAAGTGAGTCATTATGTTCGTGGAAACTAGGGCGTGGGCCTTATTTCTCACCTTTTCCGTCGATGCAATTATATCATGGCATATTTGGAGGACATGACCTGGGATCGTCATTTGATCTTACATCATTACCAAGATGTCATGAGATACATCTTTTTAAATAATTTTTATGAATGCCCATTCCAATATCGGATCTAGAGTTTCTGCCAACTCCGATCCTCCATGAGTTTCTCATGGATACTGGCAGTTCTCTTATGAAAGAATAGAGGAATGAGTTTTCAACTAGTTGTCTTCTCCAATTGAAACCTTATTTTTCTAGTGGGATTCATATTCATGAGTTGCAATTTTAATGTACTTGTTTGAAGATGTATTTTTCTCATAGTAATTATATGAATCTGCATGAATTTGACTCTTCTCATATTTGTTTTCTTCCCTATTTGGATGACGAGATTGATTCGAATCAGCAGGTATTTGTGAATGCGTATAGCTATTTTCATCCCTATTTTTATGGAAGTCTTGAAATGCCTTAGAAGGTATTTGTGCCTGCATATAGATGGTTTCTGTCCTCTTTAGTTGACGGACTTGTTGTGCATTGGTAGACATCTGTATCTAGATGTATTTATACCCTCTATTAGCATGGAGGGACCGGTGAGTACAACCAGGAATGTGCATGTGCTCGTTTTTTCAACCCTATTTTTATGGTGGTATTGGGTGTAGGGGCAGAGATGAATTTCTACCCGTTGAATACAACTGTGTTAGTATGAAAAAGTTTTATTTAGGAACCAATGTGGTGTGTGTTCTTGATTATGTATTTTTTCTCCCTTGGGGGCCAGCCAGAGGGGCCCGGGTCTCCTGAACATTGGCATGTTACCTCAGTATAAGGTCATCTTCTGCAGGAGAAGGCATAGTCGTCCAATGTCAGCGACGATGCTCTCTGGCAGTACCCGTGTGTAGGACCCTTATGTATTTGAGATGATGATTTCATCATCAACATCATATTCTTCCTTAAGATAAGGGGGGTTCTCATTGCCACCTTCTTGGGAGAGTCTCTCGAAATAGTTTGAGATGAACACAAGATCTGTCCTGTGATGTATTGTTGGTCATAGATAAAAAGGTGTCTGATGAGTCTTTATAGACTAGAAGGTTCTTCTTGCTGAATCCAACTTTGGGAGAGTACCATTTCAGTTGTACTCATAGATCAACGTGTTGGACACCCAGTGTTGAAGGCGCTGGGTAGGAGAGGGGTCAAGTGCTTTGATGGGGCCCTGGCCGCATGTGGGATCACTAATGCATGTGTCTACATTGTTCATGAGGATATCATTTGGAACAAAGGTTACATTTTGGGATACTGAAACATACATATATTATATACATAACACAAAACATCATCGAAGTAGAATTATTTTAAGCATATCCATGTTTAGAGATTTTGTTTTTCCCCCTTCCTCTTTAATCTATTGTGAGGTGAAGGGGTTTGTGTGGGTAAGAATTCCATCTTGGAAAATGATTCACATTGTGATCAAAAAAAATTTCTGCCTCTGAGGTGGTCTGTTTCGGGTGGTGTGTAAATGGTTTGACGAGGATCATCACTAATCCCTTTTTGTAGAGACGGGTTCTCATCTATTTCACTATTTCTTTTGATTAGACCCACTCAGTGTTATTATCATTTTAAAGAGGTTATATTATCCCAATTGGGACAGGGCATGCCACCCCTTTCAGATTACGAAAGAGGCTCTATAGACACATGATCCCAACGGGTGATTTCATGGGGTATAATACTTGTGAAATCCATCCTCCTCAGATATATTTCCTCGGATAGTTTCCAACGGTTTTATTCGTTGAACCAGAAACACCCATCATCCATAGTATCCATCATTCATGGAGTTTATTTCCAAAGGATGGTTCCTGTTCGACGATAATGTGGCCAACAACACTTATGTGCTCAATTGTTCTAGAGGATGGGAGGTCAGGCACACCGCACCCTTCTAGGAGGGGATTTTTACATATTCTAGGACACTCAAATAGATTTTATTCATGTTATTATGATTGTGAATCCGTTGTTATTTCCTAAAAAGTGTATCCATGGGATACCCCTATGTTTTCAGATCATCTAAGAATATATATATATTTGATGCTATGGAGGTGATGCTGACTCGACCCATAAAATAAGGCGCTCTAGAGTACATCGTCATTCTGGGGATACAAGAGTTCGCTTGAGGATAGGATCAGACCCATATGATGGGTTTCATATGTATCCTCAAAAGAGGAATCAACACCAACATAGTTCGGATTGTGTGAGAATTATGAATGAGAGAGAAAAAATTTAGGGATCATGATTGGGAAGACCCTTGTGATGGGGTACCATATTGAGATCATGACATCTAGAAGTCATCTTACATATCCAAATTTGTTCGAGAATCAGATTTCTCATAGTTCAAAATCATGTGGATGTTGTAATCCTCACAAAACATTATTCCCATGTGATTAATGATCAGTGTGATAAATAAGAGGATATAAATGTTCAACAATAAATATTCTTTATCACCTATTGGTGGGAGATGGAGATCCCATGGGGGAAGAGGCTGGGGTGATTGTGGGAAAGGGCACGAAGAAACGAAAACTTTAATGCGGGATAACATTAAAATTCATGAAGACCATCCCATAAGTATTGGGGACTTAACTTAGTGGGAGGGCCTTGGCACATGTACTAGGAAGGGGATGAGTTTTTTCCCTCATCAAATGGGGGACCTAACATAACCCAATCGACTGATCACTATTACTCATTGAATGGAAATGTAAGTGATCACCCATATCCCATTGAACAGGGAGGTTCACATTGGCCTCTAAAGGTTGGACTCCTGGTTACCATGGAAATGTAGACCCACAAGCATTCTAAAATCCCAAACTATTATGGGGAAAGCCTTCGTGACTCTTCTTACAATGGGTATGTAGACTCAATGTGGTGCAATGGTGCGCCCGATGGTCTGATCATACGGGTCTGGTTGATTTGAAGTTGGATTTGGCCTGATGTCAGGGGACTGGTTAGTGGAGGTAAAATGGAGGACTAGATGGTAATGGACGGATGCGTTTGGAACTGAAGGAAACAATACACAAAAATAACCTTTCTCACGAACTGATTTCTTATGCAGGATAGGGGAGGCTCTGCATACCATAGTGGTATGCAGGCAAATGGGCTATCCATATACCGATGTGGTACGATGGCATGGGTATAGTCCATCATGTACCATAGTGGTACACGGCCCATCACACAGCTTTGGGTTCCATCTGTGTGCTGATGCATTACGTGGAACTAAGTTCAGTCCTCTTTGTGGTTCACTACACAGAGCACCATCCTGAACGAGGGTTTATGGGTCTTCCATTTGTGGTGAGCTCATTTATGAGAAGTCTGTGGATTGAGATTTCACTATTTATTTTTTTGGTTCAATTATTATTATTTAATTCCACCATTTTATTTTTTGTGTCTGACTGTTCCTATGAAGAAAGTGGTTTGTGATTCTAGCTTCGTCGATGAGTCAATGTTGAAGCCAAAATCTTCTTAGAACCCTTTCATCATACCTTTGATTACCATTCAATATTTATTCATATGTCTCTCATCTTCACGTGTTCTCTTCCATAATTTAATGTCCTTCTATTTATTATGTGATCCTTTTATAGATCATTTGGACAATTATCTATATCGGGCATATATCACCATTTTCGGATGCCCATGCAGATAAACTGTTACCTATGGAAGACTCAGTCAACCGAGGTTTTTTGGAGGCGTTGGTTCGCTATAATGGTTTTTGTAACCCTGTTATCTTTCTTCATCGGGGAACTGATGAGTTTGCAGAATCTCATGTGGATGGTCCTCATGTGTATGAGTCTTTCGGTGGCATGGTTTGCGGTCTGCCTTGTTCACTGGACATCACTCAACGGTCTAGCGGTTTGCGAATACTTTCATGTAGCTTGGGGTTTGAGATGAAGCTGGTCTGCAGAACTTTCCCGGTGACGGTACGCATGCCACTGGAAGTTACTTGAGAACTCGTATTCCTAAATGTTTTTTTCTGAAATTTTTAACTCAATTTGGGTCCATTTATCTTTCTAGACGTGTAGGAATTCATTATTTCTTTTGAAAATTTAATATGGGTGTATTTTCTTCCCTTGGAGTATTTTTCACAACCCAACATAAGTAAAATAATATATCATATTCCATTTAATCATTGAAATGATAATGTAATGAATCCATAGAAAATGGAAAATAAAAAACCGCAATGATAATAATCACTAAATACAGAATGAAAGAAATTCATAATTATCAAATGTCATGTTTCCCAGGAACATGACACCATTACCATCAATAAATTTCAAAAGATAGTTTAACTCCATGGGTATAATCCCTTATATTATAATTTACAACAAACATGAAGGGTCTGTTTCCAACTAATTTCATCTCATAAGACTACAGATACATCAAATGGCTTACATTAAATAGTCTTTAACCCATTTCTTACATGTCCAAAGCATTCCTCATATATCGAATAATCTATTTCATTAAAAAATGTGTTTGATCTAAACTCCATATTGAATAAAGGATACAAATACATATATATTTCCCCAATAAATCAAATGAAATTAAAATTAAAAACCATATATAAAAATCTTATATGGTTTAATAAAAAAAATATAAATGATAAATGATATAGATAATGAGGGGGAACGAATATTTCAAGAGGATTAAAAAAGGAATCGAGATAGTAAATATCAATACTATCCTTGGTCAATGATATCATAAACCATCCAATGGATGAAAAATGATTTCATTAATACCACATATTCCAAGTAGGGTAAAAATATTGTGTTGTTTTTATTAATGAAATATAATAAAAACATTAAAACTAATCTTAAGGATAATATCCTTTTATTTTGAAAAAAATTCAAAAAACCATTTATTTGAAATTAACTTTTACAAAAAAAAATTAAAGTACGTAAATTAATTTTTTTAATCATTTCACAAATTTAAAAATCATTTTTAGAAAACATTTTTTGAGAGAAAATAGATCTCAGGCCTATTGGAGTTGGGTTTTCATAAAAACATTTTATAAAAACATTTAGTAGCAAATAGTGGGTAAATAATACTATTAAATAAAAATTGTAACGAATAACTAAAGGATTTGTGAAATAAATGGATTATTAACAATAATCCAATAATTTCCTCTGATGAAAATTGTATTGTAAACAATCCCGATCAAAATTATATTGTGAAGTAAACCATTAAAAATATCATAATGTTGATGTTAGAATAAATAAATGAATAGATTATGTGTGTAAAATTAAAATCCACATGAAACAAGTTAAAATAAAACAATATATTGCAAAAAAATTACAAAAATAATCTAATAATATTAATGATAATGAAGAAGTAATATAACCAAATGAAAAGGAATTATGTTATAATATTCATTACCAATGTGTGAATTTTAATTCAAATCCTCATGGATGAAATAATTCAAATTGAATCTCAAAATACTAGGAATATAATATAATTAATGATATAATGTATAAAAATGGGTGTTATATACTCCACATAGTATAATTAAGTGGTGAATACAACATTCCTCTCATAGGTGTACAAAGTGAGATGAAAATATCTTACCTTGTGTTTCCTTTAAGCTGAACCTCCTTTAACTTCAGAAATAATGGTTTTAATGAGGTCAAAATATTATTCCATAAAAAAATAAAATTTAAATTATAAAATAAGTAGCTTATTACATTTTATTTTTACCCATTTCTAATAATACTTCATTATTTTCATTCTTTTGGGTGTTAATTGTCTAGTTTTTTTAGTATTTTTTGACATGAAATTTATTTATCTGATTTCAAAGGTCATGATTTTATCATATATATAATTTAAAACATGTCTTAAATATTATATTTATTCATTATATATTTGTTTATAATAATGCATAAAATTTGAGGATAGAAAAGGAAATTCACCGTTAATCGAGACGGCAGGTCATATGTATGCATGAATGCTACTTTCATATCATTATCGTATTTAATAGAATGAAATATAAAGGATAAATATGTATATTTATATTATCATTAAACTATCATATAAATTTAAAATATTTCATATATTTTTGTTAAAAACATCCTTTATATAGTCCATGTATAACATGAATGAATAACGTCGCTTTGAGGAGGCGATAGTCAACACTTCAACAAAGGATGTTAGTTTATTCCAAAAAATTGTAATAAGTGAAGGTGTGTTTTATATAAAAAATTAATAATGATAAAAAAATAATAAATATAATTTATATTTTATATTAAATTTTATTCCATCATAATTCCCATCCTCGAATGTTGGAAGAGGAGAAATTAATTTCATCCTCATGAGGCGGTAGTTCATCGTACACGAATAGTAAGTTTGTTACCCATTTGATGGATGTGTGTGTAGGTGTAGGAATAAATTTAAAATAAATAAATTTTCCTATATTAATGACACTAATTATGTTATATAATTATGTAATGTTAATAATTTAATGGTTTTAGAAATAAATAAAATTAAAGTGATTGTTGAAGAATATTACCTCGTTTTCCTCTAACTCCATTTAGTTTATACCAAAATATATCATTGGATGGATTTATTCCCAAAGGGAGGATTATATTATGTGTGAATTAATGTTTTTAGATTATTTTGGAAGATATTAATCAAGAAAAATTGCTTCAGTGCTGTGAATAGTGGTAGGGGTGAGTACCTTTTTATAATAGAGGAGGACTGGCATTCTTATAAAACTTTTCCAAGGGAATCCCACCAACATTTTTACCTTGTAATTTGGATACAATAATGGAAAAAATTAAATAAAATTGAGTATTTAATCTAAACATGGACATAAAATTTATTTTGGAAAATCTTCTAGGTCATTTTGGCTCTTAAGATTATGGTTTAGTCCCATGTTTAGCTAATGTTTATCTTAATCATTGTAATTAATTTTAATCATATTCACTAATATTTTTGGTCAATAAATAAGTTTAACATATTAGAAATTAGAAATTATTCTTATTATTAATATCTAGTCCATGTTTCGAATTTCCAATCAAATAAGTGGTAGCAATTAATTTAAAATTAATCTCGCAGACAGAACAAAAAATTATGTTTTTAAAGTAAAAGTGTTAAAAATATTATTAAGTTTTTATATCTAATTTAAAAGTGGAGTTGATTAAAATGACCTAAAGAAAATTAATTGAGGTATAATTGGTCTAATTATACTATAAATTCAATTTTAAATATAATTTAACCTTATAAATGAATAAGATGAAATGTCTATTTTAAATTTAAATTTAGTATTTTCACAATTTATTAAAAAAATGCAACCTTAGAGAAAAATACAAAAAAATTCATCCTAATGTAATTTTTATATTTATCATTGAAATTTTATGTTTATTTTGACATATAATACTCATATATGTTCAACATTTCATTTAAAATAGGTTCTTTAATAAAAGGCGGCAAATGTGCCTTTATAAAAATATTGGTGTTTTTGTGTGAAATTATTTTTCGCATCTTATGAAAATAAAATCAATTGGATGAATATAAATATTTTTTGATTGAATATAGAGAATATATAATTAAGTAATATTATTCATTAATTTTAATTAATTTAATTTATTAATAAAAAATGAATTTGAGAGCATAGAAAGGTTTTATTTATGTTCAATTGGTTTTTATATTCATTTCTAATTAATTGGTAAACTATGAATTTATCTTATATTTATGTAAACCATATAATTTAATAATTTAGTTAATCTTATTCACATACACTAATTTAATGTATAGGATATATATAATTATATTAAATAAAAATATTTTAATAATATATTTTTGATCAGTATAACTCGATATTGCGCGTGACACAATCAATCAAAATAGTCTCTGTTCAATGCGATGAAAACAAACTCATTATTGCATGAATTGAAAGATATATCATATATTTAATTAATATAATATATTAAATATATTATAATGTGTTGAGATATTATATTCCATTATGAACTTAGTGTTTTTTTGTTATACATTCTATGAAACACAACGTTCTTACTTTTGTATTTTGGGGTGTTACATTGGTTCGCAATAAAAGAACTAGATGTCCCTATAAAAGCCTTATTTTAAAGGTTACAACTACCTGTAATCATTTTTTACGGCCTTGTGATAAGAGGATATTTCTAGTGAAATTTATGCATATTCTTGGGAGGGTGTTAGTAGAGTGCACTAGGGGCTCATTTTTCCTTAAACAACAATAAAAAAATTTGTTCTTCTTCTCTGTTTTATACTACATAACTTTCTTAATGAAGTGATATATGCATATCTTCAAAAATAATGATGAGGGATAAATTTTTTAATCTTTATATATTATTTAAAATACAAAATTGACCCCCTCTTGTGTATATATGTATTATTTTGACCTAAAAATATGCACCTCATAAAACTAGAGAGGTGGATAACATAATATCCGTCTCTAAGAAGGAAAATTGAGACAAAAAATCAGGTACCACTTGGGTAACATTTGATTTGTAAACCCCATGAATTAGAGATAAAAAAAATTTATAAGTAAACCCTTCAATTTTTTAGTATAATCATCCATAAAAATATTCATGGTTAGCATATACACCACAAGAAAATCAGTTGTTTATATGGAATGTGTCTCCAAGAAAAATAAAAGAGAGATGAAAGTTCGTTACCTTATGTCTCGAATTCCATCATACACATTAAAACCACCTATAAAATAATTATATTTTTATTATAAATATATCAACGAACCATAAATATATATATTACACCATACATGAATTTTTAATAACTTGTATCAGTTGTTTATTAACAATACCATGTTAAAGTCGCATTTCGACTAATAAATGCATTGTTTTTTCATATATGTTTTAATTTGATCACAGTTTATTTTTCTCTAATATTTTAACCATGATTTAAATATATTATATGCACTTTACATATTAATTTATATTAATCCTCAATATTTAGTATTAAAAAATGAACTAAATTTTTCATAGAGACAGTAAGTCATACGTACACATGAATGTTGTTTCCATTTCCATAAATGATTGAATGGAACAAAGGAAAATGATAAATAATAATAATAAAAAATTATTTCATATTTATGAAATATTTTTATTTAATCCATCCATATTATCTTCCATGTATATAATGAACGAATAACATCTCTTCGTGGGGTGGTAGCCGGTCGTACACATGAATTCCATTATTGTATTCCCACAGAATATAAATTAAGTATGTGAACATGTCACAAAGTAATTCCAAAAGCATAATACATCATAAAAATCATATTTAAATAATAAATCATTCATTATTTATAGCCTTTATAGGTGGTAAAGGAAAAACTAATGACATTGGTTCATGATGCGGTAGTTCGTCGCACACAGGAAAGATGATTTTATAACACATTTAACGGAAGGTGAAATGGTTTTAGTTAATTCATTTTAAAAAAATAGTATATGATATATACTAAGGTTATTTTATCATAAGTGTATAATAATAATTGATGTAGGTAGAGGAAGAAATATACAAAAATGCACATTGATAAATGTTCCCTCTTCTTTGGGTATCCTCCTTAGGATTAATCCAAAATGCTTCCTTGGTTGGATTTTTTTACAGAATATAGATTCAAGGATTAGAGGATGGAATTTTTAATTTGATTTTTCTAGGTCAAATCCAATTAAAAATGGTTTTATGGTGCATAGAGGATATGATAAGGGGTGGGTTTTTATAATTTAGGTGAGTGGGTCACTGTTAATGTTTTGAAAAGAAAAAGGTGTACACTCATTTTTTCAATCCAACATGATCCAAATTGGAGTATTATAACTAATTATACATTATAGGATCTCCATATGGGGATAAAATAGGTTTCTGATAGTATTCTAATTACTCTTTTACCCCTAGCTTTTATGTTTAACCCCCGGTAAACCCAATTTTACCTTAATCGTGGTAAAAAAGTTATTATTTTTACTTTTCATTTTTTAAAAATATTATGTTGACCATATAATATGATATAAATTATACCAATTCAAAATATGGGATCCATCTGACAAATTACATTCACATAAGTGGAAAATTATAATTTAAAAATAATCTCGCAGAGGCAATAACAATGTTTGTTTTTGAAGAGAAAATATTCAAAATTTGGAAAACATTTCAATATAATAGTTTAATATATAATTGATTAAAATGATGTATATTATATTAATATATATATATTATAACTAATTTTACTAGAAACCTAATTTAAAATATAATTTAACTTGATAAATAATTTATATGAAAGGACGGTTTTGAATTAAAATTTTATATTTTTCATTATTCATCAAAAAGTTATTTTTTTAAAATATAAAAAAATCACCCTAATTTAATTTTTATATACTGATTTCAATAATTAATTTTATTTAATAATTTTATTTCTCTAAAATTATAAAAATTAATTCTAATTAATGTTCAAAAAAATAAAAAAAAAATTTCTTCACTAAAATATTTTCAAAAAAATATAAAGACTTTATAAAAATATTATATACGTCTCATAATTATTTCTTAATTATATAAAACCATTATACTGGATATTATAAAATTATTTATTACAATTCATATCATTATGTTTAATAGCTAGGTTATAATAGTTGTCTTTGAATAATAATATTAAATATATATCATGGCTTGTCAAAATTTGATGTTATGTGTAATGTAGGATATTCACAGTGTTCCATGTAACACATTGTATGATTGAAATTAAATTTATTTAAAAAAAATCGTAAAAATTTAGGGTGTTAAATTTTCAGTTTCTCATATTTAGTGCTTTCTTTTTAATCTGTTAATAGATACCACATAAAATATTTATAAATAGACTTGATAATATATATTTCCAAAAAATATTCCTGAAAATAAGCCGCCATATGACTATTTGGGTAGTTTTAGTAATCCATAAATTCAAAAATCTATTTATACTCAATCTAAACATCTTAAAAATCATCATTATTGAGAATAATAAACTAAAATAAAATTTATCCGATAAAACTAAAATGGACACAATCCTTAAAAATTATGTAAAATTTGAAATCTCAATACATATATAATATATTTTTCAATATATATTAATATTTTAAATTTAATTTAATTTATAACTGCATACATAAATTATATAATGTGAAAAAAATCACAAGATATATAAATGGTTTCCTTTTTCAAAACTCAAACACATAAAATTTTCAGAATACTCCCTTCAATATAAAAGATTTCATCGATTTTTAAATTATTTATATGCCCTACATTTACCAACATCTTGTGATACATAAAATATCATACTGATCCAAATTTATAAATCATAATAACCAATATACAATATATATGGAATATAATTGCATATTTATTATTTGATAATTTTCAAAATCATTTATACATAAGATGAGTACAAAACTCCATTGTGTTTTGTATGATATTGGACTTCACCAAATTTCCAGTACAATAGATTTTCTATAAATTCATTTTAAATACATCATAAATGTTTTTGTAAATAATAATTTTAACCATAAATAGGATATTATACAAATAAAAATTCATTAAAAGGGAATATTACAATCTCAAAATAATATATCTATATATATATAATGTTTCTAGAATTGAATTTAATTACATGAGACCCACATAAAGTAGATACATTAGAAAAAATATGTGGGACATTTTATGAATGATAACATAGGATATAATGTGGAAATATTTGAAAATAATTTTTAGGTTAAAAAAACTACTATAAGGACATATACACTCATAATTAGGAGGTACAAAACCCAATAAGCACAGTTCCCCATTATAGGTCTCCCAACCATTTTGAATTCATTTCGAATGGTGATATAATAAAATACTTGTCTTTAAAGTTAACACCCCACATATAGAAATGATTCTATAAAACATAAAATTAAATGACCATACTCTACTAAATTACAAAGAACCAGTCAGTATATAAGTTTCTAACCCCAAAATGAAAAAACAATTCCAAACAATTATCCATTGATCGTTATAAAAAGGTTAAAACTATATTAAGACCCAATATAATAGAGATATGAGGTATAGATAAACTAAAAACATGAATCAATAAGAAATAATATGGTTGTTGAATTTGGGTTAGAAGATGAATGTTAGGGTAACATAGAACGTCACACTCATAACAACTTTACTTGATGAACTTAAGAAAATCCAAAATAGGAAAAACTCAATGTGTAATCTAACCAATTGTATAACTCGACCAATTAACACAACAATACATCCAATGATTCCTATTATAAATTCATCAATGGT
This sequence comes from Viscum album, assembly GCA_963277665.1. Lineage (NCBI taxonomy): Eukaryota > Viridiplantae > Streptophyta > Magnoliopsida > Santalales > Viscaceae > Viscum > Viscum album. The sequence continues at coordinate 211,564,304 of OY728125.1, forward strand.
CAAATCTATTAACAATGATAACTTCATACAAAACCCACAAGAGGCATGATCAATCAATGAGACATGATCATAGAAAAATATAACAATATACAACTCATATCGGATGAAAAGAGGTAAAATATAAATAATACACTATGTAAGAGTTAACTCAGAATCTAAAACTTCCCTAGATTCATATATCATAAATCTCAGTATATATTATCATCCACATACCGATGAAACAAGATATTTCTTCCTCTTCATGGAATTCAAATTATATATTAATTTTTGAGTACCTAAACAACCATATCAATGGAAGGTCCATAGATAATTAGATAAAGAGGTCATAGAGTAACAAATTTCCCCACATGATAAGAAAATATATATATATATATATTCTTCAAATGAGAGGAAAAAATGATCTGAGAATATTGAACCTCATCACACTTTAATTATAACATAGGATCATCTTGCTTATGATATTATTCCTCCATAAAAACCCCATAAACAACTTACATGCTAGAGGATCCTCAAAAAACTAAACAGTTTTCACGGTTTCATATCCACACCCCCTCAAGGAAAAACAAAAACTCCCAATCAGGGAAACTTTCAAGCCAAACTCAGTTTAGTTAGTGTTATCATCACAAATCAAGTGCTATTGGAACGATATCCATGAATAGTTATCCTAACCATCGACTAACTACCCAGTCTCACTTGTTTTCAAATCAATCAATGAATCAATCGAATTGGAAATAAATCATTCTAAATGAATTTATGATACAACTTTCCCAATTTTAGTTTTCAGCATCCCATTTTTTCCAAAACATAATAAAAGGTTTTCATAATTTCATACCAATTTGAATAAATTCTCAATTTATTACATTTTCTCCAAATCAATCATCAAATAATATCCCAAAAATTCTTTCCAAAATCAAGACATAATTTTACACAAATTTACCCCTAAATTTATATCCAATTTAAATTGTGGATAAATATAACATGTTCATAATTTTGAAAGAATGTTTTATTTGTAGTCATTATATCATAAAGTCAGTATACGTGGAATAATTATATCATGAAATAAGGATTATTTAAGTTGTGATTCCTAGAGAATGAATATGGAGGAAGTGGTGATTCCAAGACAACTCTTATTGATTAATCTAATATCATTGGATCTAATACAATTAGTAGTCACCCCTAGAAAATTATTCCTTATCTTTCATTATATTCCATCTATGGAATTTTCTTCTTGGTATTGTAATTGTGATGATTTTTGGGTTGATCATAATTACCAAATACATGTGTCACTTAGGATATGCTCTCTATACAATTTTAGAAAATATTAAGGAGGTTTAATTGAGGGATTGAGGAGTTGATAGTAGATTGGAAAGAAATGTTTGTTTCATATGTATTAAGAGTAAATTAAATTTTTAAATTGTATTTGATAGGTGTATTTTTTTGACTCATATAAAAATTATGGGCCAACCCAATAGAATACCACGATGACCTCAATCATGGATGTTGTGGAACTCAATGGTCTACAACACCCAAGGGAGGGAAGATTGGGCCAGAAACTAGGCGGTATGGGATGCGTATATGTCCAAAGGGAGATAAACTATGTATATTGCCAGCGGAACATGTGATAGTAGTTATATATGGGATAACCCAGTATCCCAATATAGAGGAAGCAGCACCGTGACACAGGGTGGCAGAATAGCATTGGGTCATGATTTTTGGCCACTCAAGGAGTAGCATGATTATTATACCACAGACCCTCCATCAGTGTGGTTTTATTTGGGACTAGAGTTCATAAGTTATATTAATATTCTGATTAAAAATGTGGACATAAAATTGAGCATCTGATCTAATCTTTGATTTTAAGATGAACCATATGATCTCTTTGGAGCTATCTTCTTTCTCCCATGAACAATTTCTTCACAGATTAGAACCTCACGTATGAGGGTTTTTCATAGCAATCTATCAAAATATATTATTCCATATGAGAACATCTAATAGAACTGGAGTGTTTAAAAAATTGATTTGTGTTGATTCCTGAAAAACATAAAATAATTTGGGATGCTTAATTTAGTGTATTATTTCTTCATGGGGAATGTTTTATAAAAATTATTTTTAGAGGAATATGTTATGTGCTGACACTACTTATTGACCAAAAACAGTCATAGGAACAACTAAAAATTACCTACTTTGCTCGTGGTAATGCTTTGTGGGGAAGTTCACTAATAGATGTTAATGCTTCATAGACGAAACTCCTTTAAGAAGAGATGATGCTTCATGATACTGTACATAGTGTTTTTATTGTAGATGAGGGTTTTTGAAGTGGTTGAGAAATGTGGATATGTCATGTAGTAAGTGGGAATATCCAATTATAAGACACATAGAATTTAATTAGGGGATTAAGAACAAGTCATGATGAATATTTGTGGATGATGAATTTTCATGAAGTTTCAGAGTTGCAGTATAGGGAGAGAACACTACATGAGTTAGTGGCCTGGTTGTACACCTCCATGTGATGTTTTATTAGAATTAAATAAATTGTATTTTTCTATTAATGTGTTTCCATGAAGATATGTGAAGACAAAAAAATTAAAATCCTTTTCATGTTCGATGTGTAATCATTCGATAACCACAAAAAAATAAGTAGTGAATGTTATTCTATAAACGAAAATTTTCTTCTTGGAATAAGATTCAGTGAAAGATGTGCGAACTGTTTTAGAAACATATGTGTTAGTGACGAAGGATAATTGATAATATTTTATGATAAAATAATTTATTTACCACCATTTTGAAATTAGTTTACGTAGAAAATTAAATCTTTTGCAGTTAATATGTGGTAGAATATATTAGTTTAGTCATCAGTTCAGCAAGAACTATATTATTGGATAGAAAGTTCCTTAAATGATAAATATGTTATGGATTAAATATTTAATACACTTAAAAAGAAATTGGAATACTATATAAGAAGAATATATTTTTCATACTTAATCCATGGAGAATATCAGATGAATTTATATTTTAGTTGTCAATGTTTTAAAATTCAAGAAAATTTACTAATTCGAAAATATGTTAGATAATTGTTGCATATAAATAATTTTAATGAATTTTTGTGAAATATTTCCACATAACAATTGAATCCATGACTTCATTATAATGAAAAAAATAATTTGAAGCATAATCATTGAGGAAACTGATCTAGTACATGTCATGAATGATTTGTGGGAAAGACCATTAATCATTGAATGGTACATGAAAAATTAAAATTTAGAATTTGATTCATTAATTTTAGGGAGTAAAATCAATAGATCAACCTACAATGGATCAATCCTTGAAGAAAAGATGAAATAATTCTTCTAGATTTTGGAGTAGAAATCTCTTATTTGACATGGGAGTAGAAGTCTCTAGTAATGATTCTGGAGTAGGATAGTATGGATTCTAGTAATAATATGGTATGTAATATAAATAACCTCCTTTTTTATTCATTATAGATATAGTATGACTCTTCATCTATCATTATAATTGTTTAAGAGATTATTGTAGAGAATATGTGTTTGAGAGAATAAACAACATGGAACAGAGTATGTATTTGTAAAAAACATTGTAAATCCTTGTGTTTTGTTCTTTTGTATATATAACATTATTTGAGTTATGGATAATAGAAAAAATAATATTGGATTGATTATTTAACCATATATGTTCAAAAGAAAAGAAAAAACTGTAAAACAAAAAAGGGATCATTGATTCACCCCCTCTCCCTCTCCATGATCTAACATTGATCTAGACACATCAATTGGAATAAGAGAAAATATAACCTTTGAATCGTTGATTAAGTATTTATTGCAATTCATATCACTATTTTTATTGTATAGGTTATGAAAATCACATTAAAATAAAGATATTAATATTATATATTAGTTTCTTTAATGCTTTGTGTTGTGTGTAAAGAAATATAATCCGATATTGTGTGTAGAGAAAACATAACATGGGGTTGTGTGTAATAAAAATTGTCAAAGAAATTTAATTTATTCAAAAAGATAATGAATTAACACTGATGGTATTATATTCTACCCCCATTAAGTGAATTTATCCCTTGAAATTATTAACTCTGATATCATTATATGAGGATACATATTCCTTGATATTTTCCCAGCATACCATATAGCTTATTTAACTGGTTTATGGCCAAAAAATTACAATGTTAGTGGTTTTGATTCATAGAAATTTCTCTATATAATAATGAATATTACCGGTTGATCCGTACAAGAAATAACATGATCTATTAGAATGACATTTGTGTTTAGTACATGTGAAGTGTGTGGTATGTAATTCCTAGACAGAGATACATAGAACAAATAATGAAATTTATAATGGTTTTTTAGAAGTTCCAATCAATAGGGTACCATCCTGATATGATTGATAATTTCAAAGGGACCAATATACTTAGGTCATAGTTTCCCTTTCTATATAAATCTAATCAACTTCTTCCATGGATAAATTCTTAGAAAAAAACTATCACAAAATTAAAATTCTATATCATGTCAGTGATTATTAACATAACATTCATGTAGACTATGTGCTTCCTGATGTCTTTTGGAATGGATCTAACCTTCTTGTCCATCTCTTCATCTATCATAGGTCATAATAGATTTATTTTCCCAACATCATTTGAATATGTTGGATCACTACTTTTATTTATATTAAGGGATTCATAAGGGTCCATATATATGCTTGAATGAATTCTGTTATTTTAAGAAAACACAACTAGAGATATATGTTGATCCCAAACACCTTTGAAATCCAAATAACAATATCTCAACATATCATCAAGGGGTTTAATTATTCCCTTAGACAGACAATCAATACAAAGAAAACACATATCACTAAAACTCATCTCCATATCAAGAGATTCCTAAAAACTACACCATAACTATCAGGTAAATCTTAGATCCCAATTAGACAGAATGGAATATGAACTCCATGCAACCTTACCAATTCTATAATGTATATCATGGAAAGATTATCCAGATTGAATTCATCTCTGATAGCAATGAAGTGTGATAACTTAGTATGATGATTGAATACAACCCACATATCATTTTAACTTTTAAATGTTTTAGGGAGTCTAATTAAAAAATTCATGGTGATGTTTTTCCATTTCCACTATGGTATGGGTAATAGATGTAACAGACCCTTATACATCTGTTTTACATCCTTAACATGCAGACATTACAAGAACCGAGATAAAAACATCGTGATACATTTCTTTATGCCATAATCATTCAGATCTCTATATATCTTCATACTTCTACGATTAAAAGAGAATTAATTACTATGAGAATCCTTTAACAACTTGTTCTCCAAATATGGTATAGATATAATACATACAGTGTTCCTAATCCATATCATTCAATCATGAAAAAGATTAAACGTAAGAAGATTTCTAAACATATTTTTATCTCTTCATCTTCATTTTTCACATCCGTAATCTTCACTTGGATAGATATCTGAATATTCAACCGTGAAAGGTAATATTTTCCCCCTTATTTAAGATTTCATGATCAATACATTGTAAATCTAGAAATATTGGATGATTTGTGATCCTCAACCATGATAATCCAACATGATATTTTCACCTGAAAGCATCATCCACCTTGTTCTCTTTACCACGACAGTAATATATCGAGAAGTAATAATATTTAATTAGTTATAACAATTTTATCTGGTGCATATTAAACTCAATTTGTGTGAATATACACTTTTTAAAAAATTATTAATATATATATCATAGTTATCCCTATTAATATAATTCCTCCATATATTCAATGTAAAATTTACTGTAGCACACTCCAAATCATTATTTAGGTAATTTTTTAAATGAAGCCTAAAATTTCATGACGTAAAATATATAACCATGTCATTCTATATAATAATGCATCCAAATCCTGAAATGACCCAAACCCTCTAGGTCCATTACATTAACTTGTTCTGGTACATGGGACGCCTTGGTCATAAGTCCAGATCCAAGGGGAAACGGGTGGTTGGCTGGATGTCATAGTGGTGTCACCCATCAGTGACACCGATCATTGTGTCACTGATCAGTGCCTTAGGGGATTGTTGTGTTTTTGTTCCCTAGTTATTCATGTAACTCCACTTTTGAGTCTTTTTAATGTGGTTTAATGCTGTTTCTATCCCCATAAAAATGTTTTAAATCCCCTAGATGTGGGGAGACCCTCATCAAACTTGTTTTCCTCCCTTTAAAAGAAATCCTTTAATGTGTAGTTATTATGTCTTGCCCGCCGATGTGAATTATTAAACCCATTGTGTGTAACCGTTAAACCGCATGGCAAAACCACTATCTTCCTTTAAAGCCATTCAAAATTCATCTGTCATAACTTGAGGATCTCAACTTTTTATTTCACTATAAAGTCATCCCCTCTTCATCTGGGCGGGTTTCTTTTATTCCTTGGTGTGTTTGAATCCCCCCATCCCGAGGCTAGTGGTGCTTCTACACTAGATCATTTCATGCTCATTCCTGATGTCCTCTGAGTTCCTCCCCTACAAGTCATGCATCCTGGTTATTGGCATGAGGATAAAAGCTTTTAACGTTGACCATCCATGTAGGGGTTTTCCTTCTTCTCTCATTACTGTGTATAATGCGGGGTGGGTATCATAATGTTTCTTGATTGGATGGATGAATCCAAACATTAACGAAGACATTAAACGAATTTAAAAATTGAAGGGGTTTGTTTGATAATGCAGATGTGATCATTTATATTTTCCTATTACGTCCCAGCCCAACTTACCATCGAACCAGTGGCTGGACCAGTGGGTCACATGGCCTTAGGCGCGTCTCCCCGTATGCCAGAGGCTTCCGACTAGCAACGAGGGTATCAAGAGGTGATAGTGGGGAGACTATACCCTCATATCATAGTAACGCAGTGGTATTATCAGAGTAAATAATATTCACTAGCGGAAGTAGTAAACAATTAAAAGATAGCAGTGATAGATAGAATAATATCCATTTTATAAAAGGTGGAAAATGCCAGTTACAATGCATGGATGTACAAATGTTGACACATTTATCAATGTAAGAAACATTACAGCATGCTTTACAAACAATAGAGAAAGAAAAGGTAGCAAAGCTAGACAGCAAACCTCCTAAGCATCCCAAGCTCTCTATTGGTCCTCTGCTCTGACTCTTCAGGTACAACCAGTATAGTACACAACCTATGCCCTGAAAGCAAGAAGGTATACTCGGGTACCCCAGTGAAATGGCAGCCTGAGTAGGGTGTGAGATATAACTCTCAATAGGCCAGCACCACCGGTGTCCAACCACTACAGGAAAAATGGGTATTTGCGACGGGTTATTTGCGACGGGAATAAATCCCGTTGCAAATACCCCTGTTAAAAACTTATTTGCGACGGGGGTATTTTCCCGTCGCAAATAAGTAGCCTTTTGCGACGGGGAAGGCTATCTCGTCGCAAAAGGACTGACGCCCTTTGCGCGCCAAATCGCGGGAAATCTATTTGCGGCGGGAGAATATTCCTGTCGCAAATAACCGGCGGCGGTAAAAGGTATTTGCGCCGGGAATATTCCCCCGTCGCAAATAGTATGTCGGCAGATGGTTATTTGCGACGGGATACCCGTCGCAAATGGGCCTGTCGCAACTAATCTTACCTATAAATACTCCCATCCGTTTTTTTCAAATAATTCTCAAATTTCATCTTCTTCCTCTATCAAGATTTTATTTCTACAGTTCAGTTTTTCTCAAGTTTAATTTTTTTCTCCGGAGTTGGTATTGAAGTTTTGAAGAACGATCAGAGATCAACCTCAGATCAATTTTCAAGGTATTTATATTTATTTTAATTTCATATTTATTTTTAATGTTTTATTAGTTTTAATTATTCTTAATTAGTTGTAATTTAATATTGTTTACATTGTTTTATAACTTAATAATTAGTAATAAATACTAATAATTAGGAATAATAACATTATTTAATTATTAATATATTTTATTATTAATATTAAAATAATATAATTTTTTATATATATACAGTTCTCTTTTCATTTGTGTGTTTGCTGTCTTCACATGTATTATTTGTATATGGAGATAGAAAACACACAGATGAAAGGAGAACTGTATATAAATTAGAAAATTATATTATTTTAACATTAATAATAAAATATACTAATAATGTTATTATTCATAATTATTGGTAATTATTCCTAATTATTGGTAATTATTCATTTAATTAGTCATAATTAAGATCAATTACCAATAATTACCAATAATTAGTAATAATTACCAATAATTAGTAATAATTAGTAATAATTAGTAATAATTACCGATAATTAGTAATAATTACCAATAATTAGTAATAATTACCAATAATTAGTAATAATTACCAATAATTCGTAATAATTAGTAATAATTAGTAATAATTATAAATAATTACCAATAATTAGTAATAATTACCAATAATTAGTAATAATTACCAATAATTAGTTATAATTACAAATAATTAGTAATACTTACCAATAATTAGTAATAATTACCAATAATTACCAATAATTAGTAATAATTAGTAATAATTATTACTAATTAGTAATAATTAGTAATAATTACCAATAATTAGTAATAATTAGTAATAATTACCAATAATTAGTAATAATTAGTAATAATTAGTAATAATTAGTAATAATTAGTAATAATTACCAATAATTACCAATAATTAGTAATAATGAGTTATAATTACCAATAATTAGTAATAATTAGTAATAATTACCAATAATTAGTAATAATTAGTAATAATTACCAATAATTAGTAATAATTACCAATAATTAGTAATAATTACCATTAATTACCATTAATTAGTAATAATTAGTAATAATTAGTAATAATTACCAATAATTAGTAATAATTAGTAATAATTAGTAATAATTAGTAATAATTACCAATAATTAGAAACAATTAGTAACAATTAGTAATAATTAGTAATAATTAGTAATAATTTCCAATAATTAGTAATAATTACCAATAATTAGTAACAATTACCAATAATTAGTAATACTTATCAATAATTAGAAATAATTACCAATAATTTGTAATAATTACCAATAATTATCGTTAAATAGAAATAATTAGTAATAAATAGAAATAATTACCCGTAATTAGTAATAATTAGTAATAATTACCAATAATTAGTAATAATTACCAATAAATAGTAATAATTACCAATAATTTGAAATAATTAATAATAATTAGAAATAATTAACAATAATTAGAAATAATTACCAATAATTAGAAATAATTACCAATAATTACCAATAATTAGTAATAATTACCAATAAATAGTAAGAATTAGTAATAATTAGAAATAATTACCAATATTTAGAAATAATTACCAATAATTAGAAATAATTACCAATAATTAGTAATAATTATCAATAATTAGTAATAATTACCAATAAATTCCGATAATTACCAATAATTAGTAATAATTAGTAATAATTACCAATAATTAGTAACAATTAGTAATAATTAGTAACAATTAGTAATAATTAGTAATAATTACCAATAATTAGTAGTAATTACCAATAATTATTAATAATTACCAATAACTAGTAATAATTAGGAATAATTACCAATAACTAGTAATAATTAGGAATAATTACCAATAATTAGTAATAATTAGTAATAATTACCAATAATTAGTAATATTTAGTAATAATTAGTAATAATTAGTAATAATTAGTAATAATTATCAATAATTAGTAATAATTAACAATAATTAGTAATAATTACCAATAATTAGTAATAATTACCAATAATTAGTAATAATTAAGAATAATTAGTAATAATTAAGAATAATTATAAATAATTAAGAATAATTACCAATAATTAGTAATAATTACCAATAATTAGTAATAATTACCAATAATTATTAATAATTATCAATAATTAGTAACAATTAGTAATAATTATTAATAATTACCAATAATTAGTAATAATTACCAATAATTCGTAATAATTACCAATAATTACCAATAATTACCAATAATTAGTAATAATTAGTAATAATTAGTAATAATTACCAATAATTAGTAATAATTAGTAATAATTACCAATAATGAGTAATAATTAGTAATAATTAGTAATAATTAGTAATAATTACCAATAATTACCAATAACTAGTAATAATTAGTAATAATTACAAATAATTAGTAATAATTAGTAATAATTACCAATAATTAGTAATAACTACCAATAATTAGTAATAATTACTAATAATTACCAATGATTAGTAATAATGATTAATAATTAGTAAGAATTACTAATAATTAGTAATAATTAGTAATAATTACCAATAATTAGTTATAATTAGTAATAAATAGTAATAATTACCAATAATTAGTAATAATTACCAATAATTAGTAATAATTACCAATTATTAGTAATAATTAACAATAATTAGTAATAATTAGTAATAATTACCTATAATTAGTAATAATTAGTAATAATTAGTAATAATTAGTAATAATTAGTAATAATTATCAATAATAAGTAATAATTAACAATAATTAGTAATAATTACCAATAATTAGTAATAATTTCCAATAATTAGTAATAATTAAGAATAATTAGTAATAATTAAGAATAATTAGTAATAATTAAGAATTATTAGTAATAATTAGTAATAATTACCAATAATTAGTAATAACTACCAATAATTAGTAATAATTACCAATAATTAGTAACAATTAGTAATAATTAGTAATAATTAACAATAATTAGTAATAATTACCAATAATTAGTAATAATTACCAATAATTACCAATAATTAGTAATAATTAGTAATAATTAGTAATAATTACCAATAATTAGTAATAATTAGTAATAATTACCAATAATGAGTAATAATTAGTAATAATTAGTAATAATTACCAATAATAACCAATAATTAGTAATAATTAGTAATAATTACCAATAATTAGTAATAATTAGTAATAATTACTAATAATTAGTAATAATTACCAATAATTACCAATAATTAGTAATAATTAGTAATAATTACCAATAATTAGTAATAATTAGTAATTATTACTAATTATTAGTAATAATTACCAATAATTACCAATAATTACCAATAATTACAAATAATTAGTAATAATTAGTAATAATTAGTAATAATTACCAATAATTAGTAATAATTAGTAATAATTACAAATAATTAGTAATAATTAGTAATAATTAGTAATAATTACGAATAATTAGTAATAATTACCAATAATTAGTAATAATTACCAATAATTAGGAATAATTAGTAATAATTACCAATAATTAGTAATAATTACCAATAATTAGTAATACTTAACAATAATTAGTAATATTAACCAATAATTAGTAATATTTACCAATTATTAGAAATAATTACCAATAATTACCATTAATTATTAATAATTACCAATAATTACCAATAATTAGTATTAATTATCAATAATTCGTAATAATTACCAATAATTACCAATAATTAGTAATAATTAGTAATAATTAGTAATAATTACCAATAATTACGAATAATTACCAATAATTAGTAATAATTAGTCATAGTTACCAAAAATTAGTAATAATTACCAATAATTAGTAATAATTACCAATAATTAGTAATAATTACCAATAATTAGTAATAATTACCAATAATTACCAATAATTACCGATAATTAGTAATAATTCGTAATAATTACCAATAATTAGTAATAATTAGTAATAATTAGGTCTATCTCAAAAAAAGTTTGCGTCAGTCGTGTATGATCTAAACTCTATAATTATCCTAGCTTGAGTGTTTTTTCTAACAAATTATTCAAAAGCAGTAATGCTTTTATATTTCATAGAGACATATGGAACAACGAGGTCGTCAACAATCATTATTAGGTGACCGCATATGGATAAATCAACGTAGAAATCCAAACTGTTCTGGTTTAAATCCAGTATATGTAGAGGGTGTGGAGACTTTTTTATCATTTAAGGCATCAAATCCAGAATTTGTTTCAGAAGACAAAATAAAATGCCCTTGCAGAAAATGTGCATTGAAAACGTTTGACACGTTTGACAAAGTGGGAGAACATCTCTTGCGTTTTGGTTTTCAACCAGATTATGTATTTTGGTATCAACACGGTGAACGTAGTTCCAGAGCAGGTGATACCAACTTGATTCTGGATCCATCTCGGTTTCAAGATTTAGTACATGATGTTGCAGGTTCATCTGTTCAACATACAGAAGCTCCGGCTGATATAGCTTCAAATCCTGAGTTGGCACCGTCTGAATTTTATGAGTTGTTGAAGTCTGCTAAGGATGCATTGTATCCTGGCTGCAAGATGAGAAAATTATAGGCAGTTTCAAAATTTATGGCTATCAAATCAGATAATGGAATGTCAAACACCTGTTTTGACCAGATATTTTCTTTGCTTAAAACACTGTTACCCGAAGGAAATGTTTTACCTGCAAATTACTATGAGAGTAAGAGGCTGGTTCGAAATTTGGGACTTACTTGTCAGAAGATTCATGCATGTTCAAATGACTGCATTTTATATTCTGGGGAAAATGAGTCGTTGTATAGTTGTCCCACATGTGGGCAACTGAGATATAAAGAATGACAACATGGGAAGTCTGGTTTGATTCCTGTAAAACAGTTGAGATATTTTCCGATTACATCCAGACTCCAGCGTTTATTCATGTCTAAGAATACAACGACAATGAATTCATGTCATAAAGAGAATATTTCAACCGATAAAAGCATGAATCATCCGGCCGGTGGTGATTCATGGAAATATTTTGATAGAGTACATCCATCCTTTTCTTTAGTAGCTAGAAATGTTCGACTGGGGCTTTCCACTAATGGTTTCTGTCCGTTTGGATCTTATGGTAGTCAATATTCATGTTGGCCTTTTTTTTAACTCTGTACAATTTACCTCCATGGATGTTGATGAAGGAGCCATATTTTTTTTTGACTTTACTAATTCCCGGAAATCCGAAGAAAAATATTGATGTTTATTTGAATCCATTGATTGATGAATTAAATTTATTGTGGAGTACTGGTGTCAGTACATATGATGTTGCAACGAAACAGAAATTCATACTGAGAGCAGCATTGATGTGGACAATAAGTGACTTCCCGGCTTATGGGATGTTATCTGGCTGGAGTACACATGGTCCGAAATCATTTCCTTACTGTATGGGAGAGAACAACAAATTTATGCTCATTCATGGAAAGAAACCTTGTTATTTTGACTGTCATCGCAGGTTTCTTCCAGCTGATCATCCTTTTTGCAGAAACAGATCTCATTTCAGAAAAGGAACAGTTGAAAGGGAAGGACCTCCAAAAATGCTATCAGGTTCGGAGTTAAAATCAGTTGTACTTTCATTACTTCCCATAACATTTGGTCCCACAATAAACCAATAGAAAATTTCTGGTTTTGGGAAAGAACACAATTGGATTAAACGTAGCATATTTTGGGATTTTCCATATTGGTCTGATTTGTTGGTCTGACACATGTTAGATGTCATGCATATTGAGAAGAACTGTTTTGATAATTTGTTTCATACAGTTTTGGATATGCCAGGAAAGAGAAAAGACAATGTAAATGCACGTTTAGATCTTGCCCAAATTTGCAGGCGTCCAGAATTGGAACTGTTTGAGAATGTCAGAACAGAAAGGTTACTGAAACCAAAAGCAGCTTATACACTGTCTAAAGAAAACTGTTTATTATTTTGTCAGTGGATTGCAGATTTGAGACTTCCAGATGGTTGTGCTTCCAATTTGGGTAGATGTGTAAAGAATGGTAATATTAATGGATTAAAAAGTCATGATTGTCATGTTATAATGGAAAGACTACTACCCATTGGATTAAGAGGTCTGTTGAATTCTGTGATTTGGGATTCCATAACAGACATATCTCAATTTTTTCAGGAAATTTGTGCGGCTACAACAGATTATGATGCTCTAGGAAAACTTGAAAAGGATGTTGTTGTAATTATATGTAAACTGGAAAAAATATTTCCGCCGTCTTTCTTCGACTCAATGGAAAATTTGATGTTACATTTTCCATATGAAGCCAAATGTGGAGGTCCAGTACATTTTCGATGGATATACCCATTTGATCGATGCATGCAAAAATTGAAAAGAAAAGTACGTAACAAAGCATCTGTTGAAGGATCTATTACAGAAGCTTATTTGCAAGAGGAAATATCTTTTTTCTGCTCCCATTATTTTGAATCTGAGTATCCTTCAAAACACAACCGAATGGGATGGAACGAGAGGAATATTTATGAAATCGACAATCAATTATCTGTTTTCAACCAGTCAGAGCTTGGTTTTGGTGGAGTTTATGAACGCTGGCTTTCAGATGATGAACATCATAGATCTCATACGTATGTTCTGCTCAACTGTGAAGAGATGACATCAGTTGTACTGTAAGTGTTTATATCATTTATTCTATCATTTATGTTACAGTAAATAACTTTGGGTTTTATAGGTTGTATGATAATCATATCAAGAAACAAATTCGACAAAAATACAGCAGCTGCTCTCGAAGAACGTCGACTGAAAAATTTCTCTCAGTGGTTTCAAAAACTGGTAACAAAAATTCTTTATCTTTTAGCAACTAATTCAATGAATAGTTTACTATATTGATAATTATTTCACAAATTTTCAGGTGTCTCGACATGCTGATAAAATTGACAAACTGCTGTGTGTATTGAGTAACCCACCTTCCAAACTTGTTAAAACTTATAATTCATATGTGGTGAATGGATTTCAATTCCACACACATACATATGGGGAATCGAAAAAAACAATGAACAGTGGAGTTAGCTTGAGAGGATCTCATCATCGAGAAAATGAAGTTGACTTTTATGGCATACTTGATGAAATCATTGAACTCTGTTATCTTGGACAACATTACATAACCATGTTCAAATGTCGGTGGTTGGATACAGAGAGAGGCGTGCGTGTTCATCCGACTCAAGGAATCATCGATATTAAATGTAAAAGTGTTCTCGCAATAAATGAACCATTCTTTATTGGCTCAACAGGCACATCAAGTTTATTACGCAAAGTATTGTGCTACATCAAGAGACTTGACTGATTGGTGGAGTTTAATAAAAATCAAAATTTAAGACAATCAGTTTAGTCAAAGTGAATGTGCTTTCACTGATGTGCAAATAATTGAAGTTTTTCAAGAGAGTACTCAAAATCAATCTTTTTTGCAAAGAGACATGAGTATCGATGACGACACCCCACATTTAAGAGTCAGTGATGACGATGATGTTAATGATGTCACATATGAATTTGAAATGGTAAGAGATGAAGCAAATGTAACTCGAATGGATATCGATGATGTTGAGGAGGAATATGAAGATGACATTGACATATATGAAGATGATGATGAAGATGAACACTGATAGAATTCCATGGTATTTATATACAATCATAATATGTATATATGTATATATAATTGTAATTATGAATTATTTGCTAACAACATTAACATTTTCTGTTTCAGATGGACGACGCCACATTTCGTGAGTTGGCGGATGCTGACCTGACTTTCGATGCGGATGAGTTGCTGCCAGATGACCCTCAGCCTGCAGGCGCTCCAGGGAGTATGCGGAGGGGGCGCGGTCTTGCACGATTGATGATTCCTAACCCCGTCCCCGAGTGACGTCCACATCTTGGGTTTGATCCACGCACACAGAGGTGTGATAACCTGTGTGATAACCTGTTGATTTGACTAAGATTTCATTAATCTATTCACATAATAAATGTTTATTATTTTTACAGTTTTCCGCATATAGAAGTCGGACAGGGCAACACTATTTTGCGCAACTATTTCTCTCAGCCGTGGACCACATGGGAGCATATTCCCATTGATGTGCAGCATGCCATGTTCGGCCATTGGTTGGTACGTACGTAAATAAATAATTTTTATTTTGAAAATTATTTAATTTCTAACTTGATATTTTGATTTATTTGTAGGGTTTATGGTATCCGATCGAGGATACCATGCGTGACGCCATCCACGAGGCATGGGAGGTGGCCATGCGTGATCGCCTTCATCAGTTTATGCACAATTTAAGAAAAGCTGTGATGAAGAAAGCAGGAGTGTCAGATTTTGACGAGTCATGTAGAGAACACCGACCAGAGTACATTTCATCCCATGTATGGGATGGATTATGTGCGCACTGGTTGAGTGGTGCCTTTCAGAGGAGATCATCGGTGGGGAGGCAGAATCGGGGGAGACAGGAGGTGACTCATCGAGCTGGGAGTCGTTCTTTCAGTACTCATAGACAGCATCTGGTATGTACATTATTTATAAATACTTTATATAACTATTAATATTTACAGTTTATTTTTTATTCTTATAGGCTGTCGAGAACCCCGATATTACGGAGTACGACGTATATCAGAGGATGTATAGTGATCCTGCTACTGGGGAGCTCAGAGGTGATCGTCAGCATCACATCGTGGTTAGAATTCTTTGTTTTCAAGTTTAAAAATTAACTGTATATAATATATTCACAATTTTAATTTTAAATTGCAACTACAGGAGTCGTATGAGGTCGCAGCGTCACAGGCCCAGCCTAAGAGTCAGGCCGAGTCATCAGATCAGACCACTGGCCGTCAGTTTGATGAGGCAACATGGATAAAGTCCACCCAGTATGCCTTCGAGAAGGGCCGGGTAGTTGGTATCAGCTCTCGACTGACTCCCGGAGATTATTATGGCAGTGCTGCGATGTCGGCGTCCAGCTCGAGAGGAGCTTGTTCATCTTCTTCTGCTACACAGCATGAGGATCAGTTGCGATCTCAGACTGCACTGATAGAGAGTCTTCGACAGGAGCAGGAGCAGATGCGTCAGCAGCATGGGGAGGAGCGTTGACGCCAGCAGCAGCTGTACGAGAAGCAGACGAGTCGGTGGCAGCAGCAGCATCAGGAGCAGATGGAGTACATGCACCGACTCACTCATGCTTTAGGGATGGAGTTTCCTCCACCACCATCTGCAGATCCCCCCTCCCCCCTCCTTCAGATTAGAGTTTGTATTTATGTTATAAAATTTGTGAAATCAAAATATGATTTTTTTTCTATTCGTAGTTTCTGTCTCATTATAAAATATTTATTAATATTCTATTATATTTTATTTTTGAATTATAATTCTATTATTATTATATTAATTAAAATAATTTATTATTTTTATTTGTGAATTATAATTCTATTATTATATTAATTAAAATCATTTATTAATATTTTATTATTTCTTATTTTTGAATTATAATTGGATTATTATTATATTAATTAAAATAATTTATTAACAATTTTTTTTATATAGTATTTGCGACGGGATACTATTCCCGTCGCAAATAATAATATTTTTTTTATTTGTTAAAAACTAGTTTTTGCGACGGGGCCCGTCGCAACAGGTATTTGCGACGGGCCCCGTCGCAACTAGTTTTTTACAAATATACGGAGTACTAGTTGCGACGGGGATTCTCCCCGTCGCGGAAAAGGGCTTTAGCGACGGGACCGTCGCAAAAAAATGTTATTGCGACACCGTTTTCAGCAACGGGTCATTTGCGACGGGACCCCGTCGCAAAAAGCCATTTGCGACGCGATCCCGTCACAAATGACCCGTCGCAAATACCTGTTTTTCTAGTAGTGAACCAATCCAGAATGTGTATAATAATTAAACAGTGAGAATGTCAGGAGAAGTATGTAAACAGAATTCCATAAGTCAATAACACCCGTCCAGGTTCCCAAAGAACACCTGATGGTTATACCTGCTTCAGCTCGTTGCTGGTAAAGTAACATGATCATGTCACTATATGTATATATATAGAAGCATTTAGATCATAGGTGGTGTGGGGTAATAATTCCTCCCACCCATTAATCGTGATTAGAAGGCACGAGGTAAGAATGCCTCTCGTCACTATAGGTCAACTGCAAAGGGGTAAGAATGCCTCCATTCCATAAATAAGGAATAGTGGGAACGAGGTAAGAATGTCTATCATCCCTAGATCAACTGGAAAGGGGTAAGAATGCCTCCCTTCCATCACAATCATTCTATTGGAATGGGGTATAACTGCCTCCCATCAAGACTGTAATCATCAATAGAAATAAACTGGCAAAGGTTATGAATGCCTCCCTTCCATACACATATATAAATCACATCAGGCGTGGGGTAGACATGCCTCCCACCCATACCCAAAATATGTTGGCATGGGGAATTCATGCCTCCCATCCATAATCATACAAAGTAGATGGCATGGGGTATGAATGCCTCTCATCCATAACCATACACATTAGTTATCAGCATTATATTACAATGCATAAGGCAATAACTCTTATGCATTTCAAGTAATCATTCCACATTCACAATCAATCATTCATTATGTGGCATCAACATCTGTGCATCACAATACAACATGTCTATAATATACTGCTTATGGCATTAACTCATAAGCATTCAAATAATCATACCACATACACATAAGCGAACACATTCACATTCATACTTATTGCAACCAATCTCAAGTATCTAAATCAAGACACTCGCATATTAATTTTACTAACAAAAGTCGTGCTCATTACATTATCCTAAGGTGTGGCCTTACCACTGTAATCTGTTCATTCTAGTTTAACCATTTCATCTTAAAGGATATGTTTTTATCAATCTCTATCCCTTTGATACCTTCTAGATGGAACATGTCATTTAGGTCATCCAACTAAGGTTACCATCTCAGTCATTTTTCCTAACATGGCAAATTGAAACAAACAAACGTATCTCAACATTTTCATTCCCTTTGTCTCAACAAAGCAAGTTCACATACAAGGCATATCAAGGAACCACAAAAATTAAGTAGGCAAACATAAAAAGTCTATCACTAATTTTTATCTTGAAGATAGTGCACCTCCGATTGAGGGGTTTAATTATTAAATCCTTAGATTAGTGACCAAGCAACCATTTTTATCTTATTCCTGCAATTCACACGATTTGCACAGAAGCATTCGATCAGAACTTATTTGCATAATTAATATGCTATTGGAGTGTAATATGAAACTGACTTTCACTTAAATTAAAGGCATGGAGAGGGACCCTACCTCCTGGGTGATCCATCCGTCCATTCCAGCTCTTTTTTTTCTAAATAAGAGTTGCAGGCGAGTCTCCTAGTCTTTGGAAACTCGAAACCACACAAAAACCTCAAACAAACTATAAACAACGTTCTAGGAACACATAAACATCAAAATACCCAAAATAGACACATGAAAATCAATGAAATAGGTGAAACCCTTACCTCAAAAGAAATACGATGATATGAAACACCCCAAAACCGCTTCTCCTTCGGTAGAGGTTTCTGGAATGCGCACCAAGGAGTCCCAACAGACCTTCTTCATGACATAGAATAAATGAAAAACCGAAAAAACGCATCACACTAAACACTACGGTGTTCAGCCGATTCTCAACGGGTGATGAATAGATCAAAACAAAGCCACGAAGTGAGAAGAGGAGATTGAGGGGGGCTCACAGTGGAGATTCGATGAAGAAACATCTAGAAATCAGAGGAGGAAGCTCGATTGAGAGGAGGTCGGAAGGGGGTGTTGTGCGAGGCTCACGGGGCGATCCCCTTGGGTTCGTGCACGTTGAGTGAGGTTGAGGGAGTGATTAGAGTAGTTTTTATGTTTTTATTTTATTTTAAATTTAATCAAAAACAGAAAACACACCCAACTGCATGGTTTGACCCACAAGGTTTTCCAAATCGTGCGCAAACCATGAAGAGTCTTCTGCCTCCAAGAGATCTCGCGCACGAGCTAGGGGCATGGTTTGGGAAACCTTGTGCTACCTGTGCACAAGGCATTGTCTCTTAAAAAAAAGGCTGCATGGTTTTGGCCGCACGATTAGCCAAACCATGCACCAACCATGCGCCCTCCACAGCTCCTTAAGAAGAAGGATATGACACTTCTGAAACCTCTCAGGCCACCCGATAAACATAACGGGTCTTCTCCCATGCCCAAAACCAAAACAAAAAAGTGTTCCAACTCTCGAAATTTCGTTACAAAGCTCGGTTTTAAAAATGACCCGTTCAATAATCGAAAAAGTTTCAATTCCCATGGGTTTTAGTCTGGTTCAAAACAAGGATCATTACAACCTTCCCACATTAGAAGTTCTCGTCCCTAAGAAGCCTTCAGGAACAACATACACACCACCCAACCAACAAGGGTCGTGAAGCATCATTCAAACGGTCACTTTGCATTCACAAATTTCAATCACACCCTTAACCTTCCATTAATCCTTACGGCACTTAAGCCACCAAAACTCGAGCCAATGCTCATTTCCCAAACGAAACACCCAGACAGCTCTTCCCGAGCCCATCTACCCAGAGACACGAACTCATCGTCCTCTCTCCAAGCATCCTACCACATGTACTTTCCACATTAGATTTTTTACGTTAAGCAACCAAATCCAAACTATGGTTCAGACCACTGTTGAAATTACTTTCAAAGCGCTCCCCCAGTGCTCCCACAATGCTCCTAGAATGATTTGAAAGAGATTAAATGGTCAGTTCCCCATCGACCTCAAGGCCCAAGTCGGGGCAGTTGTTCATATAAGGCATCGGCCAACACAAACCACACTCATACCTACCTGATGATGTGCCTTAAAATGGTTATCCACCAACCGAATTCACATAAACCAAGGAGGAAATGATTTAAGCCTCAATAACATACCATTAAAAAGATGCCCGGCTTAGACGGCCGGCGTATATCGACCAAAACCACAATGCCTCCCTCCAAGGCACCTTATGTTTAATACAAACGTGTTCACCGAAACCTACACCCATCATCCTATGAAATTTCCAAGATAAAACCACACAAGAAGCCATGCATCCTGCTTGAAATGCCGAAAGAGAAACACCCAAACAAGCCCAGTGGCTTTTAAGAATTAGCGCGGATAAGACCGACACTCTCTCAGTGCATCGTGGACGAAGACAAGATAAGGTAAATTTTCATCGCTAAGTAGAATACACCCAGAGGATTGAAACAGATTCTAGCTAATCATACCAGATTACTTGAAGGAGGAATAGTTGAACCTCAACTGGTCGACTTCAAGGAAGGAACTCGGCTTCACCTGCCGACATAACCACATGTTTTAAAAATTCATGCCTCAAGGAATTCAAACATGACAACACATTTCGAGAATGAATTCCAGGTACTGTCTCTTCTACGTGGAAGGACACATTTAACAGATTCGACAAGACGTGCTCCAAAACATTAAAGTTTCCTAGTCATCGAAGGGAAAGAGGATCAACTAGCCGACCACAAACACGCAAGTACACAAACACCACAATGATCCTATGACGCTCCTCCACCACAATAACATCACCAAACAAACGAAGAGGTCCAAAACATGGAAACCAGTGTGTTAAAACATAAGAGTCATTATAAATCCATCCCGAACATTTGGATGAAACAATTCTCTAACACTGGGCCACTCTACCGAGGAGATGACACAAAGTCGCAATGAAGGCCAAAAACTCAACGACTACCCATCAGAATAAGGGAGTCATTAGAAAAACAAGATTCCAAAAAGGGACAACGACACCCGAACGACACCTCACGTTAGAAAACACATGGTATAAGAAAGGAATTTATACGATAAGGGTGCTACCAACCACGAACTATCCCCTTATGAAGACCAAACATCAACCAAAACACCAGGTCACACAAAAAAAAGTTTCTTGGCTCAATAGCGAAACATCAAGCCATCGGCAAGGAAAACAACGCCCAGGGGAAAACCTACGGTCCAGTTCCAAGGAAACTCAACGAGAACCTCAAAACTACCCCTTACACTAGGGTTTCAACACACCACTACAGGTTCCACATTCATTCCCTTTCTATTAAACCACATAAATCTTTTACTATTTAAAATGTTTCAACTACACATAAAGAAAACTGGCATTTTTCGCAAAAAACATACTTTTAAAACCTTATACATTCACAGAAATCTCGTCTTTATCATCCAACAGAGAAAAAAACCATTAAATAGAAGGGTAACCTATTAGGGTATAATTCTATCCATCCTGGGTTCTTACAAAAAACAACTCCAAACCAGTTATTCAAATTCATTTAAAAAATTTCAAGCACCGCAACCGGGTTATCTCATACAACACTATCAAAATGAATTACTCAGTTCCAGTTTCACATACAAATTCACCAATTCATTTCAAATTAAAGCCACACAATTCTTACATTTAAAACCATTTCAAGACACCACATTGTCATTTAATTTAACATGGGTTGTCATTTCCCAATTCATTAAGCGCCCATACACTTCATGGATTAACAATTTAATCCCCTTTTTATTTAAACCATATTACAATTCAGAAGTTATCATGCTCACATACAACAACCCAAGTATATGAGTGGCCATCTACCAACATATAAAGTGTCCATACACTTTATAAATTGGCATTTGGCTCCCCTTTTTATCAAAACTAACTCACTTACCATTTTAAAATTTTAACATCCCTTTTTAAAATTCCAATTACACGGCTTACCTTTTCCCAGCTATAAGGCACCCATACACCTTACAACTGAAAATTGGCTCCCATCGAAATCGCAACCAAGATCTTTTAGCCCATGAAAATATTTACATATTAAAACATAACTAGTATGTTCACTTAAGTAGTAAACACAACAACATTCTATATCACAGAAACATATTATAACACATAAGCATGGCATATAATCACTTAATCATATTATACAGGAAAGCTAAGGTGCAACTACATGGCATGGCACTATGCATGACTTGTTAATCCCTACGTGCCTATAATGTTGCATGAAATACAGTTTCCTTTCCATATCTGGAAAAAGTAAAAATTCAAGGAATTTCATAAACCATAAGCAGCGTTAAATACAACAGTCACTCAAGGTGAAATCATATCATCGGTAATAGAAAACAACATGAACAACAATTCCATGCCCTGGCCACATGGTCATTTCCCATACGTGGGGTGATCAGTCCCATGCACGACTATTATCCAAGCACCGACACTTTCCTAATATCGTGTCCACCAACCCAAACCAATAAGACAAAAAGAAAAGTAACACCTCTGATACCACATTGTAACATCCTGGCCCGGCTTACCATCGAACCGGTGGCTGGACCGGTGGGTCACATGGCCTCAGGTGCGTCTCCTCGTATGCCAGAGGCTCCCAACTAGCAGCGAGGGTCTCATGAGGTGATTGTGGGGAGACTATACCCTCATATTAGAGTAACATAGCGGTATTATCAGAGTAAATAATATTCAGTAGAGGAAGTAGTAAACAATTAAAGGTCAACATATGTAGACAGAATGATATCCTTTTTATAAAAGGTGTAAAATGCCATTTACAATGCATAGATGTACCAATTTTGATACATTTATGAATGCAGAAAACATTACTGCATGTATTAAAAAAAAATAAAAAAATAAAAGACAACAAATCAAGACGACAAATCTCTTGAGCATCCCAAGCTCCCGCTTGGTCCTCTACTCCCACTCCTCAGGTACAACTAGCACAATATACAACCTAGGTCCTGTAAGCTTGAAGGTCTAATTAGGTACCCTAGAGAAATGGAGGCCCGAGTAGGGTGTGAAATATAAATCTCAAGAGGCCGGAACCACTGGGGTCTAACCCAATCCAGACAGTGTATAATAATTAAACACTGAGTAGGTATGTAGAAGTGAGTAAATATAATTCCATTAGTCAATAACACCCATTTGGGTTCCCAAGGGAAACTTACGGTTATACCAGCTTCAGATCATTGCTGGTAAAGTAACCTGATCATGTCACCATATGTATATATATAGAATTCATTTAGATCATAGGTGGCATGGGGTAATAATGCCTCCCACCCATTAATCATGATTAGCAGGCATGAGGTAAGAATGCCTCTCATCCCTATATGTCAACTGGCAAGGGGTAAGCATGCCTCCCTTCTATAAATTGGGATTAGTGGGCACAAGGTAAGAATGCCTCTCATCTTTAGATCAACTAGAAATGGGTAAGAATCCCTACCTTCCATCACATTCATTCTTCTGCCATGGGATATAACTGCCTCCCATCCAGACATGTAATCATCTACAAAAATAAACTGGCAAGCGGTAAGAATGCCTCCCTTCCATACATGTATATAAATAACTTCAGACATGGGGTAGAGATGCCTCCCACTCATACTAAAAATAAAATGGAATGGGGTATGAATGCCTCCCATCCATAATCATACAAAGTAGATGGAATGGCATATGAATTCATCCTATCAATAACCATACACATTCATTATCAGCAGTATATTACAATGCATAAGGCAGTACCTCTTATGAATTTCAATTAATCATTCCACATTCACAATCAATCATTCATTATGTGGCATCATCATCTGCGCACCCACAATAAAACATGCCTATAATACAATACTTATGTCATTACCTCATAAGTTTTCAAATAATCATACCACATACACATAAGTGAACACAATCATGTTCATAATTAAGGCAACACGTCTTATGTATTTAAATAAAGATTTTTTCATATTCTTTTTACTAACATAAGCCATGATCAATACGTTATCTCAAGGCATGGTCATACCACCATAGTCCATTCATTCTATTTTATCCATTTCATCTTAAAGGATATGTTTTTATCAATCTCTGACCCTTTGATACCATCTAGAGGGAACATTTAATTTAGGTCACCCCATTATGGTTCCCATCTAACTCAATTTTCCAGACATGTAATATTGACCCAAATACACGTATCACACCATTTTAATTCCCGTTGTATAAACATTTCATGTTCACATACAAGGCATAACAGGGTACCACAACAATTAAGAGGGCTAGCATAAAAATTCTATCACTTATTTTTATCTTAAAGGTTGCGCACCTCTGATTGAGGGGTTTTGTTGTTAAATCCTTAGTTTAGTGACCAAGCAACCTCTTTTATCTTATTCTTGCAATTCACATGATTTGCACAGAAGAATTCTTTCGGAACTAACTTGCATAATTAAAATGCTATGGAAGTGCTATATTATACTCACTTTCACTTAAATTAAAGGCAAGGAGAGGGACCCAACCTCCAGGTGGATCCATCTGTCCACTCCTGCTCTTGGTGCTTTCTAACTAAGAGTCGTAGGCAAGTCGCCTAGTCTTTGGAGTCTTGAAAAATTGACAAAACCTCGAACGCACTATAAAAGAATGTTCTAGGAACTCATAAACATCAAAAGACCCAAAATTGAAAAGTGCGAAACAAATAAAGAGGTGAAACCCTTACCCCAAAACCACGACGATGATCTGAAACCCCCCGAACCGCTTCAACTTTAGCGGCGGTTCTCGGAACACGCTCCAAGGAGTCCTAACATACCTTCCACATGACCTAACATCAAAGGAAAACTGAAAAAAAAACATCACCCCAAACCCTAGGGTGTTTGGCCTATTCTCAGCAGGTGACAAATTGGTCAATAAAAAAAATCCAAGAATAGAGAGGAGGAGATAGAGGAGAGCTTACTGTAGAGATTCGATGAAGAAACGGCAGGAAATCGGAGGAGGAAGCTCAATTGAGAGAAGGCTGGAAGGGGGTGTCACGTGAGGCTCAAGGGGAGAGCCCCTTGGCTTCATGTTGGTCATGTGATATTGAGAGAGAGAGTATATTAGGATTTTATTTTTTATTTTATTTTAAATTTAATCAAAAACTCAAAACACACCCAACCGCACGGTTTTACCCACATGGTTTTCCAAACCGTGTGCAAACTATGTGGAGTCTTCTACATCCAAGAGATCTCTTGCAAGGGCTAGGCACATGGTTTGAAAAACCATGTGCATCCCGTGCGCAAGCCACTGTCTCCTAAAATAAGGCCGCATGGTTTAGGCTATATGGTTAGCCAAATCGTGCGCCCTCTGCAGCTCCTTAAGAACAGGGGTTCGGCACTTCCGAAACCTCTTGGGAAACCTGAGAAACATATCGAGCCTTCACCCATTCCCAAAACCAAAACAAAAATGCATTCCTACTCTCAAAATTCTGTTCCGAAGTATGTTTTAAAAAATGACCCATTCCATAATTGAAAAAGTTCAAATTCCCATGTGTTTTAGTCTGGTTCAAAATGTGGGTCATTACATTTCCTATATGTTGTGAATTGAATGGGAATATGTCCACTGAAAATCATGGTTGTTGGTGGTCGTATGTTGTGCAATAATGAACCCCTAGTTTTTGGGCGATCAAGTGAATGAATGAAGTAACATGTAAACTGGTTAATCATGTAAACTCGGTTGATTAAATGGATGCCCAATAAGGAAGAATCATTTTTTGGTAACCCCGAGTAACCCAATGGAATGATAGGACTAAATTAAAGGTGTTTTATAATCTGAAAACTCTGTATCTCTATTTTTTTGATGTTTGGTTATTCTGCTTGATGCTCACGGGGTGACATTACTGGGGATGGGATACCCTATTGTGCAGTCATGGGTTTTTGGACCTAAGGCCATGTGGGGTCATATATTGGTTCTTGGTTTGGTTCTATTACATTGAGGGATCTCATAAATCCCTTTGGTTGTTGTGACTTTACAAGAGAAATATTGTGAATACTTAATTTGTTGCGTGGCTATTTTTCATTCCTTTTATTGTGGTTGTGCCTCTTATTTTCCCAGTAGTGATGATTTATTTAAATGGAATCACATGAATATGAAAATAATAATGAGTTCAATGGGGAATTGTTTTCTGGGAATGAGTTTTGACTTGGTTGTGGCTTTGGTGTTTCTTATGAATAAATAGTCACGATGGTGTTTGTAGATGGGATGATTTATGATATCCTAGTCTGGGATGAGTTTTTGTTACCTATATTTATGATTTAGTTATTGTGTTTCTTATTTTCACCCCACCCAAGTTGATCACTTTGTTCCAAACACCCCCATTTCATGGGGGGTGGTTTTTTCCCTAAAACATTTGTGAGTGGCTGGTTATTAGCTCCTTTGCTTCTCCCTTTCCTGAGTATACCAACTCTATTTAGGTAGGATGTGATGGAATGAGGTTCATTATAGCCCTACATTCATCAGGAAGGGTATGATATGGTAGTTTTCATAGGTGTGTGTTGGAAGGTTGCTTCCCATGTGTCTTCAAGATGAGGCACATGTGTCTTCGAGCACTATAGTAGTTGTTCTCGCCTAGGTGTCTATGGGAATGGGTACGTGTGGTTGTGGCCCAGGTGTTTGTGGGTGGGATGCATGGTTGTGGTAGCCGAGGTGTGTGCAGGTAGGGTATGGTAGTGGGACTGTAGAGAAAATGGTGGGAAAGGTATGAGACAAAGGATGTCTTCAATAACTAGTGGGAAAGTGATGTCGGGTACTCAAACATAGACATGTTTTTAATGTTATCATACATTAATTTCTTTATTTGGAGACTAGGCCTTGTTTAGGATTGGGTGGATAATTTTCATTGTTTGTTCTTTAGTTATCGCTTTTTCTCACGGGACATTAGAATGCCTCCTCACTTGTGCACAAGAGATTTTTCTTTCTCCTACTGAGTATACCGGTATACTCACCCTACATATATAAAACTACTTTCAGGTTTCTAGGAGGGATTCTGATATTGTGTGGGATCATACAAGTTTGGACATTGGGATAGTTTTTGTTGCTGTTTTTCATTTTTTCATACTTTCATTTAGAGTTTTATTGTACTTTTTTTGCACTTACATTTGGAACTTGCAAATGGTAATGGTTTGTTTTGGCCTTCACTCTACCTCTTGTTTGAATGTTTTTTGGGATTTAATGTATTATCTCCCGATCCTACTAAATATAAAGGGTAATTCCATAAATTTTGTGTGTGACTCTATAACCGTAGTGATAGTCACCACTGAAGGAACTTTTGAAGGTGGGTTTCTGGGGTCATTATCTCTCCATCAACTTGAGAAATGAAGGGTTCATAAATCCGTTGTCCCTTCCCTCATCTTGATGATGGTGGGCCATTATAGAATGGTATCAAAGGAGAGGATTGGGAGATAGGATGGATCTCGGGGTTAGGCACAGTGAGGATTGGATGGGATGGTATGGAAATAATGATAGGAAATATTGGTGCGTGAAAAAAGTGAGGGAATACCAGCTATGATATAGTATTTTAGGGCCCCCCATGATCTGGTGCAAGGACTCTGGACCTACCGAACGACCAAGTGAGGCAACACGGATTACTGGGTAGAGAACCTAGGAAACGTACACGCAGCATAATGACATGTCTTATTAAGTGTTTTGGGTATTCTGAAAATTTAAATAAATAAATAATAAGTTTAAGAAAGAATTTAAGGAAATATTCTACACTAATCTTGCAAAGGCATTCATTATTTACCTTGCATCTACAGAACCCAGACAATGACCATGGTTAGTGGGGGTGATTGAGGCCCAAGAGTCTGTTTTATCTAATCAAAAGAGGGATGATCAAGGGGAGGAGGATGAAAAGTGGCAGAGGATTCTTCATTCCTTTAAGCAGTAGACTCTCGAGAAGTACGATGGCAGTGTCTCAGACATATAGACAAAGATCTAGATCGAGGAGCTCGTGAAAGATTTCAACTTGATCTGTGCTCTGAATGATTACTTGGTTCCTATGGATATAATACAAATTTAAGGAGCTGTGATTCAGTGGTGGAATCTCTACCTTATAGTGACGATGGAGGCTGAGGTTTCTTGGACTGTCTTCGAGAGGTAATTCTAGGAGGAATTACACTCATCCACAATGAAGGCAGAAATGTGGAAGAAGATACTCTCCCATCAGAAGGGGAGAATGTTAGTATGGGAGTTGGAAATCATGATCAAGGATCTATTATGTTTTTGCCAGACCATTTTCTGGATTAGGAGTCTCGGGCGAGATGTTTAGAGGAGGCACTCTAACGCTCTATTCAGTATGATGTTAATCCTGTTACCCTAACAATGTATATGGAGGTCCAAAAGAAGGCTAAAGTGGTGGAGAGGATTTACACATTGGATAGTTTTCCCTAAGAGGTGATCCAGTTGAGCTCATCAAATGTGTAAGCCTTCAGTAGAAGACCTCCAGCAAGAGGGACTTCTAGGTTCAGCCAGTGGGGAGTAGGCCCTGAGAGATCCAGTTTTGATCTCTTGGTCCTCGCCCATTCATTTCAGGCCTAATACCGAGGTTCATTGTCTGTGGCAGTCATCGACACCTTCAGAATCAGTGCCCAGGCCATGTATAGTACAATGGGTGTTGGCAGGTTCAGTGCGTACCTCAGCAGCTGCAGTTTCCATCCAGGCCCTTTAATGAATAACCTTTAGGACAGAGAGATCCCTCTGCTCTATGAGCAGACATTGCAGGAGGAGGCCGACCTCAGGGTGTTCCTCATAGACCTTGACCTGGGCATGGTCGGGGAGGCAGCTTCCAGCCAAGGGGAAGAGGTACTAGGCCTGGGCAGTTTCACGGTGCAGAGGCACCAATTCCAGCAGGTCTAGAAGTCGTTTGAGGTGGGATCAATTTTTTATCACTCTTACATGCACCTTGTTTTATACAATATATTTTAACTCCATTGAAACACTCGGGCTAGACCATGACTTGGGATAAGACATATATAGACTCTACATGACCATGGTGCGGAGTACCATAGTTTGGGGTCAAACCATCTTGTATGATGTTTGTGGGGGATGCAAACTTATGTTTTGGTAGCATCAGTCTAATGGGGATCTCCTTATGCTGCAAATTTAGCCATTAGGTGTAATCATAAGCATCGAATTGATGTTTTCAGTTCATGATTTTATCTATTGATTTTTATGAATAGTAATGTTCTCTAATGAGCGTGGGCAGCATATGGAATTTGTTGGCGAACAACATTGTCATGTAGGGAGATGGTGTATTGAGTCTCTTTTTTCTATGTTAACTGAACATTCATCAAAATCATCGGATGTGAAGATGATGGATGTTATAGTAGTTTTTAGAGAGTTCTTAGATTTTTTTCGTGAGGAGGTTGTAACTCTACCCCATCATCGTGACATGGAGTTCTGGATAAACATACATCCCGGTGCATGTCTAATATCGAAGGATCCTTATCAGATGGAACCTTATGAGTTGTGAGAGTTGCGGAATTAGATTGAAAAGCTGATGAGAAAAGGTTTTGTCTAACCCAACTTATCGTCATGGGGTGTTATGGTCCTATTCGTGTAGAAGGTAGATGATGGTCTCAGGATATGCATAGAGTATCGAAGACTAAATCAGTTAATAGTGAATAATAGTTACCATTTCCAAATGATAGATGATCTCCTTGACCGGATGATGGGAGTAGGTTGGTTCTCTAAAGATCAATCTATGGTCTGAGTATAACCAGTTAAGGCTGAAGGATAGTGATACCCTGAAGATTTATTTCAGGTGCAGGTATGGGCACATTGAGTTTGTATTCATGCCATTCGGTGTTAAAAATTCTCTTACTGTGTTCGTGGGGCCCATGAATGTAGTTTTCTATGACTTTCTGGACAGGTTTGTCATTTTATTCATTGATGACATTTTGATCTACTCGGGATTAGATCAGGAATAAACTAATCACCTCAGGATGAACCTAGAGATCCATCAACATCACCATCTCTATAAAACATTGTCCATGTTAAAGTTCTTAATAGGTGAAGTTCATTTTTTTGGACATGTGGTGTCTCATCAAGGGGTAGTGGTTGATCCGTCAAAGGTTGAAGTAGTTTTTTCTTGGGAAGAACCTAAGACTGTGACGGAGGTTTGTAGCACTCTGGGGTTGGGAGGCTATTATCAGAGATTTATACAAGACTTCTCTTGAGATACATCTCCTTTGAACACTTTGACCAGAAAGGACCAGGACTTCGTATGGAGTGAGTAGTGTCGGGAAACTTTAATCTATCTAAAGGAAAGGTTGGTCAATGATCCAGTGCATAGGTTTCCAGATGAATGGGTGTTGTATGAGGTATTTTGTGATTCATATAGACTTATCCTAGGGTATGTTCTGATGCAGTAGTGTGGAGTTATATCTTATGGTCTAATCAGTTATGTCCTCATTAGCATAATTATGCCACCCATGACCTAGATCATGCAGGAGTAGTGTTTTCATTGAAGTTGTGGTGACATTACCTCCTCAGATAGCACTTTGTGGTATTCATGGACCACAAGACTTCGAGGCGTATCTTTACCTAGCGAGACCAAAACATATGAAAACAAAGGTGGATAGAGTTTCTTTAGGATGACAACATCAAGATATCTTACACTAAAGGTAAGGGGAATGTTGTGGCTGATGCCTTGAGAAAGAAGTCCCAGTGGGAAACTGATTAGGAATCTGTGGATGCTTCCAAGGAAATGGAGGATTTGACTGCCCTACACATGGATGCAAGGGTGGATGGTGGTAAAGGCTTTCTATTTTAGATGAAGCTGCATTCCTCTCTATTGTGGCAGGTGGAGGAGTATCAGTGGGGAGACATAGAGAGTGGATTGATGCACGATTGTGTTGACCATGGAAATGCTTCAGAAGGGAGGTCAGAGGTTGGTAAGAATCATATTCTTTTACGAAGGAAGTTTTTTTCCCTAGATACAATGTGTGAGTGTGTTCTGCATGTGTTTCGTAACTCACTTTTATTGGAACACCCTAGTGTTTCCAAGATATACTTAGGACCGAGGGAATAGTTTTTGTGGCCCGAGGTGAAATAGGAAGTGTTAGAGTTCAAAGAAAGGTTCCTCGTTTTTTAGTAGGTGAAGGATGAACACTACGTCCCAGGAGATTTGTTGCAGACTTTTGATTTCCCCGAGTGGAAGTGGGATGACATATCGATGGATTTCATCAGAGGAAAACCCAGGGTTCAAGGAGGCTGTGATGTTATCTGGGTAGTGGTAGACCAGGTGACAAATTCCTCTCACTTCCAAGCGATAAAGTAGTCGAGTGTGGTGTATAACATAGTATGGAGGTAAGTGGATGAGGTGGTGCAGATTCATGGAGTTTTGAGGTCCATAGTATCGAATAGGGATTCATTGATTACCACATGAGTCCGGATGGGATTGCAGCATGCATTTGGAACCCAGCTACGCCTTACAACTACTTTACACCCACATACAGATTGGTAGTCAGAGCGGACAATCTATACATTGGAGGATATGATATGGGCATGTACTTTGGAATTCAGGGGATCATGGGAACGAAATTTTCACTTAGTAGAGTTTGCCTACAATAATATCTATCACACTACTATTGGCATGGAACTTTTTGAAGCCTTGTACGAGAGGTCATGTCGTTCACCCGTGTGCTGGACTGAGGTTGGGAAAGATGGTTTTCATTGCCTAGAAGTAGTAAAGAGAACATACGAAAATGTTCAGCTTGTGCGTGAGAGGATGAAGGCAGCCCAGTACTGGTAGAACTCGTATAACAATCGTAGGATGAGGCCCTTGGAGTTTGAGGTTGGAAACCATTTATTCTTGAAGGTTTCCAATCGACGTGGGAAGTAATGGTTCTGAAAGGGGAGAAATCTCCCTCCTAGGTTCTTTGGGACTTTCAAATTGTTGGGGTGAGTCAGTGAGGTGGCATATCAATTGGAATTTCCACCTCAGTTGGAAAGGATCCACGACATTTTCTGCAACTCTTAGCTCCATTAATATTTACATGATGACTCCCTTTTCATTGACTGAGGAGAGTTGGATATAGGGGATGATACAACGTTAATGGAGTGGTCTATGAGGATAAAAGATCGAAGGGAGGGGTGATTTGTGGACAATCCATCCCTTTGGTTCATGTGTTGTGGAGTTACGGTGGCCTCGAGGAGTGTATTTGGGAGCGAGAAGCCCAAATGAGCACCCAGTACCCAGAGCAGTTTTGAGTTTCTGTTTAGAGCCTTCCTGGTTGACCCACTGTTATGTAATGCTGAATTTGTTGGTTTCTGAGATGATTTGTTTCCTTAACTTGTGAATGCATAAGAACATTTCTGATATGTGGGGATGGGATAACCTGATCCCTAATCAAGAATCGTTATGGTGGACGCGATTAATCCCATGAGGAAGAGTCAGTGCCGCCAAAAGTGGATAGTATCTTGACATAAAGGAATGGAATTTATAATGAATGTGT
The DNA here is from genome assembly GCA_963277665.1 of Viscum album. Classification (NCBI taxonomy): domain Eukaryota; kingdom Viridiplantae; phylum Streptophyta; class Magnoliopsida; order Santalales; family Viscaceae; genus Viscum; species Viscum album. The sequence continues at coordinate 211,597,435 of OY728125.1, forward strand.
TGGGACAAGAAGGTCCTTGGGATTTTGATGGATTTTTATGGTGGTTTTTCCCATATAGGTGTCTTCTGGAGTGGTTGTTTGGGTAACTCATGCATTCTTGGGGGTGAGAATAATTTTTAGAGGCATCTTATGTAATGACACAGACACTCCGAGTCCATTAATTTTCCATGTTATAGTTCTTCGAGCACCTTGGATGCATGTATAGTTCCGAGGGGTAGTGTGTGGGTGATAGGATGTCACCATTGTGTCATCCATTGGTGACATGAATCTGTGTTTCAGACACCGATCGGTGCCTCAGGGTCGTGTCGAGTTTTCCTTCTCTAGTTTTTCTTATACCGCCACTTTTGTTTCTTTTTAAATTGGATTAAAGTTGTTTTTGTCCCCATAATCAATGTTTTAAATCCCCTAGAAGTAGGTACACCTCATCAGATCCATTTTCCAAAAATTATATGAAATACATTAAAGTATAGAAATTATGGATTCCCCTATGATGTGAATTATTAAACCCATCTTGTGTAACGGTCCAACTATGTGGAAAAACACTATCTTCTTTTAAATCCAATAAAAATTATTATGTCGTAACTCAAGGATCTCACATTTATTTCACATTATAATTTAATTCTGTCTTTTTATGGAATGTATTCTTCCATTCCACGGTCTATTTGGATTCCCACATCCCAAGGCTAGTGGTACGCCTATACTAGAGCCTTTCATACTCATTCTTGGAGCCCTCCAAATTCCTCCCCAGCAAGTCGCGCATCCCGATTAATTGCATGAGGAGAAAAGAATCAATCGTTGATAATCCAAATTGGATTTTTCTTTCGTCTCTCTTAACTGTGTATCATGTTGGGTGGGTATGATAATGTTTCATATAGGTATGGATGAAACCAAAACATAGCAAAGATAATAAACAGATTTAAAGAATGAAGGAGTGTGTTTCATAATGCTAATGTTCTATTTTATCTTTTCCTATATATTGTGAATTGAATGGGATTACGTCCATTGAAAATCATGGCAGTTGGTGGTCCTTTCTTGTGAACTAATGAACCATTTTTTTTCTGGATGATCATGTGAATGAATGGATGTAACATAGAAACTAGTTAATAACGTAAACTCAGTATATTAAATGGATTCCCAATGAATAAGAATCCATGTGTGGTCACCTCAGTTAACCCAACAGAAAGACATGACTAAATTTATGGTGTTTTTAAATCTAAAAACTCCATAGCATTGTACTATTGAGGTTTGGTTGTTTTGCCTCATGCTTGTGGGGTGACGTGGATAGGAATGGGATCCACTATTGTGCAGTCATGGGTTTTTGGACCTAAGGTTGTGTTGGGCCATATGTTGGGTCTTAGAATGGTTTCAATACATTAAGGGATCTCACTGATGCCTTTTATTGTTGTGAATTTACAAGAGAATTGGGTGTGAATATAAAAATAGATTCATGGTCAGTTTTCCGTCGTTGGATTGTTGTTATGCCTGTTAGTTTCCTGATAGTTAAGATTTATCTTAAAAGAATCACTAGAATTTAAAAAAATGGGTTCAATGGGGAATTGTTTATTGGGAATGAGATGTCACATGGTTGTGGCTGTGGGGTTTCTTATGAATGAAGAGTCCCAAGGGTGCTTGTATAAGGGCTTGTTTTTGAACCCCTAGGCTAGGATGAGTTCTTGTTACCAGTATGTGTAATTTAGTTCTTGTGAATATTATTCACAAACCAACCAAGCTGAGCACTTTGTACCGAAAACCACGACTTCATGGGGGGTGTTTTTCCAAAACCTTTGGGAGGGGCTGGTTGTTATCTCATTTTTTTTCTATTTTTCCCGAGTTTCCCAAGACCCTTTGGGAAGCCAGTGATAGCCTGAGGTCCATTATAACCCTAGATTCTTCTAGTTTGGTATTTTTGCGGTAGTTCTCCCATGTGTATGTGGGTAGGTCGTTTCCCAAGTGTGTTCAGGATGTGGCCCAGGTTTCTTCAGGTGCGACAGTAGTTGTTTTGGACCCAGTGTCTGTGTGTGTGGGTACATGTTATTTTGGCGCAGGTGTTTACAGGCGGGTTGTGGTCATGGTATCCTAGTTGTGTTGGGGCATGGTATGGTAGCAGGACTGCGGTGAAAATTGTAGGGAACGTTTGACATGTTAGATGTATTCAATAACCATTGGGAAAGTGGTTCAGGGTATTGAAACATTGATGTATTATTGGTATTACCTTACTTGAGTTGCATTATTTGGGGAGTGTGTCGTGGTGAGGTTTGGGTGGGTAGTTTTCCTTGCATGGTGCTTTGGTTATCTCCATTTATCAAAAGGAAATAGTATGCCTCCCCACATGTGCATGAGAGCTTTTGGTTTCCCATTCTATTTATACTTGTATACTCACCCTACATATATAAAAATGATTTCAGGTTTCCAAGTGGACTTCAATGACCGTGCAAGAGCATACCAGTTCATACTTTAATACATTTTTTGTTACAATTTATATTTTCATTGGTACTTCCCATTGGTGTTTTCTTGTACTTATGCTGCACTTAATTTTGGAACATGCATATGGGAGTGGTTTGTTTCGTCATTAAATCTACCTCTAGTTTTGGTGTTTTTTAGGATTTACTATTTTATCTTCAGATCCTACTAAATAAAAAGGGTAATGCCATCCATTTTGTGTGTGACTTTATACCCTTGGTACTAGTCGTCACTCTGAGACCTTTTGAAGGCAGGTTTTGTGGGTTATTATCTCCCCTTCATCATGAGGAAGGAATGGTATAGAAATTTCTTATCCCTTCCCTGATCTTGGTGAATGTGAGTCATGAAAAATCACTTATTGGATTCATCACTATTGAATAAAACCCCTTATCAATTATAAGGTTATATAAAAATAGTTACACAGAATAATATTCTCTTCAATTCCTTGATATTTTCATCACATTCATTTTTCTAGAGGAATTTTCACCTATCTAATTTAACTTCATTAGTTGATTATATATTAATGCAATATTCTCCACAAAACATTGATAATATATAACTAATTCAAGAAAACTATGGATCTCAGCCATCATGGTTTTTCTAGTCTAACATTTAATAGCCTTAGATTATATGGATCTGCTAATGTACCCTCACTTGAGATTATAAGACCCATAAATGAAACATTTTATAGTAAAAATTCAAAATATGTAAATTTTTTATACGGTTTATCGTACCTTAGGGTCTTCAGCACAATTCTTAAGTGAACTTCATGATCTTCCTTTCACTTTTAAAATATATCAAATCATGTATAAAGAATTCCACAAACTGATCAAGGTAATAAAAAAAATACTATATTCATTATATTCATCAATATAGTAGGGTAATTATTAAGGCAATATTTCATCACTATCTATTCATAGTGTCCGTACCTTGTACCAAATGTTATTTTAGGTATATAATCTTTCTTTACCCTCAAATAATGCTATCTAGAATGAAGGTATATCATGGAAAAGTATTGAGATTTGTGAATTTGATCAAACGAGTCATTATTATGGGGAAGATGATACTTTTATACAACTGTGATATTTTATAGATTCAGATAGTCAATTTAATCTTTCACTAATCCAACTTTCATTTTTTTAAAAAGAACTGCTGATCCCCAATGTGATACACATGAATATATGGATCCCATATCAAGGTTATCCTATATTTTCTTCTTCAAATATTATAATTTAATGGGGATTATTTTATATAGAGTCTTTCAAATTGGTGTGTAACTAGTTATGAGTTCTATTGATAACTCAACTTCATGTTTTGGTGGAAGGATAGGAAACTCTTCTCAAAAGACATCATCAAATTCCCACACAATATGAATATCATCAATTTCAGGTTTCTCCCAAACCATTCATTATAGAAACCCATTCTCAATGGTAATTAAGTCCCATATAATAGTTGTGATTTCCATTGTAATTTATCACTTATCTCTACATTGATAGAATATCATAGGTTTGATTGGAATAATAATTGTGGCTTCCCTTCCTTGATAATTGATGTTAAATTTCTGTAAATAAATCCAATCCATGGTTAAGATAACATCAAATTTAACCCGAGGAAGAATGAAAATTTTTCATGAAGCTGCATCTCAAAAATTTCAACTAGAGAAGAATCATATAATTGAAATATGATCATCATATCAATAAGGGGTTTTCACTATTAATTATATATTTAACCATTTTAGTGGAATCATGATACCTAGTGAAAAGTATGAAAATATGAATTAATGGAAAGATCCATAGTCAAATAAGACATTAGCTGTTCTCAAGAGAATGGTTAGTGTACCTTTCACCATGTATTTATCACAACCAATCATAAATAGTGATCACATGAGATTTACCTTTGTCTTTATCCAAATAGGATGTCGAAATTTAGCTTCATCATTAACCTTTAGATATGGAAACTAGTTAGAATTGTTCCCATAATCCTTGAATTTGAAGCACTTGAGTTTGGGTGGTGCATTTTGTACATATTTCTCTTTATTCGCATCATTAGGTAACTTCTTCGCATCACTTTTGTATTGAAACTCCATATGAACATACATTACATGCTTAAAACATTTACTAGTCACTTTAATACAATTTCAACATGCTTCATACCACAATTTGAATAGAATGGAAAGTTCATCTTATTCCCTCTATCTCTCTTGGATTTTCCTTTGAATTCCATTTTTATTTTCTTATTAAAACCATGAGATTGATTGATAACTCCAACCTCAATTTCCAACTTGATATCACATCAAAAAATCTCTTCAAATCCACAGATGTCTCTTTTGGATAACACCCTTTGGAGTCTTGGTTTTATGACACTGAATAATCTATTAACCATTATTTTAGGTTGGATGATATTGCTTGATGTGTACCTCAGAAGTCCTATAAAATTTTACTCATAGTTATCAATGGATTCATCATTATTTTTATTATTATTAAGGAAATCCTTCCCCATATTCATATGAAGAATATGATGAATCATCATACAGAAAAATATGTTCTTGAACCAATCCTTATCTACGAAGTTAACTTCATCTTATTACCTCATATTTTTTATTAGGGTACACCGTTGATACAATTCACCATTCAAATGGTTCATATCCAAAATGAATTTTTCAGGTTCCAATTATTGAAGAATGGAAAATGTATTTTCAATGGTACTAATTCATTTATATGAAGCTAGTGGATCAGTGGTTACACTAAAGGATGGTAGATGTTGCCTTATGAAGGAATAAATAGAATGTCTTTCCAACCTTTATTGATTTGAAAATCTTGTCTGAATCATGGACGGAGAATGTTATGTTAGAATAGTATGTGAGAAATTTCATTCTAGTTCCAATTATTTTTGGATGCTCAAAAGGATAATCATTTCATTTTCCAGTTCACTCTATATTAACATGGTTCATCTAGGCTCTATCCATTTACAAAAACCATAAATCAAAGTTTAAGAAATAATAATCATACTGTGGAACCCAATAATCATGATAATAACTTATATGATCTCTAAATCAGGACATAATATTTTTATCCATGAACCCATCCGTTTATCTTAGGTCATTCATATTCATCCTCTATTTAAATACTTCATGATTTTCTGAAAATAGTTTTTTAATTACCAAAAAATATACCATGGGAGTTTCAATGTTGGGATACATTAAGGCTCGTTGTTATGCACCAGGTGATGATTGATTCTAGATCGATGTTTCCTTTTCCAATTTATTACCAATAGATACCTCTATGCCAGTTCCAAATCCACTTGTGATATCAATTAATGGATGTAATTTCTTGGAATCCACTAACTCTATCCCTTACCAAAATTCTAAGACATTTTCCTATACATTGACTCATACTAATACTTGTCATTAATCATGTCCCTAGGGATCTCACTAATGATATCTCATAATATTTCTCAATTAATAACTAATCCTATCCTATGATACAAACTATAGAGACCCAGGTTTATCATATGTATAAATTTCCTAATTTTTTATGAAAATTCATTACATTACACAAACACTTGGATGAGCATTATAATGATATAGTATCCTTTAAAACATAGAGGCACAAAAAATTTGTTCATAGGAAAACTAATTCATCTCCCACTATGATCATCATAAATATAACCTTTGTTATAATTGTCATATAAAATATATTTATTCCTAACCTAGGTAAAGGAAATAAAAGAATGGTGAGATCAAATGCTCAGAAATGGTAAATATGGGTGATAGTAATCATAACATGAACATAAGGGTATGATAACATGAACATAAAATTTTAAAACTATGCCCTAAATTTTAAAGATCTTAATATTGGTTCGTTGAATAATGATTTTTAGCTCATAAGACACAAATCATATTGTAATCAAATAAAATTAGCCACGAAAGAATAACATTATCATAACAAATAGATTTGTGGAATACACATAAACATATAAAATCATTTACATATTAGTCCATGATCATTGTTAAGGATATCATAGTGTAATGGGTTCACACCCCAAACCATCAATGTTCTCATGGTTCACTCACAAGACCATCATAGTAGACATAGTCCGTTACTGATCTGAGGCCCACTCCCCATTCTACTCTTATCTATCTTAAGGGATATAAATCTTTACCAAATGTATTGGAGGTATATATTGGTGTCACGAATATCATGATAAATTTCTCATGTATTTGTGCCAAAAGATCATATAACATTCATTATATGATTACCAATGAAATGATACGGGTTTCATAAACATTTCATTGCATCAGAACATGTGTAAAGAAGATAGGTTTTCAGGTCATTTAATCATTTCATCATATAATAACCCATGAAAAGAAATTGTTTTCATAAGTATTTTCTCATTGTATAACCCATGGATGATAAATGGGTTTAATAAGCATCTTTCCATCAAAAATAAAAATTATATTGAGAAATAATATGGATGGTATCAATTGATCATATCCCAATTAAGGGATATGTAACATCAATGGGTTTCTTCATAGATGGAAAATGATTTTAAAATATCATTTAAATCATTTACTAAGTAAAATATACCTTAAACATTGAAAAAAAATCTATTTTAAACATAATTATTTTTTAAAAATAATTTCATTGAAAATAAAGTTGTAAACATAATAAAGAATCTCTAAAATAATTTAAAAAATTCTTTGAGGAAAAAATCCTTTCCGCATTGAAAATAAAATTTTAAATCAAAATTTTTTTTAGAAATTTTGTTTTATTGAAAATAATGTTTTTTAAATAACCATAAAAACATATAATAGAATGTTCGAAGAAATGATTTTCCATGAGGTAGGATAATTCTACTCATGCCATACAAATTACAATGAATATTCCTTTTACCTTTTTTTCAATTCAAAATGGGTGTTGTTTGGAAGAAACATAATTATGACATTCAAAATATTTTTTGAAAAAATCATGCATGGGTAAAATTGTTTTTAAAAAACAATAGGATAATAATAAATTGATTCTTAAAATATTCATGTAAATCATTTTATTTGAAGAAAATGGATTTATTATGGATGTGAGAAATAATGTGATACGTTATTAAAAACATTCACAACTATTTTTGGTAACAAAGAGTGAGAAAATGGTAATATTACATGAAAATATTATTACTAACTAGAGGGTAATAAAATCAATGAGTTTCATGAGATAACGATTATAATATTTTATAATCATAAACATAATCATAAACAAATTTTATAAATGATGATATCATAACATAACATTTTTACCACATTGGTAAATTTGAATCCTATGCCCCATGAATGAATATAATGAATTGAAACAAAAAATTTTATATGGATAAATAAATTTGTGATATTAAATGTCAAAGTGTCTGTTTATCCACCTAATAAAATAATATCATTTCATAAAATAACATATATCTCAAATAAGGAAAATGAGACAAAAATCCATTACCATGAATATTGACATCCATCATACACATTGAAACCTCCTTTATAATAAATTTTATATTATTATAATTAAATTACATAACAATGTTTAAATATATATAATAACATATATGATATTCCTATGATCATTTATTAACTTTTTATTAACAAATATATGTTAAAGTTATATTTTGTGTAATAACCACTTTGTTTTTCACATATGTTTTGATTTTTTATTTTTGGTCCTCTTACTTAGATCTTGATTTTATCATATCTAGAACGTTAACCATGATATAAAAACCTTATATATTTGGTATATATATATTTATATTAATCCATAATATTATGAGATAGAAAATGAAATGAATCATTCATTGAGATGGTAGGTGATAATTATGTATGAATGATATTTTCATTTTTCTATAATATTGAAATAAAGAGAGTAAAATGATATATTATAATTCCAAAATAATTTTTATTTTATATATATAAAGGGAAAAATAACATAAAAACTCTATTAAAGATAAAATTTAAGTATAATTTAATTTGGTTTGAGTCATAAATGACTTTAAAATGTATATCCTAGAAAAGAAAAGGTAAGTATAATTAAATTTGGTTTGATTCATAAATGATGTCCATCTAAAGTGAAATTGTGTAAAAATATTTTTTAGAAAAAATTAGAAATGGGCCACTCCTATGTGTTTCAAGAGAAAATATTAGAGTCTTTAATGAGGAAAAAGGATTAATTATTTTCATAAAACCATAAATTGAAAAATATTTTTATCATGGGAAAATAAGTAATTTCATAAAAATAAGAGTGGAAGGATATACTTTATGGATAACACTTGAAATGGGCAAGAAATTGAGATGTTCCCTTAAATTAGGTTTAATTTTCCAGAAGAATTCATCTACATAATTGATTTTGGAAAATATAAATATAATTTATAAGAATTATATGTAAATAATTCATAATTACATTGTGGTAATGAGATAGAATGTGTGACCCGAATGAAAAATAGAAGTTCTAGAAGAAACCCTTACCTATTTTCTAAAAGCACTCTCCACTTTTATTTAATGTCCCAGATAAAAAAAATAAATAAATTAATAATATAATTAAGAACCTATTAAATATTTATTTTATTTATTATAATTTTATTAATCTCATCTATGTAATTTTTTATGAGTTATATTATTCATTTTAATAACCCGAGAGTTTTCTTTTTCTTGGTTTTCATGATTGGTTCACTTGTATATATAGTTGGAAGCTCATGTGAAAAATGGATTAATTTTATATAATTTAAATTTTATATTATCGAATAACATACATAATATTTAATGATCGTATATATGTTTTTGTTTCAGGATATTAAAATTAGTCATTATATAAAATTATAATGATGAATGTTAGTTTATTTTGGTGAATTTTTTATTAACACGAACCAGTTTTGTTTTATTAATTAATATTATGAATATATATTGGTTAAAGAATATTATATGATTTGTAATGTGTATTATAAAATCTTATTTATCAATAATATTTGTTTAATGACAAACCTTGATGGTGGTAATGGAAAATAAAAATGCATTGTCCCTGATGTAAGTAAATTGGTATATCACACACGATACTCTCATTTTAAGAATAATATGGATAGAATAAGTGAATTGAATATGGATTTTGAATTAAAAAAATTAAAGTAAAGTACATATAATATATGGGAGTTTTTATTTATGTTTTTATATATGAGTTTATGGAAGGATAAGAAAAGAAATGAAAATTAAATGAAAATAAAGGAAAATGAAAGGGGGTATTACCTCATCAATTTCGTCTCTTTGAGAACCACTTTTAGGGGATTGGGATCGGCATTTTAGTGAGAAAAAAGTCTCATGGACATGGTTAAGAGACTTTATAATAGTATTTTGTAGGAATATTACAAGATTCAAGGTTTATGAGCCGTGAAGAGGGGAGGTGGTGAGGGGTGGTATTTATAGTGGGAAGAGAGGAGTATTTTTTATTATTTTATTCATTAGTTTATTAATTTGTCTTAAGAATAATAATATTTTTAAATTTATCAATAAATCTGTTAATATATATAATTATAGTTTGATATAATGGGCCTACATCATCAATATGTCATCTATGTCTCAATAATGCATGTATTTATTAAATACGGTAAATCATCATATTTCACATTTGACCAAAAATCCATTTACATTATAAAATCCTAAAACACTAGAAATTTTTTTTAGATATATATAATTCAAAAATTGAATCCATTTTAAGAAAATAATGTTTTACATTTGATATTTTAAGATTTTAATTAAAATAATCACTTATTTGAAAAATAAAAAATTTAAAATTTTAATAGATTTTATGACACTTTAAATTGATAGATATGTTATCATAAAAATATCTTATAATAATAAAAAAAATATTAATTTAAGAATATAATTTATGAAAATATATTTTAATTTATACTATTATATTGATAATGAAATTGTAAATAATTATTTATGTTTTAAAAAAACCAATACTTAATTTATAATTTACAAAACAATTTTTTATATATTCCATGAAATATATATAATATTCTATCATTTATAATATAACAAAATTTTATTTATAAATTTATAGGTCAATATACAATTCAAATCATAAATATAATATTAATATAATATAAATTAATAATTTATAGAAATCTGTATTTTTCAATATTCTTTGGAAAATATATATTTTCAAAAAATACAGAATTTCACCATAGGAATATTTTGAAATTAGTCTTATAAAAATGAAGTTGATTTTTCTCAATATATTTTATAAATGTTTCAAAATTAAATTTTAAAATAATTGTGCCATTAAAAGGTGGTAAAACTGCCTTTAGAAAAATATATACATTAAATACAAAAAATTGGATTCATTCATATATTATGCCTATAAAATAATTTTAATTAATGTAAAAATATTTGGTTAAGTATATAAAATTTAAATTTCATATTTTGGATAATACTATTCATTCCCACAAAATTTATTCCTATGTTATAATTGTCTTTTAAAATTATGATATTTAATTGTACAACATTATTCGTTTAAGCAAGTTGTTTTGTGAAACCTATGATATTGATGAAATAAAATTTAAATAGAGAAATATCATAAAATATATGGGTATCACATTATTCCATCCTTAAATAAATTTTTTCCTCTTAATTTAAAATATTACTTGGAAAATAAAATTTTTATATTCCAAAATTCCATTGTGGGAAACATGCATTAGAAATAGGGTTCATAAAATATCCTCTTAATAAGAGTGAAATTGAAATGAAAAGGTCATTGAAAAGGAAAGATTTCTTATAGGAAATAATTAGTGATAATAAATAACATGGTCATGTAAGAGGAATTTAACTATCATGTTCTAATGGAGAGTGATATAAAACAAGTTCAGTAGAATGTTAACCACTAAGAAGCTGTATATCTTGTTATCAGTTAAGAGTCCGTTGATTTCTCAGAATTAAAAAAAATGGATAATCTTTCTATTCCAGTTTTTTTTCTAATGTTGTTTGATTCATTTAATATTTAGGCAATAACTTGATAAAATAATTTTACTTGATTAATTTCAATAGAATATGTATAATCTCATCCTTTGTCTGTGATTTGATCAATTTTCAATTCATCCCATACACATAGAAATGAATGTTCAATAAGAATTTATTTTAATGCCTGAAGAACCTTTAATGAATCATATGGTCCTTAAGTCACTTGACATTAAATGTTTTATTAAATCCGATAAGTTTAGTATATGTTATCAGTGTACAATATTTTACAAAGTTTTACATGATATGTTCTATAAGTATCTAATCTTATGAATCATCTAAAACATGTTTTCCCATAGTAAATAATAAACATTAGAAGGAAGGTCAATAAATTACAAAAATAAACTAAAAAAAATATTCTCCAAATAATTTAGATCTTAATACCACATTCCAAATACATGAATACCTTGATCACCTTTAAAAACATAATGAAAACATGCATGCTTCCAAATAAATAATGAATAAGTACTTTATTATAATGATTATATATATATCATGATTAATAATTCTTGAATCCTAAGACACAAATAAATTAAATATTATTATTTGACTATTGTAACAACATAAGCTTTACCATTTTAATTTTCTTTATTCTATATTTCTTTGACACATGGGAAATTCATTTATATACTTTCATATCACCTTAGAGTTGAAACATTATAAATTTAACAGCTTCTTTCATTCCCCTACATTCATGAGCTAGGTGAAATTTCTCTCCACCATTTTAAGTAACTCTCATTCCCTTAATGTAATTATTGTGGTGTTTCTTAAAACAATTATCACATGTGGGAAAATCAATCTTTCCCTTTTCACCTTTATCAATATATTTCTCTACCATTCTCATTTTCTATTGATTCCCTTTATGTCATAATACATAGATAATTATTTCTCTGTATTAATATCACATGAGTATATATCCTCATATTATGAGAATTTTTGGGTGCTAATTTCCCTTCAGAGGAATGGTTTTATCCCATCAAAGATTCAATTAATATTTCCCCTTGGAATACATATGTATTCTTTCATATTCATTGATAACCTCATAATGTTGGATTCAAACATGGAAATTTTTTCATTGTTTTTATGATTTATAGTCAATAACTTCCTCTCCATATCCACTTTTGTTTCTCGAGGGAAAAACATCCTATTAAAATTTCATTCAAACTCTTTCATTCAATATGTTGGACCCTTTGTGAGAAAATTGTTTTAATAATAAAAAATTATTCCAATTTACAAATCTTGATAATTAAAATTTTATGTTTTAAGTGATGATAGTCTTGTCAGTGAATATTTATAAATGAAAAGATTATGCTACATGGTATAAAAAACTTCAATAATTCAATAAATCAAGGATATTTATGTTTCAATTTATTTACAAGTGTATATTTACGTACAATTATGAACTTCACATAATATCGTAATGTTTTGTCTAAGATATACACTTTTTAAGATTTCTAAATTCCATAACACTAATTTGTTTAAAGGAGTCACTTATGGTAGACTCACTTATGGGGAATTACTGATTATAAGAAGACAACGATGCAGAAGTCACCATTAGAATAATCGACATACCGATGAACAAGTCACCAAAGATCGAACACAGCGGTAGTTCAATGGACTTACAACGGATCATTCACTAATGGGTGACGCACTTATAGTTTAAAGGACTTACCAATAGATGAGTGACCAATAAATGACACACCGATAGTTCAATGGACATACAGATAGATGAGTTACTGATGGGCGACACACCGATATTTCAAAATGAGTCACTGATGAAAACTCACGGATGCCCAGAGTCACTAATACCGATGGAAAGGACTCACTGATACAAATAGTCATCAATGCTGATAAATCAATACTTATGACTCAAAGATAGTCATATAATCTTTTGTTATTTTTTATGTTGAATTTATATTGAAAGGTAATATTTATATAAATTAATGCATTAAACATTATTTAATGTCATATGTAAGATATTTGAAGGAGAGTACGAGGTACATGAATGTGGGGAGATCATTATGTCAGATGGATGTCAAAGGATAAAATAGTATTAATATTTATTACTCAATATATGAAAAAAGTAATGTAGAATAGAAGTAATAATTGAAATCAGGTAAAAGAGAATAACTCCAGAAACTCTTGAGCATACTTCCAAAACCCAAGAACTCGAATACAAGAACACACATGCGCATCTAGAAATCAAGTTGAACCTACTCAACTGACCTAAGGATCTTCTGAACAAGGGTATGAACTTCTCATACTCTTTGATGATAGAACGTAGAGGCTGCGATAATCTCTTTGGGAGTATACTTCAAGAAGAGTACACAAACATAAATTCCATTGCATCATATGAATCCAGATCATCAATGTATAACACAAAAATTATTTTAAACCTAATTCTACATATTTAGCTCTATTGTGTCCATTTATTTTAATTTTTGAGCAGTTTGGGTTTCTTTCTATTACACAGAAATAGACTTATGTGTGTAACTAGAAGATACTTTTTATCCTCAATATTACACAATATTTATCATTTTGTATCCCACATATAACTATGGAAGAGGCCCTGGGGGACATGTTCTTTTCTTCTTCCATGAAGAACTATAGTAGAGGTAATGTTTAACCGTGAAAACCTCCCGTGATGTTGTGAACAATGATCTAGGGTGTGGATCAAAATCAGTGATTAATTTAAACTTCTTTGATGTAGGTGATCACCAAGTGTACAAGAATATGTCTCATCTTGAGACTGAATCTCTTTATTTACTTTCCGTTATGTTTAATTTTTTTTACTATGTTTTAAAACATATATTATTAAAAAAAATTCAGACTTTATTAGTTAGTTAAAATGTTTTTATAATTATATTGATGCAGTATGATTGTTTCAAAAGTTATATTAATATTTAGATTAGTATAGCCGAGAACTAATTAATATTTTCATAAATTAATTGAACATTCGTGACTCTTATAAATTCACTACAAACTATGTTATATTTTATTTTTTGTTAGGATTATTTTTAGCATTACATTTTTTAAATAGAAAATAGAATAGACACTTAATTCAACAACAATTGAGTACTCTTCTCCAACCAAAATTTCGTATCAGAGGTATATAAATTATTTAGTTTTGAACAACTTTTCAAAAATGTTCAACTGGAATTGTAGTATTATTTCAAATATCATAAGATTTTTGTTAATACTAAATTTTTAACTCTTTGAAATCCCTTCCAAAACTATATTATAGAGACTATTAGAAGGAGATACTACAAATAGATCACGTTTTTCAATGGAATATATTAATCTCAGGGGAAGATTAAAATGAAAATTCATTTAGAAAGAATAGGACTTAATGTATGGACTGTTATTGAACGTAAATATGTATTCATGGAAACTGATAGAACCACTTGGGATGAAGGTAGTATGACTTCCTAAAACAATAATTGTAAAGAAAAACTTTCTCTATAATTTTCACTAGGAGATGAAGAATTTGATCGTATTTAGGCCTGTAAAACAACTCATGAAATTTGGGAATCATTACCGGTTTCCAATGAGGGAACATCCAATCAGAAAGATATGAGATTAAATAACTATACTATGAAATATATTAATTTTAGAACATATACTAATGAATCTTTTTCTAATATATATCTCAGGTTTAATGAAATTTTGATCACCATGACTTCATTAGGAAGAGT
Organism: Viscum album; assembly: GCA_963277665.1. NCBI lineage: Eukaryota > Viridiplantae > Streptophyta > Magnoliopsida > Santalales > Viscaceae > Viscum > Viscum album. Next base: position 211,612,624 of record OY728125.1, read on the forward strand.
CGTTATAACAAAAAGTATATCTTGAGGATTCTATTATGATTAAGAGAGATATGGTGAGGGACATCAGTATCCAAAAGAAAATTACACAAAATGGATAAACTACCAGTGAAGGAACTGATTGGTAAATTATTGATGTATTAATAGGAACACAATTTCAATCAAGAGGCAGAAGAACCAAAGTAAAAATTGGTATCCTCCATGACTACAACTTCCAAAAGAAAAAAACAGAGAAAGTCCAAGATGCTATTGATAGTGAAAGTAGTGAAAAATTAGCTTTAGACAATGATGTGGAAACGGATCAGCTGGCTAGGAGATTTAGAAAAAAATTTAGAAATAAAATATTCTTCAAGAGATCAATATTTAAAAGAAAATATGACAACAATGGAAATTGTAAAAATTATTCGATAAAGCCTAATAATCATAATAAATACTTTTCTATGTATAAAAATGGAGAGGGCATGTCAAAGATAGCTATCATAAATTAACATATAAAAAGAAGTGTGAGAATAAATATAGGAAATAAAATAAATCAATGAAGTCCAGCTAGAGTGCATCCAAGGAAAGCTCCAGTGAAACTGCTTCTTCTCAAAATGAGAATGAAGATATAAAAAACATGTGACTTATTTAAAATACTACAGATATACTCTTAAGATATCCTATACATATTGACTATTATTCTAGAGATGAATATGAATCTTTAAATATGAAAAATGATGAAATTTTTTAGTATTGTAATATTCTTGAAGAAAATTGTAAGGAATTTAATGATAAGTATAAATCATTACAGAAATAGAATGCACTCTCTAAAAATATTAAATCTGAACATAATTTTGATAAAGAGAAAAATTCGCAACTACTATAGGAAAAAGAGACCAAAAGTTATCAAATGGTCAATTAAAGAGGATCTGGAGAAGTTTACCAATGAGATAAACACACTTACATAGTTACATGTTAAACAGATATCTTTTGGGTATACAAAAGGAATAGGATACTAGTGAGGAAAAATAAATTTATCTAAAACCTATTTTATAACTATGTTTGGAAAATTTTGTTCTCTGTCCAAAAAACAAAATTTTACTATAGGTTCTAGTTTTAAACAATCTTTTACTGCATCAAGTTTTTTTAGACTAAATAAAGTTTATTTTTAAAATACTTCACATTCTACAATTAGGTAATACATAAGACAATTGTGGGTTTTTAAAGCCTTTTTTAATAATGTTTCCAGACCCAGAAAAATAAGGGTACCAAAATATTTTCTTGGATGAATTTTTTTGTAGGTAAACTACATAAAGAGTTCCTATATAAATCATTGGTACTTGGATATTGTCTATTCAAGACATGTGAAAGAATATTACTCGATCTCAATGAATCTTGTACATATTTATAGAGGATGTGGCATAATTTTTTACAATGGTAATGGAAAATCAATAGATTAGGTCAGATTGGTAACCCTAACTCTATTTAAATTTTGAATTTACATTATGTTGATGGATTAAAATACAAATTAATTAGAATATATCAAATGTGTAATGATGGATTTAATATCAAATTTGAAAATGATTCATTCCATGTTTTTTATGCCAAAAATAATTTGGTATTTACTTATCATAGAAATGATAATGTATATTCTATAAACATAGACACACTAGAATAATAGAATTCTACCATCCTATGTTCCTTCAACAATTAGTTTGGATCTAGTGCAGAAAACTAGGACTTTTTAATGTACACTCCCTTAAGGAATTAACCAGAAAAGGCTAGTTATAGACCTGTTCAAATTAGTCTTTCTAGAAAATAATGTTTTTAATCCTTGTAAAAACAAAAGATATTTAAAATTACTTTCAAACCAAAGAAATGTGTTACGACTTATCAACCTCTTGAGTTGGTTCATATGGACTTATATGGAAAATCTAGGGTTGCATGTCTCAATATTAATCATTATGTTTATGTTTTTTAGACATCTTCTCTTGGTATACTTGTTCATTTTTCTTAGCTTACAAAAGTGAATCTTGCTCTAATTTTACCAAATATGCTAGGACTATTGTAAAACATATTGGACATAAAATTAAATCATTAATAAGTGTCCATAACTAAGATTTTTAAAATCGAGACTCTCAATCATTTTTCTCAAAAAATGTTTATAGGCATAACTTCTCTGTCCCTAAGACACCCCAACAGAATGGTGTAGTAGAAAGTAGAAATAGAACACTACTAAAAATTGCTAGAACTGTGATCAATGAATATTACCTACCAATTTAGTTTTTGGTGGAAGTCATTAATACATCCTTTTATATTATAAATATAGTCTCAATCAGACCTATCCTTATGAAAACTCTTTATAAGTTATGGAATAATAGGAAACCCAAGGTGAATTGTTTCAAAGTGGTTGGATGTGGAGTTTATATTTTTAACAATAATTATAATCTAGATTATGTTTCCTAAAAATTTGATGATGGAATATTCCAATGATATTAATCCTTAAGAAAATAATACAATGTATTTAAAAGGAGAACCAAATGTGTGGAGGAATATGTACATGTCAAGTTTGAGGAAATATATCCCTGAGATCTTAATAACATTCTAGAGAATCCTGAAATGGATATATCAAATCATGAAATTAATGTTAAACCTTATAACCAACCTATTATAGAATCTTATAAAACATCCAGTTCGGGAAACTCCACAGATTTTATAAATAATAAACTAGAACAAAGTAATGAACCTAAAATAACTAGCATTGTATTTACTAGACCAACTAGAAGCCTTCAAAATAATCCCATAGATGTTCTGGATAGAGATTTAGATAGATGAACCCATACTAGAGATTCTTTGAGAAATCAGATTGATCATCATGAATTCCGGTTAGAATTTAAACATAAAAATACCAATGATGCAATCAATGATGAGTTTTTGCTGACAAATATTCAAGAAGATATTAATCAGTTTGATTGAAATAAATTATGGAATCTTGTTCATAGACCTAAATATACCATGAGCATAGGAACTAAATTGGTGTTTAATAATTATGTGTATGAATATGGAAATATACTTAGAAACAAAGCTAGATTGGTGGCACAAGTCTATAATCAAGAAGAGGGAATTTATTATGAGGAATACAATTCACAGGTAGCTAGGATTGATACCATTAGAATCTTACATTCATATATAGCACACTTGGATTGAAAACATTATTAATTAGATATAAAAAGTGAATTCATAATTGGTTTTATAATTGAGGATGTTTTTCTAAAACCCCCCCAATTTGTACAAATCCACATTTTCCAAATCATGTCGTCTAATTTACTAACGTTGTATGTGGTTTGAAGTAATCATGAAGATCTTGGTATGATATTTTATGTAACATCCTTATTTCTCATGGTTTTACAAAAGTAGTTATAGATAATACTTTATTTATAAAAACAATTTCTAAATATGTTTTAATATTTCAAATATATGTAGATGATATTATTTTGGGATCTTTAAAAAATTAAATATATAATGATTTTTAAAAAATGATTCAAACTGATCTTGAAATGGTATTGATGGGTGAGCTTATGTATTTTATTTGATTTAAAATATTTTAAAACAAAGAAGGTATTATTTTAAATCAATGTAAATATATTAAATATCTTTTGAAAATCTATGTCTTTCTTGGAATTAAGAGTAGTGAAAATCCAATGAGTTAAACATATATGATGGATCTTGATGAAAATGGGAAATATTTTGATCAAGATTCTTATAGAGGAATGATTTTGATTTAACATTACTTAAATAATTGTATGCCAAACGTCATGTTTAGTGTGTGTTTGTGTGCAAGATATCATGCAAACCAAAAAAAGTCACATTTAAATGCTTTTAAAAGATTTTTCAAATACCTCAAATAGACAACTAATTTAGGACTGTTCTACCAAAGAGGAAAATATTTTGATATGGTTAGTTATTCTAATAGTATCTTTGGATAGTGTTGATTAGATTGAAATACCACCTTTGGAACATGTCACTTTTCAAGAAAGTCACTAATTTAATGGTGTAGTAAAAATACAAATTTTATTGTATTGTCAATTGCTGAAGTAGAGTAAATTTTTATAGGTAGTTGATCTGCACAAATTTTGTGGATGAAACACACTTTATTAGATTATGGATTTCAATTTAGACACATTCACATTAATTATGACAATACAGGTGATATTAACATTTCCATGGATCCAATTTTTCATTCGGGAACAAAACATATAGATATAAGAAATCACATTGTGAGAGATCACTATTAAAAGGTGATATAAATCTTGAGTTCGTTGGGACTAAGCATCAACTTGTTGAAATTTTTACAAAAACATTTAATCTTTGAGAGAATGAGCTACCTCACACATGAACTATGAATGAGATTCTATATAGACTATCCGACCATATCCCCTTAGAAAAATATGTTAATCTTTTACATTGATCAATGTCACCCAGATCAGGTGAAACCAATCTGTGAAACCGATCTTGTGAAACCATCATGTAAAACCAATCAATGAAACTAATCAGTTAAAATGATCAGTGAAACCCCTCTATGAAATGCCTCAGTCAAACTGATTAGTGAAACTGATCAAGTAAACCGATCAGTGAAACTGATCAGTGAAACCAATCAGGTAATACAAATTGTTTGAAACCTATCGTCTGAAACTGATCATATGAAACTGTTAGAGTTAAACTAATACTGATCTCAATATGGTAATTTTATTAAATATATATGTCTGTCTATTTTAAACTAAACTAACATAGTTTCATTCTTCTATTTTACCATTATTTTATTTTTTAATGATGTGTTGTCCCTAAATGAGTTAAATAAACTGATCCATGATTCTTATACCCTTCAACACTCTACCCTCACTACCTTCATCTGTTTGTCTTCATTCTTCAAACCCAAAAAATTAATATGGATAGGAAAAATAATGTGATTGAATAACCAAGGGAATCATCATTATCCAAGAGTCAGAAAGGAGGCTTGAGCAGTGCCGCAAGTTCTTTGAATGCACAGTTGGGAAGGCGCGTAGTGACTACTAAGAAGGAAGTGTATGCCATGTAGTTTTTGACAAGAGAGGCTCTCTTTCGGAATGTTTTGGAATATCAATGGTGGATCAGTTGGTTTTAAGAAAATGAGAGACCGTTATAATGTGATGGATTTGAATCCTCCCATTCTGAATGGTCCCGCTCCGCCCATTGCATCGGTAATCCCAGACTGTAGTGGGTCTGGTTCTTCGACATCTAATGGTGGTACTGCGAATCTTCCTCTACCTCCATTCAAGGATTCCCTTTTGAGGCCTCCCCCGGTGCTAGGTCTAGATCGTGTTTCCTCACTGTCGGTTCAATTTTTGGCTACCTCTTTCACGGAGAAGGGTTGTCCTATGATTTCAGTTCTGGTGGTTTCATTCAAGGTGGCGGCCAAGGATCTTCACTAGATGCTTATAACACTTTTTGGTGCAGATAATCCACCCATGCCTATCTTCCAGGATTCCATTCATAGATGTGGTATATCTCTTCCGGCGTCAGTGTCGATTTTTTATCAGAAAGATTTCTGTATTATTTTGGCTTCAAGGGATGATTTTGTTAAAGCATGGAGTAGTATTCTACGGTTTGTGGGGCACTGGAGGTTCTCTCTTTATCCATGGTCAATGGAGTCTCATGATGGGAAAGAATGATCAAATGCGGTGGTTTTGATTTTTCATCTAGGAATCCCTCTCCCCCTTATGAATGAATCCTTCCTAAGGGAAATTAGGGATTCTTTGGGTTCCTTTGTGTGAACGGACTACAGGACGATTCTCCTGGTGGATGCATCTATTGCAACGATTTGTGTTGAGTTGGATCTCGCTCGTCTGCTTCAAAGTCACATGGTGCTTTGGATCGAAGGTATAGAGGATCATCATCAACCGTTGATGTACCCAATTGTTTCCAGGTTTTTCTCTTATTATCATATTTTTGGTCACACGTTGAAGATTTTCCGCAAGGCCCGTATATGGGATTCCAGTTTTCGGGATCACATCACGGTCAATAGGTATGCTGTGTCAGATCAGTTTTTGGCTACTAAAATCTTTATTGAGATTCATTCATTTACCTTTGATTTTGTCTATGCTAAATGCCTTGCTCAAGATAGAGAAACACTTTGGAGGGATTTGGATGGTATTATCTCTGACTCTGATCCTTTGATTTTTGGTGGATATTTAATGTCATAGCTTGTCTGGAGGAGAAAAAGGGGAGTGGTGCTTTTCCTAGGGCCTCTAGCCAAGCTTTTGTCTCGTTTATGGAAACTAGTGGTCTGTTGAATGTGGGGTTTGAAGGAGATAATTTCACATGGTGTAACAATCAATTAGGATGACGTTAAACATGGTGTCGTCTTGATTGATGCTTGATTAATGAGGCTACATTATCTATATTCCCAGATGACAAAGTCATTCATTTGGCTCAGTGTCTCTCTGATCATTCTTCACTTCAACTTTCCATAGATACATGATCATCATGAGGGGAGCAGTTTATGTTTTCTAATACCTCGGTGGAGGAAATAGGTTTCAATGATGTGGTTAGGGTGTTCTAGAGTCTAAAACATATGGGAAAGCCATGGATTACACTCCACAACAAGATTAGGCATCTCAAATATCTTCATTGGTGATGGAGGAAGGCTATTCCTACGAGGGATAATGATTTGGTTGAGATCGGTAAAGAGATTGTTTGAATGGAGGAGGGTCTAGGGAAGGAATGGTATTAAAGTCTATTTTCTGAGTTAAGGCTGAAAAAAGATCTTCTATATGATAATCTTCTGATGAAGGAACAGTTGTCTATAGAAGGGGCTTGAATTCAGGGGATTCTGGAGGGGGGCCGTAACACTGGCTTTTTCAATGTTTGTATTAAGGAGCGTCACCGTGTTCAGATACCGAATATTAAAAGGGTGTATGGTTCTTATTATACTGATTGGGATGAGTTTGGAGTCATGTTCAATGATAGTATCCAATCCCTAGTGGCTGGGCCCAATCATGGCGTGAATGGTGGGTACCCGATGGGCGATGCGGAAATTTTTGAGGCTATTCCGAGCTGTGTTTCAGAGGAAGTCGATGGATGTTTGAGGAGGACTCTGAAAGAGATTGAAGTGAATGAGGCTATCTATACATTGAATATGAAGAGAACACCCGGGCCCGATGGTATTCCAAGGTCCTTTTATAGGGTGTCTTAGGACATAGTCAAAGGAGTTATAGTGAGGGCAGTGCATGACTTTTTTCAGGGTGGGAATTTTCCGTGTATTGCATGTGCAACTAAGATGGTGATGATTCCAAAGATTTATATTCCAAAATCCATTAATAAATATCGGTCTATTATCATGTGTAATATTCATTACAAGGTTTGTTTCCAACATTCTCAATAAAAGGATGGAATCTCACTTGAATACTTTGATGTCTCCATAACAACACGACTTAATTAAAGGGCGTTCTATCCACGGGAAATTGGAGTGGTTCAAGAGGCAGTTGGTGATATTAAAAATAATTATTTTGGTGGTAACAAGGTGATTAAATTAAATATGAGCAAGGCTTATGCCATATTGGAATGGGGTTTCATCTTAAGGGTGTTGGCTTGCATGTGATTCTCGACCTGGATAATTGATTTACTTTTTTGTTGCTTCAATTCGTCAAGGATATCAACATTGTTTTTTGTAAAACAGTTTGGTTTTTTCAAGGATTGCAGATGACTTAGGAAAAGAGAACGTCTTCCTCCCACTCTATTCATCCTCTCTCAAAATGCCTTCAACTACTATATTTATTGGGGTCTTCTCTTGGGGAGAGTTTTGCCTGATTGGAATCAGCATGTTAAAAGGGGTATTTCACATTTGATATTTGCGGATGACACAATTTTTTTTATCAATGGCTATAGAAGATCAGGGGAGGGGATGAATGGGATTTTAGGGGAGTACTGCATGTGGAGTATTCATGTGGTGAACTAGGTGAAAATGTTTTTTTACATCCAAGGATATCACAAAGAGTGGGGTAAGAACTCTTGTAGACAGCTTGAATATTTTAAGGGGATCATTTCCTATGGAGTACCTTGGGAAATAATTGAGCCCTTACTCTCTTAGAATTAATCATTTTTACAAGTTCATTGCTAAGATCACAGGGCTCATCTTCATTTTGAATAATAGATTTTTGTTGTTTAGAAGGTGCATTACCCTCATCAATAGTGTTCTTGTTTCTATTACCATGCATGTAATTTCCACCTTGAAGGTCCCCAGTAGTTTTATCACAAACATGGAGTGGTTAATGGTGTCATTCTTATTGGATGGACATATGTAAGGTACACGTCACTGGGGATCTAAAAAATGACATGCACACCCCCTCTCAGATGGGGTCATTAATATAAGGAGTTTTTCATTTACCATGCATGGTCTACATTCCAAACATTCATGGGAGTCCATGGAAGGAAGAACAATTTAGGGTAGGACAATGTAAGAAAAATATGGCGTTAATGTAAATGAAAAGAGAGTATGACCTCTATGATTTGGAAACTGATTCATCCTTACCTAGAGGTATTGTATCTGCACTCTAGGTGGTTGTTTGGAAGTGGTGATATTAATTCCCGGCTGAAAGATTGGGGGCCTAGTATGTTGTCGTTTCTAGGATTCCCCACACCTAATATATCGTTTCATGACCCTAGTGGTGATTCTAGTTTTATTCAGGACATTTTGGATGATAATCAATGGTCTATTTTCAATAGCATTATTATCAATGATGATAATGATAATCATATTTGTAGAAGCTCTTCGTTAGGTGTGTTTTATTTAAAGGCTTTTTCTCAGGTGAGGGGAGATTTAAATGATGGTGATACATGTGGGGAGAATATGTGGTGAAAGTATTTCCCCTCGAAATTTAATTTTTTATTGTTACGGGTAAGGAACCGAGCTTTTCCAACTGATGATAACATTTAGCATATGGGTGTTAGCTTTTCCTCTAGGTGTTGGTGTTGCAGGGATTCCCAAACAGAATTAATGGGGCATCTGTTTGTTGATGGTGATTGGTCTAGATGGATTTGGTTGGTGTTCGGTGCTTTCACTGGGTGGAATGGATAGGGAGGGATGATGGAAATATTCTTATGTGCATGGTTTCAAGGAGAGGGAGGTCATGGTCTTGAAAGGAAGGCATAGGCTGTTTTGGTTTTAATATGATACTGGACCCATTGGAGAGCAATGAATGATGCGCTGTAAAAAATATTAGAGGTACCCATGGAAGTATTAATTTTTAAAATGAAGAACTCCTTTCAGGACTTGGTCCGAGTGTGTATTGGCTGCCAAGATGCACCATTGGTGAAATCCATTATACCCAGTTGTTTCCTGTCCAGCCGAAGCTGGAAGATGGGTTGTGGGCACTGGGTATGCTAGAACCCACCCCCACACTTAGGTCTAAAACTCAACACGTATGGATCCCTTTTAAAGGGGATATTAGAGGTGGAGGGGTCATTCAGAATTGGACAGGGTCTGTTGTTGCAGCATTTTCTGCTTTCTATGGCAGGGGCAACGTTTTCTAGGATAAAGCACAGGCTATGCTCACAGGTTTGGAGATGTGCTGGTAGCGGAATATCACTTTTAAAGCAGTTGAAACTAATTCTTTAATGCTCTGCAAAGCATTTGGAGGTACATGCTCGGTTATGTGGAATGGCGTTTACATCATTAGATAGTGCAAGAAGATTTTGTGTAATCTTATTAATATCACTCAAACATGGTGGGAGGGGAACTAGGTGCTAGATTTCTTGGTGCCCATAGGTTCACCCAACCATAGTATGTATATTTTCTTTAATATAGGTTCTTTTCCTAGGCAGGGGATGAAGTTTGTGATTAATGATTCTTTGGGGTTGCACTCTTTTCGTCCTCTTTGATTTTCTTGTATTAGTTTTTTATTTCAAAGGCAATATAAATGTTATTTTTCAATTCATACATCGTTATATCTCATGATGTTACACTAATTTTATCTCAGCTGGAATGTATTTTTGGATGGAACCGAGTAGACTCAGATGAAATCAGTGGTTAAGAGAAAGGGAAATTCCTTTTCTTAGAAAGAGTGGGCCAAATGTATAGATATGCATTATGATGTCATATTTGCTGACTATTTGGGTAACATTCCACAAAATATGGATATATTTTCCTATAAAAATTCATTGAAATAGTTGACTATAAATGAGGAATCATGGATAGAAACAATAACAGAGTTAGATGTAGTGGCCCGAATGCTTTTCAAGTTTTTCCAACACCCAATCTTCCCAAGTAAGAGAGATTTTTTTGCATTGATGTATTAGTATGTTATCCTGAATTTTTTTGAAAATTAGATGAATGTGAATCATTCTAGGTACCTTATGGTACACATTTGTGATATAATCAATACTCCAATAAAGATACCTATTTATACTACCTAAATATGATTTCTGTAATGCTGAATTGGCAAGGATGGGTGGAATATGGGGATGAAGTGATCACTACTGGTACGGATTTTTAATTGCACAAGTACATTTTCAAAAGGATGAAAATATTTAGGAACCCATGGAGAAATATGGGGGTTGCAGATTAGGGGAAATGATATGATGATTTTTTACCCCATTGATCATCCTACTAGACTATGGGATCGTGATGATCCAGTTCTTAAATATACTGAACAGGTCGTGTATTTAAAGGAATTGGAATCTAAGCCTGGGTGATCAAGAGAATAGGGGTCTCTTATATATGATTAGAGTGACACATATATTGTTGACATCCCTAGAGACATGATATATGGACCTTCCAAGACAAATTTAGAATTACCTTATCGAGAACCTTTGTTGAATGATGAATTTAAGTAAGAGACTAATGTCTTTAGAGAATAATGATTTGTAAGAAGTACTGATGACGATGATTATGATGAGGAGGACGATGATTATGATTATTATGAGGAAGATTATGCTAAAAATGATAATTAGTCACTGAAATCAGGACATGAGGATGTTTTTTCTAGTGGGGTGTTTGTGTATTGAGCTGATGATGAGGCTAGTTCACAGGATGATGTTGATCCCATTAGAAATAATGTTACTGATCATGATAGAGATAATGATAGAGATGCTAGAATTAAGGATGGCCTTGACCATATTACTGATTCTCAAGGTATCATTAAGGAGCTTGATGATTTTATGGATGGAAGACAAGTGGAAGAAGCTCATGATCATATTATACATGTTCCTCAAAATGAGGAGGAGCCTCATCTAGCAAGTGTTCAAGTGGAAGAAGTTCAAGTTCAGAATGTACTAGTTTCTTGGAATGTTATTTAGTTTGGTGATCAAGAAGAAGAAGATAAATCTCATATTGTACCAATACCTCAAGGCAAAAGAGTACGAATTGATATTATGGAGCCTAGAGATTGGGCTTGTCTTGTTGATTAGAATATAAATCCCTGATATATTCTATTTGGGCTGGATTATGGTTTTGATGAAGAGATGGTAGCTCCTCATTCCCAAAAAACTGATAAGGAACTAATTTTTCCAACATCACCTATCTTACCTAATGCTGATGAGACTATTGTACATATAGTGCCAAGGGACAATGTCCCCAAGGAAAATCTTAAATAGTTCATGGATGATGTGTACGAGTTGGTGAGATTCTCTATTAGAGTTAGAAATGATGCTTTTATATTTGGTAGTATTTTCGAGGAAGATACTACTATGGTTTTTCAAATGGTAATTTAAGAGAAATTTCCCAACATAATCACTAAATTTGAAACCATTGTAATACCTAATTCAATTCTAGGAGAAGAAGTGAAATAATGGGTCATGATTTAGGATTCCAATCCAATGATTTCTAAACCACACATGGTGGTGTTATGGAGGTTATCATAAACCTTGTGACACATCTACTGAGTGAATATGTGATGATTTTGAAGGAATATCATAGAAAAATGATTTTTGTGGTTTCCAGTTCTAAAGTTACCAGGCATGTCGTTGCTGATATGGTGCCCCTCCCAACTATGATAAGAGATGAGCTCAAGGTTGTACAAAATGATTCTAAAAAAGAGTCCCTTTCGAAATATCACAGGAACACTAGCCTGGTATATAACATGGTGAGAATTTGTACAAATGAGGCATCCGCTGCTAATAATGTGATCAGATAAAATGTGAAATAATATTTCTACAAAATCAATACAAATAATGATCTGAACAATAACTTTACATACATGGATGGGAACGACAATATACACCATTGACTGAGGCATTCAATAGGAAAGTGAGTCAGTTGAAAGTGTCTACTCCCAGTTGGATAAGTTCATGGATAACAAGGAGTATTTTGAAAAATCCTTGTATGGGGTGATATCATCAATGATTTAATCATGCTTTTGAATCCTTACCTACATGTATAGGTAGAAGATATTGTGGACCCTCCAATTTTATCTATCAGACCTAGTTCCCTGCCTCATGCTTAGTCGGCAGTATCTCAAGATTTATCTCAGGTGAGGCCAGTGATCCCAGAGCAACCTTAGATTCTTGTTTTGTCATAGAGGAGACAAAGATCTAGATCAAATTCTCCTATATCCATTTATTTACCCAGTGTAACTACTTGATCATCCCCTCCTATATCCACAACACCACCTCTTGAAATCACTGTTGACCCTTCAAAAAAAAGGGAATGTTCCAAAAAACCCCAAGCCTTATCTATGGATCATTTCTCAATAGGTCTCTGTACTTTTTATTTTTTAATGGTGTCTTATGATGTTTTTAATCTTTTTAACCTCTTTAATATATGTTTTCCATAACTGTGTTTCTCTTGTTCTATTTCATTTATTATCTATTATATTACTTTTTACCCTTTTGCTAATCCCAAACGAGGGAGATATATATGGATTTCGTAACCTCTTAACATAATTGGGAGCCTAACTGTGGCATTTGAAGTATGGAATGTTATCACTAAGACTACTCTAATAAAAATATTGTGCAGAGCATATTGAAAAGACCTTATAGTTATATTGTGATTTTACACTCAATTTTTGGTATGCTACATCAAGTCATTCATATTCATTAACTTCATGTATAACTCATTAATTCCATGATTTTTGATTATCAGAATTGGGTAGATTGTTGGATCCTCTTTGAGATAGTTGTTGAAATGTTCTCAAATATTGATAATTTACAAAACCTGATAATTAAAATTTTACTATTTAAGTGATTATAATCTTGTCAATTAAAATATATAAATGAAAGGATTATGTTACATGGTATTAAACATTTTAATATGTCAATAAATTATGGATATTTATGTTTCAATATATTTAAAACTGTATATTTACATAAAATTATGAATTTCACTAAATTTGGTATTGTTATATATATGATAGAAACTTTGTATGTTTTTCAAGGTCCTTGACACCAATTGGTTCAAAGGAGTCATCGATGGTGACTCATCGATGATGACTTACTAATCGAAAGAAGTCAAAAATGAATAACTAACCATTAGAATAAGAACTTGTCGATTGATGATTCACTGATGATCAAACCCACCGATAGTTTAAAGGGATTACCGATGGGTGAGTCACTAATTGGAGAAGCAATGATGGTTCAATTGACATACTGATGGATGAGTCCACGATAAAAGATGAACCGATAGTTCAAAGGAATTATCGATGGATATGTCACCAATGGGAGATGCACTGATAGTTAAAAATGAATCACAAATGACAACTCAATGGTTCACAAAGTTACTCATACCGATGGAAAGGACTCACCGATATAGAGAGTCACCGATGCTGAAATATTGATACTTATGACTTACTAGTGGTTATAGAAACTGTTTTTATTTTATTAATTCATATTTATAAATAATTTTCATATTAAGATAAATTAATGTTTTTTACATTATTTAATGTAATGTGTAGGACATGTAGAAGAAAATACGAGGTACATGCATGTGGGGAGATCATAATGTTTGCTGGACATCAATGTATAAAAGAATTTCAAGCTCGATTATTCAATATAAAAAAAAAGAAATCATGAATAAAATTAAGAAAAGAAAGTGCGTAAAAGAAAAAAACTCTTGAAACACTCGAGCATACTTCCAAAACCAAAGAACTCAAAAGGAATAACATATGGGGAGATCAGGAAATCATACTAAACCTACTCAGCTGAGCTGAACATCATTTGAAAAAGAATCTGAATATCTCATAATTTTAGAATCCAGAACATCTAGGCTACAACACTCTATTTTGGTGTCAACATCTTGGGGAGGAATTAAACATCAATTACAGAACCTCAAAAGAGTCCACAAATGCACTTCATAACACAAATATCCTTTTAAACCCAACTCTAAATATTTATCTATGTTGTGTTTGCTTATTTACATTTCTGACCAGTGTGTTTCTCTATATTTTACACACTCACTTACCCATGTGCATAACTAGTGGATACTTATTATCCTCAATCTTTCTCTATATTTATCATTTTTTATCCCTTGTAAAACTATAAAAGAGGTCGTGTGTGATCTGTGTGCGGATTTTTTCAGGATGAACTATGGTAGAGGTCATGTGTGACCTGGAAAAACTTATGTGCTATTATGAACCCTGATCTAGGCTGTGGATCATAATAGATTATTAATATTAACATCATGGTTTAAGAGGATAACCAAGTAGAGAGGAATAAGTCTCAACTTGAGATTGATCCATATGATTTAATTTTATTTGTGTATCTTTTTATTTTCTTTTACTATGTTTTATGAAATATTTTATTCAAATAAATTCAAATGGTGATAGTTAGTTTAGAAAGTATTTATAAATGTATTAAACCATTATGATAGTTTCCAAAGTAATATTATTCATTAGATTAGAATAAATGAGAACTAATAAATCTTTTTATAAACTCATTAAAAATTTAGGACGCTTATAAATTCCCTAGAAAAGGAGGTAGAATGTATTTTTAATTGGGGGATATTTTCAATGATACATTTTTAACAAAAATATTTGTAGATACTCAGTTCACGCCCCTCTTGATTAATCTAATCTAACCAACATCATATTTGAAATTTATTGCTCCTCATTCGAGTTTTGAATTAATGAACACCACTGATTTGTATCTACTTTGAGATTTTAATCTTCCATGCTAAATTTCTCTCTATCACTACTTCACATAGTGATAAATCTGGTCTCTACAGAACTTATTCATTCCTCGACTATAAATGTGTTTTTATTCCCATTGAATAATGGTGCTTGTTGTCTCAGTATGTGGCCAAACATTGTGACAATACATTTTGGACCAGGATACTCCATGTGAGTAATGTTATTACTCATCACCTGAATCAGTTGTCCCAATATAGTTATATATTTCTATGCTCTATTTGCATCTCCTTCTTCAATGTCATTATCTTGTATAGGATGGAAATCCATGCATGGAAAACATGCATTGGAATGGATTCCATTCCTTAAAAAAGGATCCATTTCTAAAAAATTCAATACGCTAAATTATATTATTAATCATAATGCATAATTTCAAAATAGTGACACATAACATAAATTGAAATTTTTTTGCATATCTAATCTCATAATCATTAACATAGTTTCTTTAAAGTCATATCTACTCTTTAAACATTATAATGGTTTGTATTTACAATATCAATTATCATAGTAATATCACATTATATTTTCAAAATAAGTGCATTGTAAGGCCCATTTTCGTGTATACGGTTATGTTGATTCATGCCCAACACACCATTTTAGAGTTTTTCCCCTAAGAATATATGTTCCAGAACCATCTCAACGTAGAGTATCTCGAAAGATATGTATTTCTATGAAGACCCACATAATCTATACATTACCAAAATTCTAAGATGATCTTATATGATTATCATGAAAGTCCATCTTAAGGTTATGTTCCCTAATTTGTGTTGTCTAAATTTAGTTTCCAATGTTTCGACCAAACTTTCTCTGATGATGACTGTAATGACCCTGACCCAAGTATCCCGGAGCCAGTGCCTTACTTTATTACACTGGTACTATGAGCACGTCTTCAAATCCCAGAGGACCGAATAGTTTAGTAGCTTTAGAAAACTAGATATTAACATAAGTTTTACATTATTTCTTAAAAGAAAAAATAACCTATAAATTCCATTGGAAATATCCATAAACATAAATATAATCCCTACAATTCATTCATAATATACATAATCACATTCTAGGGGGAAAACGAAACATATGAAAGGGGTGATCTCAGATGCTCAGTAAGGGTAAGTAATATATAGGAAATGAATATTACCAATAACTAAAGGTGAATAAGTAAAATCACATGTTATTAAAACATAAAGATGAACATATCAGGGAAGGAATAATAGATTTTCAAAATAATTCCATATAAATAATCACATGAGAATAATACTTAATCATGCAAATACTACTAGTTGAAAAATCACATGGATTATCAATTAGTAATATCATAATGCAGGAATTAATAATGATGGACATCATAAACATACCATCAGGGCCTCGACCTAGACATATGAAAATAAATGGTTAAGGCCTCATCCAAATCCATATCTACTTTATTACATGATACCTATCGATATATCAAGGGGATATAGTGAGTAATTTCCATCACTTGTTATGTTTAATGAATTCGTCATATGAATTTGTTGAAACATAAACAACATATAAATTTCCCCGGTCAATAAATATTTACACTATCCATTCTATGTAATATGGTGAATGGTATCAAGATAGCACATCCGTAGACAATCTGATCACAAAACATTTAATAAAATATGGTAGATAATATCATGAAATATCAACCCCATTTAATAAAGAGATTAAATATACTTAGTTGAATTATATTAAAATACAATAATAAAATCATTTATGAATTCTTGAGAGAAATACCATTTTTAAATTTCAAAGAATAGTTTTTTTTCGAAAAAATCGTTTTTATTTGTCAAAAAATCATATTGTAACTATTTTTATCACAAAAAATAAAAGGCAAAGATAATGATATTATGTTTGAGGCAAAAATGATGTCCTACTAAATTGTAATTTTGTAAAAATATTTTTTAATAAACTTTAGAAATGGGCCACTCCAATGTCGTTTAGTAGAGAATATAATATTCTTTAAATAAGAAAAAAAATTTATTGTTTACATAAAACCATAAATTGACTATTATTATTTTCCATGATAAAAAAGTTAATTTAGAAATATAATGTTTCCTTGCAAAAGATTAATTAGTGGACTTGAAAATGGGTATGAAACAGGGAAGTTCTATTAAATTTAGGTTTCTTATTGAGAAGAATTTAGAAGGGAACCTTATAAAAGATGTATATTTTGATGAATGAATGATGAAAGTATCTAGATACATGAGTTGGGAACATATAACAAGAATTTATAAGAAGTTTATTGAATGAATAAATGAATAAATTGTGGTAAATATAGATAATTCATAACTTGAATAAAAAATGGATGTCCGAAATGAAACCCTTACCTTATGTCTGAAAGCGTTCTTCACTTGTACTTAACATCCTTGATAATGAAATTAGATTAATTAACAATTTTATTCAAACCCTATTAAGCATTTATTTTTTAGTATAATATTATTAAGTTCATTTATAATCTTATTAATGTATTATAAGATTCATTTTCATCATCCATGAGTGTGTGTTCCTTGGTTTTCTTGATTAGTTGACTTGTATAAATGTATTTAAGTTCATGTAAAAATTTGACTAATTATCCAGAATTGAAACAATATTTTACTAATGATCATTCAGATGATTAAATGTTCGTAAATATTATTTTTTAGATATAAGGATTAACCATTAAATAATATGATAATGATTAAAATTAGTTTATTTTGTAGAATTCTCGATTATGACGAACTATTTTTGTATTATTAATTAATATTATTTAAATATATTGGTTAGATAACATCATATGAATTATATTGTGTATGATAAAGTCTGATCTAACCATAATAATTGTAATGAAAAACAATTTATCTTTTCAAAATCCCTTATTATAATTATGTCATATAGTATAAACCAAATAAAATTACTTTCAAAACACAATAAAAAATTTATAAATAAAGAATGAATTAAATAAGAAGAATTTCAATAATCAAGGAACCTATAAAGATGAAATACTAACTTGACCATTGGAATATTAAGGTGACCTTTATAAATAATAGACCTTATAATTCAATATTTACCTCACTAATACCTGTATAAATAAACATTAGCCGTCTAATAAGTGAATATATGATATAATTATACCATATTATAAGTAAATAAATATTTTAAAAATTCTTAATTATGTGTTGATTTTTTTGAAAGTCATAAATATTTAATTAACTTTTTATTAATTTGATAATTAAAAATAAAATTTATTTTCATAAAATTAATTTATAAATAATTATTTTATTTTCTCATGATTATGAGATAATTTTATGAGACCTCAATTAATTTTTCAAAGTGTTGTAAAATGAGTTAGCATTTTAGAATCTAAATTTATTGAAGTAAATGAAGATTTTAATTAAAAAAATAATTTCTCATATTTATTAAAAAAATTATAAAATATCAATCATTTTGTAATTCTACACGTTGAAAATCGTTAGGGTAAATTATGGTGATTTTTCTAAAAAATATATTTTTTGTGATTAGTAATATATGAAAATTTACAATAAATGCTAAATACATAAATTATGGATTCATAAATGAAAAATGGATGAAGTAAGCCCAAAATATAAAACTATAATTCCCCAAAATAATATATTTAGTTATAATCGTAATACTATGAAAATTCATTATCCAAAATAATAAACTAATGAAATAATTAATGAGAAAACACCCCCTCTAATCGACAATAAATACCACCACTCATCACCTCTTCACCTCACACCTTACAAGAATTGATCCTTGCCCAAATTCTACCCAATAATATTCCCAAACCCATCCCCAACATCCAAGATCTCTTGGTCTCATCAAAAGATAAAAATCATTTTCCCCAATGAGGTTTTCAATGATGATGAATTCAATAAGTAAATTTTTCTTTCCTTTCCTTGTAACTTCATTTAATCTTCATGGATTATTATCTACTAACCTACCTTCATCTAAATTATATGATAAATATATAACATGAAATATACTTTAATTTTATTATTCTAATTAAATAATCAATATTTAAACCCCTCTTCTCTACCTTTTATTCTATAAATGAAAATTTCATTCTTGAGGTGTTAATCTATCACCTTCTAGGACGACAAATTTTAATTTTTTTAATGCCTTTAATGCTAGCCATAAAACTATTTTTATGGTGAAAACAAATTATAATTTTTTTTACATTCTATGTAATGTTACATAATCATTATATAAACATGATGTTCAATGATAAAACAAAACAAGTTCATTTTGGGTGAAAATCACCCACAATAAATCCAAAAATTATAACTAACATCTTATGTAATGATTCATCCGAACCCAAAATAACTGAACAACATATATGATCATTTAACCATATATTTGTTCATTAATAACTTATATCTTCAATCATGTATTTATATTTCCATTTTAAATTAACACCCATACACATATACAAGATAACCGATCATGAAAACTATGAAAATGAACACTCCCAAATGATGAAATTAAACACTACAACTCATTAAAAATGCCATAAATAAGCTTAATAAAATTATACTAAATAAATTACAATTAAAAGTTTATGTAATGATTAATTAATTAATCTAATTTTATTATTCAAGACATTTATATAGAGTGCATAACCATTCTATACATATTGTAAGGGATCCATTCCAAACATCTGTATTTCCTTCAGGTTACATTTTCACCCTATTTATCCAATTTAGATCTTATTTTGTTTTATTTAATAATTATTAATTATGTTTTTATGCTACAAAATCATGTATCTAGATCATAATATCCTTCTTTTATGGGGTAATTCTTCTTTTAATAAGTTTCCATTCTCAAATATTTTTCAGAAGAAAACATGATTCAAGGGAACTTATCGATTTCTTACCCATTTTCGAGTACACCGCATAATTTTTATAATCCACAAATTGTTTATAAAATGCCTAATTTTACCATGAAAATATATCTTGGTTTATTTCATGTTTTATTCATACAATATTTTATTTCAATTTTTAAATAATCTTTAATATTTTCCGTAAATTACACTAAAATGTTTTATATATAACGATTCATAAAGACTATTTTTATATATAGTAACTTCATTTTGACATAACTTATCTTAATTTATTTCTATTTTACCTTATGAATGTCCATGTACATTTTTAATCCTTTATTTTATGGAATCCATTATGTTATTCCCTTATGTTTTGCCTTTTGTAATGATTATGAAACTCAATTCTTACCACGGGGAACCCTTATGTTTCAGTTTGACTCATTATGTATGACTCTTCATGTGAAAACATATTCATAAGGATGCTACGATGGATACACCCAGAGAGTGCACCAATACATTAGGTAATTTTTTGTATCATGATATGTCATGTGAAACAGTCTTACTGGATAGCCTTAACACGTGATCCATGTGAAACAATCTTGGTGGTTAGCCTTGACTCGTGCTCCATGTGCAATGAGCCTTGACTCAAGCTTATGTTATGTTGTGTATTATTCCATAATTTATATGATAAAATATTTTTATTATTACATGTACTACATGTCATGTATCATTATTGTTATTCATGTTCCATGTTTGTTTTTAGGTCAACATATTTTTCTCTCTAACCCATGTGTTATGCTTCGTTCATATGTCTATTCCCTTACTAGGATTTTTAGCTCATACATTTATTAATGGATTCCCCAAGGTATCCTATGAAGATGTAATGGATCAAAGGAAATTATCATCTCTTTATGAAGATTAAATGAAAAATGTTTTATTTATTGTTTCCTGCTGTTTAATTATATATCTAATCTTCCAAGGACACTAGAATTTGTGTTCCTTGATTTTTATATAATGGTTTAGTATGCTTTAAATCATCAAATAATATTTGAAAAAGGAATGGTTTTCTATTGTTTGTATCAGAGGAAAGGTCTAGTTATTTTTTGAGATTAGGAATATAGAACATTAGTAAGAACCATGTGGATAATACTATGTTTTAGAAAAGATCCCCAAATTTTGGTTAGTATAGATTAAGTGGATTATTAAGAAAATACATCCTTATCTAGATACTACAAGTGGAAGTGATTTTGGAATAATTATACCTAGGACTAACAAATCTGAAAAGGTGTTTCGGTCCTGACTCAGGATAACATTTTACATGATAGTGGGCCTTACTATGCATATCATTTGAATCTCCCAAGATATATGCTTTGGTAAATTCATGAGCTCATTTTGAACAATTATTAATGGAAAAAAAACACTTAATAATATATGTTACAAAACAGATCATGGATAACCAAGATTGAATCCTATGGAATCCTGATTTAAGATATACATTTACTTTACTATTTTGTCCTTTTAGGTTCAATTTTTCCTTTAATTATGATTATTAGTTAACTACTCAATCCCACTAATTGTACTTTATTTTTCATAATTAATGGATGGGAGTAGAATAAATTATGCCCATAATCAATGTAAAATTCAATGTGATGATTTCCCTAATGATATGCCAAATATAATAGAAATGCTTTCTCTAAAAATTTTGATATTACTTTCTTAATTGGATCATGTTAAAAATAATAACATTATTTTTATGGAACTCTATCCTTCTCTTAAGATATATCAAGTTGAGGATGAATCCATTATGTGGAAAGCCCCCCCCATGTTTAGTAGATAATCGGATTCCCTCCTCATGGAATAGTTAAGTAACTCCATTTAATTCATATTCCCTATCCTACTGTGCTTAAAAAATAGAGTGTTGTTTGGTGGTCTATCGCTTTGATGGGAAGCAGATCAGTAGTGGGCACTGATCAAGAAAAAGACGACCAAGGAATAAATTGATTCCATGGATTGATAGGAATTATAGAAAATGTTTTCCGATAAATATATTCCCCTAACCCTCTATCTCAAAATGGAGTGACAGTTACTCTCACTTAAGCATATATAAGATGACTGAATCAAGGAATCTGAAGAAAACATTACAAGGCTTATATGATATACCAATGATATCATCATAAATACTAAAATCATGGTGAATCACATTATTAAAAGTCTAAAGATGAATATATGAAAATCGTCGGATATTCAAGACATTCATAGCTATGAATATATTTTTGTTGTTCCCTTTAGATTGAAATGGAGATCAATGAATATTAGTGTTATAATGGGACTAGTGAATAAAAGAAGTAAATAGCGTCTATTATTGGTGGATCAACAGATAAATCCCATGATGGAAAGAAAAATAAATATCCTAAGTGTCAAAATTGTGGGAAGAAGGATCATAGGAACTATCTAATGGGAACCCAGAAATGATTCAAATGTGAAATAATGGGGCATATGGATAATAACTAGCGAAAAGATATGAACAGTCCCACTAATTTAGGAGATGAAAGGATGGTTCAGATAAAAACTTATCATATAGTGTTGTTTTTCAACAACAATGAACACTGGAATTATGTGAACCATTTCCCTAGGCCAAGGCTTGTTCTAGGAAATCAAAAACAATAACCTACAGTGTAGTAAGGAAGGGAATATTTTATCACTACTACTAAGGTGGACCCCAAAAGTGATGCGGTGATAGGTACATTGATTATTCATTCATGAATAGTGAACATAACATTTTATCCAGGTTCTTCACATTAATAAATATCATGTATGTTTGGTAAAACAATTCAAACTCCACCTCAAAATATATATATTTAGTTGTCTTTGAGAACATAAAATGGGAAAATTATTGCATCAAAATTTTATAACTCCTCCTTAGTGAATTTTTGTGAACTATACCACCTATAAAATATGGTCATACTGCCTTTGGTAGAGTTTGATTATATTTTGGGCATGGATTGGATATCATTATACAATGCCAGCATCAACTATTGGTAAAGTGAGATTACTCTTAATATCCCAAAGCATACTCCAATTCTATAAATTTGTAAAGAGTATGATGAATCTCCTTCAAAATAATTGTCTCATGTGTGGGCATTACTGTCATTCAAGAAAGAAAATCTAGCTCAAATTATTAATATAATGGAGAGAATCATGCTCATAGAAATACCTGTTATGTGGGATTACACTGATTCGTTCCTCAAAGAATTTCCTAGTCTTACTCATAATCAATAATTTTAGTTCTCAATTGAACATATTCATTTATCTTTGCCTACACCAAAGACATGTCATATGATGACCACGATTGAGCTGGAAGAACTAAAGAAGATGTTACAGAAGAATCTACACAATGATTTTATACACCTGAGAGCTTCAACATGGGTTGAATCAACCCTATATATCAAAAAGATGGATGGATAAATGTTCCTCTTCATTGATTGTTGTTAGCTAAATAACATCACAATAAAGAACAAGTTTCTCATTCCATGAATAGATGACTTCTTTGATCAGCTACATGGGGCCAGTTTTTTCCTTATGGTGGACCTTTGGTGGGGATATCAACAATTAAATGGGAGGATGGAATATATTACTAAGACTACATTTATAATGAGGTATGGACCTTTTGAGATCATATTGATTCCCTTCATACTCATTAATTCTCAATAAATTTTCACAGATTTAATGAGTAGATTCTTTAGATATTACCTCAAAAAATTGTGGCCACCTTTATTAATGATATTCTAATATACTACAGGAGAAAGGAGGATCAAGATGAGAATTTGATTACTATGTGAAGGACATTGGGAAGGGATAGAAATTATGAAAAGTATAGTACATGGGAATTCTTTATGAAGGATGTATCATTGTGGCATGTTATCACTAGAAAAAAAATATATCTAGACCCTTCCAAGACAAAGCCAATTGAAGAGTGGCCCACTTCATCATATTTAATGGAGATGCATAGTTTCCTTGGTCTATCTGGGTATTATTGATGATTTTTGAAGAACATATCATGGTTTTCAAACCCACTAAACAAGAAGAATCAAAAAATATTAATGTTCTTATAGACTAGTGAATGTAAATAATACTTCAAAGAGTTGAAAAATTAGCTTATAACTACACTAGATATCATATTCTGAACATATGGGGAAATATTTTTCATATACAGCGATTCTTTAAATACGTTATTAGGTTTTATACTGATGAAAAATGATAAAGTGAATGATAAAACCTCAAGGTGGATGAAAATTCATTTGAAAAGCTATCATAATCATGATCTAGAGTTAGTAGTTGTGATCATTGAATTGAAAATGTGGTTTCATTATCTCTATGGGGACAAAGGTGATATATATACCAATCACAATAGTCTCAAATATGTATTCACACATAATGAGCTTAATATGATCCAGTAGAGATGGTTAGAGCTCATCATTGATTATGTCTTCTCAATCCACTATCATCCTGGTAAGGTAAATAAGGTAATATATGCTCCAAGTAGAAAGGCTCCTACATCATTATCAATGATGAGAATCAAGAAGGATACAATATTAATAGATTGGTAAAGGATAGACATGGGAATCATTATGGAAGGTACATCATCAATACTTTCTCAAATGATTTCTCAACCATACCTTATGGTGAAAATAATGTAAGGTCAATGGATTGATGTGGAAATCTATAAGAAGGTGGAAGCTATGAGAAGGGGGGAATCCATAGAGATTAAAATTGACGAGGAAGAAGTTATACAATTTGTGTCATCACTCTGTGTACCATCCACTCCAAATATAATGAAAGATATTCTGAATGATGCATAGAGATCATCCTTCTCTATTCACCTCAATAATACAATGATGTATCATGATATTTGAGAAAAATATTGGTGGGAATATATGAAGAAAGAGAACACTGAATGTACATAAAATTTTCAGATATATCATCATGTGAATGTTGATTGAAAAATGACTAACGAGGTGATTAAACTATTACCCATACCAACCTGGAAATGAGAAAACATAACCATGAACATTTTCACTAGACATCCAAATACATCCAAATGAAACAATGTTATATGGGATTTTAGGATCACCTTACAAAGACATCACACTTTATTGCAAATTGAGGGGATTTCTCACTGGATCAAATTGGATTGATATATATCAATTAAGTGTAAGTTTTCATGGATTACCACTATCGATTGTATCTAATATAGAAAAGATATTCACTTACATGTT
Organism: Viscum album; assembly: GCA_963277665.1. NCBI lineage: Eukaryota > Viridiplantae > Streptophyta > Magnoliopsida > Santalales > Viscaceae > Viscum > Viscum album. The sequence continues at coordinate 211,637,865 of OY728125.1, forward strand.
TTGGAAAAGACAATAAAATTATTTAACCACTGAGATGAACTTTAATACAACATATCATCCTCAAACCGATGTCCAATCTAAGCAGACTGTTAATACAATGGAAGACATGTTGATAGCATGTTCTACGGACATAATAAGTGTATTGGAACAACATTTTCCATTATTTGAATTCTCCTACAACAAAAGTTTCCACAGATTCTTTTAAATGGCTCTTTATGAATCCATTTTTGTGAAAATATACATAACATTAGCATTCATGGATGAATTCGGTTTGAGAAAGCTTCTAGGACATGAAATTGTTGAAGAGATAATGGAGAAGGTAAAAAAATTCATCATAACATCAAGGCATCCTAGAGTTGACCAAAGATCTATACAGACAATCATCAGTGAGACCTGGAGATTAATGTTTGAGACATGGTATTCTTCAACATATCTCCATGGAAGCGTATCATGAGATTTGAGATCAAAGGAATGATAAATACCAAGTACATAAAACCCTTTTGAGATACTTGAACGTGTTGAAGTTGTGGCCTATCGACTAGCACTTCCACCTACCATGTCTCAAGTACATGATTTATTCCATGTATCCCACATAAGGAAGTACATGCTGAATCCTCCACATATAATGAATTTAGAGGTGGTATAGTTCAAAATTGATCTCTCTTATAAGGAATTCAACATGATGATATTGGACCGTAGAGATAAATTACTACACAATAATAATACTCACCTAGTCAAAGAACTATGGTGGACGTATAAGTTTTATATGGTAACATGGTAACTAGAATAGGGGATGGAGGAGAATTACCCTCACCTATTTTCACCATTTTATTTAAAAAGGAATTTTGATGATCAAATTTCATGAGGGGGAAGAATGTGGCACCCCAAAAGTTTACCATTGGAATATCCCTTCTTATAATTATGTCATATAGCATAAACCACATAAAATCACTTTTAGAACATAATTAAAACATTATAAATGAAGAATGACTGAAATAATAAGTATATCTAGAATTTAGGGCACATACACTAAAGAAATAGTAAATTAAAATTTTGAATAGTAATGTGATTCTTATGAATAGTAAGCTGTATAATTGACTAATAACATCAGTAATGAATTTATAAATAAATTTTATCCATCTTATAATTGAATATATGTTATAATTATTTTATAGTATATGTAAAAAAATTAAAAAATTATCCTTTAAGTGTTGTTATTTGTTTAAATCACAAATATATAATTACAACTATTATGATTAATTTAATAATTTGAAAGAAATTTTAATTTGAAAAAATGTATACATAAATTATTATTCTGTTTTCTATTATTATGAGATAATTTTTGAGTCCTTACTTAATAATATTCTTCAATGGATAAATTCATATAAAAAAATTTCACAAAATTAAAATTCTATATCCTGTTAGTGATTATTAACTAACATTCATGTAGACTATGAGCTTCCTGATGTCTTTCTGAATGGATCTAACCTTCTTTTCCATCTCTTCATCTAACATAGGTCATAATAGATTTATTTTCCCAACATCATTCGAATATGCTGGATCTCTACTTTTCTTTATATTAATGGATTCATATGGGTCCATATAAATGCTTGAGTGAATTCTGTTATTTATGAAAACAAAACATGGGTATATGTTGATCCCAACCACCTTTGAAATCCAAATAACAATATCTCAACATATCATCTAGGGGTATAATTATTCCCTTAGACAGACCATCTATAAAAAGAAATCACATATCACTGAAACTCATCTCTATATCAAGAGATTCCTAAATACTACACCATAACTATCAGGTAAATCTCAGATCATAATTAGACAGAATGGAATATGATACTCCATGAAACCTTACCAATTCCTTAATGTATATCTTGGAAAGATTATCTAGATTGAATTAATCTTTGGTAGAAATGAAGTGTGCTGACTTAGTATGATGATTGAATACAACCCACATATCATTTAACTTTTAAATGTTTTAGGGAGTCTAATTACAAAATTCAGGGTGATGTTTTTCCATTTCCACTATGGTATGGTTAATAGATGTAGTAGACCCTTATACTTTTTTTTCATCCTTAACTTGTGAACATTACAAGAACTGAGATAAAAACATCATGATATATTAATTAATTCCATAATCATTCAGATTTCTATATATCTTCAAACTTCTAGGATTAATAGAGAATTAAGTACTATGAGAATCCTCTAACAACATGTTCTCTAAATATGGTATTGATATAATACATACAATTTTCCTGATCCATATCATTCAATCATGACCACGATTAAATGCAAGAAGATTTCTAATCATATTTTTATCTATTCATCTTCATTTTTCACATCTGTAATCATCAATTGGATAGATAGCTGAATATTCAACTATGAAAGATAATATTTTCCCCCTTATTTAATATTTCTAGATCAATACATTGTAAATCTAGAAATATTGAATGATTTTTGATCCTCAACCATGATAATCTAGCATGATATTTCCAATTTAAAGCATCACCCACCTTGTTCTCTTTCCCAAGGCGGTAATGTATCATGAAGTAATAATATTTAATTTGTTATAACAATTTTGTTTCGTTCATATTAAACTCATTTTGTGTGAATATAATTTTTTTTAAAAATTATTAGTATATATATCACAGTTTTCTCTATTAATATAATTCCTCCATATATTCAATATAAAAATTTCTACAGAACACTCCAAATCATTAATTAGGTAATTTTTTAAATGAACCATAAAATTTCAGGAGGTAAAATATATAACCATGAAATTCTATATGATAATGCATCCTAATCTTGAAATGACCCAAACCCTCTAGGTCCATTACATTACCTTGTTGTGGTGGTTGGGACAACTTGGACATAAGTCCGGATCCAAGGGGCAGTGGGTGGTTGGCTGGATGTTATAGTGGTGTCACACATCAGTGACAACGATCATTGTGTCACCGATCAGTGCCTTAGGGGATTACCGTGTTTTCATTCCCTAGTTTTTTGTGTAACTCCACTTTTGAGTATTTTTTACGTGGATTAAAGATGTTTTTTTCCCTATAAACAATGTATTAAATCCCCTGAATATGGGGAGACCTTCATCAAACTTGTTTTCCTCTCTTTAAATGAAATCCTTAAAAGTGTAGTTATTATGGATAGCCCTTAGATGTGAATTATTAAACCCATTGTGTGTAACCATCTAACCGCATGGAGAAACCACTATCTTCCTTTAAATCCATTCAAAATTCTTATGTCGTAACTTGAGGATCTCACCTTTTTGTTGCACTATAATGTCATTGCTTCTTCATCTCAGTGGGTTTATTTCATTCCTTGGTGCGTTTGATGCCCCCCATCCCAAAGCTAGTGGTGCGCCTACACTAGATCATTTCATGCTCATTCATGGAGTGCTTTGAGTTCCTCCCCTACAATTCATGCATCCTGGTTATTGGCATGAGGATAAAGGAATTTATCGTTGATCATCCATGTAGGGGTTTTCCTTCTTCTCTCATTGCTGTGTATAATTCGGGGTGGGTATCATAATGTTTCTTAAAGGGATGGATGAATCCAAACATTGACTATGATATTAATCAAATTTAAAAATTGAAGGGGTTTGTTTGATTATATGGATGTACGCTTTTATATTTTCCAATAAAGTCCCAGACCGACTTTCCATTGAACCGGTGGCCGGACCGGTGGGTCACATGGCCTCATGCGTGTCTCCCCGTACACCAAATGCTACCGACTAGCAGCGAGGGTATCGAGAGAGTGATAGTGGGGAGACTATACCCTCGTATCAGAGTAACGCATTGGTATTATCAGTGTAAATAATATTCAGTAGCAGAATTAGTAAACAATTAAAAGATAGCAGTGATAGACATAATAATATCAATTTTATAAAAGGTGGAAAATGCCAGTTACAATGCATGGATGTACAAATGTTGACACATTTATGAATGCAGGAAACATTACATCATGATTTACAAACAATAGAAAAAGTAAAGATAGAAAAGCCAGACAACAATTCTCCAAAGCATCTCAAGCTCCATATTGGTCCTCTCCTCTTACTCCTCAGGTACAACCAGTATAGTACACAACCTAGGTCCTGCAAGGAAGAAGGTCTACTCAGGTACCCCAGTCCAATGGAGTCCTGAGTAGGGTGTGAGATTTAACTCTCAATAGGCCAGCACCACTGGTGACTAACCCAATCCAGACAGTGTATAATAATTAAATAGTGAGAATGTGTGGAGAAGTATGTAAACAAAATTCCATAAGTCAATAACAGCCGTCCAGGTTCCCATGGGACACCTCATGGTTATACCTGCTTCGTCTCGTTGTCGGTAAAGTAACCTGATCATATCACCAAATGTATATATATATATAATCATTTATATCATAGGTGGTGTGGTGTAAGAATGCCTCAGACCCATTAATGCCTCCGACCCATTAATCATGATTAGCGGTCACAAGGTAAGAATGCCTCTCGTCCCTATAGGTCAACTGCAAAGAGTAAATAATGCCTCTCTTCTATAAATCGTGATTAGTGGGCACAAGGTAAGAATGCCCATCATCCCTAGATCAACTGGAAAGGGGAAAGAATGCCTCCCTTCCATCACATTCATTCTACTAGCATGAGGTATAACTGCCTCCCATCCAGACATGTAATCATCAATAGAAATAAATTGGAAAGGGGTATGAATGCCTCCCTTCCATACATATATATAAATCACATCAGGTGTGGGGTAGACATGCCTCCCACCCATACTCAAAATATGTTGGCATGGGGTATTCATGCCTCCCATCCATAATCATACAAAGTAGATGGCATGGGGTATGAATGCCTCTCATATATAACCATACACATTCATTATCATCTTTATATTACAATGCATAAGGTAGTACCTCTTATGCATTTCAAGTAATCATTCCACATTCACAATCAATCATTCATTATGTGGCATCATCATGTGCGCACTCACAGTACAACATGTCTATAACATACTGCTTATGGCATTACCTCATCATCATTCAATGAATTATACCACATACACATAAGCGAACACATTTGCGTTTATACTTAATGCAACCCATCTCAAGTATCTATATCAAGATACTCGCATATTAATTTTACTAACAAAAGTTGTGCTCATTACGTTATCCCAAGGCATGGTCATACCACCCTAGTCTGTTCATTCTATTTTAACCATTTCAAATTAAAAGATATTTTTTTATCAATCTCTATCCCTTTGTTACCTTCTAGAGGGAACATGCCATTTAGGTCATCCAACTATGGTTACCATCTCACTCATTTTTTCTAACATGGAAAATTGACCCAAACACACGTATCACAACATTTTCTATCCCTTTGTCTCAACAAAGCATGTTCACATACAAGGAATAACAAGGAACCAAAACAATTAAGTAGGCAAGCATAAAATGTCTATCACTACTTTTTATATTGAAAATAGTTCACCTCCGATTGGGGGGGGGGGTTATTATAACATCCTTAGTGTAGTGACCAAGAAAATTTTTTTATCTTATTCCTGCAATTCACATGATTTTCACAGAAGCATCCGATTGGAACTTACTTTCATAATTAAAATTCTAAGGAATTGCAATATTAAACTCACTTTCACTTAAATTAAAGGAAAGGAGAGGGACCCTACCTCCTGGTGGATCGATCCCTCCACTCTAGGACTTGGTGCTTTCTAACTAAGAGTCGCAGGCAAGTCGCCTAGTCTTTGGAAACTTGAAACCGCACCAAAACCTCGAACACACTATAAACAACGTGCTAGGAACACATATACATCAAAAGCACCAAAATAGACCAGTGAAAATCAATGAAAGAGGTTAAACCCTTGCCCCAAAACCAAGACAATGATCTGAAACCCCCCGAACCGCTTCGCCTTCGGCAGCAGTTGCCGGAACGCGCACCAAGGAGTCCCAACGGACCTTCCTCATGACCTAGAATTAATGGAAAACCAAAAAAAAACGCATCACCCTAAACCCTAGGGTGTTTAGTCGATTCTCAGCGGGCGACGAATAGATCAAAACAAATCCAATAAGTGAGAGGAGGAGATAGAGGGGGGATCACCATAGAGATTCGATGAAGAAACGGCCAGAAATCATAGGAGGAAGATTGATTGAGAGGAGGCCAGAAGGGGGTGTTGTGTGAGGCTCAACGGGAGTGACCATTGGGTTCGTGTGGGTTGAGTGAGGTTGAGGGAGTGATTAGATTAGGATTTAAGTTTTTATTTTATTTTATATTTAATCAAAAAGAAAAAACACACCCAACCACACGGTTTGACCATACCATGTGAAAACTGTGATGAGTCTTCTACCTCCAAGAGATCTCGCGTAGGGGCTAGGGTCCTGGTTTGGGAAACCATGAGCTGCCCGTGAACAATCCATTGTCTCCTAAAATAAGGTCGCATGAATTTGGACACACGGTTAGGCAAACCGTGCGCCAACCAGGTGCCCTCTGCAGCTCCTTAAGAACAAGGATACGATGATTCCAAAACCTTTCTGGCCACCTGAGAAACTTAACAGGCCTTCTCCCACACCCAAAACCAAAAAAAAGAGTCCCAACTCTCGAAATTCAGTTCCAAAGCTCGGTTTTAAAAATGACCCATTCAATAATAGAAAAAGATTAAATTCCCATGGGTTTTAGTCTCGTTCAAAATGCAGATCATTACAACATTCCCACCTTAGAAGTTCTCATCCCTGAGAAGCCTTAGGGAACAACGTACACATCACCCAACCAATAAGGGTCATGAAGCATCATTCAAATGGTCACTTTACGTTCAGAAATTTCCATCACACCCTTAACCGTCAATTAAACCTTATGGCACTGAATCCAGCAATACTCGATCCAATGCTTGTTTCCCAAACAAAACACCAAGATGGCTCTTCCTGTGCCTATCTACCCAGAGACACAAACTCATCGTCGTCTAACCAATCATCCAGCCACATGAACTTCCCACCTTATATTTTTTACGTTAAGAAACCAAATCCAAACTATGGTTCAGACCACTATTTGAATTACTTTCAAAGTGCTCCCCCAGCGCTCCCACTATTCTCCCAGCGTGATTTGAAAGAGATCAAACAGTCAGTTCCCCATTGACCTCAAGGCCCATGTCGGGCCGGTTTTTCATATAAGGCATCGGCCGACACAAACCGTACTCATACATACCTGATGATGTGCCTTAAAATGGTATTCCACCAACCGTATTCACAAAAACCAAGGAGTAAAAGAGTCAAGCCTCAACAAATGACCATTAAAAAGACTCCCGGCTTAGACGGCCGACATATATCGACCAAAACCACAATACCTCCCTCCAAGGTACCTTAAGTTTAACACAAACACGTTCACCAATACCTACACCCATCTTCCGATGACATTTCCAAGATCAAACCACACAAGAAACCATGCATCTCGTGTGCAATGCCGAAAGAGAAACACCCAAACAGGCCCAGTGGATTTTAAGCATTAGTGTGGATAAGACCGACAATCTCTCAGTGAATTTTGGATGAAGACTAGATAGGGGACATGTTCATCGCTAAGTAGAATGCATCAAGAGGATTGAAATGGCTTCTGGCTAATCATACCAGATTACTGGAAGGAGGAATAGTCGAACCTCAAATGGTCTACTTCATGGAAGGAACTCGGCTTCACCTGCCGACATAACCACACGTTTTAAAAATGCATGCCTCAAGGAATTCAAACATGACAAAACATTTCTAGAAGGAATTCTAGGTACTGTCTCTTCTACTTAAAAGGAAACATTTACCAGATTTAACATGACATGCTCCAAACCTTGGGAGTTTCCTAGTCATCGAAGGGAAAGAAGATAAACTATCCGAGCACAAAAACGCAAGTACACAAACACCACAATAATTCTGTGACGCTCCTCCGCCACAATCACATCACCAAAAAATCGATGAGGTCCAAAACATGGATACCTGCGTGTTAAAAAATACGAGTCATTCGAAAGCAATACCAAACATTGGGAAGAAAAAACTCTCTAACACCGGGCCACTCTACCGAGGAGATGACCCAAAGTCGCAAAGAAGGCCAAAAACCCAACCCCCACCCATCTGAATAGGGGTGTTATTAGAAAAACAAGAGTCCAACAAGGGACAACGGCACCCGAACGACACCTCACGTTAGAAAACCCATGGTATAAGCAAGTCATATAAATGATAAGGGTGCTACCAACCACGGGCTATCCCGTTACGAAGATAAAACTTCGACCCTAACACTAGGTCACACGAAAAATGGTTTCTAGGCTCAAAATCCAAAATCAAGCCATAACTAAAGAAAATAATGCCCAAGGGATAACCTATGGTCCCGTTCCAAGGAAAATCAACGAGAACTTCAAATTTACCCCTTACACTACGGTTTCAACACACCACTACAGGTTCCACTTTCATGCCCTTTCTATTTAACAACAAAAATCTTTAACCTTTTTAATGTTTTCAACTACACATAAAGAAAACAGGCATGTTTCGCAAAAACCTTCCTTTAAAAAATGATAAATTCACTGAAATATCGTCTTTATAATCCAACTAAGAAGAACAAAACCATTAAACAAAAGGGTGACCTACTAGGATACAGTTGTATCCATCTCAGGTTCTTCCAAAATGAAACTCCAAAGAAGTTATTCAAATTATTTTAAAAAATTTTAATCACCCCAACTGGGTTATCTCATACAACACTCTCAAAATGACTTACTCAGTTCTAGTTTAACATACACATTCAGAAATTAATTTCAAATTAAAGCCACACAATTTTTAAATTTAAAACCATTCCAAGACACTTCATGGTCATTTCATTTAACATGGGTTGTAATTTCCGAATTCATTAAGCGCCCACACACTTCATGGATTCATAATTTAATCCCATTTTTATCAAAACAATATTCAAATTTAGAAGTTAGCATGCTCACATACAACGGACCAGGTATATGCGTGGCCATCTACCTAACTATAAAGCGCCCATACACTTTATAAATTGGAATTTGGGTCCCCTTTTTAATCAAAACTAACTCACTTACCATTTTAATGTTTTATCATCCCTTTTTAATATACTGATTACATGGGTTCCCTTTTACCAGCTATAAGGTGCCCATACACCTTACAATTGAAAACTGGCTCCCATCAAAATCGCACCCAACAACTTTTAGCCCATGCAAATATTTACATATTAAAACATAACTAGTATATAATCATAAGTAGTAAATAGAACACCATTATATATCACAAAAACATGTTATAACACATTAGCATGGCATATAATCACTTAATCATATTATACAGGAAAGCTAAGGTGTAACTACATGGCATGGCACTATGCATGACATGTTAATCCCTATGTGCCTATAATGATGCATGGAATGCAGTTTCCTTGCTATATCTAGAAAAGGGAAAATTCAAGGAGTTTCATAAACCATAAGCAGCAAGAGATACAACAGTCACTCAAGGTGAAATCCTCTCATCGGTAATAGCAAACAACATGAACAAACAATTCCCAGCCATGGCCACTTGGTCATTTCCAGAATGTGGGGTGATCAGTCTCAAGCACAACTATTAACCAAGCACCGAAAAATTCCTAATCTCCTGTCTACCAAGAGAAACAAATAAGACAAAAATAAAAGTAAAACCTCTGATACCACATTGTAACGTCCTGACCCGGCATACTATAGAACTGGTGGCCGGACCGGTCGGTCAGATGGCCTCAGGCGCGTCTCCCCGTATGCCAGAGGCTGCCGAATAGTAGTGAGGATATCATTAGGTGATAGCGGGGAGACTATACCCTCATATCAGATTAATGGAGCGGTATTAACAGAGTAAATAATATTTAGTAGAGGAAGTAGTAAACAATTAAAATATAGGAGTGGTAGACAAAATAATATCCATTTTATAAAAGGTGGAAAACGCCATTTATAATTCATGGATGTACAAATGATGATACATTTATTAATTATGGAAACATTACTGCATGCTTTACATAAAATACAAAAATAAAAGTTAGCAAAGCTAGGTAGGAAATATCCTGAGGATCCCAAGCTCCTGCTTGGTCCTCTTCTCCACTCCTCAGGTACAACTAGCACAATACACAACCTAGGTCCTGCATGAAAGAAGGTCTACTTGGGTACCCCAGTGCAATGGCGACCTGAGTAGGGTGTGAAATATAAATCTCAATAGGCCGGAACCACCAGGGTCTAAACCAATCCAAACAGTGTATAATAATTAAATAGTGAGTAGGTATGGGGAAGTAAGTAAACAGAATTCCATTTGTCAATAACACCCGTCCAGTTTCCCAAGGGACACCAGATGGTTATACCTGCTTCGGCTTGTTGTCGGTAAATTAACCTGATCATGTCACCATATGTATATATATAGAATCATTTAGATCATAGGTGGCGTGGGGTAAGAATGCCTCCCACCCATTAACCATGATTAGTGGGCATGAGGTAAGAATGCCTCTCGTCCCTATAGGTCATCTGACAAGGGGTAATCATGCCTCCCTTCAATAAATCGGGATTAGTGGGAGTGAGGTAAGAATGCCTCTCATCCATAGATCAATTGGAAAGGAGTAAGAATTACTCTCTTCCATCACATTCATTATACTGCCATGGGGTATAACTGCCTCCCATCCAGACATGAAATCATTAACAAAAATCAACTGGAAAGGGGTAAGAATGACTCCCTTCCATACTTGTATATAAATCACATCAGGTGTGTGGTAGACATGCCTCCCACCCATACACAAAATAAGGTGGCATGGGGTATTCATGCCTCCCATCCATAATTATACAAAGTAGATGGAATGGGGTATGAATTCTACATATCCATAACCATACACATTCATTATCAGCATTATATTATAATGCATAAGGCAATACCTCTTATGAATTTCATTAATCATTCCACATTCACAATCAATCATTCAATATGTGGCATCCGCATCTGCACACCCCCAATACAACATGTTTATAATATACTACTTATGGAATTACCTCATAAGTTATCAAAGAATCAGACCACATACACATAAGCGAACAAAACCACGTTAATACTTAAGGAAAAACATCTTAAGTATCAAAATAAAGATATTCGCATATTCATTTTTCAATCACAAGCCATGCTCATTACGTTATCCAAAGGCATGGTCATACCACCCTAGTCCATTCATTCTTGTTTATCCATTTCATCTTAAAGGATATGTTTTTATGAATCTCTGACCCTTTGATACCATCTAGAGGGAACATTTCATTTAGTTCATCCCACTAAGGTTACCATCTCACTCAATTTGCCGAACATGGAAAATTGACCCAAATACACGTATCACATCATTTTCATTCTCCTTGTCTCAGCAATGCATGTTCACATACAAGGCATTACAAGGCACCACAAAAATTAAGCGGGCAAGCATAAACATTCTGTCACTAATTTTTATCTTGAAGGCTGCGCACCTCTGATTGAGGGGTTTTATTATTAAATCCTTAGTTTAGTGACCAAGCATCCTCTTTTATCTTATTCCTACAATTCACATGATTTTCACAGAAGCATTCGGTCGGAACTAACTTTCATAATTAAAATGATAAGGCAGTGCAATATTAATCTCACTTTCTATTAAATTTAATGCAATGAGAGGGACCCTACCTCCAGGTGGATCAATCCATCCACTTCTGCTCTTGGTGCTTTCCAACTAAGAGTCGTAGGCAAGTCGCCTAGTCTTTGGCGACTCAAAACAACGCCAAAACCTCGAACGCACTATAAAAAAGTACTAGGAACTCATAAACATAAAAAGACCCAAAATTGACAAGTATGAAACAAAGAAATAGGTGAAATAGTTACCCCGAAACCAAGACGATGATCCGAAACCCCCTGCGCCACTTCTCCTTCGGCGGCAGTTCTCGGAACATGCACCAAGGAGTCCTAATGGACCTTCCACATGACCTAGAATCAAAGTAAAACTGAAAAACACATCACCCTAAACCCTAGGGTGTTCAGAAGATTCTCAACAGGTGATGAATAGGTCAAAAACAAATCCAAGAAGAGAGAGGAGGAGATAGAGGACATCTTACCATGGATATTCAACGAAGAAACGGCCGAAAATTGGAGGAGGAAGCTCGGTTGAGAGGAGGCTGGAAGCAGGTGTCATATAAGTCTCAAGGGGAGATCCCCTTGGCTTCATGCACGTCAAGTGATGGTGATGGAGAGGTTAGATTAGGTTTTAAGTTTTTATTTTATTTTAAATTTAATCGGATACCCAAAACACACCCAACCGCACGGTTTGACCAGCACGGTTTTCGAAACCGTGTGCAAACTGTGAGGAGTCTTCTATATCCAAGAGATCTCCTCCATAGGCTAGGCACATGGTTTGGGAAACTATGTGCAGCCCATGCACAAGCCAATGTCTCTTAAAATATGGCCATAGAGCTTAGGCCACATGGTTATCCAAACCGTGTGCCAACCATGCGCCCTCTGCATCTCTTTAAAAACAAGGTTGTGGCGCTTCCGAAACATCTCAGGCAACCTGAGAAACTTAACAAGCCTTCACAAATTCCCAAAACCAAAACAATAATTCATTATAACTCTCAAAATTCTATTCCGATGCTTATTTTAAAAAATGGCCAGTTCAGTAATCGAAAAAGATCAAATTCCCATGGGTTTTAGTCTAGTTCAAAATGCGGGTCATTACATTTCCTATATGTTGTGAATTGAATGGGCATATTTCCACTAAAAATAATGGCTGTTGGTTGTCCTTTGTTGTGCACTAATGAACCCCTATTTTTTGGGCGATCATGTGAATGAATGAAGTAACATGTAAACTCGTTAATCATGTAAACTCGGTTGATTAATTGGAAGCCCAATAAAGAAGAATCATTTTTTGGTAACCCAGAGTAACCCAATGGAATGATATGTCTATATTAAAGGTGTTTTATAATCTGAAAACACAGTAGCTTTGTTTTTTTGAGGTGTGGTTGTTATGCTTGATGCTCGTGGGGTGACGTTGTGCGGGATGGCATACCCTATTGTGCAGTCATGGGTTTTTGGACCTAAGGCCATGTGTGGGGCATATTTTGGGGCTTGGTTTGGTTCCATTACTTTGATGGATCTTGCGGATCCCTTTTGTTGTTGTGATGTTACAAGAGAACTATTATGAATGTTTAATTTTTTGCGTGGATATTTTGCATTCCTTTAATTGTGGCTATGCATCTTCTTTTCCCAGTAGTGAATATTTTTTTAAATGGAATCACATGAATATAAAAACAATAATGAGTTCAATGGGGAATTGTATTCTAGGAATGATTTTTTACTTGGTTGTGGCTTTGGTATTTCTTATGAATAAATAGTCATGATGGTGTTTGTATTTGGGATGGTTTTGGAACTCCTAGACTGGGATGAGTGCTTGTTACCTATATTTATAATTTAGTTATTGTGTTTCTTATTCTCACCTCACCCAAGTTGATTAATTTTTCCAAACACCCCCATTTCATGGGGGTTGGTTTTTTCCCTAAATCATTTGTGAGTTGCTGGTTATTAGCTCCTTTTATGCTCCCTTTCCTAAGTATCCCAAGTCTCTTCAGGCAGGCTATGACGGAAAGAGGTTCATTATAGCCCTACATTCATTAGGAAGGGTATGATGTGGTAGTTGGCACAGGTGTGTGTTGGCAGGTTGTTTCCCATGTGTCTTCAGGATGAGGCACATGTGTCTTCGAGCATGGCAGTCGTTGTTCTCGCCCAGGTATCTGCGGGTGTGGGTACATGTGGTTATGGACCAGGTGTTTGCGGGTGGGATGCATGGTTGTGGTAACCCAGGTGTGTGTGGGTAGGGTATGACAGTGGGACTATGGAGAAAATGGTGGGGAAGGTATGACACAAAGTATGTCTTCAATAACCTGTGGGAAAGTGATGTCGAGTACTCAAACATCGACATTTTATTACTATTATCTTACTTTACATTCTTTATTTGGGGAGTGTTACTTGGTGAGGATTGGGTGGAAAATTTTATTTTTTGGTTCTTTAGTTATCTCCTTTTCTCATGGGGCATTAGAATGCCTCCTCACTTGTGCACAAGAGATTTTTCATTCTCCTTCTGAGAATACCTGTATACTCACGCAACATATATTAAACTATTTTCCGGTTATAGGAGGACTTATCAGATTGTGTGGGATCATACTAGTTTGGACATTGGTATAGTTTTTTTTGTTGTTTTTAATTTTTTGGTACTTTCATTTATAGTTTTATTGTACTTTTTTACCATTTACGTTTGGAACATGCAAATGGGAATGGTTTGTTTTAGCTTTTCACTCTACCTCCAGTTTTGGTGTTTTTTGGAATTTACTGTATTATCTCCTGATACTGCTAAATTTAAAGGGTAATTCCATCCATTTTGTGTGCGAATCTATAACCTTAGTGTTAGTCGCCACTCTAGAAACTTTTGAAGGTGGGTTTCTGGGGTCATTCTATCTCCATGATCTTGAGAAAGGAAGGGTTTTGCAATCCGTTGTCCCTTCCCTCATCTTAGTGAAGGTGGGTCATTATAGAATGGAATCAAAGGAGAGGTTTGGGAGATAGGACGGAGCTCAGGGTTAGGCATAGTGAGGTTTGGATGGGATGGTATGGAGACATTGTTAGGAAATATTGGTGCCTGAAATAATTGAGTGAAGACCAGCTATGATATAGTATTTTAGGCCCCCCCCATGATCTGGTTCAAGGACACTAGATCTACTGAACGACCAAGTTAGGATACACTGATTGATGGGTACAGAACCTAGGGAAGGTACTTGCAGCATAATGACATGTCTTATTAAGTGTTTTGGGTATTCTGGAAATTTAAATGAATAAATAATAAGTTTAAGAAAAAATTTAAGGAAATATTCTACAGTAATCGTGAAAAGGCATTCCTTGTTTACCTTGCATCTATGGAACCAAGATAATGACCATGGTTAGTGGGGGTGATTGAGGCCCAAGAGTCTGTTTCTGCTAATCAGAAGAGGGCTGATCAAGAGGAGGAGGATGAAAGGTGGAAAAGGATGCTTCGTTCCTTTAAGTAGTAGACCCTCGAGAAGTATGATGGAAGTGTATCAGACATTTAGACAGAGAGCTAGATTGAAGAGCTGGTGATAGATTTCAACTTGATCCAGGATTCGGAATATTACTTGGTTCCTATGACTATAATCCAAATGTAGGGAGCTGTGTGTCAGTGGTGGAATCTCTAACTTATAGTGATGAAGGAGGCTGAGGCTTCTTTGACTGTATTTGAGAGGGAATTCTAGGAGGAATTACACTCCTCCAAATGAAGACAGAAATGAGGCAGGAGATACTCTCCCATCAGATATGGAGAATGTCAGTACGAGAGTTGGAAATCAAGTTCAAGGATCTCTTATGTATTTTCCGGACCTTTTTTTGGATCTGAAGTCTAGGGAATGATGTTTAGAGGAGGCACTCTGACCCTCTATTCAGTATGATGTTACTCCCATTACCCTAACTATGTACATGGAGGTCCAAAAGAAGGCTAAAGTGGTGTATAGGATTCAAATATTGGATGGTTTTCCATAATATGTGATCCAGTTGGGCTCATCAAATGTGTAAGCCTTCAGTAGTTGACCTCCAGCAAGTGGGCCTTCTAGGTTTTGGCCAGTGGGCAGTAGGCCCTGAGAGATCCAGTTTTGATCTCTCGATCCTCACCCATTAATTTCAGGCCTAATACCGAGGTACATCGTCTATGGCAGCCGTCAGAACCTTCAGAATCAGTGCCAAGACCACGTGTAGTACATTGGGTGTTGGTAGGTTCAGTACACACCTCAGCAGCGGCAGTTTCCAGCCAGGCCCTTTCAGCAATAATAGTTAGGACAGTGAGCTCCCGCTCCTCTAAGAGCAGACGTTGTAGGAGGAGGCCGACCCCAGGGTGTTCCTCATAGACCACGACCAGGGCATGGTTGGGAAGGTGACTGCCAGCTGAGGGGAATAGGAGCTGGTCATGGGCAGTTTCACGCTACAGAGGCACCAATTCCAGCAGGTCTGGAAGTCGTTTGAGGTGTGATCAACTTTTTAGCACTCTTACATGCACATTATATGATTCAAAATCTTATAACTCCTTTGTAACACTCGGTCAAGACCATTCCTTGGGACAAGAAATATATCGACACTACATGACCCTGGTGCTGAGTACCCTAGTTCGGGGCCAAACCATCTTGAATGATGTTTGTTGGGGATGCAGACATAGGTTTTGGTAGCATCAATCAAGTGGGGATCTCCTTCTGCTGCAAATTTAGCAATATGATGTCATCATAGGCATCGAATTGATGTTTTCGGTTCATGCTGTTATTTATTGATTTCAAAGAAGAGTAATGTTCTCTGATGGAAATGGGCAGCATGTGGCTTTTGTTGGCCAACAATGTTTTCATTTAGGGAGATGTTGTGTCGAGTCTCTTTATTCAATGTTGGCCGACCATTCATCACAATCATCTGATGTGGAGATAATGGATGTTCCAGTAGTTTTCAAAGAGTTCCTAAATTTTTTTATGAGGAGGTTGTAACTATACCCCCTCAACGTGACATTGAGTTCATGATAAACATACATCCTGGTGCATGTCTGATTTTGAAGGATCCTTATCAAATGGCACCATCTGAGTTGTGAGAGTTGTGGATTTAGATTGAAAAGATGATGAAAAAACGTTTTGTCTGACCCAACGTATTGCCATGGGGTGTTATGGTCTTGTTAGTGAAGAAGATAGATGATGGTCTCAGGATATGCATAGAGTATCGAAGACTAAATCAGGTAATAGTCAAGAACAATTACCATTTCCCATGGATAGACGATCTCTCTGACTGGCTGATGGGAGAAGGTTGGTTCCCTAAAGATCGATATACGGTCTTGGTATAACCAGTAAAGGCTGAAGGATAGTGTTATACTGAAGATTTCATTCAGGTGCAGGTATGGGCACTTTGAGATTGTAGTCATGTCGTTCGGTGTGAGGAATTCTCTTACTATGTTCATGGGGCTCAAGAATGCAGTTTTCCCGGACTTTCTGGATAGGTTCGTCATTTTGTTCATTGATGACATTTTGATCTACTTGGGATCAGAGGAGTAATAAACTAATCAACTCATGTTGATCCTACAGATCCATCCACATCACCATCTCTAGGGAAAATTGTCCATGTTAAAGTTCATGACAGGTGAAGTTCATTTGTCTGGACATGTGGTGTCTCATGAAGGGGTAGTGGTTAATCCGTAAATGGTTGAAGTAGTTTTTTCTTGGGAATAACCTAAGAATGTGATGGATGTTTGTAGATTTCTAGGGATGGAAGGATATTATTAGAGTTTCGTACAAGACTTCTCTTTAGATACATCTCCTTTGAAAGATTTGATCAGAAAGGACGTAGACTATGTATAGAGTGAGCAGTGTTGGTAAACTTTAATCTATCTAAAGTAAATGTTGGTCAACGTTCTACTGCATAGGTTTCCTGAGGAATGGGTATTTTATGAGGTATTTTGTGATTCATGTAGACTTATCCTGGGGTGTGTGCTGATGCAGTAGTGGGGAGTTATATCTTATGGTCTAATCAGTTATGTCGTCATGAGCGTAATTATGCCACCCATGAAAAAGATCTTTAAGAAGTAGTGTTTGAATTGAAGTTGTGGCGACATTACCTCCATTGGGAGAAATTTATGGTATTCATGGACCACAATACATTGGGGAATATCTTTACATAGCGAGACTAGAACATATGACAACAAAGTTGGATGGAGTCTCTTTAGAATGACAATATCGAGATCTCTTGCACTAAAGGTAAGGGGAATGATGTGGCTGATGCCTTGAGAAAGAATTCCCGGAGGGAAACAGGTTAGGAATCTATGGATGCTTTGAAGTAAATGGAGGACTTTACTGCCCTAAACCTAGATGCAAGAGTGGATGGTGGTAGAGGTTGTTTGTTTCAGATGAAGGTGCAATCCTCTCTATTGTGGAAGGTGGAGGAGTATCATTGGGGAGACATAGAGTGTGAAGTTATGGACGATTGTGTTGACCATGGAAATGCTCTGGAAGCGAGGTTGGAGGTTGGTAATAATCGTATGCGTTTATGAAGGAAGTTTTTTTCCAAGAGACAATGCATGAGTGAGTTCTTCATTTGTTCCAAAACTCACTTGTAGCGGTACACCCTAGTGTTTCCAAGATGTACTAAGGACTGAGGGAATAGTTTTTGTGGCCCGAGGTGAAATAGGAAGTGGTAAAGTTCATGGAAAGGTTTCCTAGTTTGTTAGTAGGTGAAGGCTGAACACTGGGTCCAAGGATCCCCGAGTGGAAGTGGGATGACATATCGATGAATTTCATCATAGTACTACCCTGGGTTCAAGGAGGTTGTGGTGTTATCTGTGTAGTGGTAGACCAGGTGACGAAATTAGCTCACTTCCCAGCGATCAAGGATTCGGGTGTGGTGGATAACATATTATGGAGATAAGTGGATGAGGTGGTGCATATTCATGGAGTTCTAAGGTCCATAGTATCGAATAGGGATGCATGGTTTAACACATGCTTCTGGATGGGATTGCAGCATGCATTTGGAACCCAGCTACGCCTTACCACTACTTTACACCCACATATATATGGGTAGTCAGAGTGGACCATCTATACCTTAGACGATATGATATGGGCATGTGTTTCGGACTTCAGGTGATCATGGGAATGAAATTTCCCCTTAGTAGAGTTTGCCTATTATAATAGCTATAACACTACTATTGGCATGGAACCGTTTGAAGCCTTTTACGGGAGGTCATGTCGTTCGCCCCTGTTCTAGAATGAGGTTGGGGAAGAATGTGTTCATTGCCTATAGGTACTATAGAGCACAAACAAAAAGGCTTAGCTTGTGTGTGAGAGGATAAAGGCAACGCAGTAGTGGTAGATTTCATATAAAGATCGTAGG
The DNA here is from genome assembly GCA_963277665.1 of Viscum album. NCBI lineage: Eukaryota > Viridiplantae > Streptophyta > Magnoliopsida > Santalales > Viscaceae > Viscum > Viscum album. The sequence continues at coordinate 211,656,810 of OY728125.1, forward strand.
AGGAGGCCCTTGACGTTTGAGGTTGGAAACCATTTATTCTTGATGGTTTCCAATCGATGTGGGAAGCGATGGTTCTGCAAGGGGAGAAAGCTCCATCCTAGGTTCGTCGATCCATTAGAATTTTTGGGATGAGTCGACGAGGTTGCATATCAACTGGCATTTCCACCTTATTTGGAAAGGATCGACGACATTTTCTACAGCTCCTAGCTTCATCGATATCTTTATGTGACTGTCATGTCATTGACTGAGGAGAGTTGGATATAGGAGATGGTTCTACGTTCTTGGAGTGTCCTATGAGGATAAAAAATTGAAGGGAGAGGGTGCTTTGTGGATGAACCATCCCTTTGGATCATGTGTTGTGGAGGTGTGGTGGCCTCGGGGAGAGTACCTGGGAGCGAGAAGCCCAAATGAACACCCAGTACCAAGAGCTGTTTTGAGTAGCTGTTTAGAGCCTTCTTGGTTGAACTACTGTTATGTAATGCTGAATTTGTTGGTTTTTGAGATGATTTGTTTCCCTACCATGTGAATGCATATGAAAAGTCCTAATATGTGGTGATGGGATAACATGGTCCCTAATCATGAATCATTAAGGTGGATGTGATTCATCTCATGAGGAAGAGTCAGTGCCGCCCAAAGTGGATAGTATCTTGACATAAAGGAATGAACTTCCTGATGCATGTGTTGGGATAAGGAGGTCCTTGGGTTTTTGATGGATTTTTATGGTAGTTTTTCCCATATATGTATCTTCTAGAGTGGTTGTTTGGGTTACTCATACATTCTTTAGGGAAAGAATAATTTTGAGAGGCATCTGATGTAATGACACAGACACTCTGAGTCCATTAATTTTCCATGTTCTAGTTCTTTGGGCACCTTGGATGCTTGTATGGATCTGAGGGGTAGTGTGTGGGTGGTAGGATGACACCATGGTGTTATCCATTGGTGACAGGGATCGGTGTGTCAGACACCAATCGGTGCCTCAAGGCCTTGTCGGGATTTCCTTCCCTAATTTTCCATGTACCACCACTTTTGTTTCTTTTTAAAGTCGAATAAAGTTGTTTTTAACCCCATAATCAATGTTTTAAATACCCCAGAAGTAGGGACACCCTCATCAAAACCATTATAATATAATAAAATGAAATACATTAAAGTATAGTAGTTATGGACACCCCTCCGATGTGAATTATTAAACACATCTTGTGTAACGGTCCAACCGTGTGGCAAAACACTATCTTCTTTTAAATCCAATAAAAATTATTATGTTGTAACTTGAGGATCTCACCTTTTTTTCACATTATAATTTAATTCCATCTTTTTATGGGCTGTATTCTTCCATTCCATGGTCCGTTTGGATTCCACCATCCCAAGGCTAGTGGTACACCTATTCTAGAGCCTTTCATACTCATTTTTGGAGCCCTCTAAATTCCTCCCCGGCAAGTCGCGCATCCCAGTTATTCACATGAGGTGAAAAGCATCAATAGTTGCTAATCCAAGTAGGATTTTTCCTTCGTCTCTCATAACTGTGTATTATGTTGGGTGGGTATGATAATGTTTCATATAGGTATGGATGAAACCAAACCATAACAAAGATAATAAACAGATTTAAAGAATGAAGGAGTGTGTTTGATAATGCTGATGTTCTCTTTTATCTTTTCCTATATGTTGTGAATTGAATGGGATTATGTCCACTAAAAATCGTGGCATTTGGTGGTCCTTTCTTGTGCACTAATGAACCTTTGTTTTTCTGGATGATCATGTGAATGAATGGATGTAACATGGAAACTAGTTAATCACGTAAACTCAGTTGATTAAATGGATTCCCAATAAATACGAATCCATGTGTGGTCACCCTGGTTAACCCAAAATAAATACATGACTAAATGTATGGTTTTTTAAATCTAAAAACTCTCTAGTATTGTACTATTGAGGTGTGGTTGTTTTTCTTCTTGCTTGTGGGGTTACGTGGATAGGAATGAGATCCTCTATTGTGTAGTATTAGGTTTTTGGACCTAAGGTTGTGTGGGGCCATATGTTGGGGCTTAGATTCGTTCCAATACATTGAGGGATCTCGCTGATCCCTTTTGTTGTTGTGAATTTACAGGATAATAGGGTGTGAATACAAAAATTGATTCATGGCTATTTTTCTTTCCTTGTCTTGTTGTTATGCCAATTAGTTTCCTGATAGTGAAGATTTATCTAAATAGAATCACTGGAATATGAAAACATAAATGGGATCAATGGGGAATTGTTTTCTGGGAATGAGTTGTCACATGGTTGTGGCTGTGGTGTTTCTTATGAATGAAGAGTCCAAAGGGTGTTTGTATACGGGATAGTTTTGGAACCCCTAGGCTAGGACGAGTTCTTGTTACCAGTAAGAGTAATTTAGTTCCTCTGAATATTATTCACACCCCACCCAAGTTGAGCAATTTGTGCCGAAAACCCCCACTTCATGGGGGTTGTCTTTCCAACACTTTTGGGAGGGGCTGGTTGTTATCTCATTTTTTTCTATTTTTCCCGAGTTTCCCAAGACACTTTTGGAAGGCTGTGATAGCTTGAGTTCCATTATACCCCTAGATTCTTCTTGTAGGGTATGTTGCGGTAGTTGTCCCTTGTGTCTGTGGGTAGGTTGTTTCCCAAGTGTTTTCGGAATGAGGCCCAGGTTTCTTCTGGTGCGATAGTAGTTGTTCTGGACCCAGTGTTTGTGTGTGTGGGTACATGTTATTGTGGCCCAGGTGTTTATGGGCAGGTTGTGGTCGTGGTCTCATAGGTGTGTGGGGGAATGGTATGGCAGCTGGACTATGGTGAAAATGGCAGGGAACGTCTGACATGTTAGATGTATTCAATAACGATTGGGAAAGTGGTGCAGGGTATTGAAACATCGATGTATTATTAGTATTACCTTACTTGAGTTGCATTATTTGGGGAGTGTGCCGTGGTGAGGTTTGGGTTGGTAGTTTTACTTTCTTGGTGCTTTGGTTATTTCCTTTTCTCAAAATGAAATAGTATGCCTCCCCATATGTGCACGAGAGCTTTTGGTTTCCCCTACTATGTATAGTTGTATACTCACCATATGTATATAAAACTGCTTTCAGGTTTCCAGGTGGACTTCAATGGCCGTGTGAGATCATACTAGTTCAGACTTTAGTACATTTGTTGTTACATTTTATATTTTCATTGGTACATTCCATTGGAATTTTCTTGTACTTATGCTGCACTTACTTTTGGAACAAGCAGATGGGAGTGGTTTGTTTCATCATTAAATCTACCTCTAATTTTGGTGTTTTTTGGGATTTACTATTTTATATCCAGATCATACAAAATAAAAAGGGTAATGCCTTTCATTTTGTGTGTGACTCTATACCCTTGGTCCTAGTCATCACTCTGAGACCTTTTGAAGGCAGGTTTCGTTTGTTATTATCTCCCCTTCAACATGAGAAAGGAAGGGTATAGAAATCTATTATCCCTTCCCTGATCTTGGTGAAGGCGTTCATGAAAAATCTCTTATTGGATTCGTCACTATTGAATAAAACCCCTTATCCACTATAGGGTTATATAAAAATAGTTACACTGAATAATATTATCTTCAATTCCTTGATATTTTCATCACATTCATTTTTCTAGAGGAACTTTTGACCCATCTAATTTAACTTCATTATTTTATTATATATTCATGTAACCTTCTCCACAAAACATTGATAATATCCAACTATTGCAAGAAAACTATGGATCTCAGCCATCATGGTTGGTCTAGTACAATATTTAATAGCCTCAGATTATATGGATATGTTGATATACCCTCCCTTTAGATTATAATAACTATAAATGAAACCTTTTATAGTAGAAATTCAAAATATGTAAATTCCTTATACGGTGTATTGTACCATAGGTTCTTCAGCACAATTCTTAAGTGATCTTCATGATCTTCCATTCATTTTTAAAATATAACAATATCATGTATAAAGAATACCAAAAACTGCTCAAGGTATTCACAAAATACTTTATTAATTATATTAATCAATATATTAGGGTAATTAGTAAGGAAATATTTCATCACTATCTATTCATAGTGTTCTTACCTTGTACAAAATGTTAATTTATGTATATCCTCCTTCTTTACCCTCAAATAAGGCTATCAAGAATGAAGGTATATCATGGAAAAGTATTGAGATTTTTGAATTTGATCAAACAAGTCATTATTATGGGGAAGAGGATACTTTTATAAAATTTTGATATTCTATAGATTTAGATAGTCAATTTAACCTTTCACTGATCCATCTGTCTTTTCTTTAAAAAGAACTGGTGAACCCCAATGTGATACACATGAATAAATGGATCCCTTATCAAGGTTCTCCCGAAGTTTCTTCTTCAATTATTATAATTTAATGGGGTCTATTTTATATATAATCTTTCAAATTGGTGTGTAATTTGGTATGAGTTCTATTGATAACTCAACTTCATGTTTTGGTGGAAGGATAAGAAACTCTTCTCAAAAGAAATCATCAAATTCCAACGCAATATGAATATCATAAATTTCAAGTTTGTCCCAAACAATTCGTTATAAAAACCCCTTCTAAATGGTATTTATGTCCCATATAATAGATGTGATTTCGATTGTAATTTATCACTTATCTCTACATTGATAGAATATCATAGGTTGGATTAGAATAACAAATGTGGTTTCCCTTTCTCGATAATTTATGTTAAATTTTTGTAAATAAATCCATTCCATGGTTAAGATAACATCACGTTAAACCGGAGGAAGAATGATAAATTTTCATGAAGATTCATCTCACAAAATTCAACTAGATAAGAGTCATATATTTGAAATATGATCATTATATCAATAGGAGTTTTTACTAATAATTCTATATTTAATCATTTTAGTGGAATCATGATACCCATTGAAAATTATTAAAATATGAATTAATGGGCAGATCCATTGTCAAATAAGACATTAGCTATTCTTGAGAGGATGGTTAGTGTACCTTTGACAATGTATTTATCACCCCCAATCATAAATAGTGATCTCATGAGATTTACCTTTGATTTTAGCCAAATAGGATGCTAAAATTTAACATCATCATCAACCTTTAGATATGGAAACTGGTTAGCATTTTTCCAACACTCCTTGAATTTGAAGCACTGGAGTGTGGGTGGTGAATTTTTACATATTTCTCTTTATTCAAATCAATAGGTAACTTATTCTCATCACTTTTGTGTTAAAATTCTTTATGAACATACTTTACATGCTTAAAACATTTACTAGTCACTTTAATACAATTTACTCATTCCTCTTCCCACACTTTGAACAGAATGGAATGGCCATCTTATTCCCTCCATTTCTCTTGGATTTTCCTTTGAATTCTATTTTTATTTTCATATTAAAACCATGAGATTGATAAATAACTCCAAACTCCATTTCCACCGTGATATCACATCAATAAATCTCTTCAAATCCACAGATGTCTCTTTTTTATAACACCATTTAGATTCTTGGTTTTATGCCACTGAATAATCTATTAACCACTCTTTTAGGTTGGATGATAATACTTTATGTCTACCTCACAAGTCCTGTAAGAGTTTAGTCATAGGTACCAGTGGATTGATAATCATTTTTCTTGTGCTTAAAAAAATCCTTCCCCATATTCATATGAAGAATATGATGAATCATCATACAGAAAAATATGTTCTTGAACTCATCATTATCCACCAAGTCAATTTCATCTTATTACCTCATATTATTTATTAGGGTACACCATTGATGCAATTCACCATCCAAATGCTTCATATACAAAATGAATTTTTCAGGTTCCAATTATTAAAGAATGGAAAATATATTTTCAATGGTACTAATTCATTTCTATGAAGCTTGTGGATCAGTGGTTAAACTAAAGGATGGTAGATGTTCCCTTATGAAGGAATCATTAGAATGTCTTTCCATCCTTTATTGATTCTAAAATCTAGTATGACTCATGATCTCTGAAAGTTATGTTAGCATAGTATGTGAGAAATTTCATTCTAGTTCTCATAATGTTTGGATGCTGAAAAGTATAATCATTTCATATTCTATTGCACTCTATATTAACATGGTTATTCTTGGCTCTATCCATTTACTAAAACCAAAAATAATAGTTTAAGAAATAATAATCATATTGTAGAACCCAATAATCATGATAACAACTTATATGATGTCTAAATCAGGACATAATATTTTTATCCATGAACCCATCAGTTTATCTTAGGTCATTCATATTCATCCTCCATTTAAATACTTCATGATTTTTTGTAAATACTTTTTTAGATACCAAACAATATACCATGGGAGTTTCAATGTAGGGATACAGTAAGGCTCGTTGTTATTCACCAGGTGATGATTGATTCTAGCTTCATGTGTCCTATTCCAATTTATTACCAATATATACCTCTATGCCACTTCCAAATCCAATTGTGATATCAATTCAATGATGTAATTTCGTGGAATCCATTCACTCTATCCCTTACCAAAATTCTAAGACTTTTTCTTACACATTGTCACATACTAATACTTGTCCTTAATCATGAACATAGGGATCTCACTAAAGATACCTCATAATATTTTTCAATGAATAAATAATCATATCATATGATAATAACTATAGAGACCCAGGTTTATCATATATATACATTTCCTAATTTTTTATGAATATTTATTACATTACTCAAACGCATGGATGAGGACTATAATGATATAGTATCTTTTAAAACATAGAGGCACAAAATATTTGCTCACAGGAAAACTAAATCATCTCCTACTATGATCATCATAACTATAACCTTTATTAGACTTATCATATAAAATATATTTATTCCTTACCTAGGAAAAGTAAATAAATGAAAGGTGAGATCAGATGCTCAGAAATGGTAAATATGGGTGATAGTAAGCATAACATGAGCATAAGGGTATGATAACATGAACATAAAATTTTAAAACTATACCCTAAATTTAAAAGATCATAATCTTGGTTCATTGAATAATTATTTTTAGCTCATAAGACAAAAATAATATTGTAATCAAATAACATTAGCCACAAGAGAATAACGTTATCATAAGAAATAGATTAATGGAATACACATAAACATATAAATTCATTTACATATTAGTCAATGCTCAATGTTAAGGATATCATAGTGTAGTTGGTTCGCACCCAAAACAATAAATGTTCTCATGGTTCAATCACAAGACCAACATAGTAGACATAGTCGATTACTGAATGGGGGTCCACTCCCCATTCTTATCGTATATATCTTAAGGGATATAAATCATTACCAAATTTATTGGAGGTATATATTGGTGTCACCAATATCATGATAAAAATCTCATGTATTTGTGCCAAAAGATCATATAACATTCATTATATCATTACCCATGAAATGATAAGGGTTTCATAAACATTTCATCACATCACAACATTTGTAATGAAGATAGGTTTTCAAGTCATTTAATCATTTTATCATATAATAACCCATGAAAATAAATTTTTTTCATATGTATCTTCTCATTTTATAACCCATGGAAGATAAATGGGTTTTATAAAAATCTTTCCATCACAAATAAAAACTATTTAGAGAAATAATATAGATGGTATCATTAGATCATATCCCAACTAAGGGATACGCAACATCACTGGGTTTCTTCATAGATGGAAAATGATTTTAAAATACCTTTTAAAACATTTAATAAGTCAAATATACCTTACACATTGAAAAAAACACCTATTTTTAACATACTTCTTTTAAAATAATTTTCATTGGAAATAAACATGTAAACATATTAAAGAATTTTTAAAATAATTTAAAAAATTTCTTGAGGAAAACATCCTTTCCACATTGAAAATAAAATTTTAAAACATAAAAAAATTAGAAATTTTTTTTCATTGAAAATACTTTTTTTAAAATAACCATAAAAACATATAATAAAATGTTCAAAGAAATTATTTTCCATGAGGTAGGAGAATTATATTCATGCCACACAAATTACAATGAATATTAATTTTACCTTTTTTTTAAATAAAAAATGGGAGTTTTTTGGAAGAAACATAATTATTACATTCAAAATATTTTTTAAAAAATCATGCATGGGTAAAATTGTTTAAAAAAAATAATAGGACAATAATAAATTGTTTCTAAAAATATTCTTCTAAAACATGTTTTTGGAATAAAATGGATTTTCGATGGAAGAGATAAACAAAGTAATACTTTATTAAAAACATTCAAAACTATTTTTGGTACCAAAGAGTGAGAAAATGGTAATATTACATGAAAATATCATGACTAACTAGAGGGTAATAAAATCAATGTGTTTCATGAGATATAGATTATAATATTTTATAATCATAAACATAATCATAAACAAATTTGATAAATGATGATATTGTAACATAACAATTTTACCACATTGGTAAATTTGAATCCTAAGCCCCATGAATGAATAACATGAATTGAAACATAAAAGTTAATATGGATAAATAAATTTTGTGATATTAAATGTCAAAGTGTCTGTTTATACACCTCATAAAAAAATATCATTTCATAACATAACATATATATCAACTAAGGAAAATGAGACACAAATCCATTACCTTCAATCTTGACATCCATCATACACATTCAAACCTCCTTTATAATAAATTCTAGCTTATTATAATTAAATTATATAACAATATTTAAATATATATCATACCATATATGATACTCCTGTGACCATTTATTAACTATTTATTAACAACTCTATGTTAAAGTTATCTTTTGGGTAACAACCACATTGTTTTTCACATATGTTTTGATTTTTAATTTTTTTCCTACTACTTTGATCTTGATTTTATCATATCTATAATGATAAAAATGATATAAAAAACATATATATTTAGTATATATGTATTTATATTAATCCATAATATTATGAGATAGATAATGAAATGCACCATTCATCGAGATGGTAGGTGATAAGTATGCATGAATGATATTTTCATTTTTCTATAATATTGGAATAAAGAGTGTAAAATGATATTTTATCAATCTAAAAGAATTTTTATTTCATATATATAAACGGAAAAATAACATAAAAACATTATTAAAGAGAAAAGGTAAGGATAATTTAATTTGGTTTGAGTCATAAATGAATTAAAAATGTATATCCCATAAAATAAAACGTGAGTATAATTAAATTAGTTTTGAGTCATAAATGATATCCAACTAAAGTAAAATTATGTTAAAATATTTTTTAGAAAAAATTAGAAATGGTCCACTCTTGTGCGTTTCAATAGAAAATTTTAGAGTCTTTAATGTGGAAAATGCTTAATTATTTGCATAAAACCATAAATTGAATAATATTTTTATCACAATAAAATATGTTATTTCATAAAAATAATGGTGGTAGAAGATAATTTATGGATTGCACTTGAAAATGGCTAAGAAACTGAGATGTTCCTTTAAATCGGGTTTAATTTTACCGAATAATTGATCTACATAATTGATTTTGGAAAATATAAAAATAATTTATAAGAATTATATGTAAATAATTAATAATTACATTGGGGTAAAGAGTTATAATGTGTGACCTGAATAAAAAATATATGTTCTAGAAGAATCCTCTACCTATTGTCTAAACGTGCTCTCCACTTTTATTTAATGTCCCAGATAATAAAAATCAATTTATTAATAATATATTTAGGATCCTATTAAAAATTTATTTTATTTATTATAATTTAATAAATTTCATCGATGGAATTTTTTAGGAGTAATATGATTCATTTTAATAACCTGAGAGTGTTCTTTTTCTTGGTTTTCATGATTGGTTCACTTGTATACATAGTTGGAAGCTCATGTGAAAAATAGATTAATTTTAAAGAATTGAAATTATATATTATCGAATAACTTACATAATATTAAATTATTTTATATATGTTTTTGTTTCAGGATATTAGGATTAGTCAATATATAAAATAATAATGATGAATGATAGTTTATTTTGGTGAATTTTCGATTAACACGAACTAGATTTTTTTATTAATTAATATTATGAATATATACTAGTTAAAGAATATTATATGACTTATAATGTGTATGATAAAATCTTATTTGTCCATAATATTGGTTTTATGAAAAACCTTGATGGTGGTAATGGAAAATGAAAATGCCTTGTCACCAATGTAAGAAAATCGATATATCACGGATGATATTATCATTTTCATAATAATATGGATAGGATAAGTGAATTGAATTTGGATTTTTCATAAAAAAAATTAAATTAATGTACATCTAAGATATGGGATTCTTTATTTATGTTTTTATATAGTATTTAATGGGAGGATAAAAAAAAGAAATGAAAAAGAAATGAAAATAAAGGTAAACGAAAGGGGATATTACCTCATCAATTTCGTCACTTTGAGAACCACTTTAAGGGGATTGGGATTTGTATTTTATTGAGAAACAATTCTCATGGACTTGGTTAAGAGACTTTTGAATAGTATTTTGTATAAATATTACAAGATTCAAGGCTTATGATTTGTGAAGAGGGGAGCTGGTGAGGAGTGGTATTTATATTGGGAAGAGAGGAGTATTATTTTTTATTTTATTCATTAGTATGTTATTTTGGGTCATGAATAATAATATATTTGAATTTATCAATAAATATATTAATATATATAATTATAGTTTGATATAATGGTCTTACATCATTAGTATATCTTCTATGACTCTATAATGCATGTATTTATTAAATACGGTAAATCATCGTATTTCACATTTGACCAATAATTCATTTACATTATAAAATCCTAAAACACCACTATAAATTTATATATATATATATAATTCAAAAATTGAATCCATTTTATGTAAATAATGTTTTACATATGATAAATTAAGATTTTAATTAAAATAATCATTTATTTGAAAAAGAACAATTTTAAAATTATAACATATTTTTTGACACATTAAAATGATAGATATGTTATCATAAAAATATCATATAATCATAATAAAAAAATTATTAATTTAATAAAATAATTTATGAAAATATATTTTATTTTATACTATTATATTTATTATAAAATTGTAAATAAATATTTATGTTTTATAAAATACCAATAATTAATTTATAATTTTAAAAACAATTGTTTTCATATTCAATGAAATAGATATAATATGCTTTCATTTATAATATAACCAATTTTTATTTATAAATTTATAGGTCAATTTACTATTCAAATCATAAATATAATATTAATATAATGAAAATTAACAATTTATAAAAATCGGGATTTTTCACTATTATTTGGAAAATATATATTTTCAAAAAATTAAAAAATATCACCATAAGAATATTTTGAAATTAATCTTCTCAAAATGAAGTTTATTTTTCTCAATAGAATTTATTAATGTGTCATAGTTTAATTTTAAAATAATTGTGCCATTTAAAGGTGATAAAACATCCTTTGGAAAAATATATATATTAAATACATAAAATTGGACTCATTCATATATTATGCTTATAAAATAATTTGGATTCATGTAAAAATATTTGGTAAAGTATATAAAATTTAAATTTCAAATTTTGAATAATTCTTTTCATTCCCACAAAATTTATTCCTATGTTATAAATGTACTTTTAAAATAGTGATATTTAATTTTACATCATTATTATTTTAAGCATGGTGTTTTGTGAAACCTAAGATATTGACGAAATAAAATTTAAATAGAGAAATATTATAAAATATATGGGTATCACATTATTCCATCCTTAAATAAATTTTGTCCTCTTAATTTAAAATTTAACGTGGAAAATAAAATTTTTATATTCCAAAATTCCATTGTGGGAAACTTGCATTAGAAATAGGGTTAATAGAATATCCTCTTAATAAGAGTGAAATGGAAATGCAAAAGCCATTGAAAATCTATGATTTCTTGTAGGAAATAATCAGTGATAATAAATAACAGGGTCATGTAAGAGGAATCTAACTATTATTTTCTAATGGAGAGTGATATAAAACAAGATCATTCGAATGTTAAGCACTAATAAACTGTAGATCTTCTTATCGATTAAGAGTCCATTTATTTCTCAAAATTAAAAATAAATGGATAATCATTCTATTCCAATTTATTTCCTAATTCTGAATGATTCATTTAATATTTAGGTAAGAAATTGATAAAATAATTTTCCTTTATTACATTCAATGGAATATGTATAACCTCTTCCTTTGGTTGTGATATGACCTATTTCCACTTCATCCCATACACTTAGAAATGAATGTAAAATATGAATTTATTTTAATTCCTAAAGAACCTTTAATGAATCATATGGTCCTTAAGTCACATGACATTAAATGTTTTACTAAATCTGATAAGGTTAGTATATGTTGTTAATGTACAATATTTTACAAAGTTTTACATGATCTGTTCTATTAGTATCCAATCTTAAGAATCATCTAAAACATTTTTCCCATAGTAAATAATAAACATTTGAAGGAAGAATAATAAATTTCAAAAATATACTGAACAAAATATTCTCCAAATAAATTAGATCTTAATACTACATTCGAAATATATGAATACCTTGATCACCAATAAAAATATAATGAAAACATACATGCTTCCAAATACACAATGAATAAGTAATGTAGTATAATGATTATAAATATAATGATTAATAATTCTTGAATCCTAAAACACAAATACATTAAATATTATTATTTGACTATATTAACAACATAATCTTTTCCATTTTCATTTTTTTCTTTTCTATATTTCCTTGACACTTGGGACATTCATTTACATAGTTCCCTATCACCTTAGAGTCGAAACATTGTACATTTAACTGCGTCTTTCATTCCCCTACATTCATGAGCTCGGTGAAATTTCTCTCCACCATTTTAATTAACTCTCATTCCCTTAATGTAATTATTGTGGTGTTTCTTCCAACAATTATCACATGTGGGAAAATAAATCATTCCCTTTTCCCATTTATCCATATATTTCTCTACCATTCTCATTTTCTATTGATTTCCCATTATGTCATAATACATAGATAATTTTTTCTCTATATTAATATCACATGAGTATATATCCTCATGTTATGAGAATGATTGGGTGCTCATTGCCCTTCAGAAGAATGGTTTTATCCCATCAAAGAATCAATTGATATTTCCCCTTGGACTACGTTTGTATTCTGTCATATGCATTGATAACCTTATAATGTTGGATTCAAACATGGAAATGTTTTCATCATCTTTATGATTTATACTCAATAATTTCCTCTCTATATCCTCTTTTTGTTATCAAGGGAGAAAATATCCCATTAAAAATTCATTAAAACTCTTTCATTCAATATGTTGGACCCTTTGTGAGAAAATTGTTTTAATAATAAAAAATTATTCCAATTTACAAATCTTTATAATTAAAATTTTATGTTTTAAGTGATGATAGTCTTGTCAATTAATATTTATAAATGAAAAGATTATGATACATGGTATAAAAAATTTCAATAATTCATTAAATCAATTATATTTATGTTTCAATGTATTTACAAGTGTATATTTACGTACAATTATGAACTTCACTTAATCTCGTAATTTTTTGTATAAGATAGACACTTTTTATGATTTCCAATGTCCTTGACACTAATTGGTTCATAGGAGTCACTTATGGTAGACTCAATGATTGGTAATTACTGATTAGAAGAAGACACTGATGTAGAAGTCACCATTAGAATAATGGCCATACCGATGAACAAGTCACCAATGATCGGACACACCGATAGTTCAATGGACTTAGAGTGGATCAGTCACTGATGGGTGATGCACTTATAATTCAATGGACTTACCAATGGATGAGTGACCAATGGACGACACACCGATAGTTCAATGGACATACCGATGGATGAGTTACTGATGGGCGACACACCGATATTTCAAAATGAGTCCCTGATAAAAACTCATGGATGCCCAGAGTCACAAATACCGATGTAAAGGACTCACTGATACAAATAGTCATCAATGCTGATAAATCAATACTTATGACTCACTGATAGTCATAGAAACATTTTTTAAATTTTTAAGTTGAATTTATATTGAAAGGTAATATTTATATAAATTAATGCTTCAAACATTATTTAATGTCGTATGTAGGATATTTGAAGGATAGTACGAGGTACATGCACGTGGGGAGATCATTATGTCTGATGGGCCTCAATGTATAAAATAATTACAATATTTATTACTCAATATATGAAAAAAGTAATAGAGAATAGAAATAATAATTGAAATCATGTAAAAGAGAATAACTCCAACAACTCTTGAGAATACTTCCAAAACCCAAGAACTCAAATAGAAGAACACACAAGAGAATCTAGAAATCAAGTTGAAGCTACTCAACTGACCTAAAGATCTTCTGAACAAGTGGCTGAACATCTCATTCTCTTGGATGACAGAACATAGAGGCTATAATAATTTCTTTTGAAGTAAAATTCTAGAAGAGTACATGAACAGAAATTCCATTGAATCATATGAATCTAGATCATCACTTGATAATATAAAAATTATTTTAAAACTAATTCTACATTTTTAGCTCTATTGTGTCCATTTATTTTTATTTTTGAGAAGTGTGGTTTCTTTCTGTACACAGAAATAGACTTATGTGCATAACTAGAGGATACTTTTTATCCTCAATATGACACACTATTTATCCTTTTGTATCCCACATAGAACTGTGGAAGAGGTCCTGGGGGCATGTTTTTTTCTTTTCCCATGAAGAACTATGGTGTAGGTAATGTGTAATGTGGAAAACCTCACGTGCTATTTTGAACAATGATCTAGGGTGTGGATCAAACTCATTTATTAATTTAAACTTCTTTATTGTAGGTGATCACCAAGTGTACACGACCATATCTCATCTTGAGACTGAATCTATTTTTTATTTTCCGTTATGTTTATTTTTTTTACTATGTTTTATAACATATTTTATTAAAAAAATTCATACACTATTATTTAGATAAAAAGTTTTTATAACTATATTGATGCAGTATGCTTGTTTCAAAAGTTATATTAATCTCTAGATTAGTATAGGTGAGAACTAATTAACATTTTCATAAATTAATTGAACATTCATGACTCTTATAAATTCACTAAAAACTATGTTATATTGTATTTTTAGTTAGGAGTATTTTTAAAATAAATTTTTTTAATAGAAATTATAATAGATACTCAATTCACCCACTATTTAGTAGTCTTCTCCAAAAAACATTTTGTATCAGAAAAATATCAATTATTTAGTTTTCAATGACATTTAAAACATTTTCAACTGGAATTGTAGTATTATTTCAAAGATCATAAGATTTTTGTTAATACAAAATTTTTATTGATTTGAAATCCTATCGAAAACAGTATTATGGAAACTATATTAGAAGGAGATAATATAAATAGATCACATTTTTCAATGGAATATATTAATCTTAGTGGAAGCTTAAAATGAAAATTCATTTAGAAAGAATGGGACTTAATGTCTGGACTGCTATTGAATGTAAACATGTATTCCTGGAAACTCCTAGAACCACATGGAATGAAGGTACCATGACTTCCTAAAACAATAACTATAAAGAAATGATTTATCTATAATTTTCACTAGGAGATGAAGAATTTGATCGCATTTCAGCCTGTAAAACTGCTCATGAAATTTGGGAATCATTACCGGTTTCCCATGAGGGAACATCCAATGAGAAATATATGAGATTAAATAATTATACTATGAAATATATTAATTTTAGAACATAGCCTAATTAATCTATTTCTATTATGTATCTCGGGTTTAATGAAATTTTGAGAACCATGATTTCATTAGGAAGAGTCGTTACAACTAAAGGGAATATCTTGAGGATTCTATGATGCTTACCAGAGGTATAGTGAGGGACATCAGTATCCATAAGAAAATTATAAAAAATGGATAAAATACCAGTGAAGGAACTTATTGGAAAATTAATGACGTATTAATAGGAACTAAATGTGAATCCAGAGGCAGAAGAACCAAAGTGAAAACTTGAAACCTCCATGACTACCACTTCCAAAAGAAAACAAATAAAGAAAGTCAAAGATTCTATTGAGAGTGAATGTAGGGAAAAAATAGCATCAGACAGTGATGTGGAAATGGATCAGCTATCTAGGTTATTTAGAAAAAAATTTAGAAATAAAATGTTCTTCACCAGATCAATCTTTAAAAGAAAATATGACAACAACAGAAATTGGAAAAAGTATTGGACAAAGCCTAATAATCATAAGAAATACTTTTGTATGAATGAAATTGGATAGGGAATGTCAGTGATATCTATCATAAATTGACATATAAAACGATGTGTGATAATAAAGATATGAAATAAAATAAATCAATGAATTCCAGCAAGAAAACATCTGAGGAAAGCTCTAGTGAAACTGCTTCTTCTCAAAATGAGAATCAAGATAAAAAAAACATGTGACTTATGAAAAATACCATAGAGATACTCTTAAAATATCCTATACATAATAATTGATATTCTACAGATGAATATGAATATTTAAATATGAAAAATGATAAACTTTTTGAGTATTGTAATATTCTTGAAGAAAATTTTAATGAATTTAAGGATACGTATAAATCATTAAAGAAATAGCATGCACTATCTGAAAATATTAAATTTTAACATAATTTTGAGAAAGATAAAAATTCGCAACTACTATAGAGAAAAAAGACCAAAAGATATCAAATCATCAATTAAAAAGGATCTGGAGAAGTTTACCAATGAGAAAAATACACTTATATAGTTACATGGTAAACAGATATCCCCTGGGTATTCTACAGGAATAGGATAATATCAAGGAAATATAAATTTATCTAAAACCCATTTTATAACTATGTTTGGAAAATTTTGTTCTCTGTTAAAAAAAAAAGATTTTACTACAAGTTCTAGTTTTGAACAATCTTTTACTGTATCAAGTTTTTTTGGACTAAATAAATTTTATTTATAAAATATTTCACGTTCTATAATTAGGAAATACATAAGACAATTGAGGATTTTTAAAGCCTTTTTTAAAAACGTATTTAGACCCAGACAAATATGGGTACCAAAATATTTTCTTGGATGAATTGTTTTGTAGGTAAACTGCCTAAAGAGTTCATGTATAAATCATTGGTACTTGGATATTGGATATTCAAGACACGTGATAGAAGATTACTCGATCTCAATGAATCTCATCCGGATTGATAGAGGTTATGCCACATTTTGTTACAATGGTAATGGAAAATCATCGGATTAGGTCAGATTGGTAACCCTAACTATATTTAAATTTCAAATTTATGTTATGTTGATGGATTAAAATAAAACTTAATTAGAATATATCAAATATGTAATGATGGATTTAATATCAAATTTGAAAATGATTTCTTCCATGTTTTTTATGCCAAAAATAATTTGGTATTTACTTCTCTTAGAAATGATAAATTATATGCTATAAACATTGACACACTAGAATAATAGAATGTTTCCATTCTATGTGCCTTCCACAATGTTTTTGGATCTAGTGCAGAAAACTAGGACATTGTAATGTACACTCCCTTAAGGAATTTACCAAAAAAGGCTAATTATAGACCAGTCTAAATTAGTGTTTCTAGAAAATAATTTTTTTTAATCCATGTAAAAACGAAAGAAATATAAAATAACATTCAAACCAAAGAAATGTGTTTCAACTACTCAACCTCTTGAGTTGGTTCATATGGACTTATATGGAAAATCTAGAGTTTCATGTCTCAATATTAAGCACTATGTTTATGTTCTTTTAGACATCTTCCCCTGGAATACTTTTTCATTTTTCTTAGCTCACAAAAGTGACGCTTGCTCTAATTTTACCAAATATGCTAGGACTATTGAAAATCGTAGTGGACTTAAAATTAAATCATTAAGAAGGGTCCATAACTATTATTTTTAAAATCAAGAATATGAATCTTTCTTCTCACAAAATGGTTATAGGCATAACATCTCTATCACTAAGACACCCCAACCGAATGGTGTAGCAGAAAGAAGAAATAGAACAATAACAAAAATATCTAGAACTATGATCAATGAATTTTACCTACCAATTTATTTTTTGGTGGAAGTAATTAATATAGATTTTTATATTATAAATATAGTCTTAATCAGACCTATCCTTAAGAAAACTCTTTATGAGTTATGGAATAATAGGAAACTCAAGGTGAATTATTTTAAAGTGTTAGGATGTAGAGTTCATATTTTTAACACTAATTATAATCTATATTATGTTTCCTAAAAATTTGATGATGGAATATTCCTTGGATATTAAACCTCATGAAAAGAATATAGTGTCTTGAATAAGAGAACCAAATGTGTGGAGGAATGCATACATGTCATGTTTGATGAAACATATCCATGATAACCTAATAACTTTCCAAAGTATCCTGAAATGGACATGTCAAATCATGACATTAATGTTAAACCATATAACCAACCATTAATTGATTCTGATAAAACATCCAATTCGAGAAATTCCGTAGATTCTATAAATAATAAACCAGAACCAATTAATGACCATAAAATAACTAGCCATATATTTACTAGGCCAACTAGAAGCCTTCAAAATCATCCCATAGATGTTCTATATTGAGATTTAGATAGATGAACCCAAACAAGAGATTCTTTGAGAAATCAGGTTGATCATCATGAATTCTTGTCGGAATTTGAACATAAAAATACCAATGATGCAATCAATGATGATTTTTTGGTGATAGATATTCAAGAAGATAATAATCAGTTTGATAGAAATAAATTATGGAATCTTGTTCCTAGACCAAAATATACCTTGAGCATAGTAACTAAATGGGTGTTTAGGAATTATGTGTATGAAGCTAGAAATATATTTAGAAACAAATCTAGATTGGTGGGACAAGTCTATAATAAAGAAGAGGGAATTTATTATGAGGAATACCTTTCACTGGTAGATAGGATTGAAACCATTATAATCTTACATTCTAATATAGCACACTTGGATTAAAGTCATTATTAATTAGATATAAAAAGTGCATTCATAATTGGTTTTATAATTGAGGATGTTTTTCTAAAAAACCCCCAATTTGTACAAATCGACATTATCCAAATCATGGTATCTAATTTACTAACATTGTATGTGGCTTCAAGTAAGCTTGAAGAGCTTGGTATGATATGTTATGTATCATCCTTATTTCTCAAGGTTTTACAAAAGTAGTTGCGTATCCTGCATTATTTATAAAAACAATTTCTAAATATGTTTTAATATTTCATATATATTTATATGATATTATTTTGGGATCTTTAAAATATTGAATATATAATGATTTTTAAAAAATGATGCAAACTGATATTGAAATGATTCTAATGGGTGAACTTATGTATTTTATTTGGTTTAAAATATTTTAAAACAAAGAAGGTATTATTTTAAATCAATTTAAATATACTAAATATCTTTTGAAAATCTATGTCATTATGGAATTAAGATTAGTGTAAAACCTATGAGTTAAACATATAAGCTGGATCTTGATGAAAATGGGAAATATTTTGATCAAGATGCTTACATAAGAATTATTTGGAGTTCACATTACATCAATAATTGTATGCCAAACATCATGTTTAGTGTCTGTTTGTGTGCAAGATATCATGAAAACCAAAAACAGTCACATTTAAATGATTTTAAAAGATTTTTCAAATACCTCAAATAGACTACTAATTTAGGACTGTTCTACCAAAGAAGAAAATCATTTGATATGGTTAGTTATTCTAATACCACCTTTGGATAGTGTCGATTAGATTGAAATACCATTTTTGGAAAATGTCACTTTTTAGGAAAGTCACTAATTTCATGGTGTAGTAAAATTCCAAATTCTGTTATATTGTCAATTACTGAAGTAGAGTAAATTATTGTAGGTTGTTGATCTGCAAAACTTTTGTGGATGAAACGCACATTATTAGATTATGGATTTCATTTCACACACATTCACATTAATTATGACAATATGGGTGCTATTAACATTTCCATGAATCCAACTTCTCATTCGAGAACAAAACATATAGATATAAGAAATCACATTGGTAGAGATCACTATCAAAAGGTGATATAAATGATGAGATCATTTGGAGTAAGCATCAACTTGTGGAAATTTTTACAAAAAAAAAATAAATCTCTGAGAGAGTGAGATACCTCACACATGAACTATAAATTAGAATTCTATATAGACTATTCGACCATATCCCCTTAGAAAAATATGTTTATCTATTACACATATCGATGTCACCCCATTCAGGTGAAACCAATCGGTGAAACCGATCTGTGAAACCGATATGTAAAACCAATCAATTAAACTAATCAATTAAAATGATCAGTGAAACCCCTCTATGAAACACCTCAATGAAATCGATTAGTGAAACTGATCAAGGAAACCGATCAGTGAAACTGATGAGTGAAACTGATCAGTGAAACCAATTAGGCGAAACAAATTGTCTGAAACCTATCATCTGAAACAGATCATATGAAACTGTTAGAGTGAAACTAATACTGATTTCAATAGAGGACTTTTATTAAATCTATATGTCTGTCTGTTTTAAACTAAAATGACATAGTTTTATTCTTCTATTTTTTAATGATATACCATCACTAAATGAGGAAAAAAACTAATCCATGATTCTAATACCCTTCAACACTCTAACCTCACTACCCTCAACCTTTTGACTTATTTCTTCAAACCAAAACCATAAATATGGATAAGAAAAAGAGTGTTATGGAAGAACCAAGTGAATAATCATTATCCAAGAGTCAGAAAGGAGGCTTGAGAAGTGTGGAAAGTTCTGTGAATGCAGAGTTGGGAAGGCATGTAGTGACTGCTAAGAAAGAAGTGTCTGCCGAGTAGTTGTTGACAAGAGAGTCTCTCTTGAGGAATGTTTTGGAATATCAATGGTGGATCATTTGGTTTTCAGAAAATGAGAGACCGTTAGAATGTGATGGATTCAAATGCTTCCATTTCGAATGGTCCCACTCCGCCCATTGCATCGGTAATCCCGGACTGCAGTGGGCCTGGTTCTTTGGCATTTGATAGTGGTTCTTCTCATCTTCCAATACCTTCATTCAAAGGATTCCATTTTGCGGCCTCCCCTAAGGCTAGGTCAGGATCGGGTTTCCTCACGGTCGGTTCTGTTTTGGCTACCTCTTTCAAGAAGAAGGGTTGTCCTGTGATTTCGGTTCTTGTGGTTTCATTCAAGGTGGCGTCCAAGGATATTAACTGGAAGCTGATAATACGTTTTGGTGTAGATAAGAAACTAGTGGCTATATTCCAGGATTGCATTCGTAGATGGGGTTTATCTCTTCCGGCGTCAGTGTTGATCTTTGATCAGAAAGCTTTCTGTATTATTTTGGCTTTGAGGGTTGATTTTGTTAAATCATGGAGTAGTAGTCCGCATTTTGTGGGGCACTGGAGGTTCTCTCTTTATCCATGGTCAATGGAGGCTCATGTTGGGAGAGAAGGATCAAATACGGCAGTTTTGATTGACATCTAGGAATCCCTCTTCCCCTTATGAATGAATCCTTGCTTAGGGAAATTGGGTATTTGTTGGGTTCCTTTGTGTGTGCGGACGACATGACGATTTGCTTGATGGAGGCGTCTGTTGCGAGGATTTGTGTTGAGTTGGATCTGTCTCGTCTACATCAAATTCACCTAGTGCTTCGGATCGAAGGTATAGAGGATCATCATCAACTGCTGATGTACCCTATTGTTCCCAGTTTTTTATCTTATTATCATATTTTTGGTCAAACATTGTAGATTTTCTGCAAGGCCCATATAGGGGATTCTAGTTTCGGGATAATTCGAAGACTTCTGTAAGGGTTTCGGCTCTGTGTTTATCTTCAGAACCGATGGGGTGTGATAAAGGAAAGGGGTAAGTCATTATAGGCATCCTTGTGAGGATCCCTCTTCTTCGTAGCCCTTGAGTCATGAAGTTTTTAAGCCTCTCTTTAGTGATATGGTTTTATTTAACAAAGCTATGGGGGGGGGGGGGGGTTGTCTCTGATGCTTTGTGATAGGGGATTCCCATCTGATGGGGTAGTGCTCATGAATTTATTCTAGACTCCTCACTCATGTTTTGATCCTTGGGTCACCTCCTGTATATGCATTTCAGAGATCGTACCGTTGGAGTCTGGCTTTGAAGATTAGGGAGTGGTGATGTCCTCCTCCCCTAGGGTGACAATCTTCAATTGGTGGTTTCTTTACCCCCATTGTCTCCTATTTCAAAGGATCCCTCTTCACTTCCGCACTCTCCCTTAGTGTTGAATGGTGTATTTTCATGTAAAGGAAGTGTTCAATGTGGTGTCTCTCTAGAGGGCCTCTCAAAGGCTTTATGAAATGGTCTATACTCCCCTGGCTCAGTTGGATCGAAGGTGCAAAGTAGAGTTCGCACGCGGTATTAATCTAGATTAGGATTGGTTTCGTTGCCAGTTGTATCTCATACATTCAGGGGCCATAAGTTTGTGGAAAAAACCAGACAATTTATTTTTAATGGTTAGAATCCTAAAATGGAATGCACGAGGCATAAGGGCTTGAGTGAAATATGATATTATAGTTAATGAACTTTTCAATAATTCTATATCGATATTTGAGTTTGTCGAACCAAAGCAGGGGCATAGTAAAATTAGGGAGTATTCTCAAAGGCTTAAAGTGAAGAGATTTATCCATGGGTATTCTCTAAACTATGAGATTTGGTTGTCTTATAAAAATCACATCACGGTTGATAGGTATGATGTGTCAGATCAGTTTTTGGCTACTAAAATCTGTATTGGGATTCATTCATTTTCCTTTGATTTAGTCAATGCTAAGTGCCTTGCTCAAGATAGAGAAACTCTTTAGAGGGATTTGGATGGTATTATCTCTAAATCTGATCCTTGGATTGTTGGGGGATATTTTAATGTCATAGCTTGTAAGGTGCGGAAAAATGGGAGTGGTTCTGTTCCTAGGACCTCTAGCCAAGCTTTTGTCTCGTTTATAGAAATTAGTGGTCTGTTGAATGTGGGGATTGAAGGAGATAATTTCACATGGTGTAACAATCAATGAGGAGGACATCGAACATGGTATATTCTTGATCGATGCTTGATTAATGAAGCTACATTATCTATATTCCCAGATTCCAAAGTCTCTCATTTGGCTTAGTGTCTCTCTTATCATTCTTCGCTTCGACTTTCCTTAGATACATGATCATTGTGAGGGGAGCAGTTCATGTTTTCTAATAACTGGGTGGAGGAAATAGGTTTCCCTGACGTGAGTAGGGTGTTATGGAGTCTACAACATATGGGAAACCCATGGATTACACTCCACAACAAGATTAGGCTTCTCAAATATCTTCTATGGCAATGGATGAAGGCTATTCCTATGAGGGATAATGATTTGGTTGAGATCAGCAAGGAGATTGTTTGAATATAGGAGTGTCTGGGGAAGGAATGGTATGAAATTCTTATTAATGAGTAATGGTTGAAAAAATATCATCTATATGATACTCTTCTAAGGAAGGAACGGTTGGCTATAGAAGGGGCTTGAATTCAGTGGATTCCGAAGGGGGACCGTAACACTGGATTTTTCAATGTTTGTATTAAGGTGCATCACTGTGTTCAGAGACCGAATATTAGAATGGAGTATGGTTTTTATTCTACTGATCGAGATGAGTTTGGAGTCATGTTCAATGATAGTATCAAATCCCTAGTGGCTGGGCCCAATCCTGGCATGAATGGTGGGTACCCAAGAGGGGATGCTGAAATTTTTTATGCTATTCTGAGCTGTGTTTCAGAGGAAGTCAATGGTTATTTGATGAGGACTCCGAAGGAGATTGAAGTGAATGAGGCTATTTTTACATTGAATCCGAAGAGAACACCAGGGCCCAATGGCATTCCAGGGTCTTTTTATAGGGCGTATTGGGACACAGTCAAGGGGGATATAGTGAGGGCAGTGCATGACTTTTTTCAGGGTGGGAATTTTTTTGGGTATTGCATGTTCAACCAAGATGGTGATGATTCCAAATATTTATATTCCACATTCCATTGATAAATGAAGGTCTATTATCATTTTTAATATTTATTACAATGTTTTTTCCAACATTCCCAATAAAAGGATGGAATCTCACTTGAATACTTGGTTGTCTACGGAACAACATGGCTTTTTTAAAGGTCCTTCCATCTAGGGGCAATAAGAGTGGTGCAAGAGGTGGTTGGTGATATTAACAATAATTTTATTGGGGGTAACAAGGTAATTAAATTATATATGAGCAAGGCTTATGACATATTGGAATGGGTTTTCATCTTAAGGGTGTTGGCTGGAATGCGATTATCTAATTGGACGATTGATTTACTTTTTCATTTATTCAATTCGGCCTAGATATCAACATCGTTTTTGGGAAAACAGTTTGGGTTTTCAAGGATTGCAGATGTCTTAGACAAAGAGAACCTCTTCCACCCACTCTATTCATCCTCTCTCAAAATGTATTTAGCTACTATATTTACTGGGGTCTTCTCTTGGGGATAGTTTTGCCTTATCAGAATCAGCATGTTATAAGGATTATTTCGCATTTGATGTTTGTGGATGACACAATTTTTTTATCAATGGCTGTAGAAGATCAGGGGAGGGGGTGAATGGGATTTTAGGAGAGTACTGCATGTGGATTATTCAGGTGGTGAACTAGGGGAAATGATTGTTTTATACATCCAAGGATATCACAAAAATTGGGGTAAGAACTCTTATAGACATCTTGAATAATTGAAGGGGGTCATTTCCTATGGAGTACCTTGGGGAATCGGTGATCCCTTACTCACTTATAATTCATCATTTTTACAGGTTCGTTGCAAAGATCACAGGGCTCATCTTCATTTGGAATAACATATTTTTGTTGTTTGGAAGGATCATTACCCACATGAATATTGTTCTTGATTCTATTACCATGAATGTAATGTCCACCTTGAAGGTCCCCATTAGTGTTTTCACAAACATGGAGTGGTTAATGGTGTCATTCATATAGGATGGGGAGATGGAAGGCAGGCATCACTAGGGATCTGGAAAATGACATTCACACCCCCACTAATATGGGGGCATTAATATGAATAGTTTTTCATTGACCATGCAAGGTATGCATGCCAAACATTCATGGGAGGCCATGGAAGGAAGAAAAATTTGGGGTAGGAAAATTTAGGATAAATATGGCGTTAATGTAAATGATAAGACAGTATGACCCACTATGATTTGGAAACTGAATCTCCCTTAACTGAAGGTATTGTATCTACACTCTAGGTGGATGTTTGGAAGTGGTGATATTAATTTCTAGCTGCATGATTGGGGGCCTGGAATGTTGTGGTTTCTAGGATTCCCCACAGCAAATATATCATTTTGTGTGCCCAGTGGTCATTCTGGTTTTATTTAGAAAATTTTGGATGATAATCAATGGTCTGTTTTCAATAGCATTATTATCAATGATGAGCATGATAATCCTATTTGTACAAGATCTTCGTCAGGTGTGTTTTATTTAAAGGTTTTTTCTCAGGTGATGGGGGATGAAAATTATGCTGATACATGTGTGGAGACAGTGTGGTGCAAAGAGGTCCCCTCGAAATTTAATTTCTTATTATGATTGGTAAGGAACCAAGCTTTTCCAACTGATGATAACATTTATCGTATGGGTGTTAGCTTTTCCTCTAGGTGTTGGTGTTGCCAGGATCCCCAAACAGGACTACTGAGGCATTTTTTTGTTGATAGTGATTGGTTTAGATGGATCTGGATGGTGTTCGGTGATTTCACTTGGTGGAATGGGTAGAGAGGTATGATGGAAATCTTCATAAGTGGATGGTTTCAAGGAGCCGACAATCATGGTCCTAAAGGAAGGCACATGATGTTTTGGTTTTAACAGGATACTGGACCCTTTGGAGAGCAATGAATGATGTTATTTAAAAAAATATTAGAGGTAACCAGGGAAGTATTAATTTTTAAAATGAAGAACTCCTTTCAGGACTTGGTCCGAGAGTGTATTGGCTGCCAAGATGCGCCATTGGTGAAAGCCATGATACCCAGTAGTTTCCTGTCCAGCCGATGTAGGGAGATGGGTTGTGGGTACTGGGTATGCTGGAATCCCTCCCACATAGGTCTAAAACTCAACACGTATGGATCCCTTAAAGGGAGGAGATGAATGGTGGTGGGGTCATTCAGAATTGGGCAGGGTCTGTTGTTGCAATAGTTTCTGCTTTCTATGGCAGGCTCAACGTTCTCTAGGCTGAAGCGCAGGCTATGCTCACGGGTTTGGAGATGTGCGGGTAGCAGAATATCATTCTTAAAGTGGTGGAAACTAATTCTTTAATGCTCTACAAAGCATTTGCAGGTACATGCTGGGTTCTGTGGAATAGCGTTTATATCATTATAAAGTGCAAGTAGATTTTGGGTAATATTATTAATATCACTCACACATGGCGGGAGGGGAACCAGGTGGCAGATTTCATGGTGTCCATAGGTTCAACCAATTAGAGTATGCCTATTTTCCTTAATATAGGTTCTTTTCCTAGATAGGGGATGTATTTTGTGATTAATGATGCTTTCGGATTGCACTTTTTTTGTCCTCTGTGATTTTGTTGTATCATGTTTTTCTTTCAAAGAAATATAAATTTTATTTTTCAATTCAGAAATCATTATATCTATTGATGTTACACCAATTTTTTCTCAACTGGAATGTATTTTTGGATGGAACTGAGGAGACTCAGATGAAATCAGTGGTAAAGAGAAAGGGAAATTCCTTTTCTTTGAAAGAGTGGGCCTAATGCTTAGATATGCCTCATAAGGTTATATTTGCTGACTATTAGGGTAACAATCCACCAAATATAGATATATTTTATTATAAAAATTAATTGAAATAGTTGACAAGAAAAGAGGAATCAAGGATAGAAACAACAACAGAGTTAGTTGTAGTGGCCCGAATGCTTATTAAGTTTATCCAACACCAAATCTTCCCATGTAAGAGAGATTTTTCTGCCTTGAAGTATCAGTATGTTATCCTGATTTATTTATTGAAAACCAGGTGAAAGTGAGTCTTTGTAGGTAACTTATGGTACAAATTTCTAATATAATCAATACATCTAATAAAGAGAATATTTTATACTACCTGAATATGATTTATGTAATGCTAAATTGGCAAGGATGGGTGGAATATGGGGATGAAGTGATCACTTCTAGTAGTGATTTTTAATTGCACATGTACATTTTCAAAATGATGAAAATAATTAGTATCCCATGGAGAATGATGGGGTTAGCAGATTTGGGGAAACGATATGAGGATTTTTGCCCCATTTATCATCCTACTAGACTATGGGATCATGATGACCCAGTTCTTAAACCTACTGAGTAGGTGGTGTATTCAATGGAATTGGAATCTAAGCCTGAGCTATCAAGAGAATAGGGGTCTCATATATATGATTAGAGTGACCCAGAAATTGTTGACATCCCTAGAGACATGATATATGGACCTTCCAGGACAAATTTAGAATTACTTTATCAAGAACCTTTTTTGTATGATGATAATAAGTAAGAGACTAAAGTCTTTGGAGTTGAAGGATTTGTAAGTAGGACTGATGATGATGAGGAGGAGGAGGAGGAGGAGGACGATGATTATGATTATGATGAGTAAGATAATTCTAAAAATGTGACTTAATCACTGAAATCAGGACATGAGGATGTTTGTTCTGGTGGGGTGTTTGTTTATTGAGTTGATGATGAGGCTAGTTCACAGGATGATGTTGATACCATTGGAAAGAATGTTACTGATCATGACAGAGACGATAATGGTGATTCTGGAATTTAGGATGGCCTTGACCATACTAATGATTCTCAAGGTATCATTAAGGATCTTGATGATGTTATGTATGGATTAAAAGTGGAATAAACTCATGATCATATTATACATGTTCCTCAAAATGAGGAGGAGCCTCATGTGGCAAGTGTTCTAGTGGAAGAAGTTCAAGTTTAGAATGTACTAATTTTGCAGAATGTTATTTTGTTTGGTGATCATTAAGAAGATGATAAATCTCAGATTATACCAATACCTCAAGGAAAAGGAGTATGAATAGATACTATGGATCCTAGAGATTGAACTTGTTTTGTTGATTGGAATAGAAATCCATGATATATTCTATTTGGGATAGATTATGGTGTTGATGAGGAGATGGTAGCTCCTCATTCCCCAAAAACTGATTTGGAACTAATTTCTCCTACATCACCTATCTTACCTAATGCTGATAAGACTATTGTACATATAGTGCCTAGGGACTATGTCACTAAGGCTGATCATAAACAGTTCAAGGCTGTTGTGTATGAGTCGGTGAGATTCTCTATTGGAGTCAGAAATAAAGCTTTTATATTTGGTAGTATTTTCAAGTAAGATACTAATCTGGTTTTTGGAATGGTAATTTAAGAGATATTTCCCAACATAATCACTAAATTTTAGACTATTTTAATACCTAATTCAATTCTAGGAGAAGAAGTGAAATAATGGGTCATGATTTAGAATTCCAATCAAATGTTTTCTAAACCACACATGGTTGTGTTATGGAGGTTCTCAGGAACCTTGTGACACATCTATTGAGTGAATATGTTATTATTTTGAAGGAGGATCATGGAAAAATGATTTCTGGTTCATCCAGTTCTGATGTTACCAGGCATGTTGTTACTGATAGGGTGACCCTCCCTACTATGATAAGAGACAAGCTCAAGGTTGTACAAAATTATTTTAAAAAAGAGTCCCTTACCAAAGATCATAGGAACACTAGCATGGTATATAACATGGTGAGAAGTTGTACAAATGAGGCATCCTCTACTCATAATGAGATTAGATAACATGTGAAACAGTATTTCTCCAAAATGAATACAAATAAAGATCTGAACAACAAATTTACATACATGGATGGGAACCTCAATATACACCATTGACTGAGGCATTCAAGAGGAAAGTGAGTCAGTTGAAAGTGTCTACTCCCAGTTGTATATGTTCATGGATAAAAATGAGGCTTTTGAAAAGTCCATGTATGGGGTGAAATCATCAATTATTTAATCATGCTTTTGAAGCACTACATACATGTATACGAAGAAGCTATTGTGGACCCTCTAGTTGTATCTATCAGACCTAGTTCCCTCCCTCCTGCTCAGTCAGCAGTATCACAAGATTTATTTCAGGTGAGGCCAGTGATCCAAGAGAAACCTCAGTGTACTGTTTTGTCATAGAGGAGATAAAGCTCTACATCAAATTCTCATATATCCATTTCTTTACCCAGTGTAACTACTCGATCATCCCCTCCTATATCCACAACACGACCTCCTGAAATCACTGTTGACCCTTCCGAAAAAGGGAATGTTCCAGAAAAAACCCATGCCATATCTGTGGATCATTTCTTAATAGGTCTCTGTACTTTTTATTTTTTAAGGGTGTCTTATAATGTTTTTAATCTTTTTACCGTCATGAATATAAGTTTTACATAACTATGTTTCTCTTGTTCTATTTCATTCATGATCTATTCTTTTACTTTTTACCATTTTTCTAATACCAAACGAGGGAGATATATATGGGTTTGATAACCTCTTAACATAATTGGGATCCTAACTGTAGCATAGGAAAGATGGAATGTAATCACTAAGACTACGCTAATAAAATTATTGCACAGAGCATATTGAAAATGCCTTATAGTTATATTTTGATTTCAAACTCACTTTTTGGTATGATACATAAAGTCATTCGTATTCATTAACTTCATGTAAAACTCATTAATTCCATGATTTGTGATTATCTGAACTGGGTAGATTTTTGACCCTTTTTTAGATAGTTGTTGAAATAATCTCAAATCTTTCTAATATACAAAACCTGATAATTCAAATTTTACTATTTAAGTGATTATAATCTTGTCAAGTAATATATATAAATGAAAGGATTATGTTACATGGTTTTAAAAATTTCAATAAGTCAATAAAGTTTGGATATTTATGCTTCAATATATTTTAACGTGTATATTTACATAAAATTATGAATTTCACTTAATCGGGTATTGTTATATATAAGATAGAAACTTTGTATGTTTTTCAAGGTCCTTGACACCAATTGGTCCAAAGGAGTCATCAATGGTGACTCATTGATGATGACATACTGATCGAAAGAAGTCAAAAGTGAATAACTCACCGTTAGAACAAGAACATGTCGATTGATGATTCATTGATGATCAGACACACCGATAGTTAAAAGGGATTACCGATGGGAGAGTCACTAATTGGAGAAGCACTGATAGTTCAATAGACATATTAATGGATGAGTCCACGATGGATGATCCAACGATAGTTCAAATGAATTATCGATGGATGAGTCACCAATGGGAGATGCAATGATAGTTAAAAATGAATCACTAATGATGACTCACTGGTTCCCAAAGTCACTAATACCGATGGAAAGGACTCACCGATATAGAGACTCACCGATGCTGATAGACTGATACTTATGACTAACTTGTGGTTATAGAAACTGTTTATATTTTATTAATTCATATTTATATCTAATTTTCATATTTAGATAAATTAACGTTGTTGACATTATTTAATGTAGTGTGTAGGACATATAGAGGAAAATACAAGGTACATTCATGTGGAGAGATCATAATGTCAACCGGACATCAATGTATAAAATAATTTCAAGCTCGATTATTCAATATAAAAAAAATAAATAGAGAATAAAATTAAGAAAAGAAAGTGCGTAAAAGAGATGAACTCATGAAACACTCGAGCATACTTAGAAAACCAAAGAACTCAAAAGGAATAACATATGGGGAGATCCAAAAATCATACTAAACCTACTCATCTAACCTGAACATCTTTTGAACAAGAAACTGAATATCTCATAATTTTGGAAGCCAGAACATCACGGCTACAACACTATATTTTGGTGTCAACACCTTGAGGAGGACTCAAACATTAATTACAGAACCTCAAATGAGTCCACAACTGCACTAAATAACACAAATATCCTTTTAAACCCAACTATAAATATTTATCTTTGTTCTGTTTGTTTATTTACATTTTTGACCAGTGTGTTTCTCTATATTTTACACACTCTCTGAATCATGTGCATAACTAATGGATACTTATTATCCAGAATCTTTCTCTCTATTTATCCTTTTCTATCCCATGTAAAACTTTAAAACAGGTCATGTGTGATCTGTTCATGGATTTTCACAGGATGAACTGTGGTAGAGGTCATGTGTGACCTGTAGAACTTTATGTGCTATTATGAACCCTGATCTAGGATATGGATCAAACTAGTTTATTAATATTAACTTCATGGTTTAAGATGTTAACCAAGTAGAGAGGAATAAGACTCAACATGAGACTGATCCATATGATTTAATATCTTTTGTGTCTATTTTTATTTTCTTTTACTATGTTTTATAAAATATTTTATTCAAATAAATTCATAATCTGATAGTTAGTTTAGAAACTATTTATAAATGTATTGAACCGTTATGATAGTTTCCAAAGTAATATTAATCATTAGATTAGAATAACTGAGAAATAATAAATCTTTTTTTAAATTCATTAAAATTTTAGGACTCTTATAAATTCCCGAGAAAAGGATGTAGAATGTATTTTTAGTTGGGGGAAATTTTCAATGATTCATT
This sequence comes from Viscum album, assembly GCA_963277665.1. Lineage (NCBI taxonomy): Eukaryota > Viridiplantae > Streptophyta > Magnoliopsida > Santalales > Viscaceae > Viscum > Viscum album. The sequence goes on from OY728125.1 coordinate 211,688,558, forward strand.
TTTGACAAAAATATTTATGGATACTTAGTTCACACCCTCTTGATTACTCTATGCTGATCAACATCATATTTGAAATTTATTGCTCCTCATCCGATTTTTGAATTAATTAACACCACTGATTTTTATCTAATGAGATATTTTAATCTTCCATGCTAAATTTCTCTATGTTACTACTTCAAAAAGTGATAAATATCATCACTACAGACCCTATCCATTCATCGACTATAAATGAGTTTTTATTCCCATTGAATAATGGTGTTTGTTGTCTCATTATATGGCCAAACATTGTGACACTTCATTTTGGACCAGGATACTCCATGTGAGTAATTTTATTACTCATAACCTGAATATGTTTTCCTAATATAGTTATATATTTCTATCCTCTATTTGAAGCTCCTTCTTCAATGTCATTATCTTGCATCGGATGGAAATCCATGCATGGAAAACATGCATCAGTATGGATTCCATTCCTTCAAAAACGATCCATTTCTAAAAATTTATATACCCTAAATTATATTATTAATCATAATGCATAATTTCAAACTAGTGACACATAACATAAATTGAAAATTTTATGCATAGCTAATCACATAATCATTAACATAGTTTCTTTGCAGAAATATTTAATCTTTAAGAATAATAATGGTTTGTAATGACAATAACAATTATCACAGTAATATCACATTAGATTGTCGAAATAAGTGCATTGTAAGGCTCATTTTCGTGTATACAGTTATGTTGATTCATGTCGGAAGAACCTTTTCAGAGTTGTTTCCCATAAGAATATAAGTTCCATAATCATCTAAAATTTGAGTATCTAGAAAGATATGTATTTCTATGAAGACCAACACAATCTATACATTACCAAAATTCTAAGATTTTCCTATTTGATTATCATCAAAGTCCATCATAGGGTTATGTTCCCTAATTTGTTTTGTCTAAATTTAGTTTCCAATGTTTCGACCAAACATTCTATGTTGCTGACTTTAATGACCCTGACCCTAGTATCCCGGAGCCGGTGCCTTACTTTATTACATTGGTACTATGATCACGTATTCAAATCCCAGAGGATAGAATAGTTTAGTAGATTCAGAAAACTAGATATGAACATATGTTTTACATTATTTATTGAAAGGAAAAATAACATATAAAATCCATTGGAAATATCCATAAACATAACTATTATCCCCACAAGTCATTAATAATATACATAATCACATCCTAGGGGGAAAACAAAACATATAAAAGGGGTGATCTCAGATGCTCACTAAGGGTAAGTAATATATAGGAAACAAATATACCCAATAACTAAATGTGAATAAGTAAAATCACATGTTATTAAAACATAAACATGAACATTTCAGGGAAGGAATAACTGATTATCAAAATAATTCAATATAAATAATCACATGAGAATAACACTTAATCATGAAAATTATACTAGTTGAAAAATCAGATGGAGTATCAATTAGTAATATCATAATGTGGGAATTAATAATGATGGATATCATAAACATACCATCAGTTCCTCGACCTAGACATATGAAAATAAATGGTTAAGGCCTCTGCCAAATCCATATCTGCTTTATTACAAGATACCTATCGATACATCAAGGGGATAGAGTGAGTAATTTCCATCACATGTTATGTCCAATGCATTATTCATATTAATGGGTTGATACATAAACAACATATAAATTTCCATGGTCAATAAATATTTACTCTAACCATTCATTGTAATATGGTGAATGGAATCAAGATAACACATTCGTAGTCAAACTGATCTCAAACCATTTAATAAAATATGGTAGATAATATCATAAAAGATCAACCCCATTTAATAATGAGAGTAAATATACGTAGTTGAAATATATTAAAATACTATAATAAAATCATTTAATAATTCTTGAGTGAAATACCCTTTTTACTTTTCAAAGAATAATTATTTTGGAAAAAATCATTTTTATTTGTCATAAAATCATATTGTAAGTACTAATATCATATAAAATAAAAGGTAAATATAATGAAATTATCTTTGAGGGAAAAATGATGTCCTACTAAATTTTCATTTTGTAAAAATATTTCTTAATATACATTATAAATGGGAAACTCCAATGTGGTTTAATAGAGAATATAACAGTCTTTAAATAAGAAAAAAGTTTAATTGTTTACATAAAACCATAAATTGACTATTATTATTTTCCATGATAAAAAATTGAATTTAGAATGATAATGGTTCCTTACAAAATATTAAGTAGTGCACTTGAAAATGGTTATGAAACAGGGAAGTTCTAATAAATTGAGCTTTATTATTGAGAAGCATTTAAGAGGGAACCTTATAAAACATGTATATATTGATGATCGAATGATGAAATTATCTAGATACATGAGTTGGGAACATATAAACAGAATTTAAAAGAAGTTTATTGAATGAATAAATGATAAAATTGTGGTAAATATAGATAATTCATAACCTGAATAAAAAATGGTTGTCCGAAATGAAACCCTTAACTTATGTCTGAAAGCGTTCTTCACATGTACTTCACATCCTTGATAATGAAATTAGATTCATTAACAATTTTATTCAAACAGAATTTAATTTTTAGTATAATATTATTAAGTTCATTTATAGTCTTGTTGAAGTGTTATAAGATTCATTTTCATCATCCATGAGTGTGCGTTCCATGGTTTTCCTGATTGGTTGACTTGTATAACTGTTGGTATGTTCATGTAAAAATTTGATTAATTCTCAATAATTGGAATAATATTTTATTATTGATCATTCATAAGATTAATTGTTCTTTAATATAATTTTTTAAGATATAAGGATTAACCATTAAATAATATGTTAATGATGAACATTAGTTTATTTTGGTTAATTTTAGATTATCACAAACTATTTTTTTTATTAATTAATATTATTTAAATATATTGGTTAGATAACATCATATAAATTATATTGTGTATGATAAAGTATGATCTATCCATAATAATTTTAATGAAAAACAATTTATCTTTTCAAAGTCCCTTTTTATAATTACTTCATATAGTATAAACCAAATAAAATTACATTCAAATCAAAATACAAAATTTATAAATAAATATTGAATTAAATAAGAAGAATATCAATAAGTCAAGGAACCTATACAGATGAAATACTAACTTAAACATTTGAATATTAATGTGACCCTTATAAAGAATAGACCTAATAATTCAATATTGACCACACCAATACCTGTATAAATAAAATATATCCATCGAATAAGTGAATATATGATATAATTATACCATATTATAAGTAAATAAATATTTTAAAAATTCTTAATTATGTGTTGATTTTTTGAAAGTCATAAATATTTAATTAACTTTTTTATTAATTTAATAATTAAAAATAAAATTTATTTTCATAAAATGAATTTATAAATTAATATTTTATTTTCTCATGATTATGAGAAAATTTTATGAGAACTCAGTTATTTTTTCAAAGTGTATTAAAATGAGTTAGAAATTTAGAATCTAAATTTTTTAATGTAAATGAAGATTTTAATTAAAAATTTAATTTCTCATATTTATAAAAATAATTATAAAATTTCATTCATTTTGTAATTCTACACATTGAAAAAGTTTAGGGTAAATTATTGTGATTTTTCTAAAAAAATAGATTTTTTGTGGTTAGTAAAATATGACAATTTACAATTAATGCTAAATACATAAATTATGGATTCATAGATTATGAATGGATTAAGCAAGAAATATAAAACTATAATTCCATATATTAATATATTTATTTATAATTGTAATACAATGTAATGTTGTGATCCAAAATAATAAACTAATGAATTAAATAATGAGAAAACACCCCTCTCATCCACAATAAATACCACCACTCATCACCTATTCTCCTCACACATTAAAAGCTTTGATCCTTGTCCAAATTCTACCCAATAATATTCCCAAACCCCTCCCCCACTTCCATGATCTCTTGGTCTCATCAAAAGATAAAAATCCTTTTCCCTAATTAGGTCTTCAATGATGATGAATTCAACAAGTAAAATTTTCTTTCCTTTCCTTGTAATTTCATTTAATGTTCATGGATTATTATCTCCTAACCTACCCTCATCCAAATTATATGAGAAGTATATTACATAAAATATACATTAATTATTATTATTATAATTAAATAATTAATCTTTAAACCCCTACTCTCTACCAATTATTCTAAAAATTAAAATGTCGTTCTTGAGGTGTTAATCTATCACCTCCAAGGACGGAAAATTTTCATTTTTTTAATGCCTTCAATGCGAGCCATAAAACTATTTTTATGGTGGATACAAATTATAATTATTTAGTACATTTTATGTAATGTTACATAATCATTATATAAACATGATGTTCAATGATGAAACAAATGAAGTTCATTTTGAGTGAAAAGCACCCACAATAAATCAAACAATTATCACTAACATCTTATGTAATGATTCATCTGAACCCAAAATAACCGAACAAAATATATGATAATTTAAACATATATATATTCATTAATAACTTATATCTTCAATTATGTATTTATATTTCCATTTTAAATAAATACCAAAACTCATATACAAGCGAACCGATCATGAAAAATAAAAAAACGAACACTCCCAAACGATGAAATCGAACACTAAATCTCATGAAAAAGGCCATAAATAAGCTTAATAAAATTATAATAAATAAATTAAAATCAAAAGGTTATTTAATGATTAATTAATTAATCTACTTTTATTATTCAGGACATTTATATAATATTCATAACCATTTTGTACATATTGTAAGGGATCTATTCCAAACATCTGTATTTCCTTCAGGTTACATTTTCTCCCTATTTATCCAATTTAGTTCTTATTATTTTTATTTAATCCTTATTAATTATGTTTTTATGTTACAAAATCAAGTATCCAGATCGTAAAATCTTTCTTTTATGGGTAATACTTGTTTTAATAAGGTTCCCTTCTCAAATATTTTTCAAGAGTAAACATGATTCAAGGGAACTTATCGATTTCTTACCCATTTTCAAGTACACCGCATAATTTTAATAATCCAACAATTTTTTATGAAATGCCTAATTTTATCATGAAAATATATCTTGGTTTATTTCTTGTTTTATTCATACAAATTTTGATTTCCTTTTTTAAATAATCTTTAATATTTTCCTTAAATTACACTAAAATGTTTTATATATAACAATTATTAAAGCCTCTTTTTATATATAGTAACTTCATTTTGACATAAATAATCTTAATGTATGCCTATTTTACCTTATGATTGTCCATGTAAATTTTTAATCCTTTATATTATGGACACCATTATGATATTCTCTTATGTTATTCCTTTTGGCATGATTATGATACTCAATTCTTTCCACAGGTAACCCTTATGTTTCAGTTTGACTCATTATGTATGACTCTTCATGTGCACACATATTCATAAGGATGTTATGATGGATGAACCCAGAGAGTGCTCCAATACATTAGGTAATTTTTAGTCTCATGATACGTCATGTGGAATAGTCTTGGTGGATAGCCTTGACATGTGATCCCTATGAAAACAACTTGGTGGTTAGCCTTGAATCATGCTCCATGTGAAATGAGCCTTGACTCATGCTTAAGTCAAGTTGTGTATTCTTCCAACATTTATATGATAAAATATTTATATAAATACATGTACTAAAATTCATGTATAATTATTTTTATTGATGTTCCATGTTTGTTTTTAGGTCAACATGTTTTTCTCTCTTACCCTTGTGGTATGCTTTGTTCATATGTCTATTCTGTTACTAGGATTTTTTTCTCATCCATTTATTAATGGATTCCCCAAGGTATCCTATGAAGATGTAATAGATCAAATGAAATTATCATCTCTTTATGAAGATTAAATGAAAATGTTTTATTTATTGTTTCATGTTTTTTAATTATATATCTAATCTTCCATGGACACTAGATATTATGTTACTTGGATTGTATTTAATGGGTATGTATGCCTTAAATCCTGAATTAATTTATGAAAAAGGATTGGTTTTCTATTGTTTTTATCAGAGGAAAGGCCTAGTTATTTTTTGAGATTAGGAATATAACACATTAGTAAGAACCATATGGATAATACTATGTTTGAGAAAACATCCCTAAATTTTTGTTATTATAGAGTAAGTGGATTATTAAGTAAATACAACCCTGTATAGATACTACAAGTGGATGTGATTTTCGAACAGATATACCTAGGACTAAAAACTCTGAAAATGTGTTTCGGTCCTAACTCAGGACAACATTTTACATGACAATGGGCCCTATTATGAATATCATTTGAATCTCCTGAGATATATTCTTTGGTAAATTAATGATCTCATTTTGAACAATTATTAAAGGAACAAAAAAACCCTTAATAATATATGTTACAAAATAGATCATGGATAACCAAGATCTAATCCTATGGAATCATGATTTAGGATATTAATTTCCTTTACTATTTTGTCCTTTTAGGTTCAATTTTTTTATTGTGATTTTTAGTTCAGTATTCAGGCCCCATAATTGTACTTTATATTTCATAATTAATGGATGGTAGTAGAATAGCTTATGCCCATAATCAATGTGACATTCAATGTGATGATTTCCCTAATTATATGCCAAATAAAATATAAACGATTTCTCAAAATTTCTTGATATTACTTGCTCAATTGGATCATGTTATAAATAATAACATTATTTTCTCTATCCTTATCCTAAGAGATATCAAGTTGAGGATGAATCTATTATGTTGAATCCACCCCCCCCCCCATGTTTAGCAGATAATCGGATTCCCTCCTCATGGAACAGTGAATTAACACCATTTAATTGATATTCCCTATCCTACCGTGCTCAAAAAATAGAGTGTTTTTTGGTTGTCTATAGCTTTGATGGGGAAGTAGATCAGTAGTGGTAACTGATCAAGAACAAAATGTCCAAGGAATAAATTGATTCCATATATTGAGAGGAATTACAGAAAATGTTTTTCGACAAATATATTCACCAAACCCTCTATCTCAAAATAGAGTGAGAGTTACTCTCACTTAAGCATAAGGAAGATGATTGAATCGAGGAATCTGAAGAAAACATTACAAGACTTATATGATATACCAATTATATCATCATAAATACTGAAATCATGGTGAATCACGTTTAACAAGACTATACCTGAATATATGAAAAATGTTGGATATTCACGACAATCATATCTAATAATAGATTTTTGTTCTTCCCTTAAGATTGAACTGGAGATCAATGAATCTTAGTGTTCTAATCGAACTAGTGAATAAAATAAGTAAATATAGTCTATTATTAGTGTATTAGCAGATAAATCCCATGATTGAAAGAAAAATAAATATCACAAGTGTCATAATTGTGGGAAGAAGGATAATAGGAACTACCTAATGGGAACCTAGAAATGATTCAAATTTTTGTCATCACTTTGTGTACCATCCACTCCAAATTTAATGAAAGATATTCTGAATAATGCATAGAGATCATCCTTCTCTATTCACCTAAGGAGTACAAAGATGTATCACGATCTCTAAGAAAACTATTGGTGGGAATATATGAAGAAAGAGAACACTAAATGTAGATAAAATTGTTAGAGATATAATCATGTGAATGTTGATTGAGAAATGACTAATAGGGTGAATAAAATGTTACCCATACCAACCTGGAAATAAGAAAACATCACCATGAACATTTTCACTAGACATCCAAATACATCCAAATGAAACAACGTTATATGGGATTTTTTTGTATCAGCATACAAAGACATCTCACTTTATCGCAATTTGAGGGGATTTCTCACTGGATCAAATTGCATGGATATATATCTATTAAGTGTATGTTTTCATGGATTAACATTGTCGATTGTATCTAATATAGAAAAGATAGTCACATACATGTTTTGGAAAAGTCACTAAAATTATTTAAGCACTGAGATGAACTTTAATATGGCATATCATCCTCAATCTGATGTCCAAACTAAGAAAACTATTAATAAAATGGATGACTTGTTGAGAGAATGTTCTACGGACATAATAAGGGTATTGGACCAACATTTTCCAGTATTCGAATTATCCTACAACAAGCATTTCCATACAAGCTTCTTAATGGCTCTTTATGAATTCATTTTTGTGAATATATGAATAAAATTAGTATTCTTGGATGAATTCTCTTAGAGTAAGCTTGCATGACATGAAATTGTTGAAGAAATAATGGAGAAGGTAAAAATATTTCATCATAACATCAAGGCATCCTATAGTTCACCAAAGATCTATACACTCAGTCATCAGTGAGACATTGAGATTAATGTTTTAGACATGGTATTCCTCAACATATCTCTATGGAAGCGTATCATTAGATTTGAGATTCAAGGAAAGATAAGTACTAAGTACTTCAAACCCTTTTTGAGATACTTGATCATGTGGAAGTTGTGTCCTATCGACTAGCACTTCCACTTACCATGTCTCAAGTACATGATTTATTCCATGTATCCCACATAAATATGTACTTGTCGAATCCTTCACATATAATGAATTTATATGTTGTATAGATCAAAATTTATCTCTCTTATGAGGAATTCAACGTGATGATATTGGACCGTAGAGATAAATTACTACGCAATAATAATACTCACCTTGTCAAAGAACTACGGTGGACCTATAAGTATTATGTGGTAACATTGTAACTCTAGTAAGGGATGGAGGGTAATTACCCTAACCTATTTTCACCATATTATTTAAAATGTAATTTTGTTGATGAAATTTCATAAGGGTGAGGAATGTGACACCCCTAAATTTTACCATTGGAATCTCCCTTCCTATAATTATGTAATATAGCATAAACCACATAAAATAACTTTGAGAACATAATTAAAACATTATAAATGATGAATGTCTGAAATAATAAGCATATCTAGATGTTAGGGCACAAAAACTGATGAAAATAGTAACTTAATATTTTGAATAGTAATGTGACCCTTATGAATAGTAAGCTGTAAAATTGAATAATAACTTCAGTAATGAATTTATAAATAAAATTTATCCATCATATAATTTAATATAAGTTATAATTATATTATAGTACAAGTAAAAAAATTAAAAAATTATTCATTAAGTATTGTTATTTGTTTAAATCACAAATATATAATTACAATTATTATGATTATTTTATTAATTTAAAAGAAATTTTAATTGAAAAAAATGTATACATAAATTATTATTTTGTTTTCTCATGATTATGAGATAATTTTTGGGACCTTAGTTAATTTTTCAATGTGTTATAAAATAATTTATAATTTTATAATTTTTATTTTTTCATGTAAATAAATATGTTAATTAAAATTAAAATTTATCATATTTAGAAAATTATTTTCATAAAATGGATTTCATTTTTTATTATACACATCAAAAATTTATTATGGTGAATTTTTTCGATTTTCTAAAATCCTGGAATTTTTGATGAATAATATAATACAACGATTTACGACAAATGCTAAATACATAAATTTTGGATTCATGGATGATGTATTGATGATGAAAGACAAAAATCTATAATTATACATGATTAGTTTAATATATTTAGTTATAATTACCAAACTATTTTTATCCTTGATCTAAAATAATAAACAAATGAATTAAATAATTAGAAGACACCCCTCTCATCCACTATAAATACCACCCATCACCACCTCTTCTCTTAACACATTTTATTCTTTGAGCCTTGTTCAAATTTAGCCCAATACTTCTACCTTGACACTGCCACACATCCATAATCTATTGGTCTAATCAAAATAAAAAAACATTTTCCCTATATAGGTTTTCATGGAGCATAAATTCACAAGGTTAATTCCTATTTCCTTTTCATTTAATTTCTTTTCAATTTATTTTCCTATTCTATCCTCACCTCCCCTATTCCAAATGGTATCATAACTCAAGTACCTTAGATATACTAGGATTTTTTTTATTCAAATGGAATAATATATCATTAGACAACTCTGTATTTATTATATTTTGAAACTAAAATCATTGTTTGTGAGGTTAACATTTATCACCTTTAAGGATGATATATTTTCAATTTCCATTAGCACACACAATGAGGAAAAATATTCATTTTCAGGTAACACCTTCAAGGATGTTCCAAAAATCATTTTTATGGCTAATTTTTTTAAATAAATGTACAAAATTCGATGTAATGTTTTGGAATCATTATATACATGTGATGTCATATAATTAAACAAAAATCTTTATTACGAATGAAAACTGTCTAAAATGAACCAAACAATTATCACTAAATCTTATATAATGATTCATCCAAAAAAATTGAGTAAAATGTTTTTTTAACATTATTTATTTTCATTTTAACATTTAATCAAAATTATGGATTTTTATTTCCATTTTACATGAACTTCCATTATCATATATTGGAAAACTGATTGTAAAAACTAAGAAAACAAACACTCTTGAGAGATGAAATAGAACACTATAACTCAACAAAAATTCTATAATTGAACCCTATAAAATTATAATATATAAAATACATGTAAAAGAGGTTATTTATTTTTTAATTAATTTATATAATATTATTATTCGAGATATTAAGATCGTGTGTAGAACCATTTCGGACATAATATATGGGATACTTTTGGAACCTCTGTATTTCCATTTGGTTACATTTTATCTCTATTTACCCAATGTAACTCTTATTTATTTTAACTTAAACTGTATAAATTATGTATATATGTTCATAAATATTGTATCCATTTTATAAAATAATTCTTTTATGGGGTAACACTTGTTAAAATAAGGTTCCCTTCCCAAATATTTCTGAAATGGAAACCTGATTAAGGGGAATACTCTAATTTATTACCTTTTTTCAATTGCAGTTCATAATCACTTGTAATCCAAAATTATTATTAAAAAATAACTCATTTTATCATGAGAAGATATCTTGGTTCAATTATTGTTTTAAACAAAAAATTATTCCATTCTGTTTTAAATAATCCTTAATATTTTCCTTAAACTGCACAAAAATGTTTTATTTATAAAGTTTCATAAACAATATAACTATATTTATTCACTTCAGTTTGACATAATGTATCATTATGTATTCTAATTTTACAGTATTAATTTCAATGTATGTCTTAAAATCGTTCTTTCATGAACACCATTATTATATTCCCTTATTTTATTCATTATGGCATGATTATTATACCTAATTCTTATCATGGGTAACCCTTATGTTTATGGTTTATTCATTATGTATGATTATTCAGGTGGAACATGTATTCATTAACATATTATGATGGGTTTTATGCGATATCACTACAATGAATTGGGTGATGTTTATCCTCATGAGACATCATGTGCAATGGTTTGTGTGGTTTTCCTTGACTCGTTCTCTATGTGCAATGGTCAAACATGCTAATTTTTAAGTCCTCCTTTCAGATAACTGGTAGCGAGGGGATGAAAAAGAACATGGCAGTTAAATTAGGCAAGTTGGATTCCTCCAGTAGGCCGAGGGATCTCAAAGAAGTCCTGAGGGTTAAAGTGAAAACCCGATTTGAATGTCCGACAACTCAAGAACAATCATAGTCACAATTAGATGAGGATTCAAGTTGTGATAGATTCAGCCAACTCTCAGTTGACAGCCTAGACCAGACCTAAGGGAATGGTCCCCGTAGCCCACAAAGGAAGAAGGGGTAAAAGGAAAGCGTGACTTGGGTAAATTCATAGTGGTCTAGGGGAAAAAATCCAAGGGGCACAATGATTACTCTCATCTACTAAAACCAATGGAGTCCAGGTTGGCCATGAAATGTGGAATCAAGGAAAGCCAAGGTATTCAAGATGGGGAAAGTGGCAACCCAAGTAGAAAACCATGTGTAACAGAAGAAGAGGGCGTGGAGTGTTTGAGGCTCATCTTCCACTTTAAGGGAGAGATGCATGAAAAAGTCCTTCGGCCAACCACCTCAAATGAAGAGATTTTAAGGATCTATGAATGATGTCTGCAGAATGAGGGCACAGAGGAGAAAGAAGCATGGATAGACAAAAGACCGAATCATAGCCTGAGGAATCAACCAAGGAAGAATCACCATGGAGGAATTCAACCAGATAATGGACAGAATTATTTCTCACCTAGAATAACTTATCAGGAAGGATCCAGGAACCTATGTTAGTACTCTGCATTGGGAATTATAGAGAGAATCTGATTATAATAACCCTAGTCTTCTGTTTAACAATTTTTTTATCTCTATAATCACGTAGTTGTCCTTGTGTTTGTACTTTGGCTTCCCATGTCTCCTCAACGTGGATTAATAAAAATTATAATTGGATGATGACGTGCAGTGGACTAAGTGGTTATCTTTGACTTGTGCTCCATGAAAAGTGAGCCTTGACGCATGCTTTAGTCGTGTTTTATGATTATTCCACATTTTTATGATACCATGTTTATATTATTCCATTCTATACATTTTATGCATCCTTATGTTTAATCATGTTGATGTTTTATTAATGTCGATATGTTATACTTTCTAACACATGTGCTATGTTTTATTACTATGTCTATTCCCTTTCCGGGATTTTTATATCATACCATTGTTCATTTATTCCCCAGGGTATACTATGTAGATATAATGTCTCAAAATCAGATAGGATCTTCTTATGACGATTAAATAAAACATGTTTTATTTTGGTTTAATTTTGTTTAATTATGTATATAATCTTCCAAAGACAGTAGAAATTACAATAATTGGTTTGGATATAATAGATATTTTTATTAAACTATTTTAATAATTTGTGTAAAAGTATAGGGTTTCTATAATAACGGTTTCATGAACATCCCTGAAGGCGGTAATATAAAATGAAAACACATCATCCATGATGGCGTTAAATCGCCACATTAAAGAGGATATTCTCATTTTTCGAATAAAAGTGAGAATATAAGGGGATTTATGATGGATTTTCCATTAAAATAATATGATTACATTATATATAAGATAAAAGTCTCATAATGAATGTTTCGATATAGTATGTGAGGCAAGGATAAGAAAATAAATTTAATTGAAATGAAAATAAATTAATAAAAAAGCGGATTTTCATCATGAATTTATTCTCCTTGAGAACCTCATTATGGGGCTTGTGATTTGTCTTTTGGTGAGTTAAAATACACACACACACACACATATATATATAAGAATGATTCTTAGGAATATTATAGAGTAGGAGTTATAAAATATTCAAGGCCTAAGAGGTGTGAGGAGAATAGGTGGAGAGGGGTGATATTTATAGTGGGAGGATACACGTATTTTTTACTATTATTTTTATTTGTTTTTTATTTTTTCTCAAGACTAAGAATAGTTTGAGAATTTTTCCAACATATATATAAATAATGATGTTTAGTTTGAGATCGTGATCTTATATCAGCCATATATCATCTATGACTCAATAATTCTTGTATTTAATAAATATAAAAAATTATTGTATTTCGTCTTTCACCAAAAATTCAATTATTTATATGTATAAAAAAAATTCACCATAACAATTTTAAGATGTTTATAATTAAAAATGACTTAATTTTATGAAAATAAATTTCTAATTATGAGAAATTTAATTTTTAATTATAATCATCATTTATTCAAAAAATACAAATTTTAAAATTATAACCAATTTTATAATGCATTAAATATTAACTATGGTATCTTTAAATCATTTATAATCATTGTAATTTTTTTTTTACATTTTTAATCTATTTTATGAATTTATATTTTATATTTAATTATTATATTGATTTCAAAATTGTGAATAAACACTTATGTTTCACAAAATTACCAATACAATCTTTATTATTCTTAAAACATTTATTTAGTCATTGCATGATATTAATATACCATGTTTTCATTTATAAGACACCCAAATCATATTTATACTTTCATAAGAGATGTCACTATTCAAATCATAAATAAACTATTAATATAATAAAAATTATATCTTTAAAAAAATTGCAATTTTTTTTCCATTCAATGGAAAATAAATATTTTCACAAAAATACAAAATAATTTCCCTATAAGATAATTTTGATATTAAAATTTTAAAATTGATTTTTATTTTTTGAAATATAAATTATAAAAATCTCCAAATTTAATTTTAAAACATGTTCATTATTAAATGATTGTAAAACTACCTTTAGATAAATATATCCTTTTGATGCATAAAATTGGATTCATTCATATCTTATGCATATAAAATCATATGGATGAGTGTAAAAACATTTTATTAAATAAATAATATATATATTTCATACTTTGGTTAATACTAATAATTCCCTCTAATAATAGAGCTTGGTTATTATGGTCGTTTTAAAATAATGATATTTAATTGTATATCAGTGTTTGTTTATGTTTGTTGTTGTGTGAAACCTACGATATTGAAGATATTAAATTTAAAGATATTATTATCATAAAATCATGTATTGTTACATTATATGTCAAATATTTTCATTAGATCCATCATTATTACCTACCATGTAAAGCGTGAATGAATGACATTACTACGCATGGAGAAAATTCGTCGTATACACGAGTGATGTTATCATATTCCCACAAAATGAAATGTATTAAGTGATATGTGATATAATAATTCCCTAAGTATAATATTATTATAAATATCATTTATAAATAATAAATTCATCATTATAATCATGCATGAGAGGTGGTAATGGAAAACGAAACAACATCTGTTCGCAAAGAGGTAGTCTACCATACACATGAACGCTGATTTCAAAACCCATTTGATGGAAGTGGATGTGCTTGTATGTCATGATTTCATGGTCTAAGGTCATTTTTGAGTAACCTAGCTTCTTCCATTAATAATTATTTGGTCATTGGTAATTGAAAATGTCATCCATAGCCCACAACAGTCCTAGATCAATGCTTGTTTCATTGATTTGTGCCACGCTTGTTGTTTTGTCATGATTCTGGGTGTCCGGGCAATTTTATTACCACCGAAAAACATCAAACAAGAACCAATAGGTCCTTACAATGAATATAATGTATCAATTATTGAAAAAATAATCACAAAAATGTTTATATGGTCATTTCCAAGTGTTCGTGGAGGACGATCAAGAACAAGGATATCAATGTTTAGAAAAAAATGATTAATCAATTAAATCACTACTCAGATATATGCTCAGACCAAAATTTGTGTAGACCAATAGAAGGGAATTTATATGCTCAATATTTTACATAAAAAATGTAATAATTCAAAAATTGAAGAGTCCTACCAAGATATTGGATTGTTCTTTTTTAAATAATTCCCCCACCAATGATTAAAGGATGTTGTTGTGTTCTTTGTATCCCAAACAAATATGATATTATGATTCGTTTTCTTCAATGATATTCACCGAATGAAGGACGGGAAGAAGCTCTGGATTCATATTAGGGTTTATTCATCTAACCCTAGATTATTCTCCATATATATATATATATATATATATATATATATTTGTACATTTAAGTTAGGTCAAAATAATAATTTTATTAATGTAAATTAATTAATTGACGAACTGAATGTACCGCCAATGGGAAATATTTCTGAACACACCTCACCAACCTATTTTAGGTCATTCCTAGGATAAAAAATTTGTTCCATATTGAACCATTGACTTGGATTTATGACCCATTATTTTGTTTAATATTTATCTCATTTTATTTAAAAAACTCAGTTATTTCAATATAAAATATATTTAATAATTTATATAAAATCGATTTTGGGCACGAAGGTCCCTAAAACCACCCACTGTTTCTTCACCTTGATGTGAAACTATATATAAAAATATTTAAAATTCATATATGGATAAAATGGGTATCCACAACATTCCCTACTTAAATATTTTCATCAATAAAAAGAAATAACTAAACAAAAAACTATGGATACTGAGTCTGCATGTGAATCTCCCACTACTAGGTGCTCACATACACGTTCCCATGATCCCAAAACACACGATGTAATGGAATGGTCTATCCATGAAGGGTCATATTCTGTTGATACATGATCTACATTGGGTTCTCTAAAAAGGTGGCTCTATCCTCGATGTTTAGATCACCCTAGTCGAATACATGCATATGTTCACACACATATATCCTCGGTTGTGGGACATAGAAGACTCTATGGACCCGCTCTAAATGTGGGGGTAGGTCGAGGTGGTATAAAACCTCACTAAACCAATGCACGATCTGAATTGGCCAGATGAATCACTGGGTTGGCATTCCTCCCCAGTGGAACCTCTATAATCCTCATCGTGGGATACTCTTAAGATAATATAGTCTCCCTGCTTGAACACCAAGGGCCTATAATTTTGATCTATGAAATATTTACGCCTACACTGAAAAATCCTAATCCACACACAAATGACCTGGACGTTCTTCATTGTCACCTACACCATTTTTTGGGCCCACAATAGATGTCTTTCTAATCTCTATCCAGTACAACAGTGACCTACAGGGTCTCCAGTACAGGGGATGAAAAGGTGTCATTCCAATGGTAGAGAATTAGATGTTTTTGTATGTGAACTCTACCATTGAAAATGGATCCTCAAAAGTCCAATCTAAATGTAACACACAAGCCCTCAGTATATCCTCTAAAACAAAGATAGCATGATCAGTCTACCCATCGGTTTGGGGGGGTGAAAGGATGTACTCATCTTCAAATAGGTCCCAAATTCCAATTATAGTACTCTATATAATTGTGATGTAAATAGATGTCACAATAGAAGTCAATCATTGTGGGAATCTCATGGAGGCGCATGATCGCCTTCATAGAAAACTATCCCAAAAATGTAATAAGACAATGATCCCTAATAATAAGGTAGTGTTCCAACTTCTTGAGTCATTCAACTATCACCCATATTTTATATTGGACATATATTGTGTGAAAAATCTCTATGAAAATGTCCAAGGATATGCCATGAAACTTTTACTTCTAGATTTCAAGGGGATACAACAAACCTGACAGAACATAGTGCCCAGCATTCTCCTACTAACAGTTGAGGCAATGAGAGATGAACTCATCAACACTCTATCTCCTTTTGAACCACTAAAACATCCATTTAAAATCATTTTACATCTTCTTCACACTTTGATATAAAACTAGGGAAGAAGTGTGTAACTCTTGCATCACCTCCTCCAACTTCATGACTGAAACAACTGTTCATTCTCAGAACAGGAGAACATGATCCCTTTATTCATAATATCAATCTGGTGATTCCCCAATGGATATATGCTCTCATAAGACCTCAATGTTTATCTATCCTATCTGGGACTTACACACACACTAGAGAAGCATTGGTGTAAATAGTATCAAATGCATAAAACGGGTACACTATTTCTCCACCGGGGTTATCTACAAGGAATCCAACTGCTCTAAAAACTCCTACACTAGGAAAGTCAGGGACTTCTTTCTAAGTGAATCTTCTACTATGTTTCCTTTACTAGGAGTATAGATTACCTTGAATTAATAGTCTGGTAGGAACTCCAACCAGGGCCATGCTCTCATGTTCAAGTCTAATTATGTAAAGACGTACCTAAGACTCTAATGGTCAAGGTATACCATAAAGCGCTCTCCTAGAAGGTATTTTCTATAAATTCAAAAGGAAGAGACTATAAGTGGAATCTATAGGTTGTGAGTTTCATATTTCTACTCATGGAGTCCGAAATACCACAACCTATATGTGTTAACTTCTTGCTCCGACACAGACACACAACTAAGACCATCCCTTGATGCATCACTATACACTGCATACACCACACCCTCCTATTGTAGTCTCAACATAGGATCAATCATCAGCCACATCCTAAACTCCATGATGGTCTTCTTTCACTCATCAGTATAGGTAAATAGTTTCCCTTTCAAGGTTAACATAGTTAAAGTGGATATGATCCTGGAGAATTCTGCCACAATCCTCATGTAGTACCGCACCAAACCAACAAAAATCTACACCTTTGACATGTTCTTGGGTGGCTCCCAAGAAAGAAATGTGTTGATCTTCACTAGGTCCACAGATAACTCATGATTAGAAATAAAAGTCCATAAAAGTAAACCTCATAAATCATGAACTGACACTTCATTATTTTTCAATAAATCTGGTGCTCTTGAAGAAAATCATGAACCAAATTCAAGTTCTTTTCTTGTACATCCCCTTATGTATAGTATATGTGCATGTCATTGATAAATACATCCAAAAACTAGTTTATTAGTAGATATAATTCTTAATTTATCAAATAATTAAACATGGATATGTCATTCATCACATCAAAGTGCATCCCAAGAACTCATAGTGTCTGTACTGACATTGGAATGCTATCTTTAATATTTAAGCCTCATGAAACCTTAAATAGTCAAAGTTGGACTAGAGATCAATTTTTGATAACCATTTTACACCTAAAAACTAATCAAAGTTGTCTTGAATCCTTTGCATGGGGTACATTTTCTTTATCGTGGTCTGTATCAGGACATGATAATCCATGAAAATCCACAAGCTCTCTTTATCCTTTTTCATGAACAACACTGGATCTACTCAAGGGGACACACTATGACCAATTAAACCGTTATCTAGAATTTATTAGAACTACAACTATATCTGCTAGAGTATAGTATGGTCCATTTGATATTCTATAGAAGATAGTGGTTCCGTCTTAGGATGCATGTCGATATACAATTCCATCTCTCACCTCAGAGGTAGTCCCAAAATGTCCTCAGGTGGTACATCAATAAAATCATCCACAAATGAAGTAATCTAGATTATTGGAAATCTTGTTTCACTAAGGGATACACTCACCAACTAATGAATGATGGGAAGTGGTCTCCTTCTCACAAAATCCACTCATCCAACCATGAGATCTCTCTCTCCCATTAAGGTGAATTGTGTCTCATCAGTGGTAGGAATCTGACTTATCTACGATGATAGATCGGACCATGGATAGTCAATATTAATGAAATATGACCTCATATTTTTCCATCATGATGACCATATGGTCGCATGTGAGCCTCTCTCCACCAAGTGATAGATCTCACTATCAGAAGATAAAATATACAAAATAAGCGTTCCCTATATGAACATCAAGTTAAGGTTGTTGCGATAGCACCTCAACTGGGATCTCCAACTCTCACACCATGAGTTTAGATAAAGGAATGATAGGAACCTATGTATACTAACACTAATATATGAGTGGGATAAACACTGATCATACTTCTAATCTATCAAGGATTCATAATCCACCAAAGTCTGCAACTATATGTGGCCCCAACTAATAGCTTCCATAGCCTGACATGGGTTGCCTGGTGTGGTGGTATAAGGATCACATAGAATCATCCCCCTCCCATAGATCCTCTTATTCCTCTTCTAGCGCCACCTCCTTGTGGACCACCCTTCCCTAACCTAGGATATCCTTGATCATGACACTACCTTTACCATAGTGGCCCATCAGCTATCTACCTACGCTCATTAGCACCTCTGGTTAGGCAGTCATTCACTATGTGACCTCTTCTTTTAAATGGAAAATAACTCCACAATCCAAGATTCCCTGGGCCTCTAAACATCCCCTCACCATGTTTCTGATTTAAATCATGTGAAGTAATCTTACATCAAGATCCTACCACCTGACATCTACTACCTACTGCAGATGACTCATCCATGCGATGCCCATTGCAAGATCCAATTTCCTAGCATCCCTCTGACTAGAAACTCTATGTCACCAGTGCCTGATCCAACTCCGCACCACAGGTGTACATTCAAAAGGGAACCATTCTAGAAGAAATATCTCTATAGAGTCCCTACTCAAATGTTAATGCTCAGAATTATCCATCCCAGATCATGTGAATGGATTGACAAGTATGTTCTATGAACCTATTTGTGTTCTCAAACATAGTCACCACTCCATGTTGTAGCTCCATAAGCTCCAAAACCCGAACCAAGGACAAGAAGGAGGGGTATTAATCTTCATGGAATAGCTGCTGGAAGTCAGTCCATGAGAGTGTAAACCCATAATGAATGTTGGTAAAAAGAACAAATAGCATGAGACTACCGTATGGAAAAGGAATGAATCTAGTGAAGCCACTCGATCCATCGGAGTCTGGATGATTCAAAAAACATAGACCACTGACTCTAGACAATTTTATACTACCTGAGGATCTAGATATCTGCGGAACCTCTACAGCCTCTAGTGCTAGAATTCATTGAGCATGCTAAACCTATGTGTATCCCTAGCCCGCTCTATGAGGATGATTTTTTGTTCAACAGGTGGAGGTGTCACTAACTTCCCACCTAGAGGTGGAACCTCACTTGATATACCTAGAACTGAGGCAACATCCCTCATCGGATCATCATCATGATCTAAAACTAGATTCATGGTTGGCTGGCGTCATAGAAGCATCCTAAAATTTTAATCATGATGTACCATAGTCAAATGAGAATATATATATATACATAACAAAAATGAGGATTTGACTCATGATATATAGTAAAATACTTGATCGTATATTATACATGTACCATTGATCTCACCAACAAATTTCTCTATACGATGAGTTGAAAAGCAGGTAGTCAAGGTCCTAATAAATGGAGACAATGAACACTTGTACCATCATATAATTCCCTAGCCTAAGAGTCATACTCGAGACACCGTGACAATGTTCTCCCATATACATTCCAAATACTCATAAGTGGGATACTCAAAACACAATCCTAATGATCTAACCACCTATGATGCCAATCAATCACGACCCAACCGATGTTGGGGCTCATGCTACAACTACCCTAAGCACACCTCCCTAGGCTATATATGGGTTGGAAACCTATACGGAAGGCATAAATAACATGGGGAGTCCATTGTATAAGTACATGAACACACACATGACCACTTATAAATGCATAACTGTATTGTAATAAAAGAAAAATATGCAAAATACGTAGGAAACAACCATACATAAAAAACCTCTAGACAGTACATGTGTACAATAGTGTAAAATTATATTTAAAGGGGAAAACACCTAACCAACCAATAAGATGTCCAATCTTGAAAATACTGGAATGTAAAATGCTGAGAGAGCCCAAATCCTGATCTCCATGCCCCGAACACCATATATGGTCTAATGTACCAGGTATCCCTAAGATCCTCTGAGGCCACCACTGACCTATCCATCATCTGCATATGACATGACACATTCATGAAAATTACATGCATTGGTGAGTATGTACATACACAATACGACACTTCGAAATATGAATTGGGTAGATAGAGTTACAGAAGGAATGTAAAATACGAGAATAGTTCATAGGATATAAGATGCAGTGAAAGAGAATAGATCAACACAAACCATGAGAGAGTAGCCTCATAAAAAATAAGGGTCTAAACATAGTGTGCATATGAACTTTACATTGATTCATTGATACCATTTGCAGGTGTGTAGACTCTTCCAACCATGAGAAGATAAAAATGGAATGCACGTGGCATACCCCGTATGTCTTCATAATTCATTCCAGGAGAGTAACAAAATTCAAAGATATAGAAAAAATGAATATATATATATATAGTAAAAAAGAAATCCAAATGAGAGAGTAATGGGATCTCTATCACACATCTTAGCCGAAGAAGAAGATTTTCCAAAGGTTCCAAAAGTCCATCAATGATGTCTAGCATCTCATGTGTTTTACCATATGTGATCATCCAAGTCATGTCATGCCTCATCATTGTGCCGTACAATTGAGGGAGTATAAAATAATGTTGAGGACCAGAATCCTAGTGCATCAAGGGGTTCTACCATGCAAGTATACGTAGAGAAATCATGTCATATCTGATTTGGGGGTTTCATTTGGTAGGTAGAGGACCCGTGCCCGAGCAAGTGGGGGATTCCACTCTATAGGTCGTGGACCCTAACCCAGGTGTGGCATGGGGTTTTACTCTTGTCATCGAGGACCCACATCCTATCTGATAGGGGGTTCCACTCATAAGGCATAAGAATAACAATAATGATTTTAGAGGGTTCCAATTTAGTGGTCAATCACCCACACCCTAGTGTGACAAGGAGGTTCCACTATGATCATCGAGGACTCATGCCCTATTTGATATGGGGTTCCACTCAGATGGTAGAGGACTAGTTCCCATGATGATGGGGGGTTCCATTCTATAGGTCAAGGACCTATTCCCTAATGTGACAAGGGGGGTTACACTCTAGTTATCAAGGACTCCCATGCCTGATAGGGGGTTACACTATGTATGTAATTATAGAGTACCCTCACCCATGTTGATGGGGGGTCCACTCTAGAGGAAGCCTATAGTGATCCATGCTACTCAATTTCTTCCTAGAGAATCACCTCAATAAGTGTTGTTCCTGGAAAATTTAACATTGTACGTCGACAGCCTCAATGGAGGGAACCATAATGTTCTACATGGAAAAAATACTCAGGATAGGTTAATTATGAGCCGAAATCCGAGTTCAACAGATGCAGATATGAATGATTGAAGTCTCATCAAAAACAGAAAAGGGATACATGACATGTGAGGGGACCCACATGTTGTGTGGTCCCACTCATTCATGTAATTGTGTCCCTGGACATATATGACTCTCCCACTATGTGAGAGTAAAAGATGTGTGGTGGATATACGCGGTTTTCCCATGCCTACCGGGGTCTGGAATGTGTGCTATGATTGAGTCCATGTATCCAAGCCATGTTTGTATACTTTAGTACATGACATGCATCTTCACACAGGGCATCTCATGTGTGGGATGGCCGTGTTCGTGTACTCATGCACATTGCATGTGTCTAGTCATGTGCACCTCCAACCAACTCATTCACATTGGAAGGGGGTAAATGACAAGTTGGGAGTCTACATGGAGAGTCATCCGTATAATATCCCAAAACCCTAGCTACTACTCCCAAGGGGTTACATGCCATGTGTTTATCATAGAACATGGTGTATAGGTAGTTTTTTCATAGAATATTAGATCTGCAATCCACGCTTCGAATCTCAACATTTTTCTTGAATTCTAGCTTCATTTCCACCATTTATTTGTGGATCCAATGTCGACTGGAAGATTCCAACTCATTGATGGACATAAACACAATTACCCAAAACCCCTCACATGTCTCCTTACATAGTTCATATCATAGATTCTTCCATATATGATGATTTAGCCTTATATCATTGCAATGATATTTGACTGCTCATAAACATCATAGATGTTCCTTATTTCATTGATCCATGCCTCGGTCGTTTTTTTATCATTATTCATGTTATCCGATCGGGCTTAGAGCTTCCCTGTAATGTTGAACCCATACCTTGGGGGTCCAACAGCTGAATAACATGAATAAATTAGGGAGAAAATCATAAGAACAAATGTTTAAATGATCATTTCCAAGTAGTCTTGGCCAACAATCATGAACGTGGATATCTGGGGTTAGAAAACCGATATTTTCTTTTTAATATGTACTCAAAAGCATGCATATGCCATAATTGGTGTAGATCAATAGATGTGGATTGATCTTATGAATATATTTAATCAAAAAGGGTGTAAACCACATATTTAAGAGTGTCACCTAGATATTGGATTGATTATTGTTAAATAATGCTTATGTCAATGATTGAAGGATTTAACTACGTTTGTTATATCCCAATCAGCTCTCATCTAGGGATCTATTATTGTCCAAAGGGATTCAACCATGGAAGGTGGGGAAGATGTTATGGAATCATCATAGGGTTTATGCAGCTAATCCTATAGGATTCACTATGGTGATATATTTTTATACATTTTATTTATGTCAAAATGATAAATTATTTAAATTAAGTAAAATAATTAACCAACTGAGTATAATGCCAATGGGAGAGATGTATAAACATCCCGCACCAAAATATTTTAGGTCATTCCAAGGGTAAACAACACATTCTAGACTCAATTTCTTACTCTGATTTCATAATCATGATCCTTTTTAAGAGTTATATCATTTCATAAATAAACTTGATTGAGAACAACTTAAAATATATTTAAATTTTTAATAAAATTAATTATGATCACACCAAGCCTCGAAATCTCATGTCGTCTCATCACTTAACATAGAAAATATATATATAAATATTTCAATGTCATAAAATGTAAAAATTGGGTCTCTACACATGCCCATAACATTAAAATATCTCAAATTATGGAAGATGATGAGGTAAATGTTACTTATTATTCAGGTATACTTATAAGGATTTCATTATAATCCTTTAATAGATAGATTTATATCCAATATATGGATTCTAAATTGAGATGAGGGATGTTGAGAAGTAATTTGGGATGGTCTTGGCCTAAAAAAGAGGTTTGATTGTGTGAATTTGTTTGGAGATGGGATGACCTTTTATAAATTATTCTGATTCAAAATATGGAATCCATTTTTCAAAATTTCATTCAAAAAATTAGAAAAATATATTTTAAAGAAATCCCACTGACACAATGAAAAGGTGTGGTTTTAAATAGAAAATTATCAAAAAATTTAACTGTTATTATATCAAAAGTTAACATTAAATATAATATAGTGACAAAAATTGGATTAATTAAAATATATTAAAATAATTTCATTTTAAAACCAATTTAAAATATAATATATATTTATAAAAAATTTAAATGAGATGGAAATATTGAATTTAAAATGGGTATTTTTCACTATTCATCATAAACAATTAATTAGAAAAATCTCAAAAATTCACCATATGTTAATTACTATATGCTGATTTCAAAAATGAAGTTCATTTTATCAAATTCAATTTTTAATAGTGTCAAAAATTAATTGTATTATTGTTGAAAAAATGAAAAAACAATTTTTTGAGAAAATATAATTTGGAATATATAAATACTTTACTAAAAAATAATTATTTTTTATCAATTTTTATGTATTTTTATAAAAAATTATACATTATATTTAAATTTTTTTATTAATATTTATATTACTATGTTTTATGAGTAGATTATAATTTTCATGTTTACATAACTATATTTATAATATATTGTGGTTTTATTAAATATCGGTGTCATGTACAACACATGCTAACCCAGTTTTGAGATCATTTGTCATAACAAGAAAACATACTTAATGATTTAGATTGATAATTTTTAATATGTATGTAATGTAATAAAAAAAACAAAGAAACATCTTGTGTTAGGTGAAATAAAAATGCTCGCCTCTTGTGAAAACCCAACTTGCATGTGATTAAAATACACAATTCACACATCACTTCACATTAACATAATCCCATGACAGAATGAGTGATTCTCACACAAGTTTAGAATAAAAAAAATGTATCAAGTAAGGTGACATAAAAAAGTAAAATCCCCATGTATGATAAACTAGAATCTCTGTGAGATTATCTTGCATCTAATGGAAAATAAATTCGTAACACATGTAAGAATCCCACAAATGGAAATGGCCTCACAACAAATTCAATGGAACCTAACAGTGGATCAACCATAATGAGCAGAAAACACTATATAACAATAGAAAAAAACACCATGAATTAAACATGTGAAGCATGAAAATAAAACGATGAATCTAAAAACAAATTGATTTTATTTATAATTCAATATACACATAAAAAATGAAGTATTCATTTTCACTCATCGTATTGTAGGAATGACTAAAACCTTTTCCTTTTAATTTAAGAGGGAAATTTTATTTCAAAACATGCATTATATTCTCAATTATGTGTAAACATGCTTGAAATATCATGAAATTCATGGAAAATGTACATGGACACATCAGTGACTAGTAAGAATGAATCACATTGAATTATAACACACACTGTGGTTGGAATAAATGAGGACACATGTTTTCAATTTAGATGTGAAATTTTTGCCAAAAACACAAGTCACATGCTCAATTCAAAGTAAACATGCTTGAGTTTTCATGAAAATATATGAAAACAGCCATCGAGGGATTCATGCCATTTAGGAATGAATTGCATGTCCACTTTGCAATGAATTTTGTATTATTCTAACACATTGTGTCGCTAAAGTGACCATATATTTATTGTTTTCATTTGAATGTTTTTTAAATTTATCAAATGTTAATGAAAGAACATATTGTGTTTATTATTACTCTTGTACTATGAACATCACATACAGGTAATTATCTTAGGTTGATTAAAAATAAAATCATGATTTCTTGGTTGATCTATTATTTGTAATATGTTTTTATGTAAATATTTCTTAAATTAATGTTATAGAAAATAATGAATATAAAAATATGTTGTTAAGATATATTTATTGATTTATTTATTTGTATCATTTAAATTAAGAAAATTATCTTGTTAAAATTATGGTCCTGTTAACTACGCACCTACTAGAAGAAAACTGTATGGGGACTCCGTGAAGGATGCCCCCACCCCCTATGCCACCCCACCCACCTGTGAGGGGAGAAAATTAACAGGTTAATTATATAGAAAAATTTGATTTGTTTTTTGTTGGGGGCCAATGCAAGACTAGATAGTGGGTGAAGTAGTTCTATGGGGTCTTTCTCACACTAAAAAATCATCAAGGAAATTATCATTTATCATGGATTGTTTACACTAAAAAATGTATCCCATTTATTAGGGCCAAAATATTTAATATCTTTTTGAAGGGGGCCATTTTGAGACATAACATATGAGTCTTCTGTTATAGTGAGGAATATAATTGTTTTACAAATTTTATAAAAAACTAATAAATATATTTATATATTGAGATTTAGGGAACCTAGTTAAGGTACTTGAACCATACAAAATGAAAATTAGATAGGTATTTAAAACTAGAAGTAGTTTAGACACCCTGTTATTGAATGTCTTGTCAGCCGTAGCTTATTCCTTTATATTAAATTCATTATAAAATATTACGACACTTAAATAATAAGTATATCGAAATAAATGGTGATTTATTTTTAAATTTAGTAATTATGATCATGTAAATAATTGGTATCTAAAGTATAGAAGAGAAATAGTGGAATAAATAAAATTTTAGAAATGGTTAAAGTTATTTTTATGCAATTTGAGATTTATAAAATAATTAAAATATCTCATTTTTCAAAAATAAAAATAATTTTTTAAATAATTTAATTAATTATATGAAAAACTAAAAAATTAATACATTCCTGAAAATTCTAAAATTTTGGATATCTAAAAAATTAATTATGATCACAATAATAATTTATTATCTTCTTAAAATACATATTTGTTTTTAATAATAATTTAATTTAAAATTTTAAGGTATTAGTTTTTTATGTGGAAAATAAATTTTTCAATGAAATTATTAATTACATTACAATTAAATACAAATTATTTTTTTAATGTATAACAAGGTCCTAAATAATAATTAACATAATAAAATATTCATTAAAAATAATAAAACAATAAATAATTTATAAAATAAGCTAAAAATATTTCATTCACATAAATTTTATTACTTTTATGAATTCTATTATAAATTATTAAAATATTAGAATGTTAATATAAATTATTACTTACAATTTTTTCACAAATACGCCATTAGTTGTAAAATGAAAAAATATTTTTTAAAACTTTTTAAATGAAAAACTGAATTTTTTTTATCTTTTTAAAAAAAATTATAACTTGGCTAAAAAAAATCATTTTATAAATAAAATTAAAAAATATACCTTTAAATTAAATTACATGTTTGAAAAAAAACTTTATATAAAATTTTATAGTGAAACAATTTTAAAGAATATTTTAAATGGAAAATAATGTGGATAATTATTTTTTTAAACATAGATGTAAATGTCTGTGAAACATTTCTCTAGAAATCTAGTGAAGTGTTTGAGTTCAATTTCCATCTTAAATCATATCCTGATAAAATATCATATGAATTATATAGTGCAAAGGTTTATGGTAATATTTTGGTTGGTAATTTATATGGTAAAATAA
Organism: Viscum album; assembly: GCA_963277665.1. Taxonomy (NCBI): domain Eukaryota; kingdom Viridiplantae; phylum Streptophyta; class Magnoliopsida; order Santalales; family Viscaceae; genus Viscum; species Viscum album. The sequence goes on from OY728125.1 coordinate 211,716,539, forward strand.
ATAGGAAAATTCCAATTAAATATTTCAGTTCAATTCTAAATTAATATATTTCTATGTATAATTCTAATTGAATATTTAATTCAAAACATTCAATAGAAAATAATTTAGAATGTTCATATACAATTTTCGACTAGATGTTTTAAATTAAAATTATTATTCGAATATGTGATCATGTTGTTAAACATGTCAAAATTTAATTTAATTTTACTTTTTTTTATAAATCAAAGTCTTGGTTGTTTCCCAAGAATTCAATGGATCAGTTAATTATTGTTAATTTTTATATATAAAACATATAAAGCTATAGTGGGGGTGAGGGTATTATGATATTTAAAAAAAATCAACACGTGGAAGGTGTACCATGATGATCAATGTCTATGACTCTCTAGGAATGTGTGATGGATATTTGATTCCTTGATTTAGAAATATTAAAACCGTTATCGTAGGTTAACACCTAGTATTTTATTGAGTAATTATTTTGAATATCGCTAACTGCTCAAAATTATAAAAAATTGATGTATGATCTTAACTCTGTCGAAGAATAAAATCAACATGGTGATGTGATGACTAGATTCAGATCATCTTTAAAATTATCCTCAACAAACGAACATGAAAATCTTGTGTTGTTTAATTTTGGATTTCATCAAACAACACAATGCACATGAAAATTCATGAAAATAACATAGAGAAAGAAGAATCCAACATATGAAATCATCATAGGATTCTATTTATACACAACAGTAGTCGAATTCATATTCCCCTAATTTTTATAATTGAACACCAGAAAAATGAAACAAACATTAGTAGAAAATGAATAACAATATATCAAAATACATGAAATTCAATTATCGTCTCATGAAGTACATAAAATGAGAACATAATTACAACATGTAATACACCCTCTATTAATCATAGAGACTATTAGAAGCTCATGACATAGAATAAGAATAAAATTTAAAAAGGAAGTCCATAAGCTTGAGAAACCTCTACCTCTAAACATTTTGATCTTTACAATAAACCATGGGGTTCATTTAATAATATCTTTTACCAGTTAGATCCATGAATATTCAAAATTATATTGGTGTGAGTGTGTTGTTAATGACAGATTTTCCACTCCATTTATTTGAATGTATGAATAACATTCATGAAGCCATATAAATTTAAATTTTATAGAGATTTTGGGATTTGAATTATCTCTCCAAATCTATTGGAATCAGCCTAATTGGATCCTTCTACCATGTGATGTACCAAACACTATAGGTTGGTCCAATTGTCTTATCTAGATTTTCATTACTTTTTGGGCCTCCATTAGGCCAATTCTACTTCATTATAGCCTCTAATTTGGTTGATTGAATTGAATCACCATGACCATAGCGTCAGAAAAAAAAAATTAAATTTAAAGGTTTGGATTCGGGTATTGAATGTTATGATAGATGTATCAAATGACTATCATGATGTTTCATTATAGGATAAAATCCAATTTTCCTTATCTTGGACCAAAACCAATTAATCATTCAAATTTATTCATTCAATGAATAAAAAATAGTGATATATATGTAAAAATATTTTAATAAATAAAACTTATTAAATCCCACACACGTAATGTTTGCACTATGGGAAAAATAATATATCTAAATAAAAATCTAGAAATAAATCAAAATATATAAAATTTCAGTGATTATTTTCAATGTTTAATCATTCTTGTATGTTTCATGAAACAAATTTTCTTTTCATTTTTCATTTCTAACATTAATTTTTTTTAACATAAATCATTCACCAAGGAATCATATTTCAATCTAAAATCTCAAAATAATTTATATCACCAATCTATTAGGTGCAAAATATATGAAAATTGTTTCTCATCTCATAATCATGATTGTTATAAATTACTCTTGGTTAAATACAAATTATCAACACAAGAGAAACAATTGGCCGTTCTTGAGGGTTATCATGAGTGTTCATTATGTCTTATGGTCGGTGGGTAAGAATCTAAAAATTAAGGTCACATAGAGGAGGTTTTCTCTTAGAATGAAATGAATGATCAATCATTCAAAAAAAAACATAGATTCCGAACTCAATGTAGCTAAACATTAATCACCTAACTAGATTCTGTCATTACAAGAAAATCACACAACTCATAAAAAGTAATGTGCAAGGAAAAATTATTCATCTTGTTTTTTATTCATTATTTTATGAATAATTTTTTTCTTTTATTTCTTTTTTCAATTTTTTAGATATTGGAAAGGTAAATGAGTACATTTAATAAATATTGAGTCACACCCTTTCCTATTTTGGAGGATCAAGAGTCATGAAAATGAATATGATTAAGGATTCAATTCATATTCAATAAATATATATATACTAGTACGACAGAAATGAATTATAATGACAAATACATGAATTATAAGCCTTACCTCAATTCTAAACACTATCTCAATCTTCCATAAAATGTTACTACTCCACATAATAAAACATTAATTACCCTAATTCTCCTACACTTATTGTAACTACAATCATTCACTAAATTAGAGAGTAAAGGAAGGTAGGGGAGATAAGTTCTAATGTGGATACCCTATAATGAATTCCATAGCTACTAGGGGATTCCAATTGGAAATATAAGGGTAGATTTTAAATTGAGAAAAAACAAGTGAACTATCCAAAAAAGTACCTCAATCCCATTAACACATTTATTTATTCTCAAATTAATTTATAATCTATAAAACCAGGTTTTGAATGATAAAAAACAGTATGGGTTCACTCAGGAATAGATGGTACTAGGAAGATTGTAAAAAAATTTATTTAGAGTACCTGTCAATGTAGGGAAATTAACGTTTTTCAATTAAATGGGGGATTTGATTCAAAAACCAATGAAACTCCTAATAATGTTTCTAAAATATAAAATTTATAAATTGATTCTGCATCAATAGTCATTTGAATCCATTTTTCAAAAACAAATGAATATCCTAAAAATTGACTCAAGAATATAAAATTATTTTTGGATTTTTAATATCATTTTATAGTTGTTAATTTTTTCAAACCCACACACACAATCAAGAGAACAAACGAAAAAATGGAAAAGGATTAAAATTAGAAAACACACCAAAATTATAGCATACAACCATATGGTTCCCTATAAAAACTAAACATTAAAATTTTTATCAATAAGTTTTTTATGATTAATTTTTTGTCATTTTAAAAGAAGTAAAAATACTAAATTTTCATGAAATGGTAAAACCTTGTGATTTCATTGTTAATTACCATGGTGGAGATAAACTTCATACACCACGTGATTTGAGAATTATTCACCAAAGGGATTTTGGATTTTACGATTAAACCTGAAGAACAAAATTTTAAATTCATTAATGATATACACAACATCATTTAAAATAACATGTGAAATAATATATGGGCATAACCAATGGGAATAAAAATTACCAAGAATCTACATTAGCCTTCAGTTTCATTGGATAAATTTATCTCCAAATATGAACCCCATGTGAAGAATAAACTTATCATTGATCTCCTTTGTGGCCTACAAATATATTTTAAAAATATCATAGGCATTCCACTAGATCACCCCAAGATAATGAAATTATAGTTTTCATTGAGCACATATATCTAAAAGATTTACATTTTATTATATTTAGACATATTCGGAAAAGTTATCATCCTTAATAGTTAATAGAAAATATTTTGAAAACACCTTTCAACATTTACACATACATATGGGTGTTTTAAAAGTATTATGGTATTCCCACATGAAATACTCTAATTGAGTACACCAATATTTCAAATTTGGATGAACTATTTTTTTCAATAAATTTTTAACCTCATCCTTAGAAACATCTTCATGTCCATAATATGAGGATGATATAGTTTAGAAACCTGGTGAAAAACACAATTATTTCATAAAATTTATTGCATTCTTTGATTAAAAATGTCAGACCCTAGGTCACTAATAATCTATTGTGGAAAACCAAACCTAAAAAAATGTGGGGTCTTATAAACATATCAATGAATTGGGAGACATCAATCTTTGTTTCATTTTCAACCACCCATTTTGATACATAATCTGATAAATGATGAATATACAAAAATCCTGAATAATTTGGAAAACATCCCATGAATTCAATACCCTAATCACTAAGTACCTCACAAAAATAGAATGAGTTGTTGGGGAATTTCATTCTTAATGGACACATTTCTAGTAAATATGAAATATGAAATTGACTTAGAAAATTTATAAACATTTCAAAATGAAATTATAATATAAATACCAAAGTCAATAACTTTTCATGTAGATCCATAGGGACTAATGTAACCCCCACATTCAAGAGTTTGGAATAATGTTAGGATAGAGATGCACTCATTGTCAGGTACAAATCATCATATGAGTTATTCATTACATGTTTAATATAAATAGTGGTCATCCCATATGTAATACCAAGACTCACTCCTAAGAATATCCAGTTGGAATTTTATAAATCCATGATGTTATTATGAGGCAACCAAAAAATTCACCAAGTGAGAACCCCATGAGATAGTATTATAAACAATGACCAATTTGTAGGTTCTGAGTATAGGGGAAGCATTCTATGTGATGTTCCCACCATGATTTTTTTCATGATCAATGATCGATAAGAGATTTACAAAATGATAAATTTAATGATATAATGAGGGGAATAAATTAAAACAGGAAAGGGATAGAATTCCAGAAACAAAAAGAGTATCATAACATAATATTGATAATTAATTTCATTAGAAAAGAATTACCTTGATTGAGTTATTTCATAGTTGATGAATACCAAAATAGATCTGTATTGTACAGTCATTTAATTGTAGAAAAAAATCAGATTCCCTCTAGTAGTGATCCACACATGTTCCAAAAATCATCAAACATCACTGCAAGAATCTCTAGGTGTAGAACATCAGATCATATCACTTGCATCGTCCGTCTTTGATCGCCTCAAGGACTACATCCAAAGAATTCACCTTGACCTCTCTTGACTTGCGAGTAGGAGGTGGAGGAAGATCGCTCTTTATTTATGGGAGTGTTCTTGGAGAAAGGAGATCTGTATGGTTTAAGATAATTCTCCAAATCTATTGGGCACAATAAAACAAATTAATTGACTTGATGAGAAAATATTAATACTTCGTTTATATATGAATAGGGATAGAATTAAATAATCTCACATGTTCCCCATTATTATTTAGTTAATCCCATTACTACCCAATGTCAAATAAAAATAATATTATCATTATTATTTCTCGACATGCACATAACATGGGAATTCAATTAAATTAAATATAATTTTTTTAAATAATATTGAATATATATTATATCTCACTAGACCATTTAAATGGGTCAACCATAATATTTATCGAGACTTCAATAATGACTATTTATTTTTTAAATAAATATCATTTCATTATTCACCAATAAATTAATAAATATTACATTCACTCAATAGAAAATAAATATTTATTAAATTTTATACTCTTATTAAATTCTATCAAATAACTAGTGACAGAATATATACCATCAAGAAAACATGAATAATTAATTAACCACATCTAGGAATAATATTTTTTCATCTTAACAAATAGTTAATATTATTATAATTATTTAATATAGATTCAAGATACACTTAGTGTGTGGGCCACGAGGTCACATTCTTAGTGGAATTAGGCGAAGCAGCTAAAAGTCAATGGTCAGCATCTAGAATCACCATAAGGAACTCATAGACAAAAGAGTTAACTATGAAATTAAACAATACCTCATACAGATTCTTATTGTGTAATATAACCCCTTTCTCAATATATCTTAAATAAAGAAAGTTGAATGATGATGTCATCAACCTATATGCTCAGCATCGCATTCGTTGAATTCTTTGAATTTGAACTTACCTATAGAACACCATACCCATGGATTTCTATAGGCTGTATCATTTTCATCAAATGGTATGAGATATTAACATCCATTAAAAAACCAAAGGGACAAATCCTTTCTCACATTATTCATTAACGGAATATTACCCATCACATACCCAACTTATCCTACATCTTCATGAACATCTGTCATCATGTTTTTCATAAATTTGTCAAAGTATGTGACTCCTAATAATCATTAATAATAATCATGTTGTTTTTGCATCAATACGCATAGCCTATGTTAAGAAAATCCAATGACACATATAAATATGAATTTCCAACTCGAAGGTCTCATTCTCATAATATCCTACACTGGATATTACCAAGGGCATACACTATGAGAAGGTGCCTCAATGTCCTATGAGTCTTCACCACTAATATAATTTATCATTTGTGTCCCTCTGTTGATATAGACTGACTATAGAATATATATTTAAGAACAATAATGTAGCACATTCAGGTTCCCATCCTACCAGGGAACTACTATGACCTTTTAGTGCAAAAACTACTCTTAGGACATTATGACATACTATGGGACATAAAAGTATAATAATGATGTGATAATTATGTTATTAATATCAAAAACTGTAACAACCTTGGTACTTATAAAATATTTTTTTTCATTCTGGAATTAAATAGTCAAATTCATTATAAATTTATAATGAAATAATTATAATTTATAACAATTAAGGAAAGTATACTAATAAAATTGTAAACTAATCTATAAGAGAACAAATAACATTTATGTATGATATAATTATACCATTGAATAATAAATAAAAGTCTTGGAATTGATATATTTTTTTTTATATTTTTGGGAGGTCATAAATATTAAATTACAATTTTATAATTTGTAACACCCCAAGCTTCTATGGTACGTTTCCCTTCGAATAATGCGATAGCGTGTGTTGTACGCAACCTCGAGTTCTAACACACACCACAACTAATTAAACTAGCCGTTGTGAATAGTAATACCTACTTTTTGAAATCAAATATATTCAATATTTCAAAATGAACTTCATTTTTAGATTCAGAATATCAAAATTAGCCTAGGGTGAAATTTTGGTACATTTCGGATAACTTTCATATTTTGATGAATAGTGAAAATTTCTAAATTTTAATTAAAAACAACTTTTTTAATCAAAATAATTAATAGTGATAAATTGTGAATTTCAGTGGTTTTAAAGTATATTTAGAATATATTTTTACCATTTAATACAATGTTGGTCATTGGACATAATTTTACAATTAAACCGAACATAAACAAGTGTCAATCTTTTGGTAGTTATTATCTCTTAAAAACACGCTTTTTGTTTTGACAGCGGGAATTAATTTTAAATTAATTTCTTCCACTTCTGTGTTTTGAATTTAGAAAAATGGATTCCATATTTGGAATCAGGATGTTCAAATTGTGTAAATAGGTAACTTTTATTTTTAGACATTTTGAATAATTACTGCGGTAAATATTTTATTTACCATGGTTAAGGGTAAATCCGGTAAATAAGGGTTAAAAAATAATATTATAATAATACTAAATTACCCTAAAACGTGTCTTAACCCTATTGGTTGATACATGGTCGACCATGGGCATCTTTGGGTCTATTTTGGGACCCCATGGATCCACTTGTAAGTGATAATGACACATTATATTAATAAAGTTAAAATAAAAATAAAAATGGCATAAGCTTACATCTTTTAGAAGATCAATTTTTACATAGGGTTATACATGTTGGATTTTCGATTATAAATATTCATTAGAAAGCTAAAAAGAGTTCCTACATAATGATAGTTTATTTATAATTTTTAGAAATTAAATAATTTATTTTATTTATGACACAATGATGATGCAGTAATTACTAAAATAGTGAAAAATTAAAATAATTGATCTTATAAATACCCAAATAATTATAATATGAAACTTTTAATGAATTAAACTAATTTTCTATGATAATATGATATATTAGGATTGATGTAATTGACTTTGTTCGAAGTAATCAATCTGTTAGGAGTTTCACAAAAATCAACTATTGAATAGTGTCAAAATTGACATAAAAGAGTTCTTAAAACAAATATTATATTATTAATTGATATTAAATTCCTAAAAATCTAAGGTTCGGCCAAGAGACTTATATTATGATATTTTCCTCATTAATGGACCACTTGGGGGTCGCTTGGATATATATAGTAAGTTTATTAACCATATTATATAAAAATACAAAGAGACATTGTAAAAGTGAAACTAATTAACTTAGAGTTAATACTTAAAGATAAGGTTAATATAAGTACCCAAACCTGTCTAAATTCTATTGGTTGAGTGGTTTTCGACCTATCCCCACCTAATCCTTTGAATAGTCAACTTTGGAGCCTTTGGAAACCGAATATGAATTTATTATAAGTTAATATTTCTAGCTTTTCCAAAGGTGCCCCTCACCCCTCTTATAAAAGGGCACTCCTCCTTCTCATTTCTTCACACATCTAAAGCCACTTGGCTCGTCCAAACTCTGCCCAACTAAGCTCCCCACATCCCTATCCTCCTCCTTGAAGCTTCCCCTTAGGCAGAAAGCATTTCAAGAAGTCCTTTGGTTCCAACCAATGTGAGTTACCTAAATTAAAGGTAACGATTTCTATTAAATTATTTTCATTTATTTTGCCTCTTCAACCCCCAAAATATTTTTATTTCCATTCTTTTGTAACAACACCAGTATCCTCAATATACTAAGATGTTTTTATAAGAAGGATTCAAACTACACATACACACAACTCCATTTAATGGATGATGAACATAATGTTTCTGTGGATGGAAAACTAACGCCTCACGAAACGATGATTGTTCAAAAACATCTTACCGCCTCTCATGGTGGCCATTATGATGGCACTGTAATTAAATATGATATTAATGATATATATTTTATATATAATCTTCTGTAATTCCATTTTATTTCATACCATTATTTGTTTCATGTTGTATATACATACGATAATTTCATTTGAGGAAGTGCGGACTACCGCCCCCTTAAAATGATATGACTCGTTCGTACCACACATGGAACGTATAAAGGATGGTGTTAATGAACATATGTAACATATATAAAATATTATATTATACTGGAATAGTAATATACCTATGTATCATTTGGATTCGATTCTTTTAAAATAAAAAAATTAAATGGAAGTAGCGTTTGTGCGTACGTACGGACTACCGTCTCCACGAACGCGATGAGATTCATTCTCCATCGTATCCATTCAAGTATAATTATCATTTTATGATTTAAAAATGATGTTTAAGGACATTATATCATTCTGGATATGAATAATATACAACCTATCCTTTACAAACATGTCTTACGTAACAAAACATACAAAAGAAAACAAGAAAGTTCACACCCGAAACAACGATAATACTAAGATATTATTATCAAATCAATATTAAAAGATCATATATGATATCATATTGATGTATATGATTATTGTATAATTTAATAACAATGTTTTAATTATTATACAGGAGGTTAACATACCATCGACTATGAGAAAGTTCAAGGTAAGGGTTATTTCACAATCTCTTCATTATCCGAGGTTGTATTATACGTAATAATCTACTGGGATCTTTTTATCATCCACATCCATGTTTCTTAAAAATGTATTTCAAAACATTTTTACTATTTACAAGAATATGGTTTAAAGTCATTTATACCCTTGTTTGACTTTTTATTAGAGGTTTATAAAGGAATCTTTCCGTCGTTTTCAAAACAAGGTCCTTTCTAACCTTTTCGACAGAATTGAGGTAAGAATGTTTTTTTTAACTTATACGGCGGGTGCGGTTATTTTCCGCCGTTATAAAATCGTCGAAGCTTTCCATACAAGATTATAAGAATATTTTCAAAGAAAATGTTTTATTTTATATGGATCTTAAATGATTTCAAAATAAAAGGAGATACTTCTTTAAAAAGAATTTTGATTTCATCTATGTCAACATCCTTTGATGGATTTTAAGATTATTTGAAGTTGATTTATTATGATACAATACTTCCATATTGTATTGAAGGTTTTGTGATATGTTTGACTGTGGATGTGCTATTTTTATACCATTCATAGTTTCTGGTGAAATTATTGACATTTCGTATGCTAGTTTTAATACGAATGTTTATGTTATGTTCAAACCTTTTCATATGGGAATGCATTGGACTTAATAAGTGATGGGTGGAGCCCGCTATAGCTCCTCGATGCATCGGTAGGTCTCATGAGACAAACTAGTGTCTTGGCACAAGGCCTTGACAAAATCATATTTGTAGTCTTGGCACGAGGCCTTGGCTATGTGGTTATGATAGTCTGGCATTATGCATTCCATAATTATGAAAGTGGTTATTGATATTGCATGTGATTATTCGATTAGTAGAATATCCATGTGAACAAGTAAATGGCATTATTTCATTTTACTTTTGCCATACTATGTTGAAGTTCAATTTTAAAAGGCTTTTGTTTTAGTAATTCATTGCCTTAAATGTTTATGCTTATTTTGAATGTTCCGCTATATTGTTATCCTTACTGGGCATTTGAGCTCACCCCTTTTCTATGTTTTATTTTCCCAGGTAGTGAAGAAGTAAATTATGAATGACTTGCAGGGATATTATGAGGGGTTAATAGTGTGGATATGAAGACTTTGTTGTTGTAGTGGTTTTTCACTTTGAAATGTAATGTAAAACTTTATGATTATATCTAGTGTTTCCAAGGCTACTAAACCAATCGGTCTTTCGAGATTTGATCTTTCTTGTGATCATGCCAATGTTATGTAATTAATGCACCGACTCTGGGTAGCTGGGGTCGGGGCGTTACAGTTGGTATCAGAGGATGTTTAGTACAAACCTTGGTAGCTAGATTTAGATAAACTCTGATTAGAGCACGTAGACCTAAGATGAACTTTGAGGATTAGTATAAAAGAACTTCCTAGAATTTTGGTATTGTAGAGATTTTGTGAGTTTTCCGAGCAATACATCCCTGTCTGGATACGAGCAGGTAGAGGCGGCTCTGGCACAGATGTACCTAGGGGTAAAACCCGAAAACACCGCTTTGAGCTAGACTCGAACGGGAACTGGTGCACGACAACGGGCCTTGCTACACTCTTGGTTACGACACTCCCGGGGGATATGCTTAGGATAACTCTCATTATCTTTACAAATCATTATGAAGGGTTTATGAGTATATACTTCCTCAAAGAAAACATTTTTATGATTATGGATTATATCCATAAATAGTTCAATTTATGTTAAGTGTTTTATAAGTATGGGATTATGTATTTTGATTCATAAACTGATCTAGTTTATGCCATTGTTTAGAAATGGCGCCTAGTGGAAGAAATGGAAACCGTATCAATGCACGCACTCCATGTAGGGATTGCCCTCCTGCTCAAGATAATTATAGTGGGGCTGGTGATGCAACTGGTGCCGATCAGCTAACCACCATACTGGGACAACTTACTCAGGTTATGAATAATAACCTTACCCGTATGGAGCACCCTGATCCGCAACGTGGAGGATCAATGTTAGATCGATTCATGAGGCAACAACCACCAACGTTCATTGGGAATACAAATCCCTTAGTAGCTGAGCAATGGATATTTTCCCTAGTGAAAATATTTCAGGCTTTGGGGAGCAGTGAAAGGGAAAAATTTATCATGCCAGTTTACCGCCTCACTGGAGATGCTGATCAATGGTGGTCATTGATTCAAAATACGAAGGAAGATGATGAAGTATCAAATATGGAATGGAGGGAATTCAAAGATCTGTTTTTAGAAAAATACTTCCCTCGCGACCATCGAGCGGATATGGAAAGACAATTTCTGAGTCTGAGACAAAAGGAGGATGAGAATGTCACAAAGTATGAGGCTAAATTTACAAGGTTAGCGAGGTATGCTAGAGATTATATTCGCATCCCAAGAAGTAAGATTGATCGTTTCTTTGATGGGTTAAAACCATTTCTCCATCGAGCATTAGTCTCACAATCCTTTTCGTCGTACGAAGACATTGTCTCATGTGCTATCAAGACCGAAAAAGAATTCTCTAAGTCTTATGACATTAAAGCGAAGCAAGAGAAGAAGAGACCTGCTGATCAATCTTGGAATGGAAATAAGGGGAAGAAGGGAAAGGTTGAATATCCATCTTGTGGTAAATGCGGGAAGAAACATCCTGGTACTTGCTTGAAGGGAATGGGAGTCTGTTACAAGTGTGGTGAAAAAGGCCACCAAGCTCATGATTGCAAGGGGAAGAAGGAAGCTACCAACGTTCAGTGCTACAATTGCAGGGAGATGGGGCATTATGTAAATGCATGTCCTAAGCGTCAGGAGAACTTACCTCAGAAAAGGCCAACGGATCAAGGCCAGGCATATGCTATCACTACTGCTGAGGTAGAAGCTCCGAAAGACGTGGTGGCAGGTAATTTAATGGTTTCCTCAAGTTTAGCAAATGCATTATTTGATTCTGGATCATCGCATTGTTTCATATCTTCCCAGTTTGCTAAGAAAATTAGATATTTCCAATTTGATTTAATAAGGGAGTTGTCAGTTAAAACTCCTAAGGGAAGTATCGTTGCAACAATGTTTTGTGAATCAGTCCCCATTAGAGCACATAAATTTTCTTTATCTGCTGATCTCATCGTCATACCTATGATTGAGTTTGATATAATCCTCGGTATGGACTGGCTTTCGGACTATGATGCGAAGATTTATTGTAAGAAGAAAGAGGTTACGATTCTTGATGATAATGATAAGGAACACCTTATTTTTAGAGCAGAATCGTCACCACCTAATTCTTATTTAGACCCACCCCCAGTAGCTCAACTTAATTCAATTATTGGGGAGGAAGATTATGAAGTAACTATCGGTGAGGAAAGGAATGTTCAAATAGAGGATGTACCTGTTGTGAAAGAATTTGTAGATGTATTTCCGGAAGATTTACCTGGACATCCTCCAGAACGAGAAGTTGAGTTTTCTATTGATTTGATTCCTGGATCAAGGCCTATATCGAAGACCCCTTATAGAATGGCCACTGTAGAGTTAGTCGAACTAAAGAAACAACTAGAGGAATTGAGTAATAAGGGATTTATTCGCCCTAGTGTTTCTCCATGGGGAGCCCCTGTTCTTTTTGTTAAAAAGAAAGATGGATCTATGAGGTTATGTATCGACTACAGGGAGATCAATGCTATAACGATAAAGAACAAGTATCCCCTACATCGTATTGATGATTTATTTGACCAACTGCATGGAGCTCAATACTTTTCAAAGATTGACCTTCGATCTGGATACCATCAGTTGTGTGTGAAGAAGGAAGACATTCCGAAAACTGCATTTCGAACCAGGTACGGGCATTGCGAGTTTACTGTAATGCCGTTTGGATTGACTAATGCACCCTCTGTATTCATGGATCTGATGAATAGAGTCTTCAAGGAGTATCTCGATGAATTTTTGGTGGTATTTATTGATGATATCTTGGTATACTCCAAAACCTACGAAGATCATGAAAATCACTTGCGCATTATCTTGAAGACTCTGAGGAGGCATGAATTATATGGGAAGTTTAGCAAGTGTGAATTCTGGCTTCAGGAGATTTCTTTTCTTGGCCATATTGTCTCAAAAGATGGAATCTCTGTTGATCCTTCTAAGACCAAGGCAATCCAAGAATGGCCAGCACCTACGAGTATAACTGAGGTACGTAGTTTTATTGGCTTGGCAGGTTATTATCGACGTTTCGTCCAGAATTTTGCCCGATTGGCTAACCCATTAACGAAGCTCACACGTAAAGGGGTTAAATTTGTTTGGACAAAAGAGTGTGAGGAATGTTTCGAAGAACTGAAGAGAAGATTAGTCAATGCTCCTATATTGACTCTACCATCGGGGAATGATGAGTTCGTTATTTATAGTGATGCATCGAAGAAAGGACTTGGCTGTGTCCTTATGCAGAATGATAGAGTTATTGCCTATGCATCACGACAGTTGAAAATTCATGAACAAAACTATCCTACTCATGATCTTGAGTTAGCAGCTGTGATCTTTGCTTTGAAGATATGGAGGCACTACCTCTATGGTGAAAAATGTGAGATTTATACTGATCACAAGAGTTTGAAGTATATTTTCTCACAAAAAGAACTCAACATGAGGCAAAGGAGATGGCTTGAATTACTCAAGGATTATGATTGTACGATACACTACCACCCGGGGAAGGCAAACAAGGTGGCAGATGCTTTAAGTAGAAAAGACCATGGAGTTTTGAACAATATGAGAATTGAAATGGATCCAATTTTCATGGATCTAGTGAAGATGGACATGGGAATAACCAGGGAAGGTGAAACCTCAATGCTTTTTCAAATGGTTGTCAAACCATCTTTACTAGAAAAGATTAAGAGTTCTCAGAACGATGATGAAGAATTTCAGAAGAAGATTAAAGCTGTGAATGATGGGAGATTGAGAGACTTTGTGTATGAAGATGGAATTTTGAAATTCAGGAAGAGACTTTATGTTCCCAATATACATGATCTAAAAAGGGAATTGCTGGATGACGCTCATAGTTCCAATTTCTCTATACACCCTGGGAGCACCAAAATGTATAGAGATTTGAAGGAACATTTTTGGTGGGACAACATGAAGAGGGAGATTGCTGATTTTGTGTCAAGATGTATGGTTTGTCAACAAGTGAAAGCTGGAAGGCAACAGCCTGGAGGAGTCATGCAACCTCTTCCCATACCAGAGTGGAAATGGGACAATATTACGATGGACTTTGTCATGGGGCTACCAAAGACTCCTAGAAGGAACGATGCAATATGGGTTATTGTTGATCGTCTTACCAAGTCAGCACATTTTCTTGCAATAAGAGAAGATCTTCCCCTGGAACGTCTAGCAAGACTATATATTAATGAAGTTGTGAGACTTCATGGAGTACCCCTATCGATTGTTTCTGATCGTGATCCCCGTTTTACTTCAAGATTCTGGAAAAGTCTTCAGAAATCCCTAGATACTGAACTTCATTTGAGCACTGCATACCACCCTCAGACAGATGGACAGTCAGAACGGACTATTCAAACCTTAGAAGATATGTTGAGATCTTGCTCACTTGACTTTCAGGGTATGTGGGATCAATATTTACCTCTGGTAGAATTTTCCTATAACAATAGCTTCCATTCGAGTATTCAGATGGCACCATATGAAGCGTTATATGGAAAGAGATGTCGTACACCATCCTGTTGGGATGACGTTGGTGAAAGAAAACTTGTAGGCCCAGAACTAGTGGAGGAAACGGTGGAAAAGGTGAAAGTAATCCAAAATCACATCAAAGCAGCTCAAAGTAGGCAGAAGAGCTATGCCGATAATCGAAGGAAGGATTTGGAATTTCAAGTCGGTGATCATGTTTTCCTGAAGGTATCTCCATGGAAGGGAGTCATACGTTTTGGTAAGAAAGGTAAATTAAGTCCCAGGTACATCGGACCTTTCGAAATTCTAGAACGAATTGGGGTTGTAGCTTACCGATTGGCAATGCCGCCAAGTCTCTCCAAAGTTCACGATGTGTTCCACGTATCTCTGTTGAGAAAATACATGCCTGACCCAACGCATGTACTCACCTATGAGGAATTAGAACTGGAACCCGATCTGTCTTATTGCGAAGAGCCCGTCAGGATTCATGATACAAGAGAACAAGTACTGAGAAACCGGACGACGCGTCTGGTAAAAGTTTTGTGGAGAAACCATAAGATGGAAGAGGCAACGTGGGAACCCGAGGAACTTATGATGAAGAACCACCCGAGTCTTTTTATGCAGTAATACCCTAGAAATTGCGAGGACGCAATTATTTGAAGGAGGGGAGAATGTAACACCCCAAGCTTCTATGGTACGTTTCCCTTCGAATAATGCGATAGCGTGTGTTGTACGCAACCTCGAGTTCTAACACACACCACAACTAATTAAACTAGCCTTTGTGAATAGTAATACCTACTTTTTGAAATCATATATATTCAATATTTCAAAATGAACTTCATTTTTAGATTCAGAATATCAAAATTAGCCTAGGGTGAAATTTTGGTACATTTCGGATAACTTTCATATTTTGATGAATAGTGAAAATTTCTAAATTTTAATTAAAAACAACTTTTTTAATCAAAATAATTAATAGTGATAAATTGTGAATTTGAGTGGTTTTAAAGTATATTTAGAATATATTTTTACCATTTAATACAATGTTGGTCATTGGACATAATTTTACAATTAAACCGAACATAAACAAGTGTCCATCTTTTGGTAGTTATTATCTCTTAAAAACACGCTTTTTGTTTTGACAGCGGGAATTAATTTTAAATTAATTTCTGCCACTTCTGTGTTTTGAATTTAGAAAAATGGATTCCATATTTGGAATCAGGATGTTCAAATTGTGTAAATAGGTAACTTTTATTTTTAGACATTTTGAATAATTACTGCGGTAAATATTTTATTTACCATGGTTAAGGGTAAATCCGGTAAATAAGGGTTAAACAATAATATTATAATAATACTAAATTACCCTAAAACGTGTCTTAACCCTATTGGTTGATACATGGTCGACCATGGGCATCTTTGGGTCTATTTTGGGACCCCATGGATCCACTTGTAAGTGATAATGACACATTATATTAATAAAGTTAAAATAAAAATAAAAATGGCATAAGCTCACATCTTTTAGACGAACAATTGTTACATAGGGTTATACATGTTTTATTTTAGATTATAAATATTCATTAGAAAGCTAAAAAGATTTCCAACATAATGATATTTTATTTATAATTTTTAGACATTAAATAATTTTTTTAATTTATGACACAATGATGATGTAGTAATTACTAAAATAGTGAAAAATTAAAATAATTGATCTTATAAATACCCAAATAATTATAATATGAACCTTTTAATGAATTAAACTAATTTTCTATGATAATATGATATATTAGGATTGATTTAATGGACTTTGTTCGAAGTAATCAATCTGTTAGGAGTTTCACAAAAATCAACTATTGAATAGTGTCAAAATTGACATAAAAGAGTTCTTAAAACAAATATTATATTATTAATTGATATTAAATTCCTAAAAATCTAAGGTTCGGCCAAGAGACTTATATTATGATAAGTTCCTCATTAATGGACCACTTGGGGGTGGCTTGGATGTATATTGTAAGTTTATTAACCATATTATATAAAAATACAAAGAGACATTGTAAAAGTGAAACTAATTAACTTAGAGTTAATACTTAAAGATAAGGTTAATATAAGTACCCAAACCTGTCTAAATTCTATTGGTTGAGTGGTTTTCGACCTATCCCCACCTCATCCTTTGAATAGTCAACTTTGGAGCCTTTGGATACCGAATATGAATTTATTATAAATTAATATTTCTACCTTTTCCAAAGGTGCCCCTCACCCCTCTTATAAAAGGGCACTCCTCCTTCTCATTTCTTCACACCTCTCAAGCCACTTGGCTCGTCCAAACTCTGCCCAACTAAGCTCCCCACATCCCTCTCCTCCTCCTTGAAGCTTCCCCTTAGGCAGAAAGCATTTCAAGAAGTCCTTTGGTTCCAACCAAAGTGAGTTACCTAAATTAAAGGTAACGATTTCTATTAAATTATTTTCATTTATTTTGCCTCTTCAACCCCCAAAATCTTTTTATTTCCTTTATTTTGTAACAACACCAGTATCCTCAATATACTAAGATGTTGTTATAAGAAGGATTCAAACTACACATACACACAACTCCATTTAATGGATGATGAACATAATGTTTCTGTGGATGGCAAACTAACGCCTCACGAAACGATGATTGTTCAAAAACATCTTACCGCCTCTCATGGTGGCCATTATGATGGCACTGTAATTAAATATGATATTAATGATATATATTTTATATATAAGCTTCTGTAATTCCATTTTATTTCATACCATTATTCGTTTCATGTTGCATATACATACGATAATTTCATTTGAGGAAGTGCGGACTACCGCCCCCTTAAAATGATATGACTCGTTCGTACCACACATGGAACGTATAAAGGATGGTGTTAATGAACTTATGTAACATATATAAAATATTATATTATACTGGAATAGTAATATACCTATGTATCATTTGGATTCTATTATTTTAAAATAAAAAAATTAAATGGAAGTAGCGTTCGTGCGTACGTACGGACTACCGTCTCCACGAACGCGATGAGATTCATTCTCCATCGTATCCATTCAAGTATAATTATCATTTTATGATTTAAAAATGATGTTTAAGGACTTTATATCATTCTGGATATGAATAATATACAACCTATCCTTTACAAACATGTCTTACGTAACAAAACATACAAAAGAAAACAAGAAAGTTCACACCTGAAACAACGATAATACTAAGATATTATTATCAAATCAATATTAAAAGATAATATATGATATCATATTGATGTATATGATTATTGTATAATTTAATAACAATGTTTTAATTATTATACAGGAGGTTAACATACCATCGACTAAGAGAAAGTTCAAGGTAAGGGTTATTTCACAATCTCTTCATTATCCGAGGTTGTATTATACGTAATAATCTACTGGGATCTCTTTATCATCCACATCCATGTTTCTTAAAAATGTATTTCAAAACATTTTTACTATTTACAAGAATATGGGTTAAAGTCATTTATACCCTTGTTTGACTTTTTATTATAGGTTTATAAAGGAATCATTCCGTCGTTTTCAAAACAAGGTCCTTTTTAACCTTTTCGACAGAATTGAGGTAATAATTTTTTTTAACATATACGGCGGGTGCAGTTATTTTCCGCCGTTATAAAATCGTCGAAGCTTTCCATACAAGATTATAAGAATATTTTCAAAGAAAATGTTTTATTTTATATGGATCTTAAATGATTTCAAAATAAAAGGAGATACTTCTTTAAAAAGAATTTTGATTTCATCTATGTCAACATCCTTTGATGGATTTTAAGATTATTTGAAGTTGATTTATTATGATACAAAACTTCCATATTGTATTGAATGTTTTGTGATATGTTTGACTGTGGATGTGCTATTTTTATACCATTCATAGTTTATGGTGAAATTATTGACATTTCGTATGCTAGTTTTAATACGAATGTTTATGTTATGTTCAAACCTTTTCATATGGGAATGCATTGGACTTAATAAGTGACGGGTGGAGACCGCTATAGCTCCTCGATGCATCGGTAGGTCTCATGAGACAAACTAGTGTCTTGGCACAAGGCCTTGACAAAATATTATTTGTAGTCTTGGCCCGAGGCCTTGGCTATGTGGTTATGATAGTCTGGCATTATGCATTCCATAATTATGAAAGTGGTTATTGATATTGCATGTGATTATTCGATTAGTAGAATATCCATGTGAACAAGTAAATGGCATTATTTCATTTTACTTTTGCCATACTATTTTGAAGTTCAATTTTAAAAGGATTTTGTTTTAGTAATTCATTGCCTTAAATGTTTATGCTTATTTTGAATGTTCCGCTATATTGTTATCCTTACTGGGCATTTGAGCTCACCCCTTTTCTATGTTTTATTTTCCCAGGTAGTGAAGAAGTAAATTATGAATGACTTGCAGGGATATTATGAGGGGTTAATAGTGTGGATATGAAGACTTTGTTGTTGTAGTGGTTTTTCACTTTGAAATGTAATGTAAAACTTTATGATTATATCTAGTGTTTCCAAGGCTACTAAACCAATCGGTCTTTCGAGATTTGATCTTTCTTGTGATCATGCCAATGTTATGTAATTAATGCACCGACTCTGGGTAGCTGGGGTCGGGGCGTTACATAATTAATATAATTATATAAATAAAAATTAATTTTCCTAAAATAGATTCTTAAATTAATATTTCAGTATTATTATCATATAGTTTTATGATACATTAATTATTTTTTTCAGTGTTTTATAAAATAAATTATAATTCTAAAATTTGTATATTTTAAATAAATGATGACTTTTATTAAAAATTAAATTTATCATATTGATGAAATTATTTTCCTAAAATGGAGTTCATTTTTGAATTTTTCACATCAAAATTTTATTATGGTTAATTTTTGGGATTTTTATGAAATAGTTTAATTTTTGTGAATAGTGAAATATAGTAATTTATGGTATTACACATTATAAGTTAAATAAACTATCCCTTGAGTCATCAGTGATGTAATAAACATAATATCTAACTCTACTGAAATTTTATAATATATTTCGTAATAATTCACAAACTATTCATATCTTTACGCCAAAATCTAAAACCAATGAATATAATAATAAGAAAATGCTACTCTCCTCAACTATATAAACATCTTCTCACCACCTATTCTCCTAAAAAATTAATTCCTTTTATATTATTTAATAAATGCCAAATTTACTTCCCCATTTTCTTCCTCATGTCCAAGCCCTACTAGTCTCACCAAAAGGCCAAAACCAAGGTCCTTAAAATGGTTTTCATGGAGGAGAATTGAGGAGGTAAAATCCTCTTTTTTCATTTACTTTACTTTTAATTTTTTTCCATTTTTTATTATCTAGTCAACTCCCCATATCCAAGTGGCATGAAAACTTCAATATCTTATATATACAATATTTTATCATGGTGATGGAAAAATTCATCATCATAATTTGTCTCTCCTCCCTTTTATTCTAAAAATATGAACATCATTCATGATGTGTTGATTTATCTCCATTATGGGAGATACAGATTCATTTTCCATTACCACCTTCAAGGCTGGACATGAAACCATTATTATAGATAAATAAAATATTATTATACATATTAAATGTTATGTAATGTTCTATAACCAATATATAAACATGATATTATATAAAATGATATGTGTTTGTGGGGGTCATAAAAATCACCAAAATAAATTAAATCATTTTCATTAAAATTTTATGTAATGAATCATCTTAATTTTAGAAAAAATTATATATGGTTTCATTTAAAATTATGGGAGCATATTAATAGCATTTCATTTTACTTTTTTAGTTTTTATTCAATTTGGAATGAAAATATATGATGACCCAAGCATGGAGACAATGAAATAAACTCACATGAAACAATTAAAATAACAAAATATTATTGATAAATGGGTGGAAATATGTCATAAAATGGTAACATAAGGTATTATAAATATCAATATTGTTCTAAAATATATTAGTAACATTTTTTTCTATTTTTTATATATTAAAAATTAATGTTTTTTGTGAAGAAATAATTCATATTTTATGATTATTTTATAGGTCATGGGAATTTTTTAGATGAAGTGTTAGACCTATATATCCTTCTAATGTATTGGGTATATTTATATCAGAGGCTGATCGTATGGTTACTCCAAGTGTAACTACAATGGTTACACCATAAGGTAGTCTTAAGGGATACATCATAAGGTATCCATGAGGGTTACATTATAATGTAACTGTGAGGGTTACAAATCATATGGTAGTTGTGAGGGTACAAATCTTAAGTAATCAATGCCCAAAGTTACCTATATGGTTTTTTATGTTTTCTATGTATTATTGAAATATCATGTTTTCATAAAGTATATATATATTAATTCATTGCTGAGAAGTATATCTTTGAAAAATAATTTCATTTTTTTATAAGTATTAATGGAATAACAGTTTCTTTCTATCTTTTTTAGGTCCCTTACCGAGCTGTTTATGGTCATCCCATGTTATAAAATTATTTCGATAGTGTTTAAAAATGGGTAGCAGGAAATAAAAATCTAACATGAATGTTTTGAATATTTTTCATGAATATATTTCATGTATTATTTAAAAAATCTATTATTTAAGAAATTGATCTTTTTTAGTGGTACCAACTTTGTATGCTTCTGGGTTGATATGTATGATTTATATCCAAATTATCTAAATATTTAAAATGAAATGATATATGGTGATACAAGAAAGATAATTATAAAATAATTTACTAGATTATTTAATTTTTATGTCTTGGCCCTTATTAAAAACATGAATTCAGTTTATCAGAAAGTATATAGAAGCATCCTCTAGGGCCCCAAATTCAATAGATTCCAACTTTTACTAGAGACGGCTGGTATAAAAATTCATTCCACTATCTCTCACATGATTCTCATGCTTCTTCTAAGATTATCCTTTAGTCATGGGGTATTCCATGTTCTCTTCCATGGGTACTATTCTTACTACAACTTTACCCCTCTCATAAAAATCCCTCATGAGATGATACTTCTAAAGTATTTGTTTTTTCCATTTTTCTAACGTTGGATATTTTTCAAGACCCACTACTACATTATTATCATAATAAAAAAGCGATAGATTCTTTATTTATAGGTACCACATCAATTTCTAGAAAAAATTTCCATATCAAAACAGATTCCATAGATGCATCATAAGTCGTCATATACTCAAAATCAACTATAGAATCAAAAAAACTAGCTACTTTGAAATCTTCTTGCTCATAGATCTTCTATTGAGACATAAAACATATCCTTACCATGACTTCAAATAATTTTGATCTGACTAAAAACCTCAATCAGAATAAACCCGGACTACTAACTCCTCATCTCCTCCATACACTAAGATCATATCCTTACTTATTGTCAGATACTTAAGGATAACCCAAACACCTGACCAATGGTGTTCGAATGGATTATCTTGATATCGCCCTACCATGCTAAATGCGTAGGCAACATAAAGTATAGTACATAACATGACATTAATGATTGATCTAATCCCAGATTTTTATGAGATCTTACTCATTCTCATCTTTTCATGTTTTCTGTGAGGACACATTTTTTTATAAGATGTAAACCATGTGACAGTAGAACCAATCCAGAGTTGGATTATTCCATATAAACTCACTTTAGTATCTAGTCAACATACGTAATTTGACATAGTCCAAGAGGTCTCCTAGATCTATCACAAATGATCTTGATCCCTTGAATGCAGGTTACTTCACCAATGTCCTTTATAGAAAAAAAAATTGTTTAACCAATCATTAATAGACTATAAGATAGGTATGTTTTTTTAAAAGTAAAATTCCATCAATATATTCTATTTGGATTACAACTTCATTTCCAATAAACATCTTGTAAACACATATATCACATTCATTGTAAATGAAAAAAATTCATTCATTTCTTCATCTAATCGAATGTTCCATGACCTAAATGGGTTTTTCATTCCATAATTGAATATATACAAATTAAAATTCCTTTCAGAATCACATGGAGTCACAAACCCTTCTGATTGGATCACATAGACTTCATACGGAAGGTTCCCATTATGGAATGTAGTATGGATATCCATATAGCAAATCTCAATGTCATGGAAATATGCTACAGAAAGTACAATTTTTATAGATTTAAATATGGAAATAGGTGAAAATGTTTCATTATATTCAATTCCTTAATGTTTTTAAACCCTTTAGAAAATATCCTAGCTTTATAGTTATTTACATTACCTTTAATGTCATGTTTTCTCTTCAACATCCATTTTCACCCGATAGGGTTTCCATCAACTACCACATTAAGAAGAACATAAATTTGGTTATGATAAAAGGAATCCAGTTTATAATTCATGGATTCTTTCCATCTAGTAAATTTTAAGCTATCTACCACCTCTTTATAGGAGAGAGGTTATTCATTGTTAACAAATACTGAGTAACCACCTTTTGTATCTTGAAAACCATATCTCTCTGATTCACATTCCTCTTATGAAATTCTAAGTAGTACTTCTATTTCTAGAACTACTTCTTCTAATGTGATTTGTTGAATCTCTTCATGTACAAACCCTTTTATATCTTGAGAATCAAATTCATATATTTAAATCATTCTCCAACTTTCCCTTTTGAGTACCAGTTCCATCTCAAGAAAGACATCATCTTTGCTAACAATCACTTTCTTTCCCAAGGGCATGTATAACCAATATCCATTTATTTCTTTGTTATACTCTATATTGTTACACATTATGCCCTATTGTGCTAGTTTGTTTCTTGAAGAGGCCTTAAAAATTCCTCTCAACCCATTAGATGTGTTTGTGAAAAAATTAGATTATTTCCACTACATAAATCAAAGGAAGTTCAATTTTCTGGTTTAGTTAGTACTTAGTATAATGTATATGCCATGGTTTCTAATTTATTTCCCCCAAAGAATAATGGATGATCTACATCACTAATCATCAACCTTACCATGTCTAACAAGGTACGGTTTCACCTTTTACTAACATTATTCCATTATGGTTTATATGGTTGTGTGAGTTAAGATAGAATCCCAAAAACCCATAAAAAGTTGATAAACCCATCATTAAGATATTTACAACATTGATCTGATAAATCTTTCTTTACCATATTTCCATGTAGATTCTATACTTCATTATTGACTTCCTTTAATTTCTCAAAGGAATTGAAATTTTAATTCATCAATTATAAATATCCCTGTATACTCAAGTAATCAATAAATGTTATGATATAAGATTATCCCACTCTAGATTTTACTAGAAATGGCCCACACACATCAGTGTTTTCCAATACTAGAAACTGTTTGGAAATTTCACCTTTTCTACAAAATGTTGGTTTGGACATTTTTCCTTGTAACTTTGAATGGAATATTTCATGTGGTTTTAAATCCAAATAGACTAAATAATCATCTCGATATATCTTTGTAAAAAACATCTCATTTACATGAACAAGATGGTGATGTCATGATTGGGTGTTATATGAGTCACGTGGACATGATTGAATAAAAATTTACAATACAAGGTTTCATAATACAATACATAGAAAAAATTATTTAAATGTTCTATACCATAACATATGTTGTCATTATAAAAGAAACAACTTTTATTTATAAACTTCAAAATAATCCCATCTGCATCTGGGCATGATATATAAATTATGTTCATGGTAACCCTATGTATATAATAACCTTATTTAAAAAATACACTCCCATTAGCAGTGAAATGTGGTGGTCCGAAATGACAAGAGAAACCATTCTCACTGAAAATGAATTTCACATATCCACATCTCCCCTATAAAATATTCAAAATCTTATTAGTTCCTACATTTCGATACATATGTGAGCACCAAAAGCACTATCTAGTAGCCAATTTGTTGATATTGAATGATTAAAATCAGTAATGAACTCTCCTTTAGATTTTTCTTCGTTTTTGGGGAAACTTATCTTCCAGTGACCTTTCTTGCCATACTAAAAATACATTTCGTCCATTTCCATGCACTACCTCTAGATCCTATTCTTCATGGAAGGACGATGCTTATGAGATTTATAAATATTATGAGTATTATGACCCTTTTCCCTATTCCTTATTTTCTTATTCACCATTAGGACCATGAGTTTATCATGCCCCATGTAGTTATCCACTTGGTAAATCCAAGTAAGAAGTTCCAAAATTCTATTCTATTTATTGGTCATGTGGGAATTAACAATAAAATTGGGAATGTCATGGATACTGGTGAAATTATGATATGTGTACAAACTTCATCAACTAATTTAATCCCTAAGATGTCAAATCATTCAATATATCCAATAAACATGACTACATAAGGAATAGTTAGCCCAGATTCTCCAAGAATTGTCGTAAATAATGCATTGGAGACCACATAACTCTATTTTATTTATTTCTCTTGATAGATATCCTGAAGGTCAGACATCATGCTATACACATCAATGTCCTCATGTTTCTTCAAAAGCTTATTGGTCATGGATGATAGCATGAATCACCTAAAATCATTAAAATAATTCAGATATTTCTTATATAGAGATAACTATTTATCAATATCCCTTGTATTAGGTTCTATATTAATAGGTTCTTCCAACACATATAATTTCCTTTAGTGGGGAAGGATAATGCGTATGTGCCTTTTCCACTTTTGGAAACTTATGTCGGTGATAAGGTTATCTATCACACAAATTGATCAAAATGAAACATTTGAATTTATTTTAAACATATTTCTATAAAATAAGATCAATATAATTTTAGTAATTTATCTGATAATATTTAGACAAACATAAAAATAAATATTATATTTATTATTCTCCTACTATTTTATCAAAAACCAATATCCCTCAAAAATATATTTAGAAAATCATATTTCATGGACATTCTTGTGTTAAGAATCCATATTCCCCTTATCATTTCCCCATCATTGGTTAATCGGGTAAATCGAATGGTTTTATGCAGGCATTCCAAAATATAACTATATTAACTCATAATTCCTTGATCTATTGAGTGGACTCCACAATCTTAAAACCATTAAAATGGATTTCCTCAACCATTTCCTCTCAATTAATCTATGTCCTACTTTATAAGTCATCCCTTTAAGTTAACTATGTTAATTCAACAAAAAATGTCAAGATAGAATTCCTCAATAATTGAAAGTAACCCATATTTTGATGGTCATGAACTTTGAACTATGGTTCTATTTTAACTGATTTAGTGGAAGACTATACTTACAAAATATATATAATTGAGGGATTTCATCCATTTATGAATTAATTTCCAATTATTATCCTCATTACATACTTTTTAATATTAGGTGTATTTACTTATGTAATAAACCATATATTAGATAATATTTATGAATAATCCAATTTAGTGTAGTTCTATATTACATTCTCTTTAATAGTATTAATTATTATGATCATGACAAAACATCCATACTGAAATTAACATAAAAAATGATAAAAATAAAATATTAAAGTGGTATGATCATTATATTTTACTAATTTATAGTTTATCTATTAGTTGATAAACTAACCATTGACCAATGATAAAAACACCTTGAACTACTTAAGGTCTGTGTTAGACTTTTCCACCAACCCACCTATGTATTTCTCTTGGATTGGTTTCTCCTCAACTCCATACATGAACTGCCTCCACTATCATGGGAGATCCATCCATTAAATATTATTTTACACACACACAGGTGAGGTAAATAAAGGGTTTATATAAAAAAAATGGGTAAAAATACCCTTATATAATAATAGGAGAGAAGTAACACATGCCAAAAATTTATTTTAATAATAAATTAATTGGAAAAAATCTCATACAAAATTCTGGTCTACTGCCATGATCTTCCACATACAGGCAATGAATTACAGATTGAATAAAACTAGCATTCAATTATTAATAATTATTATTTAAGATAAATCATGATCGAATCAATTATATATCATATTTAATTAATCAATTAATTTTTATTAATTATCATTCGAATTTCATTGAGATGATCATCCATTATAATTTTAAACAAATAAAATAAATTCATTTAAAATTTACTTTGTACAGAAATGTACTTTTGTGTCAACACATTGAATACCCTTCAGATTGTACCCAATTTATATTATACTCGTATATTTTTTACTCATGTTACATATGGTATACATGACCTATCATGTACATTCACGAAGTTTAGTATCACCTTAATGATTACACGAAGTAGATGATTTTTTGGAAACGTCACATGCTTTAATGCGTGTAGAGGAAAAACTGTAACATGAATCATACATGATGTGCTATTCTTAACATTACACATATATTAATTATATATATATATATATTAAAACCTATCACATGGCATGTTTTATCAACTTAATGACCACACAAAATCACATGTCGATAAGTTTTACACAGTATAATAAATAAAGTTTATGTTATTGTAATTTGGTATAAGTACATGGAATGTACATAGATCTACCAAGTGTGCATGTATCTCAAAATCTATCTATGGAACACACCTTGGGATTTGGAGTGTAAACTGTTCCATGTAAAATTGAAGTAAATGACGTGAATAATCAACTACAATGTGTGTGGTTTCTGAGTTACATGGTCATAATTCGAGTTAGTAATGAATGGTTATGCAAAACCTTAATCTGAATCAATGGGAATGAACACCATGAATGTGGAATACAATGTGTGTACTTATTCTAAATGTGTGTCGATTTCGGCCAATCAACACGAAATGTAAGAAATAAATACAATGTGTGCATCAATACATACAATTTGAATTAATTTCTTAATAGATTACTAATACATTGAACCTTACTACACAAAGTGTAACTCTGGTTACATAGTGTGTACACTTGTGTTACCTAACCAAAATCCTGGGAATATCCAGATGAGATATTATACGTTGTTTCATTCATAAAATTAAATTTATTTATTAGATCTATATGAAATGTCAGATGAATAATTATATATTGTAATTTATATTAAAATAATTATTATACATGATTTAAAAATTAAATCACAAATGTGAAAATCCCTCAACAATATTTAAATAATTTTAAATAATTAGGTGATTCCTCTGATACAAATTTTAGGTTCTAGTGCTACGAATGTGTATGATGTCTCATGCCTATATTTTCATTTTGACAAGATTTTTGATCAATATAAAATTTACACAATGATATACATCGTGATACACTAAATAAAATCCAAGAAAAAAGAAAAGGGATAAAATTGCAGAACCAAAGAGAGGATCATCACATGTTATTTGTAATTAATTTAATTAATTAAAGAATTACTTTGATGGAGTTCTTTCTTCATTGATGAATATGAAAACAGATCTGTGTTGTATAATAATTATGGTGTAGGAATCAAAGCATATTCCCTCTAGTGATGATCCACATGTATTCCACAAATCACTAAACATCGCTATAGGACTCTTCTGGTGCTACCATGATAATTCCTCTCACCTGTGTATTCCACCATTGATTAATTGAGAACCACTTAAAAAGAATTATCAATGATCTCTAATGACTTGAAAGTGGGAGGTGGATGAAGATAACTCTCTGTTCTTTTTAGAGTTCTTGGAGAAGAGAGCTCTCTAGGGCTCAATACAATTCTCCAAATCGAGTGTGCACAACAAATCAAATGAATTAGCATGATGGGAATATAATATAATTAGGTTTAACTATCTCCTAAGTTAGAAATAATTAATTGAACAAGTTCCCTTTATTTTCTATTTAATCCTTGTTGATCCCCATGTCAAATAATAAAAATAAAAATATTATTATTTCTCTATATATGTTTAACATGTTAATTAAATTAAATTAAATACTATTTAATTAAATAATATTCAATATTTATTATTTCTTAGTTGACCATGAAAGTAAGTCTTCCATACCTCTATATTATTTATTGTCCATTGAATCATGTCTATTTATTTATGAAATAAAAAACACTTCATTATTCATTAATAAAAAAATAATTATTATATTCACTAAATACAAAATAAATAGTTATTTTATATTCTACTGACATTGTATTACCTCGAAATATGGGTGAAAAATTATATGAAATCGATCAATCAAAAAAAATTATTAAACCACATATGGGTATAATATTTATTCAACATGTTAAATAAAAATTAATAATATCATTATTTAACAGATATTCTGGATATACATAGTGTGTGGCCCTCTAATCCTATTTCAATGTGGAATTAGGTAATGTAGCCTAAAGTCCATGGTTAGCATCTCCAAATGTGACAAGAACCCATAGAGAATGAATTTAATTCTTAAAATATATAATACCTCATATGAATGAACATTATGAAATAAAATCACTTTATCAGGATAATTCAAATCCAGATCGTAACATAGTGGTTCCATCAACCAATGTGCTTGATGTTTCATTTTTTGAATTCATGAAATTCAAACTTGCCTATAGAGCACCATGGACATGGACTTATTTAGGATATATCATTTCCACCAAATATCCTATGATATAATCTTTAATTAGAGAAAATATGGGACAATAGTTATCATGCATTATTCATTAATGCAATATTAATTATGACAAACACAATGTTTCCTACCCCACTCTGAACATCTATCTTCACAGTTTTTGTCAATAAATAAAATTACATGCCCCATAATACTCATTATTAATAATAATAAAATATATGTATCAATACACACATCCACCAATATGAACATCCAATAACACATATAAATGTAAATTTCCTACTTTCGGGTCTCATTCTCATAATATCATACACTGGATATTACCAACTGCGTACACTATGAGAAGGTGCATCATTTTCCTTTCAATCATAACCCCTAATAGCATGTATTATTTATGACAACCCTACTTTTTTATTACAACTTAAATATGATTTATTACATAAACTTCACTTGATACAACAAAGAAGATCAAGAGGTGTAGTGTCATTGGGGTTAGGATCATTACATAAAAACATAAAACATGAAATAAAACATATTTATTGAAAATTTCCTTTACATGACCACTACATTCTCTCGTACTTAGCATTGCATGGGATAATATGACGACATGCATAAGAAAAGGGTGATCTATAAATCCTAGTAAGGGAATACAGATGGAATAACATGAGGAGTAAATTACATGTTAGGAAATAGGAATATCCATAGAGCATAAGAGAAACATGAACATAAAGGCATGATAAAGCATGATAATAATAACATGGAAATGTGGTAACAACACTTAACATGGAATTAATATGAGCCAAGGCCCATTGCACATGGAGCATGATTAAATACTCATTAAACATAATGCATGAGTAAAACCTCATTGCAATTTAATTATCACGAGTCAACACTCATTGAAAATGACGTATCATGATACTATACGTTACCCAATGCATTGGAGCACTATAAGGGCGCACCCTTCTTAAACATTTCATTTCATGCATAAGTGTGCCTCATGGATCATAAAACATAAATTCATAAAACCTAATAATTTATTCCATGATAAAGGAATGTGGAATTAATGCATGAAACTTTACAATCAATATGTAAATGTTCATAAAGGTTAATACCCTTGATGGAGAAATGGGTATTTTATTCACTACACAATGATATTTGCTTAGAAAATCGGTGTGATTTCGGCAGCGAAACAGCGTGACATAAGAATTCATAAAAAATGACGATGAGAGAGAAAAGGTTTCCTCATCATATTTACATGTAATGTAAAGTAAGGAGGTCATATAGATACATGTACCAACAATTTTAATGGAATTTATATTCATGATACAAAAGTATTGCTTGAATGTAAAAGAGGAGAGAGAAGTTCCTTTCAGAATTTTAGCATAGTAATGGGTGTACATGGGAGGCATTTAATGAGATAGAAAGGGTCTCCCATCATTCAAACATAAAGAGGGAAGTATGTGGGAGGTGTGAAACCATACCCCAAAATTTATAATTGAAATTGAAAGGGAAACACAACTTAATGAAAATTGGACAAAAATGAGAAAGGAAGGAAAAACCCTTACTTGGAAGTGTGCTTCCAATGGCTAGAGAGAGGCTTGTGAGAGGCTTCGTGGGAGCTTGGGGAACCTTGGGAGGATTCTAGAGAGAGTACGGCAGAGGTTGGACGAACTCTAAGGGCTTTGAGTGATGAGGAAGTGGGAGCTTGTGTGGGTTTATATAGGAAAGGTGAGGGAATTCTTTATTATTTAGGTTTGGGACCCCTTATATTAAATTAATACAAACCCCAAACCATCCCATTGTTTTTTCCAATGGTTTTTGTCAAAGGGAAGAGGAATGAAATATTTTATAAGTCCACAGACAAAACTTCTTAAAATAATAAGGTTGCTTATGTGGAGGCGAGTCACACTCCCATGGAAATTAATTTAAAAAGGCAAAGTGTTGAATAAGTCTTGAGGGGTCCATTAATGATTTGAAAAGTCAGTCAAACAAACCCAAAATCACATTATTTTAATTCTAAAACATATATTGGCCAAACATAAAGATTATAGTATTTTATTAAATTACTATTCGGTCATTATGATGTCATAAAACACATTATATATTTAAACAGTATTTAATTTTTACCCGAAAATTTGACTGTCTCAGAAAATTATGAAAAATTCACCATTGGATAATTTTGACATCCTGATTCTAGAAATAACATTTATTTTATCTATATAATTTTCTAAATATGTTAATTTTCACTTTTAAAATAAAAACCGACATTTATCGAAAATTCACGGGTTTTGACAGAAATGGCTTTCAAACCTTTATAAAAACTTTAATTGCATTCATAAAATTGTTAGATCATTTATATTTCATAAAAATTTATTTAATAATAATAGTATTATTTTATTAAAATATTATTTAATTCAAAAAATCCCTTAATTTAATAAAAAATATTCCTTAATTAAATAACAACTAAAAACACCATTTGTTATTTACAAACTATTTATAATATATAAAAAATGACTAGAAATTATATTGATTAATATATATAAAAAATAATGTACATGAACATAGTACTACTTATTTGTTACATAACCCCTTAAAATACCCTCATAATACCTTTGTGTATGGTGTGGGATGGTGACAGACTCTTTGGGTGGCTCACATAACATCGCTCGAGTGGTAATTTCAATCAACATCCACTTTTCCCATAGACGGTCACGTTAGAGAATGTCATGATGAAGCTCAGCTTGGGCTTGGTCATGGTCGAAGCCCAAAGATGCCACCTCTTTTCTGTGGTCCGACAAATGGGCTTCGTATTGGGTAATTCTAATGGATGAGGCCATCACTTCCTTTGTCTGACTAAAATTGGATGTGTTAAAGCCCTATATTTATACTAATCATGTGATCACTGTTCAGCGACTATAAAAGAAACAGTCAATATTCTTAACATAAAACCAATGAAGTTAACAATTTATATAAACATAAAGAGACATTTATTTAGATCAAGATGGATTTCCATTAATGAAACTTTGGGCCATTACAATATTCCCCCCTTAAGAAATTTCGCCCTCAAAATTTTCATTTTCCCACACTAAAACAAATGTGGGTAACTCAGCTTCATCATATCCTCCGATTCCCAAGTCGCTTCTACAAACATGATGATTCTCCATAACACCTTGACAAGGGGCATTGTCTTATTTCATAGAACTTTTTCTCTACGATCTAAGATCTTCACTGGTTGCTCCTCATAAGAAAGATCATCTTCAAATTGTACCACCTCAGAAGAGAGTACATGTGAAGGGTCCTATATGTACTTCCTTAAGAGGGATACATTAAAGACATCATGCACCTTGGCCATGGTAGGTGGAAGTGCTAGTCGATAGACCACAACCCCAACAAGATCAAGAATATCGAAGGCCCTGATGTACCTTGGAATTAACTTCCCTTCTTTCCAAACCTCATGACCATTTTCCACGTAGATATGCGTAGAAACACCATGTCTCCAACTTTAAACTCAAGGTCTCGTCGACGATTATCTACATAACTCTTCTGTAGACTCTGGGATGCCTTGATATGCTGCTGAATGGTTTTCACCTTCTCCACCATTTCTTCAACCATTTCTGGTCCAAGCAGCTTACGTTCACTAACCTCATCCCAACATGTCGATGTTCTGCACCCTTTCCCATACAGGGCTTCATATGGTGCCAATTGGATGCTTGAGTGGAAACTGTTATTATAAGAGAACTTAACCAGAGGAAGATGTTGATCCCATCGTCCTTTATAGTCCATTGAGCATGCTCTCAACATTTCCTCAAGTGTTTGGATAGTCTGATCGGATTGGCCATCAGTTTGAAGATGATAGGTCGTACTGATGTTCAGTTCAGTATTCAGAGCATGTTGAAGGCTCTTCCAAAACATAGAGGTTAATCATGGATCTCGGTCAGATACAACCATACCTCTTCCCTGATTTATATTCATGCTAGTTAATCCAAAGAGATATCCTCCTGAATAGCAATGAAGTGTGCAGTCTTTGTAAGACGATCCACAACAACATAGATTGCATTGTTGCCTTTGGATGTCCTTGTAAGTCTGATGAAAAAGTCCATGGTGATGTTCTCCCATTTCCATTATAGTATGGGAAATGGTTTCATCATCCTCTTAGACTTCTGCCTCTCTGGCTTCACTTGCTGACACACAAAGCATTTTGATTATATTCAACGATCTCCTTCTTTATATTATCCCACCAAAAGTTTTCTCAGAGATCTCGATACATCTTTGTGCTCCCTAGGTGAATAGAGAAATTTGAACTATGTGCATCATCCAAAAGTTCCTTCTTCCGCTCCAGACTTGAAGGAACACATAATCATTTCACAAACTGCACAATTCCTGCTTCATTAACATTAAACTCCGAGGATTTCCCTTTATCGATAGATCCCAATTTTTCTTGAATTCCCACATCATCCTTTTCAGCATCCTTTATCCTTTCCAAAAGAGACGTTTGAGCAATCATTTGTGAAAGGATTGATGGTGTTCCCTTCATTATGATTCCCACGTCCATCTTCATCAAGTCTAAGAAGATTGGATCCTTCTCAATTCTCATCATTGATATAATTGATGGGTCCTTTCTACTTAGGGCATCTTCCACCTTGTTCGATTTCCCAGTGTGGTAATGTATTGAACAGTCATAATACTTGATGAGATCTATCCATCTTCTCTAGAACATATTATTCTCTTTTTGTGTGAATATATATTTAAGACTCTTGTGGTAAGTATATATCTCACATTTCTCTACATAGAGATAATGCCACCAAATTTTCAATGCAAAGATCACCACCTCCAACTCCAGATCATGCGTTGGATAGTTTGGCTCATGGATTTTCAACTGCCTCGAGGAATAGGATATAACTTTATAATCTACATCAGCACACAAACTAAGCCCTTCTTTGAAGCATAACTGAATACCACAAAAAGTTCCCACTTGTTGGTAAATTGAGTAAGGGCGCAGTGATAAGCCTCCTTTTCAACTCCTTGAATCATTCTTCCCATTCATCACTCTGAGAAAACTTTACTCCCTTTCGAGTCAGCTTAGTACGAGGGTTGGACAATCGTGAGAAATTTCTCACAAATCTTCTATAATATCAAGCTAACCCCATGAAGCTACGGATATCCTTTACCAATGTTAGCCTCATCCATCCCTCAATTGCATCTGTTTTGGAGGGGTCTACAGATATCTTATTGCTTGTGATGATATGTCCCAATAATGATACCTCCTTCAACCAGAACTCACACTTGTTGTACTTTCCATAGAGCTTCTCCTTGCGCAAAGTATCTAGTAGTGTTTTTAAATGCTCCTCATGATCCTCCTGTGTATTGGGGTATATTAGAATATCATCTATAAAGACTACCACAAATTTGTCATGGTCATCTCTAAAGATTATATTCATCATGTCCATGAATATTTCTATAGCATTGGTGAGTCCAAAATGCATTACTATGAATTCATAGAGCCTGTAACTTGTACGAAAAGAAGTCTTGGGGACATCTTCCTTCTTCACCCTTACTTGGTAATATCCCGACCGCAAATCCACCTTGGAGAAGTATTGTGCTCCACGCAGCTACTCAAACAAGTCATCGATTCTTGGGAGAGGATACTTGTTCTTTATCGTGATTTTGTTAAGTTCACGATAATCGATGCAAAGACACATTGACCCATCCTTCTTCTTGACAAGGAGGACTGGTGCACCCCATGGTGAAGAACTTGGGTGTATAAACCCTTTATATAGATTCTTATATAGTTGTTTCTTCAGATCTTTATGCTCTAAAACAACCATTCTATACGGTGTCTTCGATATTGGTTGTGCCCCAAGTATAAGTTTAATTGAGAACTCAACATCTCATCTAGGAGGAAGACTGGGCAGTTCATCGGGAAACACTTCCGCAAATTCCATCACAAAAGGCATTTCTTCACGGTTGGTTTCTACTTTGGACTCAATCATCTGAGCCAGATACACGTGCTCATAGGGCATTAATATCCATGCTTGATATGATGGATCTAAAGGAGATTCATCTTCCTCCTGACACTTGTAAAGAATCGAGGGTCTATTCTACAAAAGGAGTGTGATTTCCCTCTCCCGACAATTTATGTTCGCTCTATATAAGGAAAGCCAATCCATGCCATAAATTGCCTCAAATTCCACCAGAGGGAGTATGACGAGGTTCACCGGGAAATTTAATCCATAGATTATAACATTGGTGGACTTATATTCATGGGATACAATGATTTCCCCATTTATCGTACTCACAGATATCGTTACTTCCATGATTTGTGGTGGTGGTGGGATTTTTCTACTAAACATTCGTGATAAAAAATAATGTGTAGAACCTCAATCAAAAATTATTATCACTATTCTTGAATGAATAACTACTGTACCATCACCACTTCTTTTTTGGGGTTCACTTCAACAAGAGTGATGCAAAAAGGCCTTATTTGCCGTCTTGGAGGTTGTTGGTTGCCTCCGAAAACCCTTGGATTAGGGAACTGATTTTCAAAATGACCCATCTCTATGAATTTGTAGAATTGAACAACGCGTTGAGGTTCGAACGAAGCGTTCCTCTCCTCTGTTGCTATCGTGGGCCCTTCTTGCTGACAGTTTACAGCTAGGTGCCCTTCTCTTCTACACCTGAAGCATTTTCTCATCCCCTTAAGGCAATTTCTAGGGTGCTTTTTTTCGCACTTTTGGCAAGTGGGGTGATGGATCTTTTTAGCACCGTTGGATTTATCCATCGGACCACCAGCATTGATGTATACCTTACGCTTCTTGTACCCATGATACCCCTATGATTCCCCGATCTCCACTTCGACCTTGAGGGCACATCAGACAATTTCCTCATACCTGTCAAAGTAACAGATCACTAATGCACTCCGCAAGCTAGGCTTCAACCCACAAAAGACGCGGTCAACCTTGCATTATGGGGTATCGACAAATCCGGAAGCGTATCATGAAAGACTTGTGATGTTTTCCTCATACTCTCTAATAGATTCTTCATAATTTTGCTTGAGGGAAAGAAATTCCCTTTCCATCTTATGCCGGAGGGTTCGCAGAAAATATTTATCGAAAAACATCTTTCCGAAATCCTTCCATTCCAACGCCACAATCTCTTCCTCAGACTTCATATTTTTGATCAACGTCCACCATTGATCAGCTTCAACCTCCATATGATAAACTGCGAGGAGAACATTCACTTG
This sequence comes from Viscum album, assembly GCA_963277665.1. NCBI lineage: Eukaryota > Viridiplantae > Streptophyta > Magnoliopsida > Santalales > Viscaceae > Viscum > Viscum album. The sequence goes on from OY728125.1 coordinate 211,753,427, forward strand.
TTCAGAACATTGGAGGATGGAGAATATCTTTTCAATGGAGTTGATCTATTGTTCAGCGATCGTGGGATCAGATGATCCACTAAAAGTAGGAGGCCTTTGTCTCATGAAGCTCTCGATAGAGACTTGTTCTTTATTATGGGGTTTGAACATTCCTCTTGACCCGTGTTTCTATTCAAAACATGATTTATCTGAGAGAGAAGTGTGACAAAATTCACGATTCCCACTCCCATTGGATTTGGCATCTCATCAGTACAGTCATCACACTGATATTCACAACGTTTGTTAGCCTGAGTCCTCATATTACCGGCCATTGGCTGGAATAAAATGAAAGTTAGGGTAACACAGAAAGGGTAATCCAAAGACAAAAGTTTATGACTTATATATAAACTATCATTTATGTAACTCATGAGTCTATAGGCTTCAATATATTCTTTTCATGATCTACTTTCTAACATATATTCTTAGGGGAATTTTTTTAATTCCCTTAATAAGGGTTCATACTAAGCTTGTGAATGTATCAAAACATATCCCCCGGGAGTGTCGTAACCAAGAGTGCAGCAAGACCCGTTGTCATGCACCAGTTCCCATTCAAGTCTAGCTCAAAGCGGTGTTTTCGGGTTTTACCCCTAGGATACATCTGTGCTAGAGCCGCCTCTAACTGATCGTATCCAGACATGGATGTATTTGTCTGATAAACCACATAATCAGTACTTACCAAAACATAGGGATATTTTTACTATACTTAGTCTTGCCTCTAGGGCTTTACTAGGGTTTCTTAATCCCAAAAATAACTAAACCTATCCTCTGATACCAACTATGACAACCCTGCTTTTTATTACAACTTAAACATTATTTATTATATAAAACTTCACTTGATACAACAAAGAAGATCGAGAGTTTTCGATTCTTTGGGGATTTGGATCATTACATAAAAACGTAAAACAATAAATACAATATATTTATTGAAAACTTTCTTTACATGACCACTACATTCCCTCGTACTTAGCATTGCATGTCATAACCTGAGGACATGCATAAAAAAAGGGTGAGCTATCAAGCCCAGTAAGGGAATAAATATGGAATAACATGAGAAGTACAATACATGTTAGGAAATAGGCTTATCCATATAGAATAGAGAAACATTAACATAAAGGCATGATAAAGCATGATAATCATAACAGGGAAATGTGGCAACAACATTAAACATGGAATTAACATGAGACAAGGCCCATTGCACATGGACCATGAGTAAATCCTCATTACAAATAATTCACAAGTAAACCCTCTTTGCACTTGAATTAGAATGAGTCAACACACATTTCACATTATGTATCATGATACTATACTTTACCCAATGCATTGGAGCTATATAAGGGCGCACCCTTCTTAAACATTTCATTTCATGCGTAAGCGTGACACATGGATAATAAAACATGAATTCATAAAACATAATCATATATTCCATGATAAGGGAATGTGGAATTAATAAATGAATCATTAAAATCAATATGTAAATGTGCATAAATTTGAATACCCTTGATGGAGAAATGAGCATTGTATTCACTACACAATGACGTTGGCTTAGAAAATCGGTGCGATTTTGGGAGCGTAACGGCATGACATAAGAATTCATAAAAAAGGTTGGTGAGAGAGAAAGGGGTTACTCCTAATATTTACATGTAATGGAAAGTAAGGAGGTCATTTGGATACGTGTCACAACAATTTTAATGGAATTTAGATTCATGATACAAAAGTATTGCTTGAATGTAAAATAGGAGAGAGAAGTTCCTTTCGGAATTTTAGTTTAGTAATGGGTGTACATGGGAGGCATTTAATGAGAGAGAAAGGGTCTCCCAACATTCAAACAAAAAAAGGGCAGTATGAGGGATTTGAAAAACCATACCCCAACATTTATAATTGAAATTAAAAGGGAAAAAAACTTAAAGAAAATTGGACAATAATGAGAAAGGAAGAAAAAACCCATACTTGGAAGTGTGCTTCCAAAGGCTAGATAGAGGCTTGTGCAAGGGTTATTGGGAGCTTGGGGAACCTTTGGAGGATTCTAGAGAGAGTAGGGCATAGGGTGGACGAACTAGAAGGGCTTTGAGTGAAGAGGAAGTGGGATATTGGGTGGGTTTATATAGGAATGGTGAGGGAATTCTTTATTATTTAGGTTTGGGACCTCTTATATTAAATTAATCCAAACCAAAAACCATCCAATGGTTTTTGCCCATGGTTTTTGGCAAAGGGAAGAGGAAAACAATATTATATATGGACAATGTCTGAACTTCTTAAAATAATAAGGCTGCTTATGTGGTGGTGAGTCACACTCCCATAGAAATTAATTTAAAAAGGAAAAGTGTTGAATAAGTCTTCAGGGGTCCATTAATGCTTTGAAAAGTAAGTCAAACAAACCCAAAATAACATTATTTTAATTATAAAACATATATTTGACGAACATGAAGATTATAGTATTTTATTACATCACTATTGGGTCATTATGATGTTATAATACACATTATATATTTAAATGGTATTTAATTTTTACCCAAAAATTTGACAGTCTTAGAAAATTATGAAAAATTCACCGTTGGACAATTTTAACGTCCTGATTCCAGAAATAACATTTATTTTAGCGAAATAATTTTCTAAATATGATAATTTTTACTTTTAATATAAAAACCTATATTTATTGAAAATTCACGGGTTTTGAAAGAAATGGCTTTCAAACCTTAATAAAAATTTTAATTGCATTCATAAAATTATAAGAACATTTATATTTTATAAAAATTTATTTAATAATAATAGTATTATTTTATAAAAATATAATTTAATTCAAGAAATCCCTTAATTTAATAAAATATATTTCTTAATTAAATAATAACTAAAAACACCATTTATACTTTAAAAACTATTTACAATGTATCAAAAATGACTAGAAATTATATTCATTAATATATACAAAAAAATGTACATGAACATAGTACTACTTATTTGTTACATAACCCCTTAAAACAACCGCATATGACCTAAGGGTATGGTGTGCGATGGTGACAGACTCTTGGGGTGGCTTAGATAACATCGCTCAAGTGGTAATTTCAATCAACTTCCACTTTCCCCGAAGATGGTCACGTTCAAGCTTGACATGATGAATCTCAGGTTGGGCTTGGTCAAGGGAGAAGCCCATAGACACAACCTCTTTTCCAATCTCTGACAAATGGGCTTCGTATGGGGCAATTCTACTGGATGAGGCCATCGCTTCCTTTATCTGAGTAAAATTGGATGTGTTAAAGCCCTATATTTATACTAATCATGTGATCACTGTTCAATGGCTATAAAAGAAACGGTCAAAATTCTTAACATAAAACCAATGAATTTGACACTTTATATAAACATAAAGAGACATTTAATTAGATCAAGAGGGATTTCCATTAATGAAACATTGCGTTGTTACATTATTTGTGTACCCCAAATGATATCATTAAGTTGTAGAATATATATTTAAGAATTGTTTTTGTGTCCCTTTTGTGTTCCCATCAAAATAGTGAATAGTGGGGACCTTTTAGTCAGATAACTACTCTTATAACATTATCACATACTAGGTTATGTAGAAGAATAACCATGATTTTAAAATTATTTAATTATTATACCAAACCATGAATACATTTTATAATAAATTACACCAAATTTGATTCTCGGTCACAAACTCCAAAACAATTTCTCATTGGGTAAGGTTTATATAAATGGTGATTAATTTTATTAAAAAATGTCTATGTCAATGGGACTTAGAATAATATAACAAAAAGTACTAGATCCCTGTTTATCTTGAATTATTATATCAAACTCCAAAATTAGTAGTATCAAATGAATAAGGCATGTTTTAGCTTTGGGATTCCTTGATAAATATTTAATAACAACATGTTCACAAACATCCACTACAATGGACCCAATGATATATGAATGAATTTTTTTTATGTGAACACTATGATATGAAATACTTTTTCAGTGATGGTGTAATTCTATTTTATTGGGTCTATAGATTTTTATGTTTATAAAATTATATGATAGGAAAAATCTACCCATTGTGAAAGAAAACACCAAACAACATCCTTAGAGGTATGAAACAAGATTTCAAAGTGTATGTCCCACCTTAGTGGTTGGTTGATTGTTAGTGAAGTGACACACCATTTCAATCCATTAAATTTTATTTTAAAATTTCCATAAAAACGTGATTTCACATATTTTTGAATTAATTGGGACAATTCAAGTCAAATATTACTAAAATTATTAATAAATCAACAATAAAAACTAGCAGTTCGAAAAATGAATACAGATTGGGAACACAAATTGGCTAGGGTAATGAAAACATTGTTGGGTTTGGTTACTAGAACTAACTTCTTTTTTATCTATGATTACATTTATTCATTATTTTTAATATTAAAAATGTTCTTGTCACAACATGATTATTATAATATGTGATATAGTATGTGATAATGAACTATGATTAATTGTCGCACTAACAGGTCATAACAGTTCGTCAATATGATTAGAACCTATAAGTGTCATGAAAATATTATAAAAATTCAATTTATATATCTCGATGTTATCATTTGATGGGGAAAGTATATAGGATATCGGGGTTTGGGACTCATGAGTCTTTGAGACACGTTTTCATGGTGTACTCCATTGGTAATCTTCAAAGTGGGAGATTATGAGAACATGGCCCATCAAGATGAAATCTATAATTATAAGGGTCATTGGGTATTACTATTTATGGAAATGTGTACAGATATTTGTACTATAATAATAATATTAATTCATATAATGACTATCATTATATTATGTATTAAAAAAATAATGATGGGAAATTCTTATGGTAAAGTAAGATATGTTTGGTGCATTAAAAGTGATGTTACATTAGTGAATAATGAGAGAGATGATTTTTTCACATTTATTCTTTAGTGAAAGTTGATATCCTATGTTGTTTGATGGGAATGGAATAGAAAAATTAAATCGATGACCATGGTGTTCTATGAGTATGTTCATTTTCATACAGTTAATGAAGGAGTCATCGAGCATATAGGATGATGATACAAACACACAACATGGTTGATTAGAGATACCATGATAAAGAGGTTATATTAAACAATTAGTATTCTTATGAGAATGTATGTCATTACATAATTAAATTCACGTTCTATGGGTGACATGACATGTTGGTAGATGCTAACCACAGATTTATGTGGTCCCTCCTAATGACAATATGAAAGATTCCTAAATGGTCACACACTAGGTGTATCCATAATTGTCGATAAATTCAATTTTTAATTTTACAAGTTAGAATAAATATTATTACATTTTTGGAAAAATAATTACTTGAGTCTGGTTGGTTTCCAAGATTTAATAATCTGTTATATGGAATAATAGATATTTCAGTTAAATTATTATAAATATATATTCACAATATTTATTGAATAATCTATTTATTATATATATCAGTGAATAATTTAGTAGTATTTTTTTTAAAAATAAATAGTCATTATCCAAGGAATGGAAATTAACAAGGAGGATAAACATACTAAGGTTAATGGTCCAGTTGAAAATGATATATTAAATATCATTTAAATAAATATTAATGTGTTTATTTAAAAAATGATGTTCATTTATCTAGACATATTGCACGTGTGAAGAAAATAAGTATATTATTAATATTATTATCAGACACGATGCTTGCTAAGGAATAATGAATTGGATAAGTGTTTATGTGGAATTACTAACCCTATCCAAGATTTATAAATACCTAGTTATATAATCTTCTATGTTGAGTTTCTTGTTGTGCATAATACATATAGTGAGAATTATCTCAATCCTTGAGAGATACACCTCTCAATATCACCTAATGAACTAAAGAGAGAATTCTACTCCACTATCTCAATCCTATGAATGAACCTAAACAATCTTCCTATTAGAAAAAAACTGATCTAATAATAAAATAGATGATGCAAGTGAGAAGTATCAACCATCCCAACACCCAACAATTCTATGGTGTTGTTTAGTGATTTGGGAGAACACATTGATCATCGCCAAAGGAATCCTACCATTGGATTCTATAATACAATGATAGTATAATGAGATTATTTTACCACATCATCAATTAATAAATAACTAAAATAAAAGGTAATTCAAAATCTATCTATAAGATAATTATAAATTATATGTGATGATACATCCTTGTATGTTTTGATGTTTATATGTCTAAAGAAATTTCAATTAATTCCATTGTTCACGACTTTATTTATCATCAATATATAAAATTATTCATTGATTATGAAAAAATGACTATTTTTCAATACCCAATATCTGCTTCTTAATGCACCTGAAACATTAATGTTGTTTAGAGTTTCCCCAAAATTAGTTTAAAATTATTGGTTAATATTTTATTGATGATATGAATTTATAATCTGTTTTTATTTCATGATTATTTTTTATTAATTAAAAATATAAAAATATTGTATTTATTTTATTTTCACTCTAATATAACCTAAAAAAGATAAATAAAAATGAATAAAATTTTACGTTCTCAATCAAAAGGTGTCTTGGGTTCTTGTTGGATAACAAAATACTACACTGTGTATAGCTCATTGGTACAGGTCGTGTACCGATGAAAATTTCACTAGGAAAAATCATGATTTTTTTGTGGTTTCATGGATTAATTACACATATAGAGTATTAAATAAACATTACATATTGACCAGGCCATGATGGAACATGGTTTCCCAGACTATACGCTACACAACTGGAATACATGACATATAGTCCATGTGTTTTCATCACATAAAACACAGGTTCTGAGATGTGTTGTGTATTTATGACTTGACATGGGGACTGAAAATACATTAAACATTGAGTTCATATAGTTTGTATCTTTCATACATTTTATGTTTCTAATATATTGTAATGCCTGAAATAAGACACCCAGTCCTTAATTGTGTGTCGTAGACTTTTGCTGAAGATGTTACATGGCTTGTAACCAAAGTACACATTTTTTACCAAATTATACCTTGTGTAATTAATTAAACATGGATAAAAATATAATTTATATAATTAAAAATAATATCACATGTTTTATGTGTCATTTACTTATATTACAAACCATGTGATGATATTATTAATTATATACTATTTTCCTATGTAATATTTTGAACTGCAATATGTGTATGGTCATTACATGTATTGTACAATTCGTGTGTTAATTACATCACATGAAATATTGTTTACGCATGACCATGAATCGTTTATTGAAAAATACACACAATGAAATTATGTTCCACACTCTATATACTAGATTATATCTGAATAAAAAGGGAATGGACCATGCTGAGTAGTTTTGATGAGTACATATTGTTTCCTCTAATTATACAAGTATAATTTATTAATTTGAAATAAAATAAAATAATTTAATTTATAAAAATTAGAGATGATAGAAGTTTTTAGGTTACTTTGGATAGAATGAAGATAAATTTAATCAATCGATTAATTAGATAAATAATTGAATTATTTTTAAAGCACATTATCATAATTAATGAATGTAATAATTTAAATTCTAAAAAGATTGAATATGTGTATTCCTTGCATGTGTATGTATGATCAAGATCTTATGTGATTGGTTCCATTTAAATTTATTATGATTGAAAAGTTAAATTGATGGTATGAATGTCATACCATCCACTCATTTTATATGTGCTTGAATTCATGGGGTTTCTCTAATGTAATGCCCCAAAACTAGTCCTTTGATTATAATCACCTATGTGTTAGTAAATATTGGGTAGTGAATGGATATCCTAGGAATGTGGAGATGGTTTAGGCTTAGAGATGAGATGAAACCAATCTAGAAGATAGTCATGAGGGCTGGTGAAATGTTCTTTCATGAAATATGTTATGTTTCAAGGTATTATTCCCCAATTGTTGTAGGTTACATTACCATCTGTTGGATCAATTTAATATTTGAAAAGATCATGAGCATTCCACTTTTATTATTTTTCTTCTTTCATGTTGAATGGTTAATTTCATTGTGGATTCTTTTTCATGATCACATAAATAAATTAACAAATAACCTTGCATGATGGAATTAAAATAAATTGAATTCTGTGAAAATATTATTAATATTAACCAGGGTGTGATAATAGAAATGTAAATTTTTCATATAAAAGATAAAATCCTTCGAATATATATATATTGAGTTAGTATAGCCTTCCAAAAATTCATTTCAATTTCTGTAGAGGAATGATTTGGGGTGACTTCAATTATTAGAGAATTTTAGCTTAGTGTTTTTGGTGGAATCAAACATAGTTTACATCAAGGTTTGACAACCCATGAATGAATTTTTGTAACTGATATGAAAGGGGTGATAAAATCCTTATCCATAATTTTAGGATTGGTGAGTACACATAAATTATTAATATGTTGTTGGTTAAGTGATTTGGAATGTTTCTCCGACCTAAAACCCTTAAAATATATTTCATGTCCCGTGTCTGGGTTATGAGAAAGGGATTATGGATCCTTTCCACTAGAATATCTATGTTGTAGGATATTCTAAAACCAATGTTGAGGGCTATTGGGTTTTGAGAAAATAGTGAGAGGTTAATTTAGTAATAAAATAAGGTTTGTTATCTAATTTATTATTTCTGATAATGTACTAAAACTCAATGGTTATTTATTATACAAATAGAAGGACACGTGAATCTATCTCACTATAATCCATAATTTACAAGGATACCATCCTCAGTATATAAAATTTCTATGAATGGTATAGGTTCTTGGTCATTATAATATGTTATGAAAAGAAGTTCTATATACTGGAAACCCTATTTACTAACATGTATTTTAAAGAGGTGAGTGAGGATTAAATATATCTCAACCTGAAATATTTGTATTATTCCAATGATGCCTATTGTTTCATGGTATAGTTCATATCTAGTTAAATTTGAATGAAACACAAAGATATAGATGTGTATGAAAACATTTCCCACATTCATGATATTTATCAATATTAGAGACAAGTGATATATGAGATCTCTAATACACTATTCACATGTAATCATTGAGAGTCGATGCCAATTGGGCCTCATGTTGTCATGATGATTGGATACCTATTTCACTTTTACATCGTAGGAATTAAATTATCTAATGAGCTACGCGAAAATATCATTTTATCTTCAGTACCTAAGGGCTTCTTGAGATTAATTATGAATTATAGTATTTTAAATAATGAGAAAAAACTATAAAACTCCTTACATTAATTATCCATGTTGAAATGGATATAGGCCTTGAAAACCCTATCGTCATTATAGTGAATAAGAAAATTATGAAAAGTAAAATGGACCTACGAATCATTCAATGTTCGTTGGATCTTGTAAATTATCATTCTATGGAGAATAATATACAATTATAACTAATGTAAAAAATCATTCATTGTTTTGTATATGGAAGGATAGGCCCCTGGAAAAAGAATTAAACCTATTTGAATAAGAAATGTACTTATCTTGTGAATTTATTATGAAGTGTAATCTATTTATGAATACACATTGGTTGTTAAATAAAACTTGTGATTCTCACATTTGTATCCAAATAGAGAAACCAAGTTTATTCTATAGGATTTCTAGAGGCGAGGAGGATATTTTATTAACTAATAAAACATGACTTGCTACTTTATCTATAAGAGACTACCACTTTCCATTGACAATGAGGATGGTTTTTGTTTTAAAATATTACTATTATTTTACAAATTTTAACAAAATAATTATTTATATATATTTCTTGTTAAAAATAGATTTTTTTTCATGATTATAAATAAGAACGATTTCTTTTATAATGATATCATATGTTATTGTATGTCACATTTAAATAATATCCCATATGCATTAAGTTTAAAGACCCAAGTATTCAAAATTAAGAATGAATCTTGGTCAGTTGAATCATTTATCACCCAATTATGGAATTACTATCTCAGTCATGTAAATGAGAAGGGTATGGAAAAGCTCTATAAGGATGGTTATCTAGACTATGTTGAGATGACACCAATTAAAAAATGACATACTTGATTTACATTGAAAGATGACCAAATACCCATTTTGTTGATAGGATAAAACCCACAAATATACTTAAACCGGTACACACTAATGTGTGTATATCTATTCAAATAGATGATAGAGGTGGGTATTCTTACATTATATGTTATAAAATGACTTTATTCGATATTGTTATATTTACTTGATGGGGAATATGATTGAATCAACTAAGAAATTAAAAAATATTCATAATTACGTAAAAAAAATAAACTTAGTACGAATTTAAGGATTATTTGATTTGATTTAGGTGCAGATTATCTTACCTAAGACTTTATCAACATTCTATTGGAGTGCGGGAATATATCTCCACTCAATCATAGTTATACATCATAGTGGATGGTTGTTATTACAAGGTGTAAGCATATTTTAATTGACATGGAAACATCAATGATGATTCATAAATATATTCTATTATCAATTTACATATATTCATTAAATACTACATCATAAACACTAACCCATGTAAAAACTAACGTGGAAAACTATATTCAATTTTTATCATGGTAGTGAAAGAAATGTGTTTATTCACCTACTCAAGCATATAGATGTAATTAATTTGTTTAGGAAAAATTGTGGAAAAAATATAACCCTGAGTCATGAAGTGCATATTTGTAGGGTATCATAAGAAAAAATAGATACTATTTGTACAACTAATCAGATAAGAAGGTATCATTCAAAAGAAATACCATATTTCATGAGTGGGAGTTTATCACCAAGAAGTAAAGTGTGTGAAAGACTGAATTTTATATATTTTATGTTAATGATAAGTAAGAGTTGCTACATGAAGAGATTACATAGGATTATTTGGGATGTTCTGTTATTGAAATACAAGTAATGAATATGTGTACCAAAATTGATAGAGAACCAAAGAGATATGTTTTTTTCACCAATGATGGAAAATCATTACTGGTGGATAGTAATTTTCATATTTTATATAAAGATGTTGCAGAGAGCTAAAAAGTAGTATGACGGAATGATACTATCATTTATAAGATATATTTCTTATGTGAATTCTATGTTAGGTTTCTATTCAATCTTCTAGTTGATAAAAATCATATTGGGTGAAAATGGATATTCAAGAGAAAAGTGGACATGGTAGGTAAATTGAAAAGCTATAAAGAATGAATAGTGGAAAAATAGATTAAATTGTGTCAAGGAATTGACTACGATAATCCTTTTGTTATGTATGAATGTATAAATCCACTAAAGTTATTCTTGATATAGTTTTTTTCTATGACTATGCGATTTTTCATATGAATGTCAATGAAAATCTTTATAAGAACATTTAGAAAAATGTTCATATAAAACCACAAATAAGATTGTGATGATAGATAATAGATAAAATTAATGTGGGTTATAGATATCCATTTATTATTTTATGTAAGCACCCATTTAATGGAAAATTTGGTTCAATGAATCTATAAAATAATTTGTTTTCTTAAATAATATATGTGATTTGTGTGTTGAAAAACGGATTAGTGGGAGTGAATTTTTTATCCTAGTAGTATATGTCCATGAAATAATACCTATTGGAGTTGAAATATTACTCTTGTATTTAGTTAATGATTGGTTAAAAAAGTACTTCTCTATGAGGGAATAATATGAAGCAGCCAACAAGCATGTACCCGAGTGGTAGAGGCTCATACATGGCATACAAAAGACTGAGGATCAATTCGGGGTGATGTGAATTTGTAAGTTACTGTAGGAGGATTTTAGTAGGTATTGTGTACTATTTTATAACCCAAAACTATTCATCTAATGGGGGAATTCAGGCTATAGGTCCTCCTACCCATAGGGACCATGAAATAGCCCGGGAAGACAACGCATGAGTAGGCCCCGATGTAGATTTAGAGTAAGTAACATTTACCCTAGTAGAGCTAATTGGATTGGATGAACAAGAGGGTATAGAAATTATCATTGCATCATGGAACCATGTAACCCTACATGGGAAAATAATAGTTGACCAGCCATGCGAGGTGGGGAACTTGGCACCTTTAATGATGCAGATTAAAAGGAGGGGATGTTCCATGTACTGTCAGGTCATTGGCCTTCATGGTCTTGTATTTGGACTTGTTCCTCTCGGTCATTAGGCCATGTACAAGCCTTGTGCCTCTGGGATTATGGGTGATTTATTGGTTCCCCATCAACGTTAAGAGGGGACTATCCAATAAAAAACAAATTAATAAATCTATGGTCTTTGGGATTTTAGAGTTATTAGGTGAAGTACCCAATATTCATGGCATCATGATCATTTTGGAAAGATCTAAGAGGTTTCTTAGGCTTGGTCAGGGTACATACATTAATCATATACTAAAGAAATTTATTATGGAACAATATAATTTGGGATTTTTTCTAGTGTCAAATGTTATCCATTTTTTGAGAAAATGTTTCCTCATGCACAACATGGGAGAGAGAGAATTTGTAAGATCACATACTAGCTAATTAGAAATTTAAATTTTTATTTTAAAAAGCAATCATTCAAGGTGAATTTGGATTACCAAAAAAATCAAAATAACACCAACCTTATACCACATATGTGATAACTAGTCCATTCCAAAAAAATGTGAAAAAATTGGAATCTGTCCTAATATATACACTCCATTCGATAGATGTTACCTCAATGTTAGGATCATCTTTGATGAGAGTCTCAAAGTGACAATCCATCTTCTCCAAGGACTTAATATACTTGAAATATCTATTTTACATAATTGATTATATGAGACCAAATCTATTCCCATTTGATGATCCAATATTCTTTCTCATCATTGAGGACAACTCAAATCATTCTCTCGAACACTCAGTTAGCTTCCTATTTTAAAACATTTATTTTAAATGATTCCTCAAGCATCACTTCCATGGAATGAGGGAGAAGAACCAAAGAATCTTCTTTTTCATCCTCTACCATTTATACCACTATTATGACAACATTAATTTTATCCATTTCTAACACCTAATTTGGGAGTGATTTTTTATAAAAACAATATTCCACCAACTCATCCCAAAGAATTTATGTTTTCTCAATGCCCTGTTTACGTCCCTAAATCAATCCTGCATTAGCTACCAATGCAACCAAATTTAATGTTGATATAAAATTATTTTTTTCTGATGACCTAGAAACCTTTATCTTAGGTATATTTGAGTAATCTTTTCATTTTCTAGTTTTCAACCCTTTGAAAACTAGAAGATTCCTTAAATTTCAAATTCCATTATTCTCATTCCGTAATCCTGACCTCAAAACCATTGACTGGTGCTGAAGAATATCACATTCAAAATACGGTTGAGAATAATCTTTCTCATCAATATTCTCTAGATTAAAAATGGAATTTGAAACATCCTAATTTTAATTACATCATAGAAAGACTGTCTTCCATACTTTAGGATCAGAATCATACTCCTAATTTTCATTTAAGGATGTACACTGATTGTGTATTTAGATCAATGTAAGGGTGTCACACATAAATGAAATCAAATATATTAGATTTTTTCTTCTATACAAATATTGACATTCCTATAATAATGACAGTCAACATGAATATGAAAGAGACAATTTATGATTGAACATGGTGCCAATGTCCAAGATAGGTCAAGATAAAATAATGAGCTCCCTCATAAATCCTTATTTTACAAACATAAAAGTGTGATCAGTAGTTGGTAAATCATTGAAATTGGATAACCACACTACTCTCAAGCACCGCTTATCTATCTTGAAGCTATTTAATTCATTCCATTGACCAAAAAATTATGTGACCCTCAGAGATGGCTTTAATACCCTCTCCCATTTCTAAAGAGAATGAATATTTTAGGTTTACTCACTACTTGAATGACCATCTAGGATAAAAGAAAGAGGATCATATTTTGGATGATTAATAGATGACTCATTTAATCTAGAATAATTACCTCTTGATGAATTTTCTCTGATGGGTGAAGTCAACGTGATCAGAGTTTTCATGGAAAAGAATTTGGTAGAACCATTTCCAAAATTTATATCTCAATGGAAGCACTATTATCATGAGAGGGATAGTAGAATAAAAGTTTTAAATAGTTTGATATATTGTACGGGGGATTTTATTTGAGTTCGTTCCCTTGAACCAAATTCTATGTACAATATAATTATCTTTATACATTACTTTGAATATTAATAATGTTCTTATGAAATCATGATTGTTCTTCTATGTGATATAGTATATGATAATACCACTTTGGTAGTGGGGCAGTGGTAATGGGGAATTGTCAAACCAATGACATTTCTTTGGAGGTACAAGGTTCAAATCCATAGAGCCCACTCATGGAGGGATTTCCACCTCCCCCAGTTCACTCGAATTGTTGGGTCACCCGGTGAAACATTAGGTGCAATGAAGGGTGAAACTCCCCTAACTAAAGTATTTTTGTGTTGAACAATTATATATCGGACTATAACCCTACAGGATGCTATGTTGTCTCAACTGAAATAAGTTCCTTCTCTGATGGGGATCTCTCTAAAATGATCACTTCAAGAGGAGGGGGTTCCTAGGGTGGAGTGTTCAGAATGGATCTCCTGGGGATTCTCTTTCCTCAGATATATATAATATGTGATAATTTCGAAAGAGTAACTATCACACTTAAAGGAAATAATTGTTCTTATCTATGATGATAACCTAGACGTTCCATAATAGAATTCATAAATACATGTTCAATAACTGAATGATTTCACCTAGTAGGAAAAAATGATATATGTTATCATTGGTGGAGCCTCATTGGACATTGAGCCACTTTCTCATAGTGTAATCCTTTGATAATCTCTAGAAACAGAGAATATAAGAGCATTAATTTCTATTAGGAAATCAAAATGTATATGTATTGTTGGATGTTACTGTATGTGGATGTGTGTATTGATCTATATACTATAATATCATTATTAATACATATCTTATATAGCTTACATTCATGTATTGATGTTATCCTTGATGACATATGCTTATAGTGAAGTATGATATAT
Organism: Viscum album; assembly: GCA_963277665.1. Classification (NCBI taxonomy): domain Eukaryota; kingdom Viridiplantae; phylum Streptophyta; class Magnoliopsida; order Santalales; family Viscaceae; genus Viscum; species Viscum album. The sequence goes on from OY728125.1 coordinate 211,768,529, forward strand.
TAAGTGCATCATATGTTATATAACAATTATGAATAGCATGTGAAATTTTTCTTTATCTTATGTTATTTGATGGTTGTTGAAATATAATTACCTTTGATAGAAATAGAACAACCTAATTAAATCTATTTCCATAGTGTTCTATGGGTATGTTCAGTTGTCGAAAATCAAATAAAGATACATTTAAGATAAAGGTTGATGACACAAGGAAGAAACCCACTTGAATAGAGATATCATGATAAAGGGATTATATAACATAGTTAAAGTTTGTAGGATGTTTCATTTAATTAAAACAATAACTTCATTCTCTATGTGTGTCTCAGTGTGTTTTCAGACATTAACCATGGACTTTAGGCAATTCCATTTAATGCCATAGAGAGGGAGTCCCAGAGCGTCACATGCTATCTGTATTCAGAATATTATATAAATTTTTACTAAATATAAATACTTAGAATACATATTTTTTCTTATTTTAGGATTAATAATAATTCAAGTTTGGTTGATCTCAATGATTTAATACTGATTTATTTATAAGAATAAATATATGATCCAAATTAAAAAATATATTTATTCATAATATTTAGTGAATATAATATTTACAATATTTATTAATAAATAATCATATGAAATTTATTAATTAAATAAATATTCATTATTCATGGTTTGGAAAATATGGAGGAGGATAAAAAATTGAGTTTAATAGTCTAGTTGTAAATTAAATAATAAATATCATATTAATAAATATTTATTTATCTATTTAAAAATGATATTTATTTATCTGTAGGTATTGTACATAGAAATTAAATAATAATATTAATTATATTATTATTATACCTGGGGTTTTTGGAGGAATAATTAATTTGAATAGGGATTATGTACAATTACCATCCCAATGTAGCTCTATAAATACCTAGTTATATAACCTTCGAGGTAGAGTTACTTGTTACGCACAACAGACCTATAATGAATTCTCTCTAGCCATATAATTCATTCAAGAATGAAATAATAAACTAGAGAGACAATCCTCCTCCACTATATCTTTCTTTTGAGGTAAAATATGAATATTTTATCCTTGAATACATTCTTGTTTATTTCAATCATAAGTAATGAAGGTGATGATAATCAACAATACTATCACTCAACGATTCTCTGAAAACATTTTTTGATTTTAGTTCATGTCTGGATCACAATTAAAGAGATTCTACCCTTTGTTCCTATGATGGAAACATAGTATGAAAATATTATTCCACAACATCATTAATAATAATGTAATTAAATTATAAGATATTTCAAAATCAATCCATAAATTATTATAATTGTATGTGATGATCCTCCCCTCTTAGTTTGGGAATTCATATTTGAATGGAAGATTGAAATAATTCAATCAGTCGTGATGTCCTTATTCATCTAAATCTTAGATTATTCAATAAATACTAAAAATATTTTATTTTTATATGCCCAATAAAAACATTGTATGTGTGTGGAACCTTCAAAAATAACATCATTTTTTGAATAATCAACTTAGATACCCTCTATATAAAATACACCATAGAAAATAATTCCTTATTCATATTTAAAAATATTTTTTTTATAATTTAAAAGAATATTATTATCAATGCATCGATGTAGAACATAATGGTGATTACACAATAATACACTAAAAGAGGATGTATAAATAGTGAAATCATCCAAAAATACCTTTATTCAATACTATATGTAATCTAAAAAATAAAAACTATGCAATGTTGGTAAGTATCTACACCATTGCATAGGCCAAATAAAATAATAATATATGAAAAATATACCAAATGGGAATGTAAATGTTTCATTTTTATCTTGCATTAGGGGTATATATATTTGAGGTATCTTGAAAATCCATCAAGGAGATAGTAATATGACATGGATCATGGTGTAATAATTTTTTTAACCAGGTTTCTTATCCTTTTCATAATTTAGGGGATAAATAAAAATATATTAATTGACTGTCTATGGGATAGAAATTAAATTTTATTCCACCCCATTAAAACTACATATTTCTCTCATGAGTAGTCTTATTGTTTGTCATTTAAGAGAACACGTCAATTTTAGGAAGAAACTAAATATAAGAAAAAAAAGAAAAAATATGAAGAGAAAAAAACATGAAATTATTACAAAACAATAATAATATAAAACTAGTTTATATGTTTTGTTGTGAAAATACCTTAGAAAGTGTGTATAAACCATTATCTGATTCTTATAGAGGGTTCAAACTGATGATTAGTTAAATCTCAATAATCATCCACAAAAACTAGAGTAAATTTATACATGTAAAATTTTATTATGTTTTTTATTTTTTTTAATAACATCAAATTTACACACAAAAGAATATATATTAGATTACATGATGCTTATTTTTTTAAATGAAAATATTTTTGACTGAATTGACACTCATAGTTGGGGTGAGAATGAAACCATCAAACAATTCATTTCCATGGATCACCCACAACCAATAGATCCCCATTAATTCACCAACCATGTTATTACTTTTTTGATTATTTATATGAAATTTCACCCCAACATGGCTACCCCTCCAATTCTAAGAGGTATTCGAAGATAAACCCAAAATATTTCTTCTAGTAGGCTATAGATTGCTAACAAACATCGAGGGTATAAATTGCATAAAAATGGGAAGAATTACTGCATACAAATAAATTTAAAGGATAATATAAAAGATGAGATCCATTAATCAAAACCATCATATAGATAAATAAACCATCCCAATACATAAATATAAATTCATAAAAAGGTAAACAAATAGAAATACAAAAAATGAAGCCTATGATGTTACCACAAAACTCTAATATCTCTAGAACACCTCCACAAGCTAGAAATCCCCAAATCGATCAGAAAACATATCTTGTAGACAAAATAATAGTTTATATATATGGGATGAACACACATGTATTCTCAATAGGATCTAACATGAATCCTATAGATATTTTTTGAAATAATAAAACTATATCTTATTGAATAAATAAATAAAACCTAATCGTTGCCTAATTAGAGAATATAAAATTACACTATAGTTTATTCAACACTATGATGGGAGGGGTGATTTAGATAAACTGTATCTTTGACAATTTAGCCTTTTTATCCTGTTGCCTATTATGACCAGTTAATACCTTGATTCTCTCAATCTTGTTTGTCTCACTCTTTTCACGTTTAGGAAGATGAAATAATGTAAACAATGGAACATTATATTCTTTCATGGTTCACTAATAAATGAGAGTAGATATTTTTTATGTTCCTGAGTGACTGAAAAACATATTACCACAATAATAAAATACCAGTTAACATTACTTGGATCTGTAGAAACCTAATCCTGATGTGTGGTTCCCCGCACATTATAAGTCGGGAGTGAAAATAATAATGATTTCCTTGGGATGCTGAATTCATGAACCAAATCCATCCTCTCAATGTATCTTTATAAAACCTCATAAAAATTGGCTTCTAATGAAGTCTCTTTGCAATAATATATGTGTGTACAAATAACCGAGATATTATTATTTCATAGTGATACTTGGGTCCAATTATTCATTTCTTCTTCTATAAGCTCAGAAACATAAAATAACATTATTCTTTTTCCATATGCACAATTCATCATAGAAACTCCCACATTATGATTCAAAATTAAATTTATTTACTACTATATATAAATTATTTGGTCATGTTTTAGTTCCTTTTTCTTATACAGTTATTACATATTACATTCTTCTTGTATGAAATAGATTTCACAACAGTTACTTCTTCTCTTCTCTTAAACTGGCCTCAGGTCACATTTTTTTCTATAAGAATTGATATGCATAGAACTCCTATAAATCTATTCTCTAAATTTTTTTATTATTTACTCTTATTTTTTCTATAGTGTACATGAATGTAACATCCAGAGATTTAAGAAATAATCATTGTGTTCAATATCGTACATGATACACCACATTTAGTTTAAACGAACAACTAAGTAGTTATATTTAAAAGATTCTGTTAAACATAGATATTGGAATGGTTGGAATTAATTGTATCTAAATAATTATAAATACATAGTTTACACATGTTTAAATATAAATTCATTGGTTATAAAATTTATTATAAATCGAAATAAGACCCAATTAAATATAAAGGATTTGTTTTTTTTGAAATCATCATTAAAAAGAGCATAATGGTGTTTGAAAAATCATATAAATATTTATGTATTTTATAATTACAAAATATATGTAATATATTCAAAATAATATATTAAATTCATATTATATGTTTTATATATATGATACAATAAAAAATTCCTTTTTTCAGATGAATGATGTATTGTTTCCTAAAAATATCGCTTACCTCCATTTGATAGAGAACCATTTTGAAATTTAGTTTTTGTCACTCTTATATATTATATTTAATAAAGTAAACTTCTTATTTAGAATAACAATATCAAAATTTACATTGGATAAATTTTTTATATTTTCGGATAACTAACACGTTTTGATGAATAGAAAGATGAAAATTACTTTTAATTGAAAAAAACATTGTTCCATTGAGATAATTTCTATGGTTAAATTATATTATTTAATGGTTTTAAAGTATAAATTGACTATGTTTTTAACATTTAATTCAATTTTGTTAATTTTTGTAATTTTATATCTAACTTAGATACAAACTCATATCATTCTTTTGAATGGTATTTCTTTTCAAAAACTTGATTTATCATTTTGACAATGGAAATTAATTAAAAATTATTTTTTGCAACTTTTGTGTTTTGAATTTAGAAAAATTGAATCCATATTTGGTATGAGAAGGTCCAAATTTTATAAATATGAATCTTTTTATTTTGGACATTATGAATAGTAATTTTAGTAATTATATTTAATTACTGCGGTTAAGGGTAAATTGGTTTATCAAGGGTAAAATTAATATTATAAAATTACCCTAACCCATGTCATAATTGTTTTGGATGAGCTAGTTTAAATATTATCATATAAGATTATTTAATTAAATGGATAATGATTCCCATGGAATCCTGTATAATGATTCTCATAGGAGCATGTTTAACTAAATATATAAAGCATCCCATGTAACCTTTTATAATGCTTCTCATAGAATCTTATTGAATTAAAATAACTAAGCTTCTGATGGAATCCATTTTAAAGCTTATCATAGAAGATTATTTAATTAAATGTTACAATATTCATATGGCTTCAAGTATAATGCTTCTCATGGATGTTTATTTAATTAAAATGACAATGCATCCAATAGAATCTGGTTTAATGGTTCTGTCATACTCATTTTGATAACAAGTATTAAATATTTAATATGGATAATCTTCTTTTATTAAAAGGAAACAGCTTCCCATGGAAGCTAATTTAAATCTTCTATCACACTCATGTTTTTAATAAGTAATAAATTTTTAATATTTGTTTATATATGTGATTTATTCAACAATAAATGGTTATTAGAATGTTAAAAATATTTCCTACATCATGGAATTTTATTTATAATGTTTATACATTACCTAAATGAATTTATTTATGACACAATGATGATGCAATGATTACCATATAAATGAACAATTCAAATAAATGATATTATAAATATTAAAATAAAAGTAATTTGAAAATTTTTATGTCATCCATGAAATCTTGGGATTATTATGACATGTTATCATTGAGTTAGTGTAGTTTTTTTAATGAATAAATTTTTGGTGAATTTAAAAAACGTAATTACTAATTAGTGTCAAAATTAACCTCTGCTGAATTTCTAGATTTTTTCAATGAAGATTGAATTTTTTTGTACTTGATTAATAGTATTTGATGAATATTGTTTTCAATAAAATTTTCTGAATTTTGTTTTGATGAATAGTATAAATTATTTTCTTATTAATGAACATTTTCTGTGAAATGATATTCAAAAATTGGTCAAACATGGTTGTAATTAGGGAGAAAAATGTGGTCCCATAAGATCAATATAATTTTTATTAAAATAGGTAATTTACATTTGGTAATTTTAATTTTACATTTATGAATGGTTATTTGACAAATGGAAATGTAACCTCACCTAAGGAAGTATAAAAATGTTTTAGTCATATTATGTTGAAATGTGTTATAATTATATCCTTGTATAAGTGAATAAATGTTTTAGAAATTATTATTTAAGTATTAGTATTTTATTTATTTAATCAAATTTAAAATTAAATCAACTTATATATAATGGAGTTCAATTTTAAAATCTTCATGAAGAAAAATTGTTAGGGTGAATTTTTGGGATTTAACTGAAACAGATGAATTTTTGTGAATAGTAAAAATACAGTTTTTAGTTTTTGGTAAGTTTAATGACCTCATAAATATGTCTAAAATGATGTAATGAGTAACATAATCTTCTAGTCGACTCTTATTAATTAAAATATAAAATTAGTTGTCCGAAGTGGTCAATACCATTGTAAAATAGCATTGTGAAGCCCATGGTTTTCTAATATAGCTAATGAGGTTTCCATTGAAATTAATACAATACTCCCTCATTTTTCTATAAATACCCACATATTCCATTGTTTCCATTCATTTAAAAATTATTCTCAATTAATTTATGCAAGTTATAATTTCCATGGTTTCCTTCCATGGTGCCTTCTAGACCCCATGGTGCCGATCAGAGTGTTTTTGAATTTACTCATCATGGTAAGGAAATATTTCACCCTTCCCTTTTAGTCAAAGAATTATTTTATATTATGTATTTTAATTTCAATTTTCTTATTTTGTGATATGTTCTATATATTTATTACTATCCAATATATGTCCATGTTATGAGAGACTATTTTCACTCAAATCAACTAATTTTTTGAATTTTTATGTGATGCCGTTAGGCTGCCGAATTTTCTTAAGGGAATTATCAACTTCTATTTCCCTTTCACGTTATAGTGTATGTGTTATGTTTTTCAAATTTCCATAAAATGTTATTATTTAAATTTTATTATGTCCCTATAGTTTAGTATTAGACATTTATGGATGGAAGACCTTTTCCCCATATCCTTTTCATGTCATAGACTCATCTGGGTCAACCTTGAACCGTTCACCCGATGCAGCCCGTGGCATGTCCCGATGGGCGTTCCTAATCCCCATGAGATGGAAACTAGTTTCGAGCATCAAAAAATATAAGGGGAACATATTGGACTAAAAATAAATGGTAGGTAAATAAATAAATACTAACAATATAAACGAGTACTATCAGCATGTTGAAAATAAATTGCATACCTCCTTATGACCCTTTAGGTCACCACCCAATTCAGAACCATGGCTGCTCTGATATTGAGCAGATGAACTAGGAACCTGAACAAGAAACTAATCCTGAAACTGGAAAGACATAATAGGTATGAGCACCGAGATGTTATGTAGGGATTCTAGAAATAAACCACTGAATCCAAAAGCTTTCTTTTCTAAGGAATCCAATAAACAGAAGTTCTAAATACAAGAATTAAATTACGGTTTCCCATTTTAAAAATAAGTGACACATTTTTCCAATATAATGATATCCCAACACATGATACATACCACTTCTAAAACCATTTTCCATTTTATATACAATTCCAAGACAGAAAGACCATTGTTGTGCTAAAAGAAATGAATAAATAGTACAAAATAGAAATAAACCTATAGGTATAGTAGAAAGTAAACAGAAAATTTGAATAATTTTGTAACCATGGGTGATCCTAAACATCTCATAAAGTCCCCTGGACATACTCAATTCAGAACCACCTGTCGGCGTATGGTGAAACTCTTAAGTATATAACCAACTGCCAACCCTTACATCAATTAAAACCAGTAACACTCTCCATCTGGCCTATACAACTACCAGGGGGTACCAACCCATCTAATCTTGGCTGATAAGATACCATCACTATATCAACTATTAGACGCCCAGGAACCGACGGTGGTTATAATAATACTGTGTAGGTAGGAAGTCCCTCGTACGCATTACTCATCTCACTGTACTTTCCTTCTTCAAACTAAGATGTTTCATATGAATTCACACATAAAGGATTTCCCTAGATTGGAGATCCCCATATACATACACATATATATATATATGTGTGTGTGTGTACATGTAAAACATAAAAAGTGCAAACTAGACCATCACATCATTTGGTTATGAAAACCAATTTAATAAACACTTGGAGTTGTAAATCGAGCCTCTAGTTTTAAATAATAAAATGATTTTATGAAATAATTGCACAAGATATTATAGGAGGACTCTATCAACCACATTTGTATTCAAAAATCCAAAAAAACCCTTAGGTTTGAAGTCTCAAAGGATTTCCATAAATGTCTTTTGTGATACTATGTTCCATTTTGTAGGAAAAACATGATGTTTTCTTACACCACTCACACAAACAATATATACACCAAAATACATATAGGAATATAATCATGGGTTTCTTTACAAAAAAATTTAAAGAGCCTCAAATAGAGACCCACAACATTTCGGAAAAAAGAATCCTCTTGTAAAACCAAGGATTTGAGAAAAATACCAATTCAAAAATATGTGAAATCATTTGTCACGAAATACTATGATTTATAAAACCATTGAGTGCAGGAAAAACATCTCCATAAAAGGAATCTACAAGGAAACACCACTCAAGACACCCAACAATACCATTTAAAGATAAATGGATTTAGTTCCAACCATGTTGGAAATGCATAAACATGTATATAAATAGTGATGCATCCTAAAATCCATTTTTAATCAAATCATTCAACAAGAAAACACTAATATAAGTCAACTATAATCATATTAGAGGTGAAAAACAATTTATATGATTTAATTAAGTGTACACAAGAATTAAATGGATTATGATTGGAAACATTGGCATGGAAACACCTACACATAAACAAGTAAATATTTAAAAGCTATTTTTAACACTTTTAACCATCATAAGAATAATTTAATGAATAAAATATCATGATTATAAAGGTGTGAATAACATTTATAAGTTAAATGAAATAATTCATGTGAATATGGAATTATCCGGACAAGGTAAGGGACGGAGAAACCTACCTAAAGCAGACCAAGATAACACTTGGCATTTAGTAATTTCTAGACCAAGAGGTCAACCACTCGCAAAAATATACTTCCATATATATTTATGTTTACTATTTACCCAATACATGTATTCCTCGCGCCATATGGTAAGACACACATGGAGGGTATATATATATATACCATTATATATTCTCATGAGTCATCAAATAAACTAGAAATGCTACACATAATTATCAGGACCCCTAAAAATCATAATATTATCGCATTACATGAGAGAAAACCAAAAAATGCGTAAAATCATACAATGGATGATGACAATGAACTGAAACTCCCTTTCCTTCAACAGTGGTTTCCAGAACACCCACCAATGGGTCCCAAGTGTCCCTTTTCAAAACCTAGAACCATAGAAAACAAAAAAAATCATGTTACCACTTTGACTAGGGTTTTGGATGGATGATTACCTAGAATAATCCAAATCATGGATATAGGAGGAGAAAAAAACATTACCTCAGAAATATGAAGTGAATCCCATTCATAGAGAATGATTCAGAGGGGTGGTCACGTCATGTGTCAAAGAATAGGGGGAGGGGTTGCATTGTGCTTCCAAGGGAGAAGTTTCTACCTATGGTGGGTGGTCGGAGAGGAGTGGGGGACTAGCGCTAGCGAGGGAAATAATGAGTGAGAGAACCAGAGGGACTCACCACGAGATGGTGGAGAGCAAGTAGGACGGCAGTCTAGAGGGGTTGTCGGTGTAGGAGGAGGGCGGCGAGCACAAGGGGTGATAGGATTGGAGGTGGTGGTCAGGTGTTGTGCACTGGAAGCCAGGGGGAGGGGTCAGTCGTGCCGTAGAAGGATGAAAAATAAATAATGGTGGGGCTCTATTTAGGGTTTACCCAAAGGAGTAAAAATATTTAAAATCAAATAAATAATGTTGAATGAAATAGAAATAAAAAAAATATAATTTTTTTTAATATTAATATTATAGTTATGATAATTATAAAAAAATAATACTAATTAATGACAATAATAATTAAACAAATCGAAAATAAAAATCAGAATAATAAATTGTTCCATTTCATTTTCAGTAATAATAATATCTATCAAAATTTAGTAACAATGATAATGTTATTTGCTAGACAAGGTATTGTTATTTTATGTGTCACTCAACTGCACGATCACCCTGGCAGAATGCACAATCACTACTAAAGATCCAGTGTCTCCAAACCAGCCCAAAACCCATCAATATTATTAAAAATCAAAAAAAATCAAACAAGGACCTCAAACTATCTTGTTCTAAGAGACACAAGTATGAGAAACAATATAAAATAATAAAAAAGTTTCTGAGGATAGGGTGTGACATTTCTCTACACCACAAAAAAAAATTTCTCCTAAAATGTGACCCAGCCAACAGTTGATGCAACTAGATTCTGTGGAAGAACAACGCTAAATTAAACCTAGATACTCAGGGAATCTATTCCCAACACACATCACACACGAACAATTAAAAAAGAAAAAACCTATATCTGAGGTTAATGGGAAAAAACGAGAGGGTTCTCCCCACCACAAGAAATCCACAAACATGGGAACAACGAAATCTGAACACACTACCCCCACAGGGGGGGGGTAACTCCCAAATAAAACTCATTCCTTTTTTACACATGGATCGAACAACACACCTGAGACATTAATGGAAGGATTTATATGAAACAACCTAGAAACATGAGGATGTGAAATTAACTCAACACCCCCCATCATTTTCACAAAACAAAACTTCCCCCTAACGAACACAGCTAAGAACAACTCAAAATCATAATAGGTCCCTTTATCCCTCAGCCCAACATCCATTATTGAATCTGACCGATCTAGAAATCACGCTAAGAGAAAATAAGGTCACATAGATTGTGGTCGAACGAGCTCATCACACAACCACAACGAGTATGAGTTTACAAAGTAGAAAATAAATTAACAAGAAAACTGTCAATATTTTTATATGAAGATGAAAACGTGATTCCGGTTGAGGTTAGACACACCCTCAACAAGTCTTGACTATGAACGAGCTTCACCCCGAAACATGTGGTTGGGGCCCAGATAAGTGAAGCATCTTATTCCTCACTATTAGGTATTTTCATCCTTTGTTCACTAACTCCTTCTACCACTCGATGATTCAAACAACCAAAATGGTGGTACCTTTTCAAAGGGATGAAAAATGAAGGCTTAGAATTCTAGGACTAGACATACTGGTGGTGCATAAGAGTTCATTCTGATAATCTAGGAGATTAAATTGGTGATGAATATATTTTTTTAGAAATAGGTTCCTCTGTAATGAACCCGTCAATGGATAGGGAATCCTCACAAAAGTAGACCACCACCAACTACACCCAAAACTCTAACGAATATAAAATGACCAATCTCTACTTGCCCCAAATCGAATGCTCAAATAGACCCGAGGATACATGAACCATAATACCCTTATGAGTTCCCATAAACTGAAAGATACACTATCTCCACAAACCACCCAAATTCATCTAATGATCATTTCCCACCTCAATAAATGAGTAACACTTGAAAATAAATTGGGAACTGATCTAAGATCCTTCATAAAAATTTGAGACTTTCTTGTCAGCATAGGCAGAACAACAAGAAAAAACAATCAAAACCGAGACCAATACAAAGCTCAATCAGAGCAACCACACAAGACATGGTCAATAGGCCCATAATCCATACATATACAAACACAAGATACAATGAATTTTTCAAAACCCACCATTTCTATTTAATTTTAAAACTCACCTTGGGCACCTTATGAACTATCACATGTGGGTTCATTCAATCCCACTTACATCATCTACGGACAAGTCCTCCCACAAACTCCTTGCACATACCTTTGCAAATGTGACCCTACAAAAAGAAATTCCAAGGGTCAAAAATCACTTTCCCTAACCAAACCCAAACACTCACCAAAATTTTTCAAATCTAAACACATTATCTTTAAAAAAACACTTCACCAATTGCAAATAAATTAAAAGAAACACTTTTCCATTTTTAAATCATTTTCATATTTAACAACAACTCACATAAACTAGGATCAAAATGAAACACAATGAACAACAACCCACTAGAATGAGGAACTAATTCTTATGCCTTACCTGACGACACCGTGGTGATTCATGCCCCATGTAAGGTATCATGCTAAGAGGACCATGAGTCAAACACATGGACATCACATGGGTCCCCACACCATGTGAGCCTGCAATGTGAACTGATTGTCCTCCATTGTCATTCTTCAATCCAAAAACCCACAACAGAAGAATCAACCCCTTGAATAACCCTAATAACTAGAGGATAAATGCGAGCATGTGTTCTTGATGCTTACTCCAATCCTACCGTTCGAGTCCTGACATTGCTAATCTCTATCTACCAGAAACCCCAAAGAGTAAATCCCCCCTAAAATACCATTTCTCCAAGAACAAATATGGGTTGACACTGAACTGGTCACCCGAGATAGCCTGGGGAATGATTCGACGGGCGTTTGTAAAAGCCCAAGATTTTATAAAAAAATATATCTTTTTAATTTTATTAATGTCTTGTGTTGTACGCTACACCAAAAGGAGCTTGCACAACACACATCCTTGTCTTGCCTTGCATTACACGCAATCGCGACCTTCCTCGATAGTGTGTGTAATACGCAATACCGAGTTTCACTAAACAACGATGTACTATTAAAATATTATTAAAACCAGTCGTTATGAATAGTAATAACCACTTTTTAAAAATCTGTAAATCTTATTTTTCAAAATGAAGTTCATTCTTGGATTCGGAGTATCGAATTTAGCCTAAGGTGAAATTTTGGTACTTTTCGGATAACTTTCATATTCTGATGAATAGTGAAAATTACTAAATTATAATTAAAAACAACTTTTTTTAATCGAAATAATTAATAGTGATAAATTATTAATTTGAGTGGTTTTAAAGTATATTTAGAATATATTTTTACAATTTAATACAATGTTGGTCATTGGTTGTAATTTCACATTTAAACCAGACATAATCAAGTGTCAATCTTTTGATATATATTGTTTCCTAAAAACACGCTATTTATTTTAACAGCGGGATTTAATTAATTAATGCAACTTCTATGTTATGAATTTGGTAAAATAGATTTCATTTTTGAATTTGGAATATGAAATATAGCTTAGGATGAAATTTTGGCATTGTTATGAAAAACATCAATTTTTGATGAATAGTGAAACTACTAAGTGGTAGTTAAAAAACTGAATTTTTCATAAAACTTAATTTTGCCGCTTCTGTGAATGGAATTTCGAAAATCCGAGAGACACGGTTAATATCAAGGACTAAAATTTGGTTCAATGAGATGAAAATAATTTTTTGGTGAATAGTAACTGTTTACTTTTTTTACCGCGGTTAATAGTAAATAGGGTAACTAAGGGTAAATATGATATTACTATTACCCTAACACATGTCCTAATTCTATTGGACAAGTGTAATTCGACCAAAAACAAACTTAGGAATAAAATATGACCATTTAGGCCCACTTGGATTAGATTAGGACATTTATTATTAATTTATTTAAAGAAAGGTTAAAATAGTTAAAATCAATGTTTAATAAGTAAATCATTTTTAATATGGGGTTATACATAAGATAAATTAGATTGTAAATATTCATTAGAAATATAAAAAGATTTCCTACATGATGGTATTTTATTTGTAATTTTTAGACATCAAATAATTTAATTTATTTATGACACAACGATGATGCAGTAATTATCTTATTAATGAAATATTGACATAATTGATGTTATAAACACCAAAATAAATGTAATTTGAGATTTTTTATGAATTCCACTAATTTTCTTGGTTACTATGATATATTAATGTTTATTTAATCAACTTTTTTCGAACATTTAATTCTGTTATGACTTTCACAAAAATCATATATCAAATAGTGTCAAAATTGACACAAAATAGTTTTTAAATAAAATATTATATTATTAATTGTTATTGTATTCCTAAAAATCTAAGGTTCGGCCAAATGACTTAGATAAGGATATATATATTAATAATAAACAATTTGGGGTTCGTTTGGCATGTTATAGTAAGTGTATTAACCAAATAGTGAAAGAAAACAAAAAGACATGGTAAAAGTTAAATTATTTAACTTAGAGTTAAATCTAATTGATAAGGTTAAAATAATATCCTAAACTTGTCTAAATTCTATTGGTTGATAGGATTTAGAACCATCCCCACTTTAGCTTCGAAATAAGACCCTTTGGAACCATTATAAACCGATTTTGACTTTAATATAAAATAATATTTTGAGATAATCCTAAGGTGCCCCTCTCCTCCCCTATAAAAGGACACCTCCTCCCCCTCCTCCTCACACCAATTTGAGCACTAAAGCTCGGAAAACCCCTGCCAAAATCTCTTCTCCACTTCCCTAGCAACATCTTAGAGGTTCTGGTCTTCCTCAAAGACCAATTATAGTGCCCTAAGAGGAGGTCTCAAAGAGGCACTTCAAAGAAGAGGTAATCACCGTTACCAATTCTTTCATCTTTATTTCTTCTTCCACTTCTTCTTTTTAGGTTGTTTCATTATGAAGTAATACCATAAGTATCACTCATATACTGATATGTTATTATAAGTATGAAACAACCCTATTTCACTATCTATCCATCCTACGGAAAAAGAAATCACCGCGCGTGCGTACGTACGGAATACCGTCTCCACGTCGTGGTGTAATCTATTTTCCACCACCACCTTACATGGATGGGTATAATGGTGTAAAGAATAACTATACATAGTTATTGCAACATCATATTGATTCTGATATATTGTATAATCCACTTCAATTCAGTTCAATATTTATGGAAATGATATCATCGCTCGTGCGTACGTACGGACTACCGTCTCCACGACGCGATGAGATTCATTCTCCATGTTAACCATTTAAGAATGATTATAAAGTATATATAAGAAATAATAATGAAATATATGACATTATAAAGCTACTGGATTTATATATATATATATATATATATATATATGTATGTCATCTACTTACTTCCATTTCAAGACAATAAGGAAAGTAAAACAGCGTTCATGCGTACGTACGGACTACCGTCTCCATGAACGGTGTTTTTCATTTTATTTATCTATCTATTATATATATATATATACTGAATATATATGATATATAAATCATATTTTATATTCTGGAAGTAAGTAAATCATGATATAAGTAATAATGATTTCAAGAACAACAAGTCAAAACACCTACGATAAATGAAACAATTTTACCCAAAATGCTTCTTTAACATTGAATTTACAAAAGAACGGGTAATATAATGTCATAAGTGAACCATATATGATATCATAACAATGAATATAATTCTCTAATAAGTCAATGACATTATTTAAATCATTATACAGGAGGTTCGGACACATACGAAGCAAATTGGACCTAAGGTAAGGGGAATATCACAATCTCATTTTTATCCGAGATTTTTTATTCGTAAGTATTTACTGGGGTGTATTTTATCATCCACATCCATGTTTCCTCAATATGTAAAATTATTTTCATCCATATACAATGTTTTAAATCCAATTTTACCCTTTGGTGAGTTTTTAGTAAAAGATATGAAAGGAATCTTTTGTCGTTTTTCGTACGAGGTACATTTAGACTTTTTCGACAAAAGTAAAAAAGAATGTTTTTTTTAACTTATACGGCACGAACGGATTTCTACTGTTTTATGAAGCCTTATTTTCATGAAGCTTCCTCTAAAAGATTTCATGACTATTTTCAATAAAATATCTTTCTTTTAAAATTGCATGATGTTTTGTGAAAAGAAATTGATTTTGAAGAAGAAAGGATATTTTCCTCAAGAATTCAATTCAAGTGTTTTATCAAAATTATTTTCCATCTAAGATAATAAAGGGTTCTGTTTCTATCCATATTTTTACATTGATTTGACTATGTTGTGATGGAATTATGTTTATGAATTCCTTTATCTTTTATGAATGGTTTTATGATGTCATGTTGTTTAAGAATCCCATTTGTATTACATGGGTTATGCAATGATGTATGATTTATGATTATGTGGCACACACATAAGAAAGGATTCATTATAAGATGGGTGGGACCTATATCTCCCTCCAATTCATTGGGTAAAGATTTTATATCCCATGAGATAGACATGGCTGAAATGGTAGGTTATACCGGTTCAGTGAAACAGGACTGAAACGAGGGTTACTCGATTCAGAAAGGGACTTTGTCCACTAAGATAGTCTTGGCAATGAGTCATGACTAACAAGAAATGATTTTCCATGATTATGTGTGCATGCCACAAAGTTTCAAGTTTCATGTTATGATTATGGTGATCTCATTTTCACTTCTATGATTTGTTCCATGTTAAGATATTATGATCTCTTTTGCAGGTTATGATTTTCATAAAGATATGATATGATTTTTATTTCTTTTCTATATCCTTACTGAGCATTTGAGCTCACCCTTTTATGTTTTATTTTCCCCAGGATATAAAGAAAGGTTAAGGTAAAAAAAAGTAAGATCTTTATGGGAGATATCGAAGATCTTTCACCACGATTAGAAGATTACGTTCCGAGTTTCCAAAGACACTAAACTATTACGATCCTTGTGTGTCTGTTTTTGTTATGTACTAAGTATTCCGCAAAAGTAATGTAATGTCAATGTACGCCAAGGATGCGGGTCTCTACAGTTGGTATCAGAGGAAAGGTTTAGTCAACCTTTGGAAACTAGGACGCGAAAACGTTAGTGATATCCCTAGAGATATTTCTAAGGTATGTCTAGGGATGTCCCTAAGGATAAGTATACGTATAGGATATAGTCCTAGAACTACGGTAACGATCTTAGAATTTAACCTAAGATGTTAGATATTGAGGGTTCTCCCCCTTTACTATGTTGTCTTCCCTAGCATGATTTCTTCTCTCACAAAATTCTTTTTGTGTTTTAGTTAATGGAGGGAACCAGAAGGAATTCGGTTAACATTGAATCCAATGGACAAATTGGTGACTATGAGGAACAAAATTGTGTAATGCCTAAAGATAAAGATATTGTGATTATGCCAAATCAGTCATCACGATATATGATTAACAAGGTGAAATTTAGTGGTATGCCTAATTCATCAAAGAAGAGGAAGATAAACTATTATGCATGTTCGCATGTTGAGGAGCATAAAGAAAGGAAGATTGAGATTTCTAAATAAGGGAAGAAGAACCTTGAGGAATACCTCAAATGGAGGGACCAATGTTATCTGTGTGGAGAAAAGGGTCATAGAGTGACAGATTGTTATGGAGTTCAATGTCTTATTTGTGGAGAACATGGGCATTAACCAACTCAATGACCTGACCTAAAAAGATACTTCTAAATCAAGGAAGGACTTCTTCCAGGACAGTCATTGATGTGGATAGACTGAAGTGTTTATGTATTGGTATTCAAGAATAATGTTGTTGAGGTACTTTTATAGTGTATTGGAATATTTATGTATTGGTCTAATGTGGTATTCAAAGTGATTGAGATATTTTTGGAAATAAGATGATATGCGCATAATGAAGGGAAAATGAGAAAATGAAATGTTTAACAGTATTCATGAGCTCATGATTGATATAAGGACTAAGTGATATCATGGTTTGAGTATATAGAATTTTGAGGATTTTGGTATGTGGAAAGTGTTAACTTTTAACTGCACTCATGTTTTCACTAAGGTATTCAAGAGAATACATGATTAAGGACTTTGAATGTTTGGAATGTGACCAACAAGACATATCTTATGATATGTGGGGATCAATGACAATATTAAATCTCTGGTAATCGTTGTCACTATATTATGAGAGTGGACTGCAGTATTACGTATAAGCCTAAAGATTAGACTGGATTATGTTGGACGTAAGTTAGTATTGTTTAAGGATAGAAATTTTTTTTTCGATATTATTGATGGGATGTTATAGTAATATAGTTTTGGAAAAAGGACAACCTGCAGGACGGGCGACAGCCCATCGCTTCAGACAAGGCTGTAGGAATCGAACCCACAACCGAAGTGCGACTGGCCTTTATCGCCTACCACTGACCTACAGGAAGTCCCTGTTTAGTAGAAAGTAGTGTTATTATATTAAGCAGTATGATATATGAAGTATAAGCCCATTTTAGGAACCATATATGATTAATCCCACTATAGATCGACTTATGTATATAAATTTTGCTAACCTTTTGAGACAGATGGAATGACCCGTCATTCTATCACATGATCTGCTAACACTTCACGAATAACAAATTCAACTTCATTTATTTAAGAGATGAAGTGGAAATTGTTAAAGGCACGAACAACATTGACATTGTACCAAAATAAAGTAAGTATTTATTCTAATTCAAATTCTTTAACTTTAGGGAAATAATCTTTGAAACCAAAAATGTTGTCCTAGTTCTCTTATACCTGATTAACCAGATGGTACCTTAGATCGTCACAAATTTATGGATTTGTGATTGCTAGCTTTTCCATAGCCATGTTCTCTACCACTCTCCATCAGAACATGATGGTTAGATTTCTCTTCCATATCCATATTTTCACCTATGTGGAAACCCAATGATTAGTTTATTTGGGTAACCGTTACGTTTCATAATTTTGTTTTTAAAGATTGGTTTTGATATTCCTTTTTACAATGTGGGTTTCTATTAAAGAAACTTATGAATAGTAAACCATTTATAACCCCGACGAATTTCGAGGGCGAAATTCATTTTAAGGGGGGTAGAATGTAACAGCCCAAGATTTTATAAAAAAATATATCTTTTTAATTTTATTAATGTCTTGTGTTGTACGCTACACCAAAAGGAGCTTGCACAACACGCATCCTTGTCTTGCCTTGCATTACACGCAATCGCGACCTTCCTCGATAGCGTGTGTAATACGCAATACCGAGTTTCACTAAACAACGATGTGCTATTAAAATATTATTAAAACTAGCCGTTATGAATAGTAATAACCACTTTTTAAAATTCTGTAAATCTTATTTTTCAAAATGAAGTTCATTCTTGGATTCGGAGTATCGAATTTAGCCTAAGGTGAAATTTTGGTACTTTTCGGATAACTTCCATATTCTGATGAATAGTGAAAATTACTAAATTATAATTAAAAACAACTTTTTTTAATCGAAATAATTAATAGTGATAAATTATTAATTTGAGTGGTTTTAAAGTATATTTAGAATATATTTTTACAATTTAATACAATGTTGGTCATTGGTTGTAATTTCACATTTAAACCAGACATAATCAAATGTCAATCTTTTGATATATATTGTTTCCTAAAAACACGCTATTTATTTTAACAGCGGGATTTAATTAATTAATGAAACTTCTATGTTATGAATTTGGAAAAATAGATTTCATTTTTGAATTTGGAATATGAAATATAGCTTAGGATGAAATTTTGGCATTGTTATGAAAAACATCAATTTTTGATGAATAGTGAAACTACTAAGTGGTAGTTAAAAAAACTGAATTTTTCATAAAACTTAATTTTTCCGCTTCTGTGAATGGAATTTCGAAAATCCGAGAGACACGGTTCATATCAAGGACTAAAATGTGGTTCAATGAGATGAAAATAATTTTTTGGGGAATAGTAACTTTTTACTTTTTTTACCGCGGTTAATAGTAAATAGGGTAACTAAGGGTAAATATGATATTACTATTACCCTAACACATGTCCTAATTCTATTGGACAAGTGTAATTAGACCAAAAACAAACTTAGGAATAAAATATGACCATTTAGGCCCACTTGGATTAGATTAGGACATTTATTACTAATTTATTTAATGAAAGGTTAAAATAGTTAAAATCAATGTTTAATAAGTTAATCATTTTTAATATGGGGTTATACATAAGATAAATTCGATTGTAAATATTCATTAGAAAACTAATAAGATTTCCTACATGATGGTTTTTTATTTGTAATTTTTAGACATCAAATAATTTAATTTATTTATGACACAACGATGATGCAGTAATTATCTTATTAATGAAATATTGACATAATTGATGTTATAAACACCAAAATAAATGTTATTTGAGATTTTTTATGAATTCCACTAATTTTCTAGGTTACTATGATATATTAATGTTGATTTAATCAACTTGGTTAGAACATTTATTTCTGTTATGACTTTCACAAAAATCATATATCAAATAGTGTCAAAATTGACACAAAATAGTTTTTAAATCAAATATTATATTATTAATTGTTATTGTATTCCTAAAAATCTAAGGTTCGGCCACATGACTTAGATAAGGGTATATATATTAATAATAAACAATTTGGGGTTCGTTTGGCATGTTATAGTAAGTGTATTAACCATATAGTGAAAGAAAACAAAAAGACATGGTAAAAGTTAAATTATTTAACTTAGAGTTAAATCTAATTGATAAGGTTAAAATAATATCCTAAACATGTCTAAATTCTATTGGTTGATAGGATTTCGACCCATCCCCACTTTAGATTCGAAATAAGACCCTTTGGAACCATTATAAACCGATTTTGACTTTAATATAAAATAATATTTTGAGATATTCCTAAGGTGCCCCTCTCCTCCCCTATAAAAGGACACCTCCTCCCCCTCCTCCTCACACCAATTTGAGCACTCAAGCTCGGCAAAACCCTGCCAAAATCTCTTCTCCACTTCCCTATCAACATCCTAGAGGTTCTGGTCTTTCTCAAAGACCAATTCTAGTGCCCTAAGAGGAGGTCTCAAAGAGTCACTTCAAAGAAGAGGTAATTACCGTTACCAATTCTTTCATCTTTATTTCTTCTTACACTTATTCTTCTTAGGTTGTTTCATTATGAAGTAATAACATCAGTATCACTCATATACTGATATGTTATTATAAGTATGAAACAACCCTATTTCACTATCTCTCCATCCTACGGAAAAAGAAATCATCGCGCGTGCGTACGTACGGAATACCGTCTCCACGTCGTGGTGTAATCTATTTTCCACCACCACCTTACATGGATGGGTATAATGGTGTAAAGAATAACTATACATAGTTATTACAACATCATATTGATTCTGATATATTGTATAATCCACTTCAATTCAGTTCAATATTTATGGAAATGATATCATCGCTCGTGCGTACGTACGGACTACCGTCTCCACGACGCGATGAGATTCATTCTCCATGTTAACCATTTAAGAATGATTATAAAGTATATATAAGAAATAATAATGAAATATATGACATTATAAAGCTACTGGATTTATGTATATATATATATGTATGTCATCTACTTACTTCCATTTCAAGACAATAAGGAAAGTAAAACAGCGTTCATGCGTACGTACGGACTACCGTCTCCATGAACGGTGTTTTTCATTTTATTTATCTATCTATTATATATATATATATATACTGAATATATATGATATATAAATCATATTTTATATTCTGGAAGTATGTAAATCATGATATAAGTAAAAATGATGTCATGAACAACAAGTCAAAACACCTACGATAAATGAAACGATTTTACCCAAAATGCTTCTTTAACATGGAATTTACAAATGAACGGGTAATATAATGTCATAAGTGAACCATATATGATATCATAACAATGAATATAATTCTGGAATAAGTCAATGACATTATTTAAATCATTATACAGGAGGTTCGGACACATACGAAGCAAATTGGACCTAAGGTAAGGGGAATATCACAATCTCATTTTTATCCGAGATTGTTTATTCGTAAGTATTTACTGGGGTGTATTTTATCATCCACATCCATGTTTCCTCAATATGTAAAATTATTTTCATCCATCTACAATGTTTTAAATCCAATTTTACCCTTTGGCAAGTTTTTAGTAAAAGATATGAAAGGAATCTTTTGTCGTTTTTCGTACGAGGTACATTTTGACTTTTTCGACAAAAGTAAAAAAGAATGTTTTTTTTAACTTATACGGCACGAACAGATTTCTACTATTTTATGAAGCCTTATTTTCATGAAGCTTCCTCTAAAAGATTTCATGACTATTTTCAATAAAATATCTTTCCTTTAAAATTGCATGATTTTTTGTGAAAAGAAATTGATTTTGAAGAAGAAAGGATATTTTCCTCAAGAATTCAATTCAAGTGTTTTATCAAAATTATTTTCCATCTAAGATAATAAAGGGTTCTGTTTCTATCCATATTTTTACATTGATTTGACTATGTTGTGATGGAATTATGTTTATGAATTCCTTTATCTTATATGAATGGTTTTATGATGTCATGTTGTTTAAGAATCCCATTTGTATTACATGGGTTATGCAATGATGTATGATTTATGATTATGTGGCACACATAAGAAAGGATTCATTATAAGATGGGTGGGACCTATATCTCCCTCCAATGCATTGGGTAAAGATTTTATATCTCATGAGATAGACATGGCTGAAATGGTAGGTTATACCGGTTCAGTGAAACAGGACTGAAACGAGGGTTACTCGATTCAGAAAGGGACTTTGTCCACTAAGATAGTCTTGGAAATGAGTCATGACTAACAAGAAATGATTTTCCATGATTATGTGTGCATGGCACAAAGTTTCAAGTTTCATGTTATGATTATGGTGATCACATTTTCACTTCTATGATTTGTTCCATGTTAAGATATTATGATCTCTTTTGCAGGTTATGATTTTCATAAAGATATGATAAGATTTTTATTTCTTTTCTATATCCTTACTGAGCATTTGAGCTCACCCTTTTATGTTTTCTTTTCCCCAGGATATAAAGAAAGGTTTTAGGTAAAAAAAAGGAAGATCTTTATGGGAGATATCGAAGATCTTTCACCACGATTAGAAGATTACGTTCCGAGTTTCCAAAGACACTAAACTATTGCGATCCTTGTGTGTGTGTTTTTGTTATGTACTAAGTATTCCGCAAAAGTAATGTAATGTCAATGTACGCCAAGGATACGGGTCTCTACAGCGTTCCCGGTCTCCACGGGAAGATGAACCATAATCCTAAACAAGTAACTTATCCTACAACTGGAAAGATATGTCAGGTGTGAGCACCAAGATGTTCAGTATGGATGACATAAATATACTATTGAATCCAAGAGTTCTCTTTTCTGAATAATCCCATAAACACAAGCTTTAAATACAAGTATGAACGGACGTTTTTCAAATTTTAAAAATTGGTAACTTTGATTTTCCCATATAAAGAGAGCCCAACACATCTTAAATACCAATTCTAAAACCATTTGACATTTTATAAAAAAAACCAAGACAAAAAGACCAATGTTGTGCTAAAAGAAATGAATAAATATTAGAAACTGGAATTAATATAACATGTATAGATGAAATTAAACAAACAATGTGAATAATTATGTTACCATGGGTGATCCTAAACATCCCTAGGAGACCCCTGTGCATACATGGTTCGGAACCACCTGCCGACATATAGTGAAAATCCTATGTCTACAACCAACTGGCCACCCTCAAAACCATATAAACTAGTGTCACTCCCAATCTAGCTTATACACCTGGGTACCAAACCATCTAATCGAGGATAAAACAAAACCATCACTCAATCAGCTATAAGACACCCAATAAATCATGGTGGTTATAATAATACTGTGTAGGTAGGAAGTCCATCGCATGCATAACTCATCTCACCACACCTACCTTCCCCAAGCACGGAAACTTCCTATACATTAACCCATAAAGGGTTACGCTAGATAGGAGTTCCCCATATACATATATATATATGTACGTGGAAAAGATAAAAAGTTCCACCTGAATCGTCACATCATTTGGTTAACAAAACCAATTTATTAAACATGTGGAGCTGTATATCGGGCATCAAGTTTTATATAATCAAATTAATTTATGAAAATATGGTTGAAGATCTTCTAGAATAACTCTAGACAAAACTTGTGTATTCAAAATCCAAACAGTCCCTTAGGATCCAAGTCCGAATGGATTTCAGAAAAATTATTTAGTGATACTATGTTCAATTTTGTAGAAACAAAAAAGATGATTCCTTAAACAACACACTCCAAAAAAAATATATACACCAATATCCAAACAAGAATATACTCATGGATTTCTTTTCAAACAAATTTAAATATCCACACAAAGAGACCCACAAAATCTAGAAAAGAAGAATGCGCTAGTAAAACTGAGGATTTGTGAAAAATACTAATTCAAAGAGACAGAAAACATTTATTATAAAAACACTAAGTTATATAGAACTAGTGACTACAGGAAAAACAAGTTCCATAAAATGTTTCTACAATAAAACACCACTCAAGACATCCAACAATACCATTTGAAGATAAAGGCATTTTTTCTAACCATGTTGGAAAGGCATAAACATGTTCATAAATAGGGAAGCATCCAAAAATCCTTTTTAATAAAATCTTCCAACATCAAAACATTTCCATAAGTTAACTATAAACATATTATAGGTGTAAAAAATAATATAAGATTTAATTAACAGGACGTAAGCATTAAATGGATTAAGATTAGAAGCAAGGGCCTGGAAACACCTACACATAAGCACGTAACTATATCAAATCTATTTAACCATCATAAAAACAATATAATGAATAAACTATCATGCATATAAATGTGGTAATAACATTTATTAGTTATCTAAAATAAATATAGTTCATATTGAAGGATCAAGAAAATGGAAAGGATGGAAACATGTATCTCCAGAAGACTAAGATAACACTTGGCATTCAACACTTTCTAGCCAAAGAATTCAACCAATCACTTTCACGTACTTCCACATATATTTATGTATACCATTTACCCAATGAATGTCTTCCCCGCACCATGAGGTAATATATACCGGGAACGTATCCATATATATATATATACTTTCCTTCGTATATGCCTACAAGTCATCAATGTAACTAGAAACACTACAGATTAAAATTGGGACCCTCAAACATCATAATATTATCAAATTACATGAGCGAAAACCAAAATAAGTTTAAAACTATTACATTTAAGGATGATTGCAATCCAAAACTGCATCTCCTTTGGCGGTGGTTGCCAAAACAAACACCAACGGTTCCCGAGTGGCCCATTGCACACCCTAGAACCAAAAGAAACAACAATAATCAAGTTACCCCTTTGACTACGGTTTCGACAAAACGGGTTCGGTGATAGAATCACCTAAAATTAGAATAATCAATTTGATATGAGGAGCATCCAACCTTACTTCAGAAATCTAAAAAGAAACTGATACACAGAGACTGATTCGGGGGGGGGGGGGGGGTCGCATCGCCTATCAAAGGAGAGGGGAAGTGTGTCACGTTGCGCTTCAAAGGGAGACGTCGCCTGTTAGGGAGGGTGTCCGGAGAAGAGAGGGGGTTGGTGAAAGCGAGGGGAATCATCAGATGGAGATCCAGAGGGACACCCTTCAGGACGGTGGTGAGAGAGCGGGACAGTGGGCTAGTGGGGCTGTCGGCGTATGGGGGGTGGAAAGTAGAAGGGGTAATAGGATTAGAGGGGGTGGTCAGGCACTGCAGATAGGAATCCAGGGGGAGGGGTCTTCCATGCCATATAAGGAATAAAATAAATAATAATAACAATGGGGGGCTCTATTTACGGTTTTACCCAAAAGAGTAAAAAAGAATTAAAATAATATCAAATAAAAGCGAACTCAATAAAAAGAAAATAAAAAAATATATATAATATTAATACTAAAAATATCATATTGAAAATTTGTATAATAATAATAACAATAATTAATAAAAACAATAATAATAATAATAATATAATAATAATAATAATAACTCAATAATATACATCATAATAATAAATTGTTCAATTTAATTTTAAAAAATAATAATATTTATTAAAATTTAGAAACAATGACAATGTTATTATCTACACAAGGTATTATTATTTTAGGCATCAAGAAGCTGCACAGTCACCTGGGCATAACATATGATCACTGTTAATGGTCTGGGGTCTCTACACCAACTCAAAACCCATTAATATTATTAAACATATAAACAATTCAAATAAGGGCCTCAAACCAACTTGGTCTTAGTGACATGAGAGCTAGAAAAGAATAAAATAATAAAAAATTATTTTGTTCTAAGGTTGTAACAATTATTATTTTCTAAAAACGTGTTCCATCTTATTTTTCTGTAGAATTATCTTCTCACAATCTCTCTCTTTTTCTCAACCATATATCTTATTTGATTTATGTGAATGCCCAAACCTATATCATTTCATGGGGCATTAATAAATAAATAAAAATTATATTTTTTATTCAGGAATTTAAATACATAAAACCCTCATTCCCTTTCTATGGGTTAAAAATGACATAATGATCATGTTTTAAGCACTTTTTAAAATTTCAGGATTCTGATATAAAACCTATTTCTTTTATTCTATATGGGTTATTTATGAAATGTTATATTATGGTATATGTGGATCACATGAAGATAAATATATATTAAATTTGAAGCCTAATATCTCTCCAATTCATTGGGTAAAAAAATTAATCTCAAGGCATGAAATGTTTTTGGATATCTTGGGGAATAACCTTGGTAATTTGACAATTCATTGGTGAATAACATTTTTAATTTTTATGATACCTAGGTGAATAACCATAGTAATTTTTATAATACCTTGTTGAATAATCTTGGTTATTTTTACAACACCTTGTGGATTGACCTTGGTGATTTAAAACGAAGGGTATGGAAAATTGTTAAATGATTATGAAATTCAAAATTAAAATATGTATTTAAATTTCCATGTTATATTCAATGATCTTATTCTTATCATATTCCAATTCTCAATCCATTATGAAATTCATTATTTTCTTATTTATATCTATCAAGATCACTTGTAAAATGTTTTATTTTTCCCTTACTAGGCTTTTTGTTCTTATCCAATGTTTTTAAATGTTTTTCATAGGTGTTAATATTGGTAAAGAAAAAGAATATGCTATTATGAAACTATTTGAAAAATATTCTTGAAAAGAAACCTTGATTCTTTTTAATAGTATTTTTTTTGAATGAAATTGATGGTGTGTAGACTTATCAACTATGTAATACTGAAATATTGTGTATTATTTTTCCATAATTCTCTAAAACTCTAGACCTAAATGAACTTTTTGTATGAATAAAAAACATCTAGTAAAAATTCAATTGAATAAGTTATGTTTAAGGTCGGTTCCTTATAGATGGCATCAGAGTAGGGTTCAGAAACAATTGGAGATTAGGATGTCTTATTATGGGTTTTTGAGATTTTAGTTGATCATAATTTTATATTCATAAACACCCTTTAGAGACATATGTTATAAAACATCCAGGTGAATAATAGTATTTTTTGTTACATTTTTTTCATGTAGATCTGAGTTATTTATTTTTGAATTTAAAATGAAAGGTATGAGACAAAAATTGTGGTTGAAAATAATATGGTTTATTTGTTGGATGTTATCATATTTTAGAAATTTAATAATAATTATATAGTTTTAGAAAAAGGGGAAACATGAATAACAAGTGAAAACCTCTCACGTTGGACAATGCTTCCAGAATTAAACCCACAACCAAAGTGCAACAGGCCATTATTGACTACCACTGACCTACGTGAAGTCACTAGTTTGTATGACATAAATTTTATAGATAAATGATTTGATGAAATAAGATTAAATTTATTTTGGGGACATATATTATATTGAATATGTAACCATAGGATTAGAATATTATTTTGGGATTACGTGAAAAATGTTAATTTGGAAAATGTAAACTATTTTGGAAGCATTTTATGATTAAGGTAAATAAATTTATATAGAGTTATATTTGAGGATTTAAGGTTGAATTATTTTATTATGGTCTTATTGGAATTATGAAATCGTTAGACTATCTTGGATATCGTGTTATTAGGTTAATTATTTTTGGTATAAGACATTAAGAGTGGTTGTTATTATTTGGAGATAAATTATAAAACATGTATATGATGATTATGTGATCAAAATCTACTTTATTTTGGGTTTCGATCATAGATTGGATTATTTTGTGGAATATTAATGACAATTTTAAGGTGAATGGTCATTGTTTACTTTGGGTATTTCTTTTTGAATTTTGGAGATTGTGGTAGTTTTTCATCATATAAAGATTATTCATTTGGGAATTATCATATCATGAAATAATTTAACATATGTTTAATATCTAAAGATAGGAGAAAAGAATAGTTAATCTCTTTTTTATTGTGTAATTATATAGAAGCTAATGTACCCTGAATACTCATCGTTTGGTGACAATGATGTGTGTGTGGTGGAAATTAATTAAATGATGAAACTCTACATTTCAAGTATGTATCATTCCTTATTATCTATGTCTAGGTATTAATGAAACTAATATACTCTATGAGAAGGATCTTGATGAAAAAAATTTATACCCATACTTTTGTCAATAAAATTTTACCGAATAATAATTTTATAATATTGATATGGTTAACTTTTTGTGATCAAATTCTCTATCACTCTTTATTAGTCAATGAGAGTTATTTTTTTATTCTATATCCATGTTGTCCTACATGGAATCCATGTATGTGTTATCTTGAGTGACCTTTGTTCTCTATATCATTCTTTTAATGTGATGGTTTTACTAAATCTATTTTCGATGTGGTATTTCCAATGATTCATTTGAGCCCAATTTTAAGATTGCGAAGATGAAATTTCCAAAAAGGGGAAAGATGTAACATCATGTGTTTTAATAATGAAACCCAATGTTCAATAGCATACACGGTACGCTACATTGATCATTAACGAACAACAAAATATAATTATTTAAATGTTTTATAACATAGATGTTTGAATGGTGGGAATGAAGGGTATCAACAAAATTATTTAAATATTGTTTAACCATGTTTAAATCATAATTCTATGGTTAGAAAATTTATTAGAATGGAAATAGAAACTAATTAAATATAAATAATATTTTTTTATGAAAACTTATTCAAAAAGAGAATAATTTTATTAATAAAATCATGTCACTCTTTATGAATTTATATCAAATTACAAGTATTTGTTATATATTCAATGTAATGTTTTAATTTCATATTATATGTTTTCTATGTATGATATAAGAAAAAATTCATATTTTCAGATAAAAGAAGTATTATTTTCTAAAAATGTCGTTCAACCACCTTTTGATGTAGAACCATTTTTAAATTTGGTGTTTGTCACTTTTATATGTTATATTTTATAAAATAAACATCTTCATTAGAAGAGGGGCATAAAAATTTACTGGAGATTAATTTTTGATATTTTTATGAAAACTCTCATGATTTGATGAATAGTAAAAAGACTTTAAACATTGATTGAAAAAACCTTTTTATATTGAGTTCATTTATGTGGTTAAACTATATTATTGAATGGTTTAAAATTATAAATAAAATATATTATTATCGTGTAATCCAATATTTATTAATGGATTTAATTTCACATTGAAATTAGATATAAACACACGACAATATTTGGATGATTATTACTTTTTTAATAACTTGTTTTATCATTTTTCAAATGAGAATTAATTTTAAATTAATTATTGAAACTTTAATGTTTTTAATTAAGAAAAACAGATTCCATATTTGTAATCAGAAGGTCCAAATTTTGAAAATAGGTTTCCTTTGTTTTCAGACATTATGAATAGTAACTTTAATTAATTTTGATTATTGTTTTTAAGTGTAAATCAGCTAATTAAGGATAAAAATAAAATTATAAAATTACCATATCACATTTCATAATTGTTTTAGAAGAGCTAGTTTATATCTTCTCATAAAAGCTTCTTTAAATAAATGGATAATGATTCCCATGGAAGCTCATATAAAGATTATCATAGAAGATTGTATAATTAAAAGTATAAATCATCACATGTAAGCTATTATAAATATTATCATCGAAGTTTTTTAAATTAAAACAACTATACTTCCCATGTAATCCATTTTAAATCCTATCTTATATAATTCATTAAATAAATTTAAAAAACATCATATGGAATCTATTTTAATGATTCTAATGGAAGATTTGTTAATTAAAGGACAAAGCATCCCATGGGAGCATGTTTAAGGTTCTTTAACAGTCATGTTTTTAATAAGTATTTCATTTTTAATCTGGAGAATCATTCTTAATTAAAATGTAAATGCTTCTCTTATAAGCATGTTTAAATATTCTCCCACACTCATTTTTTTAATAAGTATTAAAATTTTAATACAGGTTAATATAAGTTATTTTTTCAATTATATATATTAATTAGAATGATAAAAAATTTCATGCATCATGGTATTTTATTCGAAATATTTATACACTACATTAAAAAATTTATTTATGAAACAATGATAATGTAGTGATTATTTTATTACTATATTGTTCAAATTAATGATATTATAAATAATAAAATAAATTTAATTTGAAAATTTTTATGTCATCGAATAAATTTATGAATGATTATGACATGTTATAATTGAGTTAATATAGTTTTTTTAATAAATAAATTTTTATGATTAACAATAATCAATTACTAAATAGTGTGAAAATTAAACTAGGATGAATTTTTATAAGTATCAAATAATTTGTTATGACTAAAAAAATCAATTACAAATAAATTATATTTTAAATACGTGGTTTTAATCAGGGTGAAAATGTGGTGCAATATGATGAAAATATTTTTTTGGTGAATAGTAACATTACCCTTTGAAATTGTAATTTTACCCTTATGAATGGTAATTTTACCAATGTAATAGTAACCTCACCTAAGGTTTTTTAAATTATTTGTAGTCATGTTATATGGTAATGCAATATAATTATATCATAGTATATATAAATAAATGTTCTAGAAATTATTAGATAAGTATTAGTATTTTATTTATTTAATTTAATTTAAAATGAAATTAATTTTTATAAAATGTAGTCCACTTATGAATTATAAATGTTGAAAAATTGTTTCGGTGAATTCATGGGATTTTTCTAAAGCAGTTGAATTTTTTGTGAATATTAAAAATAATGTTTTCAGATTTCGGTATGTTTAATGTCATCGTAACTATGTCATAATGATGTAATGAGTAAGATCAGATTCTGTTAAACTCATATTGATTAAAAAAAATTCCCAGGGGTGAAATACCATGGTAAAATACCAAGGTTTTAGAAATATGACAAATGAGGTGTCCTTTGAAATTGACAAACTATTCCCTCACTTTTTCTAAAAATACCCACACATTCTTCATTTAATTTGATTATAAAATCATTATCCATGATGTTTGACAAGTTCTACCTCCCATGGAGTCCTCCCAGGGATTCCTCAATCCCCCAAGGTCCATATCATAGAGTATTAGAAGTTACTATTCATGGTAAGGGAACCTTTCACCCTCCACTATTAGTCAAACAATTCTTTTGTGGTCTATCATTTAATTTCCATTTTCATATATTGGGGTATGTTCATCTATATCATTTTTACTGTCCAATTTATTCCCATCAGATGAGAGACCCTTTTCTCTCTCAGAATCTTATTATTTTAATTTTTATGTAATGTCGTTAAGTTGCCAAATTTTTGTAATAGAATTCACCATTTCTCTTTTTCTTTCAAGTTGTCTTTTATGTGGTATGTCAATCAAATTTCCATTCCATGTTCTTATTTCCATTTTATTCTATACATTTACTATATTATGAGTAATTTATGGGTGGAATACCTTTTTCCCCACTCTTTTTAATGTTTTCTAAATCCATGTTACAACGTCGTTATACAGTAGAATTTTCAACTACAAATATCTCTCTTTTTCTCAAAAAATTATCTTATTTTATTTAGGTGAATACCCAAACCTATTTAATATACAATGTTATTCATAAATAATTATAAATTATATATTATATTCTGAAATTCATATACATAAAACCCACATTCCCAATATGTGGTTTATAAATGACATATTGATCATGATTTCAAGCATTCATTTTAAAATGCCATGATTCGGATAAGAAACACATTTCTTTTATTCTCTATGGATTATTTATGAAATTATGGATTTTGATATATTTTCCACACATTAAAATAAATATATATTATGGGTGATCTTTGACAGTGCTTCAATTCATTGGGTAATGAAATTAATCTCTCAAGATGACATTTTTTATGATACCTTAGTGAATAACCTTGGTAAATTTTACGATAATTTGGTGAATAACATTGGTAATTTTTAGGATACATTGGTGAATAACCATTTTAAATTTTATGATACCTTGGTGATTTTTTTTTAAATTTTTACGTAACCTTAGGGATGGACCATTGTGATATGAACCATTGAGGATGGACCTTTTTGATATGATTATGAATATATAAATTCAATATTGTAGAAACATATTCATGTTTTGATCCATTTTATTATTGTTATGATATTTTTATTTCTCATGACATTATGAATGTACCATGTTATTATTTATATATCTCATGATCACATGTATTTCGATTCCCTTTTGTTTCCTTATTGATATTTTTCTGCTTATCCCAAATTTTTAAATGCTTTTCACATTTATTAAGTTTTGTAGGGAAAAAGAAGATGATACGATGAATGTATTTGATTATTTGTCATGAAAATAAAACATGTTTCATTTTAATATTTTTTTAATGAAAAAATCTGATGGAATGTAGACTTATCTACTCTATAATATTAAATGCTTACATAATATTTTTTCCTCATTCTCTAAAACTCTGGACCTAAAAGATCATTGGGAATGAATGAAAATATATTCTAGTCAAAATGCATTGGAATAATTTATGATTAATTCCAAGTCCTTATAGTTCGTAACAGAGTATGGTTTAGATAACATTGGATTTTAGGATGTCTTATTATGGGTTTATAAGTTTATGGTTGATCTGAATTTTATATTCTTGTAATCCCTTTTGTGAAATAAGATATAAAATTTAAGGTGATAATTACAATTTTTGGATACTTTTTTTCAAGTAGTTTTTTGTTATTAATATTTTAATATTTAATGATAGTTATGAGATACAAATTTTCATTGCAACATCATATGGTTATATTTTACGATGTTATCATATTTTTTGAATGCTATAATAATTATATAGATTTAGAAAATGGGACAACACATAGACTGTGTGACAACCCATAAAATTGGACATGGGTACATCAAACAAACACGCAATTAAAGTGTGAGAGGCCATTATTGACTACCACTGACCTATATGAAGTTCTTGGTAAGCATGACATCATTTTTTTGATAATTAATTGATGTAATAAAAATAAGTTGATTTTGGTGACATATATTTTATCAAATAGATATCCATGTGATTGGAAATTCATTTGGTGGTTAAGTGATAACTATTATTTTGGAATATTTTCATTATTTTTGTGACATTATAAGATTAAAGTAAATAGAACGATATGGAGTTTTATTTGAAGAATAAAGGATGAATTATTTAATTG
Organism: Viscum album; assembly: GCA_963277665.1. NCBI lineage: Eukaryota > Viridiplantae > Streptophyta > Magnoliopsida > Santalales > Viscaceae > Viscum > Viscum album. The sequence continues at coordinate 211,802,072 of OY728125.1, forward strand.
TGGAATTATGGGAGTTAGGAAAAGATTAGACTATCTTATAGATCATGTTATTATTTAATTGCTTATTGGTATGATAAATTAAGGGTGGTTGATGTTATTTGGATATAAATGTTAAAATTTATATTGGAAGATTATTTGATAAAATCATCCATAATATTGGTTTTTTATCTTAGTTTGGATTATTTTGAGTAATTGTGTGGACAATTGTTTATTAAATGGTCTTTGTTGATGATTGGGTATTGTAGGTTTAATTTTAGGTATTGAATTTTTTTTCATCATATAATGTTTTTATGGGAATTATCATATAATTAATTAATTTGTTTTACTATGTTTATTATTTATATACTAGAGAAAAAGATAGTTAGTCTTTTCTAGGTTATTTGATTCTATGTATGTTAACTTACATGGAATACTCAGCATTTGGAGGAAAAGATTTGTGTGTGGTGAAAATTAATTAAAATATGAAACTCTACATTTCAAGTAAGTAGCATCCCATATTATCTATGTCTAGGTTGTAATGATATAATTCAACTCTATGAAAAGAATTATGAAGAAAAATTTTTATTTGTATGCTTTTTTCAATAGGCATTTAACCAACAAATAATTTTGGGTATTATGATTGTTATCTTTCTGTGATCATGTTCTCTATTACTCTTCATTTCCATATACATTTTTCCTCTATGGAATCCTAGTATGTGTTATCTAGGGTGACCTTTGTACATCTATTTATTTTTATTAAAGTAATAGTTTTACTGACTCTTTTTTCAATGTTTTTTTAAATGATGTTTCTGAGCCTAATTTTAAAATTTCTAAGAAGAAATTTCCAAATGGGGGAAAAGATGTAACATCATGTGTTTTATTAAATAAACACTATGTTTAAAATCATACATGATACACTACATTGAGATTAAACAAACAACTAAGTATTATTATCTAAATGTTACGATTATAACTTAGCCATTAGAATGGTGGGAATGAATATTATCAACTAAATTATGAAAATATTGTTTAATCATGATTAAATATTAATTCATTGGTTTCCAAATTTATTAAAAATGAAAATTAAAACCAATTGAATAAAAAGGATGTTTTTTTATTAAAAACCATTAAAAAAGATAATAATTGTGTTTATAAAATAATCATCCATTAGAGATTTTTATTTATTGAAATATATATGGTTTATATTCAATGTAATGTTTTAAAATGAAATTATATGTTTTCAAGATATGATATAAGAACAAATTCAATATTTTGGATAAAATAAGTATGTTTTTCTAATAATTTCTTTTTACTACCTTTTGATGGATTACCCTTTTTAAACGCAGTCCTTGTCACTTTTATGTGTTCTATTTGAAAGAAAATTCTCTTGAAGAGGGAGATAGAAATTTACTCTGGATGATTTGTTTATATTTTTTTGATAACAATGATGTTTTGATTAATAGTAAAAATACACTCAATTTAAATTGAAAAAACCTTTTTTCCATCGAGAAAATTTACATGGTTAAATAATATTATTTAATGGTTTTAATGTATAAATAATATATATTTTTATCATTAAATACAATTTTGGTTATTGAATGTAATTTCACATTAAAATTAAAGAAAAATTCATGTTATTATTTTGATGGTTATTACTTTTCTAAAAACCCAGTTTATCATTTTGACCAAAAGATTTAATTTTAAATTAATTAAAATAACATCCGTGATTTGAATGTGGAAAAAATTGATTCCATATTTTGAATTATAAGTATTATATTTTCTAAATATGTATCTTTTATTTTTCGATATTATGAATAGTAACTTCAGTAATTATTTTTAATTACCATGCTTAAGGGTAAATTATGTAATTAAGAGTAAAAATATAATTAGAAAATAATCATAACAAATGAATTAATTTTTTTGGATAAGGTTGTTTAAATATTCTCATAAAATATACTGTAATTAAATGAATAATGATTCCCATGGAGGCAGATATAATGCTTCTCATAGAATCTTTTTTAATTAAAAGTATAAATCTTCCCATATAACCTATTATAAATATTTTAATTGAAATATGTTAAATTAAAAGAACTAATCATCCCATGGAAGACATTTTAAATATTATCATAGAATCATCATTAATTAAATGTATAATGCTTCATATGAATGCCAATTTTATGCTTCTCATAGAATATTATTTATTTAAAAGGACACAGCTTTCCATAGAAGCAAGTTTAAAGGCTTTATCACACTCATGATTATAATAAGTATTTAATTTTTAATATGGTGAAGCTTCAATAATTAAAAGGAAAAAGCTTCACATGGAAGCCATTTAAAAGTTCCTCTCACACTCATATTTTTATATGTATTAAATTTTTAGTATTGGTTTATATAAGTGATTTATTTGAAAATAAATGGTAATATGAAATCTAAAAATAAATCCTATATCATGGTATTTTATTAATAATTTATATACATTACTTAAATTTATTTATTTATTACACAATGATGACGTAGTGACTACCTTATTAATGAATTATTCAAATAAATGATATGATAAATTTTAAAATTAATGTAATTTGAAAATTTTTATGTCATCCATGAATTTTCATGATGATTATGACATACTATCATTGAGTGAAAGTATTTTTTTAAATGAATAATTTTTTAATCACATTAACAAAAATCAATTACTAAATTGTATCAAAATTAACCTAGGATGAATTTTTTGATGTTTTCTAAGATTTTCAAATTTTTCATATCTGAGAAATAGAATTTTATGAATAGTGTTTTTATGAATATTATTTAGTTAAAATAGTTTTTTGTTGAATAGTAAAAAAATAATTTATTTATAAATAAATTTTTTATGAGACGATTTTTGAAAATCGAATATACATGGTTGTAATCAGTGTGAATAATGTGGTCCAATAAGATCAAAATAATTTTCCTTGAATTATAACATTACCCATGTTAATAGTAATATTACCCTTAAGAATAGTAATTTGACCAATGGAATTGTAACCTCACCTATGGAAGTATAAATATGATTTAGTCATCTTATGTGGTAATGTGTTATAATTATATCATAATATAAGTAAATAAATATTTTAGAACATATTTGTTAAGTATTAGTATTTTATTTATTTAATTTAATTTAAAATAAAATTTATTGTTATAAAATGGTGGTTAATTTAGAACTCTACTCATCAAAAAATGTTAAGGGTAAATATTAGGGATTTTTCTGAAACAGTAGAATTTTTTATGAATAATAAAATATAGTATTGAGTTTTCTGTAAGTTGAATTACATCATAACTATGTCATAATTATGTAATTTGTAAGATAAGATGCTAGTATACTGTTATGGATGAAAATATAAAATTACTTTTCCCATGTGGCCAATGCCATTGGATAATACCATGGTCAAGACCAATGTTTGGAAAATACCACTAATGTGGTGTCATTTGAAATTGATACAATATTCCCAAACTTTTGTAATAAATACTCACCCATTTCGTAGTTTAACTAAATTAAAAATCATTATCCAATAATATCTTCTATTTCTACCTCCCAAGGAGTCCTCCCATGGTGTCTTGAAGCCCCCAAGGTGCTGATCTAAGAGTTTTAGAAGATACTCTTCAAGGTAAGGGAACCTTTCACCCCCTGTTTTTGTAAAAGAAATTTTTTATACTATATCTTCAAATTTCGTTTTTTTATGTTGGTAAATGTTATTATATATCCTAATTACTTTCCAATTTATGTAAAAGTAATTATAGACCCTTTTCATTCACATCATCTCATTTTCTACATTTTTATGTGAAGTCATTATGCTGCAGAATTTTCGCAAGAGAATTCTCAAACTCTATTCTCCTTTCAAGATCTATTTTATGTGGTATGTCTTCCAAATTTCTATACCATGTTATTATTTCCATTTTTCCATTCCCTCTACTATATTAGGAGTAATTTATGGTTGCAATACTTGAAAAGACCCAAAAATTGTATATAATTATGTTTTTAATTATGTTTGATTTTATGAGTCTGTGAAAATTGACGGTTCACGATTCCATGGCATGGTGTTCCCAAAACAGAATTTTGTACTTTTTTTAAGATACGTTTAGGAAACATGCAGGCGGTGTTTTCAAACATTTGAAAAGGTCCATAGAATTGAAATCTAAGGACACTGTTTAACTCATAGTGCCAGAATTCTATTAATGGAGTCTTCACTTCGACTGCAGTGGATTAGGAGAAAAAGAGAGTATTTCAGTCAATTAAAATAATAATAAAATAACAAGAAAATATTATTTTGTTTTCTATCTATTGGTTGAGTGGTAGTGGGGGATCCACTGAGTGGTCAATACATTTGTTATCTTACCTCTTAGTTTTTCTAGCCATGACGTTGAAATATTAAATGTGGTTCATAAATGAACCACATTATTGTTGTGCAACTCAGTTGATTCTTCTGTATATTTAATTAAAGATCAGGTGTGGGATTTGGGGATGGTTGTGAGGAACCTCTAGCAATGTATCGTGACACCTTCCATCGACGGATGACAGAGGCTTGGGTAGTAATGAACTAGGATTGATGAACGTTGTCTGCTTCATCAAACACAGAATCTTCTTCCACCATTGTGACATCTCCAATGAATCATTAAGTAGAGGGGTTATTAAAATTTATCTTTGGTGAATTGAATTGGTACCACCTATTATGATGTTAACACAGAGTGTGCGGGCCAAACGAATAAGTCTCGGACCCTCCGTCACATAATTCTTCATGTGTTCATTTGGGGATGATCTTATATCACAGAACCAACTTAAATTTGGAAGCCATGTAGGGACAATGACATCCCAAGAGGCCCTTAGGCATGAGCGGAAGGAAAAATGGACCACCAGAGCTCTCCCAGTGGTCTGTGGTCTCCGACCATATAAGGATGTGGCACCGCTCTACGCAACGGAAGATGGTTGGGGGGGAAATGGCCAGCCGTGGTTATGGCAAGGATGTGTTCCGTGATGCACCACGATCAGTAGGCCACACCTTCGAAGCTGTGACCAAAGGGGACCTGCTCCCTATGGGTCCTACGGATGGCTAGGGCAGTTTCACCTCGTGCTAAAAATTAAATATTTGAATAGATAATTGAATCATTCAGGAAAGATGTGAAGCGGACCCCTTAACCGTGCATGCCACCAACTATGTTTCGTGCCACCCAGCGGGCCAAACCACTCGGCAGGCCGCACCCAGCCAAAGCCGGCCGGGCCTGGCCGGTCCCTAGCCCAGCAATCTGAGCCCGCCATTACCAACCCCAATCAGGCTGGCCCAGTCTGGTTTATGATGGGACGGGTGGTACTCGGACCACATCGGTTCGACCTGAACCAGGTCTATTCGGTCCAAGCCAGGTCGGTCTGACTGGGTCGGACTGGACCCCATCCCATTTGCGGCCTAATTACGCTTAAAAGGTCATAACATAAAATCCAGACGTCTGTTTGACGAAGAGTCTATCACACTAGAATACTAGAATCGAGGTGGTCCTTTTGAGATAATTAAATTAATTTTTGGATAAATTTGGGGTACATCCAGGCTGGATCAACACCGAATCCAACTGGGCCCTTGACACTAAAATGTCTTTAACACCAAGACTAGTCATCCAATTGAGGCACCATCTATTTTTTTGGAACCCTTGTGACATGGTGGTCAATGTGGTTACTCCATTGTGGATTCTTGTGGATAGATATCACATCATATGGACCTTGTGTGGATCGGAATAATAGAAACCATGTGTGGATCAACATCATGGTGACCCGGTGTGGATCAGTATTATAGCGACCCAATGAGGACCAACCTTAGATCATCCCGCTGTGGATCAACATTCTAGAGACCCTTTGTGGACAACCTTCATTGAGACCTGAGGAAGAACATGCTTAGAGAGTCTCTTCGTGGATCAAAATCATAGGGACCATGTGTAGATCAACATCATAGCAAACCTGTGTGGATCGGCATCATAGTGACCCTGTTGATCAGCATCATAAAGACCCTGTATGGATCAACATCATAGAGAACCTATGTATATCATAATCATAGAAACATTATGTGGTTCAACATTGTAGTGCCCATTTTTGGATCAACATCATAAATACTCGATGAGGACCATCCAAAGAACGATCTATCATAGATCAGCATCATAGGGACCCAATGTGAATTAGCATCATTGCGACCTGAAAAGGACTATCCTTAGAGTGGAACATCATGGATCAACGACATAGCGATCTTGTATGAATCAACATATATTACAATTTCTCTGAGATATATACCTGGTTTGAGCTGATTCGTTTTCTTTGTTATTGAGATCATGCTATGTGGTTTCCTTTGTGAATTCTGAGAGACCTCTGTGTGTCTCAGGGTCCCTATTGGGTATTTTCATACTCACCCCTGCCTGGGCTCGGGCCACACCTTTTTGTGTCTTGTGCAACTGAGGAGATTCTCGGGTGATTCTATTGAATTTAGGACTAGATGGTACACGGGGTCACTCGCTGACGTGGAGAGTTTTGGATATGAGATTTACCTACCATTCAAGTAGGATCCTTGGAGGATGTTCACATGATATGTTTTCTATTTTTAGTTTTAGTTGTAGTATTTTCAGTTGGGCTTGTATTTAGGCCCCTTTTACTTTGATTACACACAATTACTACTACAATTATATTATATGGTTGAATCTTGTTTTGTTTCTGTATTTTGTGTTTGTACAGTTTTAAAAGAAAATGCCATCCTGGTTTAGGGATACACCTTTCTGGTTCTAGTCCCTAACCCCTGGTCTATGGAAGGAGGGCTTGGGGTAGTCACTGCATGGGCCCTAGGGGACGGGTCGTTACAATGTGGAAAAAGAGGAGTCAGTTCATTCGAAGAACTAGGACTATGATCATTAAAATGGTGAATCAGTTTTATGTGTTTTGAGTGTGGTTTTTAGTGTAGGGTGGTCAGTATTGGTACAACAGCTGATGTATCCATACACCATGAACCTGAATTCAGATTTCTGACTCGGTTCATGAAAACACTAATTTCTTGTGTTTTAAAAATGTTTTACATATGTTCTCTTTTCAGTCTTCTCAACAGGTACAAATTTTTAACCATTTAACACCTGTTTCTTTTAAGGATTCTACCACGTAGACAACCAGCCATGATTTCTGAGGGAGTTCATGATGACATCCCACTGAGCGACGAGGCTTTGGTGTAGGGCCCTCTTACTCTATTGGAACCTTTGGGTGGTGTATCAACACCACCACCATTCAGAGTGCAGTAGATTCCACCAACCCCACTAGATGGAAGTGATTGTCATCTGAGCATGTTGCATGGGTTTTAGTAAAAGAGGCCTCCGTGGTTTCAAGGCGAGATAGATCCTTAAGCAACTGAGTAAAGGATTTAGGCTGTAGCTAGATTTTTTTGCCTATTTGGGACACCAATAGATAAGATGGTGTTCTTAGCTCCTATCCTTTTCAAGGGAACAGTAGGGGAGATATTGGATTCTAACACTCTAGATGCATGAGGAGGTGACACATACCATGTTGAACATTGTGACCCTCTTCAGGATGAAATTTTTATCAGTAACATTATGCTCAGTGCGTATCTAGGAGATGCTTCACTTACATCATGGTAGCCTATTAGTATCCCAATACTCGGAATGATTCAATGACCACTCTTGATACTCCACCGACACGATAAAAGACCTTTTCTTCTGGGACCATACCTTTAATCAGGGTCTTCGGTGGGAGATCATAGCATCAATGATATCTCTCAATATCCCTATGCAGGTTGGAGTGCTCGAGTGACCACAAATGGTGGAGAGATTTTTATTTGATCCGGAACCAACGGTGGGAGCCACCACCAGATGACAGGTAGTCGAGGAATCTGTTGGAGTTAGTTGGAATATGACGTAGCTGTCTATGTAGTCCAGACCTTCCATAGGGTGACCAATGAATGTAGGTTTGGAGGTGTGGAGCTAATTTGGTAGAGGGGGTCAGTAGGGAAGCAGGTTGTGCTTCATGTGCAGCGGGCAGAGCCACATGGCCCACAAATTCCCGACCCACCGTACCAAAGTTCAACTGATGAATGTGGGACTTCTGAGGCTGCTGTCAAGGTTCAAGAGCGGGGGTATGTAAGGAGGAGTACAATACAAAGGAGTTCGTCATGTAGATTGTGGAGGATGATAGTTTTAGGTTCTACCACCACTACCCCCAAGTGGTCCACCCCGACCACTGGGAGTAGGTGGACACGGTAGAGCTCAACTTCAGGTGTCAAAGGCCTATGTATATGGTGATCTAGAGATGATTAGAAGTACATTTTTGTGTATTTTACACCCTATTTTTAGTTCTTATAAAAAGAGGTTGCAGTCACTTTTTTATTGAAACAACACACGTTCAGATCTCAGAGATTCTAGCAGTGCCATTTTCTTGATCATTATTATTAGAGACTCGTATGGGATGAGATTTTATGATTACAAACCGGTGTAGACAATGTGATCTCACAGTATGTGGTAAGAGCATCATATGGGATCTTCTATCAGTAGTTTCTATGACATTCGAATTCATCGTGGGTATATAATGGCTATCAACAATCCATTCCCATATCAACAGTTTTATGCGCAATGTTTTGTGTGTCCGCAAGGATGAGATCTTCTTTTCCTTCATCGGTGAGAGGGAATCCATTACAACACAGGATATAATTTCTCAGAGGAGGGTACAACAAATCACTCATCATTTTCCTAGCATTACCCTCAGAGTAGTTGATGTGAGGAGTCTGAGTTATACTATAGTGGTGGACCAGTATGTTGATGTATTTCTTGAAGATGTTTTCAGACTACCTCCTCGAAGAGAGGTAGACTTAAACATCGTCCAATTCCCTGGGATGACACTGATATCTATGTCGGCATATCAAATGGCCCCCATGGAGCTTTTTGAGTTGAGTTGTGATTATAGTTATAGGACTTGAAGGAGAAGGGGTACATAAGTATAGTGTTTCTCCATGGGCATCAAAGATTTTGTTCACAAAGAAGTATGATGGGAGTCTTTGGATTTGTGTGGTCTATCATTGCCTGAACAAGGTTACTAGGAGGAAGAAGTATCCTTTTCTGAGGATTTATGATCACTTCGACCCGCAGAAGGTAGATCATTGGTTTTCGATGATAGACCTCAAATAAGGCTATAAACAACTCAGGGCACAGAATTACGACATACTGAAAATAAACTTCATAGGTTAATATGGACATTATGAATTCTTTGAAATGATTTCTGTCATGACCAATGCTCTAACAATGTTCATGGTGCTCATGAACCAGAGATTCTAGCATTACCTCGATCACTTTATAGTGGTCTTTATTGAATACATCTTGATATACTTGGAATAAGAGGGGAGGCATGCCAGACACCTACAGATAGTTCTGGATACAATATGAGAGAACCATCTTTATCTAAGGCTCTTGATATTATACTTCTAGATATAGGAATTCCAATTCCTAGTGCACGTTATCTTGGACACTGGAGTTGTAGTGGATCCATCGAATATAGGTGAAATGATTGATTGGGAGCCACCCATGTGTTTGACTGAGGTGTATAGTTTCTTGAGATTGGCAGGTTACTTCCGGAGATTCATACCTAACTTTTCTATGGTTTTGACACCCTTGTGAGCTTTGAAAAAGAAGGGACAATCCTTTGTGTGGACGAAGATGTTCCAACATAGTTTTTAGGTTATGAGGTAGAGACTGAAGAGTTCCCCAATCTTGAGGCGACTATAAGAGGGTGATGGGTTTGTAGTCTACTACGATGCATCATTGACCATATTAGGTTGTGTCCTGATGTAGGAGTGAGTAGGGATAACCTACAACTCATGGAATTTGAGACAACGGGAAATGAACTTCACTACCCATGACCTGATGTTAGCAGCAATGGACATTGCATTGATGATTTGGAAACACTAATTGATGGAAAAAAATTTTACAGTATACTCTGATCACAATAGAATCAGGTATATATTCTCATAGATGGACTATAAAAAGAGATAGTGATGATGGATAGAGTTCCTCCTAGACAATGATTTTGAGATAGTATACACTCCTGGGAAGGGTAACGTAGTAGTAGACGCACTCAATAGGAGGTCTGGTCTATAGTTTCTAAGTTAGGAAAAATAGAAGCTAGCCATGTTACATATATACTTTTTATATAGAGATGGAGAAGCTTATCTCGAGTCTATGATAGTTACTCCCCCACTCATTCAGCAAGTCATTGAGGCACAACATGGGGACATAGACTGCGAGGCTCGATTTTCTATGATATCCTCAAGACTGGCTCCTAATAAATTTTTTGATGGTGGGTATCATGGAATACTCTTAAGAGGATGCACTATGGAACCAGTGACGCTATGAGAGGAGGTGTTGAGGGAGTTCCATGCATCCCCTTTGGTGGTACATCATGGCTGGCGAAGATGAACCCAGATCTCCAGTGACAGTACAAATGGTCATGGATAAATAATGTTCTGGGGGAATTCTTATCGAAATGCCTAACTTGTAAGCAAGTAAAGGTCAATAATCAGGTACCATCAGGCGTATCTCAGCCACTTGAGGTACAGTAGTGGAAGTCAGATGCCATCTTCATAGACATCATGATTGGGATACCACATACTTTCCTGGTCAATTATTCCATCTGGGTGATGGTTGAATGACTCATCAAGTCAGACCACTACCTACCTGTCCAAGAGTAGGGATCAGTAGGGAGCCTAAGACGTCTCTATGTACAATAGATTGTACGACTTCACAGGGTGACATCATCGATCGTCTCAGATAATGAGACACATTTTACATCCAGCTTTTGTAAGGGGTTGTAAGAGGGGTTTAGGACTCAGCTACACTTTAGCACCACCATTCACCCTCATACAGATAGTCAAATAGAGCGGACCATACAAAACCATGAGGACATTCTTCGTGCTTGTGTCCTCAATTTTGGCTACTGAAGGGAGAACGTCCTACTACTGGTGGAGTTCACATTCAACAATAGTTATCACACCACCTTCAACATATCTTAGTTTGAGGCCATGTAATGGAAACCTTGCAGATCACCACTATAGTGGACTGAGCCAGGAGTGTCGGCACTTATGGGTCCCGAGTTGGTACCAGATACAATGGAGAGGGTGAAAATTATCTAGGAGGGGATGAAAAATCAAAAAACAGGAAGAAGTCATACACTGATCGGAGACGGAGACCCATGGTGTTTGAAGAAGGAGACCATGCATTACCATGGTCCTCACCCCGATGAGGATTACATTGGTTTGTCCAAGGAGGAAATATATCTCTGAGGGTCATCATACCCTTCAAATCCATAGTAGAGTAGGCGATGGGGAATATCATCGAGATTTTACCCTAAAGATTCACTGAGTGCATAATGTTTTCCATGTGTCGTAGCTGAGGAGATTCTTACATGATCCATCACATTTTATCGACTAGAGAGATCTAGAAACCAACAATGGGGTGACATTGGTGGTGTTTCTATTAGAGATGGAGGATCAATAGGATTAGGTCTTTCGTGGGTAGTCAATTCCTCTAGTGCGAGTTCATTGGAAGAATGATAATCTCCCGGAAAGCACAAGGGAGTGGGAAAATCATATACATACTTAGTACCTCCAATTGTTCCCCAAGTTGTGTTGTAGATTTTGGGGATGAATATCCCTAAGGATGGGAGAATTTAAAGACCTTGAAATTCAGTATATTTTTTTTAAGTATTTGTGATTATTACGAGTCTGCGAAAATTGGCTGCACTCGATTCTGATGTCTCGTATGCCCTAAATAAAATTTTGAAACTTTTTAAGGTATATTCAGTAAATGTGCAGTCATCTTTTTCTATTTTCTGAATCAGTGCTTAGAATTGAAATATAAGAATACTGTTGAAACCGCAATACTAGGATTCACATAATAGAGGCTTCACATTGACCATAGTGTGTTGGGAGAAAAATATTGTTTTCTAGAATTTTAATAGAATAATACAATAACACTAAAAAGTTATTTAATTATATCTCCAGTGGTTGAGTAGAGGAGGAAGACCTATAGAGTTTTCACGATATTTAATGTCATGACTGTTGGTTTTTGTCACCATGATGTTCAGTCATTAAATATGGATTATAAATGAACCACATTAATTTTTTGGAACTCGGTTAATTATATTAAATATTTAATTAAATCTTGGGTGTGGGGTTTGGAAATGGTAGTGAGGAACCTTTGGAAATGTTCAGAGACACATTTTACCAACTGAGGATGGAAATGAATCAGGATCAATGAATGTAGGTAGGTTTATAAAATGCGGAATCTTCTTTCCACTACCGCAATGTATCCAATGAATCCCAAGGTAGGGGATTTATTAATGTTTTTCTTTGTTGAATTAAATTTTTACCACATATTATGATTTTATCACAGTGGGCACGAGCAAAACGAAAAAAGAATCAGACCCTCCACTGCTACATTCATCTTTTGTTATTCGGGGGATGATCTAACAACACAACATGACCTTGAATCTGGATGGTGCATAGCGCATGCAGCATCTCAGGAGTCATATAAGTCCAAGCTGAAGGGAAAATGGACCATAAAAGCTCACTCGATGGATGGCGCTCACCGGCCACGGGAGGAGGCATCATTGCTCGGCACCGTGGAGGATGGTTCTGGCAGCCAACAATGGCTGGCCACAATGGTGGCAGGCGGCACGCCGTCGCACACCACGGTGAGTAGGCCGCAACTTTGAAGACGTGGCGGAAGGGGACCCGCTCCCTACCTGTCCCTTGGATGGCCAGGGCGATGTCCCCTGTCACTGACAATTAATGATACAAATGGATCCTTAATCCACATGGGAAGGTGGAGGAGTGGCTCCCCTCCTCGCATAGGCCACCAAATGGGTGTCGCACCACTAAGGGGTCCGAATCACCTGGCGGGCCTTGAGCAATCGAAGGGGGTCAGGCCGGTCCATGTCCCATCAGGATGAACCCGCCATAGACATGCCCAATCAAGCCGGCCTGGCCGGTTTAAGCTTCTTTGGGATGGACCCGGACCAAGTCGGGTCAACCTGAATGGGGTCTGGTCAACTTGGGTTGGTCTGAACTAGGTCGGATCGGAATTGTACCCCTTTAGGGCCCAAAAACTCTTAAAAGGTCGTAAGAGAAAAACTAGATGTCGGTTAGATGAACCATCTACGATTCTATAATCCTTCAAGTGATACGGTCCTTTCGAGATACTCCAATTGTGTTTTGGAGAAATTTGGGGTATGGCCGGGTTGGAACGACCCTGTATCCAACCGGACCCTCAGCACTAAAATGCCTATAACACAAAGATCGAGAGTCCGATTGTCATGTTGTCTATTTCCTTGAAAACCTTGTGATATGGCGGCCCTTGTTGTTACTCCATTGTGGAATCCTATGGTTGGAAGTCACGTCATTGCAACCCATTATGGATCAACATTATAGAAACCCTGTGGGGATTAGCATTATAGAGACCCCATATTGATCAACATCATAGATACCCGAAGAGGACCAGCCTTAGTGCGGCCCATCACGAATCCACATCATAACAACCTTGTGTGGATCTACATCATAGTGACTCAATGAATACCTTCCTTATAGTGGCCTTTCGTGGATCAACATCATAGTGACCATGTGTGGATCAACATCATAGTGACCCTGGGTGGATCATCACCAAAATGACCATGTGTGGGCCTGTATCATAGTGACCATGTGTGGATTAGTATCATAGAGACCCTGTGTGGATCAGCATCATAGAGACCCTGTGTGGATCAGAATCATAGATACCTGATGAGATATAGCCTTAGAGAAGCCTGTCGGGGTTCAACATCATAGGGAACCTCTGTGGATCCACATCAAAGTGACCAAATGAGGACAAGCCATAGAGCGGCCCATCATGGATTAGCCACATTGTTTCCCTATGTGGATTAGCATCTTTTCTTGTTTCTCTGAGTTGTATACCTAGTTTAAGATGAATCTTTTTCTCTATGCTATTTGATTGAGACCATGATTTGTGGTTTTCCTTTGTCGAATTATGAGAGTCCTTCTGGGGTCTCAGGTTCCCTACATTGTATTAATATACTCACCCCTACTCGGGATCCACCTGTACCTTGTTGTTTCTTTTACAGATGGCGAGCATCTCAGATGATTCTATATATTCCATGAACAGGCATTGCACGAGATGACGGGCTGACGTAGAGAGTTGTTGAGATGAGGTGTACCTTCCCTTCAGGTAGGATCCATGGTGGACGGTCCCATGAGCTGTCTTCTATTTTTAGTTTTAGTTGTACCATTTTTAGTTGGGCTTGTATTCCGATCCATTTTACGTTAAGTACACAGTTTTTCTATGGTAGTTATATTACATGGTTTCATCTTGGTGTGTTCATGGAATGTGAGTGTTTGTACAGTTGTAAAGGCAGCACCTTCCACTTTTAGGCATACACCATTCTGGCGCTAGTCACCAACCCCTGGCCTATTGAAGGAGGGCTTTGGATAGTTACAGCACCGGCCCTATGGGACGGGTCCTGATAAGAGTGCTGTCCCCTTTATTTTTAATTTTTTCTAAAACAATGTTACATATTCATTATGCTTCATAATTTTCATCTCAAAATCTCTCCATTTTCTCAAGAAATTATCTTATTTTATTTATGTGAATACCTAAAACAATTTATTTTTCAAGGGTATTCATTATTACATAAAAATGATATTTTTTTATATGATGTTTACATTAGTAAAACCTGCATTCCCTTTCCATGTGCTATAATGACATAATGATCGTGTTTTTGGGCATTTTTTAAAATTCCATGATTTTAAGAGAAACTAATTTCTTTTGTTCTCTATGGGTTATATTTGAAATGTTTTATTATTATATATGTGTCTCACTTGATATTAATGAAATATTAATGGTGTTATATAATTGTGCTCTAATGAATTGGGTGATGAAATTAATCTCTAGAGATGACATGTTTTATGTTACCTTTTTGAATAACCATAGTAATTTTTAAAATTATGTGGTGAATAAACTTAGTAATTTTTACAGTACCTTGGTGAATAACCTTGGTAATTTTTATACTACCTTGTTGAATAACATTTGTAATTTTTACAACACCTTGGGTATGTACCATGGTGATATGGCAGCTTGGAGATGGACAAGGGTAATATGATTATGAATGTCTAAATCAAATGTTATAGCCACATTTTCAAGTTATGATCCATGTTATTATTTTTATGATATTACACATTCTCATACCTTTATGAATGTCCTCATTTTCTTTTTTATATCATGCAAGATCGCACGTTATCTATTTCCCTTGTTTTCCCTTACTGGGATTTTTTGTTCTTTCTCATATTTTGAAATATTTTTTCAGTGTTCTTATGATTCATAAGGAAAAAAAGATTCTATGATGATGGTATTTCCTGATTTATCTTGAACAGAAATCATATTTTATTTTAATACTATTGTTTTATGAAAAAATGGATGGTGTGTAGAATTATCTACTATGTAATATTAAATGTTTTTGTATGATTTTGTCTTAATTCTCTAAAACTCCTGACCTAAATGTTTATTGATAATTAATGAAAATAAATTCTAATCAAAACTACATAGATGAAGTTATTTTTAAGGTAGGGTCCTTATAATTGGCATCAGATAAGGGTTTAAATAACTTTGTAGATTAGGATGTATTCTTATGGTTTTATACATTTATAGTTGATCCTAATTATATATTCTTATAATAACTTTTGAGACTTATGTTATAATGCATCAAGGCGATTAATAGTATTTTTGGAGACATTTTTTTAGGATGTTATGAGTTATTACTTTTTGAATTTAAAATGAATGATATGAGAGAAAAATTGTTATTGAAACATCATATGGTTATTTTATGGATTTTATAATATTTTGAGAGTGTTATAAGAATTATATAGTTATAGAAAAAGGGACACCATGCAGACTCTTTTAAAACTCATCACATTGGACAAGGCTGCAGGAATCAAACCCACAACCAATGTGTGAGAGGACTTTATTGCCTAGTGATAACCTACATGAAGTACCTGGTTAGTATGAATTCATTCATATTAGTTAAAAAAGTTGATGAAATAATAATATGTTGAGTTTGGATACATATATTTTATCAAATATATAAAAATGAGATTAGAAAATGATCTGTGGATTAAGTGATAAATGCTATTTTGGAAGATGCACAATAATTTGGTGAGTTTATATGACAACGTAAACAGAATAATATATAATTTTATTTTAGTATTAAAGGTTTAATTATTTAATTATAGACTACTTGAAATTGGTAATTTATTATCGTATAATGAAGATCATGTTATTATGTTAATTATTTTTTGGTATGAGACATTAAGAACAGATGATGTTATTTGGAGATAATTTTTAAAATTTATATGCGACAGTTATGTGATCTTGTCCTCTTGAATTTTGGGGTTCATTATTAGTTTGGATTACTTTGAGTAATTTTAATGAATGATGTTTTTTAATGGTCTTTTGTTGATCTTTGGGTATTATTTGTTTCATTTTGGAGATTGATGTAGTATTTTGTCATATAACATTTAATTTTTGGGAATTATCATACCACGAACTATTATTATTTATTTTTTTTAATTTTTAGAGACAAAATAAAAATACTGTTAATCTTTTGTGGATTATATTATTCAATAGATGTTAACATACATGGAATAATTAACATTTGGAGAAAAAGATGAGTGTTTGGTGGAAAATCATTAAAGGATGAAACTATACTTTGGAAGTAAGTATATTTCCTTATTATCTAAGTCTAGGTAGTAATGTAATTATTCAACTCTATTAGAAGAATCTTGAATAAAAAATGTTACACGAATGGTTTTGTCACCAGATAATTACTTAACCACAAATTTATGGTATTGTGATGGTAAATATTATGTGATCAAGTTATCCATCAGTCTATATTAGTCTATGAGAGTGATTTTTTCATCCATATCTATTTGTTTACATGGAATCCTTGTATGTGGTATCTATTGTAATCTTTTTTACTTCTTTTTATTTATTTTAAATTGAAAATGTTACTAACTATTTTTCCGATGTGGTATTTTTAATGACGTTTCCTAACCCAATTTTAATATTGTGATGACACAATTTCTATAAGGAGGGAAAGATATAACATCCCAAGTTTTAATTAAGAAACACTATGATCAATTGAATATATAATACAGTACAATGAACTTAAATGAACAACTAAATATTATTATTTAATGATACCATATTAACCTTATCATTAGAATGGAGGGAATGAATAGTATAAAATGAATTATGAAAAAATGGTTTCCACATGTTTAAATAATAATTCATTAGTTACCAAATTTATTTGATATGAAAATAAAAACCATTTGAACATAATGTATTTGTTTTTATGAAAACATATTTAAAAAGAGAATAATTTTTTTAGAAAATTATATCACTCTTTATGGATTTTAATTTAATGAAAAATATTTGTTATATATTAATTGTTATGTTTTATATTAATCTTATATGTTTTCTATATATGATATAAGAATAAAATCAATTTTTTCGGATAAAAGAAGAATGTTTTTCTAAAAATGTCGTTTTACCACCTCTTGATGGAAAACCATTTTTAATCTTATTTTTTTAACATCTATACATTTTATTTGATAAAATAAAATTTTTATCTAGAATAGGGACATCAAAATTTGCTTTGGAATAATTTTTGATGCTTTTTAGATAACTATCTTGTTTTGATGGATAAGAAAAATATGCTAAATTTTAATTAAAAAAAATTCAATGGATACAATTTATATGGTTAAATTATATTATTGAATGTTTTAATGTATAAATGGAATATATTTTAATTTTTTCATCCAATTTTGGTTATTGGAAATAATTTCACATTGATATTAGATACAAACGTGCATCAATCTATTGATGGTTATCACTTTTTTAAAAACTCATTTTATTGTTTTGAAAATGGGAGTTAATTTTAAATTAATTACTACAACTTCTATGTTTTGAATTTGAAAAAATGGAATATATATTTGGAATCATAATTTCAATTTTGTGTAAATATTTATCTTTTATTTTTTGATGTTATACATAATAACATTGGTAATTTTTTTAATTACTGCAGTTAAGGGAAAATCAAATAATTAAGGATAAAAATAAAATTATAAAATTATCCTAACAAATGTCATAATTTTAATGGATGATGTAGTTTAAAGCTTCTCATAAAATATTTTTTAATTAAATAGGTAATGCTTCCCACCAAATCTGGTATAAAGCTTCTCATATGAGCTTGTTTAATTAAGATTACAAATCTTCCCACGTAAGCTATTATAAAGCATCTCATAGAAGTTTGTTAAATTATATGAACTAAGCATCCCATGGAATCCATTATAAATCTTATAATAGAAGCTTATTTAAATAAATGAACAAATCCTTCTATAGAAGCCAATTTAATACTTCACCTAGAATATTCTTTAATTAAAAGGAAAAATATTCCCATGGAAGCTAGTTTATAGCTTCTCTCACACTCATGTTTTTAATAATATATAACTTTTTAATACAGAGAAGATTCATTAATTAAAATGACTAATCTTCCCATGTAAGCTAGTTTAATGCTTCTCTCTCACTCATGTTTTAAATATGTACAACATTTTATATATGGGTTTATATAAGTTATGACATTGAATATAAATAGTCAATAGAAATATAAAATGATTTCCTACATCATGGTATTTTGTTAAAAAAATTATACATTACATAAATAAATTTATTTATGACATAATGATGATGAAGTGATTAACTAATTAATTAATGATTTGAATAAATGATATTATAATAAATAAAATAAATGTATTCTAAAATTTTTGATGTCATACATGATTTTTCGGGATGATTATGACATGTTATCATTGAGTTAATGTAATTTTTATAGGAATAAATTTGTTATGACTTTAATAAAATTAAATAACTAAATATTGTCAAAATTATCCTAGGCTAAAATTTTAGATATTTTCTAAGAAGAATCAATTTTTTAGTATTTGATTAATAATGTTTTTTAAGAATAGTATTGGAGGAAGTTTGTTTTTTTTTAATAGTAAATAAAATTATTGTTAAATAGCTATTTCTATGAAATGATTTTCGAATATCAGACATACATGGGTGTAACCAGGGTGAGAAATGTGGTCAAATGCAATAAAAAATATTATTTGGTAAATAGTAACTTTATCATTTGGAATAGTAATTTTAGCTTCAGGAATGATAATTTAACCAATTTAATAGTAACCTCACCTATGGATGTATAAATACATTTTATTCATCTTAAGTGGTATTGTGATATAATTATATCATAGTATAAGTAAATAATTGTTTTAGATATTATTATTCTAGTATTTTTATTTTATTTTTTATTTAATTTAAAATGAAATTAATTATTATAAATGTATATCACTTTTTAATTATAATTTTTGAAAAATCCTTAGGGTAAATATTTTGGATTTTTTTGATACATCTGAATTTTTGATGAATTGTAAAAATACGGTTCGTTGAGTTTTCTATATGTTTAATGACGTCATAACTATGTCATAATGATGTAATGTGTATGATAGAATTCTAATAGAATCTTATGTATTATAATATAATATGAGGTGTCCCATGTGGGATATACCATGGGCTAATACCATGGCCAAGCCCGGGGTTTTTCAAATACCAATAATGATATGGCCTCTGAAATTGATAAAATATTCCCTCACTTTCACTATAAATACCCACCATTACTTCATTTCCATTGATTCCAAAATCCTTCTCCACGAATTTATACTATTTGTACATTCCAATGAGTCCACCCAAGGTGTCTTCATGTCCCCAACCTCCAGATTTTAGTGTTTTAGAAGTTAATCATCAAGGTAAGGGAACCTTTCACCCTCTACTTTTAGTCAACTAATTATTTTATGTTATATTTTTTAATTTCCATGATATTATTTTGGGGTATGTTATTATTTATCCTTATTACCTTAGAATTTATTTCCAAGTGATTAGATACCCTTTTCACCCTCATCAAATAATTTTATGAATTATTAAGTTGCGATGTGATGCTGTCGAATTTTTGTATAAGAATTCTCCACGTCTCTTTTCCTTTAAATTCCTATTTTATATAGTATGTCTTTCAAATTTCCATAACACATTTTTATATCCATTTTATTCAGTCAGTATACTTTATTATAATTAATTTGTTGATGGAATACCATTCCTCTCTCTTTTTAATGTTTTCTAAAAAATGTTTCATAGACATTTTATTGTAGAATTTTCATAAGAAAATCTATCTCATTTCTCTGAAAACTCACATTATTTATTTTTGTGAATAACAAAACCTATTTAATTTCTAGGGGTATTAATCAAGACATATAAATGATATATTTTATTCCGAAATTTAGAGAAAAAAAACCCTCATTCCCTTTCCTTTAGTAATAAATTACAAAATGATCTTGTTTGTAATTTTTTTTTAAATTCCATGATTTTGATATGAAACCCATTTATATTATTCTCTATGGGTTATTTAAGGAATATTTAATAATGATACATCTGTATGACATGAAAATAAATACATATTAAGGGTTCACCCTGATAGCGCTCCAAATCATTCGGTAATGGAATTATTCTCTAGAAATTACATGTTTTATGATACCTTAGTGAATAACCTTGGTAATATTTAAGATACCTTTGTGAATAACCATGGTAGCTTTTAAGATAGCTTGGTGAATAACCTTTGAAATTTTTACAACACCTTGGGGATAGACCTTTGTGATATGACACCACGGGGACGAGCCTTGGGGATACGATTAAAAATGTCTAAATTAAATTTCGTACCCAAATTTTCAAGTCGTGATCTAATTTTTTATTATTATGATATTCCTCTTTCTCATGCATTTATAAACATAATCATGTTCTTATTTATATCTCTCCAGAACACATGTAAACTGTTTCCCTTTTTTCCCATACTGATCATTTTGTGCATATCCAAAATTTTTAAATGTTTTTCTTAGGTTTAAAGATTTGTAAGGATAATGAAGATGCAATAATGAAAGTATTTGAGGATTTTCATGAAAATAAAACATGTTTTATTTTAATATTTTTTGTATTTTTTTTAAAAAAGAATGGCATGTATATTTATCTACTCTATAATATTTAATGATAATGTAATATTTTGTCTTATTTATCTTAAACTCTAGATCTAAAAGATCTTTAGGAATGAATGATAATATATTCTTGTAAATCATCACTGGAATAATATATATTTATGTCCAGGTCCTTATAATGAATGTCACTGTATATTTTCATTATTATTATTCTTTGATTTATAAAAGCATTATTAATTATATTTTTCTCTACTTTCTTTGATATTTACTATTTTAGAACATTTATTCTGTATGAGTTCTTCTCGATACAAATATTATCTTCTAGGAATAACATTAATGAACACCACCCATTTCTTATCTCTTAAACACATATTATATATATTGAAGGAATAAAACAACTTAAACTATTACACAATCTCATTCTCTTTCTTTATTTTAGTATTTAATCTATAATATAAATACCTTATTCAGATTTTCTTTGATTTTTAGTAATTCGATTAACTTGAGATCATCATCCTTTAATTTTTATATTTTCCCATTTAAAATCTCTAAAGACTCAAATATATTATTTTATTTTTATTTCATGATATATGGTATTATATAACTTTCATCTTTTTATTCATTAAAAATATTCTATATATTAAAGATACACAAGTTCATTAACATTAATGCAACTCCTAGTTGTGGCCACAACACCTATCTTTGAATAGTAAGGCCATCCATGGATCATTCATTCCATCTTCAAAAGATGCGTATATCATAATTATTGGTTCATGATATTTGTTTTCATTTCATAACATTAGACAATGAATTGACTGAATTAATACCATTATACATTCCTATCAAGCTCAGTATAATCATGAAATATGTTTATCACGTGATGTTTACACATATAGTTATAAATAAATCACCCTTACATAGGTGATTCTTTGAAAATAGAGGATCTCTGATACCCAACTTGAAACTACCCTAATGATTGACCATGAGGATCTACCATAGGTAAAACAATAATTAGGGAATTCTTATCACCATAATCAAATAAATAACCCTTCTGAAAAAGACCTCCATTGAAGCACCACAACATATGCATCACTGTTTTCCTAATTCATGAATTCATTTTCATTATTCCAACACCTCTACAAATTGGCTTCCAATTCTTCCTAGAGGGAATCGCTTGAACTACTTCCAATTCCATTTATTCATATATTATAGTGATTATTTTGTGAAACTATTTTCTCACTAAGATTTTATATTTTCATCAATTTTTTTCATTCATAATATTAACATGAAACATAAAAATTCATGCTTCCTGGAACATTGAGAAAAAACATTCCTTACACTTGATCTTCAAGGATTATATTGTAATAATTATCAGCACATACTGAAAAACGTTTGGTGAAGAAACAAATATGAGGTGGAAGATGATTTCAATGATTATGTTTGATTTAAAAAGAAATATTTACACCCATAGTTTTAATGAATGGAAAACATCTCATCATGTTGTTATTGACAATATTTCAAATTTAATTACTTTTAAAACCTACTAACTACATGTAAATAGTGGGTATGAGTATCAAATCTATAGAGAAGAAGAAATAAATGCTTGAAAAGAATATAAAAAATCACAACTGAACAGTTGATGTGATGAAAATATGGTGGAAGTGAAACAATAGATATGAGAAAGAAGCTTCCAATATGATAATTAAGGGGAATCAGACTATCCAGAACCGATACAGAATGATTTTCTCTAATTGTTTTCAATTAACAAAATTATTCCACTGAAGGTAATGAAAGATTGTAGAAACACAAAATTGTTTTTATAGTTTACTAAATAACCCAATTAACTCTCTTAAAATTTATTGGTAACCAAAATTTGAAGACGAGAGATTTTCATTGATAAAATATTGGGACATCAAAATTTTCCAATTTTTTATACATTGTATGATTTTCAAGAGAGAAAAGATCTGATATCATCACATGTAGTTACTTAGAATACTCTAAAATATTTTCTCACAAATTCCTAATAGAATTTCACTATATAAAATTCTACTAACACAATTATGAAAATTAAATTGAATAGATTTAAAGAAAAATAAATTAAATCGAATAAAAAAGAACTAAAAAATTATGTGTTCTTGTTCAAGAGACTGTAACAAAAAAACTCTAACTAATAATCTCAAAACATGTATACAATAAAAATAAGAAAGGGAATGGTATATTATCAATTAATGTCTACATATTATTCCTTGCTCTATCCAATGTAACTCCTATATTGAGATTATTCTCATCTCTAGATCTACACTACTGGAAAATGTACCTATCCCCACGGTTTTCACCAAAACCGTGGGGATAGACCCCCCCTATACCCACGGTTTTGGAAAACCGTGGGTATAGGTGAATTTTCATGACCTATACCCACGGTTTGCCAAAACCGTGGGTATAGGGGGCTCTATCCCCACGGTTTTGGAAAACCGTGGGGATAGGTCATGAAAATTCACCTATACCCACGGTTTTCCAAAACCGTGGGTATAGGGGGGGTCTATCCCCACGGTTTTGGTGAAAACCGTGGGGATAGGTCTGGGATAAAATACCTATACCCACGGTTATGAAAAACCGTGGGTATAGGTCAATTTTGTGTGCGCGGGAAATTTTTTTTTCCGCGGGAAGGAATTTTTTTTTGGCGGGAACCCTATACCCACGGTTCTTCCCTCTATACCCACGGTTTTTATAACTATATTTAACTAAATATATATATATATACATATATGTGAAGTTAGGGTAGTGGTTAGACGCGGTGTTTACAGCGAAGAGGTTGCGGGATCGAAACTCGGCGCCTGCATTTTTTTAGGACCTATACCGACGGTTTTGAAACAGTGGGTATAGGTCGTTGAAACCGTGGAAATTGTCTAAGTTTCGGTGACACGGTGGCAGGACACCTATACCCACGGTTTTCCAAAACCGTGGGTATAGGCTGGGGACCTATACCGACGGCATTCCAGCCCACGGTTCCCAAAACCGTGGGTATAGGCTATACCCACGGTTTTGGGGGCTATACCCACGGTTTTGAACCGTGGGTATAGGCCGTTTTTCCAGTTGTGCTATTCTCACTTCCCATAATCTTCTCTCCACTACCATCTCTAAAATATTCTCTTCTGACTGCATATCTCTATATCCCTCCATCCAATATCCCCTTAAAATAATTGATACCACTAACATGTAAATTAAGCCACCTCATTTGGTTACGGGTATACGGAAGTGGAAATTTTATTTGTACATTTTTCACTATGATATAATTTTAGAAAAACTATATAATAACTTTTTACACTTGACCAATATATTAAATTATTCATGATTAAATATCAGTCCATTTATTTTCACAAATTATAATAAATATTTATTATTTAAAGAGTCACGGGGAAGATCTAGTAAAACCCTCCTCTAATATTCATCCTCGATAGGGAAATCAATTGGACTCAGTAATCAATGGTCACCAATATTCAAATAGATACTCATAGTCAAATCCCAAATTCAAATAGTTTGGTTTTCATATACCTTCATTAACTCACTCCTATCAAACCCCAAAAGTAATAGACCTTGTATTATAAATATTTAATAAAAACATGTTGTGGCCTACAACATTTATAATTACGAATAACTCTTTAATCCAAATATTAAACCAGACACACAAATATTTGACATGATACAATAAACATAGAATTATCCCAAATGACTTCAGGTGGTAGTGATAACATTTCATTATTTTCCTTGGTATAATTTTAATGAACCTTGAGGTCTCTCATATTTGATATTGATGTCACATCTATAAACATATATTAATTCCCATCGTCTTGAATAATTTGTACTTATAATTGATTATATAACAAAAAAACAAAGTTCTCTTTTCTTCATTCAAGCTTAATTTGATAAGTTTAGTCCACCATGGATCCTCTATGAACAAACCCAAATTATTGATGTTATCAATGAATCAATAATCTATGAATATTTAGCACCAACTTTGTATGAATACTCTATAATGTTGTCAATAAAAAACACCACATCATCTCTAACCATCACCCTAACCCAGTTTTAAACAACCATTAAATAGCATGGACATAGTTCCCATTTCTTTAATTGGTGGGTCCATAGTGGAAAATTCGATCTATATGGATTCTTGTGACTGTATCTAGGTTTAGGGAGTATAGTGGATTAAAAAAACAATATTGGGTAGACATTATTCAAAATTCGTTCTCCAAAAATTGATAAACCCACTTTGTAATCCATGCCTCATCTTCCTATGATATTTAATCTTTGAGTGGTGTGAAATATTCAATGGTGTGGCCTCAATATAATTAATTACATCTTGTTTATCTACTTCATATCATCTCCTTTAACTCCATCTTCTATAACAAATTATCAATAATATTTTGATTATTTTCGACCTCTCTATTCTGGGGATACCTTGTAGGGAAATCCCAACCAACGACACATAAGGAATATAATTTTGATTCCCAAAAATTTGAAATAAAAATATAAGAACCGTTTACATTAATTCAATAAACAATAATATAATGTTTTAATACATGAATTTTAAAGAAAATTAATTTAATTTTCAACAGTGGAATCCAGTAAAAATGAGTCCATTAAATAAAGAATCAAAGGAATAAGAGAAAGAAAAAACAGATTCATGTACATGTATTTACAGTAGATCCAAACCAGAAAAAGAATAAAAAATAATTTTAATTGATTAATTGCAAATAAATGTATGAAATAGAATTATACCAGTGTACATCAACATCACCAAATTCCAAAAAAAGGTAATGAAGACAAGAAGATATGACATTATGATTTTTATATTCATTGGAAAATATTCCTACAAGCATAGGGCATGGGCAACAGGGTTCCACTATTCAAGTTAAAGAGTTAAAAAAGATACATGAAGTAGAAAAAAAAATCAAATAGATAGACCAAGGAATCTATCCAAGGACAAAGTTCATTACATTTCATAATCCATTAGTCAAACTAGGGTCGATAATGGTATTGTATTGACATGTTGGATGGAAAAATTCATCATAACTGACACATCATCAAATAATTGAAATTACAAGGGTAAATAATAAACTGAAGCATACTAGGCATAACAAACTTATCATGGATCGGTCAGTTCTTAAATGAGTAAGATTCTCTAGGCTCCAAGATGCACATATTCAATGTTAAAGGCCACCATCCTTAGATCATTCTATATATATAGGTCCACACACCCAAAATTCCTCATGAACCAAAACCATCATGAAAAATAGAAAGAACAAATGATTTATAATGCTCCCGGTCTAGTGTCATGGATATCAGACAAATACTTTTCTATTTCTTCTCCACCGAGGAAATGGATGACAGACTTCTACTCCTCTTTTAATCATTGAAAAACCAAATATAGGACAACAAATGTTCCTACTCTTCCACAAAAATGGGATCCCTAATTGAATAGTTCCCATGGAATGGAGAGGTGCCACCATTTTAGTGATTCCCCTAGACTGGAATCCCCATCTGAAAATGATCAGCACACTCTACTTTTTGTGATACTGCTATAGAGGGGTGCGTAATGTGAAGAAGTGAGTGGTATGTCATATGGACATATGGATGGTGGAGGGAAGTCCAAGCATAACTTCCTGAATAAACTGGGAACATGATACTTGAATGGGATGAACAACAAATAAATCCATCATTTTTGACAATTAAAATAATGCTTGAACTGTCATTTAATTTACAAAAAAAAGAGTAAATAAAATTCGCACTCTCTTCATCGAGAGTTTTTTTATAATTTTTATGAAAAAAACATTAAAAAGTATAAATTAATTTATTTTTAATGTACACAACAATGGCAGCATCTCTGAGGCCTCCTTCCCTCCCTCACACCCTATTTTGTGTGTATTGATGACATGGCGAAGGTGGAGGGGGATTCCAACATTGCCTCAGCCACCTGTAAAATGGTAGCCCCACTTCTCCTCACTTGATTTCCCCCTCATATCTCATAAATTATCTCCATATCTCTCTAAAAAAATTCATTTTCTGTGTGGGTTTTTTCAATTCATCATTTATAGGAATTTTTATTTTTTTTATTTAATGGTTTTAATTTATTTAATTGAATGATTTTAATTTTAAATATTACATTTTTAAGTAGATTTGTTAGTTATAAATGTTTTTTTATTAGGTAGTGTAATTAGTTATATATAGTTTGAAATAATTATTGTTAGTGTTATAGATTATGTATAGATTATGTATATATTAACATAGGATTAACATAGCATTATGTATTGTGAAATATTGGTAGCATAACAATTATGTGGTTATATAAGTAATCAAATCTCTGTATGGATACAAACAAGTGGATTTAGACTTGAAACAAATGTATCTAGTAGTGAAAAATCTGCCAAAGAGTTTCAGGCTCTACCCAGGGTATCCTGGTACATGACAACTGGACATAATGCACTCATTCTTTGACACAATAGGAGGATATATTAAAGATGATTCATATTTTCTTTATAAACTACTAAAATATCAATGAAAATAAAAATTAAATTAGTATATTTAACAATGATAAAGAGATAATTATGATGTTATAGAATGAAATAATGAAAAAATAATTAACAAATGAAACTTATTATTTGTAATTAATGATTTTTAATTAGTTGAAATACGTATATATAGTTTATAAATAATGAATATTATTAGTAATGACTAAATATAGATTAATTAATGATAACATAGGATTAAAAATGAATACATATTATTAGTTAATTATAATTAGCTAATGAATATAACATTATTAAGGATTAAATAATAAATAATTAATGAATGTGTTAATAATGATTAACTAATGATTATATAATTAGTGATTAGTTAAAAATGTTATTATTAGTAATTGGAGATGTTATTTATTAAGTAGTTTAATTATTTATATATAGTTTGGAAATATTTATTATTATTAGTAATCCTTAATTATATATTAATTAATGATAACATAGGATAAAAAATGAATATGTAAGATTTGTTAATAACAATTTACTAATGAATAAAATATGACTAACGATTAAATAATAAATAACTAAAGAATAACTTAATATTGATTGACTAGTGATTAAACTATTATATAATAAAACATTTCAAGCATATATTAGGGTATATAAAGGCGTCGTAAAATTTCACTCTAATAAAAATTTTATAGTCAACAATTTTTGTTAATATTTGTTACACTATAATAATTTTGATGAAAGAAAAATGTTTTATGTAGAGAGCCATGTTTTCTTATGTGTACTACTAATGAGAGGTTATTCAAACCATGAAATGAGATTCTTATAGTACACAACCAATAATGGTTGTTAGTACAGATGATTGTGTAACCATAAGTGACATTAAAGAGAGAATTTGTGGTTCCATAAATATAGGACCCTATCAAAAGATCAATTATATGAGCTATAGAAATTTTCAATTCCCAGAAACACTGTGGAATCTCGCTTTTCCATTGGTTGCTAAAGAGTAGTGGGTCTAAGAAATTAATTTACATTCACACCAGTTAGATGCACCACAATGGAGTTATATGTTGATGCTTTTACTATTTAAGAACAATTTCCAGAATGATGTATTGTATTCATTGTGAGATTTTCATATTGTAAATTAAATGTTTTTATCACTTAATTTTTTCTATGTTTTTAAAACCCCAAAACCCTAGAGAAGAACATTAAAACCAAAAAAATCTTTCCTAAACCATAATATCAGAATTATAAACATGAAACCCTCAATCCAAAACCCTAAAACAAAAACTTCTTCCCTTTACATTATTTTTTGATAACATTATTTGTCTGATATTTTAATAAATTTTTATATTATCATAAAATAGTATCGTAATGATTAACACTAGCTATTAAATATAGGTAATTAGATAAATGCATAATACATCATTTGAAATTCACATGTTTTATCTTAATCCTATCCATAATTAGTTAATCATAAAGCTCATCATATATATATATATCTAAACTAATTTGATACCCAATAATTTATAAATATTGTCTCTGTGATTCTAAAAATCAGAATACCATTATTCTAAAAATTAATATCTATATGACACATACAAAATATATAAATACCATATTAATAAAAAATATTTTATAAAAACATTCATGCTTTCAATAATTTACTTTATCATTATTCTATAAATAAAATATTATATAATATAATTTATTTCATAAATCCAAAAGTAGAACACCTGAACAATTTTATAAATTTCATTTTGTTATCTCTTCTTTTTTTTCTTGGTTTTCCAAACCCAAAAACCAAAAATCCAAAAACTTAACCAAAAAACATCTTTCCTAAACATTAATATCAAAAATATAAACCCAAAACCCTCAATCCTAATACCTAACCCAAAAACATCTTCCCTTTACCATAATTTTTCAAAAACATTTGTGTCAGATATTTTAATAAACATTTCTATAACGAAAAAATTGTATCATTATGATTAGCATAATTTCTTCAATATAGATAATTAGATAAATTCTTAAAAAATCATTATTAATTCACATGGTATATCTATATCCAATCGCTAATTAGTTAATCATAAATCTCTTCATAAATATGTCTATCCAAATTCAAGACCCAATAATTTTGATATATTTCTTATACGATTCTAAAAATATGTATTCCATTATTCCAAAAATTTATATCATAGTGTAACATAAGTAATATCAAATTACCTTATTGATCATAAATCTTTAATAAAAACATGAATGCTTTCAAGAATTAACTATCACCTTATTTTTCTATATTAAATCATATATAATAGAATTTATATCAGAAATCCAAAATCAGAGCACCTAACCCATACTGTAAATTAAAATTTTTTATCTCATCTTTTTTTCTTGGTTTTATATACCCCAAAACCCAAAATAATAAAACATAACCGAAAAAAAATATTTCTTAATCCTTAATATAAAATTGTCAAACCCTAATCCTTGAAACCTAAACCCTAACCAAAAATGCATAATCCTAAACTGTAAAACCTCACAAAAACTCCCAAAATCTATATATATTACCTTACA
Source organism: Viscum album (assembly GCA_963277665.1). NCBI lineage: Eukaryota > Viridiplantae > Streptophyta > Magnoliopsida > Santalales > Viscaceae > Viscum > Viscum album. The sequence continues at coordinate 211,832,322 of OY728125.1, forward strand.
GCATGTATCATTTATAAAAAATCTTACAAATAAGTTTTTTTATAAAATGTATTCAAATCATAATTCATTCCATATATGGTTTTCTCTTATTTAGAAATTTTATCTCTATTTCATTCAGAACCAAAAAAATGGAGAGTTATATTTATTTTGGAAAAAATAACTTCATAAAACAATGTCAATAAACATTCCATTTCATGCATTCTATAAGTCATAATATTAAGCTATCCAAAACACTATATTTACACTTTAATCATAAGACTCATTTTATTTTATTATATGCAGATGGACGATACAATACTATTCACTTAGTGGCATACCCATATTTCCCAGATCATGTTAGAGGGTTGTACAGATCGATTGATTAGTTTGTGTCAAGGACACCATTTTCATCACGGGGAGCCTCCACATTCCATTAGACTTTACTTACGTCTTGTTGGATTCTATGGATTTTCCATCTTGGATTTCACATTTGAATACCATCACCAAATTGATCCCCTCATTTAGAGGTGAAGACCATAGACACATATGTTCCACCAGCTTGAGGGAGATATTTCCATCACCCTCTAGGATGTGGTTGTGCTTCTCGGTCTTCCTGTCCAGGGCAGACCCATTATTAGACTCACTCATGCATCTTGGACAAACTATTCTTAGTACTTGTTAGGCATTGATATTTTTTTCGACCTTTGGACTAAAGATTGATCATCCATATCTATGCCTTGGTTGGAGGCGCAGATTCCACATTAATAGGATGATGATGACAAGCACACTATCATGTGTTATGTATGTGAATATATATTATGGCTCATTTGTGGTACCATGTATACTGATCACTCAGGTATTCATGCACACATGATGTATCTACCCATTCAAGAGGTTTTAATCTAGCCAGGATGTACAGTTGGGGATCAACATGCTTGGAATACATGAACATTGAATTATTCAAGCTATCTCACATGGACCACACATGTCTAGGAGGTTGCTTTATCATTATTCAGTTGTCGGGAAGGGAGTGCATCCACCTATTCCGGCCTAATCTTGCTTGTTTGCCTGTCGATATGGAGGCTCTTCATGACGCTCCAAATGGGCATTGGTATGATCAGTATTTACTAATGGTGTCTGATTCTACTATGATTTATTGAATTAAATTTCTTGTTATTTGTCACAATTGATGATGTATTTTACAGGTGGTTTTAGCGACAAAATTTTGACTTGGTTCCATGAAATCATTTGGGTGTATATCAGCTCCAGCTGGACTATCTCATAGCTGTCTATGTATGTACATACAATGTTTCACTGTCTAACATATGTAATAATAGCATCAATTTTGGTATTTAGTAAGGCACTATTTTGACAATGCCACGTGTCATTTTTGATTCCATGGATTCTATACTTCAGTATAATGGACTAGTTTCTAGCATAAAACACTGATGGTCTGGAGGATGTTATGGTTGTAGTGCCCCTCATTCACTTTTATATTATTGAGTGGCAGTATCCTGAAAGACTCATGTGCCATTTTTTCTATATAATGTTGATTCCATTGTCGTCGAGGTAGACAGAGCTACTTCCTGGGAGGAAGCTGAATGAGAGGCAAGATGAGGACTAGACCCGAGTACATGCCTGCTTTATCGACTGCTAGAACAGATGTGCACTGTTTTGTATTCAAGGTGTTCCTTTGAATTGATTCATTCTTTAGGAGTAGGATGAGTATGTGCCATGGTAGAGAATGATGTCTATACTGTATCTCACCCAACCTGACATAGAGATGTTGATTATGGTATGTCAATAAATTTCCACTAGTTTATTTATTGAACTATTTATTAATTCAATTTGAATATCATTACAGGGTAGTAACATAGAGATGCTTTTTTGCATGAGTGATAAAGAGTGGGGTCTTTATCCAGGTAGTCGTCCATGCTGTAGTGTTAGAGGTGGGCCATCTTTTCATGCATTTTCTGGGAGCATCATTCCATGTCTTCACAGAAAATAGAAGGTTACTGCTCTAGAGGAACATCCGGAAGCTGTTTCTCATGCTGAGGATCCACGACCATGGCAACGTAGTCAATTTCGTGCTGCACGTGAGGCCTCACATATTCCACAGGCATAGGTCATCCCTCTAATATTTCAGGATTAGCCGATTTAGGATGTGCTTTATGTGTCATGGGATGCATCATTCCTGATAGGATATTCATTGTTTTTTAAATCATTTTTTCTAGATCCATCATAGCATTGGGTTCTAGATCCATCACTGCCTTGGGATCTATATCCATCACATTCTGGGGGTATACCTCCATCGCAGGTTTGGTTCCCCACTACGATGATGTTAGGTCCTTCAACAACCCCAGTGGTAGAAGGATCTAGAGGGTAGTATGGGATGTAGATGATAGCTCCTCCCACTGACCCATAAATAGAGGATGCATCATTCGATGTTATAGTTTATGAGGGTCATCCCTCACTAGGTCATCAGACTCCACTGCACACTCGACGCGGATGTCCTATTCATAGACCACCATGTGGGACAGAATCTCCTCACCATAGAAAAAGACATTGATTGTACATCTTCATTTTCATGTTTTATGTCAACTAAAATAAAAATAATATTATTACTATTATCTCTTATTATATCATTATATAGTATTTCATTTTCCATTTATATTTTATACACATTTTATATTTAACAGTTTTCGAATTCTACTACTTGAAACTTATAAATAATTTATAAATTTCAAGTAAATAATTATAAAATATCAAAACATATATTGTATAAAAACAATTTAAATAAAATCTAAAAGATAGCCTAATCATCTAAGAAATTTTTGAAATAAAAGTGTTTCATTAATAAAATAAATAAATGATAATGACAGGAATATAAGAAAAGTTTCTTAGAAGTGAGAGTGAAAATAATGAATGTCAAGGAGGATCCTAATAGACCAAATAGACATTTAAATCCTATAAAATATAAACTAATAATACCAAAAAAATAAAAATAAAAAACTAAACAACTTCTTATATTTTTGATCAATTTTTAAAATTTCATTTATATCGGTATTATAGTTTATATTATATAGGCTGATAAGGGCACATACATAAAACATTTTTAAGTTTCATGTAGGTGGATTATAAAGATTATAAATTATTTTTGATAAACGTTTTGCAAGAAATTATTTTTATTTTGGACTATTTTTTATATGTTTAATAAATAATTTAATTTCATTCATATCGGTCTTATAGTTTATATTATATACGTTAGAAAAGGCACATACTTGAAGAAATATTAAGTTTCATATAGGTGGATTAGAAAGATTATAAATTATTTCCCATCAACATTTTGTAATAAATTATTTTTATTTTGACTACTTCTTATATTTCTAACCAATTTTTAAAATTTAATTCATATTGATCTTGTAGTTTATATTATAAAGGTCAGAAAAAGAACTTACTTGAAACATTTTTATTTTTCATGTAGGTGGATTATAAAGGTTATAAATTCTTTTTCAACAACATTTTTTTAGAGATTATGTTTATTTTAGGTTATTCGTTTTACCATTATTCAATGTTTAAAATATTATTCATATCATTCTTATAGTTTATTTTATATAGGCTTGCAACGGCACGTAATTGAATCATTTTTATGTTTCAATTAGGTGGATTAGAAATATTATAAATTAATTTTCATAATTTCTTTTTAAGAAATTCATTTTATTTTTGAAAACATGTTATATGTATTACCAATGATTAAAATTTATTTCATATCGAACATATTTGTTTATTATATTGGATATCAAAGGAACGTACTTGAATCATTTTTAATTTTCATATTGGGGGATCCGAGTTTTTATAAATTATTTTTCATCAACAATTTTTAAGAAATTATTTTTATTTTGGCCTTTTTGATATATGATTAAGAAACGATTACAATTTTATTCATATCAGTCTTATATTTTATATTATATAGGATGGTAAAGTAACATACTTGAAACATTTTTATGTTTTATGTAGTTAGATTAGAAAGATTATAAATTATTGTTCATCAACATTTTTTTAAAAAAATTATTTTATTTTCGACTACTTGTTATATGTTTTTGCAATTTTTAAAATTTTATTCATAACTTTCTTATATTTCATATTATATAGTCCAGTAAAGGAACGTACTTGAAACAATTTTAATTTTCAATTCAATGGATTAGAAAGCTTATAAATTATTTTTTATCATCATTTTTTCAGAAAATAGTTTTTTCAACTACGTATTGTATGTTTAATCAATTTTCAAAATGGCATTCATACCAGTCTTATAGTCTATATTTTATAAGTTTTCAATGTCACGTACTTGAATAAAAGAAAAATTAAGATGACATAGTTTGTTTTATATATATATATAAATATGAACTTAATAATAAAACATTAAAATTTTAAATCTATAAAAACATTATTAAATAGAAAATTTTATTTTATTATTTTAAGGAATAGGTGGCCTTGGTGATTCCACCTTAAAGGGGTATTTGAAAAAAAATAACCTAGTTCACTTAAAAATAATTAGAGAGAGTAAAAAACTCAAGATTAGACAACATCATGATTTGATAGCATCATCATCACCGTAATTGGTTGGCTCACGTTTTAGTCAATTTTTAGATTATCTTAGAAGCTTTGTCTCATTGTCCTTTTGATATATATCTCTTATGAACAATACCTTCATCAAAAAATTATAGACACAGTTTTAGATTCTTCAATAGATTCTCAGTCAGTGCCGGTTTTTCTCTTCAAGCAATCCATCTTCGTATATCGATTAGGGTAAATGAAGATTAATGTCTACATAGCCACTTTGATTTTTGGGTGGGAGCACAAATTGGTTTCATGAAATACAGTATGCGAGTCCCTTAAAATTTGACTACGTGAAATTTCCCCCTCTGAAATAGATATTTATTTGGTTGAAAGGAATGGTTATGATTCACTAGTAATGTCACGACCCGCCATCACCTAGATGAGGGAAGGGACAGTGGTTTTCCAGAACCTTCCTTTATCAAGTTTAAGGAGAGAAAATTACCCCAAAAACCCACTTTCAATAGGTCTTGGAGCGGTGACTAGCACCAAGGGTATATAATCACACACCAAATGGAAGGAATTGCACTTTTTTATTTAATAGTATTTAGAGTTAAGATAGTTAATCCCAAACTACACCCAAAACTGGATGTAAAAGTAAATCCAAATAAAAAAATTCCCATATGCATGTTCCAAAAGTATGTTCTGTAGGAGTAAAAGAGCAAACTCTAAAGGAAAATACAAAAATAAAGACAAAATTCAACAGCAGTGGTTACTATCCCAAAGTACGAACTAGTATGATCCTGCACGATCCTCGAATTCCCCCTAGAAACCTGAAAGTAGTTTTATATACATAGGATGAGTATACAAGTATCGTCAATTGGGAAAACCCATAAACTCTCGTGCACAACTGGGGAGGTATTATAATGCCCAGTGAAAAATGGAGGTAACCAAAGCACCTATCATGGAATCTATCCACCCAAAACTCACCATGGCACACTCCCCATATAACACAATTCAATTAAAGTAATAGTAATAAAACATCGATTTTTGGATTCCCTACACCAGTTTCCCACTGATTATTGAATACAACATATGTGTCATTCTTTCCCCACTATTCTCACCACAGTCCCATCGCCATACCCCCCCCCCCAACACACCTGGGCTACCACAACTACACATCCCATCCACAAACACTTGGGACACAACCGTACATAACCACACCCGCACACACATGGGCTAGAAAAACCATTTCCATGCCCGATGACACCTATGCCTGAACAACTACCGCCATGCTTGAAGAGACATGGTCCTTATCCCAAAGACACTTGGGAACCAACCTGGTCGCACACAATTGGGTCAACCACCACAAGTACCATGCCTGATTAATCATGGTCAATAATGGACCTCAGCCCGTCACAGCATTCCCGAAGAGACTTGGGCTACTCGTGAAAGGGATAAAAATGAGCTAATAGCCATCCACTCATAGGAGTGTTGGGAAAACACCCTCCCCCATGAAATGGAGGTGTTCGGCCCGAAGTGTCAACTTTCATGGGGTGCGAATAAGAAACAGAAAAACTAAATTATACATATAGGTAAAAATACCTTTTCACAACATAGGGGTCCCAAAACCATCCTATGAACCAACACCCTCATCATTATTCATTCAAGAGAATCGCCACAGCCAAAACCATGTCACAACTCATCCCCGGAACACAATTACTCATTTAACTCATTCTTGATTTCATATTCAAGTGATTCCATTTAAATAAATCTTCACTACTTGGAAAATAAAAGGTATAGCTACAAGCCAAGGAAGCAAAAACAGTCATGGAAGAATTTAATCATTCGATCCCGGTTCTCTTGTAAAGTAAAAACAACAAAATGGATGTGTGAGATCCCTAAAATTACAGGAACCAAACCATGCCCCACCATACATCCCCACACGGCCTTAGATCCACAACAAAACAACAACACCGCAATAGGGGAAGTCATCTCCATATATGTCCCCTATAAGCATCAATAAAAGAAACCTCACATATTACAAGAACAATCCAAGGAATTTTCCATATTTTTCCACACCATACATTAAGTTCCTTTCTGTAGTTTGGTTAACCGAGGTGATCACAAAAGGAATCTTAATTTTTGTGAAATCATTTAATCAACCAACATTACGTGATTACCCAGTTTCCCTGATACAACCATTCGATTTTAGAAAAAAATATAGAAAAAAATATGTTTATTAGTGTGTAATAAAGGACCACCAACGACGATGATTTTCAAAATACATAATCCCTTATAATTCACAACATATAAAAAAGTAGAAGAGTACATCTGCACCGTCAAAAACACCCCATCATTTTTATAATCTATTTATTATCTTTTTTTGGCTCAGTTTCATTCATCCCCGTATAGACACTAGCATACCCACGCCCCCCAGCAGGATACACAATAAAGAGAGAAAAAGGGAAAACCCTACCTGGATGATCAATGATCAATGTTTATATCCACATGCCAAGAACAGGGGATGCGTGAAATGCAGGGGAAGAACTCCTAGTTCTACAAGAGTGGGCAAGAAAAACACTAGAATAGGAGCAACACTAGCCTTATGAAGGGGATGTCTAAATGCACATGGAAAAGAGACCATCTAAGGAGAATAAGAAGAAGAATAATAATAAATTCCCCATGCTATAAAAAAGGTGAGCTCCTGGAGTTAGGGGCTATGAATCTTGAACCGAATTAATATATAATGGTGGATTCTCCACTTGATTGGGTGGTTACACTCGATGGAATAAATTATCTTTTAATAATCCTCCTAGATGGGGATGCCATAACTGCTATGAGTGAAAGGGTAGCCCTTGATTAGAGGAAAACAGGTGAGAGGGGTGGAACTGGATAGTACGGGAAAAGGTGTGAGACCCATGAAAAGCCACAAGGTTTGGCAATTCAAGGGTCACCCAGCCCTAAGGGATTATAGATATCATTTATGGGCTTTAAAAGGTCTTAAAATGGGTATTAAACACTTTTACTTCAAAAGGTACATTGTGGGGGTGGAACTGGAAAATCTAAGAAATATAGAAAAAGGGTGAGACACGGTTTTTGTGTGACACATTAATAGTGTCTCTGTCATGGTTCCACTGCTTCAGTGAGACACTGTGAGTGGTTCCAACACATTTGTGTGTGACCATCATAGTTCCACCATTACAGTGTGATCATCATAGTGCAACCATCACAGTGCCACTGGTTTGGGGAGACACTATGAGTGGTACCACTATTTTGGTGTGTGACCGTCATGGTGAAACAGTTGTGGTGCCAACGGTTCAGTGTGAAACTGTGAGTGGTGCCACCATTTCGTTGTGCCAATGTCACGGTGCTACTAAGACCGGTGACACCGTTTTGGTGGGACCAAGTTTTTGGAAATTTAATAGATCAAGAGTTTATGGACCATTACATCAGATACCTCTCAAACTATCCTCATCCTTGAGAATTCAAGGGTAAACCCGATGAAACGAGAGGGGTCTGATCAACCACCTTGTAAGATACCTCTCAAGGATAGACCACCCTAGAGTTTTTTGAATATCATAACAAACACAATATTTAGGAATACATATTCCTCATCTATCTTCTGAACAATCATAGGTAGAATACTGCTCATTTCCCCCAAGAAACCACAAAACACATAATTAAAGTCTGCACTATCCGATCATATGGGTTAGGGAGTCTCTTCCTCAATGTCATTATATTATCCTCTTTGGGAGGCACTAACTCACCCACACAAGTTTATACGCATCCAATTTAAGGAATATTGACTAGAGAGTAGGTTCTCTCCACCCCTCAATCAAGACTCTTCACACACATTTAGAGAACAAGGAAAAAACACATTCCATAGTTAACCAGGTGATGGATTACATCATAAACAACTACAAAACAAAATGTGATAAAAATCAAAATATCTATGGGTACTGGGTGCATATATGTGCCTACCATTCCTAGGTACACTCCTCTAAGACACCGTGCCTCCACAACAAACAAAACAAAGGTATGGTTTGTCCATGAATCACATTTTCCATTACTTCTTCAATCCTTATTTATTTCCCCATGAATGTTTTATCACCCTCAAAATCAAGTTTCCCCTAGTCGAGGGTGTGTGAATCTAAATGTAGATACTGACAGAGCTGAGATCCATGGAATATGTCATGAACCCTATGTATCGGCAGCGGCAGTGATAGCTGATTAGCCACTTCTCCAACTTGCAGCAAAACCTCCAAGGGTCCGACGAACCTAAGAGAAATCATAATTTACTTTTCAAACCATTGTTTCCCATTCTAAGGGGAGAACATCAAAAACACATGGTCCCCTACCCCAAACATTAAGGGTCTCATCCTCTGATCAGCATACAACTTCTGCCATTACTAAGATGCTTTCATCCTTTCTTGGGTAAGCTGAAAGTTTTTTGCAGTGTTCTGCACCACCATTGGGCCATGAACACTTGCTTCCCCAACCTCTGTCCAGCACACAGGTGATCAAAACGGTCTCCCATACAAGGATATGAAAAGAGACATGGAAACAGTAGAGTGATATCCATTGTTTTAGGAAAACCCTACTAGAGTCAAGTGTTGTACCCTCGATCCCCCAATGTCCAAAAAATATGCCCGTTGCATATCCTCTAATTTCCAGATTGTGTGCTCTTTCTGCCCATCTGTCTGGGGGTGGAAAGAAGTGTTGAGGAATAAATGGGTTCCAAAAGCATGTTGCAATCCTTTCTATACCCGCGAGGTAAACTTGGTATCCCAATGAGAGACTATGGATCTCGAAACACAATGTAGGTGCACCACCTCATCCACATACCTCTGTGCAAAGGCATCCAATGAACTCAACACATTTGTTGTGAGGATGTGAGTTGATTTCATCAGCCAGTCCACCACTAACCATATAGCATCGCATCCTCTATGAACCAGGGGTAGTCAGTCTAATGACGAAGTCCCTTGATATGACATTACTCTTCTATATGGGAATATCTAAGGGTTGTAACAAACCTCCTAGGACACAGTGTCCAGCCTTTACCTGCTGACATACAAGGAACTTTTCCACAAACTCCTCCACTACCATATTCACCATGGACCACCAAAACTAACCCATCAACACTCAATAAATTTTGGAAACTCTTGGGTGCACCACCAGGTGTGAGATGAGGAATTCACTAAGAACATATTTGTGCATTTCAATTAGGAAGAACAACATCCCATGAAACATCATCTGATTCCTCCCATTCTCAGACCATTCTTCTGAAGCATCACCTTGGTTAACATGATTGTACATCACCTCAGCCTATATGTACCCCCACTAAGATCACTCCACCTTCTGAGACAGAGTGTAATCTAGTTTCATCTAGAACAGATAGACTCTGTTATCTTCCACCCTTGTATCCAGGTGTTGGGAAGCCAAATCCTCCATCACCTTCCATGCATCTGCCAACTCTTAAACCACATCCTTCCGTGACTTCCTTTTCAAGGAATCAACTACGACATTTACCTTACCTTCAGTGTAAAAGATTTCAAAGTCATATTCCTGAAGAAACCACATCCACCTCCACTGCTACAGGTTCAGGTCCCACTGGGAAAAAATATAACTCATGATATTTTGTCTTGTGAAGACCACGAAGTGCTCCCCAATAAGTAAATGCTTCCACATGTTCAGTGAAAACATGAACACTGTAAGCTCTAGATCATTGGTGGCATAGTTATGGTCATGGGGAAATAACTTCCTAGACCCATAAAAGATCACCCTTGTTGTTGCATCATCACACACCCCAAACCATGTCTTGAAGCATAAAAAAATACCTCAAACTTCACACCTTCCTCTAGAAAAATTATCACTGGGGAACTAACTAGCTTCTCTATTAGATAACTAATGGTTTCCTTTCACTACCCATTCAACATGAAATATTTGTCTTTCATGGTCAAGACTGTCAAGGGTGTTGAAAATCGCGAGAAGTTGGGAACGAATCTCATACGAACCTCCGCCACATTCTTGGGTGCCTCCTAAGAAACAATTGATTCTACCTTTGATGGGTCCACCACTACCCCCTATTATGACACCATGTGTCCAACAATGTGAACTTCTCATGTCCAAAATTTTCCCATGGGAAATTTCCCATAGAGATATTGTTGTCGGAGGTCCTCTAAAACTGTCCTCAGATGCTCAGAGTGATCCTCCTCCAATCATGAGGATATCAGGATGTCCTCAATAAAGATGACTATGATCCGGCACAGATATTCCTAGATGACAAATTTAATGAGCCCAATGAACACGGATGGTGCATTTGTAATGCTGAATGAGGTGACTGCAAACTCATCGTGCACATTTCTACACCTGAAGGAATTATTCGAGAGGTCTACCTCCTTCACCATCATCTGGTGATATCCTAACCATAGGTTTATCTTAGAGAACCATCTTGCTACCTTCAATTGGACAAAGAAGTTGTCTATCCTTGGGAGATAGTAACGGTTCTTAACTGTTACTTGATTTAGTCTCCGGTTGTCTATTCATAGCCTGAGTCCACCATGTGCCTTCTTCATGAACAAAACCAGAACACCCCATGGTGACATGCTTGGTCGAATGAAACCATTCGTCATCAGATCATTGATCTGAATCTATAACTCCTGTAAATCTGATGTTTCCATCTGATAGGGGGCCATCGAAATCGTATGGGATCCATGATGCAATTCCATCCTGAACTTAAATTCTTTTCAAGGGCATAGAGTCACCACCTGTTCGTGGAAGACATCCATAAACTCACTGGTAATCCCCAGGAAAACCAACATCTCTATATCTACTGACTCCACTGATAGATCCGTTAACAAGGAAAGGAAGGGATCCACCAGTTGTCCACCCTACTAGAAACCCCAATCACAGATGAAAGGCACACGTCGGCCACCCATATTTGAAAACACAGTCCTCTTTCAAGAGAATTCAATGTTATCACACACATATAATAGCTATTTGATGCATAAAATGACATCGTATGGCTTCATATGAAACAATGGAATGTCCCCACTAGAATGATGTTGTCTCAACACCAGTCTACATCCCCAACAGACATGTAACATGTTGTTCTGTCCTTTGACTGGCTTAATCAGAAGCAATGGAATGGTGAGTCTCTCGACATCTTGACCCAGACCATGGGCTAAAAATTTTTCAACAAAGGAGTCTGATGCTCCTGAATCAAAAAAATTATATTTAAGAGTGCTAAACAAGATGATTATACCTCGAATAACTTCTTGACCTACTAGAAATGATGCCTCTGAGGCATGAAACTGCCCACACCCAGCTCCTCTGCCCCTCGGCTGTTGTCCGCCTCCCCGACCACGCCCTGTTTGAGGTGTCTAATGTGTGCCCTGAGGTCGGCCTCCTCCTATAATGACTTCTCTCAATGGATCAAGGGCTTGTTGTCCGAACTGTTACATAAAGGGCATGGCTGGAAACTGTTGCAGCTTAGGTGTGTACTGAACGTGCCCAATCCCACTGTACTTCACTCGGTCTAGACACTGATTCTGAAGATTCCCACATCTAACATAAATGAAGAATCGCAGTCTCAGGCCCGTAAGGAAGGGGCAAGGACTCGGAGATTCAAACTAGAACTGCATAGGCCTGCTCCCCATGGGTGGAAACCTGGAATGTCCTGATGCTGGAACCCTGCTCTTGAAATCCTTCCACTTTGACAATCTCAGCTAGCTACCCTGTCAGGGCACACCCCCTAGCATGTGCATTCTCTCCACCACTTCAGCCTTATTTTTGACCTCCATGTACATCGGTAGGGTAAAGGGTGTAACAAAATATTGAATAGAAGGTCAGAGTGCATCCTATAAACATCTATAACGAGACTCTTCATCCAAAAAAAGGTCCAGAGAAAATTGAAGTTGATCCTTGAGCTTGATTCCTAGCTCCCTCACTATCTTTCTCCCCTACTGAAGGGATATTAGCTCCTGCCTCTTTTCCACCTTCATCATGGAAGAGAGGAATTCCACCCAGAACTCCCTCTCGATGTCATCCCATAAAACCTCAGCCTCCCTCTTCTACCCATGATAGAGCGTCCACCACTGACACGCTACTCCCAACATCTGGCTCAGATACAGAAGAACCCAATACTCCATCTGATCCTTGAAGAAGCTGGAGGATATCACTAGCTCCTTGACCCAGCTCTCTGTCTCCATGTTTGAGACGCTTCCCTCATACTTACCGATGGTCTACCACTGAAAGGCATGAAGCTTCCCCTACAACTGGTCATCCTCCTCCTATCGATCATCCCTCTACCAATCAGGAAAATTGACTTCATGGGCCCCGATCACCCACATAGGTCATGGTCATCATCCAGGAGCCATAGCTGTAAAGTACACAAAGAATGCCTAAGCCAGAGTAGTATAGATGATTTATGTAAATTATTGATAAAATGGATACTTTTTTATTTAAAATCCCCGAACACCAATAACAAGTAAGAACACAAGTCATTATTTTTTCATGAAAAATTCCTAGGGTCTCTACCCTGCAATCATTATAGCCTCGCATGGTTGTTCAGTAGGTCCAGAGCCCTTGCATCGAATCACGAGGGGCCCTAAAATCTAGTGTCTTAGCCAGTATTCCCTGGACTATTTCACCCCACAAGTTTTTCTAACAATGTTTCCCTACCATCCCATGAAATCCTATTGTGCCTATCACTAAGTTCCATCCTATATTTCAACCTGTTTTTCCTTCCATGCCATTCTATCATGTCCCGAATTCACCAAGATGAGGGAGGGGCCAACAGATTGCCAGTCCCTTCCTTCCTCAAGTTGAAGGAGAGATTATGACCACCCCCCCCCAAACCACCTTCAATATGTCCTGGATGGATACTAGAAACAAGGGTATATAATCAAACAATAAATAGAAAGTATTACCATTTTTTAATTTAGTTGGATCAGGAAGACAGTGAATCCCCAAAAACACCCAAAACTAGAAGTAAATTTATATCCAAAACAAAACATTACCATATGCATGTTCCAAAAGTAAGTGCTATAAGAGAATATAAAAACTCTAATGTAATGTACCAAGGAAAAGAAAAAAACATTAACGGAAACTATCTCAAAGTCTGAACTAGTACGATCCCGCACGATCCCGGATGTCCACCTAGAAACCTGAAGCAGTTGTATATACGTATGGTGAGTATACATGTATACTCAGTAGGGAAAACCAAAAGCCCTTGTGCACAAGTGAGGAGGAATTCTAGTGCCCTGTGAAAAAAAAGGTAACCAAAGCACATAGCAAGGAATCTATCCAGGAAAACCTCACCAAAGAACTCTCCCCAAATAACACAAGTCAATTTAAGTAATAGTAATAACTTATCAATGTTTCGGTACCCTACACCACTTTCCCACTTGATATTGATTACATCCTACATGTCAGACCATCCCAACCATTCTCACCACAGTACCACTACCATACCCCGCCCGCACACACAAGGGCTACCATAACTACACATCATGTCTGCAAACAATGGGTCCAAAACCATATGTAACCATACACATAGACACCTAGGCCAGAGCAAACACCACCACGCTCGAAGACACCTAGGCCCGAACAACTACTTCCATACCGGAAGACACTTGAACTTTATCTCAGGGGCACATGAGAACCTACTTTTCCACACACACCTGGGAAAACCACCAAAACTACCCTGTCCAATTAATCTTGGGCTATAATTGACCTCAGGCCGTCACAACTTGCCTGAAGTGTCTTGGGGTACTTGGGAAAGAGAGAAAAAAAGGAGCTAATAACCAGCCACTCATAAGAGTGTTGTGGAAAACACCCTCCCCCGTGAAATGGGGGTATTTAGCATGATGTTATCAACATGGGTGGGGTGAGAATAAGAAAAAAAATAAATTATATATATATAGGTAAAAAAATCTTCCTAACCTAGGTGTTCAAATACCATCCAATGAACGAACACCCTCAGGACTATTATTTCATATGAAACACCACAACCAAAACCCAGTCACAAATCATCCCCAGAACACCATTCCCCATTTAACTCATTCTTGTTTTCATGCAGTTTTGACTCCATTTAAAAAAATCTTAACTACCAGGCAACTAATAGACATATCTACAAGCCATGGAAGGAAAAACTATCAAGCAAAAATTTAAGAATTCACAGATGGTTCTCTTTTAAAGACACAACAATGAATAGGATATGTGAGATCCCTTAATGTACTAGAACAAACAAAGCTCCACCTTATGCCCCACATGGACTTAGATCAACAACCCAACTACTGCAACACAACAGGGGATCCCATACACATCCATCTCACCCCACAATATCCAAAAGAAGAAAACATACATATTACCATAACAGAGAAAGGATGTTTCAATATTTTTCCACACCAATCATTAAGTTCCATTCTGTTTTTTTGGATAGCTGAGTTGATCACTCAAGGATTATTATTTATTAGGAAACAATTTATTCCAAAACTTTATGTAAATACCAATTTTTGATGTTACAATAATTCATTATCATAAATGAAATCTATAAAAACATAAATTTATTAGTGGTCAAGGAAGGACCACCAATGGCCACGATTTTTAGTGGACATAAGCCCATTTAATTAACAACATATATAAAAGTAAAAGAGAAAAATAGCACCATCAAACACACCCCATCATTTTGAAAGTATGTTTATTATCTTCGTTAAATCACGATTTCATCCATCCCCATAGAGACACAATCATAACCAACCAGCATGATACACAGTAAAGATATAAGAATGAAAAACCCTACCTTGATGATCAATGATCAATGATTTTCTCCACGGACCTTGAACTGGGGATGTATGACTTGAAAGGGAGGAATTATGGGGGATCCCAAAAATTGAAGGAAAAGCTCTAACACAGGTGCACCACTAGCATTGGGAAGGGAAACTATAAACACACAAAGAAAAGAGACCAACCAAGGAGAAGAAGAAGAAAAAGAAACTCCCCATGCAATATAAAAGGTAAGGGCCTGGAAATATGGGATATGAATGTTGAACCACTTTAAAGGCCGATCATGGATTCTCCAAGTGGTTGGGTGGTTACACACGATGAAATTAATTATAATTTAATAATCCACATAGATGGGGATGCCATATAACCTATGTGTCAATGGATTTCCCTTAATTAGAGGAAAACAGGTGATAGGGGAAGAACTGGAAAGTACGGGAAATGGTATGGGACTCAGGAAAAGTAAATTGTTTTGGTAAGTCAAGGGTCACCCGGACCATAGGGATTTTAGATATCATTTATGGGATCTAAAAGGTCTTAAAAGGTGTATTAAACACTTTTACTTCAAAGGATACGTTGCAGGGGAGAAACTGGAAAATTTCAGAAAACTAGAAAATGGGTGAGACATTGTTTTGGTGAAACACCATAATGGTGTATCTGTCACGGTGCCACCTTTACAGTGCCACCGGTTCAATGAGACACCAAAAGTAGTGCCACCATTTTAGTTTGCGACCGTCATGCTACCACCATCACGGTGCCACTAGTTTGGTGAGACTGTATGAGTGGTGCCACTGTTTCGATGTTTGACCATCACGGTATGACACTAACGGTGCCATTAGTTCGGTGAGGCACTGTGAGCGGTGCCACAGGTCTGGTGTTCCACCATCATGGTGCTACTGTGACCACTGCCACCATTTAAGTAGGACTGAGTTTTTGGCAACGTAATAAACCAGGAGGGTCTGGACTATAACATCCCAATATTTCATATTATGTTATTTCTACAAAGTAATTCAATAACAAGCACTACATCCAACACCATGTTCAAGCGCACCATGACTTACCAAACTAGCATTTCAGAATTAGTTATGAATAGTATAAGATTAATTTTGAATTTTATATATTCCATATAATTTTAACATCATTATTATGTGTTTCTTAGACATAATATAAGAACAAATTCCTGTTTTTCATATAAAGGAAGTATTTTTCTGAAAATGAAATATTACCGCCTTTTAATGGAAATCCATTTTTAAATTCAATATTTGACACTTTTATATATTAAATTTGACAAAATGAACTTCTTATTTAGAATCAAGACAGAAAAATTTACTTTTGATAAATTTTTTGTGTTTTTCTGATAACATTCATTTTTTGGTGAATAGTAAAAAATACTTAATTTTAACTGAAAGAAACTTTTTTAATCAAAATAATTTAAAGTGTTCAATTATACATTTGAATTATTTGGAAGTATAATTAGATTATATTTTTATCATTTAATACAATGTTGGTAATTATAGGAAATTTCACATTTAAATTCGACATAAACACATGTCAATCTTTTGATTGTTTTTACTTTTTAAAAACATGCTTTTTATTTTTGACAATGGTAAAAAAAATTAAGTTAATAAATTCAACATATATGTTTTTAATTTTGTAAAATAAACTTTGTTTTTGAATTCAGAATATCAAAATTATCTTAGAGGTAAATTTTGTAATTTTTCTGAAAACATTAAATTTTTGATTAATTGTGAAAAACACCGCTTATTATTTAAAAATGAATTTTTATTTAAGTAATTATTTATTTTATTTTAATTTATTTTAGGTAAAAATATATAAATAATACCTATATATATTCAATATAATTCATTTAAGTCATTTTATAATAAGTTTAGATATATAAAATTTTATTAAACGTTTTACCGTCTTCTACCCAACTTCTATAAGTATTTGAAAATTTGTATAAAACATAATTTCACCGCTATTGTGAGTGGAATTTCACAAATTCGAGAGACACAGTTAACATCATTATGTAAAATGTGGATTTATAAGATGAAAATAATTTTTGGTGAATAGTAAATTTTGACTTTTATTTAACACGGTTTAAAGTAAATAGGGAAATTAAGGGTAAAAATGATATATAATTTCCATAACACATGCCATAATTCAATTGGTTAATTTTAATTAGACCCAAAACAACCTTAGAAATAAAATATGATCCTTTAGGACAACATGTATTAGATTAGGATGTTTCTAATTATTTTATTTAAAGAAGAGTTAAAATTGTAAAATTAAAAGATGATAAACTAAACGATTTTTAATATAGGGTAACACATAAGATAAATTTGATTATAATTATTAATTAGAAAGATAATAAAATATCCCAAATGATTGTATTTTATTTATAAATTTTAGACAATAAATAATTATATTTATTTATTACGAAAATAATGATGCAGTAATTATCTTTTTAATGAAGGGTTATAATAATTGATGTTATAAATAACCAAATTAGAGTAATTTGAGACTTTTGATGAATTTAACAAATTTTATAAGTTAATATTACATGTTAGGGTTGATTAGATATATTTTTTTGAAGTGATAAGGTTTTAATGACTTAAAAAAACAAAATACCAAATTGTGTCCAAATTGACATAAATAAATTTCTAAAAAAAATACTATATTATTGGTCTATATAATATTCCTAAAAATCTACGGTTCAATAAAAGGTCTTGAATAATATTATATGTGACATTAATGGTCTACTTTAGGTTCCCTTGGATGTTTATAATTTTTTTACTAACTATATAGAGTAAGAATACAAGAAGACATGGTAAAATTTAAACTATTTAACAAAGAGTTAAATTTAAATGAAAAAGGTTAAAATGTTAACCTAAACATATCTACATCATATTGGTTGAAATTATTTTGACCCATTACAACCTAAGGCTCAAAATAAATTCTTTTGGAGCCATTATAATCAGAATATTATTGTATAATAAATTAATATTTTAATCTTTAACTAATGTGACCCCCACCGCTCTTATAAAAGGGCACTACCCCTTCTCTCAAAATCACACCTCCAAAGCCATATGGCTTGGCCAAAACCTGCCCAAATAACCTCCCAATTCCCCTCACATCAACCTAGAGTCCATTCTTTGATCATAAATCCTACATAAGAGGCCCTTTTTATCAACTAAAAATGAAACACCTGAACAGGATGTACAAATTTCACCACCACCTTTCAAGTTCTTTTCTTCTTCCACATCCTATTTCATTGTTCATTCCATGCAAAAATAATATATACAATACCTTATACATACTTTGATGTTATTAAAAATATGGTACAACCATATTTGTTTTTCTATCCATCCTATAAATGACAATGTTATCATACATGTGTACGTATGTCTTACCGTCTCCAAATCGTGTTGTAGTTTGTTATTCAAACACTTTATTATTAGGATGGGTATCATAACGAGTATAACTAATATAAATAATAAATATATAATGTTAATTATTCTCTATATATGATATACCATTCAATTACAAACTATTTCACCATCAATATGATTATATTGTCACTCTTGTGTACGTACGGATTACCGTCTCCACGAAACGATGAGATTCATTTCCACATTCACCATTCAACGATGATTTTAAAACTATATATTATTAAAATATATGTAGTATATGACCTAATAATGCATCTTAATAGATATATATGTAGTATCCAAATGATGAATTTAGATTCTCAAACACAAGTTGGGGGTGGTGGTTAATTTTAAACATTAAAAATTCCATTAGAACGTTTCAAGTTGTCAGTGTTTAACAAAGTTAAACAATGTGAATTCATAAGACCAATCTGTTCTACAAACATAATTGGTTATATAAATATGGTTCCAGAAATATTATTGTTTAAATGAAACTTTTGAAAATTTTTCAATCAGAATATTCTACCATAATGAATATAGAATCTAACTAATCAGAGTCTACAAAAGTGTAAGGAAGTATAAGAAAGGTATAATTTCCTTCTCAATCGAAATGATGTAGAAAAAGAACATAAAACAAAAAAAGTAACAAGTATGAATTCTTTTAACTAAAATATAAGGGTACCCAAAAACCTTGGATACATGTCCCTTGATTTATAATTTCATGAATGTTTGTCTTACACACACCAGGGTAAGCCCTCGATATAAATATCGGAATCTGTCTTGATATCCCCGCAAGCCCTCAAACATCAAGGTAAGTCGGAACCTCTGTCTTCCTTAGTAAGGAAATCCTCAAACATTAAGGTAGTTTTCTCCTCTGTCTTCCTATCTCTTGAAGCTCTCGATTGTGCACATCAAAAAATGGAGTTGCACAAAGAAAACTGAAGAAGAAGTTCAGTATGAACTAAACATGTGAGAATCTATCTCTAGAAATCACCTCAATAGCATGTGTGGAACTCATTTAGATCAATTGTTAAGATCATTCAAATGAGATCCTATTTATAGGTACTTATCCAACGGTCGGAACCCTCCTCCAATGGTCATATTTTTCTTTAACTTTCATAGGGTCATGTACATGTGTCACTCAAACAATGGTTAGTTAGTAAGAGAAAGTATGACATAGTTTTATAACTCAAAAAAGAGTAAGAAAAAAAATGGTTGCTTAGAAAAATCTGGTTTTTCGTAGTGTAAGGAAAAACAATTTTCTTAGTCTAAGAACATAATATCCGGAGTCTATAAAACATGGATTATCAGATTATATTTTAAAAAAGAATTTGTAGTCTGAATTCTGAGAATTCCCAAGTCTAAACTCAGAATGATTGGAGTATGAATTCTGATAATTCAGTGTCTGATCTCAGAAACATCAGAGTATAAATTCAAGGAACTCGGAGTCTAAACATAGAATGTTTGGAATCTGAATTTAGATTACATGGAGTTCTAACATAGAAAGATCAGAGTCTAAATTTACAGAACTCGGAGTCTGAACTTATAAAGCATGGTGTCTGAACTCAGAGAACTCTAAGTTTGAACATAGAATGTTTGGATTCTGAATTTAGAGAACTCAGAACCTGAATTCAGATCCTGAAAAGAGAATGCTCTATATCTATGTATTTATAAGATTGGATTGTTTTAGCTACAAATTTGAATTTTATACTTAGATGGAAAATGAGTTAGATTATAATATGAACTATGAAAACATGGTAAGGATAAATTTCATTGGGGTAGGAAAGATTACTTATGAAAGAAAAATTTTCCTAATTAGGATAAAATATATTTTCTCTTAATATAGATTTTTTGTGATATTCAAAATAATAAGTAATGGAAAATTCATAAATAAACCATATTGACCAAACAATCACCCCCTTTTTGGAAAGCATAAACATCCTTACGAAATAAACTATATGTACGTAGAAATTTTTTTCCTAGACATTGAAAATGTAACTTATCTCCCTTAAATCACGGGAATGGATGAAGACGACTAACTCCCCCTTAGGCTTTAGAAACACTAAGGATCATATTCTTGATTTTTGGATTGGGAAATAGCATTTTATTGCATATGAATATCTTCTTGGATAATAACTCCCCCTTAGATGAGCCCCCCCTTACATAGGGAAATATCTTATTTTACATTGTATTTATTTATCATTCCATTCACCTCCTATGTGATTTTCCAAAAGGAATAAAAGGATTTGAAAAGAAAATATGGTACCTGAAACATTAATACCAAAAAACAAAAAAATAAAGTGCGACCCAAATTTTCATTTCAATTGTAAAAATATATACATTTAAGAGTACAATAGCAGATCAGAATTTGAACAATATTATCATTCCTTTTTCTTCGGCATCATCTTCTTGACTATTTTTAGGTCCACAAGGCTGAATACCCAGAGAGGGGGGGTGAATCAGGTTTTGACTAATTTAAAATTAACGCTCTTTCTGATCTTGTTTCACTGTTAAGAAAAACACTCTTATATCTTTTTCCTATCGTACAAAGTAAATAGTCAGTAAAGTATGCAGCAGAGAAAACAATTTTACCTGGCTCACTGCAAAGGGCTACGTCCAAGGAGCATACACTGACATGTTTTCAGACGTACCAAATTTCAATAATCTTCACTAGCAGTGGATTAAAAGGTTCGGGCTAGATCACTTCTAAGCCCAGGCTTACTGCCTTTACAAGTTTAGGGTCAGCTCACTGGTTTCCCAAGGGTCACTCCCTATTTATCTCTCTCTGGATCACTACTGGTGGAGAGGATCACCTTCTTTCTCTTCCTTTGCTCACTGCTCTTGGACGGAATCCACTAACAGTTTATAGACCTGTAGGTCTCTTCATTTCTATGAATGAATGCATCTTTCTCTGTATGTAGATGCTCTGTTGAAGTACAAATTTCACCCGTATATGAATATCTCTTTGCATCGAAGGTGTAGGGAAAACTTCCAGCTTCCACACAGCCTTAAAATCACTACTAGAAATAAACATTACATGGCGTGCAAGTCTACATCGACGCGCAAGTATCGGCACGCAAGTCACAATGGGCGCGCAAGTCTTCCTCAACTACTTAGGCGACTCAATCTTATGCAACTCTAAACCTACACGACTCACTTCCTGTTACGCCCAATCTAATATTGGTGCATAACTTCCAACTGGCATGAAACTTCTCAAACTGGCGCGCAACATGAACCACCGGCGCAAAAATTCACTTGCGCGACCCACACACACCACTTGTGCGACCACCACACCTGCGCGACGGGAGCTCTGATTTCGCAAAGTGTTGAACTCTGGTAAAGAATAAAGAGGGTGTTCTAGTATTTATAGGAATATTAACCACCCTGCGCGATGGCGTGTAATTCACCTGCGCGACCCAGTCTTGTCACGCAAGTCTGCTGTCCTGCTAGACACCTGCGTCACCAACTCCAAAACTTGGGAGAACCTGTTTCCTTTTCCATATTTTGATCTTCTGATCTTGAACAACATATGGCGTGAATGTTTCCTATACTCCAAGCCCTCGGTGTGCAAGTCTCTTTTCCAAAAACAGTTTTCTTCATTTTTCGATTTTCAGGCCCAAATATTTGGCAAACACTGGAAAACGGCGCCACCTTATATCTATTCTTTTGTACTGCCTCCAGATCATCCCATTCTTTTTTCAAAGTTCTTGAATCAATCATGGGTCATTGACCTTAGCTCTTGAACTCGACATTCCACCATGAAATACTCTTTTATCAACAAATTTTTATGTAATTGTTTTGCTTTGTCAACAATCACTACTCAGATGTCCACTTTGTCAATAAACACAATCACCTCAAAAAAGCTTCAATGATTCCTTGAGGGATTTTTTCCAACAATCTCCCCCTTTGGGTTTCTTGACAACTCTTCCATAAAAATATACATCATTGATTCTTCAACCACCATTCGCCTCATTGTGATTCTTATAGCGATCAATGATTTACTCAACACATACTCTAAGACCACATGAGCAATGCTCGGCGTGTGAAACAAGAGTAAATGAAAAGTTCATCAATGAATCACTTCATCTCTAACATCCACTGTTGACAACAAACTGATACCAATTTTGACCAAACTAATACAAATTGTTGAAGGACCTGTCGAAAGACCAATTTTTTTGGAAATATTTTTACCACATTCCAACACTACTCTTCTCCTTTTATCACAATCCGCATCTTCCGTGATATCTATTCTTTTATCGATCACTTCTAGCATCGTCAGATTTAATACGTTCGCCCCTTTCTTGTCACAGCTTCAACACCTCTTTAGCCCTATTTCCTGTGTTGTCCAAACTAAGCTCTGGCTAAGCACGTTCAACTAGCCTCAACTCCCCCTATGTGGCTGCTCCACCTGTCAGCTTCTCCGCATATCATTCATGATTTATCAAATCTCCACATTGTCTCCCCATTGAACAATCACTATTTTCTCCCCCTTTGTCAACAATCCCAAAGGTCACTCCTTTGTAGTCTATAATAGAGTAGAGAACAAATCAACACATTAGTGAAAAACACACATCATACATCAGGGAGAGGGGGAGTGGTTCCACATCCACACTATTTCAAGTGTGGGAAATAGACTGAACTCCCAGATCCAGTCGATGCCTCTCAAAAGCTTCCTTGGGTATGGCCTTTGTCAGAATGTCTGCAACCTGTAGCTCTGTAGGCACATACTCCAACTTCACGATTCCCTGATCAACCTTCTCCTTGATGAAATGATACTTGATCTCAATGTGGTTTTTCCATGAATGATGGACAAGATGTTTTCTAAGATTTATAGCACTTGAGTTGTCACACTGGATTCCGATCAGAGACTTCACTTCAACTCCCCTATCTCCAAGCTGCTGCTTCATCCACAATAACTGTGTGCAAGCTTGAGTGGCCGAAATATATTCAGATTCTTCGGTGCTCAATGAAATACAATCATGTTTCTTGATGAGCCAAGAAACACACAATCCACCAAGATAGAATGAACCACCTGACGTTGATTTTCTATCATCTGCTGAATCGGGCCAGTCTGCATCTGTATATCCCAATAACTCTATCTGCGATTTTTCAGTATATGTCAAGCCGAAATCCATTATGCCCTGGATATACCGAAGTATTCTTTTCACTGCGAGCATGTGACTTTCCTTGGGATTACATTGTTATCTCGCTACTTGTCATGTGGCGAAAACAGTATCAGGCCTTGTCGTGCTCAAGTACAACAAACATCCAATAATTTGCATATATTTTGTGAAATTAACTGCCTTGCCATCCTCATCTTTTGATAATTTCATCCGGGTAGCCACCAGAGTCTTCATCTCCTTGGAATTATACATTCCAAACTTTCTTAGAACCTCCTTGGCATATTTGGATTGAGAAATGAAAGTTCCATTACTTCCTTGTGTCACATGTAAACTAAGGAAAAATGTTAGCTCTCCAATCATTGACATTTCAAAATCATTTTTCATGAATTCGGAGAACTGTGTACACTGAGAATCATCTTATCCACCAAATATTATGTCGTCACCAAAATCCAGCACCATCATCCGTTGATTACTGTCCTTGCTGAAATAAAGATTGTAATCAACTCCCCCACGCTGGAAACCATGCTTCTTCAAGTACTGATCGAGCCTTGATTATCATACTCTTGGTGCTTGTTTTAGCCCATATAACGCCTTCTTCATCCTGAAAACATTGTTCTCATCCTCATGAACAATAAAACCATCTGACTATTCAATATACACCTCCTCTTCTAGAATACCATTCAAGAATGCGGATTTAACATCCATCTGGAACACTTTGAACTTTATTTTCACTAATATGGCCAAAAATAGTCTGATCATTTCCAGCCTTGCAACTGCTGAAAATGTCTCATCAACATCTATTAACTCTATCTAGGAGTATCCCTTGCACACTAGCCGTTCTTTGTTCCGAATAATTGTGCCATCTTCATTCATCTTGTTTCAATAGACCCATTTAATCTCAACGACATTCTTATCTACTAGCCTCAAAACAATCTCCCATGTTTGATTCTTCTCAATCTGATCTAGCTCTTCATTAATAGCCTGAACCGAGTTTTCATCTTCAGCGGCATCCGAAAAACATTTCGGCTGAACCTGAGATAAAAACGATTTTTGCTGTAATGACTTCATTCTTCAAGTCTGAACTGGAGCTATCTTATCACCAATGATATTATGCCTATCAATTTCAGCTAGACTCTTTGGCTACCTTGCAGACACAGACTTGACACTTTCTTTTTCATCATCAGTATCTTCATCTGAGTTTGCCTCTGCCACTTCTTATCCCCCTATGTTGCTTACCTCATCATCACTTCAATCCAGGAACTATTCACTGGGTTGTTGAGTATTCTGTTTTGTTCCCAAATTATCCTTCAATTTTGGGATAGTTGCTTGCGGTCTGACTGCAATTGTCATAGATTTTTTTCCCTAATTCAGCCCTGAAACAACCTTAACATCTGAGCTCAATTACAGCTTCTTCCCTGCTGAACTGCTAGGCTCCTCTTTCAACTTCTCTTTCTTCTGAATGTCCTGCTTTTCTAATATCCCATTGGGGGTCAAGAGTTTTTCTTGATCCTTAATTTTTTGTTGCAGACTGACCACTTCTTCTTCAAGATCTTTGATACATCTGACCTGCTCCTTTCCTGTGTTAGTTAAATAATCAATTTCCTTCTTTTGTTCCACGATTTTAAGCTTATACTCAACAATATTTTCTGAGCTCTCTGGTGTTGAGGATTTTAGTCTATCAATTTCTTCTAACAACTCAGACATTTCTTCATCCTGTTGTTGCATATAGAGTTTGGCATCACAAACCAATTTACTGGATTTCTTTGTTTTGGCTCTCCAAATGTCTATCTCCCCATGAGATGCTTCCAATTCGGCTTCCATATCAACTCTCCCATCAATTTATTCTTCTTCCTTAGTGTCATCTTCTTCCTTTTTATGAGAACTACCAACAATCGCCACTAAGGCATTTACACCACGATCTCTGCAATTTTCTATTTCCTCAACCTCTTCATCCTCAGACTCATCTGAACTTTCAAATTATTCTGAAAGAAGATTCTTTTTCTTGATGAAATTTCTCTTGAATTGTTTCTTCCCTTTCACAGACGCTGATGTCTTCTTCTTGGGAATTTCAACTTCATCATCATCATTATCGTTATCTTTAAACTTATTGTGGAATCTTGCCGCAAGATGACCAACCTTTCAACATCGAAACCATGCTAGTGGATGTTTCACTTTAAACTTCCCTCTTCCTCTTTGCATATTTGAAGAAAGGAATGAAATCACCTCATCTGTCTCTTCTTCCTCATTAGAATCAAAAATGGTGAGCTTCTTCATGGCCTTGAATGCCACCTCTTTGGATTTCCCCCTTTCCAAAGTCTCTTTATCATCATTTCTCATTTCATATGCAACAAGAGTGCTATGCAGGTTACCCAATGTCAGTTCTTTTGGGTCTTTATCTTCCAAAATAGAAACTTTCGGATTGAACCGAGGTGGAAGTTTTCTCAATATGCACTTCACAATTTTTATACCTTCGATAATTTCTCCAAGACACCACATGTCTTCTACCACAACATTTAACCTGTCAAAGAATGCATCAACAGACTCATTCGGGTTCATTCTCATATCTTCATACATGTTCCACAACACTTTCAGCTTTGCCTCTCTCACCTTTGTATCCCCTTTATATATATTCAAAAGATTTTCCCACATGGCATGTGACGTTTTTCATGACATCACCTTTGTATAAATGGGACTGGAGAGTGCACCCCCTAAGGAATTTATTGCTTTGGAATCAGCATTCAACTCTCTATATTCAACTTCTGATAATGAACCACTATCAATATCAGTTGTGATACCATGCATAGCGGCTGAAAACACATCCATTTCCAATGATCGGAAATAGTGTTGCATTCTATTTTTCCATATCTGAAAATTACATCCGTCGAAGATCGCAATCCCTTTATGATTAGTGACCTCCATTGAGAGAAAAACAACTGTCAACCTTTCGCTCTGATACCAATTGTTAGCTCCACAAGGCTGAATACCCTGAGAGGGGGGGGGTGAATACGGGTATGAATAATTTAAAATTAATGTTCGTTCTGATCTTGTTTTGCTGTAAACAAAACTCTCTTCTCTCTTTTTATTGTTGGACAAAGTAAATAGAAAGTAAAGTATGCACATGACACAACAATTTTACTTGGTTCTCCACAAGGGGCTACATCCAAGGAGAATACGGCAACAAGTTTTCCATCATATCAAATTCCAATAATCTTCACTAGTTGTGGATTACAAGGTTCGGGCTAGATCACTTCTCAGCCCAGGCTCACTGCCTTTACATGTTTAGCGTTATCTCACTACTTTCCCAAGGGTGACTCCCTGTTTCTCACACTAGATCTGTTCCAGTGGAGAGGATCACCTTCATTCTCTTCCTTTGTTCACTACTCTTGGAAGGAATCCACTCACAGTTTATAGACCTGTAGGTCTTTTCATTTGAATGAATGAATGCATGTTTCTCTATATGTAGATTCTCTGTTGAAGTACAAATTTCACCCATAGATGAATAACTATTTGCATCGAAGGTATAGGGAAAACTTCTAGCTTCCACACAGCCCCAAAATCACTGTTGGAAATAAACCTTACTTGGAACGCAAGTTTACCTCAGTGCGCAAGTATCGGCACGCAAGTCACAATGGGTGCGCAAGTCATCCTTGAATACTTGCGCGACTCAAGCTTATGAAACTCAAAACCTATGAAACTCACATCCTTTTACGCCCAACCCAATATTGGTGTGTAACTACCAACTGGCTCGCAACTTCTCACACTGGCGCGCAACTTCAACCACCAGCGCGTAACTTCACTTGCGCGACCCACACACACCACTTGCGCGACTACCTCACCTGCGTGACGGGAGTTCTGATTTCACAAAGTGTTGAACTCTGGTAAAGAATGAAGAGGGGTGGTCCAATATTTATAGGAAAATTGACCACCCTGCGCAATGGCGCACAAGTCACCTGTGTGACCCACTCTCGGCGCACAAGTCTGTTGTCCTGCTAGACACTTGCGCGACCAACTCCCAAACTTGTGCGAACCTATATCCTTTTCCATATTTTGATCTTCTAATCTTCAAAAACATATGGTGCACATGTTTCCTATACTCCAAGTCCTCAGCATGCAAGTCCCATTTCCAAAAATGCTTTTCTTCATTTTTCAATTTTCAGGCCCAAAAATTTGGCAAACACTGGAAAACGGCGCCACCTTGTATATATTCTTTTGTACCACCTCCAGATCATCCATTACTTTTGTCAATGTTCTTGAATCAATCATGGATCTTTGACCTAAGCTCTTTAACTCGACATTCCATCATGAAATCCTCTTTTTCAATGAATTTGTATGTCATTGTTTTTCTTTTTCAATAATAACTACTCAGATTTCCACTTTGTCAACAAACACAATCACCTCAAAAATGATTCAATGATTCTTTGAGGGATTTTTTCCCAAAAACTATGGTTTTGAGCTTCTTGAGTTCCTTGTGATCCTCCTCTATATGTTTGAGAATCTGGTCTTGATCTTATATTTTCTTCCCTAAGGCGTTGATTTTTTCTTCTTGAGCCTTAAGAGATTCAGCCTACCCCTTTAGAAATTCTTCTTGCTTAACTAACTTCTCCTATATCTCAATTCATAAATCCCTTTAAGACATCCAATTTTTAGAAACTGAGTACAATATCCCATTCATATCTTTCAATTATTGTATTTGAGAATTCTATTCCAGATTTAGATTTTCCTCAAAACTATTCGTGAGATCCTTGATCTTCACATATTCAAAGGAAGGTTTCTAAAATTTTTAACTTGCGCTCTATTACTTTTGAAACAAGGAAAATATTCATATTTATTTTCTATAAAATAGACCCACATAAAAATAGTGTAATCATAAACTAATAAAAATACACAATATTTTCCTCCCATGATTCGAGTTTGTGTTGGACCAAAAACATCCATGTGCTCCAACTGTAATGCATCAGTAGTTAAAACATCATATATTGACTTAAAACTTGATTTCTGTTGCTTTCCATATTTAGTAGGGTAAAAAAAATTGAATAATCATATATAAGCTTAGGTAGATCCTTAACTAGTCTCTTCTTTTAGAGTTTACATAGGTTTCTGAGGTTACAATGTCTTAACATTCTATGACATAACCAAAATTGGTCTTCCATTGCACTAAGGCAAGGTAGATCATGGATACAAAGTTATTCTATTTTTATTGTGTGTACCTTCTCTTGACTATGGGCTAGGAGAATAAAAAAATACATGGAATTGTGTACTAGGAGCTTATCATTCTAAAAATTCACAAGGTAAACTTCATCACATAATTGTCTTATGATGATGAGGTTTTGCTTAATACCCGTTAAAAATAAAACTTTTGAAATCAATGTTTTTCCAAGAAGAACAATGTTACCTATGCTAACAATTTTCCCCTGAGCATTATCTCTAAAAGATACATTCCCTTGTTTTATCTTAAAAATATTTTCAAAGTGGTTTTTTACCATTCAAATGCCAGGAACATCCATTACACATTTCCAAGTATTTTTGTTGGTAATTTCTTTAAATTCCTAAAAAATAAGAATGTTATACATTTGAAATCCAAATATTTTTGGATCTGAAAATTTAAGAAAGTAAAATTTTAGGTACCCACATTTTCTTATAGAAATAAGCTTTGTGAAATCCTAAATAATGATTTTTATTTAAATAAATTATTTTTTCCCAATGCTCACCACACTGATATTTTGTAAAGAATCGATCACATTGAGGAATTTTTTTTACTGAAAATAGGAATAGAATGGTCATATCCAAAACTAGAACATTTTATTAGAGGTCGTATTTGAGAATGTATATTATCAAAATTATCATAACGATGAGTAATGTTTCACAAACACTTACTCAAGGAAATTAATTCTGACTTGTGTTTTATAACCATGTTTTTATTCTCAAAATCATTATTTTTGGAACTAGAGTTAGTATCTAAAATATTTTTACTAGAGAAATTATATTTTCTAGAGCCTTAGAAAGTTTATCCTTCTCAGAATTTTCATTCACATGGTTTTTTGATATTCATTCGAAATCATCATTTTTCTCATCATGATCTTTATAACGATCTGATACTTCTTTAGTAAGAATATAAATCCTAGAATTTTCCTTATCAAGTCTTTTCATGACATTGAATTGTTAATTCTTTAGTATCTTAGAAAACTAATGAACTTCTTCATACATAGGTAATGTGTTATCTTCATCAGAAGACGATTCTTCATTCAAGGATTCATAGTATTTAATATCACTATAATTAGAATTCATGGATACATTGGTAATGGATTCAACATTGTGTATCATAGACACTAAACAATGGGTTTTAATAGGTATTCTGGCAATTAGACCTAGAGTCTCCAGTCAAGATGATTCATAATCTTAGGATTCATAATAGGAGTCACCACCATTGGTAC
This sequence comes from Viscum album, assembly GCA_963277665.1. NCBI lineage: Eukaryota > Viridiplantae > Streptophyta > Magnoliopsida > Santalales > Viscaceae > Viscum > Viscum album. The sequence continues at coordinate 211,862,628 of OY728125.1, forward strand.
TCAATTTTTCATTGATTTCAAAACATGCTTAGATTTTTCCTTGGAATACTTCATCCAGTTTTTCTCAGAATGTATTTAATTTATATATTTATTCTTATGCATAGGAAAATCAGGTATTATATGCATAGATCTTTGGCATTCATTACGAGTAAATTTAGAGTACTTCCTGTCTTTTAATTCATTCTTCTTGTTTCTTGATTGATAGTTCTTCTGCCAAAAATATTGTTCATTCTTCGACCAAGATTGGCTAATTAATTTTCTGAAGATTCACTTCCACTAGATTTGGAATGTATAACAACATTCTTAGATTTAGATCCTGTAACTCTATTAGGATTCTCAGAATTCATATGTATAGAAAGAGTTGTAAAAGAAACACATTCATTTCCATTCTTCTTCTTAACATTATCATCATCTCTCTTTTTTCTGGTTTCATGTTGAAGAAGATTTCCAAATAGCTCATCAAGAGAAATCTAAGTAAATTTTTTATTTTAATCTATAACTGTCCTCTTGGATTCCCATTCATTCACCATGATGCCTATAATATTATCTATAAGAGCTTCATCATCTAATACTTTCTCACCCATTGATTTTAGACTGTTGACAATAGTCCTAAATCTTTGTTCCACCATACATATGGGTTCTCCATAAAGAATGCTAAAACTATGATATTTAGCACTGAGCATCACTCTTCTAGTTTCAATAACTTTTGAAGTTCGAATGTGAGTAACCTCCAGCTTTTTCCATATACAATTTTCTACTTTACAAGATGAAATTTGGCTATATGTATTGTTATTCATGGAAAAAAGTAGAGTATTGCGTACGTTATAATTCAGTTGATACTCATGCTTCTATTTGTTGGTGAATCTACTAACATCCTTGTCATGGATTTTATATCCTCTAGTAAGCATGGAAAAAGTTTCTACCCCCATGTTAAAGATAAAGGTATTCAAACGATCTCTCAAATATTCATAATAATTACTATAAAAAAATTGTGGTATAGTTGGATTGAGATTCTCAATCGAGCCAACATTTTTTCTTGTCATCTTAAGAAAATATATTTCCACCAAAAACTTCTTAGTAGAAAAAGTTCATAATCAATTATAAAAATTCATAGGTAAGGAAAAGTAGAACAATGAAAAACTTGAGTAAGGAAAACATATATGTGACTATAATTATTTCAGAGACCTCATATGATAAGAATTGTAGGATCCAAATGATGAATGTAAATGCTCAAATACAAGAGTGGGGTGAATTTTACACTATAAAAATTCCTTTGGATCCTTCAAAGTTGTTAATGTTTGACAGAGTTAAACAATGTTAATTTCTAAGACCTATCTGTTCTACAAACTTATAGGATATAAAAATATAGATCCGGAATATGGTTCTGAAAATGAAACTTAGTAAATGTTCATAAAGAAAGGAATCTTACATAGAGCCTATAGAATATTACAAATCAGAGTACACAAAAGAGTAAGGAAGTATAAGAAACGTATACATTCTGTATCAATCTAAATTTAGCAGAAAAAGAAATTGAAAAACACAAGTAACAAGTATGAATTCTTTTAACCCAAAGAGATGAGTATTAAACAACCTTGGACAAAGGTATCTTCATTTATACATTCAAAAAAAATTTGTCTTACGCATGCCACGGTAAGCCCTCGATACAATTATCTGAATCTGTCTTGCTATCCCCACATGACCACGAACTTCAAGATAGTCGGCACCTCTATCTTCCTTAGTAAGGATGTCCTTGAACATTAAGGTAGTAATCACCTCTATCTTCCTATCACCGTAAGCCCTCTATTTTACACAACAATAAATAGAGTCTCAAGAATAAATCTGAACAAGAAGTTTAGTATTCAATAAGCATGAGTGAATCTCTATCTAGAAATCAATTCAATAGCATGTGTGGAACTCATTGTAGATCAATTGTTGAGCTCATTCAAATGAGTTCCTATTTATAGGAACTTCTCCAATGGTCAGCTTCCTCCTCCAATAGTCATATTTTTCAATGAATTTCAGAGGGACCTGTACTTGTGTCACTCAAAATATGGTTGGATAGTATTAGAAAGTACAACATCATTTTATAACTCAATCAAGAGTAAGAAAAAAAATGGTTTCATAACAAAATATGGTTTTTAGAGATTAAGTTCTAACAATGTTCAGCGTCTAAGAAAACGATATCTTGGGTCTAAAAAACATGGGTATTTAGATTCAATATTATCAAAGAATTCGGAGTTCGAATTTTGATAATTCAAGAGTCTAATCTTGGGAAGCTTGGAGTATGAATTATGAGAATTCAGAGTCTGATATCAGAATGTTTGGAGTATGAATTCAGGGAACTCGGAGTCTTCACTTAAAATGGTCGGAGTCTAGATTCAGATAACTCAGAGTCTGATCATAGAATACTCAGTGTATGAAGTCAAAAAATACAGAGTCCAAACATAGAAATCAAGGAGTATAAACTAAGAGAACTCAGAGTCTGAACATAGAAATTTCGGAGTCTGAATTCAGAGATCTCGAAACTGGAATTTGGATCATGAAAATATAATTATTTATATCTAAATATTTATAAGATTTCGAGGTTTTAGTTACAAATCCGAATTTTCTTCATAGAAAGAAAATGAGTTAGATTATAATATGAACAATGAAAACATGGTACGATAAATTTACTTGTGAAAAAAAATACTTATGAAAGGAAAATTATCCTAATTAGGATAATATAAATTTTGCCTTAAGATAGAGTGTTTGTGATTTTCAAAACAAAAAGGAATGGAAAAGTCATAAATAATCCTTATATACTCAAGAATATATATATAGATATATATATATTTACTTACATATATCTTATTCTCTCACATCCATTAAATAAGATATGAAAACCGAAACATCGTTTATGCATATGTACAACCTACAATATCCATAAATGGTGTCTTCAATTTCATATATCTATCTACTATAAATATTTATATTATAAATATATATGATATATAAATCATGTGTTATATTTTTGAATTATTTAAATAATTATCTAAATTATACGATCAAGAATAATGAATTAAATCACATATGATAAAGAAAGTGATTATTACCCAAAAGGATTCTTCAACATGTAAATCCTTATTAAATTGGTAGTATAAAGTCATACATGAGTCATGTATGATATAATAAATATCAATATTGTTTTCTTATAATTTAATAACATACTATGGTAATTCTAAAGGAGGATAAACGTACCCTGACCAAAGGAAAGTGCAAGGTAAGGGTTAATTTCACAATCAATTTAATATTCAATTTTGTTTTTACATAAGTATTTACTGGGAAATATTTATTATCCAAATCCATGATTCATAAAAGAGTTTTCAACGGGATTATTTTAATTTACTTTTTACTAAAAGATCATTTTAAATTTTTTTGATTTATTCTTCTAAACCTTCTTCATTAATGATTATGTTTTCAAAATTGATTTATGGATTTATTTATATTGAAATGAATGTTTTAAAATGTTAATTACTTTCAAATGTTTCAAAGTGGTATAGGAAACATTTACTCAAAACTATATTTTAAATGATTTCATTTATAAATTATGTGTCTTTTAATGATTTCATGAAAAGGAGATATTTTTCTCAATGATTTTTACTGATCATTTTCAACTATGTCAACATCCTTTACGGTATATTATTTTTGATTGAGGTTGATTTATAATGATAAAAATAATCCATATTATATTGAAGTTTTGTGATATGTTTGACTGTGGATGTTTTATTTTTATACCATTCATTTTTTATTGATGAAGTATTAACATTGGGTATACTAGTTTTAATACGGTTGTTTATGTAATGTTTAAAAATTTTCATATGAGGAATGAATTGTATTTAGTATCTGATGGTTGGAGCCCGCTATAGCTCCTCTATGAATTGGTAGGTCTTATGAGAAAAACTAGTGTCTTGGTACAAGGCCATGACTAAATCATATTGGTAGTATTGGAACAAGGACCTGACTATGTTGTTATAAAGTCTGGAATTATGCATTCCATCATTATGAAATTTTATATGGATATTACATGTGATTATTCAACTAGTTGAGCATCTATGTGAATAAGTAAATGACATTATTTCATTTATCGTTGGCATATCATGCTGAATTTTATCATTAAAAGGATTTTTTAGTTTTTTACAATGCATTAAAAGTTTATGCTTATTCGAGAAATATTCCACTATATTGTTATCATTACTGAGCATTGAGCTCACCCCATTATTATGTTTTATTTTCCAAGGATTCCAAGAATATATATTATGATTAATATGAAGAGTTATGATAGGGTATTAATGTAATTATCAAAGGATCATTTATGTTTTATTTTATTTTCTTATGTGTAATTAAATGCTCATGTATATAATATATTTTCCAAGACTGATAAACTGATCAGTCTTTCAGGACTTTATTCCTACTAATTATGCCAATGTATTAAAATAAATCACCAAATCTAGGCTTCAGGGTTCTGGGCAATAGAGTTGGTATCATAGGATATTTAGAAACACCCTTCGAAATTGATTTAAATAAAATATAATTAGATTACATTACACTAAGATACGTTAAGTATTAGTATAGAATAAATTCTTAGAATTTTGGTAATGTAGAGATTTTGTGAATTTTACAATAAGTACATCCATTTATGAATACGAGCAGGTAGAGGCGGCTCTGTCATAGATGTATCTAGGGGTGAAAAATCTGACAAGGATTTTTGAGCTTTACCCGGGTTATCCTGGTACCCCGACAACGGGTCTTGCTGCAATATTGTTTATGACACTCCCATGGGATATACTTAGGATAATTCACATTTTTCATTACAATCCATTATGAAGGATTAAAGTGTAAATACATACTCAAAGAAAGCATTTTCTAATTATAAATTATTTGTATAATATTTTCAGTTTATGTTAGGTATTTTACATGTTTGGAATTATGCATTTTTATTCATAAACTAACCTATTGTATGGAATTGTTCAGAAATGGTGCTAGTATAAGGAATGATAATTCCAACAATATGCATGATCGAAAGAGTAATAAGAAATATTTCATTTATAGTATTATGCCAACAATTAAAAGGTAATTATTATCCCTCATATTCTCATCATATAAATAAATAATATCTTGTGTTGATAAGTTACGTAATGAATTCTGTGATTCCTATGGATTTGATGTGAATCCAAATAAGAAATGGATGGTTGAGAGAGATATAAATAAAGGGAAGAAGGGAAAGAAGGATTTTCCCATATGTGATAACTATGTAAAGAATACCCTTGTTAAATGCTTGAAGGTAATGGGAGTTTGTAATATGTGTTTATAAAAAGGACACAGAGTACACGATTGCAAGGGTAAGAAAATGGTTTGAAGTGTAAAATGCTTCATCTGCAGGGTGTTGGGACACTATGTGAACCAATGTCCAAATAATCAGAGTATACCTCAAATGCACTGTTAGATAATAATAAAGTCATAATACTAACAAAGATGATGATAAATGATTAGAATTCTTATGTTGTTATTAAATTATTGTGTCATTTGAGTGTTGTATTAATGGTGTACATGTTATAAGTATTATAGAATAAATAAGGATTATACTGCAATACTATTTTATTAAGGACTTGAGATTGTATGGAACCAAGAAAAGTCACTCAATAACAGGTTAATTTTTTTGTAAAATATATGTTTGAGAGAAAGATAAACCATAATATTTTTCTGATACTGAGGTAGTGATTTTATAAAAATATATTATTGATTTGGATAAATTATATTGGATATTCTTGACTACCTTGGAACTGATTAATGATTTTTATATTCCATATTTGTTGGAGTTTACATAATTTTTGGATAGTTGGAGCATATCAAGTATTCTATAAGGAATAAGTGATCATGAATGTAATCAATATGGTTTTACAGTAATTCAGGGTCTTCCAGTGTTTTAAAATAATACATGATAAAGGTGTTCACATGTTATTATGTAGCAAAAATGATCTCCATTGTGTTTACCTTTATTTTAAATTATTTTTACAATGAGTATGGGCAAGAGTATTTTGGATAAGTCTAAAGGATGAAAATGATTATGTTTGACATTAGATACTATTGTTAAGGTTAAATCATTTCCTGAGATTATTTTTAGATTTTCATAAAAATGTCAAACTGGAGGTCAGGGGACAACTTGTCGTGTCTGACAAGGCCGTGAGACTTGAACCCGCAACCAAAGGGGTGACAAGGGTGGATCACATAACACTGGCATACATGATTTCCTAGTTTCTATAATGTAGTATATTATAAATATTCTAACAAATAAATTATAAATTCAATATATTTGGATCCCTAAGCTATTATGACAAATAGAATATTATTAGAGTATATTATCTTTTGATGTGAAAGATGGATTTTTGGTAAAAAAAATTTGAATGATGAAACTCTTCTTATCAAGTATATATTTTTCCCTCATATTCTATGAATAAATTACTTCTTAAACGTTAGGGAAGGGATATTAAAAACAAAAATGTGTTATCCTAATACCTTATCTTTTGTTCAACCAGGGATATTTTAAAATATCATATATTGATGGATTTGAGGCCCTCAATTTTACACCTATTTTTGATTCATGACCTCAATCACTCTTTATAAATATATACTTTCTTCCTCCAATTATGTTTCTCTAATTTCCACCAATGTTCTCCAAATTGATACCATAATTTGGGGTGGAAATTTCCATTTCCCTTTCCCTCTTGTAAAGAATAAATTTTATTTACCTAATTTCCGATGTGTGTTTTCCACAAAGGTATTTTTCTATTTTTAACATTTTATTTTATAATAGAAATTTAATATTTTGAGGATGAAATTTATTGAATAAGGGGAGAATGTAACACCCCAATATTTCATATTACGTTATTTCTTCAATGTAATTTAATAACTTGTGCTACACATAACACAGAGTTTAACTGCACCATGAGGTGACAAAGAAGTCGTTAAAAAGTAGTTTTGAAACTTATTTACAGAATTTTGAATTTTATATATTCAATATAATTTTAACATCCATATTTTGTGTTTCTTATACATAATATAAGAAGAAATATATTTTTTCAGATAAAGGAAGAATCTTTCTGAATATGAAATCTTATCGCCTTTTAATGTCAACGCCTTTTTAAATCCAATGTTTTACAGTTTTATATATTCAATTTGACAAAATAAACTTCTTATATAGAATTGAGACATAAATAAGTTAGTTTCGATAAATTTTTGGTGTTTTTCTGATAACTTTCATATTTGGGTGAATAGTGAAAATTAATAAATTTTAACTGAAAATCACTTTTTAAATAAAAATAATTTATAGTATATAGTGATAAATTTGAAATGTATGTCAGTATAATTAGATAATATTTTTATCATTAAATAGAATGTTTTCTATTCTATGTAATTTCACATTTATAATTGATAGAAACACATGTCAATCTTTAGATAGTTTTTAATTTTCAAAAATCTACTTTTTGTTTTTCACAACTGAAATTAATTTAAAATAAAAAAATGCAACTTATATATTTATAATTTGGAAAAATAGCCATCATTTTTGAATTTAGAATATTAAAATTAGCTTCGGGTAAAATTTCAGTATTTTTCTGAAAACATTCAATTTTTGACAAATAGTGAAAAACAATGCGTTATTGTTTAAGGATGAATTTAAATTTAAGTAATTATTTATTTTATTTTAAATTAATTTAGGTCAAAATAGATACTCAAAACCTCTATATATTCAATGTAATTAATTGACATCATTTTATAATAAGGTTGGATATATAAAATTTTATTGATCTTTTTACCGTCTTTTACCAACCTAATAGGAGAATTTTAAAACATGAATAAAACTCAATTTTACTGCTTCTGTAAGTCGAATTTCAAAAACATGAGATACACAGTTAATAATATTAAGTAAAATGTGGTTCAATAAGGTGATTGTTTTTAAATACATAATTTTGACTTTAATTTAGCACGGTTAAAAGTAAATATGGCAATTAAGGGTAAAAATAACATTATAATTACTCTAAAACATGTCCTAATACTATTGGATAAGTTTTATTTGAATCAAAACAACCATAGGAATAAAATATTATCATTAGTTCCACCTGTATTATATTGGGAAGTTTATTATTATTTATTTAAAGAGATGTTAAATGTGTTAAATAAAATTTTTATTAACTAAACCATTTTTAATACAAGGTTATGCTATAGATAAATTCGACTATAAATATTCATTTCAAAGATAAAACGATTTACAAAATAATTTTATTTTATTTTTAATTTTTAGACATTAAATAATTAAATTTATTTATGACCCAATGATGATGTAGTAATTATCTTTTTAATGAAAGGGTAAAATAATTTATTATATAAATATCCAAATAAATGTAATTTGAGACTTTTAATAAATTACACTAATTTACAAGGTTAATATGAAATGATATTGTTGATTGGTTAAAATTTTTTCGAAGTGATAAGATTGTTATGACTTTCACAAAAACGAAATACCAAATACTGTCAAAATTGACATAAATTAATTTTTAAAAGAAATACTATATTATTGGTTGATATAATATTGATAAAAATTTAAATATTGGTAAAAGGATTAATAAATATTATATATTTCATTAATGAACAACTTTAGGTTCTATTAGAGGTTTATAGTATGTTTATTAACTATATAGTGTAAGAATACAAGAAGACATAGTAAAAGTTAAACTATTAACTAAGAGTTAAATCTTAAGGATAATGTTAATATTGAAACCTAAACATATCTAAAACCTATTGGTTGGGAGGATTTTGACCGATTAAAACCTATAGCTCGAAATAAATTCTTTTATAGCCATTATAATCCGAATTTGATTGTATAATAAATTAATATTTTAATGTATTCCTAAAGTGACCCTCACCCCTCTTATAAAAGGGCAATCCCCTTCTCTCAAAATCACACCTCCAAAGCCATTTGGATCAGAAAAACCCTACCCAAATATCCTCCCAATTTCCCTGAAATCTACCTAGAGTCCATTATTTGATCTTAAAGGCAACTTAATGATCCCTTTTGATCAACTCAAAATGAAACACTCGAAAAAGAGGTAATAATTTCACCACCCTTTTAAAAGTTCTTTTATTCTTCCACTTCTTCTTTCATTGTTGTTTCAATGACAAAATAATAAATTCAATACCTTATACATACAATTATGTTTTTATAAATAATATCCTGTATATATGATATAACAACCAATTACATATTATTTCACATCAATATAATTATATTGTCGCTCGTGCTTACATACTGATTACCATCTCCACGACGTGATGAGATTTATTTCCACATTCATCATTCAACGATGATTATAAAAATATATATTTTTAATTATTATGTAATATATGAAAAAATTATTATTCTGAATATATATATATACATACTTACATATATAATATTCACTTACTTCCATTTAATACGATATGAAAATGGAAACAACGTTTATGTGTATGTACGGCCTACCATATCCATAAACGGTGTTTTCCATATCAAATATCAATATAATATACATATATATATTATAAATATATATGATATATAAATCATGTGTTATATTCTGTAATTATTTAAATCATGATCTAAACAATACAATCATGAATCACAAGTTAAAACACGTACGATAAAGAAAGCAATTATTACCTGAAATGTTAATTTAACATGGATGTGATTATTAAATGTGTCGTGTAAAGTTATTAAGGAGTCAGGTATGATATAATAAATATGAATACGGTTTTGGTAAAATTTAATATCATACAATGGTCATTATATAGGAGGCTAAACGTTCCCTCAAACAATGGAAAGTGCAAGGTATGGGAAAGTAACACAGTCATTTTTTTACGCAAGATTGTTTTTACGTAAGTGTCTACTGGGAAATATTAATTCTCCATGCCCATGTTTCATAAAAGTGTTTTAAAATGGGTTTTTAAGTGACTTTTTACTAAAACATCATTCTAAATGTTTTAACTAATTATTCTTCTAAACCTTCCTCATTACTGTCTACGTTTTTAAAATGGTTTTTAGGATTTATTTATTTGGACATGAATGTTTTAAAATGTTAATTCCTTTCAAAAGTTTCAAAGTGTTATGTAACACTTTGATTAAAAACAATGTTTTAAATGAATTCATTTATTAATTATATGACTTTAATTGATTTCATGATAAAGGGATATTTCTCTCAATGATTTTTTCTGATCATTTTCAACTATTTCAACATCATTAGTAGGATATTATTTTTGATTGAGGTTGATTTATTATGATACAGATCATTTCTATTGTATTGAAGGTTTTGTGAAATGTTTGACTATAGATGTTTTGTTTTTACAACTTTCATGGTTTATGGATGAATTATCGACATTTTTAATGATTTTTTAATACAATTATGTATATTATATTAAAACATTTTCATATGAGGAATTAATTAGTCTTAGTAAGTGATGGGTGTAGCCCTCTATTGCTCCTCGATGCATCGGTAGGTCTCATGAGACAAACTAGTGTCTTGTTACAAGGCCATGACAAAATTTTATTTAAAGTCTTGGCACAAGGCCTTGAATATGTGGTTATGAAGTCTGGCATTATACACTCCATCATTATGAAATTGGAAATGGATATCTCAAGTGATTATTAGACTAGTATAGTTTCCATGTGAATATGTAAATGGAATTATTTGATTTATCATTGCCATATTATGCTGAATATTATGTTTATTTGGCTTTCGTTTTAGTTTTATACATTGTATTAAACGTTTATTCATATTTGTAATTGTTTCCGCTATATTTTTATCCTTACTGAGAATTTGAGATCACCCCTTTGTTATGTTTTATTTTCCCAAGATTCTTAGAGGTATATTATGACTTCTATGCAGAGTTATGCTAAGGGACTATTGGCATTTCAATGGATCATTTATGTTTTGTTTTATTTTATAATGTGTATTGTAATGTTCATGTATGTGATCTATTTTCTAGGACTACTAAAATAATCAGTCTTTTGGGACTTGGTTCCTAGTAAAAATTCCAATGTATTAAAATAATGCACCGAATTTGGGCTTCTGGGGTCGGGGCGTTAATGTTGGTATCAAAGTAATTTTAGCGACAACCTTACAAATAGATTTAGATAAATTATGATTATAGAACATTACCCTAAGATAGACTTTGAGGACTAGTGTAGAATAACTTCTAAGAATTTTGGTAATGTAGAATTTTTTTGTATTTTCCAATAAGTACATCCCTCTTTTGATATGAGCAGGTAGAGTAAGCTCCAACACAAATTTATCCAGGAGTGGAAACTCTGTGAAGGAGTTTCGAGCTTTACCCAGGGTGTCTTGGTACCTAACAACAAGCCTTGCTGCATTCTTGGTTATGACCCTCTTGGGGGATATTCATAGGACAATGCACATTTTATTACAACCCATTATGAAGGATTTAAGAGTTAATACTTCCTCAAATAAAATATTTTATGATTATAGATTATAATAATAATCATTTAAATTTACGTTAGGTATTTTACAAGTTTGGAATAATGAATTGTGATTCATAAACTAATATAGTGTATGGCATTATTAAAAATGACGACTAGATGAAGGAATGAGAATTCCAACTATACACATGATCGAAATATTTAGAAGAATCATATCATTAATGGTATTAATCCAACAATTATAAGGGATGTTTTCTACCATGTATTCTAATAATATGATGAAATAGTGTCATGTGTTGAAAAGATAAGTAACAAATTATTAGAGTCCTATGGAATTGGAGGGATTCCATATAAGAAAAGGATGGTATAGATAAATATGGATAAATTGATGAAGGGAAAGAAGGATTTTCACATATGTGATAACTTTGTAATGAATCACCTTAGTAAATGCTGGAAGGGAATGGGAGTTTTTTATAAGTGTGGAGAAAAAGGACACCATGTACTTGATTTCAAGGGCAATAAAAATGTATCATGTGCACAACGCTTCATCTACAAAGAGATGGGACTCTACGTGAATCAATGTTCAAATCATTAGAGTATACCCCTAATGCTACTATTAGATATTAATCAAGTTATGATTCATCCGAAGATGAAGTGGGATGATGAGAATTATTATGTTATTTTTAATGTATTTTGTTTTCTGAGTATTGTATAAATGATGTACATGTTATAAGAATTATAGAGTAATTAAGGATTATACTGAAATACTATTACATTAAGTACTTGAGATTGTGTGGAACCATGAGAAGAGACTCAATAACAGGTTATTTTTTTGGAAAATATATGGTTGAGAGAATGATAACACAGAATATATTTTTTATACTGAGTTAGTGTTTTTGGAATAATATATGATTTATTTGGATATATTTTATAGATTATTCTTTACTACCATGAAAACGATTAATGATTTTTATATTCCATAATTTTTGGAGTTTAAAACATTTTTGGATAGAATGAGTACATATAGTATTCTATAAGTAACAAGCGAAGATGAATGTAATAAATAATGTTTTATTGTAATTCAGGGTGTTATAGTGTTTAAATATAATACATGATGAAGGTGTTCACATGTTACTACATAGAAAAAAGGATCTTCATTGTGTTTAACATCCTTATATATTTTGGATTGTGAGTTTGAACAAGAGTATTTTGGAAATGTCTAACGGTTAGAATCAATTAAGTTTGACATTGGATATTATAGTTAAGGTTAAATAATTTCTTGAGATTATTTTTGGATTTGTTATAAAAATGACAACCCAAAGGTCGGGCTATAACCTGTGGCATCTGGAAAGGCCATGATACTTGAACCTGAAACCGACGTGCGAGAGGGGTGGATCACCTACAACTGGAATACGTGATGTCATGGCTTCTATAATGTAGTTGTTTTTAAATATTCTAACAAATTAATTACAAATTCAATATTTTTAGAACCCTATATGATTAGGATCAATAGAATATTATAGAATTCTATTATCATTTGTAGTGAAAGATGAGTTTTTGGTAGGAATTAGTTGAGTGATGAAACTCTAATTTACAATAATATATTATTTCCCTCTTATTCTATGAATAAATTAATTCATAAACATTAGGGTAGGGATCATAAAACTGAGAATGTATTATCCTAATACCTTATGTTTTGTTCAACCGATGGTATTTCAAATCATCATAGATTGATGTCTTTGAGGTCCACAATTTTACACTTGTTTGTGATTGATGACCTCAATCACTCTCTATATGTATTTACATTTTACCTATAATTATGTGTCTCTAATTTCCACAAATGTTCTCCTAATTGAGATCATAATTTGGTGGAGACTTTTTCATTTCCTTTCCCTCTTATTAAGAATAAAATTTATTATCCCAATTCCCATTATGGGTTTTACACAATGTTATTTTTCTATTTTTAACCATGCATTTTTTATGAAAAGTTTTAAAATGTGAGGAACAAATTTATTGAAGGAGGGGAGAATGTAACACCCCAATATTTCGTAGTATGTTATTTATTCAACGTAATTCAATAACATGCGCTACACGGAACACCGCATTCAAGCGCACAACAACTTACCAAACAAGAAATTCAAAAGTAGTTATGAATTATATTAACTTAGTTTTCAAATTCATATAATCCATATAAATTCAACAACATTACTTTTTGTTTCATAGAAATAATATAATAAAATTAATTTTTATCAGATAAAGGACGTATTTTTAATAAAATGCATTTTTACCACCTTTTAATGGTGAACCCTTTCTAAATCAAATATTTGACACTTTTTTATATTAATTTTGACAAAATAAACTTATTATTTGGAATCGGGACATAAAATCTTAGTTTTGATAATTTTTGGTGTTTTTCTAATTACATTTATATTTAGGTGAATAGTGGAAATATTAAATATTAATTGAAAATTTTTTTTTAATCAAAATAATTTATAGTATTCAATTTTACATTTGATTAGTTTAAATGAATAATAATATTATATTTTTATCATTTAATACAATATTGGTCATTATAAGTGATTTCACATTTAAATTTGACATAAACACATGTCATTCTTTTGATAGTTTTTGCTTTTTAAAAACCCGCTTTTTGGTTTTGAAAAAAACAAATAATTTTAAATTAATAAATTCAACTTATATATTTTGAATTTGGTAAAATAGGCTTCATTTTTGAATTCAGAAAATCAAACATATCTTACTGTTAAATTTTCATATTTTTCTGAAAATATTCAATTTTTGATGAATAGTGAAAAACACTCTATTATTGTTTAAAACAGACGTTTTATTTAATTAATTAGTAATTTTATTTTAATTAGTTGTTTTTAAAAATATAAAAATATTATATATATATATATATGTAATTCATTGAAGTCATTATATAATAAGTTTATATATATATAAGTTTATTGATCTTTTTACTATCTTAACCCACCTTCTAGGAGCATTTGAAAATTTGTATAAAACATAATTTTACCACTTAAGTGAGTTGAATTTCAATTATTTGAGAGACATGGTTAAAATTATTATGGAAAATGTGGTTCAATAAGAGAAAATATTTTTTGGTGAATAGTAACTTTTGCCTTTTATTTACTACGATTAAAAGTAAATAGGGTAATTAAGGGTAAAATTGATATTATAATTATGCTAGCACGTGTCCTCATTCTACTGGATATGTTTAATTCACCCCAAAACAACCTCAGGAATAATATATGATCCTTTAGGTATACTTGTAATAGATTAGGATGTTTGCTATTATTTTATTTAACGAAGAGTTAAAAGTGATAAATTCAATGTTTAATAACTAAAGTATTTTTTATAAAGGGTTATACATAAAATAAATTCAACAATAAATATTTATTATAAATATAAAAATATTTACCAAATAATGGTATTTTATTATAATTTTTAGATAATAAATAATTAAATTTATTTATGACTAAATGATGATGAAGTAATTATCTTTTTAATGAAAGGTTAAAATAATTGATGTCATAAATATCCAAATAAAAGATATTTGAGACTTTTGATGAATTAATATAATTTTCATGGTTAATATGACATGTTAGGGATTATTAGATATGTTTTTTGGAGGTGATAAGTTTGTAATGACTTTAACAAAAACACAATACCAAATAGTGTCAAAATTTACATAAAATAATTTTTAAAAGAAATACCTCATTATTGGTTGATATAATATTCCTAAAAACCTTAGGCTATTCCAAAGGGCATAAATGATATTATATATGTCATTAATGAACCTCTTTATTCTCTCTTGGATGTTTAGAGTATGTTTATTGACAATATAGATTAAGAATATAGGAAGACATAGTAAAATTTAAGCAATTTAACTAAGTGTTAAATCTAAAATATAAGGCTAATATGGTAAACTAAACTTATCTAAAACATATTGGTTGAGAGTATTTCGTCCCATTACCACATTATTCTCTTTATAAATTCCTTTGGGACCATTATAATCACAATATGATCATATAATAAATTAATATTTTATTCTTTTCATAAAGTGACTCTCACCCCTCTTATAAAAGGGCACCTCCCCTTTTCTCAAAATCACACCTCCAAAGCCTTTTGGATAAGCCAAAACCTACCCAAATACCCTCCCAATTTCCCACATATCAACCTAGAGTACTTTATTTGATCATAAATCAAGCATATGGATCGTTTTTTATCAACTAAAAAGGAAACTCCCAAAGAAGAGGTAACAATTTCACCCCCTCTTTCAAGTTCTTTCCTTTTTCCAATTCCACTTTATTTGTTGTTTCCATGCCAAAATAATAAATAAAATAACTTATAAACACTATTATGGTATTATAAATATGGTACAACCATCTTCATTATTCTATCCATCCTATAAATGACAAAGTCACCATATGTGTGTACGTAGGGCTTACCGTCTCCACGTCGTGGTGTAGTTTGTTATTCAAACATTTTATTATTTGGATGGGTATAATAATGAGTATAACTGATGTAAATAATAAATAAAACATTTTAATAATTATTTTTATATTATATATCATCCAATTACATACGATTTCATCAACAATATAATTATATTTTTGCTTGTGCGTATGTACAGATTACCGTCTCCACGACGTGCTGAGATTCATTTCCGCATTCACCATTCAACGATGATTATAAAAATCTATATTATTAATAAGTAGGTAATATATGACATAATAAATCCAGTAAATATATATATATATATATACTTACATTTAACTTATTCACTTACATTCATTCAATACGATAGGAAAACAGATACAACGTTTATGCGTACGTACGACCTATTGTCTCCATAAATTGTGTTTTACATTTCATATATCAATCTACTATATAAATTTATATTATAAATATATATGATATATACATAATGTTTTATATTTTGGAATTATTTAAATCATGATCTAAATGATACGATCAAGAATAACAAGTTAAATCATGTATGATAATGAAAGTGATTATTAAACAAAATGATAATTTAACAAGTAAATCATTTTTAAATTGGTATTATAAAGATATAAATGAGTCATTCAGGATATTATAAATATGAATATGGTACTGGTAAAATTAAATATCATACAATGGTCATTATAAAGGAGGTTAAACGTACCCTCAACTGAAGGAAAGTGCAAGGTAAGGGTTAATTTCACAATCCCTTTCTTACCCGAGATTTTTTTTACGTAAGTATATACTCGGAAATATTTATTATCCATGTATAATTTCTCATTATATAGTTATAAAATGGATTATTTTAATTAACTTATTACGAAAACATCATTTTAAATGTTTTAATTATTAATTCTTGTATACCTTCCTCATTAATGACCATGTTTTCAAAATGGTTTTAAGGATTTATTTGTATGGACATGAATGTTTTAAAATGGTAACTCCATTAGAAATTTTCAAAGAGGCATGGGAAACTTTGATTCAGAATTATATTTTAAATAAATTCATTTTTAAATTATTTGACATTTTATTATTTCTTGAAAAAGAGCTATTTCTCTCAACGATTTTTACTGATCATTTTCAACTATGTCAACATCCTTTACGGTAGATTATTATTAATCGATGTTGATTTATTATGATACAAATATTCTATAATATATTGAAGGATTTTTGATATGTTTGGATGTGGATCTTATTTTTATACCATTCATGGTTTATGGATGATGTATTGACATTTTGTATGCTAGTTTGTATATGATTGTTTATGTTATGTTTTAAATTTTTTTTTTGAAGAATGCACTGGACTTAGTAAGTGATGGCTGGAGACCTCTATAGCTCCTCGATGCATCGGTAGGTATCATGATACAAAATAGTGTCTTGGTACAAGGCCTTGACGAAATTTTATTTGCAGTCCTTTCATAAGGCCTTTACTATGTGGTCATGAAGTCTGTCATTATATATTCTATCATTATGAAATTGGATATTGATATTTTATGAAATTATTTGACTAGTAGAGTATCCTTGTGAATATTCAAATGGAATTATTTGAGTTATCTTTACCATATTATCCTTAATTTGGATTTTAAAAGGATTTTGTCTTAGTTTTATACATTGCCTTAAATGTTTATGCTTATTTGTGAACTTTTCCGTTATATTGTCATCCTTACTAAGAGTTTGAGATCACGCCTTAATAATGTTTTATTTTAACATGATTACAAGAAGTGTATTATGATTGATAAGCAGAGTTGTGCTAGGGGATTAATGGTGATATCAAATCATCATTTATTTTGTGTTTTATTTTATAATGTGAATTGTAATGTTCATGTATGTAATCTATTATCCAAGACATCTAAACTGATCTGTCTTTCAGGACATGATTCCTAGTAATCAAGACAATGTATTAAAATAATGCACTGACTCAGGGCTTCTGGGTTCGGGGCATTTCATTTGGAATCATAGGAATTTTAGAAACATCCTTACAAATATATTTAGATAAACAATGTTTAAAGAATAATACCATAAGATAGACATTGAGAAATAGTATAGAAGAACTTCCAAAAAAACATTAATGTAGAGATATTGTGAATTTTCAAAGAATTATATCCTTGTTTAGATATGAGAAGGTAGATGTCGATCTGGCATAGATGTATCTAGGAGTGAAAACTCTGAAAAGGTGTTTCGGGTTTGACCCAAGATATCCTGGTACTTGAAAATGGTCCTTTTTGTACTCTTCGTTATGACACTCTTGGGGGATATGCTTAAGATAATTCCCATTTTCATTAAAATCCATTATGAAGGATATAACTGTTAATACTTCCTCAAAGAGAAAATTTTATGATTATAGATTATATGCAAAATATTTTCAATTTAGGTTAGGTATTTTACAAGTTTAGAATTATGAATTTTGATTCATAAACAAACCTAGTGTATTCCATTGATTAGAAATGGAGCCTAGTAGAACGAATGAGAATTCCATCAATACACATTATTGAAAGATTTAGAAGGATCATATCATTCAAGGTATTAACCCAAAAATAATAAAGGAAATAGTCTCCCATGTATTCTCATCATATGATGAAATAGTATCATGTGTTTATATGATATGTTATGAACTATATGAGTCCTATGGCTTGGATGGGAATCCATAAAAGGAAATGATGGTAGAGAGAAAGATATATAATGCGGAAAAGGTAATGAAGGGTTTTCCCATATATGATAAATGTTGAATAAATCACCTTGGAAAATGTTTGAAGGGAATGGGATTTTGTTATAAGAGTGGAGAAAAAGAACAAAATGTATGTGATTGGAAGGGTAAGAAAAATGTTTCAAGTGTACAATGGCTGATCTTCACGGAGTTGGGACACTACGCCAATCAATGTTCAGATCATTAGAGTATAACCCAAATACTGCTATTGGAAAATAATCATGTTATGATACTATCGAAGATGAAGAGTAATTATTATATTTCTTATGTCATTATTAATGTATTTTGTCATTTGAGTATTGTATTATTTACTTGAATGTTATAAGAATTATAGAGTAAATAAGGATTGTACTGTAATACTATTTCATTAAGGACTTCCAATTGTGTGGAACCAAGAAAAGTCACTCAATAACAGGTTATAGTTTTTTTGTAAAATATATTATTGAGATAAATATAGACCATAATAATTTTTTGACACTGAGGTATTGATTTTGGAATAACAAATGATTTTTTTGTATAAATTATATTGTAAATTTTTTACTACCTTGAAACTGATAAATGATTTTTACATTCGATCATTGTTGAGTTTACAACATTTTTTGATAGGAGGAGTATATCCATTATTCTATAAGGAATAATGGTGCATGAATTTAATCCATACAAATTTATAGTAATTTAGGGAGATACAATGTTTTAAAATAATAGACAATGAAGGTCTTCAAATGTTATTACGTGGAAAAAAAGATCTTCATTATGTTTACCTTCCTTATAAAGTTTGGACTGTGAGTTTGGAAAATATTATTTTAGAGAAGTATAGCGGTTTGAATCGATTATGATTGACATTGGATACTCTTTTTATGGTTAAATAATTTCTTGAGATTATTTTTGGATTGTAATAAAAAGGAAAACCCAGAGGTCGGGCGACATCCTGTCACGTCCGATAAGGTTGTGAGACTTGAACCCTCAACTGAAAGGTGATAAGGGTGGATCACCTACCACTAGCATAAGTGATGTCCTGGTTTCTAAATTTTGTTTATATATCATATGAAAAATGAATTATAAATTCATTATTTTTTTAACCCTATAAAATTAGGATAAATTGAATATTGATAAATTCTATTATCTTTTGGAGTGAATGATGAGTTTGTGGTAGAAAGTAGTTGAAGGTTGAAACTCTATTTGTCAAGTATATATTTTTACCTATTATTCAATGAATAAATTAATTTTAAACTATAGGGAAGTGATCTCAAAACCAAAAATCTACTATCATAATACCTTATGATTTGTTCAACTGATGATATAATAATTCATAATAGATTGATGGCTTGGAGGCCGTTAATTCTACACTTGTTTTTTATTGATGACCTCAATCACTATCTATAAATATTTATGTTTTCCTCCAGTTATGTGTCACTAAATTCCACCAATGTTCTCCTAATTGAGATTATAATTTGGTTTTGACTTTCTCATCTCCCTTTCCCTCTTATTAAGAATAAATTTTATTAGCCCAATTTTTGATGTGGGTTTTCCACAAATGTATTTTTCTATTTTTAACCTTTAAATTTCAATGAAAAATTTCAAATTATGAGTATTCATTTATGTGAAGGAGGGGAGAATGAAAAACCCCAATATTTCAAAGTATGTTATTTCATCAAAGTAATTCAATAATTTGTGCTACACGCAACGACGAGTTCAAGCGCACCACGACTTACCGAACCAGCCATTCAAAAGTTATTAGGAATAGTATTAACTGAAGTTTAAATTTTATATATTCCATATAATTTTAACACAAATATTCTTTGTTTCTTAGACATTCTATAAGAAACAATTCATTTTTTAGATAATTTAAATACTTTTCAAAAAATGAAATTTTACCGCCCTTTAATGGAAAACCCTTTTAAAATCGAATATTTGGCACTTTTTAAATTCAATTTGGCAAAATAAACTTATTATTTATAATTGGGAATATAAATTTACTTTCCATAAATTTGTTGTGTTTTTCTGATAACTTTCATATTTGGGTGAATAGTGAAAAATACAAAATTTTGACTGAAAACCATTTTTTTAATAAAAATAACTTACAGAGTTCAATTATACAATTGAATGTTTTTAAGTATAATTATATTATATTTTTATCATTTAATACAATATTAGTCAATATAATTAATTTCACATTTATATTTGACATAAACACATGTCTATCTTTTAATAGATTTTACTCTTTAAAAATGTGTGTTTTGGTTTAGACAATGAGAATTAATTTAAAATTAATACCTTAAACTTAAATTTTTTGAATTCGGTAAAATAGACTTCATTTTTTAATTCATAATATATAAATTATCTTAGGCTGAAATTTTGTAATTTTTCAGAAAACGTTTAATTTTTTATGAATAGTGAAAAAAACAACGTTATTATTTAAAACCGCCTTGTTAGTTATGTAATTAGTAATTTTGTTTTATTTTATTTTATGTCAAAATAGATACATAATACATATAAATATTCAACTAAATTCATTGATGTAATTTAATAATATATTTAGATATATAATGTAGAGACCCGAAGCCTGACATACATTGACATTACATTACTTTTGCGGAATACTTAGTACATAACAAAAACACACACACAAGGATCGTAATAGTTTAGTGTCTTTGGAAACTCAGAATAAAATCTTCTAATCGTGGTGAAAGATCTTCAACATCTCCCAAAAAGATCTTTCTTTTTTTACCTAAAACCTTTCTTTATATCCTGGGGAAAAGAAAACATAAAAGGGTGAGCTCAAATGCTCAGTAAGGGTAAACAAAAGAAATATCAATCACATCGTATTCATAAGAGCATAACATTTTGGAAATCATAACCTGCAAAAGAGAGCATAATTTAATAACATGGGATAAATCATGGTAGTGAAATGTAATCACAATAATCATAACTTAAAACATGAAACTTTGTGGCTTTCACACATAATCATAGAGAATCATTTCTTGTTAGTCAAGACTCATTGCCAAGACTATCTAAGTGGAAAAAGTCCCTTTCTGAATCGAGTAACCCTCGTTTCAGTCCTGTTTCACTGAACCGGTATAACCTACCATTCCAGCCATGTATATCTCATGAGATATAAAATCTTTACCCAATGCATTGGAGGGAGATATTGGTCCCACCCATCTTATAATTAATCCTTTCTTATGTGTGCCACATAATCATAAATCATACATCATAGCGTAACCCATGTAATAAAAATGAGACTCTTAAACAACATGACATCATAAAACAATTCATATAAGATAAAGAAATTCATAAAAATATTTCCATCACAACATAATCAAATCCATGTAATAATAGGGATAAAAACAGAACCCTTTTATTATCATAGATGGAAAATAATTTTGATAAAATACTTGAACTTCATTCGTGAGGAAAATATCCTTTCTACTTCAAAAACACTTTTCCTTTCATAACATGTCATACAAATTTAAAATAAAAGAAGTTGATTAAAAATAAACTTGAAAACTTGTAAAGGAAGCTTCTTGGAAATAATGTTTTAAAAATCCATTCATGTCGTATAAGTTAGAAAAATCATTCTTCGTACTTTTTTCGGAAAATTCAAAAAGTACCTCGTACGAAAAACGACAAAAGATTCCTTTCATATCTTTTACTAAAAACTCAACGAAGGGTAAAATTGGATATAAACTATTTTAGAAGGATGGAAATAATATTACATATTGAGGGAACATGGATGTGGATGATAAAATACACCCCGGTAATTACCAAAGTAAAAACAATCTCGGATAAAAGTGAGATTGTGATATTTTCCCTTTCCTTAGGTCCGACTTGCATTGTAAGTGTCCGAACCTCCTCTTCTTTGAAACGCCTCTTTGAATCCTCCACTTAGGGAACTAAGATTGGTCTTTGAAGAAGACCAGGACCTCTAGGATTATTCTAGGGAAGTGGAGAAGGGATTTTGGAAGAGGTTTTCCGATCTTGAGTGCTAAAATTGGTGTGAGGAGAAGGGGGAGGAGGTGCCCTTTTATAAGGGAGGAGAGGGGCACCTTAGGAATATCTCAAAATATTATTTTATATTAAAGTCAAAATCGGTTTATAATGGTTCCAAGGGTCTTATTTAGAAGCTAAAGTGGGGATGGGTCGAAATCTTATCAACCAATAATATTTAGACAAGTTTAGGGTATTATTTTCACCTTATCAATTAGATTTAACTCTATGTTAAATAATTTAACTTTTACCGTGTCTTTTTGTGTTCTTTCACTATATGGTTAATACACTTACTATAACATGCCAAAAGAACCCCAAATTGTTTATTATTAATATATATATCCTTATCTAAGTCATTTGGCTGAACCATAGATTTTTAGGAATAAAATAACAATTAATAATATAATATTTGATTTAAAAACTATTTTGTGTCAATTTTGACACTATCTGATATATGATTTTTGTGAAAGTCATAACAGAATTATATGTTCAAACCAAGTTGATTAAATCAACACTAATATATCATAGTAACCTAGAAAATTAGTGTAATTCATAAAAAGTCTCAAATTACATTCATTTGAGCATTTATAACATCAAGTATGTTAATATTTCCTTAATAGGGAAATTACTGCATCATCGTTGTGTCATAAATAAATTAATTTATTTAAAGTTTAAAAATTATAACTAAAATATAATTATGTCGGAAATCTTTTTAGCTTTCGTATGAATATTTATAGTTGAATTTATCTTATGTATAACCCCATATTAAAAATGTTTTAGTTATTAAACTTTGATTTTAACTATTTTAACTATTCATTAAATAAAATAATAATAAATGTCCTAATCTAATCCAAGTGGGCCTAAATGATAATATTTTACACTTAAGGTTGTTTTTGGTCTAGATACACTTGTTCAATAGAATTAGAACATGTGTTAGGGTAATATTAATATCAATCTTACCCTTAATTACCCTATTTACTTTTAACCATGGTAAATAAAAGTAAAAAGTTACTATTCACCAAAAATTATTTTCATCTCATTGAACCACATTTTACTTACTGACATCAACCGTGTCTCTCAAATTTTTGAAATTCCATTCACAGAAGCGGTAAAATTAAGTTTTATGAAAAATTCAGTTTTTTTTAACTACCACTTAGTAGTTTCACTATTCATCAAAAATTGATGTTTTTCAGAACAATGCCAAAATTTCATCCTTAGCTATATTTCATATTCCGAATTCAAAAATGAAGTCTATTTTACCAAATTCATAACATAGAAGTTGAATTAATTAATTTTATAATTAAATCCCGCTGTTAAAACAAATAGCGTGTTTTTAAGAAACAATATCTATCAAAAGATTGACACTTGATTATATCTGGTTTAAATGTGAAATTACATTCAATGACCAAAATTGTATTACATTGTAAAAATATATTCTAAATATATTTTAAAAACAGTCAAATTAATATTTTATCACTATTAATTATTTCGATTAAAAAAATTGTTTTTAATTATAATTTAGTAATTTTCACTATTCATCAGAATATGAAAGTTATCCGAAAAGTACAAAAATTTCATCTTAGGATAAAATCGATACTCCGAATCCAAAAATGAAGTCCATTTTGAGAGATAAAATTTCTATAATTTAAAAAGTGGTTATTACTATTCATAACGGCTAGTTTTTATAATATTTTAATAGCATATCGTTGTTTCGTGAAACTCAGTATTGCGTACTACACACGCTATCGAGGAAGGTTTCGATTGCGAGTAATGCAAGGCAAGTCAAAGATGCGTGTTGTGCATGCTCATTTTGGTGTAGCGTACAACACAAGACATTTATAAAATTAAAAAGAATATTTTTCATAAAATCTCGGGCTGTTATATTCTACCCCCCTTAAAATGAATTTCGCCCTCGAAATTCGTCGGGGTTATAAATGGTTTACTATTCAAAAGTTTGTTTAATAGGAACCCACATCGTAAAAAGGAATATCAAAACCAATCTTTAAAAACAAAAGTATGAAACGTAACGGTTACCCAAATAAACTAATCACTGGGTTTCCACATAGGTGAAAATATGGATATGGAAGAGAAATCTAACCATCACGTTCTGATGGAGAGTGGTAGAGAACATGGCTATGGAAAAGCCAGCAATCACAAAGCCTTAAATTTTTGACGATCTAAGGTACCATCTGATTCATCAGATATAAGATCACTAGGACAACATTTTTGGTTTTTAAGATCATTTCCCTAATGTTAAAGAATTTGAATTAGAATAAATACTTACTTTATTTTGGTACAATCTCACTGTTGTTCGTGCCTTTAACAATTTCCACTTCATCTATTAAATAAATGAAGTTGAATTTGTTATTCGTGAAGTGTTATCAGATCATGTGATAGAATGATGGGTCATTCCATCTGTCTCAAACAAAAGGTTAGCAAAAAATTATATACATAAGTCGATCTATAGTGAGATTAATCATATATTGTTATTAAAATGGACTTATACTTCATATATCTTACTTCTTAATATAATAAAACTAGTTTCTACTAAACAGGGACTTCCTATAGGCCAGTGGTAGGCGATAAAAGCCAGTCGCACTTCGGTTGTGGGTTCGATTCCGATAGCCTTGTCCGACGCGATGGACTGTCGCCCATCCTGCAGGTTGTCCTTTTTCTAAAACTATATTACTATAACATCCCATCAATAATATCGAAAAAACTTCTAACCTTAAACAATACTAACTTATGTCCAACATAATCCATTCCAATCTTTAGGCTTATCCATAATACTGCCGTCCACTCTCATAACATAGTGAGAACGATTACCAGAGATTTAATACCATCGTTGATCCCCATAAA
Organism: Viscum album; assembly: GCA_963277665.1. NCBI lineage: Eukaryota > Viridiplantae > Streptophyta > Magnoliopsida > Santalales > Viscaceae > Viscum > Viscum album. The sequence continues at coordinate 211,888,205 of OY728125.1, forward strand.
ACATAAGATATGTTTTGTTGGTCACATTCCAAACATTCAAAGTCCTTAATCATTTATTCTTTTTAATACCCATTGAAACTTAGTGAAAACATGAATGCAGTTAAAAGTTAACACTTTCCACATATCAAAATCCTCAAAATTCTATATACTCAAACCATGATATCACTTTTTCCTTATATCAATCATGAGCTCATGAATACTGTTAAACATTTCATTTTCTCGTTTTCCCTTCATTATGCGCGTAATATCTCAATCACTTTGAATACCACATTAGACCAATACATAAATATTCCAATACTCCATGATACAACATTATTTTGGAATCCCATTACATAAACACTTAATCATTCCACCACATCATTGTCATATTCAACATCGCCAATAGTGATCGCATGTGACTTCCCTTTGTCCTTTTCCTTAAGCGGTTGCTCATGTCGATCATCACTAACCCTTGGATTAGGGCATTTATTAGCATAATGCCCCATTTCCTTGCACTTGAAGCATTGAAGTGTTGGTGGTGCGTTCTCTGCAGTGTTTGCTTTATTCTCATCATTAGAAACCCTTTTTCCATTACTTCGACACTCAGCTGCTCGATGACCTTCTTTTCCACACTTAAAACATTTTCTAGTCCCTTTAAGACAATCTCCACCATGCTTCTATCCACACTTTGTGTATAAGGAAACATTCATCCTCTTTTCACCATTATTCTGAGATTTCTCCTTGAACTCTATCTTTCGTTTCTTGTCAAAACCATGAGATGGATATGTAACACCAACTTCCATTTCTACCTTGATAGCACAATGCACAATTTCTTCATAACTAGTGAAGTCTCTTATAGTTAATTCCCTTCGAAGACTTGGTTTTAAGCCACTGAAAAATCGATCAACTTTACATTCAGGTTGGATGATAATTCCAGATGCATACCTTGCAAGTCTTGTAAAATTCGCTTCGTATATACCAACAGATTCATCATCCTTTTGCTTTAGTTCAAGAAACTCCTTCTCCATCTTTTTTCGAAGAATACGAGGGAAGTACTTACTGAAAAACAAGTTCTTGAACTCTTCCCATTCCATTGACTCAATTTCATTTCTTGGCCTCGTATTCTTGATAAGATTCCACCATTGATCAGATTCACCTTCCAAACGATATACTGCTAAGATGACTTTATCATGTTCAGAACATTGAAGAACTGAAAATATCTTTTCAGTGGTACTGATCCATTGTCCAGAAACAAGTGGATTGGAAGTCCCTCTGAAAGAAGGTGGACGTTGCCTCATGAAGGACTCAATAGAATACTGTTCCTTTCTCTGCTCATTTAGAAGTCCAGAATTATTCATAGCTTGTGTAAGGATAGCAATAATATTTTTCACTCCATCTCCCATAACATTTGTTTGTTCAGGAGGACAATCATTGCATTGTCCATTGCATTGATCAACACGGTTCCTTCGGGTTCCAACCATCGTCTAAAACCCAAAAAGAATAGTATGAGAGGCAAAAATCATGCTAGGGAAAACAACATAATAAAGGGGGAGTACCTTCAATATCTAACATCTTTGGTTTAATCTAATATCGTTACCATAGTTCTAGGACTATATCCTATACGTATACTTATCCTTAGGGACATCCCTAGACATACCTTAGAAATGTCTCTAGAGATCTCACTAATGGTTTCGCATCCTAGTTTCCAAAGGTTAACTAAACCTTTCCTCTGATACCAACTGTAGAGACCCGAAGCCTGACGTACATTGACATTACATTACTTTTGTGGAATACTTGGTACATAAAAAAAACACACACACAATGATCGTAATAGTTTAGTGTCTTTGGAAACTCGGAATAAAATCTTCTAATCGTGGTGAAAGATCTTCAACATCTCCCATAAAGATCTTCCTTTTTTTACCTAAAACCTTTATTTATATCTTGGGGAAAAGAAAACATAAAAGGGTGACCTCAAATGCACAATAAGGGTAAACAAAAGAAATATCAATCACATCGTATTCATAAGAACATAACATTTTGGAAATCATAACCTGCAAAAGAGAGCATAATTTCATAACATGGGATAAATCATGGTAGTGAAATGTAATCACAATAATCATAACTTAAAACATGAAACTTTGTGGCATTCACAAATAATCATAGAGAATCATTTCTTGTTAGTCAAGACTCATTTCCAAGACTATCTTAGTGGACAAAGTCCCTTTTTGAATCGAGTAACCCTCGTTTCAGTCCTATTTCACTGAACCGGTATAACCTACCATTCCATCCATGTCTATCTCATGAGATATAAAATCTTTACCCAATGAATTGGAGGGAGATATAGGTCCCACCCATCTTATAATGAATCCTTTCTTATGTGTTCCACATAATCATAAATCATACATCATAGTGTAACCCATGTAATAAAAATGGGATTCTTAAACAACATGACATCATAAAACAATTCATATAAGGTAAAGGAATTCATAAAAATATTTCCATCAAAACATAATCAAATCCATGTAATAATAGGGATAAAAACAGAACCCTTTTATTATCTTAGATGGAAAATAATTTTGATAAAATACTTGAACTTCATTCTTGAGGAAAATATCCTTTCTACTTCAAAAACACTTTTCCTTTCATAACATGTCATACGACATTAAAATAAACGAAGATGATTAAAAATAAACTTGAAAACATGTAAAGGAAGATTCTTGGAAATAATGTTTTAAAAATCCATTCATGTCGTATAAGTTAAAAAAACATTCTTCGTACTTTTGTCGGAAAAGTCAAAAAGTACCTCGTACGAAAAACGAAAAAAGATTCCTTTCATATCTTTTACTAAAAACTCAACGAAGGGTAAAATTGGATATGAACTATTTTAGAAGGATGGAAATAATATTACATATTGAGGGAACATGGATGTGGATGATAAAATACACCCTAGTAATTACCAAAGTAAAAACAATCTCGGATAAAAGTGAGATTGTGATATTTTCCCTTACCTTAGGTCCGACTTTCTTTGTAAGTGTCCGAACCTCCTCTTCTTTGAAACGTCTCTTTGAATCCTCCACTTAGGGAACTAAGATTGGTCTTTGAAGAATACCAGGACCTCTAGGATTATTCTAGGGAAGTGGAGAAGGGATTTTGGCAGAGGTTGGTCGAGCTTGAGTGCTCAAATTGGTGTGAGGAGAAGGGGGAGGAGGTGCCCTTTTATAAGGGAGGAGAGGGGCATCTTAGGAATATCTCAAAATATTATTTTATATTAAAGTCAAAATCGGTTTATAATGGTTCCAAAGGGTATTATTTCGAAGCTAAAGTGGGGATGGGTCGAAATCTTATCAACCAATAAGATTTAGACAAGTTTAGGGTATTATTTTAACCTTATCAATTAGATTTAACTCTAAGTTAAATAATTTAACTTTTACCGTGTCTTTTTGTTTTCTTTCACTATATGGTTAATAAACTTTCTATAACATGCCAAAAGAACCCCAAATTGTTTATTATTAATATATATATCCTTATCTAAGTCATTTGGCCGAACCTTATATTTTTAGGAATAAAATAACAATTAATAATATAATATTTGATTTAAAAATTATTTGTGTCAATTTTGACACTATTTGATATATGATTTTTGTGAAAGTCATAACAGAATTATATGTTCGAAACAAGTTGATTAAAGCAACACTAATATATCATAGTAACCTATAAAATTAGTGGAATTCATAAAAAGTCGCAAATTACATTCATTTGAGCATTTATAACATCAACTATGTTAATATTTCCTTAAAAGGGTAATTACTGCATCATCATTGTGTCATAAATGAATTAATTTATTTAAAGTCTAAGAATTATAAATAAATTATCCTTATGTAGAAAATCTTTTTAGATTTCTAATGAATATTTATAGTCGAATTTATCTTATGTTTAACCCCATATTAAAAATGTTTTAGTTATTAAACTTTGATTTTAACTATTTTAACTATTAATTAAATAAAATAATAATAAATGTCCTAATCTAATCCAAGTGGGCCTAAATGATAATATTTTACACTTAAGGTTGTTTTTGGTCGAGATACACTTGTCCAATAGAATTAGGACATGTGTTAGGGTAATATTAATATCAATCTTACCCTTAATTACCCTATTTACTTATAACCGTGGTAAATAAAAGTAAAAAGTTACTATTCACCAAAAATTATTTTCATCTCATTGAACCACATTTTACTTACTGACATCAACCGTGTCTTTCGGATTTTTGAAATTCCATTCACAGAAGCGGTAAAATTAAGTTTTATGAAAAATTCAGTTTTTTTTAACTACCACTTAGTAGTTTTACTATTCATCAAAAATTGATGTTTTTCAGAACAATGCCAAAATTTCATCCTAAGCTATATTTCATATTCCAAATTCAAAAATGAAGTCTATTTTACCAAATTCATAACATAGAAGTTGCATTAATTAATTTTATAATTAAATCCCGTTGTTAAAACAAATACCGTGTTTTTAAGAAACAATATCTATCAAAAGATTGACACTTGATTATGTCTGGTTTAAATGTGAAATTAAATTCAATGACCAAAATTGTATTAAATTGTAAAAATATATTCTAAATATATTTTAAAACCACTCAAATTAATAATTTATCACTATTAATTATTTCGATAAAAAAAATTGTTTTTAATTATAATTTAGTAATTTTCACTATTCATCAGAATATGAAAGTTATCCGAAATGTACCAAAATTTCACCTTAGGCTAAACTCGATACTCTGAATCAAAACATGAAGTCCATTTTGATAGATAAAATTTCTAAAATTTAAAAAGTGGTTATTACTATTCATAACGGCTAGTTTTAATAATATTTTAATAGCATATCGTTGTTTCGTGAAACTCAGTATTGCGTACTACACATGCTATCGAGGAAGGTTGTGATTGCGTGTAATGCAAGGCAAGTCAAAGATGCATGTTGTGCAAGTTCATTTTGGTGTAGCGTACAACACAAGACATTAATAAAATTAAAAAAATATTTTTCATAAAATCTCGGGCTGTTACATATAAAATTTTATTGAACTCTTTACTGTCTTTTGCCAACCTTCTAGAAGCATTTGTAAATTATCATGAAACATAATTTTACCACTTCTGTGAGTTGAATTTCAAAAGTCTGATAGGTACGGTTAAAATTAATAAGTAAAATGTGGTTCAATAATAGGAAAATAATTTTTGGTGAATATTAATTTCTAATATGTATTTACAATGGTTAAAAGTAAATAGGGTAATTAAGGGTAAAAATAATATTATAATTACCCTAACACATGTCCTAATTCTATTGGATAATTTTAATTCGACCCAAAACGACCTTAGTAATAAAATATGATCCTTTAGATCCACTTGAATTAGTTTATGACGTTTATTATTATTTTATTTAAAGATGAGTTAAAAGTGTTACATTCAATGTGTTTTAACAAAAAAAATTTTAATATTGGGTTATAAATATGATAAATTCTACAATAAATCATCATTATAAAGATAATAAGATTTTCTAAATAATTTTATTTTATTTATAATATTAATACATTAAATTATTATATTTATTTCTGACACAATGATGATACAATAATTATCATTTCAATGAATGTTAAAAATAATTGATATTATAAATATCCAAATAAATGAAATTTCAGACTTTTGATGAATTAATCAAGTTTTAAAGGTTAATATTACATGTTAGGGTTGATTATATAATTTTGTTTCTATGTGATAATGTAGTTATGACTTTAACAAAAACAAAATACCAAATAGTGAAAAAATATAAAAAACATAATTTTTAAAACAAATCCTATATTATTGGTTGATATGATATTCTTAAAAATATATGGTTCAGCCAAATAATTAAATAATATTATATATGTTTTTAATGAATTACTTTATGTTCTCTTGGATGTTTAGAGTAATTTTATTAACTATATAGAGTAAGAATACTAGAATAAATGGTAAAAGTTCAACTATTTAACTATGAGATATATATAAAAAATAAGGTTAAAAAGGTAAACTAATGTTATCTAAAACCTATTTGTTGAGATTATTTTGACTCATTATCACATATGTCTTGAAATAAATTCTTTTTTATCCATTATAAATTGAATAAGATTTTATAATAAATTAATATTTTAATCTTTTCGTAAAGTGAATCTCACCCCACTTATAAATGGAAATATCCCATTATCTCCAATTCACACCTCCAATGCCATTTAGATCAGCCAACCCCAACCCAAATATCCTCCCAATATCCCTCAAATCATCCTATAGTGAACTATTTGACCATAAAGACAACATATGGATCCCTTTTGATCAACTCAAAAGGAAACTCCAGAAGAAGAGGTAATAATTCCACCACCCTCTTTCAAGTTCTTTTCTTCTTCCAATTCCTATTTCTTTGTTGTTTCCATGAAAAAATAATAAATCCAATACCTTATACATACTATGATGTTATTATAAATATGGTATAACCATATTCTTTATTCTATCCATCCAATAAATGACAATGTCATTATACGTGCGTATGTATGGCTTACCTTCCCCACGTCATGGTGTAGTTTGTTATTAAAACACTTAATTAATTTGATGGGTATAATAATGATTATAACTAATGTAAATAATAAATATAATATTTTAATTATTCTGTATAAATGATATAACATCCAATTTCATATGATTTCAACATCAATATAATGATATTGTCGCTCGTGCGTACGTACAGATTACCGTCTCCACGATGCGATTAGATTCATTTCCACATTCACCATTCAACTTTGATTATAAAAATATATATTATTAATAAATATGTAATATATGAAATAATAATTCTAATTAATATATATATATATACATTCATATATCCTTTTCACTTACTACCATTCAATTCGATATGAGAACGGAAACAACATTTATGCATACGTATGGCCTACCCTCTCCACAAATTCTGTTTCCATTTCATATATCTATCTACTATACATATTTACATTATAAATATATATGATTTATAAATAATGTGTTATATTCTTTAATTATTTAATTCATGATCTAAATGATACGATCAAGAGTAACAAGTTAAAATACAAACGATAAAGAAAGTGATTATTACCTGAAATGTGAATTTAACATGGAAATAATTATTATATGGGTAGTATAAAGTCATAAATTATCCATGTATGATATAATACATATGAATATGGTCTGGGAAAACTTAATAACATACTATGGTCATTACACAAGAAGTTAAATGTACCCTCGTCCAAAGGAAAGTGCAAGGTAGGGGTTAATTTTACAATCTTTTTATTATCTAATATTGTTTTTATGTAAGTATCTACTAGGAGATATTAATTATCCATGTCCTTGTTTTATAAATGTGATTTAAAAGGGTTTATTTTTATGTTATTTTTTATTAATATATAATTTTAAATTTATTAAGGATATATTCTTCTAAAACTTCCTCTTTAATATCCATGTTTTCAAAATGGTTATAAGTATTTATTTATATGGACATGAAGGATTTAAAATGTAAATTAATTTCAAAAGATTCAAAGTGGTATGAGATACTTTGATTTAAAACTTTCATATTAATGACTTCATTTATATATCTTATGAAGTTTAATGATATAATGATAAAGTGATACTTCTGTCAACGATTTTTAAATATCATTTTCAACTATGTCCACATCGTGTTTGGGATATTATTCTTGGTCGAGGTTGATTTATTATGATACAAATCTTCCATATTGTATTGAAGGTTTTGTGATATGTTTTATTGTGGATGTGTTATTATTATACAATTCATGGTTTATGGATGAATTATTTACATTTTGTATTCTAGTTTTAATACGATTGTTTTTGTTTTGTTAAAACATTTTAATACGAAGAATTCACTGGACTTAGTATGTGACAGGTGGAGCCCTCTATAGCTCCCCGATGTATCGGTATGTCTTGTTAGAAAAACCAGTTCCTTGAAACAAGGCCTTGAAAAACTCTTATTTTTAGTCTTGGCACAAGGCCATGACTACATGGTTATGAATTCTGGAATTATGCATTCCATCATTATGAAATTGGATATTGATATTGCATGTGATTATTCGACTAGTAGAGTATCGATGTGAAAAAGTAAATGGAATTATTTGATTTATCTTTTCCATATTATTCTGATGTTTATGTTTAAATGATTTTTTTTAGTTTTATGCGTTTCCTTAAATTTTTATACTTATTTTTGAATGTTTCTACTATATTGTGATCCTTAGTGAGAATTTGAGATCACCCCATTCTTATGTTTTGTTTTCCCAGGATTACAAGAAGTATATTGTTATTTATTATCAAAGTTAAGCAAGGGGATTAATGGGGTTATCAAAGGATCATTTATGATGTGTTTTATTTTCTAATTTGTAATGTAATGTTCTTATATATAATACGTTTTCCATGAATTCTAAACAGATCGTTCATACGGGGCTTGATTCCTATTAATCATGCCAATGTATGAAAACACTGCACCAACTCTGGGCTTCTAGGGTTGGAGCACTACAGTTTGTATCATAGAATGATTAGAAGAAACCTTATAAAAATATTTAGATAATCATTTATTTATGAACATTAACCTAAGATAGAATTTTAGGATTATTATAGAATAACATCATAGAATTTTGGTAATGTATAGATTTTTTTTATTTTCCAAGCAGTTCATCCCTGTCTCGATATGTGAATGTAGAGGTGGTTATAGCACAAATGTATCTAGGATTGAAAAATCTGACAATGAGTTTTATGCATGAACCAAGGTATCCTGGTACCAGAAATTGGGCCTTGATGCACTGTTGTTTATGACACTCCCAATGGATATGCTTAGGATAATTCATATTTTCATTAGAAGCCATTATAAAGGATTTAAGAGTATATACTTCTCAATGGAAACATTTTATGATTATAGATTATATTCATAATCTTTTCAATTTATGTTAGGAATTTTACACGTTTGTAACTATGAATTTCGGTTCCTAAACTAACTTAGTGTTTTATATTGTATAGAAATGGTGCCTAGTAGAATGAATGATAATTCCAGTAATACACATGATCGAATGATTAAAAATGATCATATTTTTCATTGTATTATAACAAAAATTATGAGGCAAATAGTTTCCCGCACATTCTCATCATATGAATAAATAGTATCATGTGTTGATAAGATATGTAATTAATTTTCTGTGTTTGATGGCTTCGATTGTAATACAGAGAATAAAAGGATGGTAGAGATAATGATGGATAAAGGGAAGAAGGGAAAGATGGATTTTTTTCAAATATGATTAATGTGAAAATTATCACTATGGTAAATGCTTGAAGGGAATGGGTGTTTTTTATATGTGTGGAGAAAAAGGACACCATGTACGTGATTGAAAGGGAGAGTAAAAGGTTTTAAGTGTAAAATGATTCATCTTCATGGAGTTGGGACACTATAGGAATCAATGTCCAATGCATCATTTTTTACCCGAAATGCTGCTATTCGATAATAATCTAGTTAAGATACTACCTAAGATGAAGAGGAAGGATTAGATTTAATAAGTTTTATGAAAGTATTATGTAATTTTAGTATTGTATTAATGATGTACAAGTTATAATAATTATAGAGTAAATAACGATTATATTGAAATACTATTTGTTTAGGGAATTGAGGTTTTGTGGAACCAATAAAAGTGACTCAATAACTGGTTAAATGTTTTTGGAAAATATATGGTTGAAAGAAAGATAAACCATAATATGTTTCTGATACTAAGGTAGTGATTTTGGAATAATATATGATTGATTTGGATAAATTATATTGGATATTATTGACTACCTTGAAATTGATTAATGTTTTTTTGCATTCGATCCTTATTGGAGCTTACAAAAAATTTTATAGAAGGAGTACATCCTGTATTATAAAAGGAGTAAGGGATCATGAATGTAATAAATAAGGTTTTATAGTAATTAAGGGTGTTATAGTGTATTAAAAGATTACATAATGATGATGTTCCCATGTCATTACGTGGAAAAATGATCTTCAATGTGTTTACCTTCCTTAAAAATTTTGTAAAGTGAATTTGGACAAGTGTATTTTGGATAATTCTAGAGGTTGGAATCAATTTAGTCTGAGATTGGATAATATTTTTTAGGTTTAATCATTTCATGAGATAATTTTTTGGATTTTCATAAAATGGAAAACCCGAAGGTCGGGCGACAACCTGTCGCGTCCAGTGAGGCCGCGAGACTTGAACCCAAAACTGAAGGGTGACAAAGGTGGACCACCAAAAACTGGCATACATGATGTCATAGTTTCTATAATGCTTTTTTTAAATAGTATGAAAAATGAATTAAAAATTAATTATTATTGTAAACCTATATGATAAGGATAAATAAAATATTATTGAATTCTATTATCTTTTAGAGTGAAAGATAAGTTTGTGGTTGGAATCAGTTTAATGATGAAACTCGACTTGTCAAGTATATATTTTTCCCTATTATGCTATGAATAAATAAATTATTAAACATTATTCTAGGGATCTTAAATCTATAAATATGTTATCCTAATACCATAAGTTTTTTTCAACCGATGATATATTAAATCATCATAGATTGATGGCTTTAAGTCCATCAATTTTACACATGTTTGTGATTGATGACCTCAATCACTCTCTATAAAATTTAATGTTTTTCCTCAAATTATGTGTTTCTAATTTCCACCAATTATCTTTTAATTGAGATCATAATTTGGTGGAGATTTTTTTATTTCCCTTTCCTACTTTTTAAGAATAAATTTTTTTCAACCAATTTTCAATGTGGGTTTTCAACAGAGGTATTTTTCTATTTAAATCTATTTATTATCGAAGAAAAATTTTAGTTTGCGAGGACGAAATGTATTGGAGGAGGGGAGAATGTAACACCTAAACATTTCAATGTATGTTATCTTTTCAATGTAATTCAATAACATGCGCTACACGCAACATCGAGTTCAAGCGCACCATGACTTACCGAACTAGATGATCAAAAGTAGTTATTAATATTATAAACAAAATATTAAATTTTATATATTCCATATAATTTTAAAATCCATATTATATTTTTTGGATACATAATATAAAAAAATTAATTTTTTTTAGATAAAGGAAGTATTTTTTTAGATAATTCAATTTTACCACCTTTTAACGGTGAACCATTTTTAAATCAAATGTTGACAATTTTTTACATTAAATTTGACAAAATAAACATCTTATTTATAATTGGGAGGAAAAAAAATTCGATTAATTTTTGGTGTTTTTCTGATATCTTTCATATTTGGGTGAATAGTGAAAAATAATAAATTTCAGCTGAAAACAACTTTTTTAATGAAAATAATTTATAGTGTTTAATTGTAATTTTGAATGGTCTGTATGTATAATTATATTATATTTTTATCATTGAAGAAAATTTTGGTCCTTATATGTTATTTTAAATTTAAATTTAACATAAAAACGTGTCAGTATTTTGATAGTTTTTACTTTTTAAAAACCCGCTTTTGGTATTGACAACGTGAATTAATTTTAAATTAAAAAACATAACAAATATGTTTTGAATTTGGTCAAATAAACTTCATTTTTGACTTCATAATATCAAAATTATCATAAGGTGAAATTTTGGTATTTTTCTGAAAACATTCAAATTTTGATTAATAGTGAAAAACCTACGTTATTGTTTAAAAATAAATTTATTTAAATAATTTACTTTTTTTATTTTAATTTATTTTAGGATAAAATAGATACATATTATCTATATATATTAAATTTAATTCATTTATTTAATTTTATAGTAATTTTAAATATATAATATTTTATTGAGCTTTTTACCATCTTTTACCCAACTTCTAGGAGCATTTGAAAATTTTCCTAAAACACAATTTTACAACTTCTCAGATTTGAATTTCCAAACTCCAAGAGACACAATTAAAATCAGTCAGTAAAATGATGTTCAATAATATGAATTTTTTTTTGTGAATATTACCTTATGACTTTTATTTACCACGGTTAAAAGTAAATAGGGTAGTAAGGGTAAAAATAATATTATAATTATCCTAACACATGTCCTAATTATATTAGATAAGTTTAATTCAACTCAAAACAAAATTAGGAATATAATATGATCCTTTTGATCAACTTGGATTAGATTAGGACATTTATTATTATTTAGTTTAAATAAAAGTTAAATGTGTTAAATTCAATGTTTATTATTTAATTATTTTTAATATAGGATTATACATAAGATAAATTTGATTATAAATATTCATTAGAAAGATAAAAATATTTCCTTAATAATGAAACATTATTTTATAACATTTAGATAGTATATAATTAAATTTATTTATGACACTATGATGATGTAGTAATTATCTTTTCAATGAAAGGTTAAAATAATTGATGTTATATATATACGAAAAAATGTAATTTGAGAATTTTGATGAATCCCACTAATTCTATAGGTTAATATTAAATGTTAGGGTTGATTAGATAAATTTTGTTAGAAGTGATAATGTTGTTATGACAATCACAAAAACAAAATACCAAATCATGCCAAAATTGACATAAATTAAGTATTAAAATGAATATTATATAATTGGATGATATAGTATTCCTAAAAATATAAGGTTCGTCCAAAGGTATTAAATAATATTATATATTTCATTAATGAACCACATGAGGTTCTCTTTAATGTTTAGAGGGTGTTTATTAACTATATAGTGTAAGAATACAAGAAGACATGGTAAAAGTGAAACTATTTAACTAATAGTTAAATCTAAATGATATGGATAAAATGGTAACCTAAACTTATCTAAAACATATTGGTTAAAAGTATTTCGACCAATTACGACCTATGGATCAAATTATGTTCATTTAGAGCAATTATAAAACGAAATAATAAATAAAATACCTTATAAATACTGTATATTATTATTATTATTGTACAACCATATTAGTTATCCTATTTATCATAAAATTTACAAAGTCACCATATGTGCATACGTACAGCATACCGTCTACATGTCGTGGAGTAGTTTGTTATTCTAACACCTTATTACTTGGATGGGTTTAATAATGTGTATAACTGATGTAAATAATAAATATAACATGTTAATGATTCTTTATATATGATATACCATCTAATTACATATTATTTCACCATCAATATAATGATATTGCCACTCGTGCATACGTACGAATTACCATATCCACAATGCAATGAGATTAATTTCTACATTCACCATTGAATGATGATTATAAAAATATATATTATTAATAAGTATGTAATATATGAAAAAATAATTCTACTTAATATATATATATATATATTTGTACTTTGATATATCATATTCAAATACTTCAATTCAATACGATATGAAAACCGAAATAGCGTTTATGCAGACATACGGCCTACCGTATCAATAAATGGTGTTTTCCATTTCATATATCTATCTATTATACATATTTGTATTATAAATATATATTATCAACAAATCATGAGTAATATTGTAGAATTATGTAAATCATGATCTAAGTGATATGATTAAGAATATGAAGTTAAAACACGTACGATAAAGAAAAGGATTATTTCCTGAAATGATAATTTAACATGGATATAATTCTTAAATGGGTAGTGTAAAGTCATAAATGAGTCATGTATGATATAATACATATGAATATGGTTCTGGAATAATTTAATAACATATTGTTTTCATTATACAGGACGTTAAACATACCCTCAACCAAAGGAAAGTGCAAGGTAAGGGTTAATTTCAAAATCTATTTATTATCCGAGATTGTTTTTATATATGTATCTTCATGGACATAATTATTATCCATTTCCATGTTTCTTAAAAATATTTTAAAATGGATTATTTATATGGTAATTTTTACAAAACATCATTTTAATTATTTTAATGATTTATTCTTCTGAACCTTCCTCATTAATGTCCATATTTTCAAAAGGTTTTAAGGATTTGTTTATATGGACATGTAAGTTTTAAAATGTTAATTCCATTCAAAATTTTGAATGTTGTATGGGAAACTTTAATTCAAACTATATTTTAAATAAATTCATTTATAAATCAAGTGACTTAATGATTTCATGAAAAAGGGATATTTCTCTCAAATATTTTTACTGATCATTTTCAACGATGTCAACATCCATTACGTAATATTATTCTTGATCAAGGTTTTATAATTATGATAAAAAATTTCCATATTTTATTGAAGGTTTTGTTATTTTTTGACTGTGGATGTGTTATTTTTATACGATTCATGGTTTATGGTTAAAGTATTGACATTTCATATTCTAGTTTGAATATTATTGTTAAAGATATGTTAAAAAATTTTCATATGTGGAATGCATTGGAATTAGTAAGTGATGGGTGGATCCCGGTATAGCTTCTCGATGCATCGGTAGGTCTCATGAGACGAACTAGTGTCTTGGTACAAGGCCTTTAACAAATCTTATTTTTAGTCTTATCAAAAGGCCTTGACAATGAGGTTATGAAGTCCAGAATTATGCACTCCATCATTATGAAATTGGATATAGATATTGCATGTGATTATTCGAATAGTAGAGTATCCTTGTGAATAATTAAATGGAATTATTTGATTAATTTTTTCCATATTATAATGAAGTTTAATTTTAAAAGGCATTTGCTTTATTTTTATATATCGCATTAAATTTTTATGTTTATTTGTTAATGTTTCCACTATATTGTTATCCTTACTGAGTGTTTAAGCTCAACAATTTATTTGGTTTTTTTTCCAAGGATTCCAAGAAGTATATTATTATTGATAAGTAGAGTTAAGCTGGGGGATTAGTGGCGTTGTCAAAGGATAATTTATGTTGTGTTTTATTTTCATATGTGTAATGTAATGTTAATGTATGTAATCTATTTTCCATGAGTACTAAACTGATCAGTCTTTTGGGACTTTATTCCTAGTAATCATTCCAATATATTTAAATAATGAACTGACTATGGGATACTAGGGTTGAGGCATTACAGTTGGTTTCAGAGGAATATTTGGAATAATATTTTAAATAGATTTAGATAATCTTTGATTAGAGATCATTATCCTAAGATAGACTTTGATGATTAGTACATAAGAACTTCATTGAATTTTGGTAATGTAATGATTTTATGTATTTTCCATGTAGTACATCCACGTCTAGATACGATTAGGTAGAGGCTGCACTGGCACAGATTTTTCTAGGAGTGAAAACTCTGAAATGGAGTTTCGTGCTTGACCTGGGGTAACCTGGTACATGAAAATGGGCCTTAATACACTCTTAGAAATTACACTCTAGGGGTATATGATTAGGATAATTCACATTTTTATTACAGTCTATTATGAAAAATTTAGGAGTAAATACTTTTTTCAAATAAAACATTTTATTATTATAAATAATATGCATATTCCTTTCAATTTATGTTAGGTATTTTACATGTTTGGAATTATGCACTGCAATTTATAGACTAACGTCGTTTATTCCATTTTTTAAAAATGGAGCCTAGTAGAGAGAATGATTATTTTTGGGAAACAATACCTCAATGTATCATTGAATCATTATTGGGGTGATTTTGTTTGTTGACAAAGGGGGCCTCCACATTGTGTTTATTGACAAAAAAGGATCTTCATTGTGTTTACCTTACTTATAAATTTTGGACTATGAGTTTAGAAAAGAGTATTTTGGATAGGTCTAATGGTTTGAATCTATTAAGTTTGAAATTGTATACTATAGTTAAGGATAAATTATTTCTTTATATAATTTTTTTTATTGTCATAAAAATGAAAACCCAAAGGTCGGGCGACAACCTTTTGCATCCAGAAAGGTTGCGAAACTTGAACCCATAACCGATGGGTGACAAGGGTTTATCGCCTACCAATAATATACATGATGTGTTGGTTACTATAATTTTTTTTAAATTGTCTGACAAATCAATTAGAAATTCATTATTTTTGCAGCCATATATGATTAGGATAAGTAGAACATTATTGAAAACTATAATCTTCTGGAGTGAAATATGATTTTGTGGTATGAATCAGTTGAATGAAGAAACACTACCGGTTAAGTATATATTTCATCTCTCTTATTCTATGATTAAATTAATTCTAAAACCTTAGTGATGAGATCTTAAAACCAAAAATGTGTTATCCTAGTACTTTATGTTTTGTTCAACTAACGATATTTTAAATCATCATAAATTGATGGCTTTGTGGCCCTCAATATTAAACTATTTTTGTGATTGATGAACTCAATCTTTCTCTATAAATATTTACATTTTCCTCTTATCATGTATCTATAATATCCGTCAATGTTCTCTTAATTCAGATCATAATTTTTTGGTGACATTTTCATTTCCCTTTCATTCTTATTAAGAATAAATATTATTAACCAAATTTTCGATGTGGGTTTTCCACAAAGTTATTTTTAAATTTTTAACCTTTTATTTATGAAAAATAATTTCAAATTGAGAGGGCACAATTTATTTAAGTATGGGAGAATTTAACATACCAAAATTTCCAAGTACGTTTTTTATTCAATGTAATTCAATAATTTGCGCTCCACGCAACACCGAGTTCAAGTGCACCACGACATACCGAACTAGCCATTCAAAAGTAGTTGTGAATATTATTAACTAAATATTTAATTTTATATATTATATATAATTTTATCATCCATATTATGTGTTTCTTAGACATAATATATGAACATATTCATTTTTTTCAGATAAAGGAAGTATTTTTCCGAAAAAGAAATTTTTCCTCATTTAAATGGAGAACCCATTTTAAATCAAATATTTTACACTTTTTTATATTCAATTTGACAGAATAATCATCTTACTTAGAATCGGGAAATTAAAGTTTTGTTTTCATAATTTGTTTGTGTTTTTCTGATAACTTTCTTATATGGGTGAATAGTGAAAAATACTCAATTTTAACTGAAAACAACTTTTTTAATAAAAATAATTTATTGTGTTCAATTATAAATTTGAATGGTTTTTAAGTATAATTAGATTATATTTTTATCATTTAATAAAATTATTGTCATTATAAGTAATTTCACATTTAAATTTGACAGAAAAACATTTTAATCATTTGATAGGCTTTACTTTTTAAAAGCCCACTTTTTTGTTTTGACAACAGAAATTAATTTTAAATTAATAAATGAAACTTATATGTTTTTATGTTTTAAAAATAGACATAATTTGTGTATTTATAATGTTAAAATTAATTTAGGGTGAAATTTTGGTATTTTTTTGAAAACAACCATTTTTGATGAATAGTGAAAAACATTACGTTATTGTTTAAAACATACTTTTTATTTAAATAATTAGTTAATTTATTTTAATTTATTTTATGTCAAAAATAGATACATAATAACTATATATATTTAATTTAATTCATTGAAGTAATATTATAATAGTTTTAGATATAAAATAATTAATTGAAATTTTTACCATCTTTTACCCACCTTCTGAGAGCATTTGAAAATTTTTATAAAACATAATTTTACCACTTCTATGTATTGAATTTAAAAAATATGACATACAAGGTTAAAATCAATAAAAAATTTTTTGTTCAATAAGATGAAGATATTTTTTGGTGAATTGTAGCTTTTGTCTTTTATTTACCACGGTTAAAAGTAAATAGGGTATTTAAGGGTAAAAATAATATTACAATTACCCTAACACATGTCCAAATTCTATTGGATTTGTTTAATTAAACCCAAAACAAACATAGGAATAAAATATGATCCTTATGGTCTATTAGTATTAGATTATGATGTTTATAATTATTTTATTTAATGAAGAGTTGAAAGTGTAAAATTCAAGGATTATTAACTAAACCATTTTTAATAGAGGGTTATACATGAGATAAATTCGACTATAAATATTCCTTAGAGTGAATAAAAGATTTAATAAATAATGGTATTTTATTTATAAATTTTACTCATTAAGTAATTAAATTTATTTATGACACAATGATGATGCCGTAATTATTATTTTAAGGAATGGTTTAAATAATTGATCAAATAAATATCCAAATAAATTTAATTTGAGACTTTTTATGAATTAAAATAATTTTATAGGTTAATATAACAAGTTAGGGTGGATTAGATAAATTTGTTTCTATGCGATAAGGTTTTTATGACTTTCACAAAAATAAAATACAAAATTGCGATAAAATTGACATAAATTGATTTTTGAAACATATATTTATTATTGGTTGATATAATATTACAAAAAATCAATGGTTTTGTCAAAGGGAATAAATAATATTATATATTGCATTAGTGAAATATGTGATTTTTTATTGGATGTTTAGAGTATTCTTATTAACTATATAGAGTATGAATAAATGAAGACAAGGTACAAGTTTAACTATTTAACTAAGAGTTAAATATAAAAGATAATGTTAAAATGGTAACCTAAACTTATCTAAAACCTATTGATTGAGATTATTTCTACCCATTACCACCTATGTCTTGAGATAAATTATTTTGGATCCATTATAAATCAAATATTATTGTATAATAAATTATTTTTTTAATCTCTTCCTAACGTGACACTCACACCTCTTATAAAAGGGCACTTCCCCTTCTCTCAAAATCACACCTCAAAAGCCATTTGGCTCAGCCCACCCCTGCCCAAATATTCTCCAAATTTCTTCAAATAATCCTATAGTGTTTATTTGATCATAATTCCATCCTACAGAGATCTTTTGATCTACTGAAAAGGAAACACCTTATGAAGAGGTAACAATTTCACCACCCTCTTCCATGTTCTTTTTTTCTTCCACTTCCTATTTAATGGTTTTTTCTATTCCAAAATAACAAATCCAATACCTTATATATAATATGATGTTATTATAAATATTATACAACCATATTGTTTATTCTATCTATCCTATAAATTACAAAGTCACCATATGTGCATACGTACGGCTTACCATCTCCAGGTCGTGGTGTTGATTGTTATTAAAAAACATCATTATTTGTAAGGGTATAATAATGAGTATAAGTGATTTAAATAATAAAAATAACATGTTAATTATTCCTTATATATGATATACAATCCAATTATATGTTATTTCACAATCAATATAATGATATTTTTGCTTATTTGTTCGTATGGATTACCATCTCCACGACGCGATGAGATTTATTTACACATTCACCATTAAACGATGATTCTAAAAATATATATTATTAATAAGTATGTAATAAATTAAATAATAATGCTACTAAATAGATATTTATTTATATATATATATATTTACTTACATATATCTTATTCAGTTACTTCCATTCAAAATAATATTAAAATGGGAATAACGTTTATGCGTACGTATGACCTACCATCTCCTTAAACGGTGTTTTCCATTTCATATGTCTATATACTATACATATTTATATTATCAATAAATATTATATATAAATCATGGTTTATATTCTGAAATTATGTAAATCATGATCTAAATGTTACTATCAAGAATAATAAGTAAAAACACGTATGATAAAGAAAGCGATTATTGCCGAGAATGTTAATTTAACATGTAAATCATTATTAAATGGGTATTATAAAGTCGTAAATGAGACATGTATGATATAATAAATAATATTATGGTTCTAGAAAAATTTAATAAGATAATATGGTTATTATACAGGACGTTAAATGTGCGATCAACCAAAAGAAAGTGGAAGGTAAGGTTTAATTTCACAATCTCTTTATTATTCAAGATTGTTTTCATGTAAGTATCTTCTGGGACATATATATTATCCATGTTCATGTTTCATAAAAGAGTTTTCGAAGAGATTATTTTTTATTTACTTTTTACTAAAACATCATTTTAATTGTTTTACAAATTTATTCTTCTAAACCTTCCTCATTAATTTACATGTTTTCCAAATGGTTTTAATGATTTATTTATATAGACATGAATGTTATAAAATGTTACATTATATCAATAATTTCAATTTTGTATGGGACACACTGATTCAAAAATATCTATTAAATGAATTCCAATATAAATTATGTTACTTTTAATGATTTTATGATAAAATGGATATTTCTCTCAAAGATTTTTACTGATCATTTTCAATTATGTCAACATCCATTACAGGATATTATTCTTGATCATGGATAATTTATTATGATACAAATCATCCATATTGTATTAAATGCTTTGTTATATTTTTGACTATGGATGTGTTATTTTTATTCCATTCATGGTTTATGGAAGAAGTATTGACATTTAGTATGCTAGTTTTAATATGATTGTTTATGTGATGTTTAATGTTTTTCATATGTGGAATGTATAGGACATAGTTACTGACTGGTGGAGCTAGATATAACTCCTTGATGCATTGGTAAGTCTCATGAGACAAACTAGTGTCTTGGTAAAAGGCCTTGACAAAATCATAATTGTAGTCTTGGTACAAGGCCTTGAATATTTAGTTATGAAGTCTGGCATTATAAACACCATCATAATGAAATTTGATATGGATATTACATGTGATTATTCAACTAGTTGAGTACCCATGTGAATAATTAAATGTAATTATTTGATTTATCTTTTCGATATTTTTCTGAATTTTAAGTTTAGAAGGCTTTAGTTTTAGTTTTATATATTGCCTTAAATGTTTATGCTTATTTTTAAATGTTTCCGCTATATTATTATACTTACTGGGGTATTTAGCTCACCCATTTTTTATGTTTTATTTTCCCGGGATTCCAAGAAGTATATTATGATTAATAAGATGAGTCAAGCTAGGGTATTAATGGCATTATCAAAGGATCATTTATGTTGTGTTTTATTTTCTAATGTGTAATGTAACGTTAATTTCTGTAATCGATTGTCCCTGGATGATAACATGATCGGTCATTCGAGACATGAATCCTAGAAATCATGTTAGTGTTTTAAAATAATGCACTGACTCTAGGCTTTTGGGGTAGGGGTGTTATACCAGCCATTACATGTAAAAATTAGATATGTGGCGGAATTTGAAATTTTGCAACATGATAACCCTAAATAATAAGCTATGTGATCTTATTCTATATCTAAGAAGCAATATAAAATAAATGTATTTATAATACAATAGAGAAATATTAAATATTAATTTTTTAGTTAATTAAATACTCATATAATCATTTTCAATAAATATATTAAAACGTATTATTTTTTGAAATCAATGGAATGAAAATTAATTAATAACAATTAGCCTAAAAAACAATCTAATTAATTAATTAACTAAATAAAAAAGATATAAATTAGAAAATAATTTAATTATAATTTTATGTTACTAATTATTGAATTATTTAAAAAATTATATTAAAATTAAAAATTTAATTTTATAATTAATATATTAATAACATTAATTAAAAGGATGAAATAATTCAAATACACAAAACAAAAAATAAACAAATATATTGAATAAAAATAATATAAAAACTTAAACTTCTGAATTAAATTTATAAAATTCAAAACTGGAAACAAAATATAATTTGAACATAAAAATACCCATTTAAATAGTAAATTAATAAATGTTCTATTTTAGCAACCAAGATAACCACTTTTTATTTAATGAGTTTTAAACACGTTTTGAATTAAAATCAACAATAAATTACGAAATAGGTTCTAAAAAATGTAATGAATTGATGCCACGTATTATTCTTCCACTCTTAAAAAATTACTTTTCCTCAAAAAATCATTAGTCACATTCTGTGGTCAAAAAAATATCAAAATAGAAATGGTGAAATTAATCTAAGAAGGAATTTTGAAATTGATTTTTCCTCATGGATCCTCTAATATAATTAAAGATTAATTCCCTCTCGAGATAAATTTATTCAATAGATAAATTGTTTACTATTTTCAAAAAATAATATAAATTGAAAATTCTAAAGAGATTTTTACAAACATTAATTTTCATTCAAATGAAACAACAATCCTCTCTTTATTTCTAACACAACTAACTCACATAATTAATATTCAAAATAAATAGACAATCTATTTGAATGAGAAAAATTAATAATTAAAAATCATTATAAAAATGTTATCCAACAACATAATGAATAATGATTGAAAGAGAATGAAATAATGAGTTCAACCTTGAATCCGATTTTAATTCCATATTCCTTCAGGATGTATACATTATGAGTTAAATTCAAATTAAAAATTCCAAAGTCATTGTTTATTGTATAACATTCTCCAAAATCTTTAATAAAATCCATCTATTTCAACAGAGTATAAAAAATTATTTACTCAATTAAATTGTAGAGTTGTTATGGATTAGCCATTTGAATATTTCTTTATAGTATTCATGTTTTAGAATAATTTCCTCTGAGTGAAAATTATTATGTGATTCATAAAAATAAAAAAATTTAAAAAATTTATTTATTTTTTATGTGTTCTCAATGGATTACAAATTAGATCATTTAAAGGCTACTCCCCACACTTAAAACCCATAATGTTGTACATTTTTGAACACAATGATGATTAAAATTTAAGATTGAACTAGTTTAGAAATATTTTGAATTCAGTTGTGAATGTTCATTAGTAGGGTCACACGATAATACAAAAATAAAAAAAATAATCACAACATGAACAGAAAATGGTTTAGCCAGATAAAACCAGTTTAGTGCAGAATGGAATATCTTGAAAATATGCATGCATTAACACTTTCAATTGAAGAATGATTTTCAAAACCACAAAGAATACTACACATACTTGTACATTTTTATCACACAAATTAGTTAACAAAAGATGTTATAACCAACATAATTAATAATAAATTATAGAATGAAACACAAAACAATACAATTTTTTTTAATAATTATCTCGATAGATCAGCAGTGGAAAACAGATACATTTGGAAGCATAAAAATTTAACAATTAAAACAACTACTATCCTAGTTTGAATAATATTTTCTCATTATTTCATATACAAAAGTCTGTCTTAATTTCATTGTGTACAATCTTTCTAAACAGAAATATGAAGTTCTTATAAAATTGAAAATATATAATATACGAATCAAAAAATTAAATTTCACTCATGATTTGACCCATAGTTGAAGGAATGGAAACTTCAAATAGGTTGTTTAATTTTATATATTCCTATGGAAGTGAATGAGATATTGGGTAACTATAGAGTTGTAATGAGACAAAACCAATTATATTTATTTGAAAAAGAAAAAATATAATTTTTTAGACCATGGGATTCCTCCCATGAAATTATGGGTTTACAATCCCCATTCATCTCTCCTAAAAACTAACTATATTCACTAGGTGGATGTGTTTCTTCATCCATAAACAACCACATGTGTTTTGAATATTTTCTAAAATATAATAGAAATTTGTTGGAACCTAAATTGCTATGGGAACAATTGATTCCCTTTTCATCTGCACCCATCCCATCAAAACACCCTAAATAATTGAAGGTATTATAAAAGTAATCTCGTGGAGAAGAAAAGTCATCACTCAAATACATTTTCTTAGTGATTAAAAATACATAGTTGGTTAAAAATTTTGAAACATTCCCAATATTTTGGAAGAACTACTTTATCTAAAAAACTAAAAACAAATCTCAAGAATTACATTTGTAAATAGTTCAATCCCCTTATGGATTTAATTCATATTTGTTAAAGTTAGGATTATCTTGAAGTTATTTCACAGAAATAGATGTTTTGAGGGGTATACCGTTATCCTCATCAATGCATCTCTAAAATAAACCTTATATAAAACAATGGTATGGGTGAATGGGGTGGAAATTATATATATATGTTCATGAATACGATCGTAAATTTTGTTCTAAAAAGAATTAGAATCACTATAACTCAATAAACATTCTCTTCTAGTCTACTCTCATATTATACAAGAAAAATAACATCCAATTTAGTTGAGGAAGAAATTGGAAATTATGGAAGAGTATTTTTTTGACCATCCATATAATCATATCTCAAAATATTATAAATCTCCTCCAAATGTTCATTATCTGATAGAAAAAACACATAGATCACTACTTCTGATAAATAACATATACCAAATCCATTTACTACGTGCTCAACCATTCCTTCAATTTCAAAATCTAAAATTTCATCTTCTAAGACAATTTGGGAGGATTTTTCTAGTTCAATTTCAAGTTAAAATTTGTTAATTTTGAAACCATGTCGTACAATTTCAGTGATTCTATAAATTATAAATATTCTCCATGTTTCTAAACACATTTTTTCTCATTCGTTTGGAAAATAATTAAAGGATTCAAAAGTTAGTGTGAAATAGAGAGAAATTTTATCTATTAATTTATCGTCAAAGAGATCTCCGGAATCCTTTTCAACAAGATGAAGTTCAATGATCATGGGTTTCTCCATTTTGAAACAAGGATGTTTACATTGGAAATCAAATTCTAATTTTTCAAAAGTAATTAATTCCATTTTAATGTTTTTTTCCAATTTTTCCCAATCTTATAGCTCAATTTCAATTGCTATTATTTAAGTAAAATAGGATGAAGGGTTTTTACCATTTAACTCTACATATCTATGATTTTGTTTCCAACTATAGCATCTATTTCTTCAAAATTTCTGAATTTAATAGGTTGAGGTATTAAAATTACAATGGTATATTAATTTTATTCCTATAAACCCCCTTAATGGCATATAAAAAGTTGTGTTCACAAATTTTATCATTTTCAAGAACTTTTCACTGTTTTGACCTTCTTCCACACTTTATATAACTTTCCCATTACAAAAATCTCTAAACTCTTTAAATTTAGTCTCTAGTTGTTTAAATAGTCCGTGTTCTTTAAACTTTTGAGAAAATTCTAATATTTCAGTTTAATGATTTGTGATTTTAAATTCTTCTTAAAATTGCTGAAACACAGTAGTCATCATCAAAAACACTTGTTTTAGTTCATATTGGTCAACTAGTTCAGGTTTATAAAATTCATTATGTTTCATTAAAATTATAGGGTCATCATATTAATAATACATTTTTAACCAATTAAAAACAAAAATAAAATATTAACTTTTCTATAATTTAATAAAAATTAAAACATCAGTAAAACATGTCTAAACAAACACTACACAAGTATTCTAAAATGAAATTTCAGTGCAAACAAAGAGATGAAACAACTAGTTATTTGTATTTTTTAAAATATCATTTTTTTATAATTATTATATTAATGTTATATTTTTTATTTTAAATGCACATTAATTCCATGGAAATGGATCCAAAATATAATCATGTCATCACTAAGAACATGAAAAATATAATTACTTTTAAAACCTACCAACTACTATTAATGTGGTTGGTAGGAGTATCGTATGCAAAAACACTACCACAGTCCATCCATTTAATATTGTGAAAAAGGGTTTAAACAGTGCTAAAAAGTGTTATACGCAGCACTGTTAAGGGGGGGATCCCATTATGGACAATTTTGTGAGCCCTGATAAAGGGGTTCCTTTTTCACTATCAGAAATAGAACTGATAAAGGCCCTACTACTACAATATGTTTTTTGAATTACAACACACTACACAAATGCACCTGAATGACAATACACATGTACGAAAATACATAAATAAATAAAAACAAATTTAATATCAAAAATACAAAAAAAATATTATATACATTTTAAACAATGTTTGGTATAATTATATTATCAATTAACATCCATAAAAAGTTAAATATGACAATCATTATTTATATTTGGTGCCCACGACTACTCTCAGAAAATCCCAACATTGGGATCGGTTGACCAATTGAACCACTCCAAAATTAGAAAATTAATCCAACTATATAAAAATAAAATCTTATTTTAGTAATACAATTAATAAATAAAATAAATATAAACATGAGAGAATACATTAATAAAATGACAATTTTAAATAAAATGGAAACCCTTAGAGTGATATCGGTCACAATGTGAATTATATTGAGGTGGGGATGATTCTTACATGTCACAAATGACATATATATAATTTTCCTAAAATATTGAAAAATTAGAAATATGTTTTCTTATTTTTGTGTTTTTCGCCTGAATTTTTTACTATAATGTAAATTCAAATGGAAAACAGGCACTTTGAGTCATATTGATCGCATCGTGTGTCGCATTGACATGAGAGTTATTTTTAAACATAAAAATTTACTTATGATTAATGTTTCAAAAGTATCTATACAATTGAATGGAATTTTCACAATTTTCAGTGAGTGACAATTTTTTTGAACTAAAATGGAAATTTTAGATTGATAATGAACAATTTGAGTCATACGGAGAATAACGTGTTTCAGAATGAAGTATGGAATATTACCACACATCAAAAATGAATAATGAATCATTATATTAATTTTTTAAAATAATATAAATGTTTTTTCTTAGTTTTTAGTTTGTTCGTTATGTTTTTTACTAAAATGTAAATTTTAAATAAAAATACACATTTAGAGTCAAACTTGTCACACTGTGTGTTGGATTATGGTGTAGTTGATTTTACATGTCAAAAATAACTTATGGGTCATTTAACAAAATAATATAGATAATTCTAATGAATTTTTAGGGTTTTGAGTATGTAACTCCAATTTTATTAATAAAATATCATTTTAAAATGAAGACAGACACTTTGGGTTATACTGATCACAACATGTGTCAATTTGAAATGATGTTAATTCTTACACATGAAAAATGACTTATAAATTATTTTCATAAGTTATCAACAAAATCATAGCATAGTTTCCTTGTTTTTAGGAGTACAACATTATTCGATTGAAAATAACAATTTTAAACTGATAACGGACACTTTCAGTTATTCCAGGAATATGGCCTATTGTATTGTAGTGAAACTAATTAATACATGTCAAAAATTACTTATATATCATTTTACTAAACTATAGTAACAATATGAACGAGTTTACATAGTGTTGAGTATGTCACTTGTCCTTTTTGATTAAATTAATGTCAAATTAAAATAAAAACACACACCTAGAGTCATACATGTCACACCAGTTATTATATTGAGATGTAGTTGATTCCTACATATCAAAAATGACTTATGTATAGTTTTACTAATGTATGAAAACAATCCTAATGAAATTTCTATTTTTGTAGTGTGTCACTTAATTTTTTTCAAAAATTAATGTCAATTTTTAAAAAAAAATACACACATGGAGTCATATCAGTCACACCATGTATTATATCGAGGTTTGTATAATTCCCCCACATTATAAATGAATTATATATTGTTTTCATAATGTATTAAATCATAATAAATGTGTATTATATGTTTAGATCATGTCACTTGGGTTTTTACTAATATATCATGTCAAACTGGAAACATGCAGTTTGAGTCATTCGTGTCACATCATGTGTTGGTATAATGTGAGACTGATTCTCACAATACAAATGAATCATTTTCCTAAATTAGTATGAAAATTAGATCATTTTTGAATGATTTTCAATGAGTGATACACTTTTTGAAGTAAAATGTCAATTTTAAATAGATAATATGAGATTTTTGTCGTAACATTCACACCTTTCATCAAATTGAGGTGAGGTTTATTCTTACACATAAAATTTGACTTATTTGTAATTTTCCAAAATTATAAAAGTAATCTGAATTTCTTTGCTTCGTTTTAAGTAAGTCACTTGTGTTTTTCACTGAATATCCTTTTTAAACTGAAAACAAGCACTCTGGGTTATACTAGTCACATAATGAGTTGGTTTAATATGAGACCAATTCTTACATGTCCTGAATAAATTAAGAATTATTTTACTAAATTATCATGATAATCAGAGTTCATTTTCTTAGTGTTTAGTGAGTGATACACTTTTTGAACAAAAATGTGAATTAGAAATAGATAATAAAGTTTTAATTTATACCAGTCTCACGGTATATCTGATTCTGGTTTGGATAATTATTATACATAAAAAATGTCTTATATATAATTTTGATAAATCATCAAAATAATAATAATGATTTTCCTTTATAACAACACTGATTTTTTATTACAACTTAAACATGATTTATTACAATAAACATCACTTGATACATCAAATAAGATTGAGAGGTTTAGGGACATTGGGTCATAGGATCATTACATAAAAACTTAAAACATCAAATATAACATCTTTATTGAAAACTTCCTTTTCAAGACCACTACATTCCTTCGTACATAGCATTGCATGGGACAACCTGGGGACATGCATAAGAAAATGGTGTGCTATAAAGCCCAGTAAGGGAATACACATGGAATAACATGAGGAGTACAATACATGTTAGAAATTGGGAATATAAATAGACCACAAGAGAAACATGAACATAATGTCCTGATAGGTCATGATAATCATAACATGGAAATGTGGGAACAACACTTGTCATGGAATTAGCATGAGCTAAGACTCATTGCACGTGGAGCA
Organism: Viscum album; assembly: GCA_963277665.1. Taxonomy (NCBI): domain Eukaryota; kingdom Viridiplantae; phylum Streptophyta; class Magnoliopsida; order Santalales; family Viscaceae; genus Viscum; species Viscum album. The sequence continues at coordinate 211,916,666 of OY728125.1, forward strand.
TGAGTTACTCCTCATTGCACATGAAGAACGAGTAAAACCTCATTTCAAATGAATTATAATGATTCAACACTCATTGAACATAACTTATCATGATACAACACTTTACCCAATACATTGGAGCGCTATAAGGGCGCACCCTTCTTAAACATTTCATTTCATGCATAAGTTTACCACATGGATCATAAAACATTGATTCATAAAACATAATCATTTATTCCGTGATAAAGGAATGTGGAATTAATACATTAAATTTTATAATCAATAAGTAAATGTGCATAATGGTGAATACCCTTGATGGATAAATGGGCATGGTATTCACTAAATAATGGCATTGGTTTAGAAAATCGGTGCAATTGCGGCAGCATAACGGCGTGACATAAGAATTCATGAAATTTTTTGATGAAGGTGAAAGGGGTTCCTAATCATATTTACATGTATTGAACAGTAAGGAGTTAATATAGATACATTTCCCAACAAATGTAATTTAATTTAGATTCATGATAAAAAATTATTGCTTGAATGTAATAGAGGAGAGGGAAGTTCCTTTCAAAATTTCGGCATAGTAATGGGTGTTCATGGGTGGAATTTAATGAGAGAGAAAGGGGTCTCCCATCATTAAAACAATAATAGGGAAGTATGGGGGAGGTTCTAAACCATACCCTAGCATTTATAATTGAAATTAAAATTGTGTAATAATATGTAGCAAATTAGACCAAAATGAGAAAGGAAGAAAAAACCCTAACATGGAAGTGTGCTTCTAAAGGCTAGAGAGAGTATTGTAGGAGGCTTCGTGGGAACTTGGGGAACATTGGTAGGATTATGGGGAGAGTAGGAAAGAGGTTGGATGAGCTTAAAAGTATTTTAGTGTGGAGGAAGTGGGCGAATGGGTGGGTTTATATAGGAAAGGTGAGGGAATTATTTATTATTTAGGTTTGGGACCCCTTACATTAAATTAATCCAAAACACAAACCATCCAATGGTTTTACGAAAAAGGGAATAGGAACACAATCTTTTATAAGGCCAAGTTCCGAAATTCTAATAATAATATGGTTGCTTATGTGGAGGTGAGCCACATTCCCATGGAAAATAATTTAAAAAGACAAGATGTTTAATAAGTCTTGAGGGGTCCATTAATGCTTTCAAAAGTAGGTCAAACAAACCCAAAATCACATTATATTAATGGTAAAACATATATTTGCTGAAAATAAAGATTATATTATTTTATTACATCACTATTGGGTCATTATGATGTCATAAAACACATTATATATTTAAACGGTATTTAATTTTTACCCAAATATTTGACTGTCCCAGAAAATTATGAAAAATTCACCGTTGGATAATTTCGACTTCCTGATTCTAGAAATAAAATGAATTTTATCTAAATAATTTTCTAAATATTTTAATTTTCACTTATAAAATAAAAACCGGCATTTATCGAAAATTCACCGATTTTGACAGAAATGGCTTTCAAAGCTTAATAAAAATTATAATTGCATTCATAAAATTATAAAAAAATTATATTTAATAAAAATTAATTTAATAATAATAATATTTTATTAAAATATTATTTAATTCCAAAATCCATTAATTTAATAAAATATATTTCTTAATTAAATAATAACTAAAAGCACTATTGGTACTTTAAAAACTATTTACAATATATCAATAACGACAAGAAAGTATATTCATTGTTATATACAAAAAAATAATGTACGTGAACATAGTACTGTCGATTTGTTAGAAAACCCCTTAAAATAGCCACATAAGACCTAAGGGTAAGGTGTGCCATGGTGACAGACTATTGGGGTGGCTCGGGTAACATCGCTCAAGTAGTAATCTCTATCAACTTCCACTTTTCATGTAGACGGTCCCGTTCGAGCTTGACATGATGAAGCTCAGCTTGGGATTGGTCAAGAGGGAAGACCAAGGATTCCACATCTTTTCGAAGCTCAAAAAATGGGCTTCGTATGGAGAAATTCTACTAGATGAGGCCATCGGTTCCTTTGTATGAGTAAATTTGGATTTGTTAATGCCCTTTATTTATACTAATCATGTTATCACTATTCAACGACTATATTAGTAACGGCCAAAATTCTAACATAAAACTAATGAAGCTGACTTTTTATATAAACATAATGAGACATTTAATTAGATCAAGATGGATTTCCATTAATGGAACTTTGGGTCGTAACATTCTTAGTCTTGAGTATGTTAATTTTCATTTTTATGAAAATTAATGACAATTTTAAATAAAATGAGGCACTTGGAGTCAGATCAGGAACACTATTTATAGGATTGAGTTAAATGTGATTATTGAATGTCAGAATTGACTTATGTATCATAATATAAAATTATCATAACAATATGAATGAGTTTAATTGGTTTTCAGCATGTCACTTATCATTTTTAGTAAAAATAATGTCAATTTATACACACATGGAGTCATACTGGTAACATTGTGCATTGGACTGAGGTGAATGCGATTCTTACACATCAAATGTTATATATGTATCTTTTAACATAAGTATTAGAAAACTCCAAATGTGTTTTATAAATTTTGATTATGGAACTTGTCATTTTTACTAAAATTATTGTAAATTTTGAATAAAAAGACACACTTTGAGTCATTCACATTACACGATGGGATATATTGAGATGGGGGTGATTCCTATTTTTCAAAAATGAATTGTAGATCATTGTCTTTAAGAGTCAATAAATTGAATTATCTTTCTTAGTTTTGAGTATTTCAATTGTGTTTTTTAGAGTAATTTCATTTCAAAATGGAAACATGCACATTGAGTCATACTACTCAGATCATGTGTCAGTTTGATACGAGATTTAATCCTACAATTAAAAAATGACTTAATAATAATTTTTCATAATTATCAATACAATCATAGCACATTTTATTAGTTTTTAGCGAGTGACATACTTTTTGAACTAAAATTAAAATTTTAAACTAATAACTGAAACATTAATTTATATCAGGAACACCATGCATTAGATTGATCTATGGACGATTCCTACATATCAAAAAATGACTTATGGATAATGTGTTTTATTGGTTTTGAGTATGTCACTTTTCATTTCAATAAAATTAATTTCCAACTTTAAATAAAATGAGACACTTGGAGTCATAATTGGAAAACCATGTATCATATTGAGGTGTGGATGATTAATACACAAAAAAATTACTTATGAAGCATTTTACTAGAGTATCAAAAAAGAATGAATTCATTTTTTAGGTTTTGAGTAAGTCAGTTTTATTTTATTCTAAAATCTATATCAAGTTTTATTAAAAATACACACATTGAGTCATTAGAATAATATGGTAAATCAAATTTAGATTTTGATGAATACTACATATCAAAAATTAGATATAGATGATTTTCATAAAGTTATAAAACAATAAAAATGTGTTTTTCCAGTCTTGAGTATTTAACTTGTGTTTTTTACCAAATATAAAGTCAATTTTAAATAATAAAGACAAACTTGAAGTTATACCAGTAACATCGTGTGTCCATTTATGCTGAGAATGATTCTTACACATCCAAAGTTACTTATGGATCTTTTCCCTAATGTATCAAAATAATATGAATTTTTTTCTTAGTTTTTAGTATATTATATGTGTCTTGAATTTAAATGTAAATTATAAACTAAAAGCATATAGTTCGAGTAATAGTGAGCAAACTATGTATCAAATTGAGGTGAATATGATTGAATTTGTTATGTGTGTTTTACTTTAAACTATCCATATAATACTACAAAAGATAGATATACTCTATTTGGATGAAAAAAGAAACCCCATTATACCTGAAATACCTCGTCTAAAAGAATCATGTTCTCTATTTTCTAGCTTGTTCTGTATAGTTGAATGAAAAATATGACATCATAACATATTACCCATGTATAAGAAAATATTTATTAAGTTACAAATAAGGTAATGAAATAAATTAGACATAAATATGAAAAAATACATTAATGAAATGTAAATTATAAACTCAAACTATACAATTTGAGTTATACAGGGTACAACGTGCATCAGATTGAGGTATGATTGATTCCACAACATCTTATTATTCTATAGTGAATCAAAGTAATACACGACTGAATCATTCTTGTTGAAGAATTCACTTATTCATGATCTATGTGAAAATTAACAAAATATTTATTTGATAAAATGATGAACATGTTAATTTAAAAAAATGATAAAATGATGATAAAATAAACTAGATATGTAGTAAGAAGTCATGTACTCAAGATATATTTTTACACTATGAAATCATGTACACTACCTAGTGATTTATATACAAATATATTTCATCCAGTTAATATGAGGACATTATACAGTCATAGTAGTAATAGAAAAATATAAACACAGAAATGATTAATAAATATATTACAGGAAATTGTAACTATCTTTGAAAAAACCTCTATAAGGATTCTTGTTTGTTGGTGGTATATGTTATCTCTCATAAAATTTCAAACATTACAACCATAATCGTTTCCATCGGTTTAATTCATACACTAAATAAACTTTGAGTGAAATAAGTAATTTATTTTAAAATTTGTTTTGATAGTGAAATCTTATTATATATTCCCTCATACTAATCCACTTGTGAAAGTCTATATGGTCATTGTGCTCATTAATTTTCATCATTCGATTATTTTTAAGATATTTATGAAGAACCCTATCATAACATAATTCTAATTAAAATATAATATAAAATATTTAACTTGAATTTTATTTTAAAAATATAGGGTGTAGTGTATTAAAAATTGACAAATGACATCTCGTGTAATTGGTTTGTTGGATATCCTTTCAGAGAATATAGAAAATAAGTATTTGATGCATCCAAATTGAATACAATGAGTATCCTAGGATACCTAAAAAATTAATAAGTAATGTATTTAATGAAAATATATTTGATTTAAATAAATTGAATAGTTTTACACCTACATCATTGGGAAAAAGAATATTTTATCCATCATAAGTTTTCTTTCAAAATTTGTGTCCAATTTTTCCACTATTTCGACAATTTTAGCTTATTTCATTTAGGTTTGGTTTGTAGAAGTTATATGGGGAATAATGAGCCTATATTAATGATCATAGATTTTCCCTTTTAAATATTATATATATTTATTCAAACAAAAAATATGAATTCTATTGAGTCAAAATTACTATAGTATATCAGCTATAGGGATAAAAAATATTGCAAACACACCTCATATATACATTTAAGACTGATACTCCTAGACAATTATAATTTAGGATATGAGTTATGTTCTCTAGATCAATGACATTGTAACACCCTCTTCATAGATTTTATCTTCAAAATCAACAAAGTGATTACTACCACATTATAACCTTGTATCCACATGATCCCTAAATGTTAATAAATGAAGATATTGACTGAAATGGGTAGTGGTTCTTCGAGAATATATTTTTGATAGGTTAATTGATCCTTTATATTTTCTTGATTTGATATTTTGTTTCACTCCTTCCTGTTGTCTGTATATAATAACATTCACTGGTTCAGAACTTTTTTCATTAATTGTTAAACATTTAGCGAGAAATATAAATGAGAAATTAATACCTCATAGTCGACATGTGTTTTTCAAGATTTGATGTCCATTCTATGAAATTTATAATAGAGTTTTCAATAGTATTAATTTCTTCATCATCAAGTGCAACAAGAAGCTCAATGATCGGCTCATGACCTACACTAATCCCAACTCTCAACCGAGATGTTGGAAGTATCCTATTGTATAAAGTATCTTCACATATATTGAACATGATATACCTCACAAAATGGATATGGGTTTGTGTTGATAGATATAAATAACAATCACTTTTACCATTTAGAATACTAGTACATGAAAGGTATCAATGTCTATATGATTCACATTTCATAGAAACAATTATGAGAATATTTATTACCTTATATAAAAAAGCACTTTGAGTGGAATGTCTTACCTCAATAATGGTGGGGGTGTGGTGGATCACCATGTAGCTGTTGTTCTTGAGCTATGGCTTTAATTTTTGTCCCCCAAAACATTTTATTGATAGTCAGATTGCCAATGAAATTTTCCATCAAGAACGCATAATCATGACTAAATCTCTTCTATTTTTTATCTTTATGCCCTTATTCATTCCTTTTCTCAAATTATGTTTGGGGTGTCACTGCAAAACCCACACATTTGATGGGGCCATATTGTTCTAGCTACATCAAGGCCACTAATATTAGTTTGTCATTTAATGAAGATCATAATATTTGATATCCTTATGTCAGATAAATAAATATTCAAAAAGAAGTAATCATAGTTATGTAATAGTGAATTAAAAAAATTATTATGTAACACATACTTAGGATTCCCACACTTTATGTATGTTTTAATATATTATCAACCCATATTTATTTACACATTCCTCCAAATATAGTATATGATGTGGAATTTAAGTGGCTTTGGATCTAGATTCATCAAAACAAATATATATATATAAATAATGGAACATAATTATGTTGTTGTTTCAAGTCACAAAACATTATTTCAATAATTTTAATATATGTACCATTTTTTCAAGTTAATCATACCCCATCCTTGTTTTATGATAGGGGTAAATTGTTTTTTATTCCTGCTACATATTTTCAGCACTCATTAACTATTTCATAAATTAAAAATTATTATTAAAAGTAATTAATTCATGTATTGTCAAATAATGTATTACCAACAATAATGTACCTAAAAATATGTCTCCTCACAGTGTCTAGTAAACACCCCCAACAATTCATGGATTATTAGGTGTGAATGCATATACAGTGGGTGAATGTTTATTTTCCCTTCAACATCATTAAGATATAACCTCATTAGAGTTTTGAGAAATCCTTTTTCATCCATTCTAGTATTCATTAATACAATTTTTTGTGTGTGTTTAATCTACTATAAATGAAATCTACAAGGGATAATAAAGAGTAATTCAATGATTCACTATTTAATTATTTATTATAATAATTAAATGATGTCATAATTTTTTCCTAATAACTTCTAAAATCACTCTCTTATGAATTATCACAACATGGTTTCATGAATCTATAACAATCAGCATGCACCTTTGAGTGATGATCCCAATGAAAGAACTAAACATGAAATTTTTGGGGTTAACAATCTGAATAGTTGTATTCCATCCAACATCAAATTTGATGACTTTATTTTTCCCCATAATATATTTCATAACACCATTATTCTATCCAAGTCCAATTTTTTGAAATATTAGTTCTCCATTTACCATTTTTTCATGTTCAACATCATCAATATGTTGTTCCTATGGATTGGTATCATCATCATGTGCTGTATGTCATTGTTCCACTACACTCGAAGAATCATAATGTTGAGAAAATTGTTGTTCCATAGGATTGGGAGAATCAGATAGTATATATGTCATTATCTTTAGATTTAACTCAGATAACATAAATACTATAGTGAAAGGGTAATATTATATTTTGACACAATGTATATTACAAAATAATATAACAAGAATATTAAGGACATTTTTATATGATAAAGGGATTTGAACCATCTATCAATTATCCAAATCCCATTATTTTGGTCTCATCTAACATAAAATACCCCCTCTATATTGGGAGCACAATGAAATGATTGTGATGTACCAAGGAAAGGGTCATATTTCATTGAATTTTCATCTGACCCTTCATTGGTTTTAGATGATAACAAAGTATTGACCAATTTCATTTTATAGGATCTAGAAAATGAAATAAATGCATATCCTATGATTCAATTATAAATGGTTCCTAGTTTTACCCATCCATAATGAAATTCACTATAATGAAGCCCAATTCATCTATATTAATAGATCTCTTATTACCAATCCACATTTTTTGAAAAATAATAACTTTGAATGTTGTACAATCCATCTCCCGTATTTGTTTGATGATTTCAAATTATGACATATTTACATAAAATTGATATCATTCCTTGGTACTAGATACATTCATTGCTTCAACCACAAGAATAACATCACTATTTCTCGTGGTATATACTTATCATGATCATTTTTATAGAATGTAAAACTATTAATTACATAACCATTATAATATAATACGTGTACACATGGTCCTCTGGCTTGTCATAAATTTTTTTATGTAATTAAATAAATTTTTTCACCTAACTCTATAAAAATATGGTCTAAAAACAACCGTATAAATTTATTATTAGTTGTATTTGATACATATCTTTCAACCCATTGTTGATTTGAATGCAAAAGAATTTATTTTTTTGTTTCAACATATGGGGAAACCTCTAAACTATTTTGTAAAACATAAGGATGGGACTATAACCGATATGTAATAGTGATTATAAAATTATCTATTATAAAAATTCCTTCTCCCATAAGCTACCCAATGCGATGTGATCTTGGTAGACCAATGATTTTCACACCAGAAAGGTAGTCGGTATAGAATTCAGAAGTATCCTCAACAATATATCACTCTAAAATACTACCCTCTAGAGTAATTATTTTTCTGAAATTCCCTTTAAAATTATTTATATATTGTTCTATGGGGTACATCCATTTATAATGTATAATACCACATAGTCAAATATCACTTATCATGTTAACCATTAAGTGAACCATCCTATTAATGAATTATATTGGGAAGAACATTTTAAATTCATATAATCTGATTGATATTTCCATTTACATAGCTATAAATTTTAATGAGTCTATAACATTTCTGCATATAGATTTTAAAAATAAGAGATTGGTTAATGTATGATAGAAATTTCGGGAAAAAATGCAGTAAAAATCTACAATAATAATATCATTCCTCAAAAAATGACAGTCGTGTGATGTTGGACCCCTTAAAATTTAATTATTCAATGAAATGATATTGTTGATATTAAATGAATACCCATCTAGAACCATTACATCATTAAAAATGTTTCTAAATAGATACACCTCTTTCCTGTGTAGAGTGTAAAATGCTATAGGAAGAAAATACAATTTCCACCATTCAATGGCACTAAATATTCTCATATTCTCATGCCAATAATATCAAACCTATCCATAATTCCATCATTTTTTCAAAGTTCATTTAGTGGCATGACAATGACACTATCACATACATGTTTTTTCAATATTCCTAACATAAAGACATTTACATTATAGTAATTCATAAAAAAATAGATATGTTTTTCCAATAAATTTATTTGTAATGGATTTCAAAAAATGTTTACCAAAACAGTGTCTATATCATTTAATTAATCAAACAGTTGATCTCCTTTAAGTGTATATTGTGTTTTATAATCTTCTAAACTACCATATAATAGTGTTTCCCAAGATCAATACTTATGTCATTAGGGTATAATTCAATGATTTCCTAGAAGTATAGTATTTTATGAATGTTTACACCAAATTATCTATGTACATGGTTCAAAAATGGGAAACACTTGAGTTCCATTAATTCTATGTCCTGAAACAATTATGTATTAAGATAAGTAATTTTTTATCTCATACAATATGGATCTTAATATGAAATACTCATTTCTATAAGAATCATACAACAAAACACATGAATCACACAATAATTTCGAATCATAGATCAATGTGGTCAAATAAACATCAATATCATTACACAATTGTTTTGGTCCTGATATTAACATAGATAATATTAAAAAATTATTTCATTCATAACCATGATGACAAGTTATAATTTTACAACATAATAGGCCATTTAATATGAGTTATTCTTTTAAAACCAATAAGATTCACACCATATATAGATAACACAAGAAAAACATTCCTCATTTCATTTCCAAATCCATTATACTTCTAATAAGTTTTATTCCACTGAGGAGAGCCATCTGGGTGATCATATTTCCCATCATTATTCATTGTATAATTGTTTTATATAAATTTCATTATATTATCCTCACTAACTTATAGTCTCTTAATCCATGTAATGATTGGAAATTACCATAACAATTTCATAGGGCCCAATTAAGGTTTTTTGTATTGAAAAGAACCACACATTGGGCATTATATAAATTATTTATTATGCATAAAAATATTATATAGTCATTTGGAAATGTATAAATTCTTTCAATGATCATACCCATTGAATTTTGAATTATTTTAGAATCATATGTTCATCTAGGAAGCTTATTAAAATTTAGGAGCATATCATTCAAGAGAGAGATTAGTTCAGTAATACTGACATCACTCAAACCATTTCCATATTTTAAGTCATAGAGCTTCAATACAGCTGAAAATGGTGTATATTTAGTAGAACAAGTATAAAATGGAGTCTTTTAACAACTATTTAATTTCTTAAACAATTTTGGACAATCATCAAATTAATCATCAACTATATTGTTTATTTCATCAATATGATCTTCTTCATCATTCACTCTTATAATTATATCCACAATAAGACCTTCTTCATTTTCAACAGTTGTAATCATATCAGATGATCCATAAAACATAGTACTATCCTAGTCACTCTCTATATCCATATTTTTTCACCGTTCAATCCAACTTTTATAACTTAGATCTATTCCATGATAAATAAAGTTCACTTCAAACTCCTATTAGCTATTTATTAGTGAATAAAAATAGTGGAAACACATAAAAACGATTTAACAATGGTTATATGAATGATTATTTAAAAACGTGATGATCTTTATCACCCTATCTTTACACTCATTTTTCATGTGATTGGAATCCATCCATTTTTAATTAATATACATACTAATTGAATTGGAAATATAAATATTTTACAAACAAAATACAGAAAATGGTTTTTCAAATAAGGGGAACCCCACATCTGAATGATTTAAATAATATCATCCCTCTTTGAAGGAAATGGGAAATTGAATTTAATAAAAATGTTACAAAATTGGTGGTAGGTATTATCCTCTAAAATTATCCACAATGATCACTAATTATTGTTATGGGATGACTAAAAATTTTGGTAGTTCATGAAACATAGGTTCATGTCTAGAATAGATAGGGGATTAATCTTAGGTAACAAAATAATATAATAACTATTTGTAAGATAAAGCTGATGAGGATAAAAGTTGTCTCCTTAAATCTTAATATTACCAAGCTTGGGATGTATTTAAAAGTTAATATGATTATATAAATATAGATACCTCCATTTTATATACACATGTTTATATTTATAAATATACATATCACTCATCATGGTTATAGAGAAAACTACATTATAAACAAACTGATGAATCTATTCACTTTAATTTCTAATCAAAAAACATCATTTTATAGTCAATGTGAAACTTAAATGATCTTTTATTTATATCATCAATGAAATTAAAAATATCATCCTCATTCAGAAACATCATAGAAATCTAGTTTATTAACTTTAAATCCAACCATTTACCCTTAAACTCACATTTTTATTATAAAAATCTGATGAATATTGTCCTAAAAAATCATCAGGACATTTTGTATTTTTTTAAAAAATGATATTCATTATTAAAAAAACTTGTTACCCATTATTTAAATTCAATTTTTAAATAATATTTTACCCATTAAAATAAAATTTGTTTTAAAATGAAACACCAAATTCATTTTCTAGCCACTATAGAAAACTCACTCTCTTTTCAAAACCAGTCCATCTCCATTTTGAAATGTGGTTTAAAAATTTTAATAATTTATAACCCCCTTTGAGAATCATATCTAACCTATTATACAATATAATATGTATAAAAATTTACATGTATATATACAAGAAAATATAAAAATTAAAATCTATATTATTCGAAATCCATGTTCATAATTGATAATGTGGCTATTGAAAACAATAACTTGTTTGCAAATAAAAAAGAAATTATTATATATTTTAATATATTTTTTTATCAATTAAAACAAATATAATAATTAAAATTTGATAAATGGTTCCAATGTACATGAAAAATATAATTATCATCATGAAATATTCAAAAACAATAAGTGGTAATGTCACCAAGAAAAATGATTATAAAATATTCAAAAATAGAAAACATAATAATGAAAATGATTATTATAAAAATGAATTATAAATTAAAATATAATAAATATTAATTTTTAATTTTATAGATTATTTTAACTATGTATGGTTATAGGTTATTCAATACTGTAACCCATTTCAAAAAAATGTAGAGTATCAAAAGATGAATCTTGACGGAGTTCAATTCAGAAACAAATAAGGTTAGATGATGAAGATTCTTAAACCAACATCAAAAACACCAATCAATATTTAAATCTATATACATCAAAAAGTCAGTCATATTAATGTCTTATATATACCATTATAAAACCAAACCATCATAAATATTATTACTATGTCTATTGGTTACCACCTTTTCATCATATATAGTACCAATATAGTTTCTCATCCCATATGTCCTCACATTTTCATTGATATCACCCCTATAATCTAACACCTTATCCTTGAGAATATATAGTTGTGGAGGAATCCCATAATCTAAACTGTCAAGGTAATGTTGGATGAAAAATAAGTTTAGTAGTTGTAATTAGGTTAAACATTAATTCACCATTTGATAGTTGTATATTCTTGTTGGTGAAGACTCAGTGGTTAGTTGGGTAGATGTTTTATGTTTTATTGTCTAAGGGGGAAGTTAAACTATTTCACCAAAAAACGTTTGAGGTATTGTTGGGTTTTTTGGATACATTACATTGCATTTTTTATGATAAATTGAATAAGTGCTTTCTGTTACCAATCTATTAGGACTCTTAAATAGTTATGTTAGTGATCTTTCTATGACTGGGTTTTAATAGATTCATCCTATAAATTTCCTATTAGTTATAATTTTTAATTTTCTTTCCATCTTGAGTATTGTATCTATTTATCTTTTTTTTATAAATAAATATTTGACCTTACTAATGAATAAAAAATTTGGTATATACTTTTTTCATGGTATCAGATCCTAGAATAATTTGAAGTCTCTATATATCCCTCTCTCCAATGATGATTATCTTAGATGCCCTTTTTTCACTCTTATTCATTACATACATGTTTTACACAAAGATATATTAAATGTTAATTTAAGATATTATGTTTTATGTCAGAAAACATTTTTCATTCATCCTTATCCAAACAATCTTATACAAACTTCCTTTTTCTAGATGATATTTTCCAAAAATCATTTTCATGATATCCATTTTAAAACTATTTTGACATTTTTCATGTATATGAAGATCATTACATCCATATAACTAAAATATGAACATATTTTATAATATTTTTGTGTTTTTCAGAGTGGATACTAAAGAGGGGGGTGAATTGAGTTCCAATTAAAATTTTTATTAAAAAAATTTATGATTAAAATCCCCCAAATTAAAAACATCCCAGTCAATTAAGGCAGTAGAGATATAAGTGAATTATTGTTCACCATGTTTCTCAAAGGTTGATTACTCCCCATTTGAATCATTAAAGGAACTAATTCCTATTTTGAAAGAAGTTTACTAAACGAATCACATATAAAAACTAACCACAACTAACTATCAAAGTGAATATAAAAATTGATTTCTGACTTTTCTAATATAGGAACAAAAAATAAGTATAAAACTGTGTAAGTTGATAGATGAACACTGCACATTAAACAAGAGGATTAGTCTTAAGTCAAGAACAAGTCCTCTCTACTTGTTGATCGCCTACCACCAAGAAATTATATTAAAAAGTGATACACAGCATGTATCGTCTTTACAATAGTTATCACAAGCTGTCCAGTTTTTCCAACCTCTACCATAGTTATACATGGGAAAAATAAACTACCAAGCCACAATAGGCTTCTTCCACAGTTATACGTGAAAAAAAAGTAAAGATATTTTTGTATGAGGATTATCAGTATCCCTCTGTTCAAGCACAAGAGTTAGTGTGTGTAACACATATAAACTGCTCACAAATGTAAAATAATTAAACATAGTAGAGCTTAAGATAACAGGGATAAGATTAGAATGCTCTGTTGTGTTGGAATATCAGCTCTGTACTCATTGATATGAAGGAAATGATGTTTTGGTATTCTCTGCATGTTTCTCCCAAAACAGAGTGTCACAACTTTTAGGTTTTGAAATCTAGTTTTATAAATGATCAACTTCTTGGGTTTAGAGCCCTTTGTAGTACACCACTACATCTTGAAAAAGGTTATTTCAATAGATATTCATGAAGCACACTGTTCTTCATAATGAGTTCTTGAGTGTTCTTCTTATTTCTTGTATTTTTTGTACTTTATGTGTCTCTATTATGGATGTTCAATATATTCTATATATTCTTCTCTTTTATGTTTGTCTCTAATTAAATATATAAACTTTTCCATCTCATCTTTTTTTTATTTGGTTCAGCAGGGGCTGAAAAGAGAAATGTTTCAACCCCATGTGGTCTTCCTCATATATCGTACTATTTCCTGATATGCCTGCAAATAATATTAAATAGTGTAAGGTGTATTAATTTTTCCATACATGACCGTTATGATGGTATTAATAAAATTGGAAAAGAAAAGAATATAATTTCATTATACCGGAAGTAGATGCATGTAAAACGGTAGACGTCAATGGTTGTCTCTCCTACTGTGAACTTCATTGGTAGGCTATTCCACTGTGGGATTCATCAGTAGGCTTGATCAGCATTAGACTTCAAGATTAATCTTATAATGGTAGGTTTGTAACATAAATCTACTTCAACAGTGACCTTTTCGGTGGTAGACTTATCTCAACAGGTAATTTCATTAATAATGGAATATGTCACTCAGTAGACATTGAACAACAGTTGACTAATCTCAACAGTAGGAGTTGTCTAGAGGTAGCCTTCTAATAATGGTAGACATGTCCAACTATAGACTAGAATTGTGATTCTCTCAACCATAGACATGAGAATGATTTTGACAGTGAACTTATAACAAGAAACCTTGTCATAGAAGTGACCTTGTGATGGTGACTCTTTGTCTGTGAGCTTTGATAAGCAGATCAACGGTAGGATTGTGACAGTGACCTTGTACTTGTAGCTTATACTAGTGACAGTAGATCTTCAACAGTGACCTTTTAGGAATAGTGATTCAGAATGATAGTGAGTTGTAATGGTGACCTTGAACAGAACGCTCTTACAAGTAGCCTTTAACCGTGAACTTATAATTAGATAAATGTAAACTGTAAGCTGATGCAACAATGTCATGAGAGTAAGAATATAAAAATATACTAAAAAGTGTTAGTAAATGGCATAATATATCAAGTTCAATATTTAAACATGATTTGGTATTATCAAAACAGGTGAGTCCAACAATATCCCCCTTTTTGATAATCACAAATTATTCCAGTATGTATTAAAGATAAATACAATATATAATATAGTTAGTAAACATATATAAAAAATGTCTCAAGTATCAGAGATTAATAAGAGTGTAAAACGAGAAAATATTTGTACATTGTATCAGAGAGAAGGGAGAAAAGATTCAACATAGTATCATATTAGCACATTTTTCCCCAATCACATGATTAGTCTAGAATTATCATAGTATTTCTCCACCTTTGTGATTAGTAAAAAGAAACACAAATAGAGGGAACTTAGAAATCTTGTATTAATGATAGTACGTCACATGCCTCAAAAAGGATAAATAGTCCCTATCAAAAGACATAAACATATCAATCCACATCATCAGTAGGTATGTAGTATTTCCCTTTGGATGAAGAAGTTGGAGGATGAGATGGTGGATTAGCTGGTTTAGGAACTGGTGAAGGAATGACTGGAGGGGCAGCAACAGAAGCTCATATGGGTCTGTAGTGGGTAGCTCACTGAGGGATCAGGGGAGTAAGTCATCTGACAGCTTATGCAGGAGACATCATGGAATAACCACTGGGTTGAAATGCAGGTAATGTAGGAGGTAGGATGACATGGGTATAATCCCCCTGGAGAAAGGGTAGAAGTAGGTTTCTGAAATCCATAATAATGCATCCTTCTTTTCCATAGCAGATAAAAAGTAACGTTTATACTCCAAAAATTTATTCGAAGAAAGGGTCAATTTTCTCAGTTTGCTGACCTCATCCTTGAATGCTTGAGTCACAGGAGGCAGCCTCATATTCTCTATCAAAAGCGTGAAGTGGTTGGTCATTTTTTGCATGGTATAGATCTTCTCAAAGTAATAATCTAACTTATTATTAATGGCTTCATGAGTATCAGTAGCTACATTCAAGTGTTCACGAACATAACTGATGACTTCCCAAATGGTAGAAATTACTTGAGAATCAGAGGTTCCACTGGTATTGGCCTTAGCAATATCTTCCTAGATCACATTTCTGATATAGTCAATGTTCACAGAGGTGCTAGATGATCGAAGGTGTTTGAACGAGAAAGCTACTATCTCTTTGAATGATTGAGTCAAATTACCAATCACGTTCTGAACAAGTCCATCCTGACTGTTCATGTGTTCTTTGACTGATGTCTTAAAAGCCTCAAAATATTCCACAAACAACTTGAATACCTCTTTAATATATTGAATCTCAGCATTCAGTTAGTTTTAATAACTAATCATGGTGGTCAATGAAGAAACTGATTGTCTTAGAGAAACCATAGCTCCTATCCAGATTTCAATTTGAGTATGGAAAAATTTAGTCTCATTCATAATTTCTTTCACTGGACTAGATACAGTACATCCCAAAAATAGATCCAGGGATTGCTGCACATTCCTCAGCTCTTCAAAAAGTATAGTCATCAAATCTGCCGTTGATTCTCTCAGGGACTCTTTCATTCCAACCATTAAGGACTCAAGGTCCTCATTGGTTGCAAAATTTTCAGCCACAACTACTCGAATACTTTCAGGTAGGATAAAAGAATCCCTTTGAGGCTGGACTTCCTCATCAGAATCTCCATAATTGAGAAAAATTACCATGTACCCTAGATCTGATGACCAACCCTCAATGTCATACAACACAAAATCTGAACCCAGATGTTGGTCCCCCTCACTTAGATCACTCTCCTGAGTATTCTCTTCAAATTGTTTTTCCCTAGGTAAATCCACAGCCTCGTCTGCAACTTCAGCAGATTCAACAACAGTTTTCTCTGTTGGTTCACCAGTGGGGTGAGTCACAGCCTCCACTGAGTCATTAATAACTTCCATATCAATGGAAGTATATGCCAATCCTTCTTCCTGATCAGGCACTATCTTGTATGTATTATCTATCATAGGTATTAAACTAAACTCTTCTTCTTTATTTTTCTCATCATCAGCTTCAGAAACATCCTCCTTACATTCATCCTTATCACAAGACTCATCTGTCTCATGAGTAGAATGATCTGACTCGGTAGCCTCATCCTCTTCAGGGGTGTCCATGACAATATTCTGAAATCCTTCATCTTCTTTAGTGGTCTCAGTATCACTTTCATTCATAATAGTCTCTCTTCGTGGCGTTTTTGTTGGAGGGATAGTTACATAGAAAGCTACTTTCCTTATTGGACTATTAGGAAAATTAGGATAACTCACATCATCAGAGGGGGTGTTCTCTCTTTAAGGTTTTACAGCTCCTTTAGCTTCCTCCTCCTCATCTGAATATGCCAGTTCTGGCTCATCCGGATTCAGGCCTAGATCTCTCTTGTCTTTTGTCCAAGATGGGTGAGTAGAAGGGTCAAACGTTTCATATATCTTTCCTTCATCATTGACACATGCCTTCTTCTAGGGATTCCAGCTAATTTTCATGAATTTTCAAATAAATATGAAGATGCAAAAACTGTTCTTGGCCACTATCATCTCTTCTTTATTTCCAGATACTCCCCTTACCTTTAGCGTTACTGAAATTATCTAGGCATGGAATGGGGCATTGGATTTTGAACATTCCATATTCATATCCTCTAATTGTACCATCAGTAACCTACATAGGTTAATCGTCATTCCATACATTAGTAAGTACATCCAGAATATGTTTTTTTTAGTTCACCACTGCAAAATCTCATCTCGTGGGACTAAGTGAATGCTAAATGAATTTTAAAAAAAGCTTGTCTTCTCAATTCATCTCAACTGCAATGATCTTCCTTGATTTTCCATTTCCTATCAGTTCATCCATATATTTTTCATACTAATAAATATCACATTATGGAGGAGCCACTCCAGAGTAGTAATCATATACTCCTTCATGAGGAACTCTCAAACAGGCAGCCCACTCAGTTGAAGGGAGGCTGACATCATTGCCATTGACTCTGGATATTATCTTATGCGCATCATCTTCCTATTAGAACTTTAGATATTCATAGAATTATTTCACCAGCATTAGGTAGTACATTCCATTGTTATTGGAAAACATTCTATCCATCCTTGGGCATCTATTGCTTTCACCACTAATGACTTGCTCGACATGAACCATTCTTAACTTAACTCCTTCTCAGCAATGATATCTCTCTTGGTCAGATGCGGGTTGATAGGTCATGTCAGGGTATTTCTAGTGACATTGGATTCATCTCGAGTTCACTTTGGCCTTGGCGCGTCATCATTGACTTTCAGGGGTCTCTTGGTTTAGGCCATAGAGAATGAGAGAGGTTTTAGGGATCAAATGAAGAGTTAGGGTTAAGGAATTTCGAGAGAAAGGTTAGAGATTAAGAGAGGAAGGTGGATTGAGATATGATCATCGACTTTGGTTTTATGAATTAGGGATTAAATAAAAATAAAATAGAAATAATAAATGGCAATGAAAACTAGTTCTAATTCTCGGAAAAATAAATATGAATAGCGAGGTATCCAACAGTAAGGTACACCAGTGAGTTCTAACTGTGAGGTATTACTGTGAGTTCTGACTGTGAGGTCTAACTATGAGGTCTAACTGTGAGGTCTAATAGTGAGTTCTAATTGTGATGTGTAACTGTGAGGTCTCCTATACTAATTTTAATCATACCTAACTCATGTTTGATGTAATTTATCCTCTCATAATTCAAAGGCTTTGTGAATATATCAGCCAATTGATTCTCAGTGCCAATGAATTCAAGAGTGATATCTCTATTTTGATAATGATCCCTCAAAAAGTAATGTATCACATCAATATGATTTGTCCTAGCATGAGATACTGGATTTTGGGAAATGGTAATAGCACTTGTATTGTCTCACTTTATAGATACATTTTTGAACTGATATCCATAGTCCAGTAAAGTTTGTTTCATCCAACGAATTTGAGCACAACAACTACCAGCAGTAATGTACTAATCTTCGGCAGTAGATAATGCAACAAAGTTCTTCTTCTTACTAAATAAAGATAGTAGCGACTTGACTAAAATGTGATATGTCACATAGGAGCTTCTTCTATATAACTTGCAACCGTTAAAATCAGTATCAAAATAACTAAACAGATCAAATGATTGTCCTTTTGGATAAAATAATCCCAAGTTGGGATAATATTTGAGATATTTGAAAATCATCTTTACAGTAGTTAAATGAGATGACTTTGTATTGGCTTGAAAGCGAGCATACATACATACACTAAACATAATGTTAGTTCTCCTAGATATGTTATTGAGTAGACTCACTATCATACCTCTATAGTTGGTTTGATCAAATGGTTCTCCAGCTTCATTAGTATCCAACATATAGGTGGTAGTCATAGGCATTTCACTGCCTTTACTACTATCCAAATAAAACCATTTTAGAAGATCCTTAATATATATACTTTCATTCAAAACAATTCCATGTTTAGTTTGAAAGATCTGAAATCCAAGGAAAAATTTTACTTCTCCCATTAAACTCATTTCAAACTCATTTTGCATCATTGTGGATAAATCAATACATAAAGAATTTTTAGAAGATCCAAGAACAATATCATCCACATAAATTTGTACTATCATAACATCTTTAGAAATCAATTTAATGAAAAGAGTAGGATTAGCTATCCCTTTAGAAAAACCTATTGAAATAAGAAAAGAGATGAGCATATCATAACATTATCTTGGAGCTTGTTTTAAGCCATATAAAGCTTTAGATAGTTTAAAATCATGATTGAAAAAATGGGGATTTGTAAAACCATGAGGTTTTTCAACAAATACATCCTCAACTATATACCCATTTAAAAAATTTCTTTTAACATCCATTTGATAAAGTTTGAATTTCAGATGAGCTAGATATGCAAATAGTATCCTAATAACTTCTAGTCTAGCAATAGGTACAAAGGCCACCTCATAGTCTATTCCTTCCTCTTGACTAGATCATTGTGCAACTAGCCTAGATTTGTTTCTAACTATATTCCTAGACTCATCAACATTGTTCCTAAACACCCATTTAGTGCCTATGGTCAACGTTTCTTTAGGTCTTTCCAATAATTCCCAAACTTTGTTTCTTTCGAACTGGTGTAGTTCTTATTACATATCCATTACCCAAAATTCATTATTTATAGCATCATTAATATTTTATTGTTTAAGCTGTGAAATAAAAGGTTGATGTTCAACCTGGATTCTTAGAGAAGTTCTAGTTTGTGTTCCTCTATTTAAATCAAATAAAATAGCATCTATAGGATGATTATTGAGAGTCCTAATACCTCTAGTAAGGATTGAACTAGATTCTTCATTGTTGTATGTTGGTTCAAAATTGGTAGGAGTAGATTCTAGAAAATATCAAGAACTAGATACTTTTACAGGGGATTCTCTTTTCTTATCAATAAAGTATAGATTTGACAAATCTAACTCAATATTTTCAAGAGATCTTTTAGGCTTCTGTGGATCAACCTCATCGAATTTTACATGAACTGATTCATCTACACATTTGGATTTCTTATTGAAAACACTGTAGTCTTTACTTGAGATAGAGTTACCTAGGAAAATTCCTTCATCAGTTTTTGAAGAAAATTTGTCAAGATTATCTTTCGTATTATGAATAAATACTTTTCAACCAAAAACTATAAAGTAATTAACCTTAGGATTCCTATTATTCTAAATTTCATAAGGGGTCCTTTTTAGAATAGGTCTAATTAAAACTCTATTGATAACATAACAAGATATATTTACATCTTCAGCCCAAAAATAAACTGGTAAGTCATACTCATTAAGCATAGTCCATGCAATTTTTTGAAGGGTCATATTTCTTCATTCTACAACCCCATTTTGTTTAGGTGTCATAGGGGTAGAGAAATTGTGACTATAGCCATTGTGTGAGCAGTAAGATTGAAACTCATGATTCTGAAACTCACGTCCATGATCACTCCTCAGGGTCTTAATCTTAAGCCCACTACGGTTTTCTACAGACTTGGAATATTTGACAAAATAGGAATAAGCTTCACTTTTGTGAGCTAGAATGTATACCCAGGTATACATAGAAAAGTCATATACAAGAACATAAATAGAGTGATTCCGATTTAAACTTGAAACTATTGATGGTCCAAACAAATCCATGTGAACCAACTCAAGTGGATGAGAAGTTGAAACATTTTTCATTGGTTTGATAGAAACTTTGTGTTGTTTTCCCTTCTGATAGAGATTACACACTTTATCAAGTTGGAATTATAATATAGGTAAGTATCTAACTAAACGTTTTAGAGATATCTTCCTAAGTGATTGCACATTACAATGTCCTAAACTTCTGTGCCACAACCAAGACTCTTTATGAAAAACATTTAAGTAGGAAACATTTTGTTTGGTTAAGGAATTTAAATCAACAGCAATTACATTCTCAATTCTA
This sequence comes from Viscum album, assembly GCA_963277665.1. Lineage (NCBI taxonomy): Eukaryota > Viridiplantae > Streptophyta > Magnoliopsida > Santalales > Viscaceae > Viscum > Viscum album. The sequence continues at coordinate 211,938,341 of OY728125.1, forward strand.
CATGCAGTAAAAACTAAATCATTTTTTGAATTAAAAAAATTGCATGAATCATTTTCAAATTTAACATTAATTCCATCATCACATAATTATGATATGATAAGTAAATTTTACTTTAATCCACCAACAAAATGTACATTAGAAATTAATATTGTATCAGGGTTACCAATCTGGCCTAAGATGATGATTTTTCATTTTTCATTGTAACCAAAGGTGACATGCCCACCATCAACTTTAATTTGACTCTTGAAGAAAGGATATTCTCCTGTCGTATGTATTGAACATCCACTGTCAATGTACCATAGGGTCTTACAGGAACTCTTTAAGAAACATCCCTGTAAAATAGATTAAACATGGGTGAATTTTTCTACCCAGATCTTCTTGGGTCCAGAGAGTATAACTAGTAAATCTTTGGGAACAAATATTTTCATTATAGGTTTTCTAAAATCAAAAAACATATTTTGAGACAGAAATACTCTGTTAAGTCCTTTATAAAATTCTTTCTCAAAAGATGGTCCAGAATTAGCAGTGAACTCTCCAGATTTTTGAAAAAAATTTGGTTTTGCTAATTTGTCTCTATCCAGGGTGATATCATAGACCAGTTGTATATTTATGAGCAATATGTTTTCCTAGAAACTATGTCAAGGTATCCCTACCAGTAGTGAACTTCTCAATATACTTTCTTAATTTTTCATTAGATAGTTTGAGTTGAGTGTTCTCTTTCAACAGTTGAGCATTCTTTTCTTTTTCTACACTTAGATCTGTTTTAACATTACTATTCAAGGCATGGTGTTTCTTTAGAGATTTATATTTATCTTTTATTTCATTGCAGGTATCTTGCAACATATTGCAATATTCAAACCGTTCATCCATACAAATATTTTCATCATTATCTGAATCAATGTTATTTCAAGAATAATTATCATTTAGAATAGGGGAAACAGGTACCTCAGATATGTTAATAATGATGAACATGTTGACATGATTCTTTTCAGAATCAATGGATTATAATTCACTTGTGTTGTATTTTGAAGCACTCCAGGTTTCTTTTATGGATTTCTTTTACTTTATGTCCTTATAATCATATTTCTTTTGGAATTTTAACTTCAGACAGTCAGCCTTGATGTGTCCTTTCCTCTTGCATTCATAGAAAACTATATCATCTTCCTTATCAAATTTCTTCGAATCCTTATTCAACTTAACCTGTTGATCATACTTACATTTTTAGTTTCATTTTCTGAAAAACTTATTCTTCCTATTGAATATATTAAATATCCTGGGTATTTGAGCCATTTCTTAGTCACTATCTGAATATGAATCTTCAATAGTTGGACTTTCAGTAGGTACTTATATTTTCTCCTTGTCTTTTCCCTTTGAAGAATTAGACTTGAATGCCATGGATTTTCTCTTGGGTTTATCATCTTATTCGTTGTTCACCTTAAGTTCTTATTCATACATCATTAGTTTACCAATAATCTCCTTAACAGGTAGCTTGCTGATTTCACATGACTCTCTGATAGACATAGAAGTTACTCTCCATCTGTCTCGCAAACATCTCAATATTCTCATGTTCTGCTACTTCTCTGGAACAGCTTTTCCTAGTGAAATCTTGGTGTTGAAAATCTCATTAAACCTGAGGTACATGTCATAGATGTATTCATCATATCTCATCATAAAATTATCATACTTAATAGTATAAGTATTTATTCTCATTTCTTTCAAGTTGGTTGTTCCTTCATGAGAAACAGCCAACGTGTCTCAGATTTCAGGATCTGTTTTACATGCAAGAATTTCGGTTAAATTTCTCATCACCTAAAGAGTCGTAAAGGGAATTCATATATTTATAGTTATTGTTATTGTCAGACTTTGTAGAATCATCCTAGGAAGATATAGTAGTTTTGGGGATCTCATATTCTGATTCTATAGCAGACCAAATATCAAAACCAATATAATCCAAATGAATTTTCATTTTAATTTTCTATTGAGCATAATTCACACCATTAATGAAATGTGGTCTCTTAGTAGCAGAACCTTCTAGTCTACTATCCATAACAATATTTTAGAGAATATATTAAAGAGATTAAGTTTATAACTAACAGAAATTATAGATCTTTAAGATAAAACTAAAATCACAGTTTAAAAAATACAGGGTTTGAAAACTTTTTATAAATAAAAATTTTTCCTCTGATACAAAATGTTTCTTGGAGTAGATACTCAAGAGGGGGGGTGAATTGAGTTACAATTTAAATTTATGTTTAAAACTTTTAGGATTAAAATCCCCCAAATTAAAAATGGGCCAGTCAATTAATGAAGTAGAGATATAAGTGACTTATTGTTCAACAGGTTTCTAAAAGGTTTATTACTCCTCAGTTAAATCAGAATGAGAACTAATTCCACTTTTGAAACAAGTTTACTAAACGAATAACATATACACACTAACCAGAACTATCTATTAGAGTGAATGTAAAAATAGATTTCTATCTTTGCTAATATAGGAACAGTGGATAAGTATAAAACATGGTAAGTTGAAAGATGAACATTGCACATTAAACAAGAGGTTATGTCTTGTGTCAGGACCTAGTCCTCTCCACTTGGTGATCACCTACCACCATGAAAATATATTAAAAAGTGATACACAGCCTATACCGAGCTTTACAATAGTTTTCACAAACTGTCCAGTTTTGCAACCTCTACCATAGTAATACGTGGGAAAAATAAACTACCAAGCCACACTAGGATTCTTCCACAGTTATACATTGGAAACAAATTTAAAGATATTTTTCTCTGAGGATTTTCAGTATCCCTCAGTTCAAGCACAATAGTCAGTGTGTGTAACACAGATACACTACTCACAAATGTAAAACACTTAAACACAGTAGAGCTGAAGATAGTAGGGATAATCTTAGAATGCTCTCTTGTGTTGGCAGATTAGCTCTGGACTCATTGATATGAAGGTAATTAAGTTTTGGTCTTCTCTACAAGTTTCTTCCAAAACATAGTGTTGCAAATTCTATGTTCTCACATCCAGTTTTAGAGATGATCAGCTTCTTGGGTTTAGAGCTCTTTGTAGCACACCACTACAGCATGAAAAAGGTTCTCTCAATAAATCATCATGAAGCTTTCTGTTCTTTAGAATGAGTGCTTCTGTGTTCATATTCTTTCTTGTATTTTTGGTGCTGTATGTCTCTATCTTATGTATGTTCAATATATTCTATATATTCTTCTCTTTTATGTATTTCTCTACTTATATATATATACTTTTCCAGCTCAGTTTCTTTTTGGTTCAGTAGGGGCCGACAAGAGAAATTGTTCAACCACATGTGGTCTTCCTCGTACATCATATTGTTTCCTGATATGCCTGAAAATAACATTAAATAGTGTCAGGTGTATTAGTTTTACTAGAAATGACCGTTTTGATAGTGTTAATAAAATTGGGAAAGGAAAGAATAGAATATCATTAGACTGGTATTAGATACATGCCCAATGGTAGACTTAAATGGTAGTCTCTCCAAATGTGAACGTCATTGGTAGGCTATTCAACTGTGGGCTTCATCAGTATGCTTGATCATCAATAGAATTCAATACAATGCTTCTAATGGTAGCTTTGTAACATCATACTACTTCAACAGTGACCTTTCCAATGGTAGACTTATCTAAATAGGTAATTTTATTAACAGTGGAATATGTCCATCAGTAAACTTTGAAAAACAATCAACTTATCTCTACAGTAGGAGTGGTCCAGCAGGAGCCTTCTACTAATAGTAGACATTTCCAACTGTAGAAATGAATAGTGATGCTCTCAATAGAATACTTGAGAATGACTCTGATAGTGAAATTATAACAGAAACTTTACCATAGCAGTGACCTTGTGATGGTGACTCATTTTCTGTGATATTTTCTAAGAAGATCAACGGTAGGCTAGTGACAGTGACCTTTTACCGGTAGCTTATACCAGCGACATTAGATCTTCAATAGTGACCTTTTAGAAATAGTGATTCAGAATTATAGTGAGTTGTAACGGTGACCTTGAACCGAAGGCTCTTACCAGTAGCCTTTAACAGTGACCTTATATTTAGATAAATGTAAACTGTAAGTTGATGCAATAAATTCAGGAGACTAACAATATAAATATAGATTAAAAAGGGTTAGAAAAAGGCTTAATATATCATGTTCAATATTTAAACATGATTTGGGATTATCAAAACAAGCGAGTCCATCATTTTGGAATCCTCAACATTAGATATTTTTATATGTTAGTAAAACAACCTTAGAAAGAACATTATCCCATAGGTTCCAGTTTCTTTAATTGTCGTGAAAAGAGATAGGGTATGATCCAGTTTGAAATATTGTTTTAAAGTCACCCAATAATGATGGTATGGATCTATCTAATAGATCTATTTGAATATGCATGTCATATATATATTATCATTAGTTTAAATTTAAAATTTAAAATTTATCTTGAGTTTTATATCTCAATATTGATCGCTATAAATATTTTTTCAATGTTATTCAATCGGCACAATTTCTTGGAGTAATATTTTGAAATTTTATTAATGTTGGATGTGAGTGTTTGGTTGTATATTATCAGGAAACATTTATCTTTTGTGTGAAATTATTGAGTTGAGAGGATTCAAGCATAATGGACTTAGAGTCTTAGTCATCACAACTGTGTTTTTCATTATTTCATTAGTTTGAAAATTCATAAGTTTTATTGCATTATTCTAAAATAAAATAATTTTTTTCATATTACTAAATAAATTTTATGCAAGAAACAAAATTATTTGAAATTTAAAATCAATACTAACTTTAGTGTATTTTATAAAATGACTGAGAAAAAAGGGGAAAATATTGTGGGTTGGTATTATAAAAAAACACTATACATTCAATTGAAAATATAATTTTAAAAATATAATATAATATGTTTTTATGAAAAAAATATAATCAACATAAATTTTTTAAAATTAGAAAATGTGTTTTACTAATACTCAATTTTTCCATGTAAAATAAATCAATAATTTCAAAGAAGTTATTTTTTCATTAAAAGTTGTCTTAATTGCTAATAAATCATAAAAAAAGATGTTATGATGTTTTTACAAAAACTAAAATATGTTTTATGTGACACAACATGTTTTGTCAAATCACACTAAACAATTATATTCATCTTAATATATAAATTACAGAAATCAAGAAATATAAAAAAAATTCTACTTTGAATGATTTTCATCATGAATTTTACTATTAATGTTATTTTAAAAAATATGAAAATCAATTTTTTTAAAACAACTAATCATGGAAAGTAAATACTATGGATAATTTAAAAAAAATATGTTTTTTTTAAATAATATATCGTAATATTTAAGATAAATGTATCATATTATGGAATAATCATAATTACAATTAATTAAAAAATATATTAATAAATTCATTTGAAAATTTTGAAATTAAATCATTTTCTTTCCTCCCATGTAATCCTTCCATCACATTACCACTAAAGCAATCATTAAATTATTGGCCATTATAGTTCATGTAAGATAAAATTATCCATTTGGTTAAAACATGAAAAGTATATTACGGAGAATAATATAATGACTTATCATCACATCATTCAAGATTTTCACTACAAAACTACATTACAATAAATAATATTTTTTTATGAAAAATGCACGAAATCCATGAATGGAAAGAACATCAATAACTAGGGTAAATTAAAAATATCCTATGTCATAAAGAATTATAATTGATGTGCTAAAACATGATTTAAATAACTTATTTAATAAACAATGTACAAAATTCAATATAAACAATATGATTTTTAGAATCCAAGGATTTATTCATTGTTGGAATCCGTGTTTGTGGGGTTGACTTCTTATTATGGGACTAAGATGGAAGTGGTTGTTTTGGGGATATTTTTTGGATGGTTTGGTGTGTAACAAATGCTATTATGATGTGTGTGGTGAGAGGCATAAAGACACATGAGGTGAAACCATAGAAGATTTGGAGATGTACGAGGTGGTTGTTTTTGGGAATCTTTGTTTAATTCATTGAGTAGATGTGAAGAAGAATGTGGTGAAACAAATTTTTAAATGAATGCATGTGAAAGTTCTAACAAAATAAATTATCACATACCATATATTAAAGGAGATATATTCTTTGAGAATGTTATGCAGAAACAATAGTAGGGTTTAGAGAGAGCGATGATAGCGTTTTCATCCAAAAGAGATTGAAGGTGAAAGAGTGGAATACGATATGTTACTATTATTTTTATAATAAACCATATTGATTTTATGAGTGATTTAAAAAATATGATGATAACGAGTAGTATTATCGGTAATAAAACAGAAATCACTAAAAAAATTAGTTATTATCAGTGATAAAAGACCACTGATAAGAAACTCATTACTAGCACTAGAATTATAGCATTGATATAGAGTAGTTTTATTAGAATTTTTTAATGTTCATAATGAATTTTTTGTTGATGGTGTGGCTTGATAAGGTCAAGAGACATCATTGAATTTAGGAAAGCTGATCTTTGGAGAATCATTAAATGTGAATGTGAATTCCATTTCATTGAGATCAAATTTAGATTCCTCTATATGAAAATATTATAATTTATGGTTATTTTCAGAATCTCTAACTGATGGAACTCAATAATACCAAAATATTATGAAGAATAGGGTTTTTCATTTCTTGAAGGTAACCTTAACTTCTTCCATGATCATTGGATTGATTAGTGCAAGGAATCCCTAATTGCCTAGCATTCTCTACATTGTAAGATTAGTAAATGGAAGCATGTGAATTTAACGCCTCATATTTCAAGGATATGGGGTTTTATGATTGGTGAATTATCTCAATTGGGATAATATTTTTTCACCTCATTTTCCTCATTGGATATTTAACTAAGATACAGGAGCATTAGCTTTGTTTCTCTTAAAACCGAGACCCATTGGTTGTAGGAGTGGGATCTCTGGTTTGATATAACAAGGGAAAGGAGATCATTTACATAGTCATGGATTTAGATTAATGGCTCAAGCAGGTATTTCTATTATGCTCATGTTTTATTGGATATTGCATCATTAGAAGGTATTCCCATAAAATATGACATGGAAACACAACTTTCATAGTATGGCCATTATTCTAGAATTATTGATGAAGTGGATCCATGCTCCCCACATATTGAATCTATATTTTTTATAGTTGATAAATTTTAGTTCATACTCTCTATGTAATATGATCATGTAGCTAAATTTTGATTGAAATTCTATCATATTGGGAATCCCAAGAAGTGATTATTGAAGGGATTGAGGTGTTCTAACTGCAATAAGATTAGGAATATTGTAGAGAAATGAAAATTAATATTTTCAATAGTGGAGGATGATGTGAGGGATATCAAGGAATCAAATTCTAAGGGAGGTTTCATGGGATCTAAGGACCTAGAATTATAAATGAAAGGGTAGAATCATCTTTTAGGGAGGTATGAAATTTGGATGGCATAGTTGATGGCCAATATGTTCATCATCATCATAACCATACATCCATTACAGATGTTGTTTTGTCAGGTAATGGTGGCCTTACATCTTCAAATAATCATACTATTATACATAATGGATATATTGGCCATCTATAAATGGATGATTTGAGTGTTCTCAATGTGTGGAATATTCATAGTGGGGTGGGTGGCGATCCTTATGAATTACCTAAATATCATGAAAAAGACACCATAAAGAATTTATCATTGTAGAAAAAATAAGTGAAAAATACTACACGTGTCCTTGAATGTTTTGTAGGGAAGGAACTTGAAGGGGGTGATTATGGACCTACCAATCATGGTGGTGTGCATGGTCAAAATAGTCACAGAAAACTTCTTCCAAGTGGATAATAAAGGCTAGCAACTGGTACATCATAAGAAATCTAGTTCCCGACCCCCCTCGTTTAAACAATGAGGTAAGGGTAAGAATTGAAGAGCCTATTAAAAAGGTAGGTGATCACATGTTGTGTATGGCTAGAAGACTATTACTAATGATCATTAGGAATAGTCGCCAAAGAAGGGATATTACATGTTGGTTGCGAGAATGTAGTAGATGATCTTGTAAATCATAGTGAAAAAAACTGGAATAGGAGGGTTTCCCTTCGGACTATGATATCAGTAAAATTATGTTTCATGATATATTTAATAAATCTATAAGATGGGATTAATTCCTTGAGAAATTTGGAATCTTTAGATCTTTTGTGTCAATGGACAATCATTAGACATTTAAGCTATCAAAGAACTGAGCCCTTATCATCAGGATAATAAACCATTAGTAATGGCTGATTGGCATGGAAATTAGTAGGCACAAAAATATTGGAAGTGAGGAAGACACCTGAAGGGTTGTGCTGGCTCCTGTAGAAGGGGTGGTAGACTTAAACAAAGGCCAATATTGAGTGGACTTTTTGTGGGAATTGTTTATTCCATTTTTATCATTGCGGCCCTAGTTCCCCCTTTAATGTGAAATTTAATTTTCATTAATAAATTATCCAGACCCACGGGTTTGACCTGTGGTTCCCGACATTCCTGGTATATAATTATACCTCATGGTCTACACCACTTTTTTATATTTATATAATTATATATATTTATATCATTATATAATTACATATAATTATAAATATAATAATTATATTTATTATAATTTTATAATTATTTAAATATATATATATATTTAAAAATACTGTAATAGATAAAAAATTAAAAATTATTTATATAAAATGATAAATATATAATTATATATATATTATATATATTTATTATGATTTTATAATTCTTAAAATATCTATTTATTTATTTATACATATAATTATAAATAAATATATTTAAAAAGTACTAATATATAATAATAAAACATTTATATAAATAAAATATTATAAATATATTAAATATATATATTATTTAAAAATATTTATTAAAATTTTAATTTTTTTTAAATATAAATATTTATATTTATGAATTCATAGATACTTTTTTTAAAAAATTGTATATATTTATAATTTTATAATTAAAGAGTTATATTAGAAAATTATTAGAAAATCTATTAAATAGATTAATTATATAAATTTAAAATATATTTTAAATGATAATACTGAATAAATAAAAACAAATAATAATTATTCATATTGAAATGATGGTGTGGGTTGAGAGACTCTGTCTCTAGGAAAATGTCATCAAGGTATAATCTTTGTGATGATGTCGATGTCGGTTGATTACTTTTATCCTATGGAAGACTTCATTGGTCCCTCAAAAAGGAAGATGGTGGATCGGGTTCAAGAAATTATTATTCTCCAGTTATTGAACCAATGGATAGGAATCAGGTCCCCTCAAAGCGATATGATTTGGGAGGACATGCTAATTTGAGAGAGGATGCATTGTAGGTAAGTGATGTTGACATACTATTTCATGTCAAACAGATAGAAAACCCACTACTCAAAAATGAATCTCAAGGAATAGAATTCTTTCTATTGTTAAAGTGAACTCTTATATTTTTCAGGAATAGATTAAATTTTGAAAGCATTCAATTATCGCACAGATGATTTTGAAAATGACCAAATCATGGAAGGTTGTTGATCTAAGGAAACCCATTCTATATATATTTTGTTTTAGTGATTGGAATATTACACCACTCATTATGATTTTATACCATATTACTTTTTGTTCAAATTAACTAAAAATAAAGGCCTGATTTTGAGGATTCGTCAATCTCAAGCCAGGGATTATGAGGTTTCATAACTGGGATCCCAGGTTATTCCTTTTTCTTGATACGAACACTATATTGTAGTCCTGGATCCTCAACAATGGTTTGAACTTTGTTTGTTGGCACCCATTATAATGTCCCATACTTTACGTACATTGTTATTACATCAAAATTGAAGCGCACTTATTACAACATATTACAAAACCATGAAAGAACCGTATATGTATGATGTCATTAGAACCTAGGAAACATAAACAACTGTTTCATTAAGCATCTACTTTGTCTCCCATTTATTTCATCATATCTAGAATCCTTTTGTGGAATATTCTACTTAATACCCTTCTTCATGACCTGGGGAAAAAAACAAACAAAATGGTGAGCTCAAATGCTCAGCAAGCATAAACAAAAGAAATATTAATCACATCATATTCATAAGAATATAACATTTTAGAAATATTAACCTCCAAAAGAAATCATAATATCATAAATGGGATAAATGATATTAGTGAAATGTAATCCCAATAATCATAATATTAAACATGAAGCATTGTAGCATACACACATAATCATAGAGAATCATTTCTTAGTTTTCAAGACTCATTACCAAGACAATCTTAGCAGACAAAGTCCATTTCTGAACTGAGTTCACTCCTTATTTTAGTCCTTTATCTCTAAACTGGATTAACCGTCCAATATAGCCATGTATATCTCATGAGATATAAATCATTACCAAGTTCATTGGAGGGAGATATAGGTCCCACCCATCTCATAATGAATCCATTCTTATGTGGGCCACAAGATCATAAATCATACATTATAGCATAACACATGTAATAAAAATGGAATTCTTAAACATCATGCCATCATAACATAATTCATATAAGATAAATGGACATCAAAAAAATACTTCCATCATAACATAATAAAATCAATGTAAAAATAGGGATAGAAATAGAACCCTATATTATCTTATATGGAAAATAATTTTGATAAAATGCTTGAACTCCATTCTTGAGGAAAATATCCTTTCTACTTCATAAACATTTTTCCTTTCTTAACATGTCATAAAATTTTAAACTAAAACATGTTGATTAAAAATAAACATGAATGCTTGTAAAGGAATCTTCATGGAAATAATTTTCTAAAAATCCTTTCATGCCGTATAAGTTAAAGAAAAACATTCTTCTGGTACTTTGGCCAGAAAGTCAAAAAAGTACCTCGAAATAAAAACGAAAAAAATATTACATTCATATCTTTTACTAAAAAATCACCAAGGGGTAAAATTGGATTTATAAAATTTTATGAGGATAGAAATAATATTAAATATTGAGGAAACATTTATGTGAATGATACATATTCACCCGTAAATTCTGATGTATAAACAATCTAGGATAAAAATGAGATTGCAAGATTTTCCCTTACCTTAGGTCTGATTTGCTTCGAACATGTCCGAAAATCCTATATAATGATTTAAATAATGTTATTTAATTATTCCATAATCATACTTATTGTTATGATATCATATATGTTCATATTCTAATCTTTTTATTAGTAATATGTCATTGTTACTTATTATTCGGGTGTTTATTGCGTTTTTGTTCTTATGCATGTTTTGTCGAATAAATTCTTATTCTTATTTTTAGGTTATAGATAAATTATTTCCAGAATGGTATTAGTTTAATATATATCATATTTATTAATTAAATTCATTTATATAATCACTATGCATTTAAGATCATGTTGAATGAGTCACATCACATCGTGGAGACGGTAGGTCGTACGTACGCACAAGCGATGATATCGTTCTCATGATTGTTGAATTGTATTGAAGTGTATGTATACTATTTCAGAATAAATATAACTTTAAAATAATCATATATAGTTATTCTTTACACCATTATACCCATCAAAGTATGTTGGTGGTGGAAAACAGATTACACCACGGTGTGAAGACCGTATTCCGTACGTACGCACGCGCGATGATTTCATTTTTCGTAGGAGGGATAGAAGGTGAAATGGGTTTGTTTAATATTTATAATAACATATCAGTATATGAGTGATACTGATGTTATTACTTCATAATGAAACAACTAATTAATAGGATTTAGAAGTAGAAATAAAGTAGAATAAATCGGTAACAGATATTACTTCTTCTTTGAAGCGCCTCTTCTTAACCTTCTCTTAGGCACTAAAATTGGTCTTTGAAGAAGAACAGTGTAACACCCCAAGATTTTATGAAAAATATTCTTTTAATTTCATTAATGTCTTATTCTACACCAAGATTACCTTGCGCTATACGCAACACCGTATTAGCTTGCTGTATACGCAACACTATTCTTGGATCGTGTTACACACAATTTTGATAATAGTTATTCTACGCAACATTGAGTATATATATATATATATATTAAATGTATAAATGAAATATGGTTGGATTCTGTTATACGAAACAACGAAGGATTCTTTCACAACACGCAACCCTGACATGGCTTGCATTACACGCAATCACAACCTTCCTCGATAGCGTGTGTTGTACGCAATACCGGGTTTTAATAAACAATGTTATATTATTATAATATTGTCATGAACTAGCCGTTATGAATAGTATTAACTAAATTTCGAATTTTATAACGTTATTATTCATCTTACACATTTCTAGAACATGGTATAAGAACAAAATAAAGTTTTCGGGTAAAATAAGTATTTTTCAAAAAATGCAGTTTTACCGCCTTTTGATGGCGCACCCACTTTAAATATAGTTTTTGACATGTTTATATGTTCAATTTGACAAAATAATATTCTTCTTTTGAATCAGGATGTAAAAATTTACATTAGATAAAGTTTTGATATTTTTCCGATAACTTTCATATTTTAATGAATAGTAAAAACACGCTATATTTTAATTAAAAACAACTTTTTTCATCGTAATATCTTATGTGGTTAAATTATAATATTTAATGGTTTTAAAGTATATTTAGAATATATTTTTACCACTTAATATAATGTTGGTCATTGGACACAATTTTACAATTAAACCGAACATAAATAAGTGTCAATCTTTTGATAGTTATTATCTCTTAAAAACACACTTTTTGTTTTGACAGCGGGAATTAATTTTAAATTAATTTCTGCCACTTCTGTGTTTTGAATTTAGAAAAATGGATTCCATATTTGGAATCAGGATGTTCAAATTGTGTAAATAGGTAACTTTTATTTTTAGACATTTTGAATAATTACTGCGGTAAATATTTTATTTACCATGGTTAAGGGTAAATCCGGTAAATAAGGGTTAAAAAAATAATATTATAATAATATTAAATTACCCTAAAACGTGTCTTAACCCTATTGGTTGATACATGGTCGACCATGGGCATCTTTGGGTCGATTTTGGGACCCCATTGATCCACTTGTAAGTGATAATGACACATTATTTTAATTAAGTTAAAATGAATACAAAATTGACACAAGCATATATCTTTTAGAAAAACAATTGTTACATAGGTTTATATATGTTTGATTTTAGATTATAAATATTCATTAGAAAGCTAAAAATATTTCCTACATGATGGTAGTTTATTAGTAATTTTTAGACATAAAATAAGTTAATTTATTTATGACACAATGATGATGCAGTAATTATCTTATTAATGAAATATTGACATAATTGATGATATAAACACCAAAATAAATGTAATTTGAGATTTTTTATGAATTCCACTAATTTTATAGGTTACTATGATATATTAGTGTTGCTTTAATCAACTTGGTTCTAACATATAATTCTGTTATAACTTTCACAAAAATCATATATCAAATAGTGTCAAAATTGACACAAAATAGTTTTTAAATCAAATATTATATTATTAATTGTTATTTTATTCCTAAAAATCTAAGGTTCGGCCAAATGACTTAGATAAGGATATATATATTAATAATAAACAATTTGAGGTTCGTTTGGCATGTTATAGTAAGTGCATTAACCATATAGTGAAAGAAAACAAAAAGACACAGTAAAAGTTAAATTATTTAACTTAGAGTTAAATCTAATTGATAAGGTTAAATAATAACCTAAACTTGTATAAATCCTATTGGTTGATAGGATTTCGACCCATCCCCACTTTAGCTTCTAAATAAGACCCTTTGGAGCCATTATAAACCGATTTTGACTTTAATATAAAATAATATTTTGAGATATTCCTAAGGTGCCCCTCTCCTCCCCTATAAAAGGACACCTCCTCCCCCTCCTCCTCACACCAATTTGAGAACTCAATCTCGGACATCCCTTGCCAAAATCTATTCTCCACTTCCCTAGCAACATCCTAGAGGTTCTGGTCTTCCTCAAAGACCAATTTTAGTGCCCTAAGAGGAGTTCTCAAAGAGGCGCTTCAAAGAAGAGGTAATTACCGTTACCAATTCTTTCATCTTTATTTCTTCTTCCACTTCTTCTTCTTAGGTTGTTTCATTATGAAGTAATAACATCAGTATCACTAATATACTGATATGTTATTATAAGTATGAAACAACCCTATTTCACCATCTATCCATCCTACGGAAAAAGAAATCACCGCGCGTGCGTACGTACGGAATACCGTCTCCACGCCATGGTGTAATCTATTTTCCATCACCACCTTACATGGATGGGTATAATGGTGTAAAGAATAACTATACATAGTTATTACAACATCATATTGATTCTGATATATTGTATAATCCACTCCAATTCAGTTCAATATTTATGGAAATGATATCATCGCTCGTGCGTACGTACGGACTACCGTCTCCACGACGCGATGAGATTCATTCTCCATGTTAACCATTTAAGAATGATTATAAAGTATATATAAGAAATAATAATGAAATATATGACATTATAAAACTACTGGATTTATGTATATATATATATATATGTATGTCATCTACTTACTTCCATTTCAAGACAATAAGGAAAGTAAAACAGCGTTCATGCGTACATACGGACTACCGTCCCCATGAACAGTGTTTTTCATTTTATTTATCTATCTATTATATATATATATATACTGAATATATATGATATATAAATCATATTTTATATTCTGGAAGTAAGTAAATCATGATATAAGTAATAATTATGTCAAGAACAACAAGTCAAAACACCTAAGATAAATGAAACGATTTTACCCAAAACGCTTCTTTAACATGGAATTTACAAAAGAACGGGTAATATAATGTCATAAGTGAACCATATATGATATCATAACAATGAATATGATTCTGGAATAAGTCAATAACATGATTTAAATCATTATACAGGAGGTTTTGACACTTACAAAGCAAGTCGGACATAAGGTAACGGAAATATCACAATCTCATTTTTATCTGAGATTGTTTAATCGTAAGTATTTACTGGGGTGTATTTTATCATCCACATCCATGTTTCATCAATATGTAATACTATTTACATTCACCTACAATTTTTTAAATCCATTTTTACCCTTCGGTGAGTTTTTAGTAATATGTTTGAAAGGAATCTTTTGTCGTTTTTCGTACGAGGTACTATTTGACTTTTCCGACAAAAGAACGAAGAATGTTTTTTTTAACTTATACGGCATGAATGGATTTTTAAAACATTATTTCCAAGAAACTTCCTTTAAAAGTTATCAAGTTTATTTTTAATCAACTTATTTTATTTTAAAGTCGTATGACATGTTATGAAAGGAAAAATGTTTTTGAAGTAGAAAGGATATTTTCCTCAAGAATGGAGTTCAAGTATTTTATCAAAATTATTTTCCATCTAAGATTATAAAAGGGTTATGTTTTTATCCCTATTATTACATTGGTTTGATTATTTTGTGATGGAAATATTTTTATGAATTCCTTTATCTTATATGAATTGTTTTATGATGTCATGTTGTTTAAGAATTCCATTTTTATTACATGGGTTACGCTATGATGTATGGTTTATGATTATGTGGCACACATAAAAAAGGATTCTTTATAAGATGGGTGGGACCTATATCTCCCTCGAATGCATTGGGTAAAGATTTTATATCTCATGAGATAGACAGGGCTGGAACGGTAGGTTATACCGGTTCAGTGAAACAGGACTGAAACGAGGGTTACTCGATTCAGAAATGGACTTTGTCCACTAAGATAGTCTTGGCAATGAGTTTTGACTAACAAGAAATGATTTTCTATGATTATGTGTGTATGCCAAAAAGTTTCATGTTTTAAGTTATGATTATTGGGATTACATTTCACTTCAATGATTTATACCATGTTATGATATTATGGGCTCTTTTGCAGGTTAAAATTTCCAAAAGCTATGTTTTCATGTATATGATGTGATTGATATTTCTTTTGTTTACCCTTGCTGAGCATTTGAGCTCACCATTTTATGTTTTCTTTTCCCCAGGATATAAAGAAAGGTTTTAGGTAAAAAAATGGAAGATCTTTATGGGAGATATTGAAGAACTTTCACCACGATTAGAAGATTACGTTCCGAGTTTCCAAAGACACTAAACTATTACGATCCTTTAGTGTGTGTTTTTGTTATGTAATAAGTATTCCGCAAAAGTAATGTAATGTCCATGTACGTCAGGCTTCGGGTCTCTATAGTTGGTATCAGAGGCAAAGGAGGTAGGAATGTATCCGATCCTTGGGAACTCTCACATGTGAGCATTGGACGAAGCATGGCTCTCCGCCCAAGGGCTTCATGAGGAAATGGCTGCCACTGGGGATGGTGGTGTGTCCCGCCCAGGGGGTGTAGCCGCCCATGGAGTGCCCTGATAGGTATCAATTGTAGTCCACTGGAAGTAATTCTAGACCACTATAGTTGGTATCAGAGGAAAGGTTTAGTCAACCTTTGGAAACTAGGATGCGAAAACGTTAGTGAGATCCCTAGAGATATTTCTAAGGTATGTCTAGGGATGTCTCTAAGGTTAAGTATACGTATAGGTTATAGTTCTAGAATTGCGCTAACGATCTTAGAATTTAACCTAAGATGTTAGATATTGAGGGTACTACCCATTTATTATGTTGTTTTCCCTAGCATTATTTTTGCCTCTCACATTATTCTTTTAGGGTTTTAGACGATGGCTGGAACCCGAAGGAACCGTGTTGATCAATGCAATGATTGTCCCCCTAAGCAACCAAACGATATGGGACCTGGAATGCAAAATCTTGTAGCCATGCTCACACAACTTTCTCAAGCTATGAATCATGCAGGACTTCCAAACGAGCAAAGGAAGGAGCAACATTCTGTTGAATCCTTCATGAGGCAGCGTCCGCCTTCTTTCAGTGGGTCTACTGATCCATTAGTTGCTGAACAATGGATTAGTACTACTGAAAAGATATTTTCAGTTATTCAATGTTCTGAACATGATAAAGTCATCTTAGCAGTATATCGTTTGGAAGGTGAAGCTGATCAATGGTGGAATCTTATCAAGAATACGAGGCCAAGAGATGAAATTGAGTCCATGGAATGGGACGAGTTCAAGAACTTGTTTTTCAGTAAGTACTTCCCTTGTATTCTTCGAACGAAGATGGAAAAGGAATTTCTTGAGCTGAAACAGAAGGATGATGAATCTGTTGGTATATACGAAGCGAATTTTACAAGACTTGCAAGGTATGCATCCGGCATTATCATCCAACCTGAAAGTAAAGTTGATCGATTTTTCAGTGGCTTAAAACCAAGTCTTCGAAGGGCATTAGCTATAAGAGACTTCAGAAGCTATGAAGAAATTGTGCGTTGTGCTATCAAGGTAGAAATGGAAGTTGGTGTTACATATCCATCTCATGGTTTTGACAAGAAACGAAAGATGGAGTTCAAGGAGAAATCTCAGAATAATGGTGAAAAAAAGATGAATGTTTCCTTATGCACAAAGTGTGGAAAGAAGCATGGTGGATATTGTCTTAAAGGGACTAGAAAATGTTTTAAGTGTGGAAAAGAAGGTCATCGAGCAGCTGAGTGTCGAAGTAATGGAAAAACGGATTCTAATGAAGTGAATAAAGCAAACACGGTAGAGAACGCACAACCAACACTTCAATGCTTCAAGTGCAAGGAAATGGGGCATTATGCTAATAAATTCCCTAATCCAAGGGTTAGTGATGATCGACATGAGCAACCGCTTAAGCCAAAGGACAAAGGGAAGTCACATGCGATCACTATTGGCAATGTTGAATATGACAACGATGTGGTGGAATGATTAAGTGTTTATGTAATGGGATTCCAAAATAATATTGTATCATGGAATATTGGAATATTTATGTATTGGTCTAATGTGGTATTCAAAGTGATTGAGATATTATGCGCATAATGAAGGGAAAACGAGAAAATGAAATGTTTAATAGTATTCATGAGCTCATGATTGATATAAGGACTAAGTGATATCATGGTTTGAGTATATAGAATTTTGAGGATTTTGGTATGTAGAAAGTATTAACTTTTAACTGCATTTAAGTTTTCACTAAGGTTCAATGGGTATTCAAGAGAATACATGATTAAGGACTTTGAATAACAAAACATATCTTATGATATATGGGGTTCAATGATGGTGTTAAATCTCTGGTAATCATTTTCACTATGTTATGATAGTGGACTGCAGTTTTATGAATAAGCCTAAAGAATTGGAATGGATTATGTTGGACATAAGTTATTATTGTTTAAGGATAGAATTTCTCTCGATATTATTGATGGGATGTTATAGTAATATAGTTTTAGAAAAAGGACAACCTGCAGGATGGGCGACAACCCATCGCTTCAGACAAGGCTGTAGGAATCGAACCCACAACCGAAGTGCGACTGGCCTTTATCGCCTACCACTGACCTACATGAAGTCCCTGTTTAGTAGAAACTAGTTTTATTATATTAAGCAGTATGATATATGAAGTATAAGTCCATTTTAGGAACCATATATGATTAATCTCACTATAGATCGACTTATGTATATAAGTTTTGCTATCCTTTTGTTTGAGACAGATGGAATGACCTGTCATTCTATCACATGATCTGCTAACACATCACGAATAAAAAATTCAACTTCATTTATTTAAGGGAAGAAGTGTAAATTGTTCAATTCACGAACAACAGTGAGATTATACCAAAATCAAGTAAGTATTTCTTCTAATTCAAAATTTTCAACTTTAGGGAAATGATATTGAAAACCAAAAATGTTGTCCTAGTGATCTTATATCTAATGAATCAGATGGTACCTTAGATCGTCACAAATTTATGGCTTTGTGATTGCTAGCTTTTCCATAGCCATGTTCTCTACCACTCTCCATCAAAACATGATTGTTAGATTTCTCTTCCATATCCATCTTTTCACCTATGTGGAAACTCAGTGATTAGTTTATTTGGGTAACCGTTACATTTCATACTTTTGTTTTT
The DNA here is from genome assembly GCA_963277665.1 of Viscum album. Taxonomy (NCBI): domain Eukaryota; kingdom Viridiplantae; phylum Streptophyta; class Magnoliopsida; order Santalales; family Viscaceae; genus Viscum; species Viscum album. The sequence continues at coordinate 211,957,433 of OY728125.1, forward strand.
AAAGATAAGTTTTGGTATTTTTTTTACGATGTGGGTTTCTATCAAAGAAACTTTCGAATAGTAAACCATTTATAATCCCGACGAATTTCGAGGGAGAAATTCATTTTAAGGGGGGTAGAATGTAACACCCTGAGATTTTATGAAAAATATTCTTTTAATTTCATTAATGTCTTATTCTACACCAAGATTACCTTGCGCTATACGCAACACCGTATTAGCTTGCAGTATACGCAACACTATTCTTGGATCGTGTTACACACAATTTTGATAATAGTTATTCTACGCAACATTGAGTATATATATATATATATATATTAAATGTATAAATGAAATATGGTTGGATTCTGTTATACGAAACAACGAAGGATTCTTTCACAACACGCAACCCTGACATGGCTTGAATTACACGCAATCACAACCTTCCTCGATAGCATGTGTTGTACGCAATACCGGGTTTTAATAAACAATGTTATATTATTATAATATTGTCATGAACTAGCCGTTATGAATAGTATTAACTAAATTTCGAATTTTATAACATTATTATTCATCTTACACATTTCTAGAACATGGTATAAGAACAAAATAAATTTTTCGGGTAAAATAAGTATTTTTCAAAAAATGCAGTTTTACCGCCTTTTGATGGCGCACCCACTTTAAATATAGTTTTTGACATGTTTATATGTTCAATTTGACAAAATTATATTCTTCTTTTGAATCAGGATGTAAAAATTTACATTAGATAAAGTTTTGATATTTTTCCGATAACTTTCATATTTTAATGAATAGTAAAAACACGCTATATTTTAATTAAAAACAACTTTTTTCATCGTAATATCTTATGTGGTTAAATTATAATATTGAATGGTTTTAAAGTATATTTAGAATATAATTTTACCACTTAATATAATGTTGGTCATTAGACACAATTTTACAATTAAACCGAACATAAACAAGTGTCAATCTTTTGATAGTTATTATCTCTTAAAAACACGCTTTTTGTTTTGACAACGGGAATTAATTTTAAATTAATTTCTGCCACTTCTGTGTTTTTAATTTAGAAAAATGGATTCCATATTTGGAATAAGGATGTTCAAATTGTGTAAATAGGTAACTTTTATTTTTAGACATTTTGAATAATTACTGCGGTAAATATTTTATTTACCATGGTTAAGGGTAAATCCGGTAAATAAGCGTTAAAAAAATAATATTATAATAATATTAAATTACCCTAAAACGTGTCTTAACCCTATTGGTTGATACATGGTCGACCATGGGCATCTTTGGGTCGATTTTGGGACCCCATTGATCCACTTGTAAGTGATAATGACACTTTATTTTAATTAAGTTAAAATGAATACAAAATTGACACAAGCATATATCTTTTAGAAAAACAATTGTTACATAGGGTTATATATGTTGGATTTTAGATTATAAATATTAATTAGAAAGATAAAAAGATTTCCTACATGAAGGTAGTTTATTAGTAATTTTTAGACATAAAATAAGTTAATTTATTTATGACACAACAATGATGCAGTAATTATCTTATTAATGAAATATTGACATAATTGATGTTATAAACACCAAAATAAATGTAATTTGAGATTTTTTTATGAATTACACTAATTTTCTAGGTTACTATGATATATTAGTGCTGATTTAATCAACTTGGTTCGAACATATAATTCTGTTATAACTTTCACAAAAATCATATATCAAATAGTGTCAAAATTGACACAAAATAGTTTTTAAATCAAATATTATATTATTAATTGTTATTTTATTCCTAAAAATCTAAGGTTCGGCCAAATGACTTAGATAAGGATATATATATTAATAATAAACAATTTGAGGTTCGTTTGGCATGTTATAGTACGTGCATTAACCATATAGTGAAAGAAAACAAAAAGACACAGTAAAAGTTAAATTATTTAACTTAGAGTTAAATCTAATTGATAAGGTTAAAATAATAACCTAAACTTGTCTACATCCTATTGGTTGATAGTATTTCGACCCATCCCCACTTTATCTTCGAAATAAGACCCTTTGGAACCATTATAAACCGATTTTGACTTTAATATAAAATAATATTTTGAGATATTCCTAAGGTGCCACTCTCCTCCCCTATAAAAGGACACCTCCTCCCCCTCCTCCTCACACCATTTTGAGCACTCAAGATCGGCCATACCCTGCCAAAATCTATTCTCCACTTCCCTAGCAACATCCTAGAGGTTCTGGTCTTCCTCAAAGACCAATTTTAGTGCCCTAAGAGGAGTTCTCAAAGAGGCGCTTCAAAGAAGAGGTAATTACCGTTACCAATTCTTTCATCTTTATTTCTTCTTCCACTTCTTCTTCATAGGTTGTTTCATTATGAAGTAATAACATCAGTATCACTAATATAATGATATGTTATTATAAGTATTAAACAACCCTATTTCACAATCTATCCATCCTACGGAAAAAGAAATCACCGCGCGTGCGTACGTACGGAATACCGTCTCCACGCCGTGGTGTAATCTATTTTCCATCACCACCTTACATGGATGGGTATAATAGTGTAAAGAATAACTATACATAGTTATTACAACATCATATTGATTCTGATATATTGTATAATCCACTCCAATTCAGTTCAGTATTTATGGAAATGATATCATCGCTCGTGCGTACGTACGGACTACCGTCTCCACGACACGATGAGATTCATTCTCCATGTTAACCATTTAAGAATGATTATAAAGTATATATAAGAAATAATAATGAAATATATGACATTATAAAACTACTGGATTTATGTATATATATATATATGTATGTCATCTACTTACTTCCATTTCAAGACAATAAGGAAAGTAAAACAGCGTTCATGCGAACATACGGACTACCGTCCCCATGAACGGTGTTTTTCATTTTATTTATCTATCTATTATATATATATATATATACTGAATATATATGATATATAAATCATATTTTATATTCTGGAAGTAAGTAAATCATGATATAAGTAATAATGATGTCAAGAACAACAAGTCAAAACACTTAAGATAAATGAAACGATTTTACCCAAAACGCTTCTTTAACATGGAAGTTACAAAAGAATGGGTAATATAATGTCATAAGTGAACCATATATGATATCATAACAATGAATATGATTCTGGAATAAGTCAATAACATGATTTAAATCATTATACAGGAGGTTTTGACACTTACAAAGCAAGTCGGACATAAGGTAACGGAAATATCACAATCTCATTTTTATCCGAGATTGTTTATTCGTAAGTATTTACTGGGGTGTATTTTATCATCCACATCCATGTTTCATCAATATTTAATACTATTTACATCCACCTACAATTGTTTAAATCCATTTTTACCCTTCGGTGAGTTTTTAGTAATATGTTTGAAAGGAATCTTTTGTCGTTTTTCGTACGAGGTACTATTTGACTTTTCCGACAAAAGAACGAAGAATGTTTTTTTTAACTTATACGGCATGAATGGATTTTTAAAACATTATTTCCAAGAATCTTCCTTTACAAGATTTCAAGTTTATTTTTAATCAACTTCTTTTATTTTAAAGTCGTATGACATGTTATGAAAGGAAAAATGTTTTTGAAGTAGAAAGGATATTTTCCTCAAGAATGGAGTTCAAGTATTTTATCAAAATTATTTTCCATCTAAGATAATAAAAGGGTTATGTTTTTATCCCTATTGTTACATTGGTTTGATTATGTTGTGATGGAAATATTTTTATGAATTCCTTTATCTTATATGAATTGTTTTATGATGTCATGTTGTTTAAGAATTCCATTTTTATTACATGGGTTACGCTATGATGTATGGTTTATGATTATGTGGCACACATAAAAAAGGATTCATTATAAGATGGGTGGGACCTATATCTCCCTCCAATGCATTGGGTAAAGATTTTATATCTCATGAGATAGACAGGGCTGGAACGGTAGGTTATACCGGTTCAGTGAAACAGGACTGAAACGAGGGTTACTCGATTCAGAAATGGACTTTGTCCACTAAGATAGTCTTGGCAATGAGTCTTGACTAGCAAGAAATGATTTTCTATGATTATGTGTGTATGCCACAAAGTTTCATGTCTTAAGTTATGTTTATTGGGATTACATTTCACTTCTATGATTTATACCATGTTATGATATTATGTGCTCTTTTGCAGGTTAAAATTTCCAAAAGCTATGTTTTTATGTATATGATGTGATTGATATTTCTTCTGTTTACCCTTGCTGAGCATTTGAGCTCACCCTTTTATGTTTTCTTTTCCCCAGGATATAAAGAAAGGTTTTAGGTAAAAAATGGAAGATCTTTATGGGAGATATTGAAGAACTTTCACCACGATTAGAAGATTACGTTCCGAGTTTCCAAAGACACTAAACTATTACGATCCTTTAGTGTGTGTTTTTGTTATGTAATAAGTATTCCGCAAAAGTAATGTAATGTCCATGTACGTCAGGCTTCGGGTCTCTACAACCAGAACATCTAGGTTGTTTCTAGGGAAGTGGAGAAGTCAAATTGGCAGGGTTTGGCCGAGCATTATGGCTAAATGTGGTGTGATGAGCAGAGGGAGGAGGTTCCCTTTTATAAGGGGGGAGAGGGGAACTTTAAACAAAAATAAAATATTTTTTTATAATAAAGTCATGTTCGGTTTTTAATATCTTCAAATTTTTTTATTACGAAGATAAGGTGGGGATGGGTCAAAATCCTCTCAACCAATAGATTTTAGACAAGTTTAAGTTACTATTTTAACCTTATCATTTAGATTTAACTCTAAGTTAAAAAATTTATCTTTTACCATGTCTTCTTGTTTTCTTACACTATAGGGTTAATAAACATACTATAACAAGACAAAAAAACCTCAATTGGTTCATTATTAATATATATAACCTTATCGAAGTCATTGGGCAGATCCTTATATTTTTAGAAATAAAATAACAATTAATAATATAATATTTGTTTTAAAAACTATTTTATGTCAATTTTGACACTATTTGGTAATTGATTTTGTGAAATTCATAACAGCTTGATTAGTTCGAAAAACTTTACTTCATCCGATACTAATATGTCATATTATCCTATAAAATTAGTTTAATTTATTAAATGTCTCAACTTACATTTATTTGGGTATCTAAAATATCATTTTTTTAATATTTCCTTAATAAGGTAATTACTACATCATCATTGTGTTATAAATAAATTATATTATTTAAAGTCTAAAAATTATAATTAAAATACCATTATTTAGGGAATATTATTAGTTTTCTCATGAATATTTATAGATGAATTTATCTTATTTATATCCCAATATTAAAAATGTTTTAGTTATTAAACATTGATTTTAACTATTTTAACTCTTGTTTAAATAAAATAATATTAAATGTTATGATCTAATCAATGTAAACCTAAATAGTCATATTTTATTCCTAAGGTTGTTTTTGGTCGAATTAAACTTATCCAATAGAATTATTCCATCTGTTAGGGTAATAATAATATCATTTTTACCCTTAATTACCCTATTTACTTTTAACCATGGTATATAAATGTAAAAAGTTACTTTTCACCCAAAATTATTTTCATCTCATTGAACCAAATTTTATTTACTGATATCATCCGTGTCTCTTGGATTTTTGAAATTCCACTCACAGAAGTGGTAAAATTATGTTTTATGTAAATTTTCAAACTCTCCTTGGAGGTGGGTAAAAGACGGTGAAAAGTTCAATAAAATTTTTATATATCTAAAATTATTATAAAATGACTCCAGTGAATTACTTTGAACATATATATGTACTATATATCAATTTTTATCTAAAATTAATTTCAATAAAATAAATAATTATTTAAATAAAAAGACGATTTTTAAATAGTAGCCCAGTGTTTTCACTATTCATAAAAAATTGTATGTTTTCAGAAAAAACGAAAATTCACTCTATGCTAATTTCGATATTCTAAATCCAAAATTCAAGTCAATTTTGAATGATAAAATTTATAAAATTTCAAAATGTGGGTATTAATATTCATAACAGCTAGTTTTAATAATATTTTAATAGGATATCGTTGTTTAGTGAAACTCGATATTGCGTAAAACACAAGCTATCGAGGAAGGTCATGATTGCGTGTAAAGAAAGACAAGATAGTATTTTGTGTAGTGAAAGATTCCTTTGATGATGTATATAACATAAAAAAAATATTCCTCATAATGATATCGGGTGTTACATTCTACCCCCCTTAAAATGAATTTCGTCCTCGAAATTCGTCACTTTGTAACAAACAGATAAGGATACCTCTCCCTCATCATATCCTCAAGCTCCCATAGAGGTTCTTCTAATTGGTGGTTCCTCTATAAAACATTAACTAGGCATCTGGTCTTGTTCCGTTGGAAATTTTCGCTATGATCTAGAATCTCTATCAGCTGCTCTTCATAAGAAAGATCTTGCTCTAGCGGTAAAACTTCTGAGTTGAGTACATGTGAAGGATCAGGTACGTACTTTCTCAGGAGAGAAACATGGAACACATCATGAACTTTGAGAAAGATTCGGTGGATGCTCCAATCGTTAAGCTACCTTCCCAACACGATCCAGTATATCAAAAGGATCGATATACCTAGGGCTCAGCTTTCCCTTCTTTCCAAATCTCATTAATCTCTTCCAAGGAGATATTCGTAAGAACACTTTATCACACACTTCAAACTCTAGGTCTTTTCTTCGGTTATCGGAATAACTTTTTTGTCGACTATGATCTTCTCTTATGTGTTGTTGAATAGATTTGACCTTTTCTCCCATCTCATCAACAAGATTAGGTCCTAATAGCTTTCTTTCCCCAACTTCATCCCAGCAAGTTGGATTCATTCATTTCATTCTATAGGGAGCTTCATAATGAGCCATCTAAATAGTGGAGTGAAAGATATTATTATAAGAAAATTCCACAAATGTTAGGTGTTGATCCCAACCACCTTTGAAATCCATAGAGCAAGATCTAAACATACCTACTAGAGTTTGAACTCTTCTCTCAGACTGACCGTCTGTATGAGGATGATAAGCATTGCTGAAACTCAACTCTATATCCAGAGTATGGTAATGACATCTCCAAAACCTTGAGGTAATCCTCGGATCCTGATCAGATATAATGGAAAGTGGTACATCATGATATCTTACCACTTACTTTACATATATCCTTGCAATCTGATCAAGAGATAAATCTTCTCAAATAATAATGAAGTGTGCCGACATTGTAAGACGATCAACTATGACCCAGATAGTATTATTACCTTTGGATGTTTTAGTAAATCCTTTGACAAAGTCCATAGTGATGTTTTCCCATTTACAATCTGGTATGGATAATTTTTGTAACATCTATTTAGACTTTTGTCTCTTGGTATTAACTTGATGACAAACCAAGCATCGAGAGACGTATTCAGCTACATCTCTTTTCATGCCATCCCACCAGAAGTACTCATTCATGTACCTATACATCTTTGTGCTCCTAGGATGAATTGAGAATGAAGAACTAAAAGCCTCATCCAGTAGCACCTTCTTTAATTCTGGGATGGGAGGAACACACACCCAATTCCTAAAACTTATTATCCCATCACAATCAAGGTTGAATTCAGGATCATTTCATACCTTCTTTTGTAACTCTACATCTTTTTTTGTGCATCTTTAATATTCACATGTATAGATGGCTGAACATTCATTTGATAAAGATAAGAATTTTGCCCTTCTATTATAATTCCATGATCTATCATTTGTAAATCCATAAATATTGGATCTTTTGTGATCCTCATCATGGATAAGCTAACATGGTCTTGTCGACTTAATGCATCTACCCCCTTGTTTGTTGTTCCAAGGTGGTAATGAATCGAGCAGTCATAATCTTTAATCAGCTCCAACCATCATCTTTGGATCATATTCAGATCCTTTTGTGTGAAAATATACTTTAAACTTTTATGATCAGTATAAATATCACACCTTTCACTATAAAGATAATTCATCCATATTTTAATGCAATGATTACTGCAGCTAACTGAAAAAAATGAGTTGGGTAATTTTACTCATGGATTTTCCACTGTCGTGAGGCATAACCTATCATCACGTCATTTTGCATGAGAACACACCCCAATCCCTTCTTGGATGAATCACTATTGATCACAATCCTTTCTCCACTACAAGGCAGTTTGAGCACAGGTGCACTGTATAACTTTCCTTTTAACTCCTTGAAATTATCTTCACACTCCTCTATCCAAGTGAACATAACTCCTTTTCGAGTCATCCAGGTGATTGTATTAGATAATCGTGAAAAATCATTCACAAAATGTTGATAATATCCAGCCAAACCAATAAAACATCGAATCTCATTTACTCTTGTTGGTCTCAACCATCTTTCGATAACATCTATTTTTGTTGGATCCATAGATATCCCCTCTTTTGATATTAGGTGACCCAAAATTGAGCTTTTTTGAAGCCAATATTGACACTTGATAAATTTGGCATAAAGCTTATCTGTTCTCAGGGTCTTCAATACAATTCTCAAGTGATCTTCATGTTCTTTCTTGCACTTTGAATAGACAAGAATATCATCTATAAAGACTACCACAAACTGACCAAGATAGTCTCTAAATACTCTATTCATTAGATCTATGAAGATATCAGGGCAATTACTAAGACCAAATGGCATCACTATAAATCCATAGTGTCCATACCTTGTACAGAAAGCTGTCTTTGGTATATCCTCCATTTTTACCCTTAATTTATGATTCCCTGAATGAAGACCAATCTTGGTATTGAGCTCCATGTAGTTGGTCAAATAAGTCATCAATGCATAGGAGAGGATATTTTTTTTGATAGTGATCTTGTTAATGACTCGATAATCAATGAATAGTCTCATTGATCCATCGTTATTCTTAACAAACAGAACAGGTGCTCCCTAAGGTGACACATTAGGGTGTCTGAATCCCATATCACGATTCTCTTAGAGTTTCTTCTTCAATTCATGCACCTCAATTGGTTCTGTTCTATATGGTGTCTTTAAAATAGGTCGACCACCCGATATGAGTTCTATTAAAAACTCAACTTCACGATTTGGTGGAAAACTAGGTAATTCCTCCAGAAAGGAATCATCAAACTCCCATATACTGGGAATATTCTTAATCGTGAGTTTATCTAAAACTATTTGAGATAAATAACCATCCTTTAGTGGAATCAAGACCCATAATATGGAAGAAATTTCTACTAGAATGTTATGTTTATTCTTGCATCGATAGACGATCATAGATTGATCTAGAATATGAAATGCGACTTCCCTTCATTGAAAATTGATATGATCTCCATATAAAGAAATCCAATACATGGCAAGAAACACATCAAATTCCACTATAGGAAGGATCACATGGTTTGCAGGAAGCACATTCCTACAAACTTCAATCGGAGAAAAATTATAATCTTTTGATGCAACTGTTTTTCCATTAGGGGTTGTCACAACTAACTCAACATCTAATTGATGAGGTAATATGGTGATACCCTTAGAAAATTCTTCAGAAATAAATGTGTGGGTGGATCTTGAATCAAATAAAACATTTTCTACTTTAGATTGGATGGTAATTGTACCTTTCCCTAATTCGTTATCATACAACACATCGTTGATAGAAATTGCATGTGACTTTCCTTTATCTTTAGCCTTAAGAGTTTGTTAACGTAGATCATCATCAAAAACCCCTTGGATTAGGGAATTGATTGGAATAATGACCCATTTCCTTGCACTTGTAATATTGAATTGTAGGAGGTGCACTCTGTGTAGCCTTATCTTTGATCGCATCACTAGACATCTTCATCCCATCATTGCGGCATTCAAATTCCTGTTGACCTTATTTTCCACATTTGAAACATTTATATTTCCATTTTAGTCAACTCCCTCCATGTTTCTTTCCAAACATTTAGAATAAGGGAAAACTCATCTTCTTTTCAGTGTGGTCTTCAGATTTCCCTTTGAATTCCATTTTCCCCTTATTATCAAACCCGTATGACTGATGGGTTACTCCAATATCCATCTCAACCTTGAGAGCATATCAAACGATTTACTCATAGCTATTGAAGTCCCTTATGGATAAATCCATTCAAATACTTGGTCTTAAGCCACTAAATAATTGATCGATCTTACTCTCAAGTTGGATAATAATCCCAGAAGTGTACCTCTCATGTCTTGTAAAATGTGCATCAAAGGTACCAATAGATTAATCATCCTTTTGCTTTAGTTCAAGAAACTCTTTCTCAATATTTGTTGGAATAATACAAGGGATGTATTTATTTAAAAATATTTTCTTGAACTCATCCCATTAAATGGATTCAATTTCATCCCTTTGCCTCATATTGTTGATAATATTCCACCATTGATCAACTTCACCTTCCAAATGATATACTGCTAAGATGACTTTATCATGTTCAGAACATTGAAGAATTGAAAATATTTTTTAGTGGTACTGATCTATTGTTCAACCACTGATGGATTAGTAGACCCACTGAATGAAGGTGGACGCTGACTCATGAAGGATTCAACAGAATGTTTCTCCTTCCTTTTCTCATTTTGAAGACCTTCATGATTCATAGCTTGAGATAGTTTTGTGATCATGGCAACAAGATTTTTCATTTCAGCTCCCATAATTTTTGGTTGCTCAGGAGGGTAATCATTTCATTGCCCGTCACATTCGCCATTAACACGGTTCCTTTGGGTTCCATCCTTTGACTAAAACCAAGAATCATAGTGCGAGCAACAAAAATTATAATAGGAAAAACACATAATCAAGAATAAAATTTCACACTTATGGTCTTATCATTGGTTGTTCATGGCCATTTCTAATACACTATGATTGCATTCTATTCTTAGTGTTATGATTAGGGTTCTTACTAAGGCTTTCACATCCAAGTTTCCAAAGGTTGACTATACCTTTACCTCTAATACCAACTATAACGACCCATAATTAACATACATTATTATTACTTCTGAATTGAAGTGCACTTATTACAACATATAACAAAACCATGAAAGGACATATAGGTATAGTGTCTTTAGAAACTGGGAAACATAAACAACTGGTTCATAAAGCATCTACATTGTCTCCCGATTATTTCATCATATCTAGAATCCCTTTTTGGCATATCATACTTAATACCATTCTTCCTAACCTGGGGAAAAGAAAAAATACAAAAGGGTGAGCTCAAATGCTCAGTAAGGGTAAACAAAAGAAATATCAATCACCTCAAATTCAAAAGAATATAACATTTTAGAAATCTTAACATGAAAAAGAGATCATAATTTCATAACACGGGATAAATCAAAGTAGTGAAATGTAACCCCAATAATCATAACATAATACATGAAACATTTTGGCATACACACATAATCATAGAGAATCATTTCATAGTAGTCAAGATTCATTTCCAAAACTATCTTAGCAGAAAAAGTCCATTTCGGAACTGAGTTCAATCCTTGTTTCAGTCCTATATCACATAACCAGATTAACCAACTGTTCCATCCATGTCTATCTCATGAGATACAAATCATTACACAATGCATTGGAGGGAGATATAGGTCCCACCCATCTCATAATGAAACCATTCTTATGTGTTCCACAAGATCATAATTCATACATCATAACATAAACCATGTAATAAAAATGGTATTCTTAAACATCATGCCATCATATAATAAATCATATAAGATAGAAGGACATCATAAAAATAATTCCATCATAACATAATCATATAAATGTAAGAATAGGGATAGAAACAGAACCCTATATTATCTTATATGGAAAATAATTTTGATAAAATTCTTGAACTCCATTCTTGACGAAAATATCGTTTCTATTTCAAAGACATTTTTCATTTCTTAACATGTCATTAAATATTAAACTAAATTACGTTGATTAAAAATAAAATTGAAAAAATTTAATGGAAGAATCATGGAAATAATGTTCTAAAAATCCATTCCTTCTGTATAATTTAATGAAAAACATTCTTCTCGTACTTTGGCCGGAAAGCCAAAAAGTACGTTGTACTAAAAATGACATAATATTCTTTTCACATCTTTTAATAAAAACACACAGAAGGGTAAAATTGGATTTAAACAATTTTATTAGGATAGAAATAATATTACATATTTAGGAAACATGGATGTGGATGATAAATATTCCCCTGTTAACTCTGAAGTATAAACAATCTCAGATAAAAATGAGATTTCTAGATTTTCCCTTACCTTAGGTCCGATTTGATTCATACATGTTTGGACCTCCTGTATAATGATTTTAATAATGTTAATTACTTATTACAGATTCTTACTTATTGTTATGATATCATATATGGTCATATTCTTAGCTTCTTATTAGTAATATTTCATTGTTACTTATTATTCGGGTGTTTATTGCTTTTTGTTCTTATGTGTGTTTTGTCGAATAAATTCTTATTATTATTTTTTGGATATAGATAACTCATTTATAGAGATTTATTGGTGTTTTATATATCATATTTATTCATTCAATTCATTTATATAATCATTATGTAATGAAGATCATGTAGAACGAGTCACATCACATTTTGGAGACGGTAGGCCGTACGTACGCACGAGCGATGATATTGTTCCCATCATTGTGGAATTGTATTGAAGTGTTTGTATACTATTTCAGAATCAATATCACTTTAGAATAATCATATATAATTATTTTTTACACCATTATACCCATCCAAGTATGGTGGTGGTGGAAAACAGATTACACCACGGCGTGGAGACGGTATTCCGTACGTACGTACGCGTGGTGATTTCGTTTTCCAAAGGATGTATAGAAGGTGAAATATGGTTGTTTAATATTTATAGTAACATATAATTATATGAGTGATTCTATTTTTATTACTTCATAATGAAAAAACTAATGAATAGAATGTTGAATAAGAAATGAAGTTGAAAGAATCCGTAATGGATATTACCTCTTCTTTGAAGCACCTCTTCTTAACCTCCACTTAGGGCACTAAAATTGGTCTTTGAAGACGACCGGGACATCTAAGATGTTTCTAGGGAAGTGGAGAAGAGAAATTTGTAGGGTTAGGACAATCTTGATCGCTCAAAGTGGTGTGAGGAAGAGAGGGAGTAGGTTCCCTTTTATAAAGGAGGAGAGGGGCACTTTTGGAAAAACTTAAAATATTATTTTATAATAAAGTCATATTGGGTTTTTAATAGCTCCAAATTGATTTATTTTGAAGCTAAGGTGGGGTTGGGTCGAAATAATCTCAACAAATAGATCTTAGAAAAGTTTAGGTTACTATTTTAACCTCATCATTTAGATTTAACTCTATGTTAAATAATTTAGCTTTTACCGTGTCTTCTTGTTTTCTTACACTATAGGGTTAATAAAAATACTATAACAAGCCAATAGAACCCCAAGTGGTTCATTATTATTATATATAAAAATATTTCAGTCATCTGGCTGATCCTTAGATTTTTAGGAATAAAATAACAATTAATAATATAATATTTGTTTTAAAAACTATTGTATGTCAATTTTGTCAATATTTGTTAATTGATATTTGTGAAAATCATAATATCATGATTAGTTCTAAGAAAGTTAATTAAACCAATAATAATATGTCACCATAACCTATAAAATTATTTTAATTCATAAAAATTCTCAAATACCATTTTTTTGGATTTTTATAATATCAATTTTGTTAATATTTTCCTAATAAGGTAATTACTGCATCATCATTGTGTCATAACTAAATTAAATTATTTAAAGTATAAAAATTATAAATAAAATACAATTCTGTAGGAAATATTCTTATCTTTATAATGAATATTTATAGTTGAATATATCTTATTTATATCCTTATATTAAAAACGTTTTATTTATTAATCATTGATTTTTACTATTTTAACTCTTCTTTAAATAAAATAAAATTAAATGTCCTAATCAAATCCAGGTTGACCAAAATGGTCATGTTTTATTCCAAAGGTTTTTTGGTCAATTTAAAATTATCAAATAGAATTAGTACATGTTTTAGTATAATAATATTATCATTTTTACCCATAATTACCCTATTTACATTTAACCATGATAAATAAAAGTAAAAAGTTACTATTCACCAAAAATTATTTTCATCTCATTGAACAAAATTTTACTTATAGATATCAACTGTGTCTCTTGTATTTTTGAAATTCCACTCATAGAAGCGGTATAATTATGTCTTATGTAAATTTTCAAACTCTCCAAGGAGGTGGATAAAAGACGGTGAAATGTTCAATAAAATTTGTATATATCTAAATTTATTATAAAATTACTCCAATGAATTAATTTGAACATATATAGGTATTATGTATAAATTTTTACCTAAAATAAATTTAAATAAAATAAATAATTATTTAAATAAAATGGTGTTTTTTAAATAGTAACCTAGTGTTTTCACTGTTCATCAAAAATTGAATGTTTTCAGAAAAAAACAAAAAATTCATCCTAGGCTAATTTCGATATTCTAAATCCATAAATGAAGTCCATTTTGAATGATAAAATTTATAAAATTTCAAAAAGTAGTTATTACTATTCGAAATGGCTGATTTTAATAATATTTTAATATTATTTCGTTGTTTAGTGAAACTCCGTATTCCGTACAATGCAAGCTATCGAGGAAGGTTTTGATTGCATGTAAAGTAGGTCAATCTAGTGTTGTTTGTAGTGAAAGTTTCCTTTAATGATATATATAACATAAAAAAAAATATTTCTCATAAAAATATCTGGTGTTACACACATGTATCCTCTGGGATATTACATTGGTTGTAGGAACCCTAATTAAACTTGATAATGAGAACAGAATTCACATGTATGGTCACTTCTCTTAGATTTTGGTCAAGGTTGACCTTTCTTTCCCTATTGTTGGGATTTTTTATTTTATTTCTGGCGATTTTAAATTTGAATATACTATTTAATTTCATTATGTCCTTTATTTTTTCCATAATTTCTCAAGTATTAGGCATGATGAGGGATATTTTCATAGAGTATTGGGATGCTCTAATGGAAAAATGAATGGACACCTTGTTGACAAGTGTAAATTAAAAATACCATTTGAAAGTTATTTTAATCCTTTACTGTATGTATTTTTGAAGAAGGTCACCCTAATGGGTTGAAGGATTTTGCTCCGCATTCTCCCATTAAGTTGAAACTGATGCATAACAGTAGATATAGGATAATTAATGGGGGAATGGCCTCTTATACCGATGATGTGGATAGAATAAAACATGTCGGCTGTCACTTTGATAGTGATGATAGGGGGTGATGTTATATCTTCTAGGTAAATTTACAATATTTATTAAAATTATGTCTATCATTGGTTCTAATGTTCAACATGAGTCCTCCCATTATAAATGTGGTGATCTGGGCACTGATAGAAATGATAATGGTGTGGAATTGGATTCGTTGATTATTTAGATGATCTATTTTCACATAAATGGAAGTTGGACACTGGTTCCCTCCACATCAATGGAGACTATCATATTGTTGTTTAGAACAGTAATCATGTCCCTTGGATAGTGGTCCTCATCTCAAATTTCTTTGAAATTGCATCTGATTCTCAAAAATATGTGTTGGATGCATCGGTAATCACTGATGCATCTAATGTAATAGAGGTAGTGAAGGCTTCCATTGAGTATTATGTGAAATCAGATGCTTCTTAGGAGAATGTGTTGGGTGCGTTATAATATGCTACTATTTCTTATTCCACAGTAGTAGTGGAGGCTTCCATAGAATATATTATTCATGTTGCTGCATCACCTAAAAATGGCATTGTGCAACACTATATTTTTATGAAGATGGATTCTATTAATTATCAAGACTTCGATTTGATCTATTTTGAGAGGAATGAGATAAAAGGTACTAAAAATAAAACAAAATAACTTGTTAATAATGCATATTTACTTCATTTTATAATCAATCATGATTCAAAAATGGACTTATAGATAGTTCATCTGTAAATGAGGACATTTCAGATGTCAACCACTATACTAAGGGTGATAAATATTTTTATGTTGATCCTGATATTTTGAAAAATGATCAAACTAGTACCTAAAGAATTTATGTGGAATATGGACTCTTGGAAACTAATGATTATAGTGGTTTATAGCATACCCCGAAGCAGTGGAGGATGGGAAGACACCCAAGAGTTTAAGGTAGATACCGTTGAATGGGTGGTAGAAATAATGTATGATTGGTGTTACTCTTTATTTAGTTTCTATGGTCAATTTTATCAACTTTACATCGCATTTATAATTATTATCTGTTTGTACTATTTTTTAGAATTATTATCTTGGGCCATGGAGGTTCTCTATTGTCTTCACTATTCTGGTATTCATATCAATTACAAACATATTGAAAATATTACATGTATAGTAAATAAATATATGTAAAAATAAATGTTAAAAAATTATTTAATATATGTGAAACATCATTAATGAATATATAATAAACAGTGAATAAATTAAATTAATTATTTTAAAAAAAATATTCTATATTTTATTCATAACATTTATGTGATTAAAAACAGACCTATGTAAACATACACATCTAAACACACACACACATACATAAAAACATTTATATACACACATACACATACATACATGTAGTTACACATGTACATATATGAGGAATGATTAGTTATTGAGCATGCTCGACACTATAATTATGTTAATTTAAATAAATGTACATCAAACACATAGAATTTGAGACAATAAATGCCACCAAAACGTGAAAGTGGCCAACTCGTCACCCCAAAAAAGTCCCCAGAACAATTTAAAAAGAATGATGACCCACATCAAATGCCCAAAGGTCTAGAAATAATAGCACTATCTAAAGCATCCATGATATGTCCAATAGATTCCCACCCTGAAGATCTCGCACACCCAACCGCATCAATGGGACATGCCAAAATCATTTCAACAACGGTCATAATCATAGAAACCCAATCATTCATGCAGATGACATTTCAATGCCCATCACTATCATCGTTCATGCGATTGTGGTCACCCCCAAAGTATGTCATCGTAGGTGTCAGTGGTATCACTTCATTAGTGGGAGATGCACACTATCAGCATCACATATCATCGATAGCTCTAGGTATGTGAGACCATCACCCCTAACACGGTCCCATACCACCGTAGGTCATCCTGTAACCACCTACCCATCAACACATAGGAAATATTCAACCAATATAAAAATAAGAAACACCTAAAAATGCCTTAAAATGGACTTGAAAACACACAAAGACACAATAGAGTTATGACCAATATAAATAGTTTCAACCTCGCAAAATAGTGATTTTTGTTACATACCATCATCCACCAAGGTCATCAACTTCTAGGATACATGAACTTGTTCCACATTCCATGGTTTTCCAAATCCCTACAGCTCGAGGTTATCACAGTTCTTACCCTGGAGGTCACCCTTTTCCTGATCCGCACGATGTCCCATAGAAAAAGTCATACCGATATTGACCAAACTCGCCATCAAATAGAATCACTTCTCATTAGGGTCCCACAACTATCAAACACCACCAATGGGACACACCATCATCTCCACGTACATCCCTACATGTTGCCTCCATTTCGAGCACCCATCGCAGACCAAGTATATCTTGTGGTCAACTCAAATATGTGAAGTGCCTCAACCACTTATCTTATCACCGTTATTTCAAAGCCAACCATCCAGTATTTACAAGTAAAAACAAGTGACCCACACTACAAGACACTGATCCATCCATTAATCATCATTCATGTCTCATCGTATACTATAAAAGTCCCAACCACTGCCTCCCACTACATGTAGCAGGGTTCCCTACAACCAATCCATAGAACCAACTTTTAATTACCTACATTAAGTTAACACAGCTTTTGATAGTTTTCATCAGTCAAATGCGTTCACCATCCCCATAATCAGTCGGGGTACACCGAAAGAAATCTCCACCATCATCCCTCTTATCTGAAATTAACTTTAACAATTATATCCAAATGTGTAGAAAGCAATAAAAAAATACCTCCTTATGTCATACCACATCAAATTGAGAATTATCCTCATAGGTCCTCAATTTGGAAAGATCATTGAATTGATCCCTATAGTATTGTAGAGAGATAGTCTCTCCTCTTGAGAGATAATCCATCTTCCACTTCACATGTACATATATTTCAAATAAATTAATAATAAAATAAATAAACTATAAATGACAAGATCAATGGATTCAAATCCATGGCCCTAGAAAATTTATTAAAAATAAAGAGTTAATTCCAAAAAAAATGATGGAGATGAATGCTAAAAGTGATACACATGTCACCACCATACTAACATAGAACCCTCCATAGTCATCATTTTTAGGTCCACCATCCTATCCATGTGAGCATCACATATATTTTGTTGTCTGAATCTCCTCCATCTCTCTGTAGACTTATAAAATTTTCTTTCATCATCTAGATGTGATGGGTCATCAATATCACTTTGTGATCCAAGAATCTAATATTTATCCACTAATGGTTCAGTAATAATTCATGAAATTATTTATTAGTAGCAATCGTATCATGTTTTGTTGTATCATCTGAGGTAATGATATCATTAAGAGGTTTATACATAGTAAATCCTTGGTTGATGTAAATTTATCCATGTGAATTATTCCCAAATAGAAATAAGATTCCAACTGTTGATACACATTTAAAACCAACACTTTTAATAAAGGGGTAAATAATACAGCCATCTCCTATATTAGAATATAGAAATCCCCCTATAATCCTACTTTTGTTCTTAATTCCCTTATTCTCAATACTATCAAAATAGAAGGCCTCAAATTCTATGAAATTAATGGAGTCATGCATTTCAAAAAAAATTAGGTGCAGTAACACCCTCCTAACCACTCATTCCATCATAATAAGAAAGGGAATAAAAATATTATACCTCTATACACATTTGGACTATGATATCTTTTACTTTTTGGGATTTTCTAATGATCCCTGTATTTCCAGTGAAGGTCGTGACAACATGTGAAGATTATTTCTCCCCGAAACCCTCACTCATATCACATACAAAAGGAGTGGCCTCCATGCTTCACCCAGAATCCTTAACCATTATAGTGGAAGTCCTAGGAGTTTATTCTTATAGAATCACATGTGAAATATTAAAACTACATCCTTTACTATTACCATTGAAAATAAATCCATAATCTACCATTACATCATCATTTGAACCATAAATGGATCCATCCTATTATATTCTTTCTTGTTGTTCATCATCGTGATGGGAATGTTCATTTTTATCATCAGGAGTAGCCAAATCTATGGCTAAACTACCAGGAGCCTCTTTAAAGATAAAAAAGGTGTGATATTTTTTTTACAGATTGTGAGTTCATAATAATAATGGTGTTTCATTTGTTCCACTTACCAACACTACTAAGAATAGATAGCAGACCATCCCTCAAATTCTCAACGTTAGAAGACACCTGAAGTGATTCCTAGTATGGGTTTCCCAATTGGACATCAACAAAATAATCCTTCCATCAACTCTCTGGACTACTAAAATATAACTGAGATCCCTTATCATGGTCCTCAACTTCAGCACCATTATGAGATGAGCTAGTGACATCCGGAGGGGCAAAAATGGATCTATTACCTTCTTTGGTGTCAACCAACACATCAACAAAGGAAGTGATTCTTGAACTGAATTATTTACACATTATTTTAATGGACTATAAAGAATGGTAACCTTATCAGAAGTCAGAGAAGAGGAAACAACCCCTTCCATGTATTTCATCATGATTATCAAAGGTTCCAATATTTAGCCCCTATATTAGTAGACAACCTAAACTTGCGGTAATCAATAAGTTGTCCAAATTTCATTCAATTCATGCATCTCATTCATTTAAGGGAGTGATCTCTAACATGTATAATGCACAATCATTTGAGGAAAAAATCATGGAAAATAATACTCAAAATCATGGTTGAATATAAAGTTACTAGAAACAATATACACTTTGTCAACAAGTTCTTCACTGAGAATATGTTTTACCAAAATTTAGGAATAGTGATTATAACTAGACATTTCAGTCTCCTTGTCAAATATGATTTGTGATCCCACAATAAAATAAATATCACAAAGGATTCTTGGATGCCAAAAAAATCAATTCAACCCATTAGAATGAATCAAAGACTATGAAATTATGTCCTTGGCCTAAAATGGATCAAACTAAGGGGCCCAGTATTGAAATCAAAGGACCCATGGCTGAAAATTTACAAATCCACTCCTCCATGAATTCAATTCTTGCCCATGAGAAGGAATATTTATATGAAAATAACACATACTAATTGACACCATTTACCAATTGTAAAATACCCATACATGGAGAAACTATTTCATAATATCATCAAGCTTCCATCCTTCATCAGTTAGCTGAGAGGTTATCTACACAATAATGGAGGGTTCACAAGACTCTATCCATTCTTCAAAGAACATAGGGTTTGATTAAAAAAATGTGAGTGAGCTATATCAAGAGATCTAATTGATGGCCGATTCCATGTCACTCCAAAAACCAGGGAAGAATCATTACCAAGATGAAACCCATACCCACATTGTAGTTACAACTGTTGACACATTAGACGTAGCAAAATCACTAGGTTCTGTAGAGAGAGCAAGGGGAACCCTTAATTGGATAATTGCCCACTGCGCCTTCTGGCTATGTAATGGGTCTCCCTCTACCTAGTTTAAGAGGCATTTTCTTCACTTTAATAATAAATGAGGCCTTGGCCCCAACATTAAAAAATATATTTATATTTATATTTATATTTATATGTATTTCTAATTATAAATAAACATTTTTATAAATATTTGTATATTAATATAAATATAATGTTATAATAATATATATTTATATTAATATATATAAATAAATAAATATATAATTATAATTATACACTTATAAATATATATATATAATTAAATATATATCTTTTAATATATAAATATATATGATTATAAATATAATAAAAAAATTTATTATTTAAATGTAGTTATTTTAGTTATATAATTATCTAAATATATTTAGATATATTTATAATTTTATAAATACATTTAAAAAAATTATATATATATATTTTAATTATTAAAAAATAATTATATATGATATTTATATTAATTATAAACAAGAATTTTTTAATTAATTTTTATAAATAAACATTATTTTTTGATTAAAAATATGAAAATTATATATATAATAATAACATGTTTTATTTGATGTTTTTGTCCATGCAAAGAATAGAGCTGAAAAAGATCCCTGATTATCAGTTCTTTTAGCCCGCATTGAAAAATATGACCCTTTTATTAGCTCATACTATTGAGTATTGATAAAAGCATAAACTACTTATGCCATAATTTGTGGTAGTAATGGAAGGAAAAATAATTGTGTGATTAAAAAAACCAATAACCACTGTAGAATAAAGGATGTGATGAAATGTTGGTGGATGTGAAATAATATAGATGAGAGAGAGGATGGTAGTTAAAGAAATAAGGAAAATTAGGATTTTCTGGATTGATTTAAAATGATTTCCTCTTATTATAGTGATGAAAATGAAGGTGTGTAGAAACACATAATGGTTGTTAAAGTATTCTACATATTAAAGGTAACACTCTAAAAAGGATCGGTAAACAATATTTTAAGAAACCATATGTTCATGGATGGAAAAGAGAAGGATTTTCCTTTTTCAATATTTATTAATTCAGATGACAACCAAGAGTGAAAGGATTCTCTATAATCAGCCGTTTGTACTTAGATTATCATAAAATAGATAGTCAGTGGGAACTAGAAGATGTTGATTGTAAAAGAATGCATTGAACAAATTACGAAAATGAAATTGAACATATTAAAAGAAAAATCAAATCATTTCAATATGAAACTACTAAAAAAACAATGTGTAAATATTCAAGAGGTATTAACCTTAATTCTTAGATTATTCATCTCAAAAAAGGAATACTATAAAAATAAGAATAAGAAACAAATCACCTATATCAAACTAGATTTATTCATCCTTTCTAAAACATCTTCAACTCCTGCATCCATATTATTCTCATATCCAGATGTACTCACACATCCCATTACATTCCCTCCACTTCCATCTCTCTAAAATTATCTAGAGAATGTGAATGTCAATATTCATGCAATTAATCTCACCTTCAATTAATTGATACTACTGACCACCAAATTCCACAACCTCATTTTGTGATGCTAAGTTGAAGTGGAAAATTATTTTTCCTTTTTTCATTGTGCTGTATTTTTTAAAAAATGTTATATAAACACAAATATATATATATATATATATATATATAATATGATATCATGTTATATAAATAATATTATATGATTTATATATAATGTTTATGTCTAATTACATGTATTTGATGAATGTATTATAACACATGTATTTAATACATGTAATATTAAATATATATTTGATATATATTTATCTCTCCTAATTAGTGTTATAATCATATACTATCCATTATGAATGGATTAATTGGATTTACAACTCATTGAATAGGATTTAATGAGTTATTTTAATTTATATGAATACATTTAGTAAGGTCAATTTTTGTAAATTATTGAAATGCTATATGTATGGCTATATAAAGGGATGTGATACCGCCTATTGAAAAAAAAATTTAGAGCGAGCATGTCATTTATATATTCCTTCCACTCTGTTGTTCATTGTCTGAGATAAAGGAAGCGACACCCGTTTAGCATTCTAGTATCCTTAGGATACAGGCACAGATCCATTCACTAGGGTGAAAATATGTAATGGAGAGTATGCCTCTCATTTCTCTATTCCACTAACACTATTGTTTATTGTCTATGATAAAGGTGCCAACACCCCTTCTATATTCGATTATCCTCAGGATATGATCAATGTTCCTTTGGCGGGTGTACCACCTACAACCAAGGGTGCTTTTCTTCACTGCAATATGATATTCACCAAGAATTATCCTTCACTAAGGAAGATGAAAATTGTCCTTAGTGATTTATATGTACATTAATTTAGATGTTTTATTTATACATTGATTCTCGAAGATAGATCTACCTATGTTTGGTTTTTATTCTACTACATATGATTATACAATGAGCATACACACTCCAATAGTAATATTGGAGTGTAGGATTATATGACAAATCAATATGTAAATTTATTTATGAAAAATACATTTTTAAAATTAAAGTTACATTTTTCATTTTTGAAAATAAAATAGAAATATTTCATATATATTACTCTTGTTTATGGAAATTAATAAATTATTTATTTTAATTAATAAAAATCAAATTTTAATTGAATATTTTTTTAAATGGTTGGGGTCAAAGCCTCAATTTATTATTAAATCAATGACCTCTTTCGACTGCGTAGAGGGAGACCCATTACATAGCATGAAGGCCCAAGGCCAAGTGGCCTAAACATAAGGCTTGAAAGCCCATATTATTCCCCAAAGGACCCCTCGGTGAAAAGTACTTCTACAGTACCCACACTACTACAGTACCTACTACATTACTGGCACCGCTACAGTACCTGCTGCAGTCCTCCACTACTACAGTGTCGATGCTTCAACAGTATTCCACTACAAAAGTACTGCTACAATGCCCTTCTATAGTACTCCTACAGTTCCCAGAAATTCTCCCTACCTGGATTTGATCCTAGGTCAATTAGATGCCAAGAAAGGGGATGTACCAATATGGTATAGGCTCATTGGCTTAATTAAATTATTTATATTTTTGAATCGTTTATTAATAATGGAAAATTTATTTTGAAATATTTATATAAATTTATAAGAGTTTTACAAATTAATTAACTCTAAAAATTTTATGGTTAATTGTTGAATATTTTTTAATTACCTTTTGCAATTATAAATCCCAGGATTAATGATATAGAAGTAAATGGATTATCTAGAAATCCAAAAATGATATTTATAAAATTCAAATATAAATTATATTTATATTATATAAAATTGTTTATATAGTAGACATTGAATTTGAATTTTTTTGTTCATGGAATATCACATAAATAACATTTAATATAAAATGTGAGGGGTTTTATATTAATAAGAATATAACTTTTTTATATTTATATAATTTATAACTTATTTATAATTATCATTTTTTATGAATAGGTAATAAATCTCTCACATTTTGGAAAATAAATTAATTATTAATTTATAAAATTTTCATAATATTAATGTGTATTTCATATTTAAATATTTTTAAAATTTACAAATTAAAGGGGATTTATTTTGATATTATGTAAGCCACATATAAAGTTGTTTTGATAAATAATGTGATCTAGGTTTAAATAATAATTATGTATATGAAATTTAGATTATTTTAAAGGGTTTACATGATATAAATTTTTTTATAAATAGTTTATAATTCATATAAAATGATATAATTATAAGAAATATGATATATTATGATAAACATGAATTAATTATTATGGGAAAGAAGATAAAGATTTTATATTCAAAATTATGTAATTCCAATAATGATAATGGTGAAATTATAATCACGTTTGTAATTAGATTTTATTTATGAATAGTTTTTATATGTTTATCTCATCTTTAAATATTTGAATCGTTCATTTATTTTAAGGTTATTCCCTATATTATTTATAGTTATAATTTGTTTATATTATTAATAACTATATGATAAAATTTATATGATGAATTTCTTCTATTACAGTGCCTTGGATTTCATGCCTGGATTGATATAATAAAAATTAGTTTCCATCTACATTATATTTAGTTTTTAATTGTAATAATGATATTGAGAGTAGTTGATGGGAATATTTTATGCATATTAGATATTAAAATTTTCATGAATTAAACTCTATCTTATGAAATGTCTCCCTGGGTAGAGGGACTTTCGGTTAGACCAGCAACTGTTATGGAGGATTTCCGTAGCCAGGAAAGTAGATGGGTTTAGCTATATATCACTCTGAGCTTATTCACGTAGAGTTTTCCAATAACATATAACTTTATGTATTTACATGAATTGTTCACGTACAATATACATATGATATATTTGTATTTGTATTAATATGATTAACATATATTGTGGTGATTAACACAAACTTCTGGGTTTTGTAAAGAGTTACACATTAATGTGGTGTGAACACATTAATATGGTGGATTGAATAAGGATTCCCAAAATAAATCATTAGAATCATGCATACACAAAAAGGGAATAAAATATTAGAATATAATTATTACATTAGATGTAATATTTATGAATTTAATGTGAATATTATGTGTATTAAATTGGTAAGACCATAAAAAGAATACTGTTAAATAATAATTGTGAGATTCCTTCCATAGAAACACTTATGAACACCTTGATCATACAAATATGTTATTTCATTCCATAGTTGGGTTAACTTGGATAATATTGTGTAAATATAGAAAGTAATATGATACGTTGGATTATTTAGTGGGTAGTTTTACACTATAACAGGGTGACCCAAATTGTTTTGCAGTAGCTTTTTTTTAGGTTTTCATGGGGTTACACTTTGATGGGAAACCCCAAGGGTTGGGATACAAGAGAAATAATGTTGTGTGAATCCATATGTTGGATTTTGATAAAGGGTTATCCACTCAACTATCCTAGAATGGAACATATTGGGATTAGTATGATTCCCCACCTAAATAACTCAACAGTGAGTTTCACACTGTTGTACGACCATTGTCATAGTGAAATATGAGTCTTGGATCACTAAATGTATATGATATTGAAGTTAATAATCTTTAGTTTTATAAGTTTAATTAAAATTCCATATGAAATGATATTTGAAATGATTTATATATGATTAAAATTTCTTTTGTAGATAAATACATCATCATCATAAAACTAAAATTCATAACAATCCTTAAAATAATGAGTTTATATATGTAACTCATAAGATTTGTATCTTAACAATAGTTCTTGAAAAATAGATATATTCTATATGTCAAAACAAATTCCTTCCTATATAACCATGTATTGAAGTTGTTCAATATGTGAATCTAGTTTCTTATTGATGCGTATAATGATTCATTTTTGTTTTCAATTGAATTTAATGCATAATTGACCCAATGAATTGTAGTCTCATCTACTCAATATGATTGGTTATTTCTGTGACATTAAATAAGATTGAATTATTATTGAAATAATGAATAATTTTTATTAGTCTTGTTATAGTAATGGAATTTATCAAATTTTCATCTATGGAAATTTTTATCAAGATAGATATATTCATGATATGTTTACATGATATTTTCAATGGGTTGAGAATGGATGATCTAGACATATGATATATAGATTCTAATAATCTATAGATACTAAATGTTGGAAAAATATCTAAACCATAGGAATAAAAAATGTTTGAAATCTTCAACAATTTTTTTTCAAAAAGTGTATTAGTAAAAGCCACAACTATCAGGAAAGGAATTTTAATAATATAATGTGATTCGATTTACAAGGATATACCATAAATAGTTTTTTAAACTCTATGAAATTTCCATATTAGGTGAGGATGTTATAGAAATTAATTATTCTAATTTTTATGGGTATATTATATTTTATGCATATTTTATAATGTGTTGTAAATATACATGAGTTCAAAATCAAATTAGTAATTGATCAATCTTGTAGTTTATATAAGTAAATATTTCCAAAATAAATAATTTTAATGTAATGGAATGTTTCAAGTAAATGTGAATCAAATTAAAATATGTGTATCTTAATCTCGATTCACCTATTGGATAACTAATGATGTTTGATAAATAAGGGTTGTTATCAGATGATTAAATATATACACATATATAATGATTCATTGGATTTAAATAACATGTTTTTAGAAAATGATATGCAAAAAATTGTTAGTCCTGGATAAAAGGGTTTATCCATATATTAGTTTAAATATGACGGAATGTATCCCCACAACCCATCTATGCTATATTTTTATAAAATAGTCTTTATAAAAGAAAAAAATTCAAACACAAAGAATACTATATATGATTTTGTAGAAATAGATTATTTTTTTCAAATTCCATTTAAAAGGAAATAAGATTCATTTTTTAAAACAAAATATAGTTTGTGATGAATCTCAGAGTTATATAATGATGATAATACGATGTAAAAGAGGCTATTATGACTATTTATAAAATTAGATATTCTCAAGGTTAAAAGATAAAATATTGGTCTAATTTGAGTTTGAGTGACTTTCCACATATAATACTTTATATTTAGGGTAAGTGACATTAAAAAAGGGAAAACTTTATATTTAATTACAATGATAATGTAAATATCACTATTAATCCAGCTCAGTTACAAAGTGTAAATCAATTTTGTTTCTAAAAGGTTTTGGAAATATTGGTAATGATAAATTTAAATGGTTACATGTGTATACCACCATGAATTCCCTATCACATTATCCAAAAAGTGTTTATGGTATGATGCTAAAAGAAAATATAAATAGATATGTTTGTTACCATAACAAAATAAATACCTTATTATCATTAAAAATGTTCTTAGGATGATGATGATGATATAGTTAGAAAGATTTCTAAGTAGACTACCACAGACCGAATCTGGTCACCATCAAAACTGGCACCCATCCCAGCCTATGACAAAGCCCAAAGGGCGGTCCTGATCCCCATGGGATGGCACAAGTGCCTGAGTATCATAAAATAAAAATTGGGAATGATTTACCAGAGTTTATAAACATAAAATGTCATATAATTCCAATAAAATAAATCTAATTTTTTTAAAAAATCACCATTTACAAAATTTCAGAAATGAATTACACAAATTAAAATAGTGCTGAAAGGAAAATACAAAGGTTGAAAACCAAAAATCACAGCCCAGTAACCTTTACATGGAATGACGCACTGCCCTCACACCATCTCTATAAGAAAATACCAGGAAGGACCTGCTAGAATACCTAACCACTGGCACTAAAACATATACCCAAACATATTCCAGAAATAACCAAGTTTACTTACACAGAAAGGATTAAGTAGTGTGTGAGAAAAATCCAAATAGGAAACCACCCCTAATATATTCCATGTGATAAAAATTTAGAGACAAAAATCATGAATGTTTTACAAAGCATGAAATTATAGCTACAATTTCTAAAAAAGGAAGATTTAAATAAAAGAGTTTTTATGTGGGATATTTCAAAGAATAAAAACATTTCAAATAAATGGAGAATGAATGGAATTTGTTCACCCAATCATACCGTCTTCCAACGTTATTCACAAATAAGCTTATGAGAACAATCAATAGTAGATAACCCCTGGGAACAAACGTGTTGGGGGTCCCAGGTACCTCGTTCTCAGTGAAAGTAACCATCAAATTACTTGTTCTCATGCATGATCAAATATTAGGGAATATACCTATAACCTAGTGTCCCCCATCATCATAAAAATGGTTTACATAGTGTTTTAGGTGTCAATATTACTATGTGAAACTGAGGCCAAACCCCATGGGATCACAACCAAACTATTACACGTCGACCCACTTAGATACTTGGGATTACCTCTTCTTCTCAAACAAGTTCAAAAAACCATCAAAAATAGTGTGCGCATGTAAATAACACTTCAAAATCACACATTAACAAAACAACCCCATGTATTTCACACAACTCAAAACATCCCCCCCTTTTATTCAAATTGGTTTTGAAATCCAACTCACTCCAAAATAGCCCACAACACATTTTTCATATCTTTCTCAATTAAAAACATCCTTTTAAAATATTATAAAATCCTTCCCATGATGATAAAAATCACATAACATCTGAATCACATGTTACATAATACACTTTTCATAAACATTGTCCATTTTTTACATCACACTCACAGAAAATAGCCCAAAAACATGTTTCACACCCACATGACAATTTCATAAATCACATCAACAAATTTAAAAACATTAGCAAAACTTTTGATAGAGAAAATGACCAATTTTTCTTTCAAAAACTCATTTTAAGAACATACTACCACCAAAATATTACATATTCATCATTTTCACAATTTTTGTAACTCATTAAATCTTTTACAATTTTTATAAAACCGGCCCAAGGGGTATATCTTTGTATTCCCACAAAACCCATTTAAAAATCCTCTTTAAAAGAGATAATGAATCCAATACAAATCCAAAACAGAATTTACACACTTAGAGATATTTAATGAGCCACTCTCAAGTATTATAAAATCTCCTCAAATAATACCATAAAAGATGAACTTGAAAAACACACATTTTCATAAAACGTTTTCAAGTGTAATTACATGGTTTGACTTATAAAACACATTCAAAAACACTATTAAAAACCCATAAGCATACCAAGACACTTCCATAGTAGAATTTGAATCCCAAACAACATTTACTAAACCACTTTCATATGTTACAGAATATCCCAAATAATACCACAAGAGCATCACATAGAAATACACACTATTTAAATCGAAATGCAACAATAGAATTAAACTCTAAACCAAATCTAGAGAAAAAAAATTAGAACCACACATAACATATGAGGAACATGAAAAATCAGGAAAACAATTAGACTAACTCATCATGAAATTGTTACACATGGAATCAATTATCTTTTGGTTCAAAACCTATGAATCATGGTGTGAAACCTTAATGACACCACCACCACACCAAATGAGAGAACAAACCCAACATAAATCCACAATATTTCACCAAAAATACACAAACTCAAAACCTATTTTTGAATCCAATCTTCTAGAGATAAGGGAACTTCATGGAAGGTGGAGGAAACAAAAATGAAGGGGAATAAATGAAAGAGAGAAAAACGTGACGAGAATTTGAACAAATCACCCCCAATAAACCAAATGATGAATCTCCAGGCAACAAACCCAGACAGTGAGCCTCTATGAAGGCTGATGAGGTCATGTGGGGACTAAAATGAAGGCGAAAGAGTAAAAAATAAATTATTTATGAAGTACGTATGTTACCTTCTCCAATATGGTTGGTTTGATAAACCCTGAAACACTTCACCCTAATTCATGATTCAAATGAACTCTAAAAAATGAAAAACCAATAATGAGGCTGATCTTTGGGATATTGCAACTGAGGGGGATATGTAAGCACAAAAAATAGTTATGGATAAATAATTCAAAACGATAATTTTATGTAGAAAATGGGCTTTCAGGAAGACCCAATACCTTAAATAAAAACCAAAGTACACCATGATTATGGATTTCTAAAGGCTCCAAATAGACATGGCGGTGTAAATAGGTCATTTTAGGAAAATTAGAAAATATAATGGATGAAAAATGTTTTAAATGAAGGATTAATAAAAGTAAAAAAATTGGGGTTTTAATCATGAAATGGGCTCACAGTTTGCCCTCAATATTAAAAACCCACTATTTCCACAGAAATGCATGAGAAACCCACAATACAAATAAATAGTGGAAATTAAATTAAATATACCTTTAAAATAATTCATCTATTAGAAAATTATACCCACCATAAAATTTTCCATCCATATAAATCTATATTAAGGCCAAAAGAAAAAACCAATCACAACCGAAAGTCCAAAATAGACTCCATTGCCAATCATTGCCCCCAAAGGCCAAAACAACTTCAATGATCAATTGGGGAAGGAGTATTCTCAAAAACAAAAAATTACACCACTCTTAAAAAATGATTAAATAGATTCAGACTTTATCCCAAAATAAAACTCCTCAATCTCCATCCGAACAAGGTTCTAGAAATTTAACCAAATGAACAATATCAATGAACAATGTTACACTTACCTTGCTTTAACAAAACAATTTGGAGTTCCTCAATACCAAAATTTACCCAAGGATGATATAGGTAGTTAGATAGCTCCAAACATGAAAACATACCCCAAATCCAAGACCAATGACCTGATTATGTTACTAGCATGGGGAGGCATAAAAAGGCTCCCCACCATAGGAGACAACTTAATTTCTTTCCCATGTTATAATAAGGAAACCATCATGGGTGACCCGAACGAACTCCCACGTACAAGGGGTAGGCATCTAGTAAACCTCACCAAAAGAACATACATGATACTCATAATTGGTTTCCCAACTATAAGAACCATCAATTTTAATCGACCGACATGAAAAGACTCTAAAATTAAAGAGTTGGCATGGCCGCATAGTTAGTCCATAGGGTTTGGGAAACTCTTCACTAACTATGGGGATCATTCTATTTACATGGCCTCCAAGCACACAGTCACTACGAATCATGAAAAAATAGTTTTCTCAACCTATCTTTCCAAATTACTAACCATGCTCCAAAAACTCAAAGGAAAAAAATGGGAAAACAATGACAACGGTAGATAACAAGGACATGACGCCCTTCACCTATTTCTACCAAATAGGAACAATATAAGGAAGATAACGACCCTAGTGGCTTAAAATCCACCCATATTTTAAACTGAGGATAGGACATTGAACAAGTGTTTGAATGACGTTGTGATTTCCCCTGACTATGTGCCCACTTCTCCCTGGGACTTAAGGATGTATCTCAAATGATTGAGGAATACTCACCCTTGTTGTTAGAAGTTGGAAACCCCCAAATAGAACATCTTATTCCAGTGTATCAAACAAGTACATTGCAATCCTAGATAAGTTTACCATGACATGACACAATCCATACAAACCTTACCCTAACCCCACATTTCACCGATATAAGGTCTTAAGATATTCACACACATCACACCTTGTTTCTTAAGGTAAGGATAAACCGTAATAAAGGACACATATAAACACCTTCCTCTAAAATGGATAATTTTAATCTTTTTTCAAGGCAGATATACTCCCAACATAATTGGTACTCAAAGAGGATATATTGACCTTCAACCTTATAGTTAAATGAGAACACGACCTCATAGGGCATCACTGAACACGGCTATTGTGAGTGATATAAACAATACATGGAAAGGGACCTTATCAGACGTCCTCAAATGACACAAAATTCCAGAAAGTGGCCATAATACCCTCTAATGACTAGATCATCCACACTGGTGGTTTAACATAAACCCTTTCTTCGAAGAGACTAAGAAGGATCTAGAGGCCCTCTTAAACACCATCCACATCATCAACCCCAAACTACTTTCACCTTTGATGACTTAGGTAACATTAGAAACTAATGTATCTTCCAACATTCCAAAAGAACTCTCATACTAAAATAAGGTACACAAAACAATGAGAGGAAATCGTGTAAATTAAATCCTTAAGGTCGATAAAATGATTACTTAAATTGATCAACTAGATGATCTTCCAATAGAGAAACAACAAGGGATGTACTTCAGTTGTGCAATAACCCTTAATGTGGGTTTACCTTATCCAATGAGAAACCCAAAGGACCCAACTGAGATGGTCCATTGTTCAAAAGTTCCACAAACTAGATCCAAACACATGAAGGAACCCACCATAATGGCATTACAAAAAATTTCCCAAAAGATACTACTTACCACTCCTTCTAACCAACTTACTGACCCAACACAGACCCAAAACACAGTTCACAGATGAAGGGTTATTGGACTCAAAACATCGGAAAAAATCAACATTAAAAAAACACATAATACACATGTAACATCCCAAGTAAATAAAGAATAATCAATTTGATTCTTTATTAATTTTTTTTAATTAAATATTAATTTTTCTTTAAAGGGTATGCTATGTTCGATAGCGTACCCAATATGCAACAACGAGTTTCTTTGAAATCTTTCTTTGCACACTAATAATATAATATAATTATTATAAATGGTAGTATTTCCTAGATGTTTTAATGGTGGGAATGAATATATCTAACTAAAATTTGTATATACATGTTTTTTAAATGTTTTTAAATTTATCCAATAAAATTTAGTGGCTTAAAATGTGTATGAATCAAATTTTAAGCATAAA
Source organism: Viscum album (assembly GCA_963277665.1). Classification (NCBI taxonomy): domain Eukaryota; kingdom Viridiplantae; phylum Streptophyta; class Magnoliopsida; order Santalales; family Viscaceae; genus Viscum; species Viscum album. The sequence goes on from OY728125.1 coordinate 211,990,439, forward strand.
TACTGTAATATTCACCAAAAGATAGATTTACTACTTTTTGATGGTGAACCCTCCTAAAATATAGTTTTGGACATTTTTATATGTTCTATTTGAATAAATAAAATTCTTCATTGGAATCAGGACATCAAAATTTTACTTTGGGTAAATTGTTGGTATTTTCTTATAAAGTTCATTTTTATTGAATAGTGAAAATACTGTATTTTAATTCAAAAGTTCATTTTAATCTAATTTATTTATATGGTTAGGTTATATATTTAATTTGTTTTAATTTGTAATAATATTATGTTTTTACCATTTAATCCAATTTTGGTTTTTTAATTAATTTCACTCTAAAATTGGACATAAATAAGTGCCGATCTTTTGATAGTTATTGTTTTTTAAAAACACACTATTTGTTTTGATGATAAGAATAAATTTTAAATTAATAAATCCACCTTCTATGTTTTCAATTTTTTAAAATAAACATAATTTTTGAATTCTTTGTGTCAAATATATCTTAGGTATAATTTTTGATAGTTTTCTGAAAAACTACAATTTTTTATGAACAACGAAACCACTTAGTAGTCGTTAAAAAAATTCAATTTTTCATTTAAATGAAACGTTACCACTTATGTAAATTGAATTTAGAAAATATTACATACATGTTTTCTATTATTATGTATAATTTGGTTCAATTAGTTGAAATTAATATTTAGTGAATATTAATGTTTGACTTTTTTTACTGTTGTTAAAGTTAAATAGGGTAATTTAAGGTAAAATGAATATTATTATAATACCGAATTACCTTAACACTTGTTATAACCTTATTATATGATTCATGGAAGACCATGTAAATCCTTGGGATGAATTTGGGACCCCATGGAACCACTTGGTAGGGATAATGACACTTTAGATTAATTAACATAGAAAAATGACAAAAATGACAAAAGCAAAAAATCATATAGTAAATTAATTTTTACATTGGGTTATATAAGTTATCATTTAGAAAATAAATATTAATTGGAAAGATAATAATATTTCATACATTATGGTATTTTTTATTTAATATTAGATCTCAAATAAATTATATTATTTATGACACAACAATGATGCAGTATTTACCTCTTTAATAAATGAATTAAATATATAAGATTATAAATATTAAAATAATATACAAAACCTGTCAAATTATCATTGGAAGAATTTATTTATAACATGAGTCATCTTATCTTCATCCTTAATTAGTTTAGGATTTTTATAAATAGAATATCATTATATATTAAAATAATATTATCACACTTTCCTAAAGAGCCCCTCCCCCCCCCCCATATAACAATCCATCACTACTAACCCATTCCTCACCCCTATCAAAGCGACATGTCTCATCCAAAACCTACTCAAATAATCTATAATGATCAATCTAATCCTCCTAGAAGACTTACCTTATCCAGAAGGAACTTCAAGAAGCCATTTTGGTTCAAACCAAAGGGAGTTGCCTAAATTAAAGGTGGTGATTTCTATTAAATTCTTTTGTTTTATTTTTTCTTATTTTACATCTCCATCCCAATAAAATCATTTTATTACTTTATTTTATAATAAAACAAGTGTCCTAAATATACTATGATCTTTTTATGAGAATTATTCTAACTATACTTACACACGCCTCCATGCAATGGGTAAAGAACATAATGTTTATGTGGATGGAAGACTAACGCCTCACGAAAAATGATGATTGTTCAATTATCTCCGACTGTCTCTCAAGGTGTAAATTAAGCTGGAACATTATTTATACATGATATGTATTATGTTTATGTTTTTTTATGATTATGTATTTCTCATTTATATGTTACCTTTATGGTTTTCTATAGTGGGTAAATACAAAAATCTCATTTGAGGAAGTGCAGACTACCGCCCTCTCAAAGTGATATGACTCGTTAATTACGTATGTGGGAAATATATAAGATAGAGTTAATGATATTATATATGATATTATATTGTAATTTTAATATACCTATGCATCTTTGTGTTTTAATTCTATTAAAGTACGAAATATAAACAAAAGTAGCGTTCAAGCATACGTACGGCTTACTGTCTCCATGAATGATGCATTTCATTTCCTATCTCTAAATGTTATGTAATATTATAAATACATGTATATAATTGTTATATATGATATATATGATATCTAAATCCAAAATATCATTATGGTTATAATGAACTATTGACCACATGAACAACTTGTAATTGTAATAATTCAATTTTTGACTCCTGTACCGAATAATGACAATTTGACCATTATTGACCTAAATGATTACGTAATGTTTATAATATGGTAATAATTAATATAAAATGAAGAAAAAACTTCAAAAATGTTCTTAATAAAGTATAAATTAACATTAGTTTATTATTCCGGAGATTAAAGAATGAATGGGTCTAGTCGGACATATGGTAAGGGACTTCATCTCAATCTCCTTTCATTGAGGCATATTATTTTTATACATGACATTCATTTATAAAATGTATAAAAACCATTGACTATTCATTTAATTAAAATGGAATATTTTCATACAAATAGTTTTAATAAATGATAAAAAATAATGTTTTTTTAACGTAAGTGGTGAAAATGACTTTTTCCGTCGTCGCGGGTATTATTTGATCTTTGGCTCCCTTAACCAGCCGTAACATTTTTAAATGGAAATAAATACTATATAATATTTTTATGTATTTTGGAATTGAAAATTATTTTTGATATTGGATTGATTATGTTATTATATTTTAATGATATATTTTGATTTAACTGTGGAAGTATTATCTTTCCTTTATGTTTGTTTTATGTGATTGGAATATGTTATGGTTATTTGAAATTTTTTATGTATATGGGTGGTTCTATTTTAAGGCTATGGTGGGTGAGGTTGAGATAGCACTCCAATGAATTGGGTAACATGATGGACGTAAACACGAATGTTTCTCCAACGATATTTTGGGAATATACTGTGATGGGTATTCCAAAGTAACTCACTATGTAGTTGTGATAGCTACAATGTAAGTATGTTATGGATGCTAGAAGTTACCTTTATGATTTGGGATTACTATGTTTTATTCATAAATATTATTCTTTAATGGGGTAATTAAAAGAGTTTAATTTTTGTAAGTAATTATGAACTATTGTTTTTTTCTCGGTTCTATAAATAATACATAGCTTTTTATGCTCATCCCAAGTCTTTGAAATGTTTTTCACAGAACATAAATTGGAATAGGGTCAAGGAATTGATCAAGGAAATGTCATGCTGTCTAAAAGATGGAACTAGACATGACTCTTTTTATCAAGAGTTTTTATTTTATGAAAAAATGGAAAACTGAGTAGAAGTGTCTACTTTGTAATATTTTGAGATGTAATAGTTATGTAATAATTCTCTAAAACTCTAAACCTGAAAAGATCCTCAATGACTATTATTCATTCTATTCAATATTATGTAAATTTTTTACATCGGGTCCATATAGTTGGTATCAGAGGTCAGTTTATATAAGTTTAGGAGTTAGGGTGTTATTATATTAATGCAAATTAATTATTTTTATCTTTTGTTATGATGGAAATGAGAGAGAATTTAGTTATTTTAATGTTGATATGCCTATGATATTCCTGTGTTCGGAATGGGTTTCCACAGAGTAAACAAGACAGCTATAATGGGATGACATCATGAGGAAGAAAACCTTCCAAATCAGCAACTTGAGATGGTCATAATCCGAACTGAATAGTTTGTTACAGTGATAAAACAGTTGACTCAGGCTATAATTTGTGGTGGTATCCATGCACGAGATCAGCCAGATTAACCACAAAGGAACATGTTAGTACTATAGAATTTGATAAGGAATCATCATCCATCAATCCTAAGATCATCTGATTCGACTCTAGAAGAAGGGTGGATTAAAGCACTGGAAAAGATTTTCGATGTAATGGGTTGTTCAGAACATCAAAAGGATAGTCTCATTGTTTACCGTTTTGTAGGTTAAGATAATTAGTGGTGGTCTAAGGTGAAAAATATCAGGGAATGTGAGGATATTGATCCTCTTGATTGGGATGAATTCAAAGGTATGTTTCATGAGAAATATTTTCCTCATGTGGTACACTTATAATGGAAAAACAATTCCTAGAATTGAGGTAGGAGGATGGCTCAGTGGCTGCTTATGAAGAAAAATTCGCTCGACTCACAAATTATGCTCCAAATTTCATATGAGATCTTGATTGTAAAATCAACCATTTGTACTCAGGATTAAAGCCAATGTATCAAAGTTCATTAGCTTCTAGTGAGTTAAAAAGTTATGAAAAACGTTTTTATTTAGTAGAGCAGGTGAAAATAGAGTTTGTCGATGATCAGGTGTCCGTTGAAAAAACAACAGAATAAGTGGACAAGGTGGAAGAGGATTGGGAAGAACTCTTCAAAAAAGACTGATGGTAAGAAACTTAAATTTATAGTTCGTTAGAATTTTAGAAAAAACCATGTTGGGGAATGTCTTCTGAAATCTGGTAAGTGCTACTGATGTGGTAAAATGTGTCATAAGGCTCGTAATTCCACTGAAAAATGTTAGGTTAGTCATAATAACAAATCCGATTTACCGTCAGTAAAATGTTTTAAGTGCAATGAAATGGGTCATTATGAAAATAAGTTTCCAACTAAGAACTAAACTGAGGTAAAGTATACAGACTACAAGAAGAAAGGGGTGGTGAAATCCAATGCAACTAATTCAGCATATGAAGTTCCATCAAATGAAGTAGTATCTGGTACACTAATTTTTTGTTCAAATTATGACAATGTGTTGTTTGATTCAGGGTCTATACCCTCATTCATTTCTGATAATATTTCTTGTAAATTGGGAATTCTATCTCAAGATTTTAATCCTAAACTTAAGTAAAAAACACCTAGATGAAATGTTGAGACAAAAAGAAATTATAACAACCTTTATGTCCTTGTGTGCAGAAAGAATCACACTGCAAACCTTATTTCTTTGTCTCTAGTAGAGTTTGATGTTATTTCACGTATGGATTAGAATTCTATTTATCATTATAAGATTGACTGCAGAGCTAAAGAGGTTTCTTATCATAAATATTTTCAGTTTGTGTACATGAATGAAACCTTGATTTTGATAACATATCAGGAAGCTGAGAAACTAGTAAAAGATGGAAATGAATGTTACCTTGAACATATAATTGAAAATAAATAAATTTTTGAGATTAATGATGTTCCAGTAGTAAATGAGATCCTTTATGTTTTTCTTGGTGATTTGCATAGTATTATACTTGATCGGGAAGTTAAAATTACTATTTCCTTGGTTCCAGATGCTAATCCAATTTCAAAACCCCCTTATCGAATGGATCAAAATGATCTTTTAGAGTTAAAGAAGCAATTGCATGAGTTATTAGATAAAGGTTTCATTTGACCTAGCACATCACCCTGGGGTGCTCCTATCCTGTTTGTTAAAATTAAAGATGGTTCAAGGAGACTTTACATTGATTGTAGAGGATTTAATTACATCACTATTAAGAACATGTATCATTTGCCTCATATTGATCATTTGTTTGTTCTGCTCCAGGGAGCTCATTATTTTTCAAATAAGGATTTGAGTTCAGGGTACCATCCATTGAAAGTAAATGAAGTAGACATTATGAATACATCGTTTTGTACTAGATATGGCCATTAAGAATTTTTAGTTATGCCTTTTGGTTTAACCAATTCACCTATTGTATTCAAGGATCTTATGAATATAATTTTCCTTGAGTTCTTAGATAAATTTTTGGTTGCGTTTATTGATGATATTTTGGTTTATTCCAAATGTAAAGAGGAACATGAATGTAAATTAAGGGTTTTCTTTCAAATTGTCTGGGAAATTCAGCAAGTTTGAGTTTTGGTTTTAAATTTTTTTTACCTTGGTAATATTTTTTCAAAAACATTCATAACTGTTGATCCTGCTAAAACAAAATTTGTTTATTAATGGTGATGAACCACAAATATAACCATGATCTATAGATTTCTTGCATTAGAAGGTTATTACTGGAGGTTTGTTGAGAATTGTTCACGGTTATCTAGTCCAATGTTTAAGTTAACACAAAAAGGTGTTAAGTTCCATTGGACAAAAGAATTTGATGATTGTTTTTAGGATTTGAAATGAAGATTGGTGAATGCTCTAATTTTGTAACTGCCTTCTAGAAATGGTGAGTTTTTTATTTATAGTAATTCTTCATTGAATGGACCTGGTTGTGTCCTAATACAGAATGATCAGGTAATTTCTTATGCTTCATGTCAGTTTAAACCTCATGAGTTTAATCACCCTACATATGATTTGGAATTATCTTATGTTGTCATTTATTTTAAAATTTCGAGGCATCATTTGTATGGAGTAAAATGTGAAATTTATACTGACGACAAATGTTCATGTTTATATTAACTCAAAAAATGAACATGAAATAGAGGAGATGGTTGGAATTAATCCAGGATTATGATTGCACGATCCATTACCATCTAGAAAAGGAAAATAAAGGGAATGATGCATTGAGTTGAAAAAGTAATGCTTTATTAATCATGATATGTTTGGAATAAGATCCTTTGGTTTTTGATTTGATGAAATTTGGCATATATATTTTTGGTGTAGGAAATTATTCTGTTCTGTTTTAAGTGTCAGTGAAATAATATCTATTAATGGGAATAAAGCACGCGCAGAAATAAGACTCTGAGTTGTACAAAAAGGTAGAGTTGGTTTAGAAGGGTAAGTTGCTTGAATTTAACACTGATATGGATTGTGTCTTGTGGTTTGGTAATAGATTATGTGTGCCTTGTGATTCACAGTTGAAGAATGACTTGTTTTGTGAAGCTCATAGTTCTCTGTTATCAGTTCATCCTGGTTGTACTAAGATGTACAAAGATCTTCAGTTGAATTACTGGTGGGATGGAATGAAAAGATATATTGTTTATTTTACTGTGAAGTGTTTGAATTGTAAAATGGTTAAAGTAGAGTGGAAGTTACTAAATGTGATTATTCATTCTTTACCAATGTTGTAGTAGAAATGGAAAAAATATATCCATGGAAATCATTGTGGGATTACCAAAAACATCTTGAGGTAATAATGTAATCTGGTTTATTTTTGATCGGTTGACTAAATATGCTTATTTCCTTCCTATTTGAGATACTTTGTATCTAGATCAACTTTCCCGGTTCTAATTTAAATAGATATTCAGGTTTCATAGTTTTCCCCTCTACATTGTATCTAATCATGATACCAGGTTTACTTATATGTTTTTTAAAGGCCTTTAGAAATCGTTGGGTACTGAATTAAATTTTAGTACAACTTTTTATCTTCAATCTGATAGGTAGTCAGAACGAACAATTTAGACCTTGTATGAAATGTTACATGCTTGCTCGATGGATTATCTAGGATATTGGTACCAACATATTTCTTTGGTTGAATGTTCTTATAATATCATTTTTCATTCTAGTATACAAATGGCTCCCTTTGTGCCATTATATGGAAAGAATTGTCAAACTCCAACATTTTGAGATGAAATAGGTTAATTGAAGATGATGGGACCATAATTGGTAGAAGAGAAGGAAAAAAATGTTCGGTTGAATCAGAAAAACATGAGAAAAACTAAGAGTAGTCAGCAAATATATGCGGATAACTGGAGGAATTATCTTTCTTTTGAGGTAGGTGATCATATCTTTCTCAATGTTTCTCCATGGAAAAGTTTGATGAGTTTTGGTAAGAAGGTAAAGTTGAGTCTGAAGTTCATTGGTCCTTATAAAATACCAGATAATGTTGGATTAGTTGTATATAGAGTGTAATTTCCTCAATGTTTATCCCAGGTACACAATGATTTTCATGTTTCAATGTTGAGAAAGTATATGGCAGATCCATCTCATGTTTTATGTCGAGAGGTAGTTCTGTTGGAAGAGAATCTCTCTTATGAAGAAAAACTAGTCTAGATTATTGACAGTAAAGAGAAAGTGTTGCAGAATATGGTAATTCACAAGGTAATGTTTTTGTGTAAAAACCAAATGGTTGAAGAGGGAATGTGAGAATCTGAAAATGCTATGACGGGAAAATACCCCCATTTATTTTATAAGTGAATAAAATTTCATGGTGAAAATTACCAAAATGGTGGAAGGATGTATCATCCCATGTAAATAAAGAATAATACATTTGAATCTATATTAATATTTGTGAATTAAATATTAATTTTACCTTAAAGGGGATTCTATATTCTATTGAGTACCCAATATGCAACAACGGGTTTCTTTGAAATCTTACGTTGTAGACTAATAATATAATATTATTATTTTATATGGTAGTAAAACCCAAGCCGTTTTATTGGAATTAATTATTATAATTAACTAAAATATGATTATAAATGTTTGGTTAATGATTTTACATTTATCCAATAAACTTTAGAGGCATAAAATGTGAATGAATCTAATTTGAAGAAAAAATACTCTAATATTCAGTAAAAGGTCCATTTACCGGCCTTTAATGGAGAATCCTATTTAAATATAGTTTTGGTTATTTTTATATTTTATTATTGACAAAATAAAATTCTTCATTAAAATCTGAACATCAAAATTTACTTTGGGCAAATTTTTGGTATTTTCGGATAACGTTCATTTTTAATGAATGCTGAAAAATACTTTATTTTAATTCAAAAGTGCCATTTAATATAATTTGTTTATATGGTAAGATTATATTTTTAATTGTTTTTAAAGTATAAATATATTATGTTTTTACCATTTAATCCAATGTTGGTCATTGGATTAATTTCACTCTAAAATTAGATATAAACAAGTGTCGATTTTTTTTATAGTTATTGTTTCTTAAAAACACGCTATTTGTTTTGACAATAAGAATTAAATTAAAATTAATAAATCCAACATCTATGTTTTGAATTTGGTAAAATATACATAATTTTTTAATTCTGTATATCAAATATATCTTAGGTGGCATTTTTGGTAGTTTTCTGAAAAACATAAATTTTTTATGAATAGTGAAACCACTTAGTAGTAGTTAAAAAACTAACTTTTTTCATTTAAATGGAACATTAACAATTATTTGAATTTAATTTCAAAAATCTTACATACATGGTTGTTATTAGTAAGTAAAATGTGGTTCAATAAGATAAAAATAATTTTTAGTGAATTGTAACTTTTGAAGTTTTTACTGCGGTTAAAGGTAAATACAATAATTCAAGGTAAAAAAATAATATAATAATATAAAATTACCTTAGCACTTGTCATAAACCTTTTGGATTAGTAATGGTTGTCCATGGCCATACTTGGGTCTAATTTGGGATGCCATGGAGCAACATGGGAGTGATAATGTCACATTAGATTAATTAACATAAAGAAATGAAGAAAAGGACATAAACAAAATTATTTTAGTAAATTAATTTTTACATGGGTTTATATAAGTTATCATATAAACTATAAATTTTAATTTGAATGATAATAAAATTTGCTACATTATGGTGATTTTTATATAATTTTTTGACATCATATAAATTAAATTATATATGACACAATAATGATGTAGTATTTATCTCATTAATAAATGACTTAAATAAATAAGATTATAAATATTAAAATAATATCCAAAACCTATCCAGTTATTATTGGATAATTTTATTTCTACCATGAGTCATCTTATCATCGACCTTAATGAGTTTCGGACCATTATAAATTGAATATCATTATATAATAAAATAATATTATCACACTTTCTAAAAGACCACTCCTCCCCCCTTATAAAAAGCCCTCACTTCTAACTCATTCCTCCCACCTCCCAAGCCCCCTGGCTCATCCAAAACCTGACCCAATAACCCCTAATTATCCCTCCCCTCCTCCTAGAAGACTTATCTTAGGAATAAGGTACTTAAAGAAGTCCTTTTGGTTCAATCCAAAGGGACTTTCCCAAATTAAAGTTAATGATTTCCCTTATATTATTTTCTTTTATTTTTTCTTATTTTACTTCTTCCTCCCCTTAAAAAAATTTATTCCTTTATTTATAACAACACTAGTATCCTCAATATAATATGATGTTGTTATGAGAAGGATTATGACTACACTTACACACACCTCCATGCAATGGGTAAAGAACATAATGTTTCTGTGGATGGAAAAATAACACCTCACGAAACGATGATTGTTCAATTATATCCTACCGCCTCTCAAGGTGGCCATTAAGATGGAACTATAGTTATATATGATATATATTATGTATATGTTTCTTTATGATTCTTTATTTTTCATTTATAGCATACCTTTTTTGTTTCCATAGTGGGTAAATACGATAATCTCATTTAAGGATGTGCGGACTACCACCCCCTCAAAGTGATATGACTCATTAATGCCATATGTGGAATGTATAAAGGATAGAGTTAATGATATGATATATTATATTATACTTTAATTATAATATATCTAAATATAATTATGTTTTAATTCCATTAATGTACGAAATTGAAATGAAAGCAGCATTCATGCGTACGTACGACTTACAGTCTCAATGAATGATGCATTTCATTTCATATCTCTAAATGTTATGTACTATTATAAATACATGTATATACTGGTTATATATGATATATATGATATCTAAATCATGAATATAATTATGTATATAATGAACTATTGAACACATGAACAACATGTAACTATAAGATGTCTGTTTTTTACTCAAGTAACTAATATCGAGAATATAAAAATTATTAACATAAAATTTTACATAATGTTTATAAGTTGGTAATAATTGATATATGTCAAGTCCACAAGACTGAATACCCTGAGAGGGGGGTGAATCCGGGTATGACTAATTTAAAATTAATGCCTGTTTTGATCTTGTTTCGCTCTTATGAAAAACACTCTTCTCTCTCTTTCATGTTGCACAAAGTAAATAGAAAGTAAAGCATGCACATGACACAACAATTTTACTTGGTTCACCGCAAAGGGATATGTCCAAGGTGCATACGCCGACCGGTTTCTGGTCGTACCAATTCCACTAAAATTCACTAGCTGTGGATTACATGGTTCAGGCTAGATCACTTCTAAGCCCGGGCTAACTGGCTTTACAAGTTTAGGGTCAACTCACTGCTTTACCAATGGTCACTCCCTGTTTCTCTCTCTCTGGATCACTGCCGGTGGGGAGGATCACCTTCTTCCTCTTCCTTTGCTCATGGATCTGAAAAGGATCCACTCACAGTTTATAGACCTATAGGTCTCTTCATTTTCATGAATGAATGCATTTTTCTTTTTGTGTAGATGCTCTGTTGAAGTACAACTTTCACCCATAGATGAATATATCTTTACACTGAAGGTATCAGGCAAACCTCCAGCTTCCACGCAGCCGGAAAATCACTACTGGAAATAAACCTTACATGGCGCGCAAGTATCAGCGCACAAGTCACAACTGGTGCGCAAGTCCTCTTTAGTTGCATGACACAAGCTTCCCCAACTCCAAACCTGCGTGAACCTCTTCCTTTTACGTCCAAACCAATATTGGCATGCAACTGCCAAATCGCACACAACTTCTAACACTAGAACGTAACTTCAACCATCGGCGCACAACTTCACTTGCGCGACCCACATACCACTTGCGTGACCACCACACCTACGTGATGGGAGATCTAGTTTCTCATAGTGTTTAACTCCGGCAACGAATGAAGAGGGGTGGTCTAGTATTAATAGGCATTTGATCACCCCTGTGCTATGGCGTGCATGTCTCCCTTCAGTGCGCAAGTCTTGACGTGTAGCTCTCCGCCCCTCCAATTCATTTGCGCGACCCACTTCCAAACTTGTGTGAACCTCTTTCTATTGACATATTTTGATCTTTTGATCTTGAAAAACCATAGGCGCACAAGTTCTCAAGCTTCCAAGGCATCAGCGTGCATGTATCTTCCACGGCACACAAGTCACCTACGTGACCTCACCAAAACTTGCGCAAACATTATCCCTTTTCCGTATTTTGATGATCTGATCTTGAAAAACATATGGCGTGCAAGTTTCCAAGACTTCAAGTACACGACGCACAAGTCCCTTTTCCAAAAACTACTTTTCTTAATTTGTCGATATTCAGGCCCTAAAATTTGGCAAACACTGGAAAACAGTGCCACCTTGTATCTGTTCTTTTTATTCCACCTCTAGATCATCCATTCATTTGTCAAAGTTCTTGAATCAAACACTGATCGTAAACCACAGCTCTTGAACTTGACATTCCATCATGAAATCCTCTTTGTCAACAAATTTGTATGTCATTTTTTTGCTTTGTCAACAATCTCAACACAGATTTTCACTTTGTCAACAAACACATTCACTTCAAAAATACTTCAATTATGCCTTGATGGATTTTTTTCCCAACAATCTCCCCCTTTGGTTTTGTTGACAACTCTTCCATGAAAAGATGTGTAGTTTATTCTTCAACAACCATTCAACTTTTTCGATTATGATAGAGATAAACGATTTACTCAACACATACTCTAATCCCACATGAGCAATGGTCGACGTGAGAAACAAGAGTAAATGAAAAGTTCATAAATGAATCACTTCAACTCTGACATCCACTGTTGACACCAAAATGATACCAATTTGTACTAAACTGATACCAATTGTTGAAGGACTTGTTGGAAGACCAATTTTTTTTGGAAATATTTTTACCACATTCTTACACTACTCTTCTTATTTTATCACGATCCGTAGATGTCGTGATATCTATTCTTTGATCGATCACTTCTAGAATCAATAGATTTTAATATGCTCCCCCTTTCTTCTCACACCATCAACACCTCTTTAGCCCTATTTCTTGTTTTTTCCATGCTAAGCTCTAGCTAAGAACGTTCAACTAGCTTCAACTCCCTCAATCTGGCTGCTCCACCAGCCAGATTCTCCCTATATCATTCATGATTTATCAAATCTCCACATTGTCCCCCCTTGAACACTCACTATTTTCTCTCCTTTGTCAACGAACCCAATGGTCACTCCTTTGTAGTATGTAACATAGTAGAGAACAAATCAACACATTAGGAAAAAACACATCATACATCGAGGATAGGGGGAGGGGTTCCACACCCACACTATTTCAAGTGCGGGGAATTGACTGAACTCCCAGAGCCAGTTGAAGCCTCTTAAAAGCTTCCTTGGGTAGGGCCTTTGTCAGAATGTCTGTAACCTGTAACTCTGTAGGCACATTAACAAACTTCACGATTCCATGCTCAACCTTCTCCTTGATAAAATGATAATTTATCCAATGTGATTTGTCCTTCAGTGATGGATGGGATTTTTGATGAGATTTATTGCACTTGAGTTATCACACTAGATTATGATCAGTGACTTCATCTCAAATTCCATATCTTCAAGATGTTGTTTCATCCACAATTACTGTGTGCATACTTGAGTGGCCGTAATATACTCAGCTTCTGCGCTGCTCAATGAAATGCAATCTTGCTTCTTGATTATCCAAGAAATACAAAATTCACCTAGATAGAATGCCCCACCTGATGTTGATTTTCTATCATCTGCTAAACCAGCCCAGTCAGCATTAGTATATCTCTATAACTCTATCTGAGATTTGTTAGTATATGTCATGTTGAAATCCATGGTTCCCTGGATATACAAAAGTATTCTTTTCACTGCAAGCATGTGTCTTTCCTTGGTATTACTCTGATATTTCATTGCTTGGCATGTGGTGAAAACAATATGAGGCCTTGTTGCGGTTAAGTACAAAAAACATCCAATAATTCTCCAATATTCTGTGATTTTAACGGCCTTGCCATCATCATCTTTTGATAATTTCATCTAGGTAGAAACCAGAGTCTTCATCTCCTTGGAATTCTCCATTCAAAACCTTCTCAGGACCTCCATGGCATATTTAGATTGAGAAATTAATGTTATATTCCTTTCTTGGGTCAGATGTAGACCAAGTAAAAATGTTAGCTCTCCAATCATTGACATTTCAAACTCATTTTTCATTAATTTGGAAAACTGTCTGCACTACGCTTCATCTATTCCACCAAATATTATGTCATCGACATTGACCAGCACCGTCATCCTTTGATTACTATTGTTGTTGAAATAGAGATTGTAGTCAACCCCACCATGCTGGAAACCATGCTTCTTCATGTACAGATCAAGCCTTGATTACCAAGCTCTTGGTGCTTGTTTCAGCCCATACAATGCCTTATTTAGCCTGCAAACTTTGTTCTCATCCTCATGAATGAGAAAACCATCTGCTGCTCAATATACACCTCCTATTCCAGAACTCCATTAAAGAATGAAAATTTCACTTCCATCTGGAATACTTTGAAAATTATTTTCACTGCTATGGCCAAAAATAATATGATTGTCCTTATCCTTGAAACTGTTGAAAATGTCTCATCAACATGTATTCCCTCTATCTGGGAGTATCCCGTGCACACTAGTCGTGCTTTGTTCTGAATCACTGTGCCATATTCATTCATCTTGTTGTGATAGACCCATTTAGTCCTGAAATTCTTATCTACTGGCCTCGAAACAATCTTCCATGTCGGGTTCTTCTCAATCTGATCAAGCTCTTCATTCATAGCCAGAACCCAGTTTTCATCTTCAGCTGCACCAAAAAAACATTTCGGCTCCACCTGAAACAAAAACGATGTTTGTTGTAATGATTTCATTCTTTGAGTCTGAACTGGAGCTGACCGATCACCAATGATATTCTGCCTATCAATTTCTGCTCGACTCTTTGGCTTCCTTGTAGACACAGACTTCATGCATTCTTGTTCATCATCAGTGTCTTCTTCTGAGTCAGCCTCTGCCACTTCTGCTCCCCCTGTGTTGCTTACCTGATCATCAATTTCATCCAGGAACTGTTCACTAGATCGTTGAGTATTCTATTCATTTTCAACTATAGTGACATCATTGCTCTCAACAATTTTTCCCAGCCTCTTGTTGAAGAATTTATATGCTTTTCTTTTCCCTGAGTAGCCAAAGAATATCCCCTCATATCCTCATGCCTCAAACATCCTATGATTTTATTTTTTTAGAATGAGACACTTAATTCTATATATTCGAAAGTATTTCAACGTTGGACTCTTTCTGTACCACAGTTCATATGGAGTCTTCCCTTGCTTCAGATACAACAGAGACCTGTTTGAAACATAGACTGATGTCAACACTGCTTCCTTCCAAAATTTCTCTGGTAGGTCCTTATCAATAAGCATTGTTCTGGCCATGTTGTTGATGATCCAATTTCTCCTTTCTGCCACTCCATTCTGTTGGGGAGTTCTCACTGATTAAACATGATGCCTTATCCCATGTTTCTCAAGATTGTTTTCAACTTGAGTGTTTGTGAATTCTGTACCGTTATCAGTACGAAACTTCCGAATTCTCTGCCTAAGCATCATTTCTGATTCGCTCCTATATTGCTTTATGCAACTGAACACCTCTGTTTTTTGGGTAATAACAAATTCCCAAGCCGTTCTGCTATAATCATCAATGAAAAGAACATGATACCTTTTCCCATTTATAGCTGGTGGTGAGATAGGTCCACATACACCAGCATGCACCAATTCAAGCACTCTAGTTGATTTATGTTCCTTTGGCCTGTATGTCTATCTGATGATCTTACCTTGTTGGTAAGCATCACACATATGAGTGCGATCACGTGATAGTTTGGGAAGGTCTCTAGTAGCATCACATTTTACCAGATCTTCCATAGATGGTTGGCATATATAACCAAGTCACTTATGCCACAACTGGTTTTCTTCCTCTCTGGATAAGAGGCACATATCTTCTTCTCCAATTACATGGTAGAGATTCTCTTTTGTACTTTTTCCCAGAAGAAAAACTGCCCCATCTTTTCCCATCACAGTACAGGTCTTCTTGGTGAACCGTGTAGAATGTCCTGAGTCACACAATTTACTGACACTGAGCAAATTATGACTAAGACCATCTACAACCAAGACATCAGCACATCTGATTTCATTTCCCCAAACCTAGCCTCTCGTGATCCAATTATCTTCAGGCCTTAATCATTTCCAAACCTGACAACTCCTTCTTTGTCATATTTTATGCCTGTATCCAGATCCTTGTTCCCTGTCATGTGAGACGTACAACCACTATCAGGAATCCACACACCAGAACGATCTGATGCTTTAAGGGTAATTTCGGCAACTACTGCCTTCTCTGTTCTCTTATTCATGGTCCATATTTTTGTCTCTATACATGGTATAGATTGAGACTCATGATCATTCTCTAATTATGATGGACCATCTTCATCTTGCAGAGCTGCAAATCTATTCTGAACTTTTAAATCACTTATCAGTTTATTGATCTGCTGCTTGTGAACATTTTGATTCTGCTTTGGCACATTTCTCTGAATGGTCGAAGTGAAATACCTAGCCATGTGTCCAAATCCTCCGCACCAAAAACGGTGTCCTTCAAAATATGTTCTAGAAAACCATTCACTATTTGGATACCATCTCTGTTCTCATTCCATTCTATATCTCTTGGTTATGGAACACACATACTGTGAATGTTGCATTTTCCCACAGCAATAACACCTGATATAGGATACATTCCTTCATGATACTTCCACACTATGATTTTCCCTTTGGGAACTCTGAATATTCTGATTCTGTTTTTTTCTCAAATCATCCTTTAAATTCGGGATGGTTGTTTTCAGTCTGACTGAAATTGTCACAGATTTTTGTTCTTGATTAAGCCCTAAAACGGCCTTAACATTTGAGCTCAATTGTTGCATTTCTTTCATCTTCTCTGTCTTCTGAATGTCCTGCTTTTCGAATATCACATTGGGGGTCAAGAGTTTTTGTTGATCCTTAATTTTTTGTTGCAGGATGACCACTTCTTCTTCAAGCTCTTTGATACGTCTGACCTGCTCCTTTCTTGTATTAGTCAAAAAATCAATTTCCTTCTTTTGTTCCTTAATTTTATGCTTATACGCAACAATATTTTTTGAGCTCTCTGGTGTTGAGGATTTTAGTCATTCATTTTCTTCTAATAACTAAGACTTTTCTTCATCCTTTTGTTGCATATAGAGTTTGGCATCATGAACCACATTATTGTATTTCTTCATTTTGGCTCCCCAAACATCTATCTCCTCAAGAGCTGCTACCAATTTGGATTCCATATCAACTCTCCCTTCAATTTCTTATTCTTCTTCAGCGTCCACTTCTTCCTTTTTCTAAGAACTACCAACAATCACCACTAAATCATTTACACCATGATCCCTACAATTTTCTATCTCCTCAAACTCTTCATCCTCAGACTCATCTGAACTTTCAAATTATTGTGAAAGGAGATTCTTCTTCTTGAAGAAATTTCTCTTGAATTGTTTCTTCCCTTTCACAAATGCTGACGTCTTCTTCTGGGGAATTGCAACATCATCATCATCATTATCGTTATCTTGAAACTTTTTGAGACATATTTCCACAATATGACCAACCTTTCCACATCGAAAGCATGCTAGTGGATGTTTCTCTTTAATCATTCCTCTTCCACTTTGCATATTTGATAAAAGGAATGACACCACATCATCTGTCTCTTCTTCTTGAGAATCTTCAATGGTGAGCTTATTTATGGCCATGAATTCCACTTATTTGGATTTCCCTTTTTCCACAACCTTTTTTTCATCATTACTCATCTCATATGCAACCATGGTACTGTGCAAGTTGTCCAGTGTTAGCTCTTTGGGATCTTTATCATCTAGTATAGAAACTTTCGGATTGAACTGAGGTGGAAGCCTCCTCAAGATTCACTTTACGATCTTTATGTCTTCAATGAATTCTCCCAGAACTCGCATATCTTTCACAACAATATTTACCCAATAAAAAAATGCATCAACAGACTCATTCAGGTTCATCTTCTGATCTTCATACTTATTCCACAATACTTGAAGCTTTTCCACTCTGACCCTTGTATCTCCTTCATATATATTCAATAGCTTTTCCCACATGGAACGTGATGTTTTTCATGACATCACCTTTGTATATATAGGATTGGATAGAGCTCCCCCTAAGGAATTAATTACTTTGGAATCTGCATATAACTCTCTACGTTCAACTTATGATAATGCGCCACTATTAATATTAGCTGTTATGCCATGCATTGCTGCTGTGAATACATCCATTCCCAAAGATCAGAAGTATTGTTGCATCTGATTCTTCCATAGCTGAAAGTTGTTCCCGTCGATGATTGGAATCCCTTTATGATTGGTGCCTCCATTGAGAGAAGAAAATATATCAACCTGGCTCTAATACCAATTATTATGTCCACAAGGCTGAATACTCTGAGAGGGAGGGTGAATCAGGGTATGAAAAATTTAAAAT
This sequence comes from Viscum album, assembly GCA_963277665.1. Lineage (NCBI taxonomy): Eukaryota > Viridiplantae > Streptophyta > Magnoliopsida > Santalales > Viscaceae > Viscum > Viscum album. The sequence goes on from OY728125.1 coordinate 212,008,768, forward strand.
TAATGACTGTTCGGATCTTGTTTCGATGTTAAGAAATACTCTCTTCTCTCTCTTTCCTGTTTCAAAAAGTAAATAGAAAGTAAATCATGAACAGGACACAACAATTTTACTTGGTTCACCGCAAAGGGCTACGTCCAAGGATCATATGCCGACAGGTTGCCCGTCATACAAATTCCACTAAAATTCAATAGTTGTGGATTACAAGGTTTAGGCTAGATCACTTCTAACCCCAGGCTCACTGCCTTTACATGTTTAGGGTCAGATCACTGCTTTCCCAAGGGTCACTCCCTGTTTCTCTCTCTCTGGCTCGTTGGCGGTGGAGAGGATCACCTTCTTCCTCTTCATTTGCTCACTACTCTAGAAAGGATCCACTCACAGTTTATAGACATGTAGTTCTCTTCATTTGCATGAATGAATGCATCTTCATCTTTGTGTAGATGCTCTGTTGAAGTAAAACTTTAACCCATAGATGAATATCTCTTTGTACCGAAGGTATCTGGAAAACCTATAGCTTCCACACAGCCCGAAAACCACTGCTGGAAATTACCCATACTTGGCACGCAATTCAATCTTCGTGCACAAGTATCGGCGTGCAAGTCACAACTGGTGCACAAGACCTCCTTAAAAACATGCGCGACACAACCTTCACCAACTCCAAAATTGTGCGACCCTCTTCCTTTTACGGACAAACCAATATTGGCATGCAACTGCCAACTGGCGTGCAACATCTGACACTGGTGCACAACTTCAACAACTGGCGGACAACTTCACTTGCGCGACCCACATACCACTTGCGCGACCACCACACCTGCATGACAGGAGCTCTGATTTCTCATAGGGTTGAACTCCAATAAAGAATGAAGAGGGGTGGTCTAGTATTTATAGGCATTTCATCACCCCTGTGTGACGACGCTCAAGTCTCCCTTTGGTGCGCAAGTCTCAACGCGCAGCTCTCTTCTCCTCCAATTCATTTGTGAGAACCACTTCCAAACTTGTGCGAACCTCTTTTCTTTGCCATATTTTGATCTTTTGATCTTGAAAAACCATAGGTGCGCAATTTCTCAAGCTTCCAAGGCATCGGTGCACAAGTATCTTTCACGGCGCGCAAGTCACCTGCGCAGCCTCACCAAAACATGCCAGAACCTTATCCCTTTTCCATATTTTGATGATCTGATCATGAAAGAAATATGGCGTGCATGTTTCCAATCCTTCATGTACACAGCGCGAAAGTGCCTTTTCCAAAAACTACTTTTCTTCATTTGTCGATATTCAGGACCTAAAATTTTGCAAACACTGGAAAACAGTGCCACCTTTTATCTGTTCTTTTTATGCCACCACCAGATCATCCATTCATTTGTCAAAGTTCTTGAATCAAACACTGATCGTAAACCACAGCTCTTTAACTCGACATTCTATCATGAAATCCTCTTTGTCAAAAAATTTGTATGTCATTGTTTTGCTTTTTCATCAATCTCAACACAAATGTTCACTTTGTCAACAAACACAATCACTTCAAAAATACTTCAATTATGCCTTGATGGATTTTTTCCAACAATCTCCCCCTTTGGTTTTGTTCAAAACTCTTCCATGAAAATATGCGCCGTTGATTCTTCAACAACCATTCACCTTTTTCGATTCTGATCGAGATAAACGATTTACTCAACATATACTCTAAGCCCACATGAGCAATGGTCGGCCTGAGAAAAAAGAGTAAATGAAAAGTTCATAAATGAATTACTTCAACTCTGACATCCACTGTCGACACCAAACTGATACCAATTTGTACTAAACTAATACCAATTTTTGAAGGACTTGTTGGAAGACAAAATTTTTTTGGAAATATTTTTACCACATTCCAACACTACTCTTCTTCTTTTATCACGATCTGTAGCTGTCGTGATATCTATTCTTTGATCGATCACTTCTAGCATCAACATATTTTAATACGCAGCCCCTTTCTTCTCACAGCATCAACACCTCTTTAGCCCTATTTCTTGTGTTGTCCATGCTAAGCTCTAGATAAGAACATTGAACTAGCTTCAACTCCCTCAATCTGGCTGCTCCACCTGCCATCTTCTCCCTATATCATTAATGATTTATCAAATCTCCACATTGCCCCCCCCCCTTGAACACTCACTATTTTCTCTCCTTTTTTAATGAAACCAATGGTCACTCCTTCGTAGTCTGTAACAGAGTAGAGAACAAATCAACACATTAGGAAAAAACACATCATACCTTGAGGAGAGGGGGAGGGGTTTCACATCCACACTATTTCATGTGCGGGGAATTGACTAAACTCCCAGAGCCAGTTGATGCCTCTCAAAAGCTTCCTTCGGTAATGCCTTTGTCAGAATGTCTGTAACCTATAACTCTGTAGGCACATACACAAACTTCACAATTCCATGCTCAACCTTCTCCTTGATAAAATGATAATTTATCTCAATGTGATTTGTCCTTGAGTGATGGATGGTATTTTTGCTGGGATTTATTGCACTTGAGTTACCACACTAGATTATGATCAGAGACTTCATCTCAACTCCCATATCTTCAAGATGTTGTTTCATACACAATTACTGTGTGCATACTTGAGTGGCCGTAATATACTCAGCTTTTGCGGTGCTCAATGAAATGCAATCTTGCTTCTTGATTAGCCAAGAAATACACAATTCACCCAGATAGAATGCACCACCTGACGTTGATCTTCTATCATCTGATAAACCGGCCCAGTCAGCATTAGTATATCCCTATAACTTTATCTGAGATTTTTCAGTATATGTCATGTTGAAATCCACGGTGCCCTGGATATACCGAAATATTCTTTTCACTGTAAGCATGTGACTTTCCTTGGTATTACTCCGATATCTCACTGCTTGGAATGTGGTGAAAACAATATCAAGCCTTGTTGTGGTTAAGTACAAAAAACATCCAATAATTCTCCTGTATTCTGTGATATTAACTACCTTTCCATCCTCATCTTTTGATAATTTCATCTAGGTAGCAACTGGAGTCTTCATCTCCTTGTAATTCTTCATTCAAAACCTTCTCAGGACCTCCTTGGAATATTTAGATTGAGAAATTAATGTTATATTCCTCTCATGTGTCACATGTAGACCAAGTAAAAATGTTATCTCTCCAATCATTGACATTTCAAACTCATTTTTCATTAATTTGGAAAACTATCTGCACTGCGCTTCATCTATTCCACCAAATATTATGTCATCGACATAGATCAGCACCGTCATCCTTTGATTACTATTGTTGTTGAAATAGAGATTGTAGTCAACCCTACCTCGCTGGAAACCATGCTTCTTCAAGTACTGATCAAGCCTTGATTACCAAGCTCATGGTGCTTGTTTTAGCCCATACAATGCCTTATTTAGCCGGAAAACTTTGTTCTCATCCTCATGAATGAGAAAACTATCTGTTGCTCAATATACACCTCCACTTCCAGAACTCCATTCAAGAATGAAAATTTCTCATCCATCTGGAATACATTGAAATTTCTTTTCACTGCTATGGCCAAAAATAATATGATTGTCCTTAGCCTTGAAACTGGTGAAAATGTCTCATCAACATCTATTCCCTCTATCTGGGAGTATCCCTTGCACACTAGTCGTGCTTTTTTCGGAATCACTATGCCATATTCATTCATCTTGTTGTGATAGACCCATTTAGTCCTGATGAAATTCTTATCTTCTGGCATCGAAACAATCTCCCATGTCCGGTTCTTCAAAATCCGATCAAGCTCTTCATTCATAGCCAGAACCCTGTTTTCATCTTCAGCTGCACCAAAAAAACATTTCGGCTCCACCAGAAACAAAAACGATGTTTGTTGTAATGATTTCATTCTTTGAGTCTGAACTCGAGCTGACTGATCACCAATGATATTCTTCCTATCAATTTCAGCTCGACTCTTTGGCTTCCTTGTAGACACACACTTGACGCATTCTTGTTCATCATCAGTGTCTTCTTCTGAGTCAGCCTCTATCACTTCTGCTCCCCCTGTGTTGCTTACCTCATCATCACTTTTATCCAGGAACTGTTCACTGGATCGTTGAGTATTCTGTTCATTTTCAACTATAGTGACATCATTTCTCTCAACAATTTTTCCCAGCATCTTGTTGAAGCATTTATATGCTTTGCTTTTCCCTGAGTAGCCAAGGAATATCCCATCATCTCCTCATGCATCAAACATCCTATGATTTTCTTTGTTGAGAATGAAACACTTAATTCTAAATATTCGAATGTATTTCAACGTTGGACTCTTTCCATACCACAGTTCATACAGAGTCTTCCCTTGCATCAGAAACAACAGAGACCTGTTTGAAACATAGACCGATGTCAACACTACATCCTTCCAAAAATTCTCCAATAGGTCCTTATCAATAAGCATTGTTTTGTCCATGTTGTTGATGATCTGATTTCTCCTTTCTTCCACTCCATTCTGTTGGGGAGTTCTCACTGATTAAACATGATGCCTTATCCCATGTTTCTAGAGATTGTTTACAACTTGAGTGTTTGTGAATTCTGTACCGTTATCAGTAAGAAACTTCTGAAGTTTCTGCCAAAGCATCTTTTCTGATTCCCTCCTATATTGCTTTATGCAATTGAACACCTCTGTTTTATGGGTAATAACAAATACCCAAGCCATTCTGCTATAATCATCAATGAAAAGAACATAGTACCTTTTCGCATTTATAGCTGGTGGTGAGATAGGTCCACATACATCAGCATGCACAAATTCAAGCACTCTAGTTGATTTATGTTCCTTTGGCCTGTATAAATTTCTGATGATCTTACATTGTTGGTAAGCATCACACATATGAGTGAGATCACGTGATAGTTTGGTAAGGTCTCTAGCAGCATCACACTTTACCAGATCTTCAATAGATGGTTGGCATAGATGACCAAGTCACTTATGCCACAACTGGTTTTCTTCCTCTCTGGATAAGAGGCACATATCTTCTTCTCCACTTACATGGTAGAGATTCCCTTTTGTCCTTTTTCCCTGGAGAACAACTTCCCCATCTGTTCCCATGACAGTACAGGTCTTCTTGGTGAATCGTATAGAATGTCCTGAGTCACACAATTGACTGACACTGGGCAAATTATGACTAAGACCATCTACAACCAAGACATAAGCACATCTGATTTCATTACCCCAAACCTAGGCTCTCCTGATCCAATTATCTTTAGGCCTTAATCATTTCCAAACCTGACAACTCCTTCTTTTTCATATTTTATGCCTGTATCCAGATCCTTGTTGCCTTTCATGTGAGACGTACAACCACTATCAGAAATACACACACGAGAACAATTTGATGCTTTAAGGGCAATTTCAGCAACTACTGCCTTCTCTGTTCTCTTACTCTTGGTCCATATTTTTGTCTCTATAATAGGTATAGATTGAGACTCATGATCATTCTCATATTATGATCGACCATCTTCATCTTGCAGAGCTGCAAATATATTCTGAACTTTTAAATCACTTATCTGTTTATTGATCTGCTGCTTGTGAACATTTTTATTCTTCTTTGGCACATTTCTCTGAATGGTCGAAGTTCAATACCTAGCCATGTGTCCAAATCCTCTGCACCAAAAACAGTGTCCTTCAAAATATGTTCTGGAAAACTGTTCTCTATTTGGATACCATCTCTGTTCTCATTCCCTTATATATCTCTTGGCTATGGAACAGACATATTGTGAATGTCGCATTTTCCCACAGCAATAACACCTGATATAGGATACATTCCTTCATGATACTTCTGCACTACGATTTTCCCTTTGGGAACTCTAAATATTCGGATTCTGTTTTTTTCTCAAATCATCCTTTAATTTCGGGATGGTTGTATGCAGTCTGACTGAAAGTTTCACCGATTTTTGTTCTTGATTAAGCCCTGAAACGACCTTAACATTTGAGCTAAATTGCTGCATTTCTTTCATCTTCTCTGTCTTCTGAATGGCCTGATTTTCTAATATCACATTGGGGGTCAAGAGTTTTTGTTGATCCTTAATTTTTCTTCGCAGGCTGACCACTTCTTCTTCAATCTCTTTGATACGACTGACCTACTCCATTCTTGTGTTAGTCAAACAATCAATTTCCTTCTTTTGTTCCTCAATTTTAAGCTTATACACAACAATATTTTTTGAGCTCTCTGGTGTTGAGGATTTTAGTTGTTCATTTTCTTCTAATAACACGGACTTTTCTTCATCCTGTTGTTTCATAGAGAGTTTGGCATCATGAACCACTTTATTGTATTTGTTCGTTTTGGCTTTCCAAACGCTGCTACCAATTTGTCTTCCATATCAACTCTCCCTTCAATTTCTTATTCTTCTTCAGCGTCAACTTCTTCCTTTTTCTGAGAACTACCAACAATCTCCACTACGACATTTACCCCATGATCTCTGAAATTTTCTATCTCCTCAAACTCTTCGTCCTAAGACTCATCTGAACTTTCAAATTATTGTGAAAGAAGATTCTTCTTCTTAAAAACATTTCTCTTGAATTGTTTCTTTCCTTTCACAAACGCTGACGTCTTCTTCTGGGGAATTGCAACTTCATCATCATCATTATCGTTATCTTGAAACATTTTGAGGCATCTTGCCACAATATGACCATCCTTTCCACATCTAAATCATGCTAGTGGATGTTTCCCTTTAATCATTCCTCTTACACTTTGCATATTTGAAGAAATGAATGACACCACATCATCCGTCTCTTCTTCTTCTTGAGAATCTTCAATGGTGAGCTTCTTTATGGCCATTAATGCCACTTCTTTGGATTTCCCCTTTTCCACAACCTTGTTTTCATCATTAATCATATCATATGCAACAAAGGTACTCTGCAAGTTGTCCAGTGTCAGCTCTTTGGGATCATTATCATCTAGTATAGAAACTTTCGGATTGAACCAAGGTGGAAGCCTCCTCAAGATGCACTTTACGATCATTATGTCTTCAATGACTTCACCAAGACCTCACATATCTTTCACAACAATATTTACCCTGTCAAAAAATGCATCAACAGACTCATTTAGGTTCATCTTCTGATCTTCATACTTATTCCACAACACTTGCAGCTTTGCCTCTCTGACCCTTGTATCTCCTTCATATATATTCAATAGCTTTTCCCACATGGAACGTGATGTTTTTCATGACATCACCTTTGTATATATAGGATTGGATAGAGCTCCCCTTAAGGAATTAATTTCTTTGGCATCTACATCTAACTCTCTACGTTCAGCTTATGATAATGCACCACTATTAATATTAGTTGTTATGCCATGCATTGCTGTTGTGAATACATCCATTCCCAAAGATCGGAAGTATTGTTTCATCTGATTCTTCAATATCTGAAAGTTGTTCCCGTCGATGATTGGAATCCCTTTATGATTGGTGCCTCCATTGAGAGAAGAACATATATCAACCTGGCTCTGATACCAATTGTTAGGTCCACAAGGCTGAATACCCTGAGAGGGGGGGGGGGGTGGGTGAATCAGGGTATGAATAATTTAAAATTAATGCCTGTTCGGATCTTGTTTCGATGTTAAGAAATACTCTCTTCTCTCTCTTTCCTGTTTCAAAAAGTAAATAGAAATTAAATCATGTACAGGACATAACAATTTTACTTGGTTCACCGCAAAGGGCTACGTCCAAGGATCATATGCCGACAGTTTGCCCGTCCTACCAATTCCACTAAAATTCACTAGCTGTGGATTACAAGGTTTAGGATGGATCACTTCTAAGCCCAGGATCACTGCCTTTACATTTTTAGGGTCATATCATTGCTTTCCCAAGGGTCACTCCCTATTTATCTATCTCTGGCTCACTTGCGGTGGAGAGGATCACCTTCATCCTCTTCTTTTGCTCACTGCTCTGCAAAGGATCCACTCACAGTTTATAGACCTGTAGTTCTCTTCATTTGCATTAATGAATGCATCTTCATCTATGTGTAGATGCTATGTAGAAGTACAACTTTAACCCATAGATGAATATCTATTTGCACCGAAGGTATCTGGAAAACCTCTAGCTTCCACATAGCCCGAAAATCACTGCTGGAAATTAACCGTACTTGGCGCGCAAGTCAATCTTGGCGCACAAGTATCGGCGTGCAAGTCACAACTGGTGCACATGACCTCCTTAGAAACATGCGCGACACAACCTTCCCCAACTCAAAACTTTCACGACCCTCTTCCTTTTAGGGCCAAACCAATATTGGCGTGCAACTACCAACTGGCACGCAACATCTGACATTGGAGCGCAATTTCAACCACTGGCGCACAACTTCACTTGCGCGACCCACATACCACTAGCGCGACCACCACACCTGCATGACAGGAGCTCTGATTTCTCATAGGGTTGAACTCCAATAAATAATGAAGATTGGTGGTCTAGTATTTATAGGCATTTGATCACCCCTACACGACGACGTACAAGTCTCCCTTCGGCGCGCAAGTCTCAACGCGCAACTCTCTGCCCCTCCAATTCATTTGTGTGAACCACTTCCAAACTCGTGAGAACCTATTTTCTCTGCCATATTTTGATATTTTGTTCTTGAAAAACCATAGGTGCGCAAGTTCTCAAGCTTCCAAGGCATCGGTGCGCAAGTATCTTTCACGACGTGCAAGTCACCTGCGCAGCCTTACCAAAACATTCCTGAACCTTATCCCTTTTCCATATTTTGATGATTTGATCATGAAAAAAAATATGGCATGCAAGTTTCCAATCCTTCATGTACACATCGCGCAAGTCCCTTTGCCAGAAACTACTTTTCTTCATTTGTCGATATTCAGGCCCTAAAATTTGGAAAACACTGGAAAATAGTGCCACCTTTTATCTATTCTTTTTATGCCACCTCCAGATCATCCATTCATTTGTCAAAGTTCTTGAATCAAACATTGATCGTAAACCATTGATCTTGAACTCGACATTCCATCATTAAATCCACTTTGTCAACAAATTTTTATGTCATTGTTTTTCTTTGTCAACAATCTCAACACAGATGTTCACTTTGTCAACAAACACCATCACTTCAAAAATACTTCAATGATGCCTTGATGGATTTTTTCCCAGAAATATAAAAGGATTAATATGCTTCAAAAATGTTCTTATGAAGGTAGAAATTACATTCATTTTATTATTCTACATATTAAAGAACGAACGGGTCATGTCGGACCTGAGGTGAGGGACTTCGTCTCAATCTTCTTTCATTGAGGTATATTTGTTTTTACATCAATTTCTTTTATCTGGTTTATAAAACCCATTGACTATAAATTCCATTCAAATAGAATCTTTTTATACAAGGAGTTTTACTAAACTCAAAAAAAAAAGAATGTTTTTAACGTAATTGGTGAAAATGACCTTTTCCACCTCCATGAGTGTTATTTGAACTTTGGATTCCTTAACTAGCCGTAATGTTATTAAAAGAAAAATAAATACAATATACACATTTTATATATATTTTTATTGAAAATTAGTTTGATAATGGATTGATTATGTAAATATATTAAAATGATATATTGTTATTGAAATGTGGGAATGTTATCTTTCTTTTATGTTTGTTTTATGTGTTATGGATATGTTATGGTTCTTTGGAATTGTTTACGTATATAGGTGGTTCCATAATAATCCTAGGGTGGGTGATCCCGAGATATCTTTCAATTTCATTGGGTAACGTGATAAAGGTAAACATGAATGTTTATCCTAGTAGATTGAGGAAATATATTATGGTGGGTATTCCAATGTAACTCCATATATAGCTGTGATAGCTACAATGTAAGTTTGTTATTGATTCCACAAGCTACCTTTATGATTTCTGATTACTATGTGTTATTATTAAATCTTATGCATTCATGAGGTAAATAAAAGAGTTTATATTTTGTAAGTATTTATTAACAAATATTTTTTTCTTTTTTTTATAACACATACAAATCTTTTTTATTCTCTTCCCATGTTTTTGAAATGTATTTCACAGGACATAAAGTAGAATAGGTTCAGGGATGGGATAAAGTAAATGTCATGTTATCTAAACATGGAAATATACATGACTAATTGTTTCTTGAGTTTTTATTTTTTGAAAAAAAATGGAAAATTGAGTAGAAGTTTCTACATTGTAATCTTTTGAGATGTAATAGTAGTGTCCTAATTCTAAATATTATAAACATGAAGAGATCCTCATGTGAATTATTTTTTTTATTCAATTTTTTTTTATTTTTTTATGGTTGGGTCCTAATAACACACCAGCCCAATCCTGTCATCAAAACATCATGAATTAATTTAAGAACATTTCTTGGAAAATAAAATTGTTCAGTAGTTAGCATATCCACCTATGGTACCCAATGGGACTCAAACATGCATGTTTCTGTGCATCAATGGGCACCCTCCTCATATCCATCATGGCATCCATCCATCCATGTGATCAACCATCCCTAATCACATATATACCCATGCATGTGATCGCTCACGGAAATACCAAAGTCCAACAAAAATTCATTCCACTATTCAAAACCAAAACTATCAACCAATACATCTTTTTCTCAAAATAACTATCCATGAAATCAATCCTTAATTACAACTTACCAAAATATTTCAAATACGAATAATCATTCAAATAAAAACTCACTTTCAAACTATTCACATAAATTAAAACTTACACAAATATTTCAAATAGGAAAAATCATTCAAATAAAAACCCACTTTCAATACATTCCCATAAATTTAAAATCATTTCATCCCATTAAAACACCTTTAAGTTGTTTATTAAACTCTATTGGAAACACATTTTCGAAACCAACCTTGACATCGTTCATGATTTCTAAATAGGTGCAAACAATGAATTTTCCATTCCAATACCATTCAAAAAAAATAGGTTCAGCCATTTATAAAATATAACCATTATCTATTTATTGGAATATTATATTTTAAAAAAACTTTACACTTCTTAGACCATGTCCTTTTTCTTTAAAAACTGAGCTTTCATGATATCAATACAAAATGACACTAGAAAATGAGAGACGATACTAGTTCTGGTGGGTGACTCTGACATATGGTTGGTGGACATATATCAATCAATTCACCATCATAGAAGGATTTCTAGAGAAATATCCCTATATCTACATGGATTTCCATGCCATGAAAGCTCCCCGAGGCCATTAAAGCAACTATCTTTTTATTTTCCTTAGTTATCTTCAATCCAAGAGAACCAGAGGACTCAGATAAATCCGGACATCCCTTAGTGACATTAATCCCATAATAAGGTTTGGTTATTAGGAACACTACCCATATTTGGATTACCAAGTCCTGAAAATCCTAACTCAAGACAATCCTAACTATTCTCCAAATAACGTGACCCAAAGAGTTACCAAGAACCTCCTTTGATACTATTTTTCAATGAACTGAATCTGGTCAACATCAAAACCGGCAGATGACCGAGCTTGTGATAATTCCTAAAGGTAATTCTCAATACAAATGGTATGGAAAATTTTACATTGTATCATAATCTAAAAATTGGGAATGATTTACCTGAGTTTAAAAATATACAAAGACAAACCTGTCCAACAAAACGAATGTGGATTTTTCAAAAAAAATCATATTTTACTAAATTTCGTAATTGAATTACATCATTTTAACCAATGTTAAAAGACCATTAAAAAGGTGAAAACCCAGAAATTATAGCCCAAGAACCTCCACACAGAAAGAGGTACTGCCCTCACTCCATCTCCACAAGATAGCACCACGAAGGACCTACTAGAATCCCGAACCACTAGGACTAAAAGCTGTACCCAAACATGCAATAGAAATAACCAAGTGTACTTACAAAAAAATTTTAAGCAGGGTGTGAGATAATTCTTAGTAGGATAGAACCCCTAAGATATTCCATGTGATAAACATTTAGAGATGAAAATCATGAATGTTTTTAAAAACCTCAAATTCTAGCTACAATTTCTAAAAGATTCAACATTAAATAAAAGTAGTTTTCATGTGGGTTATTTTAAAGAATCAACCATTTTGAATGAAATGTAAAATAAACTGAAATTATCTATCCAATCATAACATATGCTGATGGTAATCACAAATCATCTAATAAGCACAAGCAAAAGGAAATAACCGTAATGCACTAGCTCATTGTGGGTCATAGGTACCTCATATCTCAGTTAATGTAACCATCACAATATGTGTTCTCATGCACGATGAACTAGTAGGAAACATACCCATAACCTAATGGTCCTTCATCCTCATCATAATACTTTAGTTAGTATTGTAAGTATCAACCACACCTAGTGAAACTGTGTCTAAACCCCACAGGATCACCGACATACTAGTACACGTCCACCGACCTATATTCTTGAGTATCCCTCTTGTGCTCAAACAACTACAATAAGCAAATAAAAATAGTTTTCACATGACAATAGTACTTATAAATAAAAAATTAACCAAAAATCCCCAATGTATATGAAACTAGTCACACCATCCCCCTTTTTATTCAAATTGGTTTTGAAATCCAACTCACACCAAAATAACCCACAACACATTTTTCATATCATTCAAATTTCAAAAAATATCCCTTTACAATTTAGTAAATTCCTTCCCATGATGCTAAAAATCACATAACATCCCACTAACATGTTACATAATACACTTTTCATAAACAAAATCCATTTTCACCTCACACTCACACAAAATAGCCCGCAAATATGTTTCACACCCACATCAAAATTTCATAAATCACCTCAAAAAATTACAAAACATTACCAAAACGTTTGACATAAAACCTAAACACTTTGTCTTTAAAAACGAATTTTTAGAACATAGTACCACGAAAATAGTAAATAATCATCCTTTTCACACTTTTTGTAACTTATTAAATCATTTACAATTTTCATAAAAACAAACCCAAGGGGTATAACTATGTTTTTCCCACAAAATCCATTTCCAAATCCTCTTTAAAAACCACAATCACACCAATACAAATCAAATACAATATTGAAAACCATAGAGATATTTATTTATCCACTCTCATGTGTTATAAAATCATCTCAAATAATACCACAAAAGCTGCACATGAAGAACACACATTTTCATAAAACGCTTTCAAGAGGATTTACATGGTTTCACTCATAAAACACATTAAAACCTCTCTTGAAACCCCTAAAGCACATCCAGACCATACCAAATCAAAATGGGTAGAACAATTAACATTTACTAAACAACTTGCATATATTAGAAAATAACCCAAATAATACCACAAGAGTTTCAACTAGAAATACACCGAATTTAAATAAAAATGAAATTATAGAATTAAATGATTAACCAAATCCTGCAAAAAATGATTTCGCACCACACATATCATATGTGGAGCATGAAAAGTAAAACAAGCTAACTAACTCATCAATAAATGATTACACATGGTATCACTTACATTTTGAGTCAAAACAATTTAATCGTGGTGTGAAAAATTAACTGCACCACCACCATACCAAAAGAGAGATATTCCCAACATAAATCCACAATATTTCACCATAAATATATAAAATAAAATTATAGGTTTGAACCCTATCATCTGTACATATGGGATCTTCATTAAAGGTAGATGAAACACTAATGAAAGTGAAGAAATCAATGTGAGAAACACTTACTTGAAGAGAAGTTGAAGAAATAATCCCAAATCAACCAAATGTTGAATCTCCATGAATGAAAACATGATAGTGATGATATAATAAGGATGAGGAGGTCATGTGGGGAATTAAATGGTGGAAAAGAGTGAAAAAATGAATGATTTCAGAAGGTTGCAAGTTATTTAATCCAATCTGGACGGTTTGAGAAACCCTGAAACGCTTTTGCCTCTTTTGTGATTCAATGGAGAGCCAAAAATGTGAAACTGATAATGGGTATGATCATAGGGATATTGGATTTTAGTGGGAGGTGTAATCATGGAAAAAAATAAAAAATTATGAAGATATTAATGAATTAAAAAGAATAATTTAAAGCAGAAAATGAACTTGCGGGCAGGTCCAATACCTTAAATAAAAACCTATATACATCTTGATTATGGATTTATAAAGGCTCCAAATTAATATTGTGGTGTTAATAGGTCATGATAGGACATGTATTAATTTTAATGGATGAAAAACATTGAATAATAAAGGAGTTATAATAGAAAAAATATTGGGTTTTAAATCTGAAAATGGGCTCATGGTTTGGCCCAAATATTGAAAACCCACAATTTTGACCAAAATGCATGTGAAACACCCAAAACAAAGAAATAATGGATATTAAATTTATAATACCTTTAAAATATTTCATTTATGATACCTAGTCAATAGAAAAATGTTATACCATTTGATGTTATGAAGTGATGGAATTTTAATATAAGTTCAATGTGTTAAACATTAGGAACGTGATTCAAAGGCATCGACATTATTCAAACTATCTTGATTTATAAATCTCACTCACTAAGTGATTAGTGGGAATATTATATTTTATGGTCACATAGGGATGCAATGTAAATTACATATAGAAGTAATATTTAGAAAATGAATCCATTACTATAGTGAAGTCAAGAGGGTCTTGTTATAACTCAACATGAGTTTCAATGTAATAGCTGTAAATGAATCATGTTATTATAATAAAGTAAATATCCATTTATATATAATCATACATTGATACCCTACATATGTATGTAACCATAAATAAATTGATATTTAGGGGGTGTATGGGTTTGTTGTTTGTCATGCCATCAATTGGAGTGAAACCAAGAAGGGATTTGTGTACATTTAAGGTAAGGAAATACATCTATCCCTTGATTTAATGAGAATGGGTAAATACATTTATATGCTTATATATTACACATATGATGTTATGAACTACTTGTATAAGTGTCATTTGATTCACTTTCATATAGATGAAATAAATGTGATGTATTCATCCAATTGGATAGTCTTTTCCATTGAATCAATAAAATGATGAGAATCATATAATAGATTATAATTTACTATGTATAGTGCTTTCTCAATATCATAGAAAATGGGATTATATAATGTATATATGGTTTATATGAAACATAATGTTGTTTAAATGATCATATAGAGATATGAGTATGTATGATGGAGATCACATCATACCCCTTATTGGCATGAGTAATACATATTATATGATAGAGGACACTCTTTGCTTACATATATGAAATTGTGATTACATAGTTGCATTCAATTTTGATAAGGCCCACATGGTAACAGAATTTGGCCCTTGGATAATGATAAAATTCTAGAAAAAATGTTTTCTAAAATTGAGGAGATATTGATGAAAATCTGTATCCAAAAGTGTTTTGATGGATTCATATGGTTTTCTGTAGTTATGGGTCAAGTACTTCTAAGAATTTAGTTAAAATGAGATATTTTTTTATATTCAGTAATATATATATATAATATGATATTATATATATAAAGTGTAGGTTTAATTACATGAATTTTATAGATGTATTAAATACATATAATACTGAATATATATATATATATATTTGATATATATTTATTTCTCCAAAAATGAATATTTTGGAATATATTTGATATATTTGATATTAAATATATTTGTTATATATTTATTTTTAGTTACTGTCCATTATGAATAGGTTAATTATCTTGACAACACATTGAATAAGATTCAGTTAATTTTGGGAATCAATGTATAACGATATATTTAATATGGATGATGTGTTTTCATTAAATGAAATCAATCATGGATGACTATGTAAGGGATAAGATCCCTTCCATTGAAAATATGATATTTAGAGCAAAAAACTCATTTATATCTTCCTCCCACACTATTGTTCAACATTTGAGATGAAGGAGATAAAACCCCTAGATCAATAGGTTATCCTCATGATACGATCAAGGATCTAATGGTCGATGTACCCCCTTAGAGGCAGGGTGTTTCTATTAATGCTACATGATCTCCATCATGAATTCACTTTCATTGAGAAAAAATACCATTGTCATTAGTGATTTCTAGGCACACTGTTTTCATAGATTTAATTAGGGGTTTATTATAGAAAATTACCAATATGTTTTTGGGAATTTTTGGTTGCATATGGTCATTCTATGATAATAATAAACTAAAACAAGTTATATAGCCACGTCTACCACTTTCACAATCCATTTAATGCTTCATGAATAGTTATCACTTAATTTATTTCACAAATTATAATAAAAACATTAAAGAGTCACATTATAGATCTAGTAAAGTGATCCTCTAATTTTCATCTGAAAGTAGACTCAATTATCTCTCTCAGAATTATTCAAATAGATTCTAAAAGTCAAATACCACTTTTGAACGGCTCAGTTCTCCCAATCCTACTGTCACTCATACTAATAAAACCCACCATGTATGAGACCTCATTTTGGAAAAAATAATCCAAAATTGTTTTGGGCCCTATATTTCAAATTAGTTTCCCTATCCTAAGTCTAAAATTCCAACTAGAAGCACAATGTTTTGAAACATGATAATAATCATAGAACCTGGTCAAATGAGTTTAGGTTGGAGTGAAAAGTTCTCCAAAATTTTATTATGAATTTTTTTAAAGAACATAGAATGCTCGTATCTTCAACATAAAATTCAAATCCCTCAATATATGAGTAGTCCAATCATCATCAAGAATCTAAACCAATAGTATAAAATAATCCCATATAATACCTTCATATCATCTTTATACAATATCAGTCGATGATGTCTCATCCACCATGTATCTTTACAAAAAACCCTAAAATGGATAAATTCATCGATGAAATATTGATCTAGGAATCTTCTGTAACAACTTCGACAAATCAAATCAACATGGTTGTTGATCACAAATCCTATCTTTCCATGGATTGTTTCCTTTACCCAATTTCAAATTACCTTTAAATAGATTGGGCTTGATTGTTAATTCCCCAATTGGTGGTTCTGTTGTGGTAAATTGGCTTTTTACCGATTTTGTGTCTGTAACTAGGTATATAACCCTTAGTGTATTCATAAAACAATATTGTCATATCCTCATTTGAAACCTATTATCCAATGACTTGTGTAACCACATTTGGACCTAGCCTTTTATGGTGGATAATCCTAATTAGTGGAGAAATCAGTCGAGGATGAGTTTATAGGAGTCGATTTTAGAAAAAATAGTGATTATCTACTAGTAACCAAATGATGTGGCACCTACCATTAAAGCATCCAACATTGAGGTAGAGAACAGTGGGAAATTTTTCAAGGGCTGATGACCACCAAAAACCAACTCTTAACAATTTTTATTTTATTGACTACAAAATGAGATCAAAATCCTGGAATTATATCCATAAAAACCTTATATAATCTTTCATGTGATCCATTGAAGCTTATTCTCGAGAGGAATAATTGATTTGTCCCCTTGTACCATGGATATAGTAAACCCTTTACAAACCACATAAATCAATGTCTTACTCTATTTTTATCTTCTATATTCAAGTGATTCCATCACAAAGTATTTCTTAAACACTAAAAATGTGGTATGAGAGCTACTGGGGTGGAAACAATGTTGGTACAAAGAGGTTTTCTGGTGAATAGAAAATTGATTATGATGAGAAATATTTATAGTATAGATATTTTAAGAGATCATTAAGATGATTCCAATGGAGCATACACTATAAAAAATATAGTTGAAATGATGTTTTTAGTGGTGGTATATGTTTCAGTCAACTCAGTAGTCCTATAGTACCCCCTTCCCAAAGAAAATATAGTTGTTTACATTAGGGGAAAATTTCTGGCCAGTTTTATGAGGACTGTTCAAGAGGGCCACATTAGTATCACATCATTGTTCGATATATATTATTTAAAAAGTGTTGGCTATATCTTGTCCATTATATTCCATTTTACATGATCTAAAAGTAATTTTCGTCTTTTTTGACCATTTCAAACACATATATATAGTTTTATTTTTAAATGTATAACTCCAAAAATGGAAGAAAATATCAATAACATGATTAAACTCACTGATTCTAATTATGACATATGGAAACTCAAAATTAAGGTTATTGTTTATATTAATTATATGTGGAAACCAATAGTGATGACTACTAATCCTATTACAGTGCAAGTGGAGGAATCTTAAAAAAACCATCAATCTAGTGGGAAGAGGTCAAATAGTACCCCAACAGTTGATATGGAGTGGGTTGTTATTAAAAGAATGATCACTACCCAAATAATATTATAGATCAATAAAATAATCGTCTGATTTTTTTTCAAAAAACATGATTATTATGATCTATGGAAAAAATTATAAATAATGTGTGCGAGGAAAGTCATGGAGAACAAACAAAACCAAATATGCTGAATTTTCACCTTAAAGTGTAAATATGGGAAATAAATATAAGAGAGAATGAGTGAGTTCAAAGGTACAATTTATCTGTTTAATTCATGAAAATAATCCTTGATGATGTGTTTCAGGGACTATTGTTGTTATGTTTCTTAACGAAGATGTGGGACCTAGTAGTTGTGTGAGTAAACAATTAAAATCTAGATGGAACTCTCACTCTGGAAATGGTTAACAATATAATTATAAATTAATAATCCAAAAGGAAGGATGGTGGTTGAAAACCTAAATCAGGGGGTCTTGTCAATAAAATATAGGGGTAGTAAAAATGGAAGGGAAGAAGTCGAGGAAGAGAACCCCATGAAAAAGGTCTTAAAAGGATTAAGTGATCGAAATTCTTGATCATGACATGACATGATGTGAATCAATTATGGAATGCTTGGAAACATGATATAATAATTTTGGAGGATCAAACCATTGTATATGAATTAGGAAGGTAATCCCCAAAATAATTATATTGTAGTTGTTAATTAAGAGATCATTATTGTTTAGGTATATAATCGTGCAAGTCTTGCAAGACAAGATTCGACATGGGTGATTGATTCAAGCACCTCATGGCATGTCACTACCAGAATATATTTCTTCTCATCTAAAAATTATAGGATTTTTAGACACCTATATATGGTAAATTATAGTTCATTCAAAATCACTGGTATCGGAAATATTATTCTAGAAACCAATATTAGATTCATGTTACTATTTATGGATGTGAGGAATGTTCATAATATTCAACTCAATAGGATAACTACTAGAATTCTTGAAAATGATGGATATATCAGTTCCTTTAGATATGGGATAATGAATCTTCCCAAAGGTAACATTGTAATTGAAAAAGGAAATAAAGATACCTCTCTTTACCTCTTAGAAATCAGACCGTTTGGAGAAGAGTTTAATATAGACAAAAAATTTGTTCCTATAAAAGATTGATACACTAAAATTTGGAAAAACAGTTAATGACTATTCAATATTTTATATATGAGGGATCTATTTCAGGGAATAAATGTTACAGATTTGGATACATTTTTTCATTACATCATGAGAAAACAATATAGAGTATCATTTAATTTTTATATCTCATCTAGAAAAAACCCTTAATATTTGATTCAAAATGATGTCTGAATGATGATTACTATGTTTATGGGGGGTTCTATTAATTTGTTACCTTCATAGATGATCAATCTAGAAAAGTACATGCCTTTTCTTTGAATAATAATGATGAAGTGCATTATGTTTTCATGCAGTTTCTAGTGAAGGTTGAATGAGATATATGTAGATGGAAAAATGTGTGTATAAAGGCAATGATTGAGAGTAACATAGGCCATTTGAGTACTATTGTAGGAGTTTCTACATCAAGCAATAATATTTGTACCAAAGACACTTAAGCATAATGGTATTGCTGAGAGGATGAATAGAAAAATTTTGAAGAGAGTCAGATTTATACCCTCAAATGAGAATATGACAATCACCTTTTTGGTGAGGTAATTAGACCACAAATGACCTTTTAATCCTTTACCCATCATTTAAAATAAACTATAATGTTCTATAAAGTGTTTGGATTGGTATATATGTTTCATACAAAAACATCAGAGGATATGGCTACAATGAATTTGTTCACATCCTGAAAGATGAGAAGATAAATTTGGATGAAAAAAACGGTGTGTGTCTTCTTAGGATATTCCCATGGGGAGTTTAGATATGGAATCTGGGACCCAATCAACAACAGGATCATTATAATAAGAGATTTGGTGTTTCTTTATGATCAAATAATTAAATATTTTGAGAATTTTTAAAATGTAGAGAAGCTGTAGTTGGAGAAAATTCCAGTCAATATGGAGCCATTCTAAACAAAATTTATTCCATATAGTAAAATAGGGATATATAAAACTGATCATACATAACTATATGGTAATATTCCTCCATCTCATGAAATGACTAAATCATATTATATTCCAGAAAATATTCCTCCTGAAGTGCAATTGAAAAGATAAACCATAGAATGAAAACTATGTCATAGACAACCAAAACATGAGTATATGATTCTCACGGATAGAGGAGAGACAGACAGTTACAATGATACAATTAGGAGTCATCTGTAGATATAATGAAAAAAGGCCTCGGAATAGGTGATGATATCCTTACACAAGAAACATACGTTTGATTTAGAAGAGTTTCCATAAGAAAATAAGGGACTGAAGAATAAGTTGGTGTACAAATAAAATGGTAAGGTGGTAGCTCACAGCCGTGATATATAGCATGCATGAAAAAATGGATTTGTTCAAATGAAAGCTATTGAAATTGATGAATAAATTTTCTCCTCTAGTTAAATTGTCTTATATAAATTTTTTTCCCAGAATAGAGGCTAATCTTAATCTAAAATTTCAACAACTACATATAATAGACCACATTGTTTTATAGAGATTTTGATGAGGAGATTTACATGGAGGAGTGAGAGAGATTATAGGTGATAGTTAAAGAAAACATGGTTTGAAAACATCAGAAAATTTAATATATTTTGAATCAGGTACATAGGGATGATTAAAAAACATTTGTCTCATTCATGGAGTAGAATTAGTATAGTTGGATTACTTATGATCACTATGTCTTCATCAGATAGTTTTTAATGATTATTTATTTGTAATGTTACATTATGTCAATGATATGCTGATTATTGGTAGAGATATCACCATTATTGATAGGATGAAGTATTAGTTGAACAAGACTTTTGAAATTAAGAACATGGGAGATGCTACTCAGATTCCTGGAATGACAATTATTCTTGATAAGAGGAATCACTAGATTTGGATATAATAGGTTTTGTACATTGAACCGGTTCATGAAATATTCAACAAGAAATAGATGGTACTAGTTAGAACATCCCAATTGATTCATTTCAGGCTCATGAAAATTCAGAGTCCATCAATTGTGGAGTAGAGAGAGGAAATAAAAAACATTCATATCTCTCAGTAGTTGGCAGTCTTATGTTTGTCATGGTGTGCACTAGAAACAATATTTCCCATACTAATGGAGTTGTGATAATATTCTTATTAGATCAAGTAATAGATCCTTGTAAATATGATAAATTTATATTGAGGTATCTCTGAGGTACATATACTCATTGGTTATGATTTTTATGTGATAAAAAAAATTTTAAGAGGATACAAAAGTTCATATATGGATCGAGATGTAGAAAATGTAGAAAATCAATATCTAGGTACCAAATATCATTTCCAATTGGATCAGTTTCATAAAAACCATGACATAAAATATGTTTTCATTTATCTACCATAGAAGTATAGTATCTAATGATCCCTGAAGGATACAAGGAGATGTTATGGATGAAATATTTTTACAAGAGCTGGTATGGAGTGAAGATAATTATATTCTACATTTAGATAGTAAGAGATATATTAATCTCAGAAATAATCTCAAAAAATTTATACAAATTCCACCTACATAACCATTAAATTCCACTATATCCTAAATGTTTTGAATGAGTGATTATTCAAATTTGATAAAATCTAAACCAATGATAATGGGGATGATATAATGAAAACTTTTCTACAAAATTAGAATCCAGAAGCCTATAATAAAATTGTAGGTCTACATATTATCCAAAATTGGTTATAATGTGGATATTTTTCATGGAGGGGGCTCCCAATAAAGGCATAAATCAGCCGTGGATTAGTTCATAGATGTTTCTGTTAGCGAGGATAACAAATTCTATATAAACAACCTGCCAAGTGGCAACTACCGTAGAAGCATATAATGTTGAAACAACTAATGGTAGGTTAGTTTTCAAGGGTTGATGAACCACCACAAGCATATCCTAGATAGTTTTGAATTTATTCTCCATAAAATATTATTAAATCACATGACATCCATTCAGAAAAAAAGACACTCTATAACATTTTATGTGATACTCAATAGACCCATCAACAGGGGAATAATATATTTGGACCCATCTCCTATGTATGTTAAAAACCCATTATGAACCACATAAATCCATGTGTACCTCTATATTTCTCTTCTGTTTTGAAGTTATTTCATCATCCTGATGTCCCTCTGCCCCAAAACCATGTCCTCCCTAGATATTGAATCATAGAGTGGATGTACTTCCTTAATGTTGCAGCCTTACAGTTATTGATTCTTTATTGTTCATCAAATTTAGATTAGTTCCTTTGAATCTATCTTCCTCAACAAGCCACTAGTCCCATCTCGGCCAATTTCAACCACTCAACTTCATTGACGTCAGGATTGGTCAACACTAGTGACTCCCTCATCATCTTGTACGGGTTCAAATGTATTTGTATATTCTCTAAAAAAACATTGTATCATTCAACATTAAATCCAGATCGTAGATTAATAATCCCTCTGATCACGCAATATCAGACCATGATTTATATTCTTTAATGGAATCTTAGTTGGCACATGATCTTCACTTAAAGTTGTGAGACTTGGTATCATAGTTAGAGTATGTTAGAATTAAAGGCTATGTATCCATTTGTATACTTTGGTGGTAACATAAATTTGTTACATTAAATAACCTACATGATTCCCATCAAATTTGGATACATTAAAATTTCCCCGCATAAATGGCTCTGTAGTTGGCTAAATGAAATGACTATGTAGCATTGATAAAAATTATATATATTTATTTGTTTGAAATTTGGATACATAGTAGCAAAAATAACATGCTACGTCATCTTATTCTACAAATAAAATAAAATAAAATAAATGGATTAAAATCAATCAAATAAATATTCACTTGTTAATTATTTGAAAACATTAGTAAACATTTAAATGAAATAAATTGAAAATTATTTTTATAATTAAATTAAAAGATAATTAATTAAGAACAATTATCCAAATATAATCAATTAGTTAATTAATTAACTAAATTAATAAAAGATAAAAATTAAAAAATAAGTAAATTATTTATCAATATTTCTAATTAATAAATAATTTAATGAATATGATGAAATGTAAAAATTGAATTAGTTGCATAATATAATAATACCAAAAATAAATATGGTTAAATAATTTAAATAAATAGAACATAGAATTAGAAAAGATATTAAATAAAAATTATAGTTTAAAATAAACATTAGAATTAAATTAATCAAATTGAAAGTTGAACAAAAAATATAATTTGAACATGAATAACACTCATTTATGATATAAATTAAAAAAATAAAATAATTTTACGACCAATAGAATAATGTTTTATTATTGAATAAAATAAACATTTTTACATTAAAATAAACAATAAATAACCAAAAATGGTGTGGAAAATGAAAGGAATAAACTCTACATCAGTATACCTCATGGTCAATAACCTATTGGATCTTGATTTCATATATCTATACATAATAATGAAATTCTTCTCATCATCAACTGAGTTAAAAACCACGATAATTGGATCTCTCTAAGAGCGTTTCATGTTTAGCATCATAGTGAAGACTAAGAAGGAACACATTCTCTGCACCATTTACTCTGATATTGACTAATGTAGGGGATTTTCCACTTAGATTATATTTTTTTCTAGATAAGTCAACATTAACATTCACTAAGTGGTCCCAATTCGATACCTGATAACTCGGGTGTTTGACTTGCATTGAGTTGGCCTTAATTTATCATCACCTCATTTCCAATTATTTTTTATAAAAAAACAGTTTAATGCCAAAAACTAAGGAATCAGGTTCCAACCATCAATTTTTTTCTAAATGTATTTTCTTTTAAAAAATACATTATCATAACATCATCACATAGATTAAGGATATTTTATTAGAAATTATATATAGGAAGTAAAATTTTTATGCACTATTTCCATTTATTATAAATGAATCCGCAATCTAAGGAATGGTTTACCTTCAATATCTTGTTTGGAAGGAGAAGAAACTTCATAAACTCTTTCCAATACATAGCTTTTGAATTTTTATCCACTTAGATAATGTGATATATTTGTTAGAGTCTTATTATATCATCTAGAAAACATTCAATGATTTTAATCACTCCCATTTATCATTATTGTAATTATATTATTTAAGCAATATACAAAACAAAAAATGTGGTCCCAATAAATCCCTGTTCATTTTTTTGGTAAAATCCCAATCTAAAATTTTTTTCCTCAAAGGATGATGGATCAGATATAAAAAACGTTGGGAAATGCCTCCTAATACCACTAGGTTTTTGTATGGAACCATATAATAGCCTATGTGTTGGACCAATTAAACATAGGTCTAGAGAAAATCAAGAATTAAAATTGGTATCAAATGGATTGTGCAGCCTAGGTGTGATGTAAGGTGGATTATTCCCCAATAACTATTTTAAAAATAATAACGATGGCTCACTTGAAGCACGCAGATTCATGGTTCAATATGGTAAAAGTATTCCTGATTATAGAGGTCAGGTGGTGAGTCCAGGTGATGTTAAACAATAGTGGAAGATGGTTGGATCAAGTGTATTATCATGGAAGGGGAGACCAAATTTCATGGAATTTGGTTTGAGGAGATGATTTTTGGGTGAAAACCCAATCCCACATAAGTTTTCAAAATTATGGTGGATGATATATAATCTTAGAAGGAAAATTTCTCCTCTCACAAATGGGTTTTAGGATGGAACCCCATTAGTTCCTATGTTTTTGTCCCATTAGACCAAGTGTTAGAGAAAAATAATCCTAAAAAGTGGTATGAAATGGGTCCTATAGCATAGGTGTCATGTATGTCGGATTATTCTGAAAATATTTTTTTGCAAATGGTAATAGAGGTTCATATAATGAATGGGGTTCCATGGTTCCTTAGGTTTAATGCCTTCTTGATAGAATTTTTTAAGAGGTGAGTCCATGTGATGATAAAATGGTGGTGGAACATGGTTGTATTTGGTGTATTATTATATGAGGTCATTCCTGATTATGTGGTTTTTTGTTTTAGGGGAGTATTGTTGGGTGAAAACCCAATCCTATATATGTTTCTGCAATGTAAGGGGGATCATATATAATATTGGATGGTAAATTCCACCTAACACATATGGGTTTTTTTATGGAACACCAAAATAGCCTAGGTTTAGTCAAAGTGGACATTGGGATGGAGTAAATTGATCCTAACATATATTTATTGTAAATACCATCAGAAATGATACAAATATGTGCTCTCTATTCATTATTTCCCCCTTTTTATTAATCACTCATTTCATTTTATCTTTTTCACTTATTGATAATAAATACAATGTACAAGAGAGAGATGGTAAAATTCAGTACTTATGAAAATTTTCATCAACCATTCCACTCTAATTCTACTACATCCATGATCAGTTTATGAAAAAAGAGGGGTCGATTTAAAAAATAATTTTTTTCTTTTTCATCTAATTTTGATACTAACTAACATGATATAATCATAAATTTTTTAGAAGTATTGTAATATAATTATTTTAATATAATTATTAATATCTTTTGAGATAAAAAGTTTCTAATAGATACATCAACCTGAATTTTCTACATCCATTTCAACACATGGGTTAAATTTATTGAAGTAAAAATTTCATGATATAAAACCACTCCGATCATTCTGTAAGGATCCAATTTTTTATCATAGGTTTAGATTTATTTTTTTCACTTTAATATTATGTTATTAATTTCGTTATCATGGAATAGAGTATTTGAAAATATTCCTTGTTAATGAAAAGAAATAGAGAATATTTTAAAATATTGATGTTTACATGGAATAATTATTCTAGAAGATTCTTCCTAACCTTCTTTACTTGTCTCCCTGTTAAGGAGATTTTCCTCAAGATCATCATTATGGTGGATCATTTCCATAAATATATGAAAATAAATTTTAATTAGATTGTGAAAAAAATTGAACAATTCATGGGGCTATATATATTTGACATCTTCTACATTAGCTTCTTCAATGATGAAATTTTCTTCATATGTTCATTAAATTAGAATTTGTGGGATCAATATAGGAGAGTGTATTCTTAATTTTACTTTCCATTTTATAAAACAATCACTCCATCTCATGTTCTATCCCTAGAAGCATGATTCAAAATAATTTCCATTGATTTTAAACAAAATAATACAATAAATACATCTAAATAAATAGGGTTTAACTTCTTCCTCCTCAATGTGATCAATATTGTTGTGAGGAATATCTAATCCAAGTGGATATATTATTTATGAATCAACATATATTCTTAAAAGATTATTATTTTAGGAAGCATGGCACTCATAATAGCTTCTATTTAATTTTTTGCGATGATCACTTTTTATCAATCATGGAACATTATTCTTCTTATATGATATTCTTCATATCAATAATATTTTATTATTATAGTAGTAATGTTATGAATATTTGGGAACATTTCCATCAAATATCACCTCTCACACAACTCTTCTAA
Source organism: Viscum album (assembly GCA_963277665.1). Classification (NCBI taxonomy): domain Eukaryota; kingdom Viridiplantae; phylum Streptophyta; class Magnoliopsida; order Santalales; family Viscaceae; genus Viscum; species Viscum album. Next base: position 212,035,535 of record OY728125.1, read on the forward strand.
TCTAATCGACTATCATTTGTTGAAAACCCTTCATAAAATTTGGTATCTCCATGAATAAAACCATATTCATCCGTAGTAAAAGATTTAACATGATTGTTTCTGATTCTTTTACACTGGGGCACGTGCGCGTGTGTCCGTCACGCATGGGAGGACGCGTGGCTTGTTGCCCCGCATTCCCGCATTCCAAAGGCGGGGGGCATTCGTTCCTTGTTCAGGGACGTCTTCTCCTTGATAGAAATCGTGATGATGGGATGCCGGTTCTTCCTTCTGTGGATTCCTCCTCGGAGCTTGTCACCTAGTCCGGGTCTCCCTCATATATTTAAGACGGGTTCATGAAGCTCATTCCCGGGGCCATATCTGCATCGATGATAGTTAATTACGCTGCATCCGTTGAGACGCTCCAAGGGGTCTTGTCGGGGCAGCGACCGTCAGTGAGGAGAATGGTCACGCTGGGGTGTCGTCGGTGTGCCTTGATGTTGGGGATTGGCATGTCTGTCTTCTGTCCCTTAATAGAGGGATTCTAGAGGGCGTAGAAGCACGAGGCATCCCACATCGAACACAGGGAATTGTGTACCATCTGAGGTTTTCCTCATCTTCCCATGTTTGACACGGGGTATGCCATGAGGTTAACTTCATGCGGAGACAGATCGGACTGATCGGAACACTATGAGTGGATCAGATTGAAGGACCCCCTAGGGGGAACACTGATGATGGGGGCCGGCACCTGGGCGGCATCCCCGATACTGTGGAGATGAATGAGGTGGTATGATCTCACCGGGATGTGGCATCCTGGGTAAGGATCAAGATGGGTGATGGAGTGATGGGCTTGAACCTCGTGGAGGCTTCCTACGCATCCCCATTGACAGGGAACCAAATTCCGCGTAGTTCGGTGATACGGTGGGACACATGAAGAGGCGACTCGTGAGAATGAACGCATGGATTGGATCCTGGAGGAAGTAAAATCTCCGGGCTAGGGCATGAGATTTACAAGGCACGTGGGCTCGAGGGAGAGGTCAGAATATGACGTGGGTGTGAGGCATGGGGCCTATGCTCTGAGGTGGCCCATGATGGGGAATATGGGGCCTTCGCTCTGAGGTGGCCCATAATGGTGCTGGTGAACCGACATAAAGAGGTCGGAATAACTGGGTGATGGGTTTGAACCTCATGGAGGCCTCCTACGTATCCCATGGTAGGGAATCAAATTACACGTAGTTTAGGGCATACCGTTTAACGTCATGCAGGATGGGATACAGTTTAACGTAATGCGGGATGAGGGCATATTGTTTAACGTCATGCGGGACGAGATACAGTGTAACGTCATGCGGGACAAGGGAATACGGGGCATTCACTCCGAGGCGGTCCAAAGTGGATATGGGGCTGACGCTCTAAGGCGTCCCAAAGTGGATATGGGGTTTACGCTCTAAGGCGGCCCATGGTGGTCAGTGAACCGACGTGAAGAGGTCGGAACTACCAGGTGGTGGGCATGAACCTCGTGGAGGCTTCCTACGTACCATGCGGTAGCACAGATCAAAATCCACGTAGTTCGCTGGTATGAGGCTTACGCTCTGAGGCAGCCCATAGGAGGATGTCATGGTCAATGTGTGCTCTAATCCCACGTGATTCATGCTCGGTGTGAGAAACAAGAGGCAGCATGGACCAGACGATCACATCACTTTTGGTGCGTCCATGAGAAGCAGAAAGGGGATTACGCGTTGAGCGGCCCAAAGAGGAAATAGGGGCTTACCCGTGGTTAGAGGCCCTTAGTGATAGGGCTTACTCCGGGGTGGGGGCCCGTGGTGCGACAAAGCATAGTGGGAAAGGGACTCCACTGGCCTTGGCAGTTGGGAAGTACGAAGGTGCATGGGTGCAACCATCCACAGGAGAGGCTAGGGGCTTACACTCTGAGGCAGCCCTTCCCCCGTGGACAAACGCCACTCCAACAAGTAGGACCTAATTACATGTGAGGAAGAATCCATTCCCGTGGAGACGAGAGTCTTAATGAATGTCTGAGCCAGGGGGGACCCTACGTGCGAAGCACGGGGTTGGACCACAGTTTAACGTCATGTGTTAAGGACGAGGTGCCTAGCAGTTTAACATCCTTCAGCTTGGACGATGTGGGTTCTCTCTACACCCATAGTTCTTACATTCCTAACACCCTATACCCCCTATGGGAGGGAAGGCATTGGCAAGGACATAGTGAAGTGGGGTCGTAGGGCGAACCATCGAGGGGTCCATGTTAGAATGAATATGCGAAGAAGAAATAGTCGTTAGCATGCCTATGCGGAGAAGCATAAGGCAAAGCAACACAATGGGAAACATCACCCAAGGTACCTTGAGGTTACTTCGTATGAGCTTGGAAGGCCGTACGGGAAAACAATGCATGGCACCCAAGACCGATAGGGATGACATCAGGTGCCAGTACAGAGAGGCAGCCAAGGGGCGTTAAGGTAATGGGTCCTTGGTGTTGCATGCAAGGAGAATGTTTCAACGCAAAACACCAGGATGGCATGAAATAGGGCTAGAGGATTGCTCGGATAGGGGATTGCGTGCAAAAGATTGGGATTGCATGCAGATAATGGGATTGCGCATACAGGGCCAGGATTGCGCGCATGGAAAGGGATTGCGCGCACGGGGCAAGGATTGTGCTCAAGGGAAGCACATGGAGGAGTGGGAAAATTCACTTAAGCCAGTGGAGTTGCGCGCAAAGGCGAACCTCAGGGCAAGGTTGCGCGGAAAGAGGAATTACCTATAAGTCATCTTGCGAGCGAGGGAGTCCGAATTGCATGCACAGGAGCCGTTCCGAATTCTGCAACACCAAACCTTTTCGGGTCGTCTTCTATTTCTGGGGGCCTGCCGGCGCGGAATCCAGGGGTCGCGTGAAACATTACACACTAGGAACAGTCGATGAGCAAGAATTCACCATGCAGAACAGGGCGCACAAAATTGTGCGCACTAGTGGCTCGATTTCGCGAATCTCGGGGATGCTTCACGCACTCAACATTATTTCACGCTGGCCCTCCTTTATTTCACACACCACTTCCAGGGCCTCTGGACCGGGCCTCAGGTTCCGAATATGAATTCGCTTTGTCATTTCAAAACTTCCTCTGGGAGTTATAGAATTTTTCAGCATCTACAAATTCCCCCCTTGGAATTGGATCAGCGAGAGGTCGCAACAGTCATATTCCGAGGGAAATGCCGAAACGCCGAAACAGGGCCTCTCCTGGACACTTAGAGTGCAAAAAAACCGACAGGGCGTGAAAAATGACAGATTAGCACAGAATTTGTTTTCCGCACGGTGCGGAACCCATGCCTCGCATATAAAAAGGGGCGTTGGGTTCCATGTTCCGTACTCAAGATTTCCCACATGATAGGCTTACCGCTCTCGTGCATGAAATTGCTCCTGCGGCTGTGTGTTAAAACGCTCTGGTAGCTCGTAATTCCTTCTGAATTTTGGCTGCACATGCGCACCTACTCGGGATATTCCACACCTAGCGTGCTGATTTCATGCCCAAATCCTGGATTTCGCGCCGCCGCTTTAGATTTCCTGCTACACTCTCCGATTCTGCGCACTACATCCTGATTTCGCGCAACTCCTGAAATACTCGAGATGTTCGCAAACCGAGTTGATGAGGGGGAAGCCACCGCTTGTAGGGCTAAAATGGAAGTGAATGAGGAGGTGCATGGTGCCAAGGTGATCGTTTCCAATAACCTGACCATGTACAATTTGCTAACTCCATCCTAGAAGACATATCCTATGTATGACAACCTCCCGCTCTGAAACATTGGCATCTTGGAGGAGGTGCCCCTGTCGGGCTTCGAGGTGGACACACTGCGGTCATGGGTGGCCCGGGAGGATGAGATTCCTCGCTACAACATCACCAACAACAGCCATCCTACCATGGAAACCAGACATATGGATGTATATGTCCTGAACCCGAGGACCAGGACCATTACTGGGGACGAGCCTGTCACAGAGAATTTTCTGAACCTCTACGTAGGCAAGTTCCTTCAGATCATCACAGATGACACATAGATCTAGATAAAGTATTGGGACTTGTGGTTTGGGGGAAACTTCACCAGCGAGTGGTCCTGGGTGTTCTGGGTTTGACAAACTTTTGACCATTTTGGGGATGAATTGTGGTATATTGGCCTGTTCGAGGCGGTATGGACGTCGCAGTTCCACTTCCACCGTCAATCGGAGCTCAGGCCGGAGCTATTCACCTGGTGGTCTCCTAATACCAACACATTCCACCTTCATCATGGGGATGATTGAATCAGCCTCTGGGACGTTCACTTTATCGGAGTTATCCCACTAGAGGGCTACCAATACGATGAGTTCGTTCCTCAAAAGATCACCTAGGAAGACAGGTCACAGACCCCCATAATGATGTGGCACCAGTTAGAGCTGGCCAAAGAGAGGCTGGGGGTCAAGGACTTCCTGAAGGACATTGCCATCAAGGGCTGGTTCACCCAGTTCCTTGAGAAGGATCCGGAAATCAAGATGCTGGGACGAGGTAAATGGTGCCCAACCGTAGCTCAGAGAAGTAGGGATGTGTCATACTGGAGGACCCTAGAGGCAGGGAAATACCAATCATGGGGCTATCACGTCATTGAGACCCAGGACCCGAATGTCCGGTACACCGGGTTCCTTGTCGCCTTCCTGAGCTGGTGGCTCCTGCCGGTGCAGGACGCGAGGATGGGTGTCTGTCCAGCAACACTAGTGATGGCGAGCACCATGGCTGCCAACAAACGGTTCAACTTGGGGGGTCCCCGTTCTGTCCAAGATGTATGCCATCCTGGGACGCATCTCACGAGCGGGGTTTCCTTTGAGAGTATGCGGCCCCTTCCAGATATTCCATGGATGGGTGGCGACTCATCTCAGTGGGTACACTTTCCCAAACACCATCTGTCCTCCGAGCAATGTCCTACGACCATCCCTACTGAACATCGCCGAGGTGGTGCTGATGACACTCAATGAGGATGGCATGAGAGTCCACATTGGTAACCACGCCAACTTCCACTTCAGCATGTTCCCCACCCCAATCGGCTAGACGGTGGACAATGGGAAAGGCTCTCTGGAACATCAGGAGTATTTCCAGACCATTCGAGGCAGGGTGCTCGTGGCTCTGATTGAGGGTAAGGTGATCTTCGAGCCATACATACCATCCCAATTCGCCAGAAATTCAGGTGCCTCCAACGAATATCGATGAAGATATTCATGGCTGTCTGGAAGGAGAAGAATCCCTGCGTTCTGCGCCAGATGTGGTTGATGTTTACCAATTTTGGCTCCATCGACGTCATTACTCTTCCACCCACCGGGGTTGATGTTGGCCTAGCAACCGATTATGCCGAGAACTAGACCATCGCATACCCTGAGGGGATTTTATGCAAGTGAGTCTATAAACATGAGGCTACCCGCACAGAAAACGGGCGATGGGGGTGAAGGCAAGGTGCTGCTAGAAATGGGAAACCAGGGGTGCATCAGGCAGCGAGGCCTACACAGGTCCAGACTTTAGCAGTGGGGACATCACACGTTGCCGTCGCGACCTCGTTGTCAGTGGGGGGGCACATGAGGTGGCCAGGGAGATGCCCGAGAAGAAGATAAGATACATGCTCAAACCTTCCCAATATGCGATTTTCCTAGCACTGTGGTCAGCCTGGATGACCCTGCGGCAATCACTAAGAGGTGAAGCTGTCTAGAAGAAGATAATGCAAAATGAGATGCAGCTGCCAGAGGTCGGGCTCGTTCAAGTTATTGACCGGATAAACTTCCATATGTGGCATGTTTATCTGATGGTCGTGGAAACATACGTGCACCAATGGGGTCGGCATGCAGAGCCACCTTTCCTAGTGAATGTGATGCTCATACAGGAGCATGATCTGGAAGTGATTCCCCTGAGAGAAGGTGAAAGTGACGAGGAATCGGAGGGGGAGGAGGAGACCGAAGAAGACGAAGGAAAAGGAGAAGATGAAGAAGAAGAACCCGAAGGTGAGGGGTCGTAGGGGGCAACCCACCAAGGGAGTCTCTGGGAGAGCGGTGAGATTGTCAGCTCTGATCTCGACATAACCCAGATACTCGAGGCCTTTCTCTGAACTCATTCATTTCCCTTCATCATCCTCCCCCTTTAAAATTTCCAAACCATTTTTTTACCTCACTCAGGAGCGCCTAAGTGTTGGTCAGGCAGCCCCACTAGAGGATGGTGGAGATGAATCGGTGGGATGAGATGGGGATCCGACACCCATCATTGAATTAACAAGCACATAGGGGTCCCCAATCATGGCAGCTCTTGTAGTGGCCGGAAATCTGGAGGCCGACGCTCTGGGTTCCTATAAGTCTCGCCTTTCTCCAGTGGCAATTGCTATCAAAAGATCCGAACTAATAATGGTACTCCTTGTGCAGTGATCTCATCATTGGAGGCTCGTCAGGCTGCTGATCCCGGGCCGTCCGTGAGGGGACCAGTGGTGGACTTACCACCTTGTCCAGAACATTCTTCCTACATTGAGTCTGCCCTGACAATTGATGAGCATGGGGCAGCGGGAATCAGCGGCGTAGTTCTTGAGGCGAGGCTAGATGCTGACAGAGGCACCGTCACTACTAGGGCGAGAGAGGAAGGTCGTCCGGACGTCGAGGATCCTATTCCTCATGAAGACATTCCTAAGGAAGATCCTGCTACGGACCTTCTGACTTACTTTCCTACATACCGACCTGCTGACCCTGAGGAGATAGACGGCTCAGATTCAGTGGCAGCCGAGTAGAGCCGGATGACACGACGCCAAGGGTGGAAGTGTATCCAGGGCTTTCTCAGACAGCCCCGGTCAGATTGGCTGAGGAAAAGGCCATCACTTCAGACCTGGCTGTGATTCATGTGCGCTGGAGGGGCTGATAATCAGCGCCTTCATGTAATGGTTCGTGATTACATGGCTGAGAAGATACATGAGAGAAGCCGGTGCACTGATGTTGCCTAGTATCGGGAAAGATCCGAGAGCGCCCGAGCGTTGCTGATGGCGGAGCGGCAAGTACAGCACCTCGAAGTGTAGGCGTCAGATAAGGAGGACTTCATTGAAACATGCTCTGAGCTTGTGGAGCAACTGACGGCCCAGCTAGCTGATGCACAGGAACAACTGATGGAGGTGAGGCACCAGATGACCGTACTTCAAACCGAGTGGGCAGAGGTAGAAGCTAGGGTTGGTGAGCTGTGCACTGCGGAGGCTAATGAGGAGAGAGTCTTCATGGAGCGAGAAGGGGTCCTGGAGGCTACCAGCCAAAGGGTAACACTGTTGGAAAGATCGATCCCGCACGTCGACCCTTAAGGGATTTGTTTTGCCATCTCATGAACTTCTTGCTTATACTACTCATCATATCAATCCTATACATTTACAAATCCATTTATTTGTACCATTAGTTTAATATGCTCAACCATAATTCAGAAATGAATAACAACTCACCCCTATGCTCATGTGGGTCACACCCAATGCAAGATGTAAAGGATACGAGTGTTATCATTTCGTCCAACTGTGGGACATTAACCAAGCTTCAGGTATTCGAAATTGGGCATAGATTTATAAGGAGAAGTCCTCAGACCGATTGATACATCACTTTCCCAATGTGCTCTAACACACGAGTGGGGCAATGCCGGGGGTATTGAAATCCATCTGAACATAGGGAGATGGAAAGGAAAGGTGAATCACGCTACCCGAATTCTGAACACTATGGGGCATGATGATGGAGGATAACTGTTAACCATGGCGGAAACGTAGCATCCATATCATGTTGGCCTAGAATGGGGACAAATAATGAGGGATGACTGCTGAACATGTTCGCAACATGGGGCCTAACCCAAATATCGTCGGCCAGCCTTCAGGAATGTTGGCCCAGGACAGCAGGCAGACTATAGGTCTATCATCCATATTGCTACATTAGGCAGACCAAAGTCTATCATCCTTATTGTGGTAGTAGGCGGACCAAATTCTACTATCCATATTGTTTGGGGGTCCCATCAAACATGACCAGTCCTCCAGAATGTTGGCCCAGGATAGTCAGCGAACTATAGGTCTATCATCCATATTGCTACAATAGGTGGACCAAAGGTCTATCATCTATATTGTGGCAGCATGCAGACCAAAGTCTATCTTCAATAATGTTAGGGGGTCCCATAAAACATGAAAGAGGATGAGTATCCGAATAAAGGGGCATGCAATGCATTTAAGGTGGAGTGATGGTTCGTTCAAATAGAGTCCAACACTCTTGAAATTGCGCCACCGTGGCCGAGGTGAATTAGGAGGACGTACCAACCTGATCACGGATCGTCCCAATTTTTAGACAGAAACTCTCTGGAGAGAGAATTGCCGCTCCCCGTTATTACTATGGGGCATCCCGAACTTATTCAGGGTAGATGTCATGATTACACCACTTCCCAAGAAGTTAGGCTGAGGGACCGACAATAGGGAGGGACAGAATTGGGTAATCCTTGGGGCTGGAGCCAAGACGAAATGTCCAGGAATTCCTACGTATCTCATAAGGATGGGAATCAAGACACACGTAGTTCTAGAAGCACGTTTTAATGTCATTTATGATGAAATACAATTTAACGTATTGTGGGATGGGGGAAACATCTCATCTGGGGATAGGCATGAAACAGCTAGTAACCTGATGTGAATGAGGACATAATCCCGCACGACACCGTACAATCCCACAAGAGAGACTGAGTCATGGAAGGCCAAGGGGCCTGAGGCTGGGCCTCGGTCAGGGAGGCCTGACCAGCTTTAAGTTTAACTTCTTGCAGTGAGGAGGATCATGATGTTTAAGGTCATGGTGGACCATAAGGGTCTTAGTTTACAGTCTTAGAACTAGGACCAAAGGATAAGTGGAATGGTAGACATGGTAAATCTGTTGTGAAACCCAACGTGAATGGGGCAAATCCCTGCTTACTATGTTCTCCTAGAGACGTTTTTAGGCCGAGAGGCCGAAGATGAAAAGTTGGGTTGGGCCTGGGGGGATGTTCTCAGGCACTCCTACGTATCTCAAAAGGATGGTAATCAAGCCATACGTAGTTCTTGAGAGGTAACGTCTTAACAGCGCGCAGATGGGACGATATCATCACAGTTTATGGTCATGTGGTTGGACCTGGCAGCATAGTTTAAGGTCGTATGGCTTGGACCTGACATCATAGTTTAATGTCGTATGTCTTGGACCTGGAAGCATAGTTTATGGTCATATGGCTTGGACCTGGCAGCATAGTTTAACGTCCTATGGCTAGAACCTGGAAGCATAGTTTAAGGTCGTATGGCTTGGACCTGGCAGCATAGTTTAAGTTCATATGGCTTGGACTTGGCAGCATAGATTAAGGTCGTATGGCTTGGACCTGGCAGCATAGTTTAAGGTCGTATGGTTTGGACCTAGCAGCATAGTTTAAGGTCGTATGGCTTGGACCTGGTAGCATAGTTTAAGGTTGTATGGCTTGGACCTGGCGGCCTAGTCTAAAGTCATATGTCTTGGACCTGGGGGAACCCGCACGATGCGATAAATCATACCTGATGTGGGTGAGGGCATAATCCTATACCATCACCGCACGCAATTCTGAGAGAGGAGCCTCGGGCCAAAGGGGCCTACGAGGGTTCAACAATCAGGGGGATGATGCTAGCTCCCAGCTATGCTGGGCCCGAAACGCAATGTCTGGGTGACTCCTCGTTCCCCATGGGGATGAGGGTCAAGCTGGACGGAACCTGTAAAGATGAAACCCATGCACGTACTCTAACACTCAGATCGTGGGAGCCCCGAGAGACACTTCTACATAGCTTGGTCTGCCTGGATTGTGGGGGTATACTGAGGGTTAGTACAAGAAGTGTTGAGATTTCACCATGACATAGAGGGGCGAAACATAATGTGAATCATGCAACCAACATTCTGGGCCTGAGGAAGCAGGCGTGACGACTGAGCTCACTATTGACCATGTTGGCAACACAACATCCTGTCGCATTAGCCTAGATAAAAGGGCAAACAAATGAGAATCAACCACTGACCACATTCGCAACACCGGATTTGAATCAATTTGTTGCATTATACCCTCGGCAGCATTGGCCCATGATGGTAGGAGAGCCCTTAGGCATTGTATCCAGGCCGTTCTTGGGGGTCCATCTGGATGTGAAAGTTGGTGGGGCCCGAATGAAGGGGAACACGAAGCTTGACAGGCGGATGAAAACTTGCCTAAGTTGAAAGATGGCTGATCCTAGGGGAAGGGTAGGCCAAAAGACCAAGGCAACTAAAAGATCATGGGATCTCCAAAGAGATGGGTTTGGACCTGAAATATAATTGTTCATGCGGTCCTATGTATCCCATAAAGATGGAAATCAAGCCACATGTAGTTCTTAATACGCAGTTTAACATCATGTAGGATGAAATACAATTTTATATCATGCAGGCCGAGGAAAGGAATTTAGTTTTAAGACCTAGAAATCGGACCAAATGGGCCCAGATGTAGGGTGAAATGTAGTTTAGGTTCATTCTAGACCGAGTGCAGTTTAAGGTCATGGGGGATCGGGTGTAGTTTAAGGTCATGCGGGTCCTGGTGTAGTTTAAGGTCATGCAGGACCGCAGGAGGATCATAGTTTTAGGTCTTAGAACTCGGACCTATTGGGCCTCAGGCAATATACCGTCTGAGGAACCTGGAGTTGGTGGGAGGAGTGACACACTCCCCATACATAGTAACTAGGGAATACACGCCATTGGGATTGAACTTATGGACAATGAAATGCCCTTCCCATTTGGGCTCCAAATTGGGTGGTTTCCTACCGGGAATAATTGGCGCTCTGAGAGCCCGCACCAGGTCACCTTGTAGGAAGGAGCGGAGGCGATCCTTATTATTGAAAGCTCGAGCCATCCGGCTCTGATGCCTTTCCAAGTTATGTAATGTGTGAAGCCAACTTTCGTCTAGCTCATCCAATTCAGCTAGAAGGATTTCAGCAACCCTATATGGAGCTTGCTGATCATAGACCACCGTGCGCAATGGGGGAAACTAGATCTTGATGGGCAGCATGACCTCAACTCCATATACTAGGGAATACGGAGTCACCTGGGTGGAGTTACGAGTCGTCGTCCTATAAGCCCAATGGGTGTTGGGGAGATTCTCTGGCCAACTTTTCTTGTTCTGACCAACCATTTTTTGTAGAATGTTAGAGAGGGTTTTGTTAAATGCCTTAATCTGTCCATTCGCCAGTGCTTGACAGCGGGAGGTGTGGTTAGAGCTAATGTTGTACTTGGTGTACAATTTCATCAGCTCGGGTGCTCAGAAGTTGGTTCTGTTATCCGTGAGGATAGCTTGAGGTACTCAAAATCGATAGATGATATTGGAGCTCACGAAGTCAGATATAGAACAGTGTTTGACTTCTTTGAGTGGGATTGCCTCTGCCCACTTGGAGAAGAAATCTGTAGCGGTCAAGATGAACCGACACTGGCAGGCCATCGCCGGCGGGTAAGGTCCTACGACATCCAACCCCTAGACTGAAAATGGCCAAGAATACTTGCTAGTATAGAGTGGCTCCGGCAGTCGATGCACAAAGTTTGCGTGAACATGGCATGCATGACACATTTTTGCATACTCGATGCAATCGTAGATCATGGAGGTCATGAATTATCCCATCCTCCAAATCTGGTGGGACAACTTCGACCCGGCCTGGTGGGAGACACATGAACCAGAGTGCACTTCTTGCATGACCTGTGGGATCTCGACTCCTTGAAGGCAACGGAGGAGAACACCATCATATCCATGCCTGTAATGGAGCTGCTCAAGGCTGGGACCGCACTAAAGGGTGAACTGCGGTGTGCGGCATCGGATTCGCTCACTCCTGGCTCGATCCAACAGAAGATTTTTGTGCTAGATATATTCAACCCAGGGAATCCTCCAATCAGGAACTGTCTTGATTACTCCACCTAAAGCCCCCATGGATCTTGATGTAGGGGCACCAGCAGTGAGACGGTTCACTCGCGGGCAGCGATTGCCCTCCAAAATTATAGGAGCAATGACTCTCTGGTGTGCCACGTGGATAATTAGGTCATCCTGTTCGGGCTCCACAAGTGATGCGGCCAGGCTGGCCAAAGCATCTGCTCAACTGTTCTGCGATTGGGGAATGTGAACGACCTCTAGATGGGAGGGGAACATAGCCATTAGAGAGAGGGTGCACTCCACCAATGGCACAAGTTCTGGCTTTCTGACAGAATAGTCACCATTGACCTTCTTGATGACTATCTTGGAGTCCCCTTTTACATAAAGATGGGGTACGTCAATCTCAAGAGCCAACACGAGGCCAGTGATTAGGGCATGATACTCTTCCTCATTGTTGGTGCAGGCTTCTGACAACATGAATGAATACGGCAGAACAGCTTTCTCCAGGGTGATGAAGAAGATACACAGGACCACTCTGTTGAGCCTAGGATCATTGAGCCTTCTACCGGTGGGGCTCCAAGAGGCACCGTCAAAGTGCATCTGCCAGCATAGGGATGGAATGATCGACTGAGAGGATTTCCTCATCAGGAAATCCTAGATCCAGCAGCTAGTCCGCAGAGGTTGGGTGGGAAGCTAAGAAATATGCCCACACCTGTCCTTTGACGGCCTTCTGAGGTATGAACATGATGTCGAACTGCTAGAGGATAACCATCCAGCGCACCAGCCGACCGATCATTATAGGTTGGTTCAGAATATATTTAAATGGGTCTACCGGAGAGACCATCTATAGCTCTTGGTGCTGCAAGTAGTGCCATAATTTCTTCACAGAAAATAAGGTCCCCATTCAACTCTTCTCGATTGGATAATATCTAATTTCTACGTCGAGGAGCATGCGACTGAGGTTGTAGAGGCTATTCCCTATTCCCTCGTTGTTCTACTGGGTGAGAAGTGTGCCGAGGGATCACTCCAGGTCAGTCACGTAAAGGGCCAGTGGATTTCCAGAAGTGGGTGGCATGAAGATTGGACGTTGGAGCAGATACTTCCTGATTTCATCAAAAGTGATCTGACACTCTTCATCCCAGTCATAGGCGGCACATTTCTTCATGAGCTGAGAAAAGGGCTTACAATTGCCTGCCAGATTCACAATGAGACAACATATATAGGCTAAGTGTCCTTGATGGCCTCTCAGCTTCTGAATACTATTTGGGGGAGGCATCTGACTGATGGCCTTGATATTCTCCAAGTTGATCTCGATGCCTCGATATCTAACCACAAAGCCAAGTAACATTCCGGAGGTGACCCCGAAGGCACACTTCAATGGGTTCATCTTCAAGTGGCAAGAACAGAGGAAGATGAACACTTTCTCAAGGTCTTTGAGATGGTCTTAGCACTGAAGATATTTAACCACCAGGTCATCCATGTAGCATTCCACTAGCGTCCTGAGAATCGGCTTGAATATGCGGTGCATGGCCCGTTCTGCATTTCTCATGCCGAAGGGCATAACCTGGTAGAAGAAAGTACCCTAGGGGGACATGAAGGTAGTGAACTCTTCATCCTTGGGGTCCATCCAGATTTGGTTGTACCCGGAGTTACCATCCATAAAGGAAATGGCTTGGAACCCAGCCGTGGCATCGATCAAAAACTCTGTCACTGGAAGGGGAAAATCATCCTTTGGATAGTGGAGATTGAGATCACAGAAGTCGATACAGACCCCGATCTGCCCGTTCTTCTTCCTAACTGTAACAATGTTGGCTAGCCACCAAGGGTACTAGTCTTTTTGATGAAGTTGGCTTTGATGAGCTTATCAACTTCAGCCTCAACCATGGCACCATAAGAGGGGTGCATATTTCTGGGAGGCTGCTTGAATCCGATGTGGTTTGCTGGATGGCCAAGGTGGTGGATGGCTACCTGAGGATCTATTCCTGGCATCTCATCATAAATCCAAGAGAACATATCACAGTGCATTCTGAAGAAGTCTACGTACTGTCGCCATTCCTTGGGGGGTATAGCGACGTTGACCAATGTGGGTCTCAGGTCCGCCTCACTACCGAGGTTTACCTGCACTAACTCGTCGACCTTTGTGTCGACGCCCTCCTCAATGGTAGGAGGATCATCTTCCATGAAATCCTCTCCACTTGTAGAGGAATCATCCATGGGGGGGGGGGGTTGTGGGGCTGCCAGACCTTGAGGGGAAGCTGGTGCCGGCTTGGGTGGCAGAGGTCGTCATGTTAGGAGACACATGCACTATAGAGACCATGGAGAAAAAAGGCGGCTGATCCGATCCCATATGGCCATCGGCCCAAGGGGCTACACATTATGACATCAAATCAGTAGAGGCACAATATCTTTAGACGGTCTATTCCAGCCCGGGAAAATAGATGCGTATGACATACTGTCGTTTCCATGATCCTAACGTCCCGATATAGTATGGGGGAAGGAGCCTCTGGGATCACCTGAGCCTGGTTGGTGTAGGAGCATGAAGTGATTTTCCATCGTCACTTGGACCCAGAATTATGCATTCCTCTTGTACCCGAAACAACAAAGCACTGCCCCATGTCGGGGGTTGTGGCCTCCAACCAATGGATTGGGAAGACATATGTGTCGTCCAAACCTGCCCAGGGATCACTCGTGACATTGGCGGGCTCAACCTCACCTGCCAGGATCTGCTTATCTTTGCTCTTGTAATAGTCAGAATCTAGATAATGGGATTCACAAGAGGAAAAAGGAGACACATCTCCTTGGATCATGCCCACTCACCCCTTAAGGGAGTATTTGAGGAATTGGTGATACGATGAGGGGACCACTGCGTGAAGGTGGAGCCATGGACTTCCAATCAACATGTTGTAGGTGGTGTCCTGAGAGGCAACCATGAATTTGGTATTGGCAATTAATCCGCCGAATTGGGTCTTCATACGAATCTTCCCGAGTGGAGTTTGCTCGGTTCTGTCATATTCGTGGATCCTGAGGTCAGAGGGAGTTAGATCATCCTGAAACAGGCCCAGCTTCCTCAACATCCACGTTGGGATTAGGTTAATCCCGGAACACGTGTCAATAAGATAGCGACAGACATCCACTCAATTGAACTGGCTCGTGATGTACAACGGGTGAATGTGCCCATGTATGGGAAGGTTTCATCTTCACTAGAGAACGAGATAACATCAAGGAATTGGGCATTCTAAATCACCTTGGTGTGGATGGCTTCTATGGATGCTACCTCCATATCAAACTGGAGGGGGCTCCTTAGAGCCTCGGAGAGAACCTCACGCATTTCAGAAGATAGGAGAAGGGCCTCAAGGATAGAAAGCCTTGCCGGAATGCTATCCAGGTGTTTTAGAACATCATTCTTTTGAGCCAAAAGCGAGCTTCGTCTTACAGGAGGTTGCTCTGCGATTGGAGGTATGACATGCTCCGCCGGCTGGACCGGTGAACGACTGCTACTAGGCACGTCTCGTTGTTCACTAGTCGAATCCCTGGAGGTGGCTGTCGAGTTAGGACTAGAAGCATATAGTCAGCCGGTGGCAAGGCAGGGCTGGTCGCGGCACGACCGAGGTGGTCCCGCCTGATCCAGCAACACAAATGGTGGTGGAGGCGAACTTGTCGACACCGGGTGAAGGGGCTGCATGTGCTGAGCTCTGAATCCAGCCTGCCGCCTAGTTTCAGTAGCATGCACGGCCTGACTATTGGTGATTACTTCCATGCCCTTGCGATTCACGTAACCATGGCTCCGCCGACGTTGGCGATGTCTTGGGACATTGGGAAAGTACACGTCGTTCCTCATCGTTGGGAGTCAAAAAAGGATTTACCAACTCTACGGTGTTAACTGAAGCGTACCCTAGGCATTCACTTGAGGAGTCATCCACTACAGGACAGAGTCTCGGAGGGATCCCCATTTCTGGGGGCATAAAATAGCCAAGAGTGGGGATGATGATGGCATTGGTAGGGCACATTATTTCTTCTTGCGTCGCTGCTTGCTCTTATGGGAATAGGTAGGCTGGGACGACGATGCTAAGGTGGCACTCACAGATTCCGAAGGCTCTGGATGACTCAGGTGGGCATGGATGATTCCATGGGCACATGCGACCATCATGCGGGCAATCCAGTCATTATACTTCTGGGACCCATGGTCGGAAACCTGTTGCCACTCATTCATGTTGTCACTACTACCATCTGATCTCATGAAGACACCCGCCACATGTGTTAGGGATAGGCCCAACGTGACTATGTTGTTGTCAATCTGTTCTTGGAGCCATTCCATGAACACATAGCATTGTTGGATGGCATGCCCCATGGTCCAGTGATAAGGGAAGTAGTTAGGGTGATCAGTGAGATGCGCCTCTTCTGGCTTTCGACACTCAAGCAGTCGCACTATTCTATGCTCCAAGGCACTACGGATATAACCGCGGACCTGGGCCTCGTCAAATGAGTATGTGTGATTCCTTCTGTCTAGAAAGGGGGCTCTTGGACACTGGCCACGACTAGGCGCCAGAGGATTATACCAAGTAGGCAGAGCCTGATTATCTCACATAGGTGGTGGCGGTGCATTACGTGGAGGCACCTGCCGATTTTGAGGCGGTCACTACTGGGCCTGAGGCTATGCCTATGGGGGTGGACCCCTATGGGGATATTGAGATGGCTTCACTGGTAGCAGCTCTAGCTGCCTGGAGGCCTCTATTTGGGCCACAGTAGCGGGCTGGACCTTGGCAGCTCTCCTTGCAGGGATTACCGGAGGCAGTGGGCATGCCTGATTGGCCTGTTTCAGGGCTTCCTCGAGGCGCTGAGCCTTGTCCAAGAATTCCTAGAACCCCCTAAGATGATTTTGAGTGATTATAGAAGAAACCATCTTTGCCTTGACATTCCCGACACACATTGTCAATAAATTTTCCTTAGTTAGTGGCATGTAAAGGGAGTACATGAGCCCCTTCCACCAGGAAATGAAGTCTGCGACTCGCTCATCGAGCCTTTGTTTTCACCTAAAAAGCTATGTGATGTTTGTCTTCTAGGTTGTGGAACTGAACTGGTAGAGGAATTTCTGGCAATGGTCCTCCCAGCTAGTCACAGATCCAACAGGGAGTAGGTTGTACCGGACGAATGCTGGCCCTTCCAGTGTCTGAACGAAGCAACAGATCTTGGCATCCTCCTGCTATGCTGGAGTCCCTAAAATAGTCCTGCACCTCGAGTTGATGTGGGCCAGGTGATGTGGCAGGTCTCCGGTCCCGTTAAAGGGGGCGAAAGTCGGGTTCTCAAATCTCGGCGGGGCCGACATATCATCCACTCACGTTGGGTATGGCTTGCTATCCAGTGGGATTACCACCTGCCACGTTTCCAGGGCCTCTATGTGGGCGATGAGTGCTATAATTAGATCGTTCAGATGCGGATTCCTATCCTGACGGGGATCTCCAACTACAAGAGCATTGCCTGGCTCTTCAATTCGGTAGTCAAGCTCAGCAGCTTGTGGGGCGGCTGGCGGAGCGACTCTCGGGGTAGCGGGAGGATACTGAGTATGGTCCCCCAGCTGATCCCGCCGCTCAGGAGGGTTCGGTGAAACGTATCGCACCCTCTTTCCATGGACTCCAGCCTCTCCTCTGTCGGAGAACGCAACATGGTCGCGATTTACCGAGGGAATCTCGTCAAGGGGTAGGTGATCCTGCCCCTGCTGTCCTTGCATAGGGTTACCGTAGCCAGGCCGCCACTCTGCAATGCGTTCGGCCAAGAGATCATTAAGTAGTCTATTTTTCTCATCGAGCTGTTGGCGTAGCATGGCCTTCTCGAGATCTTCCTATGCCTTCTATACCGAGGCAGATGGGTCTATAATCTTGACAGCCCCAATGTGCTCTTTACCTTTCCTAATGTTTCAGCTTAGTGTTAATGCTTCAGTGGGTGTGGGGAGACCTAGGAGGTTCTTCTGTTGGTGATTTATCCTCCCAGATGGGTCCAGTAGCAGATTTTCCTCAGAGGGTGATCCCCCATCTAGGAGCTCCACAGCATTTCCCTCACCCGGAAGGTTAGCCACGTTGACCTCCGCTGCCCTTGGCGACATTCCCTCAGGGATGCCCAATGAGTTGGGCTGGTGGAGAATCACAAAGAAAAGGAGGGCAGCGTACTTCCCCCATCTATGGACGTGCACGTGGGGAGTGGCTTCCTCGATAAAATTGCGGAGTACTTGGAAACTCTGGATGCATTGTTGCTGGAGGGCCCCGTGGTGGCCGAGTGACTCAGGGTGCTGAACCGCGTGGAGTGCAGCTAGGTCGACCTGACGGTACTGCTCATCGATATCCTCAAGATGTGATTGACTCCCGGTATAGGGCACTAGCTAATGGAAATGATGGGAGTGAGTCAACCGTACAATCTAGAATAATCATTCAAACTCTCCCGAGGTGAGTGACTCTGGCATATAAAAATCTGATCCTGCGACTGGCCAAAACTTCTTGGGGAAGTGGCCCACTGTGAGGACGGTCCAGAAGATCCATGAATCTGGTTCAGGATCCAGCCCTTGCATCCCCTTCTCATCGACCGAGACTGGCTGGGGAGCTGGCAACGGTGCTGAGGCAGGCCGCAGGGCCGGTGGGCTGGTCGGCGGGGAATACGGCGAACATGCTTATTGGTCGCTGATCCTTATGTCATCCTCCAAGGGTTGCTGTGTCCAGGCTTCCACATCACGATAGGATGGTCTGCCAAACAGGCCTCCTGTCACAGTATCGGTGCTCGCTAAGGGTGTGTTATGTTGCGACTCTTCGGTTGGTCCCCAGAAACGTTCTCCACCCACCCTGACATAGGTGGAAGGTTCTTCCAGGGAGGCCAGTGGTAACTGTGGGTTTGACCCTTGGGGATACACCAAACCCTCATCCTCCTGGATATACTTTTGGTGGGAGGAGGTAATCGCACAGATATCGCATTCGCGGAGTACAAGGCTGATGCACCGCGTCCCCATCCCTACCCTTTACTCAAAGGGTTGGGGGGAAGGTTCCATCGTCGAGTGGTACTCTGCCTTAGAGTCCAAGAAACGGACTGGTCTAATTTTCGTCGGAACTCCCCTGACATTCCTCTTACGGCGATGACACCCCGCCTTCCTACTCCTGGGTGGATCCTCAGAGTAAGGATGATTTCCGTCAAGGAGTCCCCTGGATGCAATAGCACTGGGGTAGAGGGGACTGAAGGCCGGGGTGCGAGAAGCACCAAGACAGATGTCGAAAGGGACATTGGGAGGACCTCCATGTGAGTGCACGGCCAGATATGCAACAGCTCCATACTCGCGGCCAGCGATAGTGGGAGTGACCTCATTCCCCGTGTTGTAGGCACTGGAAGGTGTCATATCCAAAGCGTAGTTGTCACGAAATAGCCTTCGGATTTCTAGATCAGTGACACAAAATGATCCTTCATGGTGGGTGGCACTATCGCGGATTGGTCCGCGGTGTTCATTGCCTGTGGCCACGACCGGGAGAGTCCACCCAACCTTCCAGTAGGGCGGTCGGGGCCTCAATCCCAGTCAGGCATGTGACATCCGCTACTCAACATGTGTGGGGGTCTGGTAACAGGAGTCAGCAGTGGCTCGGGCCACAGTGGTTGCTGGCGTTGGAGCCCCAGAGAGGGAATTTTCTTCCGCTCGTTCCCGATGCTGACGTCAAGTCAGATGGGTTTGAGCCGGTGGTGCAATCATGAGGATTGCCTGCTCCTCGGCTCGGGTAGTTGGGCAGTAGCGTCTATGCAGCCTGGAGTGGGCTCTTTTCGATTCCCCTGGGATTGGTATTTGATCGAGAAGACCCGGACATCCCCCAACTCATTGGCATAGAGGAGGGATGTGTCAAGTCTCTCTAGGGATAGGCTCCCGAAGAGGTTGAACATCAGAGTGAGGAGAGATGGCTCCATGCGTGGTCCTAGGGGGTGGAGACGGTGGTGTTGAGGCACAAATGCCTCTAGATCCAAATGTTCCATGCCCATGGTGGGGATGATCCCTTCCTTATCATACCTACGAACCAGGTCATTGATCACCATTTGCTGGATGATTTCTAATGGTGAGAGGGGGCGTGGGTGCCCAGCAGTCGTAGCAATCGGATCCAATGTGACTGTGGAAAAGGTGGGACCGTGCGGGGTAGCCGAGTCGGTACAACCCCTGCCCCTGCACTGATGGGCAGGTGGAGGTCGAGCTCTGGATGCAGTGATCTGATTCCTGGAAGAAAGGAGATGAACCCATTAGTACTAACAGGAAACAAAATCGACAACCAATAGCCAAACATCACTCTGTTTTCTGTGGTTGGTGAGAGGGATTCACGCTGACGATGTCACAGAATAGAGTGATCAACATCCTAACTACCTCAACCCCTAGTGGGTTTCACGTCCCGGTGATAGGTTCCCGGACCTGGTGACATGCTAATCTTCGGACACCCTGAACACTACCATTCTTCGTATTGAGGAGAAGAGATTCATGTCGGGTTCACCATTTTTTGTTTCTGATGCTTTTACTCTGGAGCAAGCGCGTGCGTGTCTGTCACGCTTGGGTGGGCGCACGACTTATTGCCACGCATTCCCGCTTTCCAAAGGTGGGAGGCATCTGTTCCTTGTTCAGAGACGTCTGATCCTTGATCGAAACTGGGATGATGGGATGTCAGTTCTTCCTTATGTAGATTCCTCCTCGAATCTCATCACCCTGTATGGGTCTCTCTCATAGATTTAATATGGGTTCGTGAAGCTAATTCCTGTTTCTTTATCTGCATGGATGCCAGTTAATTATGCTGCATCCGTCAAGATGCTCCAAGGGGTCTTGTCAGGGTAGCAACCTTCGGTGAGGAGAATGGTAACACTAGGGTGTCGTCGGCACACCTTGTTGCTAGGGATTGGCATGAGTGTCTTCTGCCCCTTATTAGAGGTCTTCTCGAGGGCGTGATATCCCGAGGAATCCTACATCGAAAGTGGGGAATTGTGTACCATCTGAGGTTTTACTCAGCATCCCATGTTTGACACAGGGTATGCCGCGACTTTTACATCTTGCGGAGACATATCAGACTGATCTGTACAATGAGAGTGGATAAGATTGAAGGACCCCCTAGGGGGAACACTGATGTTGGGGGCCATCACATGGGCGGCTTCCCAGATACTATAGAGAGGAATGAGGTGGCACGATTTAACCGGGATGTGGCAGCCCTAGTAAGGATCAGGATGGGTGATGGAGTGACGGGATTGAACCTCGTGGTGGCTTCCTACATTTCCCCATTGGCAGGGAATCAATGTCCACATAGTTCGGTGATATATTGGGACACCTGAAGAGGCGACCCATGAGAATGAACGCATGGATTGGAGCGTGGAGGAAGTAAAATCTCCGGGATAGTGCATGAGCTTCCCAAGGCACATGGGCACGAGGGAGAGGTCAGGATGAGCCGTGGGTGTGAGGCAAAGGTCTTGAACTTTGAGGCGACCCATGATGTGGAATACAGGGCTTACGCTCTGGGGCAGCCCATGATGGTACCAGTGAACCGACGTGAAGAGGTCAGAACAACTGGGTGATGGGCTTGAACCTCATGGAATGTTCCTACATATCCCATGGCAGGGAATCAATGTATATGTAGTTCATGGCATATAGTTTAACATCATGTGGGATGGGATACAGGTTAACGTCATGCGGAACGAGGGCATACAGTTTAACCTCATGCGGGACAAGAAACCGTTTTACGTCATGCAGGACGAGGGAATACGGGGATTACGATCTGAGGCGGCTCAAATTGGATATGGGTCTTACGCTCTAAGGCTGCCCAAAGTGGAAATGGGGTTTACGCTCTGAGGTGGCCCATGGTGGTCGGTGAACCAACTTGAAGAGGTCGGAATGAACAGGTGGTGAGCTTGAACCTCATGGAGGCTTCCAACGTACCATGTGTTAGCACGGATCAAAGTCCACGTAGTTCGCTGGTATGGGGCTTACGCTATGAGGCGGACCATAGGAGGATGTCATGGTCAATGCATGCTCTATGCCCACGTGAGTCATGCTCGGTGTGAGAAACAAGAGGCAGCGCGGACCAGACAATCACGTCGCAAAGGGTGTGTCTGTGAGAAGCAGTAAGGGGCTTACACGTTGAGTAGCCCAAAGAGGAAATAGGGGACTATGCGTGGTTAGAGGACCTTGGTGCTAGGGCTTACTCCAGGATGGAGGTCTATGGTGAAACAAAGCACAGTGGGAAAGGGACTCCACTAGCCTTGGCAGTGGGGAAGTACAGAGGTGCAAGGGTGAAACCTTCCGCATGAGAGGATAGGGGCTTACGTGTTGAGGCAGCCCTTCCCCCGGGGACAAATTCCACTCCAACTAGGAGGATATCATTCAATGTGAGGAAGAATCTATTCCCATGGAGAAGAGAGGCGTAAAGAATTTCTGAGCCAGTGGGGACCCTGCCTGCGAAGCACGGGGTCGGACCACAGTTTAACGTCATCTGTTATGGATGAGGTGCTTAGCAGTTTAACGTCCTACAGCTTGGATGATGTGGGTTCGCTCCACAGCCCTTGGGCTTACATGCCCAACACCCTCTACCCCCCGTGGTAGGGAAGGCATTGGAATGTCCATAGTGAAGGGGGCCGCATGGTGAACCATTAAGGGGTCCACAATAGCGTGGCTATGCGAAAAAGCAATAGCCGTTAGTGTGCCTATGTGGAGAAGCATAAGGCAAAGCAACACAACGGGAAACACCACCCAAGGGACCTTGAGGTTACTTCGAATGAGACTAGAATGCCGTACGGGAAAACAACGCACGACGCGTATGCCCGGTAGGGAAGACAATAGGTGCCGACATGGAGAGGCAGCCAAGGGGAGTCAAGGTAAAGGGTCCTGGGTGTTGTGCGCAAAGAGAAGGTTTACGCGCAAAACACTGTTATTGTGTGCAATAGGGATAGAGGATTGCGCGGATAGGGGATTGAGTGCATGTGATTGGGATTGCACGCACAGAAGGGTATTGTGCGCACGGGGGCCATGATTGCACGCACGAAAAGGGATTGTGCACATAGGGAAAGGATTGTGAGCAAGGGAAGCACCCGGATGAGTCGGAAAATTCACTTATGCCAGTGGAGTTGCGCGCAAAGACAATCCCCGGGGCAAGGTTGCATGAAAAGTGGAATTACCCGAAACTCATCTTGCATGCAAGGGAGTCCAAATTGCGTGCACGAGAGTCATTACTAATTCCGCAAACCCAAACTGTTTGGGGTTGCCTTCTATTTATAGGCACCTGCCAGCGCGGAATCTAGGCAGTGCGCAAATAATTACGCAACGGGAATAGTCGGAGTGGAAGACTTCACCGTGCGGAAACGGGCGCACAAAATTCCGTGCACCACCGGCTCGATTTCGAGAATCCCGGGGATGCTTTGCGCGCTCAACAATATTTCTCGCCGACCCTCTTATATTTCATGCACCACTTCCAGGGCCTCCGGACCGGGCCTTGGATTCTGAATATGACTTCTCTTTGTCATTTCGAAACTTTGTATGGGAGTTACAGACTTTTTCGGTGTCTACAATGATCTTCTTCAAACTTATGATTTTCATTAACCTTATTTTCCCTATGAAAATCTATTGGCCAAATTACTAAACAATCATTGGGTATATGCATATTCTATTTAGTTACCTATAGAAATATTATTATGAGTTATTTTATTTACATTAGTATCTTTAGATATACCACTCATCTTGAACATAATGGGATTAATATTATTGGTAAATAAATTTTTGGAAACAAACTTTTCTATTGTATTCATTATATCACCTATTAGATATCACAAGGTGAGTTTGATATAAACAAATATCCATGCATGAAGAGAAATAAAATTTGATTTATATGTGATGAATGATTTCTCATATTCCAATGGATGGAAATTACTCAAAAATGATTCCCTATCATGTAATATTTTGGTGAGAACCCCCTTCTTGGAACATCCTCTAAACTTCACACTTTCCTAACAAAAAGAGTGTTGAAGCCAAAAAACACCTATTAAGGGTCTTTTGAGAACATTTTATCCTAAAAAAATATTTTTTTGGAGTGTATAATCCATAACTAAGGAATATTTTTTCTCAATATTTTAAAGTAATGGACTTAGAGAAAAAATAAACATACAGATCAGAAGTGATATTCATTTGATGTTTGGAGATAAACAATAGAGTTTTTTAAAATTATCAGATACCGACGAAGCACCATACCCATGTCATTCTGTAATCTTATCCTAGAGATCCCCACATACACACCCATGATTCATATGAATGTAAAACTAAAAACATAACTTATGTGAAAAAAATCTTCCACAACTATGTCCATGGGTTTCCCTATAAAAAACCCCCAACCTCTGATTTTATAGACAAATAGATTCATATATGGATGACTGAGAGTGATAAGAGATCCATAATCCATACAACTTGTGTAAACCATTTACGATCCCATTCCTAGCGATATCACCTTGGTTCCCAAACTTTGGTGTACCACCATGGCACTATAATTATGAAAGTCACTTTTCCTTGGTCCATCATGTGGGTGCCCGTAATAGGGAGAAATCCTTGCTTCTAGCTTCTTCACATGGGCACCCATTCTAGGGAGAAAAAATTTAACTAGGTACATTACATGGATTACCATTCATGGTCAGACAAAAATGTAATACCTCACATGGAAAAATTGATTTTCCTTTGTTTTGAATCAAGGAACTAATTCAACCATGCTCTATGATTGAGTAGCCAACCCTACCATACAAACCTTGAGTTGATATTCTCCTTTTGGTCATACAATCTATATTGAGTTTAGATACTCCTCTTGGATTCATTAAATATAGTTAGATGATATACTCTACCGGGTTTAATTAAACACCATACCCACATATCCTCCTCATAGTCTTTAATAAATTCATTCAATTTGATTACCTTCCAAAGAGAACACTTAAAGAGAACTATACATGTATAAGACCTACAAAATCAACTTGTGTTTATATACTACTCCTGGTTATCAATCATGGGATCCTACTAGATTTAATACCCAATCCCTCTTGCCTTCATCTGAGTCACTTACCTGTCTAGACATAGTTTGGAAGGTCTTTCATATTACCCACTCAATCTCCCATTGTCTCCACTTTTTATAGAACTTGCATCATTTATGTGACTTTTATTTAGTATAATCCCCAATAATACATCTCATGTTTATTGACAAATATATGGGACACCCCCAAAATGGAGACATATATTCCTAATATCTATAAAATTACCTTATGTTGAGAATCCTCCCTCAAATTCCTCATTGGAGGACATGCCCATATACATCAATCAATTAATTATTAAGTATAAAGATGTTTCTCATCCAAAGTGTATTAATTCTAATGATGTGTCTCATTATAAGTTTAGGACCCCAATTTACTGTAACATACCAAGTAATTAATGAATAATAGATATTTTTATCTATGTCTATTAATGATTAAGATAGTGTTTTAGAGGCTTAAAATGAAAATAAATACAATCTTATGCATGGAATACACTAATATTCTTAAAAGATTGTTTTACTCCTTTTGATGGAAAAACCTTTTTAAATAAAACTTTTGAAAATTTTATAATCTATATTTGTCAAAATAAACATATTCTTTAAGATTGGGACATTTAAATTTACATTGGATAAATTTTTGGTATTTTTCTGACAATGTTCATTTTTTTAATAGTGAAAAATACTGCATTTTACATCAAAACTACTTTTTCATTTAATTTAATTATATGGTTAGATTATATTTTTAATTGGTCTTAAGGTGTAATCTGAATATATTTTTACCATATAATCTAATGGTGGTCATTGTAATCAATTTCACTTTTAAATTAGACTTAAACTGGTGTCAATCTTTTGATACTTATTGTTTTATAAAAACACGCTTTTTGTCATGACAGCGGGAATTAATTATTAAATTAATTAATGTGACTTATATGATTTGAATTTTTTAAATTATAAATCATTTTTGAATTCAGAATATCAAATATAGCTTAGGGTGATGTTATGGTTTTTTTCTGAAAAACTTCAATTTTTGATGAATAGTGAAACCACTAAGTTGTTGTTAAAGAAACAAATTTTTCATTTAAATGAAACTTTGTCATTTCTGTGATTTGATTTTCAAAAATCCATCATACATGGTTGTCATTAATAAGTAAAATGTGGCTCAATGTGATTAAAATAATTTTTTTTTGTGAATAGTAACTTTTAAGTTCGTAATCGCGATTAGTGGTAATTAGTGTAGTTTAAGGAAAAAATAATGTTTTAATAATATGAGATGAGCTTGAAACATGTCCTAACCTTATTGGATTTGTCATGGACGACAAATACAATAATGGGTCAACTTGGGGACCCCATGGATCCACTTGGGTTGGGAAATGACATAAATATATTTTTATTTAATGATAAAGTAAAAATGACACAAACATGATATGTTTTACTAAAACAATTCTTAAATGGGGTTATACAAGTCTGATTTTTAATTATAAATATTCATTGGAAAGCTAAAAAGATTTACGACATCATAGTATTTTGTGTTATAATTTTTAGACTTTAAATAAAATAAATTATTTATGACATCATAATGATGCAACGATGACCTCATTATTTGACGATTTTAATAAAATGAAAAGATAATGTAAAATATATGACCTAAACATGTCCAAAAACTATTGGTTGTGTGGATTTAGAACACTTATCACCTTACCCTCGAATTATATCAACGTGGGACCTTTTGAATCCGAAACTTATTTTAAAATAAAGTATCATTTCTTTACTTTCCAAGAGTGCCCCTCCTCTTCTCTTATAAAAGGCCCCCACCTCTACCTCCTTACCCACACTCCCAAAGCCTTTGGATCGGCCAAAAACTGCCCATTTCGTCTCTCCACATACCTCTAGTACTTCTTGAAGCCTCACATTGGGCAGAAGTCTTCCCAAGGAAGCCTTTGAGATCAAACCAATGGGAGTTACCAGAATTTAAGGTAATGTCTTCACTTGAGTCCTTTTGTTTTATTTTGCTTCTCCAACCCCCTAAACTCTTTTTATTAATTTATTTTGTAAAAACTAAAGTATCTTAAATATACTAGGATGTTGTTATAAGAGGTATTAGAACTACACTTACACACACCTGCATCTAATGGTTAAAGAACATACTGTTTCCGTGGATGGCGAATTTATGCCTCCCGAAACGATGATTGTTCAACATTCTTTTAGAACCTTCAAAGGTGGCCATTAAGATGTAACTATATTTATATATGTTATATAATATGTTTATGTTTTCCTTAACCTTCTGTATTTTTCATTTTGGTCATACCTTTATGGTTTCTATTATGGGTAAACGCGATATCTTCATTTAAGGAAGTGCGGACTATCGTCCCCTCAAAGTGATTTGATTCGTTAAATACCATATGTGGGACGTATAAAGTATGGAAATATGATATTATATATGATATTATACTGTAATTTTAATATAACATTATATAATTATGATTCCATTCTATAAAATACGAAATAGAAGTGAAAGTACTGTTCATGCGTACGTACAACTTACCGTCTCCATGAACGGTGCATTTCATTTATTACCTCTAAATGATTATGTAATATTATAAAGGCATGCATGTACTAGATATATATGAAATATATGATATCTACATCATGAATACCATTCTGGATATAATGGATACATGAAAAATTTGTAATTATAAAGGGCTTATTTTTTACTCAAGTACTAATGATCATTAAAACGACCATTATTAACTTTAATAATTACATAGTGTTCATGACATGGAAATAAGTGATATAAAAGGAATAATGAACTTGAAAAAGGTTCTTAAACAAGTAGAAATTAACTCATGTTTATTATTCAGGAGATTAAAGAACGACCGAGTCAAGTCAGACTAGAGGTATGGGACATCGTCTCAATCTCCTTTCATTGAGGCATATTTTATTTATTCACAACCTTCTTTTGTACGGTGTATAAACCCGTTTGACTTTTACGTTTATCCAAATGGAATCTTTTTTTTATGAATCATTTTACTAAATGGAAAGAGGGAATGTTTTTATCGTACGTATGCAGCGACAATGACTTCTCCGTCGCCGTGACCATTATTTGAGTTTCGGCTTCTCAACAAGCCATACCTTCTTTTTAAAAGAAAAATAAATACCATGTTTTAATTTTATTTTATTTTGGTATTGAAAATGGTTTTCATAATATTTTTATATCAATGTTTGGTATTGATATCTTGTGATTGAAAGGTGGAATTTGTTTGTTTCTTTTATGCATGTTTTATGTGATACGATTATTTTAAGGTTCTTGGGCATTATTATGAAGACGGGTGGTTCCATGACAGACTAAGGGCGGGTGAGCCCGATATAGCTCTCCAATGCATTGGGTAACACGAAGGAGTGAAACGTTTTGGTTTCTCTGAAGGGATTTAGGGATTATACTATGATGGGTATTCCAAACGTAACCAAGAGGGTTACTCCCTATGTAAGAATGTTATGAATGCCTCAAGTTACCTTTATGTCTTATGATTTCTATTATTTATTCATGATTTGATGAGGTATATTAAAGTTCTTATGTTTTATGGGTAATGTATGACTTCATTCTTAGGTATATATGTACCCATTTTTCATTTCGAAATTTTTATATCCATTACTGAGCTTTTTATGCTCATCCCAAGTTTTTTTGAAATGTTTTTCACAGGTCAAGGGAAAGGTATATGATATGATGATAGTTTCAAGGATGTGTCAAGAAAGAATCCATGTTTTATTTTAAATATGTTTCCATTTATGGGAAAGAAGAATAATATCTTTATGTAACCACTTTGTTTATATGTGGAATATAATGCAAGTTTTATGATCTAACTCTCTAAAACTCTAAACCTGAAAAGATCCTCAATGTGTAATCTTGTAATAACTCAAGACTAAGTAAGGTTTAAGGCTGGGGCCTTATAGTTGGTATCAGAGGGAGGTTTAGATAACTTTAGGAGTTAGAATTCTATTAAATGATTATCCAAAAATATTTTTTTTGGTCAAATTGAAGTGATATAATATTTGATGATTATCATGTTGCTTAATCTAAGACAAGTTTTTTCAGAATGGTTTTCCGTAGAGGAAATAGGGAATCGGTGCTAGGGAGAAATACAGAAGGAAATAACCTTCCAAATCAGCATCCTGAGATGGTCAGAATTGGAACTAAACAGTTTGTTGCAGTAATGGCACAGTTGACTCAAGCGATAAATGGTGGTGGTATCTATGCACGAGATCAGCCAGATCAACGACAGAGGAACAAGTCAGTGGTGGAACATTTCACGAGACAACATCCCCCATAATTCAGAGGATCATCTGATCCTGTGTTAGCTGAAGGGTGGATTAAAGCACTGGAGAAGATTTTCGATGTCATGGGGTGTTCAGACAATCAAAAGGTTAGTATTGCTATTTACCGTTTGGAGGGTGAGGCAGATCAGTGGTGGTCTATGGTTAAAAATATCAGGGATGTTGATGAGATTGATGCTCTTGACTGGGATGAATTCAAAGGTATGTTTCCTGAGAAGTATTTTCCTAAGGCTGTTCGAGTTAGGATAGAAACGAAATTCTTGGAATTGTGGAAAGAGGAAGACTCAGTGGCTACCTATGAAGAAAGGTTCACTTGATTGGAAAGGTATGCTCCAAATTTTATCTGAGACATTGATAGTAAAATCAATCATTTTTACTCAGGATTAAAGCCAAAATATCGAAGGGAATTAGATTCTCGTGAGTTTAAAAGTTATGAAAATCTTGTTCGATGTGCTGAGAAGGTGGAAATGGAGTTTTCCGATGATCAAGTGTTCTATAACAACCAACATAAGAAGAGACCGAGGTGGCAGGAGAAAGGTAATAATTCTTCAAAAAAGTTTGATGGTAAGAAAACTAAGTTTCCAGTTTGTTATAAATGTGGCAAAAGGCATACTGGGGAATGTCTTCTGAATTCTGGAAAGTGCTACCGATGTGGTACGATGGGACATAAGGCTCGTGATTGCATTGAAAAGGATCAAGGTGAAGGTAAGACCAAATTTGATTTATAGTTAGTGAAATTTTATAAGTCCAATGAGATGGGTCACTATGCAAATGAGTGTCCGAAAAAGAGCTTGAGTGATGGGAAGCAGTTAGACTACAAGCAGAAAGGGGTGGTGAAATCCTTTGCAACTACTTCAGCAGATGTCGAGCCATCAAATGAAGTTGTATCAGGTACTTTGTTTGTTTTTTCAGATTATTCCAGTGTGTTGTTTGATTCGGGGTCTACACATTCTTTTAACTCTAAAAACATTTCTAGTAAAATGGGAATACCATCTCAAGAAATGACTCCTGAACTTTTGGTAAAAACACCTTGGGGAAATGTTGAGGCAAAAAGAATTTATAAGAATCTTCATATCCTTATCTGTGGAAAGAACCTACTTACAAACCTTATTGTTCTACCTCTAGTAGAGTTTGATGTTATCCTGGGTATGGATTGGCTCTATATTTACAATGATAAGATTGACTGTAGAGCTGAAGAAATTTTTTTCAGAAGGACATTCAGTTTGTGTACAAGAATGAACGCTTACTGTTGATAACTTATCAAGAGGCAGAGAAACTTGTAAAAGATGGAAATGAATGTTACCTTGCACACATCATTGAAAACAAAGGAACTGTTCAGATTAATGATGTGCTAGGGGTAAATGAGTATCTTGATGTTTTTCCTGATGAGTTTCCTGGAATAATACCAGATCGGGAAGTTGAATTTACTGTTGACTTTGTTCCTGATGCTAAGCCAATTTCAAAACCCCCATATCGAATGGCTGAAATTGAACTTTTAGAGTTGAAGGAGCAATTACATGATTTTTTAGAGAAGGGTTTCATTCGACCTAGAACATCACCATGGGGTGCTCCTGGTTTATTTTTTAAAAAGAAAGATGGTTCAATGAGACATTTCATTGATTATAGAGACTTGAATAACATCACTGTTAAGAACAAATATCCTTTGCCTCATATCGATGACTTGTTTGATCAGCTCCAGGGAGCTCAGTATTTTTCAAAGATTGACTTGAGATCGGGGTACCATCAGCTAAAGGTAAAGGAAGCAGATGATCCGAAGACCGCGTTTCGTACAAGATATGGCCATTATGAATTTGTAGTAATTCCATTTGGGCTAACCAATGCACCAGATGTATTCATGGACTTAATGAATATAATTTTCCATGAGTTCTTGGATATGTTTGTGGTGGTTTTCATTGATGATATTTTGGTGTTTTCTAAAATTAAATAGGAGCATGAAATACATTTTAGGGTTATCTTTCAAACCTTAAAATAAAAGAAATTGTATGGGAAATTCAGTATGTGTGAGTTTTGGTTGCAACAAATTTCTTTCCTTGTTCACATTATTTCTAAATATGGGATAACCGTTGATCCTGCAAAAACAAAGGTTGTTGAAGAATGGCCAAGACCCACAAATGTAATAGAGATTCGTAGTTTCCTTGGTTTGGAATGATATTACCGAAGGTTTGTTAGATATTTTGCAAAGTTATCTAGTCCAATGACTAAGATATCTCGGAAGGGTGTTAAGTTTATCTGGACAAAATAATGTGATCATTGTTTTCAGGAATTGAAAAGAAGATTGGTGAATGCCCCAGTTTTGGCACTACCTTCCAGGAATGGTGAGTTTGTTATATACAATGATTCTTCATTGAAAGGACTTGTTTGTGTCCTAATGCAGAATGATCAGGTAATTTCTTATGCTTCACGTCAGTTGAAAACTCATGAGGTAAATTACCCTACACATGATTTGGAATTAGCTAATGTTGTTTTTTCTTTAAAAATTTGAAGGCATCATTTGAATGGAGTAAAGTGTGAAATATATACTGATTAGAAAAGTTTAAGGTATATATTCACTTAGAAAAAGTTAAACATGAGACAGAGGAGATGGCTGGAATTAATCAAGGATTATGATTGTACAATTCATTACCATCCGGGAAAAGAAAATAAAGTGGCTGATCCTTTGAGTGGAAAAATTAATGCTTCATTAGCAATGTTGCGATTAGAATGTGATCCTTTGGTTAAGTATTTGATGAAATTTGGCATAGAAGATGTTGGTGCAGGAAGTTATTCTATTTTGTTTTAGGTATCAGTGAGATCATCTCTATCAGATATAATCAAGCAAGCACAGAAGCAAGATAGTGAGTTGCAGAAAAAGGAAGAGCTGGTTCAGAAAGGTCAGTTTCCTGAATTCAACATTGATAATGATTGCGTTTTGAGATTTGGGAAGAGATTGTGTGTGCCTTGTGATTCACAGTTGAAGAGAGAGTTGTTATGTGAAGCTCATAGTTCTCCGTTTTCAGTTCATCCTGGAAGTACTAAGATGTACAGAGATCTGCGGGAGTATTACCGGTGGGATGGAATGAAAAGAGATATTACTGATTTTACTGTGAGGTGTTTGACATGTCAACGGGTTAAAGCAGAGTGGCAGTTACCGAAAGGGATGCTTCAGCCTTTACCAGTTCCAGAGTGGAAATGGGAGAATATATCCATGGACTTTGTTGGGGGATTACCAAAGACATCTTGAGGTAATAATGCAATCTGGGATATTATTGATCGCTTGACTAAACCTGCTCATTTCCTTCCTATACGAGATAATTTTTCCGTATATCAACTTTCTTGTTTGTATCTTAAAGAGATAGTCAGGTTACATGAAGTTCCTCTCTCCATTGTATCTGACCGTGATCCCAGGTTCACTTATAACTTTTGGAAAGGCATTCAGAAGTCGTTGGGCACTGAATTAAATTTTAGTACATCTTTTCATCCTTAATCAGATGGGAAGTTGGAATGAAACATTCATACCTTGGAGGATATGCTACGAGCTTGTTCAATGGATTATCAGGGAAGTTGGGACCAACATATTTCTTGGGTTTAATTTTGATATAATAACTATTTTCATTCTAGTATACAGATGGCACCATTTCAGGCATTATATGGGAAGCGGTGTAGAACTCCAGCTTTTTGGGATGAAGTGGGTGAAAGAAAGCTGATGGGACCAGAATTGGTAGAAAAGATGGCAGAAAATGTTCTGCTGATTCAGAAACACATGAGAACAGCTCAGAGTAGGCAGAAGAGTTATGGAGACAATAGGAGGAATGATCTAACTTTTGAGGTAGGTGATCATGTTTTTCTCAAATTCTCACCATGGAAAAGTGTGATGAGATTTGGTAATAAAGGAAAGCTGAGACAAAGGTTCATTAGACCATATGAAATTCTGGAGAGAGTTGGATCAGTTGCATACCGGGTGGCTTTACCTCCGAATTTATCTCAGGTACACATTGTTTTTCATGTTTCGATGCTGAGTAAGTACATGTCAGATCCATCTCACGTTTTGAGTCCAGAGGTAGTTCAGCTGCAAGAGAACCTATCTTATGAGGAACAACCGGTCCAGATTCTTGACCACAGGGAGAAAGTGTTACGAAATAAGGTGATTAATCAGGTAAAGGTTTTGTGGAAAAACCACATGATGGAAGAGGAAACATGGGAATCTGAAAATGCAATTAGGGATAAGTACCCCCATTTATTCAATAAGTAAATAAGTTTCCGGGGCGCAATTTTCTAAAGGGGGGAAGGATGTATCATACCAAGTAAGTAATGAATAATATATATTTTTATCTATGTCTATTAATGATTAAGATAGTGTTTTAGAGGTTTAAAATAAAAATAAATACAATGTTATGCATGGAATATACTAGTATTCTTAAAAAATTGTTTTACTGCCTTTTGATGGAAAACCCTTTTAAAACAAACTATTGAAAATTTTATAATCTATATTTTTCAAAATAAACATATTCTTTATGATTGGGACATTGAAATTTACATTGGATAAATTTTTGGTATTTTTCTGACAATGTTCATTTTTTTGAATAGTGAAAAATTCTGCATTTTACATCAAAAATAATTTTTCATTTAATTTAATTATATGGTTAGATTATATTTTCAATTGGTCTTAAGGTGTAATATGAATATATTTTTACCATTTAATCCAATGGTGGTCATTGGAATCAATTTCACTTTGAAATTGGACTTAAACTGGTGTCAATCTTTTGATACTTTTTGTTTCATAACAACACGCTTTTTGTCATGACAGTGGGAATTAATTATTAAATTAATTAATCCGAATTATAGGATTTGAATTTTGTAAAATAGACATCATTTTTTAATTCAGAATATCAAATATAGCTTAGGGTTAAGTTTTGTTTTTTTTTTGAAAAACTTCAATTTTTGATGAATAGTGAAACCACTAAGTGGTAGTTAAAGAAACTGATTTTTCGTTTAAATGAGACATTGTCACTTCTGTGATTTGATTTTAAAAAATCTGACATACATGGTTTTCATTAAGAAGTAAAATGTGTATTAATGATATTAAAATAATTTTTTCGTGAATAGTAACTTTTAAGTTCTTAATCGCGATTAGTGATAATTAGTGTAGTTTAATGTAAAAATACTGTTTTAATAATATGAGATGAGTTTGACACATGTCCTACCCTTATTGGATGTGTCATGGCCGACCAAGACAGTCCATGGCTCAACTTGGGGACCCCATGGAGCCACTTAGGTTGGGAAATGACATAAATATATTTTTATTTAATGATAAAGTAAAAATGACACAAACATTTTATGTTTTACTAAAACAATTATTAAATGGGGTTATAAAAGTCAGATTTTTTATTATAAATATTCATTGGAAAGATAAAACTATTTCGTACATCATAGTATTTTTTTGTATAATTTTTAGACTTTAAATAAATTAAATTATTTATGACATGATAATGATGCAGCGATGACCACATTATTTGACGATTTAAATAAAATGAAAAGATAATGTAAAATCTATGACCTAAAAATGTCCAAAACTTATTTATTGGGTTGATTTCTAACCCGTATCACCTTAGCCTTGAATTATATCAATGTGGGTCCTTTTGAATCCGTAACTCATTTTAAAATAAAGTATCATTTCATTACTTTCCAAGAGTGCCCCTCCTCTCCTCTTATAAAAGCCCCCACCTCTACCTCCTTACCCACACTCACAAAGCCTTTTGCTCGGCCAACCCCTGCCCATTTGTTCTCTCCACATCTCTCTCTTACTCCTTGATGCCTCACTTTGGGCAAAAGGCCTCTGAAGGAATATTTTTAGCTCAAACCAAAGGGAGTTACCCGATTTTAAGGTAATGTCTTCACTTGAGTCCATTGGATTTATTTTGATTCTCCACCCCCCTAAACTATTTTTAATCATTTATTTTGTAACAACTAAAGTATCTTCAATATACTAGGATGTTTTTATAACAATTATTCTAACTACACTTACACACACCTACATCTAATGGTTATAGAACATACTGTTTCCGTGGATGGCAAATTTATGCATCCTGAAACGATGATTGTTCAAAATTCTTTTAGCACCTTCAAAGGTGGACATTAAGATGTCACTATATTTATATATTATATATAATATGTTTATGTTTTTCTTAAGCTTATGTATTTTTCATTTTGGGCATACCTTTATGGTTTCCATTATCGGTAAACGCGATATCTTCATTTAAGGAAGTACGGACTACCGCCCCCTCAAAGTGATTTGATTCGTTAAATACCACATGTGGGACGTATAAAGGATGGAACTATGATAATATATATGATACTATACTGGAATTATAATATACCTTTATATAATTATAATTCCATTCTATAAAATACGAAATAGAAATAAAAGTAGCGTTCATGCGTACGTACGGCTTACCGTCTCCATGAACGGTGCATTTCATTTCTTACCTCCAAATGATTATGTAATATTATAAATGCATGCATGTACTAGATATATATTACATATATGATATCTACATCAAGAATACCATTCTGGATATAATGGATACATGAACAACTTGTAATTATAAAGGGATTATTTTTTACTCAAGTACCAATGATCGTTAAAATGACCGTTATTAACTTAAATAATTACATAGTGTTCATGACATGGCAATAAGTGATATAAAAGGAATAATGAACTTAAAAAAGGTTCTTAAAAAAGTAGAAATTAACTCAAGTTTATTATTCAGGAGATTAAATAACGACCGAGTCAAGTCGGACCCAAGGTATGGGAATTCGTCTCAATCTCTTTTCATTGAGGGATATTTAATTTTATACACAACCTTCTTTTATACGGTACATAAACCCCTTTGAATTTTACGTTTATCCAAAAGGAATCTTTTTTATATGAATAATTTTACTAAATGACAAAAGGGAATGTTTTTGTCGTATGTATGCAGCGACAATGACTTCTCTGACGCCGTGACCATTATTTGAGTTTCGGCTTCCTCTACAAGTCATACCTTCTTTTTAAAAGAAAAATAAATACCATGTTTTACTTTTATTTTATTTTGGTATTGAAAATGGTTTTCATAATATTTTTATATCAATGTGTGGTATCGATATCTTGTGATTCAAAGGTGGAAATGTTATGTTTCCTTTATGCATGTTCTATGTGATACGATTATGTTGAGCTTCTTGGGAATTATTATGAAGACAGGTGGTTCCGTGATAGACTTAGGGCGGGTGAGCCCAATATAGCTCTCCAATGCATTGGGTAACGCGAAGGAGTGAAACGTTAAGGTTTCTCCGAAGAGAATTAGGGAATATACTGTGATGGGTATTCCAAATGTAACCAAGAGGGTTACTCCCTACGTAAAAATGTTATGAATGCCTCAAGTTACCTTTATGTCTTATGATTTCTATGATTTATTCTTGATTTGATGAGGTATGTTAAAGTGCTTATGTTTTATGGGTAAAGTATGATTTCATTCTTATGTATATATATACCCATGTTTCCTTTCCGTATTTTTATATCCCTTACTGAGCTTTTTATGCTCATCCCAAGTTTTTTTGAAATTTTTTTCACAGGTCAAGGGAAAGGTACATGATATGATGACAGTGTCAAGGAAGTGTCAAGAAAGAATCCATTTTTTATTTTAAATATGTTTCGATTGATGGGAAAGAAGAATACTATCTTTATGTAACTACTTTGTTTATATGTGGAATGTAATGCATGTTTTATGATCTAACTCTCTAAAAATCTAAACCAGAAAAGATCCTCAATGTGTAATCTTGTAATTACTCAAGATTAAGTAAGGCTGGGGCCTTATATTTACCTCAATGGGAATATTTAATGTTTAGGTCCAAATTAGCCTCTTATATTATCTCATTTCATGGTGTATAAATCCCACTAGGGAAACATACATGTGTAATCCCCACATAATCTTCTATTGTGAACTCTAATTCAATACCACTGATCTTATATCCTATATTTCTAACATGAAGAGTGAATAATATATTCTTGTAGGTTTAGTTGACAATTAAATTTGAATAAATGAGATTCATCATTGGAATCTCTTGCTATTCCTACTTATATGACTCTGAGAAACATAGTACACATACTTATTGCATTATAATAAATTGCATGGACCAATCATCAAATATGACCATAAATATACAACAATAAGTACATAGGTTTTGATTATTTTTCTCACAGGACACATAGGACACCTCTATGAGGTTTAATCCCAAAATCAAAATAACTAATCCCTACCAATCTGATTTTAAACTATAGGGTGCCAAATAATATGGATTTGAATCAAGGTATCACAAATTAATAAAAGAGTGTTATAGCATCACAAAAACACACTTATGTTCCCACTGACACATATTTTATATTATATCATAGGAATAAGGGTAACCATTCTGATCTGAGATTTTATATGGATTCCTGAAATCAAAATTAATATATAATAGATTCCATGATTAAAAAATAATCCCCTAAAAAGTTGAGATGAATTCGACCTCCCACCCTCTCAAAAAAATTTCATTTCAATGCATCACGGGAAATAATCCATAATGATTGTATGCCTTTGTAAAAAAGTTCCATAAAGATATTGGTTGCATTCATTTCATAATGTTTGGGTCATAGGATGATGTTGGATTCTTTTTTGTAAACAGATACCCAAATATCTTTCACATGAACTGATTGATATCATATTCAGAGAAATATGATTTTAATATTTCTTAAGATTAATTACCAAGGATAAATATCTTTCTTTATCTAGGTTTAGGTATCTTCTATCTCAATTTTTTGACACATTAGTGGTTGAGAATAAACCACTATTTTTATCACTCCCACTATAAAGATAATATATATCTCCATGCACATTAAATTTATTTAAGGCCAACTAATTTTTCTTTTTCTATGGATTTTTATTATTCACAAGATTCCCCCCATGAAATAGGCTTTATATGATGTCCTAGATTTGATGGATTTTATAAAAAATTCCACTCAATCTGACCAGATACACTATAACACTAACAGTTCCCTTAAAAAATTGATCTTCCTTCTGAATTTACTTCTATACAAAAATTATAGGTCATTACCAAGCTATTTTTTCACATTTTACACCACATATTTTCATTATTTTAGATAAATATCACACATAACCCATCTTATATTAACAATTGAAATGATATAAGGATTATAATAACTTCTCTTAAAATATATTTTAATAGAATAAATTGGAAAAATTATCTAATTTCAAAAAAAGATTTATTCTATGAAATAAAATATTAAATGGATGAACGATCTTCTTATGAACTTGTTGAGTTTTGATCATGATAAAATCATAATATATTCTTTCCACATGATAAATACTTTTTATAATTGAATTAATCCTCTGAATATTGTGTGGAATCATCAAAATTTTCCCCATCTTCATGTGATGATAAAGATTAAGTTGTTTTTATATTTTTTAATGTAACCTCAAGCACACAAGTCTTTATATTGAAAGATTTATTCAGATCACAAATAAATTCCACTCTATCTTAAAAATAGTTTCTTATCTTATCAATATTCTCTTCAATAATTATAAACTTTAGTTAAAAAATTCTGTTATATTCCATGATCATCCTGTATTTATAATAAATTATAGCATTCTTGATAATAAGGTTGTGTTTCTTATTTCCCACAAATATATAGAACATCTCATCAAATTATTTTATAAGTACATTGTTTTTTTTAAATTGAATTAAGAAATTATTTTTCCTTCTTAGAGAATATTTCTAGAAATTCTATCTTTATTACTTCACTGGATTCAACTTGTTTATAGAGATTTATAGAACTAAGAAATGTTTCATTGAAATAATTCTCTATATTTTTTTCTTTCCCTTCAACACGAGGGATTAATTCTTTCATGCTATTTTTTAATTAGTGAAAAATGATATCACTATATTTTCTCCTTCTTCTATTGTGCATAAAATCAGGATTTTTTATCATCTTATCAATTTTATTCTATACTTATCATTTCATAACATAGATGTAGTATCACTTCATTTTCTTGACATAGATATAATATTCATAGAATAATAATGTCAAAAATCATATTTATTTTATCTCATAAATCTACAATATATATATAGAAACATTATAGTAGCATCATGTTTTTTCCACAATCACATTCCGTTATATCATTCTAGTATTTACTCTATAATTTAAATACCTAATTTTAAGTTAACAATATTTCGAATAACTGAAATGTGTTTAAATATGTATTTTTTAAATTTTCACATCTTCCCATTAAAGATATATAGTGATTCAGACCTATTTCTTTTATTTCAAAATATATTGAAATAATTGGATAAATTATTATTACTTTATTATAGAAATTACATATATAAATGAACACATATTTTGGAAGATTCAATCAATTAAAATTAGATGTCAAAAAACCTATATTTATGGGGAAATATTCACTGTAGATCAGTTTTTTATCTTAAACAATATTCCTGAATCACAATGAACAAACCATGATAATTTTTTTCATTTAAGATCATTAAACCTGGAATTGACTGAATTAATGTGATATTATGTATCTAGAATTTAATTTCTATATCCATATAAAGATGAATGTAAAAATTCTTTTTTTACTGTGATGTTTTTACAAAGTGTTATAATACAATAACCCTTATATAGATGATTATTATTAAAATAGTGGATCACCCTTATATAGCTTAGACCAAACGTAAAGATTGACCAGGGGGATTAGCAATGAGAAAGAGAAACATTGTGTTGAGTTTATCATCATTTAGTGCTTCATGTAATAACACAATGTGTATATCGTTTCTAAAAATCCTCTATTGATTCAACACAATGTGGTAATCACTATTTCTCATCTTTTACACTTCATTTTCATTCTTCCAACACTTGTTCATATTAGCTTACTATGCTTCCAAGATTCAATAACTCAAACTACTTCCTCTTATTTCAATATTTATATTATGATTTTAATTTAATTTCAATATTTTATCACTAAGCTTTAATATTTTCATCACCCTATATGAATAAATGATATTTTGATGGAATTTAAAGATACATGTATTCATGAAATTTGAAAAAAATAACTACACTACACAAGATCTTTATGGATTAAATGGAAATAGTTCTGAACAAATATTTGAAAACTCAGGTGCAAGAATATTAAATGAGGAAGAATATGGTGGAAAAATGTTGTTTGATCTAAACAATGCATGTGCCAATGATTTTAATGAATGAAAATAAAAATTAATTATTGATCCCACATCGTAACTCAACATCATATGCTATTTCATAAAAATATAATCTATATCCTCAGTAACATAGTGAAATGACATTACATTTAGTTCTCTAGAGGGGTGTAACATACAAAGCTACAAAGTGTAGAATAATCACCAAGTCATGTTATGTACACTTTTCTCATATATTGAACCATACATGGTCTCTACCTCATCTATACCATTCCTGGATGGATTCCACACCTTTGAGATTGGCCAACATTCCCCATTGAGATAGCCTAGCTACTTAGGTGTATAGTGAGTCTTGTGTTTGCCTTATTTTTTCAACTCCTATTCATTAATTCCATTTCAAATGTAACATAGTAATGTTCAAATGTCAAGGACTATATTAATAACTTTCTTTTTTCTTATTATTTGATTTTCTACTTATCCATGATTTATTATCACCATCAGCATGGTGGTAAATTATTTTTCATTATATATTCACTATGAAACATCAAATTTTTTTAAAAAAATTCCTTTTTTACAAGTAAATATCCAATATGAGGAAATATTCTACTTAATTATAATTTTTTGAATGATAATAAACATCATAAACCCATTTCATGATGTATCCTTAAAATCTTTACCCATATAGTGAAAGTTAAAATTTGTTGTGAATATTCTTCTAACATTGATTAAATTGTAATCTTTTCATCAATGCATATTTCCTTCCTCAAATATACATCCCAAAAAAAATACAATACATAATAAGTAGGATCAATAGGTTAAAAAAATATCATTCTCATCAATTCTCACTAACTAACACATAGAATAATGTATTTCTATATAGTCATCGGATTGATTTACCATTGATAGTAGGATGGGGTGAATCATTTTTTATACGTTTTTAAAGTATTATTTTTTGAATTCAATACCTTGAACTTGTTAATGTTCTTTATCTACTCGTTGAGATCTCAATGTCTCACCATGTACGAATAAATGACAAAAGGGAGCAGAACAACTGTATTTATAATGTTCAGTATAATGAAATTCTTCTTTTCATGTTGGTTACACTACTCAATATGGAATCTATTCAATAATATATATTATCAATTATAGTGATTGAGGTAGAAAGTAGTTATATATCCAGTTATTCTATTATATTATTGATACTAATTATATACACTAATAGTCTAACTCTTCTGCCTTGGTTGGTTATACCCACAATCCACCTTCTTCTACTCTACTGGTAAAATACCCTAGTCCCGATCCCCTTTAGAAACGTGCTATACCACCTAGCCACATAATACTTCTTCTTCTATATAGAATATATAATCCAATAAATATTTATGTATTGATATTCTTATACATGCTTAGTTTATCACACATTCATGTGTATACTTAAATTACCTTCAATATCCATTGATCATGATTGTCAGTCTTACTCAATAATTCTGATCACTTATATAACAACCCAATCTTGACATACATGGATATTAAATCATATTTACAGAATAAAAAAATCACATTCCCAATGACCATATTAGTAATGTGCCTTTGGAAACTTAGATCACAAAAATTTAGTCTGGTGAATGATATTTAATGTTTATAACAATGATCATCCCCTTTATTACTGTTACCTAAAACATTTCATTATAACTACGGTAAAATAATCATAAGAATATAGTGAGATCAAATTTTCATTAATGATATGAACTTGAGATATTAAAAATAACAAAAATAGAGGGGTATAAAAATTTTAATATTATATTGTCGGTGTGAATGATTATAATCATGATTCATAGAATAAATCATAAAAATTCACAAGACAGGAATCATAAAACAATATCATTGGAATATAAATTGGAATTGTGAAAATCACCTATGAAAAGAAAATTGTTACCATATTATTAGAGGATAATTTCCAAGGCCATCATTGTGTAAATAATATTACACTAAAGGGAGTGCACTCCCCATTCTATCCCTATATTACTGACCTAATATTACTCTCATTCCAGTCTAATGTTACTATACATGTTAACTTCCCATTTTAGTCCTATATATCTCATGAGATATAAATGTTTACCCAATGCATTGGAGGGATATATAGATCCCACATAACACATAATGAAATTTGAACATATGTGGTCCAAAATAATATAAATCATTCATCATATAGTATCTCATAGAATAAAAAGTGTTTCATAAACCTCATTACATCATACACAATTTATGAAAAAGAAAATTATTTCATAAATATCATTGTATCATGAACATAATCAAATCATAGAAATAATAATGATAGTATACTTGAAACATATACCTATTAAACAACATTTAAAATCAAATAATATTATATTATATGGAATTTTTTTGAGAGAATACTTGAATGTAATTCTTTTGGAAAAATCATTTCTTCTTTGAAAACACATTCTTTTATTAAAATGTCATTAAACTTATAAAGAAAACATTTTAATAGAAACTTATCATATAATATTTTAAGGTATGATTCAAGGAAATAAGGTGACATGAATTCTTAAAATCCCATTCATGACTTATTATTTAAAAGAAATCATTATTCTTGTACTTTTGTTGGATAACTCAAAAAGTACCTCGTAGGAAAATGATAAAAGATATTTTTCAATCTGCTTAAAAAACATATAAATGGGTAAAATGATTTATATAATTTATTAGTATGGTAAGAAATTTTTTTATTAAATTTTCCTGTAATATGGACATAGATGATAAATATACCCCATTAAATACTTAAAAATAAACAATCTCAGATAACAATGAGATTGAGAAATTACCCATTTCCTTTGGTATGATTTCATTCCAATGTTTCTAAAAGTATTATATAATTTTTTTATGTAATATAATTAAATTATTAAAGAACAAAATCTATATTTATGATATAATATATGATCATTTTATCAATTTTTTGTTAATAATATTTCAATATTACTCTTCTTTTATGTGTTAACTGTTTTATTTTCTTATTATTGACTTCTTATATAAGTCCCAATTATTTATCATAGGATATTCTTCCATCATTGAATGAATAATATTATGGTATTATATGTCATATATATTCATTATATACATTTATTTAATAATTCTTTAATCATGGTCATAGAGAATGAATCACAGTGCGTCGTGGAGATGACAGACCATACATATGGATAAGCGACGATATCATTCCATTAATTGTGAAATGTTATTGAATTTTATGATGTATATATTTTTTCAGAATAAATATCAGGTAATAATAATTATATACATTTATTATTTCTATAATGATACCCGTCCAAGTAAATTGGTGATGAAAAATAGATTACACCATGATGTGTAGATGGTTGACCGTACGTACACACACATTGAGATTTCATTTTTTGTATGATGGATAAAGGGTATAATATGTTTGTTTCATAATCATTATAACATCTTATAATATACTTTATACTTTAAAAATTGCTTTATAATGGAATCAAAACATGAAGAGTACATAGTATAAGAAATACTCTTAAAAATTAGTAAAAGAGATTACCTTTTCTTCTATAATCTCCCATTATATCTCAAAATAAGGACTATAGAGTTGGACTTTTGAGAAAATAAGATCATATAGAATGTGGTTAGGGAAGTTAATAATTGAAGTGGTCTAGATATGGATGATATTTAATGCTACATTTGGTGTGAAGAAGTGAGGGGAGAGGTTTCCTTTAATAATTGAGGTGAGGGACACTTTTTGAATTTCTAATAATATTAATTTATAATAAACTCAATGTCGTTAAAAATATGAAAAAAATATAAATTATTAGAATATGAAATGAGATAAGGTTTTAATATCATCAAAAATATATTTTATATATGTTTGTGTATTAATATAAGCCTTATTATTTAAATTATCCCTTAGATACCCATTTTTATTTTTAACTAATGTAACCGAAATTTCAATATTAAAAGACTGTACTTTTTTTCTTATTTATTGACAATTACACCATAAATGGACAATTTAGAACGTTTTATACTATATTATAATCATTTTCTATTTTTAAAGATGTTTTATGATATTTAAATAATTTAATAAATCATTATTTTGATAAAATATCAATAGAGTCAACATTAACACAAAATAAATAATGGAATATTAAAAATTTCAAGATAAAAATGTAACATTAATTTTATTTTTATGAATAAATGGTAATTAC
The DNA here is from genome assembly GCA_963277665.1 of Viscum album. NCBI lineage: Eukaryota > Viridiplantae > Streptophyta > Magnoliopsida > Santalales > Viscaceae > Viscum > Viscum album. Next base: position 212,080,265 of record OY728125.1, read on the forward strand.
ATATATAATTTTTTTTGGATACATAAATTATCTAAAATTATATTTATTTTAAATATTTTAATAATTTTTAATCGATATTTCCATTAATAAAATAATTTCCATCGTAGTCTTGTAAAACAATTTAATATACATTTTTTTACTAAAAAGTAAAACTAAATTTCAATGATGAACTTATATAATTAATATTTCTGAATAATATTTATAGTCAAATATATCTATTTCATATCACTAAATTAAAAAAGATATATTATTTAAAATATGAATTTGACATCATAAAATTTTTATTAAATAAAACGTTAAAAATACATAATTTTATCCAAGTGGATCAAAATGTAAAAAATAAATTTATATAATAAAAATCTGTTTATTATGTTTTAAATTTAAATTGAAATTTATTCATAACATTCATTTTACCAATGTGGACACATAAAGTCAAATAAAATGATATTATATGTCTTTCATTGATTTAAATTTTATATATGTCAATTTCAAGGGAATGTATCCATTAAATAACATAATTTAGATAATTAAGTGTTAAGGGTCTAATTTAATTAATAAAATAAAAATATAACATTTTTAGAATTATATTATTGTCTTTATAATTTTATTTTATCCCTAAATTACATAATTTATCCTTTACCATGGTAAATAATAATATTTGAAAAAATAAAAGTACCTTTTTAATATATTTGTAACTTTTGAATCACAATTTTTTATCCATTTTTTAGAATTCAAAACATAGATGTTTCAGAATTTAATTTAAATCAAAATTACTAAAAATCCATGAAAATTAATTTTTTCCTGAAAAATACCCTTTTATAATGAAAAATGTTATAATAAATTTATGTATAAAATCATTTTCAAAAAGCATAATTATATTATATTAAATACAAATAAAATAATTAAAATATAAAATTAATCCAAAAAATAATTTGACTTTGTAAATACTTTAAAAGAAAATAGAGTTTCTTTAATAAGTATTTGTATTTCAGGATTCATCAAAACATGAAACTTATAAGAATAGTATGAAATATTTAAGCAAAGTAAATTTTTTATTTTATCAATTTTAGGAAGAAGTTTATTTTTTCAAGAAGAATATTTAAAAGTGTCAAAAAATTTATTTCAAATGGGTTCTCCATTAAATTAAAATAAAATTACACATTTAAAAAATATATATTTTATGCATAAAAGTTTCTTGGATCTTATCTTATTCAAACAAAATATATCCGTTGAATATCAAAAATATTTTATTTAATATATAACAGATATATTTAATTAATGTAATTTAATAATTTTAATTAATTTAATTTTTATCACAAAATAGATTTTCAATAGAAAAAATAAAAATATTACCTTTATATTGAATTGGTAAATGTTTTTGTTATAATCAATTAGTATAAAATATATTCATCTTATAATAACTATATTAACAGAAGTTAGTTATCAATATTAATAATTTTAAATTTAATTGCTAGTTAATATATTATTATATTAAATAATATTGTTTGTAAAATATATTATTGTTTATTAAAACAAGGTTTTGAATAAAACACGTGCTATGTAAGGAACTGACATTATGTGTTACATAATTTAATCATAATGTTGAATATATCACAAGCTAATATGGTGTTTCATTTAGCATAATATTATATTTCTATAGTGAAATGAACAATAATTAAATGAAATCAGATTATTAAAAAAACTATCCCATAAAAATATTAGGTTGTTACAACATTTATATGATCGGGTTCCTCACTACAACCCTTCTTGGAAAATTGATTCTTTTTTATGATGAAGTCCTGACCTCACTTGATGCTCAAAAGAGGTGAAAAAAGATCATATATATTATTTTATATAGTATAATCACCCAATATTAATTCATTCCCTTCTTCAATTCTCAATGTGGAACCCAAACACATATCATTTAGGAATTTGTTATATCATATTATTTTTTTCTCAATATTATAATTATACATGATTCCATTTACTAAACATGAATTATGTATATGAGGTTCTTATGCAATAATTTATGCATTAAAGCATGCATGCACTCTTTTTTTTTCTAATAATTCCCCTTTCCTTTAGACAACTAGTTATGCATTTATTATCTTCTCTACTTTCTACACTCTCCCCCATCGTGCAAGCCACTATCATGTATTCCCAATATGGGTCTTGGCTGTGTAAATTGGATTAAGATATCTCCTAAATTGTTCAGAAAAATAAATTTCATGGTTTGAATCAACTCAACCTTATTCCTGTGAAGATTATATGAGAATATCAAGGATAAGATAAAATGAAGATGGTATTTATTAAACTAGTTATTGGAGAATATCCTTGTGGTATATCAGTTTCTTCATGACACCCTTGACTGAAAGGTTAAAATCTCATTACTGAATGGGATATTTTTATTCTTTAATAACTTAGTTTAATTTATGAAACACCAAGTAAAAAATAGAAGTTTTCAAAGATCTCTATTTTTCTTTGAAAAAACGAGTGCCTTTAAAAATTAAAATAGATCTCTTTTCCTTGGTGCATTGATATTTATAGGTAGTTCACCAATGGATTTCACTACCCTGTCCTTTGAAAATAATATTTTTTCTATAGACATTTGAATGCAAGTATATCTCAAAATTAATATTTTTGAATGTGACATTTCTTCATTTTAAACATTATGACATAGAAAACAATGTCTCATTTTCATCCTGAAATCATGTACATGATTATTATCACATGCTCATCATTATTTTAAATACCTTAACTTTTCTTGTATGAATTGCACACTGTATCTTTATGCTATCCTCAATTGTGTCATTTTCTTCAGAAATTTTCATGAATGAAAGATATAATTTCCAGGCTTGGAGGATCTTCATTTCATCATCTCAACAACTTAACCTATAAATAACCATGAAATCCTTAGGTTGGTTTATCATGGGATTGCAATGGACTTTAAAAATTGATATTCTGGTGAGGCTGAAGGTAGAAGAAAATAGATCTTCCAATACACAATGTGAAGGATCAATCAAGAGACTCATATTTATCTAATCAGATGGGAATGATATATCTATATCATTTTGATGACATATGAATAGTAATTCCTACCCATTTTCCCATATAGAACTGACATTCAGTCAAACAATAATTTATAAAAAAACATATCATCAGTGCATGGATATGACAACGAGGATCATAACCAACAACATAATCCATACACCACATGAGACAGGTTGACCCAAAAAACCCTTTTCATGCCACCAGATGCACCCTGAAGATGCACTACCAAAAAATGGGTTTCTGCTGCAATACCATTTAAGAACACTAAAAAAGTGCTGATAAAGGGGTTATCTTTATTAACGCGATAAAAGAACTAATATAGGCACCGCCTTTATCAGCCTTTTTTAGTAGTGCTCATAAAGGGGGTCTTTATCCTCACTTTTTTACTTGCACTGATAAAGGGTTTATATTAAAAAAATATTTCACTTAATATAATATAGTTATATATTTATATATTTATATTGACAGAAATATAGTATATATTTTTAAATTTGTTTTAGATAAGTATAAATAGACATTTGAAAATAACATATGTGATATTAAGTGAAAATAGTATTAAAATAATTAAAAAAATTATTATTAATTAATAAGTTTTGAAATATTATTGATTAATTTTCATTTAAAAACAATTTTATTGAGAAAAAAAATAAAAACATTTATTAAATAACTATAATAAGTTTAAATCATAACTTGAATTTCAATAGTCTGTAACATTTGATATGGGTGTCTATTTGAGATCTACCACAAATGAAATCTAATGTATTGATGAACTCTATGCATTGGTGATTTAGGTTAATCCCTTTTCATATATTTAAATCCCAAAAAAGGCCTCCAAAACTATGTTTTTAGTCAGGGTACACTAGTTTTTTATAATTCAATGGATTTTTAGCCTCATTTATGGGGGTGTTTTTTCAATTTTTCTTTGGGGAATGAATTTATTCCTAAGGATTGAATTAATATTGATATTTTAGATTTATTATTTTATTGTTTTTAACAATCTAATATTATTGATAATCAAATATATAGCAATATATACATATTTTTTTATATATTCACACATAAAAAATTAATTTTATAAATAAATAATTAAGCATATTTACATATAAGATATATTTCTCAACATATAAGACTTATTTATGTGAAATATTATATCCATTTTATTTAAAATATAGATATATTAGTATTTATATACTAATATAATGATTTTGTTTTTGTGTGTATTTTTGTGTATCAATATTAACAAACTGATATATATATAATCTATATATTCTAACATTTGTATATACATATTAATTTATAACATATGTAAATATATATAAATAAGTATAATTATACCTATAGAAACACACACACAAATACAAATGTTTGTGTCTGTTTGTTTGTGTATTTTTGTTGTATATATGTATTTATTTATTTATAAACACACAAAAAACATATTTTATAAATGTATTTAAAACTAATTATAAAAATATATATCAATATATTAAATAATATATAGATAAAAAATATAAGTAAATATTTATAAATATATATATATAAGTATATATTAATATACATCTAAATATATGAATATATGAATATATAAATATATAAACATTAAAATATATAGATATATAAATATAAATAAAAATGTATACATATATATTAGTATAAAAATAATTAAATATATAATTAAATATTAATATATCTATATATATTAATATAAATATATATATATATTAATATAAATATATATATATATATATGTTAATATAAATATATATTATTATTCGAATATAGAAATATATATATATATATCACTAAATGCAGAGAAATGAAGTATAGTGGAGTGGTAAACTGTAAAAGTGCGGAAGAGAGATGTCTCGAGTCTGAATCCCTTGGGAGGAAGGGGCTCACATTAAGGTTGGTTGTGGGGGTGCTAAAATTGTTTATGGGTTTGTGGTGGGGTTGGGGCTTTCTTGGGGTTATAGGGCCTGCATGCGGAGATTTTAATGTGCTTTTAAAGGGAACCGAGCGCAGATAAAGATGATCTCGGATTTAATGAACTATTATTATTTTTTTAATGTTTTATCACTACTAAAAAAAGAGCTGATAAAGAGCCCTATTGTTAGTGTTTGTTTAGCACTGATAAAAAGGACCCCATTTTACTGCACCTCAATTATCAATTCATTTTAGCACAAATAAAGGCATATTTTATTATTGATAAATCACTATTTTGTACAACTGACACAATGTGTCCACATTCAATCCCTAATCTCCCTATGGATTTTATGAAACCTTTTCCACCATGAGAGCCCTTATGGGATGGCTCTCCCAAGTGGTAGAGTCCCCCTCCCACATCTGTGGGATGGAGCTGGTCCCATGGGATCAAGTGGTTAGCCATAGTTTTTATACATGGACTAATAAAAAATAATTATATATTGTTATATGTTTAGAATAAAATTCCAAGCCTTCGTAAAATATTTTTCAAGTAAATTGTAAATACATTTTATATGGAATTATTTCAATTCTTCTTATTCTAAAAATGTTTTTCTAAAAGATGATTCAACTTAATTGGAACATGTCATTGAACATAAGATCAATCCAAAAATCATCACAATTACATGGATAATTTTTAAAGCATGACATCCAATTATATTAAATGAATCCAAGAATAACCAAATCATTTCAATTCACCAAACACATATTGACACATAATTGACCAAAAATGAAACACTTAGGCTCAACAATATTCCAATTTGTATTTTTTAGATAATATAACTTCACATATTTAAAATTCCATATGTGTCGTGGAAACAATTCTCTCCCTTACTGACTATCAAATGAAAATGGTACGTGGGGTCTTCACATCTCTTATTCTTCCATTAAATACATTTCAGTATTATCATCCCGTTTTTTACAGATAAGAATGATACCACATGTGTTTCTTAGTAAAGATACTATTCTTCATGTACAATAATTCTTTGTGTTCTAACCTGATGTATAAAATTAGAGAAAAAAACCAATGGTGTTTATGATGTCCATAAGTTATAATGAATGTTATATCAGGCCAAAATATCAAATTTCTCAAAATATAGATCATTAATACATGAAATATATTATCCATTAAAATATTAGGAAACATATGAGAAACATACATTGTAAAAAAGAATATCCCCCCATTGTCTCAATTGGTCATCAACCATGATATCCCCCTTAATTTATATGATTAACATATTTAAGAATCATGGATGAGATATTGTTGACATAACCCAATATTCTAGTTTCAAATATATCCAAAATGTATAAATTTATTTGAATTTAGTAAAATGAAAAATCATTATCATGGTTTCTCCCCATTAAGGGAAGAATCCATGTCCAGGAATTCCATAACGGTCAATAGAAACACAAATAAAAAACACATACACACACACACATATAGAAACGTATGTATATATATATATATTAGTGGAATAAGGTATAACATTATTTTTATATAGGAGTAACATTTAGGATATGAACTCCCTCTCAAATTGGACCATTAATTTCTACAAATCTCATTCAAATTTTTAACAACATGATATGGAATACCATTTTTAACCTCAGTTTCTATAGAAACATTATTTCTTTTAAATTTAGATTTTTTTTCATCACCATCCAACTTCTTATCCAATTTTATTTGATTTTGTGAAACACCTAGGCACTATTCCATAGAATTCTCAATATTCTCATAATATTCTCATGATTTACCACTATTTTTATATTGAATCCTATTCCCTTTAAAAACATATGAAATATATGTTGGTAGTCATGGCTTGAATTTCATTGTTTTGTGAACCGTAAATATAAATTTCCCAAAAACGTATTCTAATAATTAATATATGTTATGAATTAGAATCATTGAAGGGTTTTAAACCACCCTATTTTATCTATGAGATCATTTTCACTAATAATCAACTTAAATTACCCTTTATTCATTCATGTTTCCTAGAAAGGACATGTTATAACAAATAGTGTAGGATTATTTCACAAGCCTTTTGTTTAAATAGAAAAAAATAGTAAACATAAATCTTTCGTCATAATATGAATTCTATTAAAACAATTATTATTGTACCTCTTTAGAATGAGGATTTTTCTTCCCATGGGTTAGTGATTTCAATGAAATATTTATTTTTACATTTGATTTAGGATAATATCAATAACTATTATTCTAAGTCTAATTTGTTTTATATTTATGGTTACCACCTAAAATGTTATCAATAATAGGTTTATTTTGAGATCGATTAGGTGTATATCTAGATTTCTTTGTAAGAACCATCATGTCGCCATCATTTTAAAATCCACCATGAACCATAGTTTACCTAGTGAAATCTTATTTACTTATATTATCTTTATATTTTATCACTTTAAATGTAGAACTTATGTTATTTTCATGAAATTTCTTGTCATGTCAACTGTACATTGCCTTGTGATCTAACTTTTAGTAGAAACAACAACACCCTTTAACACTCTTGATCTTCATTTTTGGATTAGTCTATCCAATTCTCATAGATTAGGAAATGTTATATTTTGTGTGGAAACACTACCCTTTTTAAAACATTTTGGTGAACTAGTATTGATACATATTATCTCATTCACACATGACGTGGAGATATTATGATCATTTTCATCATCAATAATTTCCCACATTTTGGATTAAAACCTGCACGAGAAATTGAAGAAACATTATTTTATACGATTGATTCTGGGTTATGGGATACCTTCATCATGGAGGATGCTTTAATTAGATTATATAATGATCTCTTTATCATATTAGATTTATGATCCATAGTGAATTTTTGTGTATCAACATCTATTTATATAAAGATTTAGAGTCTTTCAACCTACAATTATTTTGTGATTCTTAAATCTCAACCCAATCTGTATAAAATTCTTATTGAAGGAGTTTTTTTCATCCTCAACTAATCAGTGAATACCCTCTAAATCCTCCTTCAACCTCTTCATTTATTCATTCATAAATATTTTGAGAATAATATAAGGAAATTTTAAGATAATAGAACCTATTTTATTTATCCTCTAATTTAGAATCTTTTAGAACCATAAAAACTTCGTTCAAATTTTCAAGTGCATAGATGGATTCAACAAACTGTATCTTAAATAAATATTTCTCATAAACATTTATTTGAAATTATTTTATATCCTTATTATATAATTCATTATAAAAATATATTACTTCATTCTTTTCATTAAAATATTTTGTGATATATTTTTTTATCCCAATCATTTTAGATAATTTCTCTTCCAAAGAATTATCCTATAATTATAATCGTAATATATATTTCTAAAGATCCTTGAAACCTCCTACAATAAACATTACAAATTCATTTTTAATATTTTTTATGTTTTCTTGGAATTTAAAATGAATAAAACTAACCAATACTTCAGTTTGACCATTTGAAAAGGATTATTTAAAGGAATCATCATCATCGGAATTATTAAAACATATAATAATTTGATTTACTTCATATATAGGTTCTTCTACCTTTACATTAATATTGTTCATCATAAACCTTGCCTATATTTTATTTCTATTCTCTCGAGTATCAATAGAATTATTCTCTTTAGTATCCATAGGATTAACAAACATCCTCATCATCTAAGATATCTAAAAAATTTCCTAATGTGTTCACTTCATAAAACCTATCTTGGATCATTAGAGGTAACCTCTCCTCCAACACAACTTGTTGATCCATGGCCCAAATTGACCATCGAATAAGGGGGTGTGAATCAATGGTTTAATTTTAGGAATTTGTTTCTTTTGAATTCTACTTTTTAATCATGGCATGGTTCTCAATCCATTTATTGATATCACACAGTCTCATCTTGAATGAAAAAAACGATAAGAGATATAAAAATACCTAGCATTTACAAGGTTTGATGAAAAGACCTACTATCTAACATGTTCCATAGAACCCAAAAATAGACTCTACATCATAATTTTATTATCAGAAATAGTACTTTGAAAAGAAATTGGTTATACACCCCCATAGTTGATCCTCAAATTGATCTTTGTTATACCCCTCAGAAGTCTGACTCACCTTATTCAGTTTGTCTTACACCCAACCATCTTTTTCTCCATGATTATTTATACCCCCTAGTCTTGAGACTATTTAATAATCAGTTATACCCCCTAGTTATAATGTCAATCTTCATTTCTATGGAAGCTATTATCCATTTTATTCTGATCACTTGACCTTCTTACATTCTCGTACTATATCACTTTTTATGATGTGCACATCAAGTACCTTCAACAGCTACTGACCCGGTCTGTTGGTCTTGATCAATAATTTTGATCACTTGTATATGATCAGTTTCATTAGTGCAACATAACTCGATAATTCATCCTTCTATCTGAGGAATTATGGTTTCACATGATGTGAAAAAGGGGTTCAAAAGTGTTCTATATTATTTTTTTCAAGGTAATACTTTCACAATCTCAATTCACTCCCTTGTGTAACTCTCAACATGAGAAACTTGTTTATACTACTTATGGATTTATTATATTATATTATTTATTCACTATCTTTTAAAGAAAAATTATACCTTTATTGATCACATGTTTAGTATATAATTGTATTATTAATTCACTTATGCATTCAAGCAAGCATGCATTATTTGTCATGGAAATTACTTCACTCTCCATCACATAGGTAATGATGCATGCACTGTCATATCTTCTCTGTGTCCTATCCTCCTTCTTGTAATCTATTATTATGACGACTTGTTATTACACTTGATTATAAAAAATGATAATTATATATCATGCCTTATTAATGAAATGTACTTTAGATGTATGTGGTGTCTTATCCCACTTTACATAAATAGTATAAATGAATATTAGTGAGTTCACGCAAACTAGTAAGGGATTTACAAAATGCGTTCTTGTGAATATATTTGCAGTATCTCCATTTCATCATTAAATCTATTAGAACGAGGATAAAAAATTAATAGGTTGTTGGATATGTTTTTTATTCAAGTGATCAATGTACATCATTTAACTCTTCTTTGGTAAATAAAAGTATTCGTGGTGCTCAGTTTCCATTTGAAAAAATTTGAGTCTCTCAAAATGACATCACATATCCTCATCTTGATGCTTCTATATTTATAACCTTAGAACCACTAGATCACACCAAAATGTTCTATCTAAATAATTTTATTTCAATAAAAACCTAAATTCATGAAAAAACATTTAATTTATATTTCTAAACATGGATTTACTTCATTTTAATTTTCATGCCACCAAAAATCAAGGATCCTTTTTTATGTGATGAAGCCTTCTTACTAAAATCATGTTGACTATTATTATAACGTGATCCATTTTTTTTAAATGAACAAACTCATCCTCTTTTATTGGTGAGTCGTAGCTTCCTAAAATCCATGACAATACAATTTTCTCCATACTTATTCATGCAAGAAAAACGAATATTGTGTTAGAAAACCATTTAATGATTTAGTTAGATCATCACGAGTTTATCTATTTACTCACCAAACATCAATTCTTGAATAGATTGATGTGGATGACAAAAATGATTCAACTATGCAATGTGAGATATCGACCAAGATGCCCGGATCATATGAATAGATTTGAATGATATATACATAACAATTTAATGATGGATGAGAAGTAATAGCTATCCATTTTCCCACATCAAAATTACTCATGGTCTATTTATATGTTATGAAAAATTGTGTTCACTTAGCACTTCAAGATACCAGTGGGGTTTGACACCCATAACATAATGCACATACCACATGGAGCGGGATGAATCGCTCACACCTTTACGTGACACTGTGTACACACTATGGGCATTATGTTTCCACCATTCCTTCAAAACAATCCATCTGGTATCTATGGAACATTTTCCTCAATGAAATCCCTTGTGTTATATCTCCCCACATGGTAGAGGTTTCCTTAAATGTGTGTGGGATTGAGATGGTCTCTAGGATTCAAGTGGTTGGACATAATTTCTATATAAGTCTCACTAAAAAATAATTAGATTATATTGTAATTTTAGAATTGAATTTCAATAATTAAAAAAATATTCTTCATGTAAAATGTAAATACGTTTCACCAGGCCTTCTATAAATTTTTCATGATAAATAAACAATATTTTAAATAATAGGACCTTCTGTTTTACATTTGTCTTTTAACTTTTGATAAATCTAATAATCGTCAATATTACATGGATAATTTTTCATGCATCATATTAAATGCCATTAAATAAATCTATAAAAATTATCAAAGAATCAGCACATAATTTAAACTCCCCAAACAAATATCTGCACAATATTAAAAAACAATGAAGAACGTGGTGTCAACAATCTCCCCGTTTTTACCTTGTTGTCAATTTATCTTCACATATTTAGAAGTAAATATTTAGAGTCAAAACATTTCCCCATCATATTGAAAATAAAAATCAAATGGTAAGTAGAGTATTCACATCACTTATAATTCCTTTAAAAGAGTTTCCTAACTCTCTTCCCCTTTTATTGAGATAATTATGATACCACATGGTTTTCATAGTAGTGGAACATTTTTTTTCTAAATTATGTCTACATGGGTAAAACCTATATTGAAAAAAATAGAGGTACAACCATGTATTTTAATTTTTCCTATAACATTCCATGCATGTTATATTATGCTTAGAATTTCAAATTTCTAAAAATAGGTATTTTTACGAAATGAAATACATGATACTTGACACACTTTAATAAACACAATAGTAGGATCCAATACTAAAAATATCACTCCCTTTGTCTTATTATTTCGTCGTCTAAGAACTCCCCATTATTTAATATGATTAATAAAATTGAAATTGAGGAATGATATTATGATTTACATACCTAAATTTAAAATATTTAAATCTATCCAAAATATTTAGATTCGATGAAAATTGGTAAATTAACAGATTCTTCTCAAGTTTTATCCCCCTTAATTAATGGATCCATCTCCTTCATTGCTATGTGTTGTAGTAGATTCTTGTTTTCCAGAACTATCATTAATTTTAAGATCCACCTCTTATCCTAGTTTGTTCTTTTCCTCTAATCTCAATCATTATCTTATTTATTTTGTATTGAATTCATTTTTCCAACTCAATTTTAATAGCCACTTACTTTCCATTATCATTATAAAATGTTTTATCTTCCACCAATTTCTTAGAAAATATCAGTTGATTTGGCCAAACTCTTAGGCACTCTTTTTTTTGATAATCTCCATCTTCTTAGAATCTTCACATGACTTATGAATGTTTTTCTATCAACTCATCCTCCCATTATAAATATAGGGAATATCTCTTGTAATTATTGTCATCCATTTGTAATCTAAGTGAACCTTTTTCTAACATCTACCACAATCTTATTTTAAAAATTCATATCTTTTTAAAAATTTTACATCAGATTGATTTATGGTCGCACAATTATTTATATTGTTTCTTATTCTGATATATTCAACATCTCTTCAGCTTAAATCATGCTCAGTTCCTTGAAATGACATGTTACACCCTAAAAAGTAGGATTTGTGCTCATACCTTTCAAAACACAAAAAAAACACTAAACATGAATCTTCCAGTTTGATATGCATTATGTCTAGAAACTTGATTTTGTTTCACCTCTTTAAAATACACATTATGTTTTATCAGAGAAGATACTTTCTTCAAATATTTATTTCACCCTTTAATATAGAATAAAATCCTTAACTATTTTTCTTATTCCAAGAAAGGATATAATTATTTTTCTCACATGCACTATTATAAAGAATATATTTCTTTTGAGATTGATTAGGTGACTTATAGATTTCCTATTTAGTCCATTTATTTAACTAGAATTTGAATATTCACCATTTAACCTAATTAAAATGAAACAATCATCTTTAATTACCCTCTTAATATTTTTTCTCCCCATAAATTAAGGTAGTTGTTTTTTATCATGAATTTACATGTTCTAAAAATAGTTCAGATTATTGTACCTAATATTTATGAAACACTAGTAATATCTTCTGAGTCCCGTTCACTTATTTATTGGTGTATCCTGTCTATATTTTACATATTTTGTTATAATCTAAATTTGAGTGGAACCACCACTATATTTCAATCATATTCTGGTAAAAATATTCATAATTATTTTCACAATTTCCATTGATTTAGTGTGTTTTTATTACTTTTCCACATACATACTTTCTCATAGGTTATTTTAAATTCCGTTCAAGCAATAGAAAAAATATTTTTACATAAAATAGTTTATGGGTTATGGTATTCCTAATTCATGGAGGAAACTTCCATTTTATTGGATAATTGTTTCATTCTATTCCTAGAGTCATGATTATAAATGAATACTTCTATTGAATCATATATTTTTCCATAAATTTGTGAAGATTCATGTTTTTCTAATTCCTAATTCTTCAATATTTTCTCCAGCATTAAACACTTCATAGTGATAGATTTATTTTCATCCTCAGCCGATCTCAATAGATCTTCCCAATCCTCTTTCATCTTCTTTAATTTGTATTCATTAATTTTTATTGATTCGTGTAAGTAATTTTCATGCTCCTTAAAAGTGTTTTGTTTTATCCCCTAATTGGAAATCATTGAATACCATAGAAACATTTTTTTAATTTTTTATGTGCATGGAAATATTCGACAAACACTATCTCAATGAAAATTTTTAGACAAAATCCATTTTTAATTCTTCAATGGATATTTCATATATTTCATTATAATTTAAAATTGTTTCATACATTGATTACATCTGTTTTATTTGAGTGTTATATATCGTAACAATTTTTCCTAGATCATATTCTACTGAATTATCCTCTTCTTATATCTATAATTTTTCAATTTCAAGAGCCATAAAAACTACAATAATAGACTTTATAAGTAATTTTGGATCCTTCATCAAATGTAATAAAAATTAAAAATGAAGTTCACTAAGTGATATATAATTATCATAACATTGGTATGAATCATCTGAAAATTCATAACAAAGAAAATTTTGAAACATAAAAAATTTTCATTAAATATAGTAAGTGGTGTCACTGCCATTACTGTAAGATTATTCTTTAGCTTCGTTTCTTATCATTTCTTTCTATTCTACTCAGTCATGGATGAAATATCCAGATTAGTTTCCTCAAGATTAACTAATTATTCTTCATCTGAGGTTGGTAACTCATTTAATAATGTCATAACATCATAACATCTCTCATGGATATTTTGTGGGAAGATTCCCTCTGATTCCACTTGTATAGACTTTGACATGATTGATCACTAAGATGGGGATGGGGTGGGGTGTTGTGAATCAGTGGTTTAATTTTATTTATTCGTTTTTTAATTAGACATATTGAAATTGTAATGGTTATTGACCCAACTAGTGATATATATTAATATCACCATGTAAACTAAAATTATAAGAGAGATCGCAACACATGGTATCTACAATGTTCGATGCCAGGACCTGCTCCTTTCCATGTTGGTTTGACCTTCCATTATAGACTCTCCACTATAATATTATTATTAATTAATGTGATTTAGGAATAAAATAGGTATACAACCTAGTATCTGATCCTACAATTGATCCTAGTTAGGCAACCATAAATCCAACTCTTCTTCCTTGGTTGGCTATACCCATAAACCATTTTTTCCTCGATAAGTTATACACCCTACTCATGAGCCTCTTCAGCAACCAATTATACCCCAAATCACAATATCATAATATTTTATATATAACATATAATTAAATGTAATATTATCTCTTTATATTACATAATAATATTTTTGTAACATATTTCTTTGTGTACACATAAGTTCCATCAATTTTCCTTGGTTAGGTCTAGCGGTCTTACTCAAAAATTATGAACACATTTACATGATTTCTTTCCTCAGTGCAACACTACTCAGCAAAATATTCCTTCAATATAATAAATTCCTAACCTCACTTGATGTGAAAAAGTGGTTCACAAAAGTTATTGTACATTATTTTATGCAATATAAAACATTAAAAATATAAATTCACTCTATTGTGAAATTATGAACATGAAAACTTATAACTTATTATTTTAGGATTTATTATTTCAAGTTATTTTGTTCACTATATTATCAAGATCTTCACCATATTTAGTGAACATGAAATAGGTATCCTGGTTTCTTATACATTCATGTATTCATGAAATCATGCATTCACTATTTTTCATTGTGATAATTTTTCTCCACTTCATGTAAGTAATTATGCAAGCACTGTCTTCTCTTCCCTATGCGCTCTCCTTATTTATGAATGAAACTATAAAATTGAACCAATATAGTTATTGATCATAAAACTTTAATCATGACATATCTAATCTTATTCACAATATTTAATGTTGACATACATGACGTCTCAAACTTCTTCGCATAAAGATTATATATGTATATCAGTGAGTTCTCACAAACAAGGAAAGGATTTTCTGAACTAGTTCTTAAAGAATATATTCATAGTCTGTTTTTTTATTAATGAAACACTTTATTTTGAGGTTTTTAAATTATTATTCCATGATATATTATTATTCTTCATGCAAGAAGTGTACTTTTCAAAACCCCTCTTTGTAAAACAAGTGGTTTTGCAGTGCTCTATTTTATTCAGAAAAATAATAGCCTATCCAAATCGATGCACATATCCTGGAATTGGTTCAATGATATATAATGGTTGTGAACCACTATGTCTAGAATCCATGGAATCAAAAAATTTCATTTCAATCAAAAAATTAATTCCTAAATATATCAACATTTATAAATTTGAATGTGTATTTCCTTCATTTTAATCATCATGACACTAGAAATCTTGTCAACTTTTATAATGCTATAATTCCTTCTTCCCAGACTAATGTGAATTATATTTATTGCATGAACCTCATTATTATAAATACTCAAAAACATACTGTATAAATTACATGTTGTAGCTTCATACAGATTTTTAATAACTGCATTAATTCATGAAAGATGGATATTTAATACATAAAGGTCATTCATCTCATTATGTCAGCATCTCAACCTATGAACAACCATGGTTTCTTAATGTTGGATCATGATTGCTTCAACCATGAAATTTATGAAGAACACTTCTAGTGGGGTTTGAGGTAGAAGACAACCTTAATTCTAATACAAAATTCACATGATCCATCAGAAAACATGGATTCATCTCATTAGATTGGAACAATATATCTATAAAATTTTAGTAATAGATTAATAGTAAAAACTACCCTCAATACAACATTAAAATCATAAATAGTAGAGAGATAATTTATAAACAATCTCATGCCATCAGTGCTTCAAGATTCTTTCGAGGATCAACACCCACAAAAAATGCAGACTCCACATGGGCTGGGCATGCATGATCACCCCTTTTCACTCCACCATACAGGCATGATACATCCACCATTTCATCCAATAACCCTTTATGGGTGATATAAAAACACATCTACCATGTTCTCTTTGGTGGTATGGTTTTACAATGTTTTAGAGTCCTCTAACCACATGTGTTGGATTGTGTTGGTCCCTCAGGATGAATTGTTTGGCCATATTTTTTGTATATGGACCACTAAAAATACATAGACAATATTATAGGTATATAATAAAATTCAATTAATTCCTTAAACATTATTCATGTAAATTGTACATATATTTTACAGGGACTTCATTCAATTCAAATTATTCTCTAAATATTGTAGTAGACAATGTATCATTATTATTTACACGTGTATTTTAACTTCAGACAATTCCAATAATAATTAAAATTACATGTAGAATTATTTAGGAATGAATTATAATTCTATTATATGAATACTTAATAATTATCCAAGTATCACTGATTTATTTTAACAAATAATAATATATAAACATTATTCCAAAAAAACAAAATAATTTGTCTAAACAATCCCCATATTCAATTTTTTTTCTGTATCTCCTCACATATTTAAATTTTAATATGTGGACTAAAAACATCCCCCCTTAATGAAAATAAAATTAAAAAGGTATGTGGGGTCTTCACATATCTTCTTCTTCTTTTCAAGAAAATTTAGGACTCTCTTCTCCATATTTAGTGACAAGGATGATTCTATATGGATTTCATATGAACGTTCCTATTATTGGTATAATTTAAGTCTACATGGGCTAACCTAGAGAAACAATATATGAGTGATATAACCAAAGATGTTTATGTTGTCCATAAACAACCATTCATGTGATATCATGATCATAATTTATTAATTTTTAAAATGGTTATTATTTAGAAATGAAATATGCGATCTTGATGACACATTATCAAACACATCAGAAGGATTCAATGAAATAAAAATATCTCCCCATTTGTCTCAAATTTTCATTAACCAATAATTCTCTCTTAACTCTTAGTATTAATATAATTATGAATTGAGGATGTGATTATTGTGGGAATACATAAATTTTGAGATTTAAAACTATCCAAAGTTTCTAAATTCATTGTATTTTAGTAAAAGGATATATTATTATCGATGTGCCCCCCCTCCCTAAGGGGAAGAATCCATCACATAAACTCCCTATATTCCAATAAAAAAACATAGAAATATTTATATATATGTTAATAAATTGTATACTTCTTGTTATTTAATAGTAATATTCTGGCTAAGAAATACCTCTCAACCTAGTCCATTATTTTATCTTAATCAAAGTCAAATTCAAATAACATTTGTGTGGAATAAAATTTCCTACATCCATTTCTATTTCCATTTTTAGTAATTTATCTTTAGAAATATTTTAATCTTACTCTAATTGACCTTCTAATTTCTATTGATTTTCATAAATATTTATGCACTCTTTCTTGACCTTCAATATCTTCTCAAAATATTCACATGACATGCCACTTATTTTTTATTGAATCCCATTCCCATTCACAACATAGGGAATACCTCTTGGTAGTCTTGTTATGAAATTATCAGTTGTGTGATCCTTTTACATACATCATCTATAAATTTTTTCCTAACATTCATATGTGTTATGATTTGGATTCTTGGAAGGATTTCTAGTCACACCATTATTTCTATGATAATTTCTTCTAATATATTCAAATCAATGTCCACTTAATTCATGAAAATTTCTTTTAAATGAAATGATATACCTTAAATAGTAGGTTTTTTTCCCATAAGATTCAAAAATTTATTGAAACCCACTAAATATTAATTGACCTCCTTGATATAAATTCAATCGAGAAACAATTACCACTTTAGTTGTTTAAACTAATCATTCAGTTACCTTCAAGAAGCAATTTTATTGAAATATTTATTTCCCCATTTGATGTTAGAGAGAGTCCCTCACATTCCATCTTCATCCAAATAGTATTTGATTAATTGTTTTCACCTAAAATGTTAGAAATAACAATTTTCTATTAATACATATTAGATGAAAATATAGATTTATTTTTAAACACGTAATTTCAATATCATTTGAACCTTCACCATTAAAATTAGTTGACATGGTGAAATATTATTTACTTTTATTTTCTTTATCTATTCTTAACTAAATTCATTCATTCTATTATTTTCATGAATTTTATTTTTAGGAAAAAATTACAATGGAATTTTCATAAACATCATGAAACACCACGAAAAGAATATGAATATCCTCATCTTATTTTCTGTTGTAGTCTATCCATAATTCACATATTGTGAATCATTTTATTTTTGAGTGGAAACACTACTATTTTGAACCATTATTGGGTAATATCACTTCATAAATATTTCCTCATTAACCAATGATGTGGAAGGGGTATAATTATTTTTCACAATCCTAAAATTCCAATAGATTGGTTTAAAACATGTAGTATCAATATAAGCACAATTCTTACATAGGATGGTTTGTTAGTTATGGGACACATTCATATTCAGGGAAGATTCCATTTGATTAGAGAATGATCTCATGATCTTCTTGGATTCATAATTCTCAATGAATAATTTTTTAGAAACATCACTTCTTCCAACAATTTGGGATGTATCAGATTGTGGTGGTTCTTAGTTATTTGATTTCACCCCATCTCTAAACACATTATATTGAGGGAGTTATTTTCATTCTCAACTGGTCTTAACATATCTTCCAAATCTGTCATCAGCCTTTTCATCTATTCTTTATGAATTTTGATTGAATCTTGTACAAAATTATGAAATTGATTGACCGTTATTATCATATAATTGAGAATATTTTATGACAATAGAAATTTTGTGTGATTTTTTAAGTACATGGAAAGCCTCCACAACCACTATATTAATGAAATATTTCTAAAAAAAATTTCAATGATATTATTTAATGGATTCATCATATCTTTAATTATAAATATATACAGTTTCAAACTTTTCTTTGACATGTTTTGTGAGAGTGTTGGATATCCCAAAATGTTTATCTAATTAAACTTCCATAATATGTTTCTCTTCTTAAATCTATATTTTTTTATTATGAACATCTATGAAACTATTAGAAATAAAAATTTTAATTTTTTTGAATATTTATTTATATTTTATTTTAGTTAAAAATGAATATCATTAATTGATACATCATCATCACAACATGAGTATGCTTTATCATAAGAATCATAATCTAGAAAATTATTAAAAAAAATACCTTATTGGATACATTTAGTTACTGGTTTTGCTGCCTTTATTGTAAGATTATTGTTCATCTTACTTGACTATCTATTATTTATTTATTTTATGTATAATAGGAAATATCTACATTAGTATCCTTAGGAGTAATTTCTTTTTTATTTATACATGGTTTCCAAATCATTTCATGATATATATACATTATAAAATTTCATTGGGATCTTCAGAGGGAACATTCCCTCTAAAACAACTTGTAAATCCCATGGATGGATTGACAATGGGGTTGAATAAGTGGTTTTGATTTATGACTTATTTTATTTTTATTTAAACATATTTAACATGTCATGTTTATCAATCAAATAAGTGATATCTCACATTCTGAAATCATAAGAGGAAATGATAAGAGAGAGCACATCACATGGTATATACAATGTTTAGTATAAAGACCTAGTACGCTTCATGTTGGTTAGACAACCCCACAAGGATTCTACACTATAATATTATAATAAATTAAAATTATTTTGGTAAAAATTGGTTTTATAAACTAATATTATCCTTTAATTTTATATTGTTTATCCCCCCATAAATCCAACTATTCTATCTCAATTGGTTACATTCCCAACCACCTTCTTCTCCTTAACTAGTTAAATCCCCATTCTCAAGTCCCATCATTAACTACTTAATCCTCCTAGTCACAAACTTTTTTTTTCATCTATATAGAATATTTTATCCAATTTATAATTATCTATTGATATTCTTCCATGAGATTCAATGTTCACACCTGACTGTGTACACATCAAGTAAGTAACACAAACACTAATCATATATACTAGTCTTTCTCAATAATTATGATCACATTTATATGATTAGTTTACTCAGTGTAGTATTAATAAATCAATTTTTTATCTTGTATGATAAATTACTCACCACAATTGATGTTCTCAAGTCATTTTCCCAAGATATACTATATAATTTTATACAATAGGAGACTTTTGAAATCGCAGTTCACTCTATTGTGAAATTATCAACATGAAACCCAAGAACATATTATTTATAGATTAATTATTTTGTTTAATTTTTTCAATATCTTTCCATGATCATGGCTTCCATATTGTGAAAAAATTAGTTATCTAAGTGGCTTATGCAGTATTGTATAAAAGAAATCATGCATGCATTGTTTTCCTTTTTGATAATTTCACACTCCTTCATACAAGTAATTATGCATTCATTATATTATAATCCTTGTATACATGTAAGACACTATTACACATACCTAAAATGGTTCTTTATCATGATAATAGGAGGAAAATATGTCAATTATTCTTTATTAAATGGAATTCTAATGTATGTGGTGTATCAATGTTTTTCTTGTAAATAGTATATGTGAATATAAGTAAGTTTACCCAAACTAGGTTGGCCTTCATATAATTAATTATTGAAGAATACTTTTATGGTATTTTGTATTTTTCAAAAAATATTTATGTGAATGGTTACAAATAAATAAGTTTTGGAATCTTCTATTTCTTTAGGAAAGCAGTTTACTTTACTGAACTCCTCTTCATGAAATAAAAGGTTTCATGGTGCTCTATTTTTCATCTAAAAAATGAAATCCTCTCATAATGTAAGTACATATTATCAACATGGTGATTCAATATTTATAGGAATATTAAAATATTATTTTACTTTAATAGAGTTTGAAAATGATATTTTGTGAGTCAATACAAAAATTCCTGATGATATTGGCATTTATTTTGTCAAATGTGGATTTCATTTATTTTAATATTCAGGATTCCATATATTATGTAGCTTTTTCTTGTCTCATAAATCATTATTTCCTCACTCATGTGAATGATTATTATTGCATGAATCTCATGATTCTAAATGATTGAACTCATCTTATATGAGAGGAATGTTTTATCTTCTAATGATCCTCAGCTGTATCATTTTCTTCAAATATATTCATGCATGTAGTACTAATATTTCATTAATTGACTTTCTTTGTCTCTTAAACATTTCATCTAAACCTATAAGAAACCATGGAATACATGTGTTGGATCATCAATATTTCAGTCATGAAATCTATGAGTGCATCTTATTGAAATTCTAGAGTTTAGAGATGTTGATTCTTAAAATACGTAATGTGTGGGAGATTCTAGAAGGATCAGATTCATATGATCATATGTGAATGATATATCCCTAACATTTTAATGGTGGATAGAAAGTAATAAAAACTACCAATAACACATACAAATCACATTCTATTGACCGATACTTTATAAAAAAATCCCATTCCATTATCACTTCAATCTGGTAGAGGGGTTTAGCACCCACAACACAATGCACACACCACATAGAGAGGGCCGACCTACTCACCCATTTTTGTGCCACTTCATTTACAATGTAGGTTCTTTGTGTCCAACATTACTTCCAATAACTCTCTATGGGTGCTATAAAACCTCTAACACCAAGAAATCTATTGTGGGATGGCTCTCCCATTATGTAGAGGCCTCCTCCCATATATGTGGGAATGAGCTAGTTCAATAGGCTCAAGTTGAAGGAAATATTTTTTGTATAATTTCCACTGGAAAATAATTATATTATATTATAAGTATATATAATATTTCCAAGCATTCCTAAAACAGTTTTTAGGTAAAATTTATATACATTTTGTATGTTCTTATTTCAATTATTATTCTTCTCCAAAATTTATTGTAAACAATTTAAAATCTATATTAACAAATTTATTTGTAAGTAAGATCAGTTCTAAAATTGTCACAATTAAAAGAATATTTTTTCAAGAAAGACGTCCAATGGAATTAAAACGAATCCATAACAATTTTACAGGAATAAAAAATTCCATTCAACTCATCAAACACATATTGAAACATCATTGACAAAAAGTTAAACACTTAGGCTCAACACATTTTATATCAAAATAATATACAATAGAAATGTTTCTAGTATCCACTTCCAAAATGGTTTGTCTCTATCATGAACTAACATAAAAAATTATATGTTATAATCCCTTACATAAGTTTTCCTATACATCGAGCATACTTATCAATGTCATATCATCATATCATCTTGTATCCCATGTAGCTCATCAAAACCTCATCATCATCACCACATCTATAACTATGTAGTAGTTCAGAACTCCATCAAAACCCAATTATCCATCACTATACCCAAGCTATCATATCCCATTCATTTAATCCAGTAGTTAACTATATTAACTATAGTTAAAATACAATTATATGTTATAATTTCAGGTTTAATTAGTTTTACATAGTTGTGTAGTAAAACTGAGATTTATCACTACCCATATAATCATATATCATGTACAATTATTCATCAAAACCTAGATGTTCCCACACATCATGATATACCAAAGGGAGAGTTGGGAAGAAGTAGAAATCATCCATCAATACCCTCACTAATATGGATGTTTCGGAAAACACCCATCTCCAAAATATTTGAGTGTCAGATTCTCTCATCATTTAGGTAATAGATCTTTTGAAATTATAAAATATAATGACAGTATATCGCCCAATCAAAATAAGTGAAACTAACTAGCCCTAGAGATATATACAATTATCATCCCATATAACACATGGATTCTTCCACCATGGTATAGGAAATAACATATCATGCATCCATATAAGAATTAAGATTAAACATCTTTATCAATATCACTTTTGTAATTTATCACTTTTCCAAACATTCATTTGTTTATACCATTATAAATTTCTATTTAATCCATTTATTATCTCAGAAGCCAACATGATTACCCAATTAAAATTTAAAATCACATATTTCATTCAATGTTCTCAGAGAATTCATTCCAACCATTCCATGATTTACAATATCAACAATACCAATAGTAACACCCATACTATGTGTTAAATATTTATTCATCTATTAATCCATAGTCCTTGTATTCTAGGACTTGACCGGAAATAAAACATGGATAATTCCCTTTTTTGTGTGCAGTAAAATTGCATTAAGTAGTTTAATCCCAAAATAATAAAACATCAAGAAACTAGCAATTGAGAGAAAACACCAAAAAATTCAGAAAATCCCATCTCTTATCCAATTACAATTAAACAATAAACAAGAATCACATAAAAACCAACAAATAAGAATTACAAACTCTTAATACATTACATCTATCCCCATCAGTTCCTCACCAATCATTCCATCCACTCCAAATTGACAACAAATTAAATCATGAAAACTACTAACCTAGTGAATGGATAGAAGGATAGAATATTATTTTAAAAAAATCAATGCAAAATGAATTCCATATATTTAAGGCATACAAGCCTTTAGAATACAAGGATGGAATCAAATATCCCAAAAACATTATCTATAATAAATGACCTTATTATTACCATATTGAATCCACCAAATCATACTGAATAGGTTTTAGCAATAAGAAGGATATCATCCATAAAAAACAATATTATAGAATCATACATAATCATCATTTAAGAAATATTTTCATAATCAATAGTTTTTAATAAAGAACAACAATCAAATTAAAATGTATCTTTTATTATTACCTTCATATTTAGCATATTTATATTGTTTATCTAATTTCATTCATATCAACCCTAATGACAAGATAAACAAAGTAAAATATAAAAAAATATCTAAAAAATTTTAAGAGGCATCATAAGCATTTAATCACCCCATGTGATCGTAATACCCTTCTAATTTATTATCAAATCTAGTGAATTTCTCAGTTCAGTTCTGTTATATCATTGGTAAAATAAATTAAATCATTATAATACCACACTTGTATATATAATAAGGATATTTCATAAATCCCCTACCCTAAGATACAATATGTAACACTCCCTTAGAGATACTGTAAATAGGGATCAATCATCTCCAAACTCATTGAAACCCACTATTGAAACCAACCACAACAATCACTATCAAGTCATTCTAAAAATTCACCCTAAAACTAGAGAATCCTCACTAAATAAAAATATGAACAGAAATATAACAAAAATGAATAAGTGAAGAGGTGATGATATGGTACTTTGTTTCAAGAGATTCTGATCCCCATTGAATCAAGAGGTATCAAAATCTATGGAGAAAAAAAATAAATAGGGCTAGGAGTGCATGAGGGTTGGTTATGGTTTTATGGATAAAAATAAAAAAATCAATTATGCTAGGACAATTTATATATAGTGGAATCCTAAATAGACCCATATATGGTGTGGTAAATTCTCCCACGCTATAGTAACTCATATCCATAGGTCATCCTTATTTCACACCATCTAAAACAACATCAACCCCTAAAACACAATTGTTTTGAAAAAACATTAAAAACCTTTAAATGACACAATTCCATGTTCCATGGAAGGGATAATGGCTTAAAAACACCCAAGATATCCACTAGAGTTACCATTGATGAAATTTATGATAATAATTAGTTTATTCATCTCTCTATTCCGAATATTGTAGTGTGGTGACACCCTAATCCCAAATTACATTCCCTTATACACAACTCGAGTTAGACTCATCTCGGAACCACCAAACCCTCCTACATGGCATGGTGTTATCCCGATTTTACATAGGGAGACTTATCGAGCACTATAAAAACAACTCTTTGAAATATTGCCACCATAACTATGAGTATGATTTTTTGGGTTTTTATTTCTATTAACCCCCCCCCCCCCCCTCTATAATATATCCAATCACCCATGTCCCTATTATATGAGAGTGGATATCTCCATATTTTCTATATAGAAAATTTTTAGGAAAAATTATATCCAACATTGAGGTTCCAGATCCTCAGGTGAATCAATCACCCAAAACAGATTTCACGATGATTAAGTCCTCCAATACAATAATACACTATTCTCATATCTTCAAAACTCTCCTCACCACAAACACCACCACACCTAGAACTTCAATGTGGTGGACAACTAGATTTCTAAAAACTCCACTCCTTCCACAATAATACATATAATCTCCGTATAAACGCCAAAAAAACATTTAAAATATATTGCATGGTAGGGTTTTATAAAACTGATCCCTTACGTCATATACCTCATAGAAACTTATTTTGATAAGAAATTAAAACAATCCATTTGGGAAAGTGAAATAGTGATGAAAATAATCTGCTGATGAGATACCTCTCAAGTACCTCAATAGAAAATATCACCTCAAACAAATCTTGGGCAATTATAACATAACCACATGACATCACCCATCAATTTATATAGTATGAAAATGTTATCCACAATATATCAATAAAGATCAATCATTGAACAAATGGTATATTAAGTGTTTATCAAAGAATTCCACTACCATGTACACTTATCTAAGCCATTATTCCACCACATGTTATGAACGATGGGAATAAAATTCCGATATAATACATTCTCTTGATGGTCTTAAATCTCAACATGTCATTCCATGATGTTTTTTTCATCTTCAAATTCTTTCTCACTCTAGTAAATCACATGATAATCATCCTGAAGGTACTTTTGAAACTAACACACATGAATGTTTTCTTGAATCAAGGTCATCTATGGGGGAATTGATAACCAATATTATATATGTCTAACACGTGATAAAAACTCAAATAGTGCAATAAATTAGGTATAAATACCTCTCAGATATATAAAACCTTCACAACCCATGATGAGGATATATCTTCAGTAACACATGATCTCATACGTCAAACTCCAGAGGCCACCATTTATTCTCAACATTATAATTCTAGAAATATTTCTCTACCATTATTCACAAATGAATATTATATAACTTCCTTGATATACTCGACATCAATTAAGATCCATGAATCCCTAACTCCCTAACCATAGTCCAAGACTATAATATTTCATCACAGTTATCCATATTGTTCATCAAATAGAGGCATACCAATAGTGTAGTGATAATATTTATTATATGTGAACTCTACCAAGGGTATGTGACTCACCCAAAAACCTATAAAATCTATAATGAATTGATGTAACTTTTTTTCCAAAGTTTTTATAGTCCTTAATATCTAACCAACATTGTGTGGATGAAAATCCATTCTAAGTAGTAACTGAGAAGAAAAATAAATTTTTAGAACTCTTTATATTCTAGATGTAGAATAGGGATAATAATAAAATATGATAATCTTTGAAACCCCATGACTCCTCAACATCTCCTATAGATACTTCCTCAAAAAAATATCCATTGAGATCGATTACTTAGTCACTAAGAAGTTAGGTGACTTCATCAAATTATATAAGATCATCCATATATCATCACATACACAATGATAGTGAGAAAAACCAGTAATTAAGTGTAATATGCCATTAGTTTATGATATATTTCTCTCAAATAATTTAAATTTCATCGATATTTTATGATACATGAAACCTTACATCTAAATCAACCATAATATAGTATATTGTTATAACCTAGCTCTTATAATTGGAAGCATGAATAGTAATTCCAATACTATGAAAAATTATATATAAAGGTTTTATATATTTCAAATCCTTTGGTTAATGTATGATAAATAAGAACATAGTTTCTACTAATGTGATTTTATGATACTAAAATACATTTTCATCAAAACTGGTTTTTATTTATTTTCGTGAAAATAATATTATAATTCATTTTTGTAATGTTTATAAATTATATTTGATATGAGGGAAATAAATTTTGAAATCACTATATAAAAATGATAAAGTTATTAACTTTTGATAATTTTATGAAATTTTTGATTTTTCGATGAATAGTGAAAAAATTGATTTTCATCTAAAACTATATATACATTTCATGAATTGTAAATGTTTTATTTTGTTCTAAAATGTATTCAATGTAAAATTATATCATTTATATTATGAATAATCCAATTAAGGTAATTTTAATCAATATTATTCATTATTCAAAAATAAAAAAATTTATAATTATGAATACAACTTTTTTGGAAATCCAATTTTAATTAATTATTACTGGTTTAATTTTGAAATATATTCATCTTATAATGTAAATAAATTTAAATAAAAAGAAATAAATATTTTTAATAATCTTAATTATTATAAATTAATAATTTAAACTACATTTTTTCACTATGAATACTAATCTTTGTAAATATCTATCATCTTGGTAAAATAGTACAATTCGGTTAAACTGTGGGGAAAAGAATTAAAATATCTCCAAAAATAAATTTAGCCTATTGGATATGTGTATGTAGTCCATATATATGTATATGGAGTTAAATAATACATTTTAGTATTTTTTTGAATTTGGGAACCAAAATTAGATATTTGTGAAAATAACATGTATTTTACTCTGATTGAAAACTATTTTTTAGTCATTGAATTTAATTGTATGGTTGGAAGATTAAATTTGATTTTGGATTTATATTGATGTTTTAAACA
This sequence comes from Viscum album, assembly GCA_963277665.1. Lineage (NCBI taxonomy): Eukaryota > Viridiplantae > Streptophyta > Magnoliopsida > Santalales > Viscaceae > Viscum > Viscum album. The sequence goes on from OY728125.1 coordinate 212,108,342, forward strand.
CATAATTTTTTATTATTTAACAAATAAAATTACAGTAAAAAAATTATTACTTTATTTCAATGTGAAATGATTTTTACTCTTAAATATGTTATGTTGTAAAAAAAATTTTCCAGTTGTTTTACATTCTTATATTAAAATTAATTTATACCACCAAATTAAAAATTGTGAATTTAAATTTGTAATATTTTCAGAATATCAATTTTATTTGTGGCCATATCATTATGTTATGATGGTAAAAGTTGTGTTATCATGGTTAAGGTTACAATGGGTTTAATGTCATTTAATATGGTGATAAGTGTTAAAATCTAACCAAAACATTCCTAAATTTGATTGGTTTAGTTTATTTCTACCTAATAACATCTTATATTATAATTTTTGGTTTATTGGTTCCACTTGAATTTATTATTATTTTTAAATTATTTAATTTTTTAGAGATTCCAAGAAATTTTGTTGCCACCCTTATAAAAGGATAACACATCTCCACTCTTCATAACACTTCATGAGACATATATATTTTCCAATAAATACCCTAATACCATTATATATTAATTCAAATTTTCCATGTTCTATTTTTTGTTTCCAAAATACCAACCTTTCATGGATTATGTTATAACCTAATGGAATTTTCTCAAATTAATAGGTACAACTCTTAACTAAGCAATTTGAATATTATTTCATATTCTAATTACTCTAAGTATATTCTAATAATACTAAAATAATGACTATGGTATCCAAAATTTTATGAGAAAATATTATGTTTATTCAAAAACAATTTAAACCACTTTTCAATCATATGGAAACCAAAAACATCACTCGTGCGTACATACTACTTATCATCTCCACTTAGTAGTGCAATTCATTTTTCAAAACAATATTACATGCACAGTCATAAATATAGATGTAATGAATATATATTATATTTATGAAAACATTATTTTCCAATAAATATGACATAGCATTTATTGTTTTTTCTTCCACTCATTAAAAAATGACAACTCAGCTCATGCATACTTGTGGACTACCAACTCCACAAAGCGATGTGAATCATTTTTCACATCCACATTTCAGGATTATAATAAATTTATATATAATGAGTTTAAATTATATTTATATCATAAATTATATTTTATAGAATATTTAATCAAGATCAAGAATAATGGAATTAAACTACTAAACAAAAACATTAATAAAGAAATGAAATAGTTAACACCTAAAAAGGATGATTCGAATAATGAATTATTAATAATAAAGTATTAGAATAGTATAAGTGTATCATATATGATATTATATAGTTTTTTATAGAATTATAATGAATATAAATTTATTACACATACGTTTAAAATTATTCATGAAGAAAATTGAACTTGAGGAGATTGATTTCATCAAAATTTCTACACCATTTAGACATATTTTGAAATATGAACCTATTTTATTTTATACTATTTTTATACTATACATTTGATGTAATTATCATTAATATATAGTTATTCATGGTGATTTAATTTTTAATTAATGTTTACTCATCAAAAGGTTTACAATTTAAAAGTAATCAGAGAGGTATAAATTTTATTTACAATCTTATTTTTGGGGATTGCATATATATTTCAATAAAGGATTATTATGATATACACTTTATTAAGACTATATTTTATTATCCTATATATATCTAAGGAGTTTCCATATTTTATGATAACGTTTTCTCAATTTTAAACTTGAATTATGAAAATATATTTTTAAAATAAAATTCAATCTTAATTTTTTTGATTGGTTATATTTTTTCTCCATATAATTATTTTTACGAATGTATATTTTTATTTAACCAAATGAATTATTAAGTACATTTTATTTTATCCTTTAATTTTTTAAATTCTTTAAAATAATATTTCTAATGTCTCTAAAGAGAGATTTTGTTTCTTTCTCTTCAAAAGTCAAATCTAATGTTTCTTTTTAATGTATATAACGTTGAAGTGTTTTCTCACCATGATAATAATTTTACACTATTTAACATATTTAAAATGTTTAAAATGATTATAAATGAAATATAATTTAATTAAATAAGATTTTAATGTATGAAATCAATTTTATTTATTTATAAAAGGACATAATTTCAGTATAAAACCAATATTTTTGATGAATTAATGGTAGTCTTTTTCACTTATTAATTTTGTGTTTATTAAAATTCTATTGAAGCATTCTCTTTTATAAAATAAATTTTCATTAGATATTTCATTTCTCTTAAATACCCTTATTATTTGTATCATGGATATTCCCCTTCTTTAAATATTTACAATTTCAACATATGGTGTTTCATATGAATAATATTTGATTGATTGGGAAAATATTTATATTTCATATTATTTACTCCTTATAGATATTTTTTCATAAGGTATATTGTCTTTGAATTATTTTGATCATTACATATATAAGAAACATATTAGAAAATATATCATGGGTGGGGCTCAAATATAGATCCCTAAAATGCATTGATAGGTCTCATGCGACAAACCAGTTGACCAAACTTATTAAATCGTTATTTTGTAAGAACCTGATTATTATTTTAGATGAGAATATCTTTTTTCCCATAAATTCTCAGTTTAATTTATTAAATATTTCCTAATTTTTGGGCCTTTTGAGGTCATAGAATACATAGGGGGTGTTCAATTTTATTCTGTAGCATGAAACCCATTTTTTGTTTTTAGAAAATAGGAGGTCCCATGGTTTGATAAACTTTGTGGGTTGGGCCGTATAGCCGCACGACCAAGTCTAATGTTTTTTAGATTTTAATATTGGCTCATTGCATGATTTGTACATTGTTTATAAAGTATACGGGTAAACAGTGTGAGTGCCCCTTTGCCTATAGAAATTTCTACACAACTGAAGCATGATTTAACAAACCATGTGCCTAAACCGTGCATACCCTACTGTATAGGAAATTTTATAATTTTTTATTAATTAATAATTATTATAAAACCAAAATTTGAATTATTTCTCATTCACACAATAGTGACCCCTTTGAAAATATATTCTATTACCCTATTATTCAATTTTATACTTACTCTCCATCTAATATCCAATTAGAATGTCATTCATCTCCTCGTATCCACACATGTAAGATATAAACTCCTTTTTTGACATTCTCGATTCATATGGATATCAACTGCACTATTTGGATTTAGTATCATATGACCTAATTACTCCTTTTTCATCCATGATTCATATTTCATCTAATCTGGGATGAATCATAGCTTGATAATAGACATGCTATCAAGCACAATCCTATGGTAGGTGGTCATGTGATTTTCATTAATGATATTGGTAGCTGAGGCCACATTAAATGAATTTTATGACACACACTCTTGAGTTATCTATAGTTGTTCTTGAATTGCATAGTAGGACACATTACATACTATGATACAATTTTGTGGTGTACAAGGGAAGAAAAGAGGCATGTATATGTCTACACATCATGATCTAAATATGAGGCAATGAAGGTTGGTCAAATATCTTCAGTATTTCGAATTTAAGCCTACCTAGAATCTTAGTAAAGTCAATTTAGTTTCCATTGCACATAGAAAGTGGACTCAGAAATGGGAAAATAAGTAGGTTAATAGGATGTCTTAGATTATATATTCATTCTCTGAGAATCACAAGGAGGTGCACGATAGTTTGGGGAATAATTTTCTATCATTTTTAGTTATTACATCTACCCTATTGGATAGAGTTAGAATGAGGCATCTATCGATCTCATAAGGACTCGTTCCATTGGTGAGTGTTGAAGGTAAGGACCCTTATTTTTGTTGAACTAGTCGTCCTGATGAAGATTTAGGTTTAGATGACCACATATGGGTTTCAGTAGACATTCACAAGGAGATGATATAGTAATATTAGGCTTCAGTTTGGTCAGTCGTTGACACTACATAGGTATACAAAAATACTATGAGGGAGGCCCCTTGTTATTTAAAAATCCCAAGATAATGCTTAAAGAATTAAAAGAAAATCAAATGTTTCAAGGGTCTGCACGATAGACCTGTGCCACAGACCAGCACAACAGACCTATGTGTCAGACCTACTTGGGGAACCTCCACAGCAATGAGCTTTCTGGACCCCTATTCGGTTGAGATGTATGGAGTGATTGTGTGGCGGACCATAGCCGATGAATGGAAATACACCATCCCCCTAATTGCTTATAAATAGGACCCTTAGGCGCGTCATTTGAGAATAAAAAAGTTAAAAGGCTTCCAGAAGATCCCATTGCCTAGATCTTTTTCCTAGATCCATCAAATTGTCGCAGGTTTCTCTATAAAAACACGACATAAGATATAATTAGATTGGATAAAGATGTTTTTAAATTATTCTATTTCATTCATTTCTTTTTCCTGTTCACCACACCTGTGTGCCATACCTACACCCCAGACCTGTGTCCCATAACTACGTAGTTCTCCTACATAGGGGTACCTCCATGGGTGAGTTGTGTAAAAGTCCTACATATCAAATTAAATACCCTATTTAACGCCACTCATGGTAGGTTATATCCTTCCTTGGTTCCCTTATCTGAAAGGGACTATCTTGATGCCTCCACCTAGACATCCCTACACATAAAACCTTTGGGAAAGATACATCAATGTGTCTCTTGTTTGGGTTTTTATATTAGCAGTCAGAGATTTACCAATTTTTTTTTAAAAATAGGGTTATAATTTATGGAGTTTATACTGGTTTTTATATCCATAGTCACATGGACCTTTATCCCAGGAAAAAATATTTGGAAGATCCTGGTATGATGGATTAGGGTTTGGGTTCTAACCCCCCCCCCCCTTCTCGTCTCTAAAACTAGGAACCTCAAATCTCAATAAAGGAAGGTTGGGTTCACACTTTCTATCCCATTAAAGAAATAGAGATGTCTCCCTCCCCTATCGAGATCCACTATGGTAGCCATGCTGGTGTAAGCCCCTAACAATTGATATAGAAGGTTGTAGTCTTGATCTTATCTACTTCCTTCACCTTTAGTCCTTCCTTACAATGGACCATTTTACAATGTAAATAGAACAAAGGGAAGGCTCGTCACCTCACCCTCTTCCATAGTCGCCTCACCCTTGTCAACTCTAGAAGCCATAGGCGCACCCTCTTCCACCAGCAGAGGAGGAAAAGTGTGGTTTCCTTTGTGGAATAATAGATATCCTCTTGTTTCTCACACTGATCATGAATCACATGGGCATAGATATTTGTCACGATCACAACATTACCACAACAATTTATGAACTACAAGGACTCGGATTCATATTCAAATGATGATATATAGGCCAACATATTGAAGGCCCGATATCAAAAGGGTACCCTTCCAAAAGGGGTCACCCAATCACATCCTCTCTAATGGGATGTTTCCATGCATAACCCCATCATGAATGATCTACGAGAATAACGATTCCTACCATAATTGGTATACCATAGAAGTCTTATCAGGGATTGAGCTCACTGGATATCCATTTTAGAAATTCAACCTTTATTCCCTTAATCTGGGCTTCATCCTTAAGAATAATCACCAAATTAAACTCCCAAATTATCAAGTCATACTTTTCAGGAAGTGATCCAAAACTCATTTCTATGAAAGTACTACACTCTCCTATGATATTTATCGAACAATGTGGGATTAGATTCCCATCTAAATGGGGCACATAGGAGAGGTTCAAACCCAACACTTCAAATAAACCCTATTATCCTTAGGTCATTTTCCCAACTAGGTCTAATTTTACTTGGAATCCCATATTCATTCCATGTTCCTCGGGCTTCTTAGGCCTAAGTCCCACACTTAACCTTGATTAATCATATTTCACTTAGATGTCCATACAAAATGACAATAAACTATACGGTTAGGTCCTTATCTCATTACCTTAAAAAGTATGATGTGTCCCATTAAGTGGAACTGAACAATGAGGTTTCTAACTCCTCTCACAAGGATACATAGGTAGCCCATTTTATTGGAACAATCCAAAAATCAAACAAAACCTTAGTCTCCCTGGTTGACAATAAATTTCAATGTTTTCCAATTAGTGTATTTAAAACCAATATCATCATAACCATGATTAAAAGAGTCACTAAATATTATATGAGATGATACCATTGATGGAGAACATTGAATACATACAGATATCTCCATTAATGATGAACCTCGAATATATGTAGTTCATTATTAATTTCACACAAATTAATAAATGATTGAGAATTAAAATGGAAAAAAAATTTATACATGGTGAATTAATAAGGATTCATGAAAATATCATAAAATAATAATGAGAGTCCTAGAGTAGAAAATAGTTCCCCCCAAAAGGGTGTGATGATTCTGACCTCCCATCCTCTCAACTAATGCATGTTCATAAGTATTGTAATGTTCAAACATAACACAATGCCTGCCTTTGGAAACCATGTACATTTTGGATAAATAACAATTGATGTTTCCGGTTCCATGAATAAATCCAATGGAAAGTACCTAGAAATAGTGATTCATAAAACAAGAACATACATTCCAAGGAACTATGAAACAAAAATGGTGAACCAGACGTGAATCCTTAACCATGTTATTAATGTTACACACCTATAAAGTCCATATAAATTAATAAAGAAATAATAGACGAAGGAATCAGTCACACAAGTATCTATATAAAATATATTTATTTAATGGAGTTTATTGTGGGTTTCCAATTTCATTAGAACTCTCCTCACTCCAAATAGCTTTCTTAAAACCCGCACCTGTGAATACCCCAGCTGCTGCTCAAGCTGGATTGTTATCTAGTAGAAAGACATCATCCACCAATCATCATATTTAATGAAGGGATTCCAATGTGTTGGTAAGGTAATACTGTCACCTTGGTATTATCCCTACAATGGAGGATGCCCAAAAATATCTCCATGTTAATAACAACCGTTGATCATCTGGTCAGCGATAATCGATGGTAATGAAGAATACGGTTCCAACTACCGTCTTAACCTGTTTTAGGTCCTTACCCTTGGAACTCAACAACTAGTCCATCCCAAACTATAGGGAAGTGAATCAAGTGGTCAATTTTGGTCTCAACTAAATTATGCAAGGGACCTTCCTACGGAATCCCACCATCAATGGCATCCAGCAAAATTGTGCAGTGGTAAACCAACAACATGATGGGGGTGTTGGCTCGCGACGTTCATCCAAGGTCCCTCAATCACAGGCATGCCAGACAAACCACCAGGGACAACGTCCCATGAATAGGGATTAGGTTCTTGCCTATTACACCTTCAGAGAAGTCCATAAACCTAAACTGATGGAAAACAACGAGCTCACACAAACACATGACCCTCATGATTATGATTCTGAATAGACTCATTGTGAAGAAACACTAAAATCATTCCAAGAAAATAACATGGAGTGCCATTAACAGTCACACACACCTATTTACAAATTATCATCCAGTAAGAAAGTTTTTTTGAATACACATATAGAAGGCCACCAACAAAATGAGGTGGCCACTGGTAAACAGGAACATACACCTTCTTGCACACACCAATTCTGTCTGCATTCTCATCTTCCAGTATTGAAATAGGATTTTCCATCGTACATCATATAAAATATCTTATAGGCACATTTACCTTCCAGCATTCATCAAGCCTACCAACAGTCTCCTTTTCCAGCACCGGGAGAAGTCAGTCGGAAAGCTCTGATGAAAAATATAGGGTAGATTCATCTCTCTTCCCCCATACATATGTACTGTCAATACCCATTGACAGGATAATGAGGACATGAGTAGGAACATACACATACTCCCGATATGTAATTTTCATATATTGTTGTTTCGGACGCGAAAGTCACCAGACACATATTAGCGATGGTGAAAGTACATACACAAATTCTTGCCCATATTCTGGAAGCACTCTTGATCATCATAACGACCAATTCTACAGTACCAAGGGGAAATACACATAAATCAATCCCCACACATTGGGTGACACATCAGTATGTCATCCTAAAGTAGATACATACCATTGTTCCATTCCAAGAGGGTTATGGGGAATACTCCCCCATATCATATGGACAATAAGATTAGGAACATGCACCCTTTACAATTGGAGATAATCAGACCATTCAAATAACTACTCCATGGAAATCACATACGCATGACAATGATAACCACTTCTCTCAGCAAGTGGCCCCAACTAAGTGTAAGAATTCATCCAATGCGAAGTCTCTCTAAACATAGTTGGAAAATCAAGAGCTAATCTGCCATATGTCTCCTCTTAATACTAGAGTCCTTGAAGCCCTCAAATAGTTATCTATTGCAACTCAAGATCCTACCCCTTAACTACAAAATTGTCGGAGTGGTAGAAGTAATTATGAATATCCCAATCAGACACTTCTTCATTAAGTCTTTATTTTTGTTATGTTGGTCAATCCATAGATCCTGTCTCCGAATGAGAGTCACAACAACCCTCTATATGGATAGAAGGCCAAGGAATATGAGGATCTATCCCTTGCTATAATCCACTATAATGGTCCTCCCAATTATGTTATTCACTTAGAATGTTCTCTTCATAGTAGAGTATTTCATTATCAATATAGTTCCTTAATTGATAATGTAAGGATGAGGAATCCCCTTTATCTCAAGGAACCTTCCATGACAATTTCAGTCATGTCTAATTCCTCTTAATTAAAAGTTGAAATACATTCTCAACCAGAATACAACTTAAGGGAACAGTTATTCTCCAAACCTCCATTGGGTAATTTTTCTTCTAATACTAAAATGGAAAAAGAAACCAATTCCATGGTTTTTAATATAATAATTGGGGGAATCCACTTTGGTCAGACTAAGTGGAGAAACCTCTGGTAAAAGATTAGGAACATATGTTGAATATGAGAAAACAGTTGTCTAATGGAGAAGTACATGTAATGTTCTATCCTTTAGAAAATTCTCATGAAAATATTCCAGAATTGATGAAAGAGGATTATATTAATGATATATCCCTCACCTTATTGAATACTATTCGTTAATTGAAAACTAATATATTACCATATGAAGAATATAAAAATCATGTAAAGGTAATATAAGGGTTGCAATGCCAAATTTACTTGGCATCTCTCTCAATTTCATAACATCCAAATGTTGAGAAGAAATAGAGAACCATTCAGTGTGCATGTCTCGATACACTAAAGAGGGTGTGCTAGTTAATTTCAGATGCCACATATGGTGTTTGTATAAAAATATGGGGTGCGCATGGAAAATTGCATTTCACTACATTCCAGAATCAGAAATTTCCACCGAAAGTGGTCTCAAGCAATGTTATTTCCCACAACTGACAAAAATCAATATATTTTGTATGTAATAAAATGTACGCTCAACAGAATGCCTCAATTTGCTCTCATAAGAGTCAAGAACAAAGAAATCAAGTTTTCGAGTTACTTTTGCATCATACATATGAGAATCTTTAGTATGCCTCCCGTATAGATGATGTTAGCCATCAGATAATGGAAATGTATGAAACTAAACAATGATATTCCACAATAGGTGATTTATGTGATTGTTGGATAATGAACCCAACTAACATTTGAACCAAAATTTTCAAAATCAGAAGAGAAACTGCGCAAATCATAGCCATAGCTATGGAAGAGAAACTATAGCTTTCAGGGCTGGGGGACTGTTTAATTCAACCACTGAATTCAATAAATTTTTTTTGAATGTTTTATAAAGTATAATTGATACAACCCGAGCTTGCAAGGCTTGGGGATTTTTCACATATAAAATCCCCTCCTCAAAAAAGTCATTTTTCTCTCGATTAGGGAAGAATATGCAAAAGAAAATGCACAAATAAACTATCAAAGGATTCCCATCAGATTATTTTCTTCCAAAATGTTCTCTGGAATTCATCATATATGATAATAGAGTCTTATGGAAGATACACAAGGAGACGATCGTACTAAGATACTGACAGAATCCCATTAATGGATTATGCGTCAGTGAATGTTATTAACAATATTTCAGAAGATCATCTTGAAAATGAGTCTAGTTTAGGGGAATCCAAAGCTGATGTTCTTTCCATAACATGGTACAAACTAAAGAAAATTACATTGGTGTACGTACCTAAAATCATAGGCTTACCCAGAATCTTGGTATTCCATCATGAAATCAACTCCCACACCTTCTAGAGGATTACTACATTAGTATAAGTAAATGTCATAACACATCTCACTTTCCCACTGGATAACATTAATCACTATGACATGAAGAAATATTTTCTCCGAAAAAATAGGAGATGAAAGAGTTGAAAAGACCCATACAGAGTTACTTTAAAGCAGCATTTCTTGTAGACATACTCCTCTGGTTGATCATCAACTTGCACATCTAATAGAAACTCCTCAGAAAAGAGAATTTATGGTAACTGTTGATGTAGATAATTAATTCCCTCAATTTAGAAGAGAGCCAATGCAGGATCAAACATATTCTTATATGCCTATTCCTATGTGTTATCCAAGAAAAATACTAGCAGAACCATCACCAGTGGTTTTTCCAATCACATTCCCAGTTCAAGCTCTAGATATTGTACCTATATAGGTCCCAACCAATATATATATTCTCCTTATTCTTATGAAAACAATTGAGTCATTAACAAATCGATTAGATGATATGGAAGAACATCGTGTTCTAGTTCATTTAGAAAATATAGCTTAACCTGAATGGCTGGATTAGATCCCTCCAACACAAAATTTTGTGAATATAACATTTATAGTCTTTAATGGTTTGGGAGATCTATAGAAAAACTTATCACATTTTGTTTCCCATTTCAATCCCATGATGGGGACTCCTTATTAAAAATAAGTATTAAAGCATACGTGCATTATAATGTCATTATAAAGACCTGATTTTATCTGGTACATAAGTTTGCACACTCAATCAATTACTGGTTGAGAATATCTCCATCCGAAGTTCCTTCATCAATTCAAATCAACACTTCCGAAGACAACATTTTTTGATCTTAAAATTTCAAACAAAGGGAACATGAAATAGTTTCAAATTTCATTACTCGATGTAATGGATTAATGTATTCCACAAATCTGGAACTCCCTTAGGAAGAGTTGCAACCAATTTGTGAGGTGAATCTACATGGTGATTAATGCACACAATTGATCCCTGGGATATAAAACGTAGTATTTCAAGACATTACTTAAGTTTCCCAACAGGTGTAGGATTACGTTGTAGAAACAATAGCTAAATCTCCTATAATTACATCAGCCCGTGGAAGGAGAATACGTAAAGAAGAGGCTTCTATAGTCACACTCAAGAAAGCACCTTTACCTACGTACACTTCAAAACCATTATCATATCGATGTGCTATGCCTTCAGAGATTTATTATAATTGACCACCTTGTAAAGATGATCATATTTATCAAATAAAAAATTAATTTGGGGAGTTAAAAACAATGATTATTCTTTCTGGAATGAACATGTTTCATGTTACATCATTATTTATTTTGAAAAAAATTTAGTTCAGTTGCCAATGCCAAAGGATCTAAAAAAATAAGGATATAAAGTTATTTTGAATTATTGTACATTCCACCATATGTTGGGAATTCCATTGAAAAGTTTCTTGTTTTTAAAGAATCCTTACAAAAATGGTAGACTCTAGAGAAGTGAAATTTAAATGTTCATCATCCTAAGAAGAATGTGTTAATGTTTCTGATCCCAAGGAAGAAGGTGAATTTTAGGAAGTCTATTGAACAAATGTGTTGAAATATGATGATTAGATGGTCATGAAAATGATCAAACGAAATCATTACCTATTACAAAAACAGTTGAAGCACCTGATTATGTTTTCTACAACTCTCGCCATAGTAAAACCACCTTCATCATACATTCAGTCCTCCAAAGGTCAATCTTCAAAGAAGAAACGTGATTAGGAGGATAAAGAGTATCTAGAAGAAGATGATATTACGACAAAGAGAATGATTTATGTGACTCTGGATAATTTCATTCCATATGTTTAAAAATCCCGGGCACTTCCCTACCAAACAACACAACCAGAACTATCCTATCAAACAGAATCCTCCTTAGATGATGAATTGATCATTGATTCCATCATCATTATCCATTTAATAGATCTCAATGCTGATGGTAATTCTAGTTAGGTTGATCCTGATTTCCCTATAGCTAATTTGGGAACAAGAGGATGAATCCAAGGCCGAGGATACATGGGAAGGTGTTGGAATTGTAGAAACCACTATTTAAACACTACTCTATTCTAACTCTAACACTGCTCAAACCGAATATATGGAAGAAAAATTTTGAAGATCCCTTCAGCGGGCTTAATAAGAACCTGAAGATTCTTCTATGCATGACAGGTTCATCCCTAAAATGATTATTTTGAAGGACCGATTAGAGGATACACCATATTTTTCTCAGAATGTTGTTAGACCTAGTCAGTTTAATATACCAAAACTCTGAGTATTTCCAGTTTCTAGTCTAACACACAGTATACCCACATTAGGCGCATCAACATCCAAGTCACCTATCAAAATTCATCTCAATTCTAGGAGAAGCAGACCTCTGGACCAAAAGTAATTTTTTTTTGAAATAGTTGGCAAAAGTACCAGAAATGTTTTCATTTTTTGTATGCCTTAATTCTATAAAAAGATCTTTGATAAGAACTTATCATGGATTTCTCAAGTCATCAAGATTTTGAAACTCATGTTGTTTCTACTGAGGTTTATCATATCGAGAATGATAATGTGGAATATCATGCAGTTATATATTTTATGAATCATGATGAAAATGATGTTGTATTTGGACATATCATGACATTATATATATTTGGAAGGGTCAATGGCATGGACATTCTAGAAGCCTTCATTGATAATGGATAAGGATTCATCCTCATTCATTTTCATCCACATCATTGATTGGGTCTCACAGAATTTCACTTATCTCCTTCCACATTAATATAGCAATGTTTTGTAAAAAATGTACAAGAACCTACAGGTGATATTACACTCAGAACACAGTTTTGGGATCTTGTTTCTAATTATGATTTTATGGTTGTTCGTCAAGGCAATTCCTTCAACATTATGCTTTGAATTCATTGGCTACGTCAACATGCATCCATTCCATAAGTATACCACTAATGTATCATGAACTATTTCAATTGTCATATCAGGACATTGTATGGTGACATGGATCCATTAAAAACATGTGAATCTAAGTATAATGAGGCATAATTTTATCACACAATGGGATTGAGGTATGTGAAAACGGATGAAACCAGAGTCAATAATCTGAGTGTATTGGAAAATATCATAGGAAACCCATTCACACATTTGAAAACCAATTATGTGTTTCCTATAAATCATATTGAAAAGAAAAAAAATTAAATTCGAGCACTCATACAGTGACTTCCATTTTGTCAATTTCTGCAATTGATCCTAAAAACATAGGAGAAATTGTTGATTTACTAAATATATATGAAACATTAAATGGAGATGGTTTAATTTAATCCACTTAAATTCAGCAAGTCTCTACTTCATCAATGAGATTATAAGAAGTTGTGACAATACCATAGGAATACATGTATGTTGATTCCAAACCCATCAAATCCTCTACAATGCTCAAGGAAGACCATTAATCATCAGTAGGGGTAGAAATGGTGGCTTATTGTTCCGGGAGTTTCAATACTGACTCCTCTCCTAGCTCTAAATATTCTTCTTCATTACCTAATATGAATGTAGAGATAGAAGCAATGACACTTAATGAAGAAGAATAAGAAGACTGAATGGATGGACTTCTAGCAAATGTGGAAGGTGTCTCCACCATTGTGGATAATCATAGGGAAATAAATCTAGGTATAATAGATGATCCACTCCACACTTTGTTTAGTGTGGTCAGGACTTTTGATGAAATAGATATGTATACTTCATTTGTGTAAAAAAATTGAGATATATTTTCATGGAATTGTACTGAAATTTCAGTCCTTAATCTTGATGTATCCACCCATGATTTGGGTTTTCCAGAAGAACATCAAGGATTTAAGTAGGCCTCAATAATAAAACACCCAACCAATTCCTCTAAAATTGTAGTAGAATATGATAATCATATAAAGGATGAAACTTTCAGGGAGGTTTAATATCCCAAATGGATGGAAAACATTATACTATTGAAAAAGAATAATGTGAAGATTAGGGTTTTCATGGATTTTAGAAATCTTAATCGGAATTTTCCTAAAGATGTATTTCCAATTCAGATCACTGAGATTTTAATTGATGCAAAAAATAGCTATGAAGCTCTTCCCATCATGGATGGATACTATAGGATCAATAAAATCTCCATGGCCTTAGAAGTGGAAGAGTTTATGACCTTCATAGCCCCTCAAGGTGTGTTTTTCTATCGGTTAATTCCCTTGCCTCAAGGAATGTAGGTGAAATGTATCAACGTGACAGGAACCATATCATCAAACCCTTCATACAAATTTTTATCAAATGTTATGTGGATGACATGGTGGTTAAATCTATAAAACTTTATGATAACATAAATCATCTAGAAACCATATTAAATAAACATCCCCAACATTGTTTGAAGATGAACCCCTTGAAATGTGCTTTGATTGTAACCTCAGGAAATATCTTCAGCATTCTGGTACACCATCATGGAATCTATGTTGATCGTGATAAGAAAAATGCAATCCTTGGTATGTCACTTCCTCAAATTTTGAAAGAATTAATTGGAATTTAAGGTCACTTGCCCTAAATTTGGCAATTCATCACCAATTTGGTAGGCAAGTGTTTACCCTTCATGTGATAAATGAAGAAAGGGGAAACATATCAATGGATTGATGACTACCAAGAGGAATTTTATACCCTCAATAATTATATCTTGAGTCCACCATTATTAATGATGCAAGTAGAAGGAAGGAAACATATCCTTTATGTGACAGCTCTAGAATGATCACTCTGTGCCTCCCATGCCAAAAATAATGATACTAAAAATGAAAATAGCCCTTACTATCTCAGTCGAACTACTCTTGATACAAAAACTTGATATTTAAGCATTGATAATTACTTCTTGGGATTAATATTTGTATTTTAGAACTTGAGGTTTTACCTACATCATCCTGAGGTCCAATTGTTGTCTCGCAAAAAACGCGCTAAAATATTTCTTTATCTGTCCTAAGATTTATCGATGTTTGGCATGGTGGGAAGTTATTTTGCAATAGTTTTATATAACTTTTCTACCTTAAAAAGAAAAAAAGCCCAAGATTTGGTGGATTTCATTGTTGAACATCCATAATGGAAGATTAATCATTGAATACTAATCATCCGGATGCAGAGGTTTTCTCAAATCAAGATAATCCCCAAACATGAGAAATGTACATTGATTGTTCTTCCAGATGTCCAAGGAGGATGAGAATAGAAAACCATTAAATTTAAAAAGTTGGGATAGGAATTTTACTAATCTATCAATAAAAGGTATTGTTTCTATATTTCTTATTATTATTAGAAGGTGGTACACAAAATGAAGTGGAATATCAAACTCTCTTTGTAGGTTTGGAATTAGCACTCAAGGTACAAGTGAACCACCTTAATGTGAAGGGTGATTCAGAGTTGGTAATAAAACTAATAAATAGGGATTATTCTATCAGAAACGAATTGTCAATTCCTTTTTGATATTATGTAAAAAGGTTAATGGATGAATATTCCTCCGAGCTATCATTTCTTATGTCTAGTTATCACAAAATGCCCAAGATAATATAATAGATAATACAGTCATGGCCCAAGAAAATTCAATTTGGGATGAGACAATCACTAGTATTTCCCAACGTCATTTGGTCTCACCATTCGTTGAAACTATAATGGATGAAATTAATGAAATTAGTCATATTTCTGAGCCATATGATCATAAAATAGGATGGATGAAATCTTTCGTGGATTACACTCACAATGTAGTATATCTACCAGGTAGAACTGAAAAAGAATATATCCAATGATGGGTGGCAAATTTTACTTGTTATGGTAGTCTAGATCACCAGATGTTCATCTATAAATGAGGCTTCGATTGAGTCCTCATCATGTGTATAGATAGATAAGAAACTATAGCTATAATAAAAGAAGTACATTCAGGAGGTTGTGGTGTTCACCAGCATGGGAATAGGCTTTCTAATCAAATCAGAAGGCATGGATACTAGTGACCTTCAATGATGTAGGATTCCTTGGATTTTACAAAGATATTTCATCCCTGAAAAATGCATTCCATCTACATTCATAATCCACCAGAGAAGTTACATAAAGCTAAATACTCTTTGCCATTCTCCACATGGGGAATGGATGTAGTAGGACCATATTGATGTACCTGGTTTTTTAATAATTTTTCATACATTTTTTTAGCATAAAATAATTTTTTCTCAAAATATATTTTCATTTATGGATAAAATACCTTATTTAATGACTATGATAATTTTCATGATATTTCCTCTAAAAAACACAAATCAGGGCTGATCAGAAAAAAATACAAATATACACGATGTGTACTTGTTTATACATTTTTTTACTACAACCTTGACACAGATCGGGATGACTAGATACATGTCCATGATTCCGACCAAGGTATACATGTTGTTACATCCCATATAAACACCATTTGGACCTTCTAGAAGTGGTTAGTGGTCGATGAATGACATCACACGCCATGTGGGGAAGTGCTACAATCCGTGTATCTCTACCTACCACGAAGCACCATGTTCAATGTCAAAGATGTCATATCAGCTCACCTACTAGTGGAGAAAATGTGGAAAATACATGTTTACCAGTAGTACATTCCATATAATTCTTAGTTCACACTGTGTACTACAAAAACCTATGAATAGTTTGTAGTACTGCCTTGTTTGGGAGTAATTCAGATTGATTCATTCAATGTTATTCCCTGGGAGAGCCCTCTAAAGATAGCCTAGAAGAGAATAAGAGAGAGAAATAAATTGAGAGAAGAGAGGAGAAAAGGCTCTTCGGTGATACCTTCCTGACAGCCATAGATTCAAAGAATTCAAGAGTATTTATTCAGGTAATACATGTTCATTAATTACTAGCTACTATCTGAGTAGCTAAATTCCCTATGTGTTGGGGCTATGGAATATTTTGAGTTTTAATTTTTCATTTGTGATTTAATAACCATGTTGTTTATTCTTCGTTCTCATAATTCATTGTTATCCATTTCTAAATATAACTAGAAATATCGTATCAGACCAAGAACAAGATCTCTAGGGATCTATTAAGGAATTACAATTTAGAACATCCATGACCATTGGGTGTTTTAATCATCTCAGAAATGGAAAGCATCTAATAAAATTAATATAAATCAATTTTAAGACGAATAAATTTGTTTCTATTGATTTAAAAAAATCTCACCATACCAAGGGGGTTTTGTTACATAAATAATCTGAGAGATGTTAATTATCATGAAAAACAGAACCTCACAAGCAAATTGATTTAATAACAACCATTAAAATTCACAACCCCAATGTATTTCTCTCTATATTTTCATAAAAACAAGATTTCTGTGTTTTATCTTTACCTTTCTATTAATTTGTATTGAAATTAAAATTTAATCACCTTTTTATCAAAACACAACATAATGACCTCTATATTCAGTAAATATCGATAAAAAATACAATCTAGATAAACAAAAGAAAATTAACTCCTTCTCCTTATGGATCTATCCCTTAGTGGTACTATATTTTTTAGTTTAATATAACCTGGATTTTCAAAAGGTACACTTCGATAGGAACAACAGAAAAAAATTTGTATCATTGCTGGGGGGGGAATGAATAGTATTTTCTATTTAAATCTAGTTGTTATACATTTTAGTGAAAATAAGAATACAAAATTCTTAAAATTATATTCTTACTATCATTTCCCTTTTATTATTTATTGTCTTCCTCTTTTATTCTTGTTGTGTTAAGTGTTGTGTAGATTCATAAGTGTATGAGTGAATGCATCACTTGTTTCAAGAGAGATGAGTCATCATATTTTTATTCTAATTAACACATAGATCTAATTAATGATTTTTTAGTGACGGCTTGAACTCATGGACGAGAACAACCAAAAAAATCCCATGTTTCAAAATGAAGATGAATGTCCAGCTATTGTCCAAGGAGCTGGACAGCCATTTGGTCCAGATGAAAAATGGAACCAGTAAGCTCCACTTGTTCTAAGGTATAACATAAAATAACTTCAACAGTTCCAACCGGAGTGGATGCCATACCTACAGCCAGGTCAGGGTTCATACATGGCTCCTAAACAACAATTTGTTCCCCCACCTACTCGAGAGCAACAACCTCTACAGTATACACTTATGGAGTATGGTTTTACCTCTAACCAATGGGTCGATACATATTTTAACCACCAGTGGTGGTCCACCACAATGAAATAAAATCATCCATTATGCAGATTATCCAAAACACGATACAATTCGGTGGTCAACGTAGTAAAGACCCAAATTCTCATCTCTCCAACTTCCTCGAGATCGGGGAATCATTCTATTTTCATGGACTATAATAATATTCTATCTAACTTACCCTTTACCCCATCTCATTATGGGATGAGGCGAAAGATTAGATCAAGGTACTGCCTCAATAGACTATCCTCACCTGGGAGGTTGTAGCCCAGACCTTATTGTCTAAATAATTTCCACCATTGAAGATGGTGACACTGTTGAACGAGATCCTCAACTTCCAGCAGCATAACCCGAAATCCTTATTCGAGTCTTTTGACTTATTAAGGAGATTATATGAAAATTTCCTCACTACAATCTTATAATTTGGATGAATGTACAAACCTTCCTTGATGGCCTGACCACAATGACCAAATAGGTGGTGGATTCCTATACGAGATGAACTGTAATAAGGAAATCTCTAAAAGTGATCTTTGACCTCATGGAGGGCTCGTTAGCCAATAGCTTCTAGTGGCACTCAGAGCGAGGAATGCTAAATTGAGGTATGCACGACAATGACACCACCAAAATGCTTGTTTTACAATTTGATGTGTTTTCCAAGAAGAATGATGCATGTAACCTGAAGAATGAACCCCATGTTCACATAGAAAACCATCAAGCATGCAGTAAATATGATGACAGCCACATCATTGGTGAATTCACGGGGTCGACTACCGGCCCATCAACAAGCGAGGTAATATGTGTTTCTTAGAACTAGGGGCCAAATATGTACACTGAGTACTAGAACCCAGCACGGTGAGAAAAAACCAAGGTGGGGTACCAGCGGCAACTGAAAAATCCATCACCCCAGAGACCACATAGAAATGGTCAAGAGTATTACCATAACCCATATCCCAGGTAACAACAACAGAGGAATTATCTAGATGAAAGCATACCATAACCATTTCCCGCAACTACCAAGGTAGCCACCACCTCCACTCCCTACACAACAAACTCAACATGACCCCCTATAAAAACATAAAGAAAATTAGGAAAAATTCATAAAAACTATAGAAACATGATTTCAAAACATGGAATCTTCCATTCAATGCTCGGAAAATAAAATTGGGAAACATTCCAATCTTCTCTCCATAATATAACCCGGTACACTACTAGGTAACACTAAGAGGAACCAGTGAGAAGAGACCCATGCAATCACCATACAATGTGGGAAGGAGGTACCTCAGACACCAACTAAAAAGTAGGGTGAGGCTGAAACTCTAGCTCAACCATCACCCTCTCTAGGTGAAGTAACCACAAAAAAGGACTCATTCTCATCAAAAGAACCATAAAAAGGCAAGGAGGTCTCTCATGGTAAGGGAAAAATGGTGGTCAATACTTTTGAACCCACCTTACCATTTCCTAAGAAGATGAAGCAAAGGAACATATATAACCAGTTTCATAAATTCATGGAGGTATTATGGAAGCTAAACATCAACATCCCTTTCATTGAATCTCGAAATCATATGATAACATGAAAAATGCTCATGAAGTATATTCTCTCAAAAAAATAAAGATGGATTATCTGGGAACCATTTAATTGAATAAGGAATGCTTGGTAGTGGTACAACACTTTCTTCCACCAAAACTCCAAGATCAAGGTAGATTCGTAATCCCATGTACCATTGGATCTTGTGAGTTTGGTAGAAATATCTATTAATTAAGTGAATGATTTTACATGATGCCCTTTGGAGTCTTCAAGAATTTGTGGCTTCGTAATCTCAAACCCACCTTAGTGTCTGTCTAGCAATTTGATTGATCCATCAAATATCCCAAGGGTTTTCTTGAGGATGCAATGGTGAAGATAGGAAGGATAATTCTCGCTACCGACTTCATAATTTTTGACACAAAGGATGACTAGGTGGAACTTTTGATTCTGGGAAGCCCATTCTTTACCACTGGTAAGGAATTGATTATTGTCTAGAAATTGGTACTGATCTTCTGAGTAGGTGATGAAATAGTGTCCTACAATATCCTCAAGGCTATCAAGCAATCATCACTACTAGAACATGAGCATTGTTATAAGGTAACAAAAATAGAGGAGAACATCATCTAAAAATAACATGGTCTAGTAGTATATATTATCATTGATGACCTAATAAACTTAGATATCCATGTTTCACTTGAGGAGTTGCAATTTCTAGAAGTTCATGGTTGTTATTACAAAAAACACACAGCTTTTCTAGAAATTTTGGAGTAAGTGTAGATGCAACCAATTGTTCCCTCAATCATGAAGGTACCTCAACTTGAGCATAACCATACCCCATCATCTATAGAATATTGATACATGGGGGATTAGAAAACTCTTCCAGAAATCCACAATGCTTCACTCTCCTTACATTGAGAAGAGGCACTCCTATAAGTTCCGAGATGAAGAAAAAAAGCCATTAGGTTGGAAATTGCTAATCTAATTGAAGTTATCCCAAAAAATTTCACAAATAAAATGCTACTTGAAGAAGGAGAAAATACTTCCTAACAACCATAGTGATTGATGAACCATCTCATGAAAGATGTCGTGAAGAAGTAGGTAATCAAATTGTTGGATGCTAGAATCATATACCCCATTTCAGACATCCCATGGTTGATTCCACTGCAAGTGGTACCCAAAAAGTGGGGTATCACTATGGTCTCTAATGATAAAAATGAACTCATCCCCACATGGAAAGTCACAGGTTGGAGAGTCTGTGAAGACCACCAGAAACTGAACAATGCAATGTAGAAAGATTACTTCTCACTGCCCTTCATGGATCGTATACTGGAACGAATGGTAAGGCATGAGTATTACTCCTTCTTCATTGATTATTTTGGATATAACCAAATCTCCATTTTCCATTAATATGAAGAAAAGATAACATTCACATGTCCCAACAGTACGTTTTCTTATGAAACAATGACTTTTGGGAGGTGCAACACTCTTTCCAACATCCAATGATGTATGTTGGCG
Source organism: Viscum album (assembly GCA_963277665.1). NCBI lineage: Eukaryota > Viridiplantae > Streptophyta > Magnoliopsida > Santalales > Viscaceae > Viscum > Viscum album. The sequence goes on from OY728125.1 coordinate 212,129,765, forward strand.
ATGTTCCACAACACGGTAGAGAAAATCATGGAGGTATTTATGGATGGTTTTCTATCTACGGAAAAACATTCAACATTTTTTTTAGAAATCAGGAGGTGGTTTTGTAAAGGTGTGTGCACATGAACCTAGTATTAATCTAAGAAAAATTTCATTTTACATTGCAGAGTGGAATCATTGTAGGCCACCAGATCTCTAGGAAAGGGATTGAATTTGACCCTGGAAAGATAGAATTCATTTCAAATCTACCCATCCCACCATTTGTCAGAGCAATCTATAGTTTTCCGGGGTATCTTGGTTTCTACAGATGGTTTTCCTAATACATATCGACGATTTCACATCCACTCACCCATGTCCTCTCCAAGTATTTCATCTTCATGTTCAAAAAGACGTGTTCTACAACTTTTCATCATCTGAAACAATAACTGGTGGATGCTCCGGGGATGATTTATAAAATGTTAGAGGTTCAATTTGATATCATGTGCGATGATAGTGACAATGAGGTTGACGTAGTACTGGGGAAACGACTGGATCATAACTTTAGGACCATTTATATTTCCATCAGAACTCTAAATGAAGCATATGTGAAATGCACTATCATGAAGAAAGAAATTCTTGAAATGGTGTTAGCATTTAATTAGTTTCTTTCTTATTTGGGGAAATCCAATATTATTTTATATACTAATCATTCAACAGTCAAGTATTTTGTAAACCTAAATGATGCAAATCCACAAATACTTTATTGGGTTTTCTCCTCCAAGAGTTTGACTTCGAGATCCGAAACATGAAGGGTAGTGAGAACATTATTTCTGAACACCTCTCCCACCTATAACTACATCATTTAGTGGATGATGATAGAGACATTAGAGTTGACATCTTAGATGAGAAAATTTTCTCCATCGAAAGAAAACCATGACTCTGGTATGCAGATATTTAAAATTATTTGGATACAGGAGCCGTTCACCCTAATCTCACTTACCAACAAGAGAATCAGTTTTTCTTAGATGTCAAGATATACGTCTAGGAAGACCCTCTACTCTATTGATCATGTGGTAATGATGTAATTCATTGTTTCACCTCAGAGAATGAAGTTCAATGAATTATAGAGTTGTGTCACTCCTCAGTAGTTTGATGAAATCATGCCCCAAACGATATCATAGAAAAGATCATGTAATCTAGATTTTTCTTGACTACCATGAAAAAGGATTATCGTTACATTGTTACCAAGTGTGATCAATGTCCTGGCACATTTAATATGAGACGATGATCTAAGATTCCTCAACACCCCTATCCTAGAGGTTTAAATCATTGATGTCTTGGGAATTGACTTCATGGGGTCTTTTCCCCCATTATATGGGAACTCTTACATACTCATCATTGTGGACTATGTCTCCAAATGGGTGGAAGATACTTCTATAGACATGACACGACTATGATAATTGTGGCATTTTTAATGAAACACATGTTTAGTAGATGTGGTGTTCCTCGAGTTTAGATCAGTGATATGGGAAAACAATGCGACAATACCTTGATGAATAATGTGTTACTTATATATGGGCTGAAGAAACCAATGGGAGACCCTTATCATCCCCAATCTTGTGGACAAGTGGAATTATTTAATCATGAAATAAAATAGATCCTAGAGAAAACAATGGGAGTTTCAATGATTCAATGGTCCAAAAATCATGATGACGCATTATAGGCATACTATACCACCTTCAAAACACCTCTCAATATGTCTATATTATGCCCTGTCTAAATGAATCCATGAAATCTAATAGTGGAGCTATTGTATAAAACCTATTGTGCTGTCATGGCCCTTAATTTTGATTTCAAGGCTGCTAAATAGATGCACAAGTTCAATATGAATGGCCTTGATGAGATTCGATAGGAGGATTATGATAACGGTAGAGTTTACAAAGGAAACACATGGGTGATCAAATAATGAATTACTTCCGGAAAAACCTTCTAAATTGTTGATCAGGTATTTTTTTGGAACTCATGTATTTTATTGTTTCTAGGAATGTTGAAATCCAGATGGGTTGGATAATTCCATGTGCTCAAAGTGTCTCACCATGGTGTGGTGGAAATTTCTCATGAAGATGGAGAACCATTCAAGGTGAACAAAAAATTTATAAGTCTTTATAATCACATAGATGATATGGTGCGTATAATATTCACCATTAATTTTGGATAACAAGATGTAGGTAGGTTAATCTAGTGACAAAAAACAATGGTTCTTACTTGGAGGCAATCAAGAGGTTACACGTCGTGTACCACATATAAAAATTGTGTGTACTGATATTTTTAATTTATATACCTAATATAATAAATATATATATTAACTAACATAATGTAGAGGGATTATGTCAGTGTTGATGGTTCATTCGCTGGAGTTTATCCGAGACATCGTTGGTTTGAATCCTTCCATACCCACCTTCAGCACGGGGTTCATCCCTATTACACTCATGTTTTCTTACATAGAATGTGTGGTATTTCTCGAAATCATATATACATTTTTATAAAAGAAAACTAATGATGGGGATGAACTAGCTGGTTAGGGTTGTATATCGGCTTCTAAAAGACTTGTGTTTGAATCCTAAAAACCGACCCATTTCCATCATTTTTAATGTTAATAAAACTACAATACATGCATTACAATATATTTTGTTTATTCCAAGTATTCAATGATTTAAATATTTTTTTAAATACAAACATAAATGAAGGTGATGTTGGGAGATTGACATTGTCTCAGCCTTGGATCCAAAAGTCCTAGGTTTGAACTCAGGTAATCACCCTACTTCATCCATTTTACTCCAATTAAAAAACACACATCATGCCTTTTCTTTATCTCCTGTAGTATTTTACATGTACATTAAATATGAAAAATTCATAAAAATTTGTAGTCATACATCCTTTTCTCTAGTGTTTTAGGGATTGAATTTGGATCAACTGACCATGAGTTTGAACCTAATCCCAAGTATCAGACAAAAGGATGTAGTTGTATTTTTCCATTTTTTGAACACAGAACTTGTATTTCCCGATACATTACCTGTATAGATTTATTTTTATTAATATATATATATATATATTTATTTAAAATAATAATATTTATTATTATATAGTTTACAATAATAATTATATTGTATATGTGTTGTCGAAAAAACATAGCGATACACTTTGTGTGGGTCCTGGTACACGTCTTTTACCCATGCTATAAAAGCCAGGATGACCTTCCTTGGTGGAGCCCATGTCAAGACCCCCCTCCCCCCCCATATTCTTCCTCTGGATTCCCTCCATCCTCATTGATTCGAATCATCCATTTGAGTTTGTTTTTCCTCCTGATTCTACTGCATTGTGATCATCGAACAAAGTATGGATGATAGAGATTCTATTCGTGGGAAGAATACTGCATCCACTACATAGGGTGAGCAGCCTTCTCACCGTCATATTTGTCTTCAACCATCTGAATGGCCAACTTTGGATTTTCTAGTTTTCCAGCACCCAGCATTGGCCGCTCTGCCTCAACTCCCAATTCTAGATCCACCTACTAAATCAACTAATTTGTCCGTTCTTGTGGCCCCTTCTAAAACTGATCCTCTAACAGAGGCCTCGGTTCCATCTACTTTGGTCGAGGTATCCTATGTAACTACTTCATCTTACTACTCTACCCCCTCTGAGCTACCCTCCACACCAGTGGTGGACCTGACCAAGCCCGCACCTCCACCTCCTGGCCACCCCTCAGTGCCCACTCAGGTATCCAATAATCCATATTCTACCTTAGTGGCAGGACCATCTACTCCATCACCAGCCATTCCACCATCACATTCACCGGATACTACATGGCCTCCTCTACATCCCTTCTTGTTTTTTTAGAGTTCCATCCTGTGGTGGTACAATTGATGAAATTTTCTCACCACACTACCCAGATAATCGGTCCCTTCCATGACATTTCGGTGCAACAACACCTTGGAATTTGGGAGGAGCATGAGGGGATTCTGGGCCATACTCACATGGTTGATAATTTTCATCTCATTACTCCTACATACCCTGAATTATTTTTTGGGTTCATGGAAACCTTCGAGTTCTATAGACCCAAATACCAGAAACTGCCCACAGATACAGCTCACCCAGTTCATTTTTGGCTAAGGGGCGACCTTTTTAACTTATTATGGCTGAGTTTGGCGAAGGGTGTGTCTTCTATCCCTATCCCACCACCCGAACTCTTGTCTCCTCTTTGACCCACCCTGAGCACTCTGATCTTGTTCTGATGTTGTGGGAGGTTTCTAGGCCCGACCAAAGGTACACCCCAACCTCTAAAAAGATAATTCTCATCATTGTCCCTCCACTTCACTTCCTTCATCGGTGCTTTAGCACCATTATTTTTCATCACCATGAGGATATGGGTGTTGTGTTTGGATGGTACATGGATTTTTTACCCATATCCTCCAGCACGAGTACCAAGACCTCCCATATCTTTCCCTTTTTTACCTTTATTCTATGATCCATGGTCGTGAGGGAATCCAAAACGGTGCGTTCTTTGCCACCCTGATGGCACACATATTCGGATTTTTTGAGTTGCCTCCCCCTCATGATCACTTGGGTTCTCCTCAACATATGGTCTTCCTTATTATTATACAATTGAGGTTGGTCAAGCGTAAGGGTGAGTGCTTTGTGCTTGTGCGGGATGCCCATCCTCTCATAGGGGTGATAAATGTCCAACCTTCTCACACTGGTGTTGATTCTCAGGATCCACCCTATCCACCTACGGATGTCCCCCCAACCCCACACCCTTATTTTATAATTCCTTCTTTTTCAATTAACCCCTCTTCTTCTGGGCCTTCCACCTTCCCACCACCCTCTACACCCTCAGTGGATCTCCCCTTTACCCTCCACCTCACCAGGGTAGAGGAATACCTAGTTCATATGGATCATCGTCTGGACCGACTTGAAAAAATATTGGGGCTTGGTCTTCAGAATCATGGCATTCCACTTCCCCCAATACCTGTACCTACCTCCATTATAGGCCCTTATTTTGTTGCTCCACCATAATTTGCAGCACTGGCCATAGATTCGGTTATCCACTCCACTACCGACCTCATTGCTCTGACTCCTACTACCGACCCGAGTGTCATTATAGAGACCCCTACTTTGAGTTATACTCTTGATGCTACAACTGCTACAACTCTTCTTCTGAGCACGGATCCTGAGCCTATGGCCTCCATTGCGGTCGTTTCACCTTCAATGTATGATCCTCCTATTACAGATGATTCCCCTTCTAAGTCGACCACCTGACCAATTTATAACACAATTATTATATATATATGTGTGTGTTTGTGTGTGTGTGTGTTTTTTTTGTAATTCATGGGATGTGGTATTTTGTATGTGTGCATTTTTTTTCCATTCAATCACCCATCATAGGTACCCTAGAGTTACATGGGAATCTCTATTTTCGAGGGGAATATTTTTAAGTATTTCTTTTTCTTTTCTATTTTTGGGTTTACTACTTCCAATTCTTCCCCTTGTCTTTCACCCCTTGTTTCCCCATATTTCCTTATCATCCTTGGTATTACACATGGGGTACCATGTCTTGTATTAATTGTGGGGGATGGGCTCTGATAACACTATTTTTTCCTTAAATTAATCTACGAGACATCATTAATTTTTGAAATATATTTAATTGCGTAAAATTATTGATTGATTATAATTATAAATAATAAATGAATAACAAGGTATTTTAAAAAGATAAATGAAAATTTAAAATTTCAATTTAATTTTAAATGATTTATGATATAGTTTGATTATTGGATTCTATGTCTTCGAAATTTACATTTATTGTACTCATCATTTTGTATTCTTGTCATGACCTGATTGACCCCTGTATTTTTCCCTTTTCTGAGAAGTATTCTAAACCATTTTGAAATATTCTTTCTTGTACCATATTTCTAGAGATATTCTTCATATATGCATAGCTACCAGAGTTTTCTATAGGTTCTCTTCAAAAAATTGATGATTTGTTTTTAATTTAAATGGAATGAGGAATTTGATTATTTTTCATCCTTTTGACCATGAGACCTACCCTACATATGATTGTCATAAACACTATGAAACCACAAACTACAATTATTGGAAGCCACATTATAAGCCTATTTTCTCTTCCTAACCTAATTAATTAATAATTTTTCATTATAATTTATTTGAGTTTTAAAAAGGGGGAATTTTTTTTCATTGCATATTTTGGTGAGAAACTATGAACATAGGTGTGGGGGAGTTTTTCACTTGTTTATTTGGGAAATAAGTCTCTCAGATCCTACTATCTGTTACATTATTAGTGTTCCCTTAATATAATATAATAAAAAATTATTTCAAAATGCAATAGAGGGACTAGACTCTTTATTACATATTATTGGTTTATGGGACCATATTTTAACATGAATATGATGGTAATGATACCCTTGAGAGATCCTGATTTGGGGGAGCATTTTCATTAGGCTCTATTTTAAATATAATTCATTATTATTTTATAATTAATCCTCCTTTATAGGCCTCTAAGATTAATTTTTATCATTACATACCACCCTTATCCTTAGAAACGTTTGATCCTAATTGAAATCCATATTGATTATCGTTATTTTACTTATGAAGTGGAAAATAAGAACACATGCAAGCCTATGGATAGAGTGTATAGACATAAGATTGAGCATATCTACTATTGAATAAATCATGACTTATAAGTGTGGTATCCTATGGGGAGGTAAATCATCATGTGGCATGATTATTTATGAAAAGATAACCAATGTGAGTGAAATATAATGGGAATTTTCATTTATGTTATATATGATTCATGATTATAATATCATTTATGATGAAATTTTTTGGTGCCATTTAAAACTCTTCTACTATGTTTTTAGTATTTATAGTTATAAATAGTTAAATACTTACCTTTTAGAGTATGAATTATATTTATTAGATGTTGAGAACATGAATGAGGATAAGAAAATGACTAAGTGTGGGGGAGTTTTGATGTACCCGATTTGTGAAATTTTTTTCATACATTTTATTTTTCATAAAAACCTTTTTTCACCAAATTTCATTTATTTTATGAATAAAATACTTTATATTGGTGATAAGGATAATTTTTAGGATATTTCTGGCCAAAAGCACAAATATTGATTTATTATAAAATAAGTTCAAATATGCATGTCATGTAATTGTTTATACACACCTTGTACTACTTCCTTGGCCTAGACCGGTAAGACAGGATACACGCCCATGTTGTCGACCAAGGTATACACGCCATGTACTCCCCATGTACACACCATGTTAACCTTCTAGAAGTTGTTGGTGGTCGATAAATTACATTACTCACTATGTGGGGTGGTGCTACGTGTTTTGAACCACCACCTACAAGTCGACATTATGTTCAAAGTCAAATACGGCAATTTGTCTCACCAACTGGTGCAGAATAAATGGATAAAACACAGTTACTAGTTGTACACACCATGTATTGCTGGTACATGTCATGTACTACAAAAACCTATAAATAGGTGTCATTCCCTCTAATTTGGTAGTAATTTTGATACATTCATTCCATGTTATTCGGAGGGATATCACTCCGGATATGGCCAAGAAGAGAAGAATAGAGAGAATTAAAAGGATAGAAGAGATGAGAGAAGGTTCTTTCATACAACATTTCCAACAACCTTCGCTCAAAATCCATTAAGATGATTTGTTCAGGTACTACACATTCTTTAATTACTAGCTCCTCTATGAGTAGATAAATTCCATATGTGTTAGGGTTGTGTACTATTGTGTGTTGTTATTTTTAATTTGTGATGTTGTAACTGTGTTGTTCATTATTCGTTCTCATAATTCCTTGTTAACTCATTCTAATTATCACTAGAAATATCATATCAGAGCAAGAACACGATTTATATAGAACCTTTAAGGAATGAAAATTTAATAAATCCATAAATATTGTGTGTTTTAATCATCTCAAAAGGGACTGGAACAATTAAGATTAAGAGAAATCAATTTCCAGACCAAAGGAATTGGTTTCTGTTGGTTTAAAAAAACTCACCTGACCAAGGGGGTTCTATTACATAAAAAACCATATAGATTATAATTATCATGAACAACACAAACTCAAAAAATTATTGATTTAATAACAATATTTAATCTCCACATCCCCAACACATTCCTCTCCAAATTTTCATCTAACCAAATTTCTCTATTTACTCTTTACTATTCAAGTAATTTCTTATGAAATAGAAATTAAATCACATTTTTATGGAAACAGAACAAAATTGAATCTAAATTTAGTAAAATTCAATAAACTAATTACAAACTAGATAAATGAAACAAAGATAACTCTTTCTCCTTATGGGGTGGTTCCTTAATAGTACTATACTTGTTGGGGTAATATTATTTGGATTATTGAAAATTAATTATCCTCTAGCTGTGGATATGCAGTTCATGTATATTTTCACTACTACTGATTAATTCTATAAATGGGTTGATGAAACACCTTTCAAATTAGTTAGAGTGAAAACAATTTTTAGTATTTGAAAAACTAACATTATCACTAAATTGGGTGTCCCTTATACCATATTGAAGGACAAATGTTCCAATTCATGATCTATTGAAATAAATAAGCTATATTAGGATCACAATATCAAATATATCCATTTATCTCACTATCATTCATCGAATAATGGACATATACTGGCTTAAAATAAGACCCTACCAAATATACTCCAGAAAATGGTGGATAAAGATAAGAAACCTTGGACGGATAAACTTTTTCACTATTTATGGGCTTATCAGACTATTACTAGTACTGTCACTCATGAAACCCCATATTAATTTGTATGTGGAATAGAAGATGTTTTTCTAAGTGAAATTAAATTACCTCCACTCAGAGTTTCAATCAATGATCAGTTGTCTCTAGATGAAAAGTCTCAGAAACTATTTGATGAGCTAGAACGATTAGACAAAAAAAGACTACATACATTGAACCATTTAGAAGTCCATCAGAATAGAATATTACAAGAATTTAATAAGAATGTTCACCTTGTTAATTTCTTATAAAGAATTGGTATTGGTCCTTAGGACCCCAATGATACCAAAAAAGAAGACTCCAAATCTTGACCCGAAGGGGTATGTACCTTACTCTATATATAAGATATAATCAAATGTATATTATTCCCCAATCTCAATGGTTGAAGAAATTATTACAATTCTAACCAATTTGTGATTATTGAAGAAATACTTTCTGTAAATATTAATAATTTCCACACTCCATGACTCTAAACTGCACAGCCCAATGTCCTAGTTGCAAGACATTAAACTGAATACCAACTATATGCATCTGTGCTACATGTAATTAAAATTAATTACATGTTTTTCATTGTTCCATGATGTTAAACTATATGAAATCATTTTTCCTCATTACATGACATTTAACTAAATAGTTAATTTCTTCTCTATTTGACATTAAGAGCTTCTATATGCAAGCAAATTTGACCTCATTGTTACTCCTTAGTGACACATGAGTCCCTTTCTTCCCTATGTTTGAATCAGATTTTCATAGAAAACTCATTTCAAGAAGTACATGTGGATTTATTGTCATCTATATGAGAGACGTAGAGATGCCAAGATCTCCAATATTGAACCAACTGCAAACCAAAAATATTTATTTCCACTTCTCCTCCTATATATGAACAAGATTTATATAATGTGTTCATTAAAGATACCTGTATTTATTTTCATACCGTTTTGTGTCTTATGTTTAACTATTCTTCTAGAATACGTTAAATGCCTCTATATCCCACATTAAACTCAACGGGTGTGGGAAATGACTGTTTAATAACTATGAATGTCATGATTCTCATCAATATGAGATACATAGTGACACCTAGGATTAATTCCTTAGTCCAATTACAATATTCCCTATTTTACATTGGAATCACTTCATGTCTTCGCATCAAGACTCTAAATTTCACAACATAATGTTGATTCAAAGGAAACATTAAATGTCTCCATTTTACATTTGAGTCAGATCTATAAAAATGGCTCAAAATTCATGGCCAATATTGAATAAAATATTTTTCATATTCATTTTTATTTAACACCTTCATCATATCCCACTCATAATCTAGAATATTTGCATATATTTATAATATTTCTTATGGTTTCTTATGATGGAGTCTCTAATATCTGAGAACTATTTTTTCATTACTATACAGTATGATCCCCTAGGTGGCATTGAATAATTTTCCTACATAACCAGACTATCAGTCAAAAGATGCCACTATTGGGATATGCCACATGTGCCCTAGCTGGCCCGACATAATACATCCCTATAATGGGTTTCTCAATATTGGTAACTCCATTCTAGATTAAAGTGTCTTTTTCCCCTACAAACATTGATAAAAAAATAGAAGAATCTATATTTTAAACCAATAATTTATATATATTTATCCCAATACCTTTCTGTTAATCTAAAAATCATCAAGTCCATGGTTTAAAAATTTCCATGTCCAGGTGTTCAAATCAATATGAAGTAACCTTTGATAACATGACCACATGTCATGTACTGTTTCAATTTTTGTTTCTAGTCATATGATCTAAATAACTTACAAACACCAAACATCCTATAGTGAGACCTTCATAGAAACATTATTCCAATCTATTATTTGGAAATCATGATTGGAAATAATCTCTCCATATTTAGGCACCTTTATTTGTTAACCAAACACTGTGCTTTGGAAAATATGAATCTTCGTAAACTTTCTTCTAACATAAGCAATAGAATGTTAAAATTTTTGAGATCTAATTTATTTAACTATGTAGTACGTGACCTTAGGTGGCCTTACATAAGTTGTCTACATAACAGGACTATTAGTCAAAATCCACCACAATTTTTCTATACAGCATATTCCCTTGTGATCCCTTCTTAATACAACACCCATAACAGGTTTGTCAAAAAATAGTAACATTGTTCATCGAAAATACTTCCATTAATGCCTTTAACCGTTTTTTCTCATATAATTCTTCAGATTTAGAAATTCCTAAATCCTAGTTTACAATTCATCCTTTCCATACCTGAATATGGAAGTATATTTCCAAAAAAATATCATGAAATTGAGAGAGTGTCAAACCTTTGGTCTAAAGCTAATGACCTTAAATTAAATCCACCCAATGCCCTCAATGCATGACTTAATGCTTCGTAGTACAGTGTCTCTACTGTATGAATTAATAGTACACATTACAATGTCATTAATGCATGACTTAAATCTATAGAGTACAATGCCTTCACTACATTACTTAAAACTACAATGTATAATGTCCTCACTTCATGACTTACAGCTTCATAACATTATATCCCAAATTCTCCTTTCTGGAAATTTTTAACAATGTCATAGATGTGTTTTTACTACTCATGACATATGCAAACATAGATGACTCATTATTCGTAATACTTATTTCCTTGAAAAACCACTGACTGTGGTCTTGAGTCCCCCATATCATATTTTATTTTTTCTATTAAAAATAAAATGTTAAATTCTTAAGAGCTATTTTTCCTGACTATGCAGCACGTGCCCATAGGAGGCCTTGCAAAAATGTTACCTACATAACTGGCCTATCAGTAAAAAGATGCCACTATTTGGCTATGCAACATATTCCCTATTCGGCATTTCATAACATAGCCCCTATAAAACATTTGTTAAATAATGGTAAATTCATTCTTAGACGATACTTCTATTATGTTTAAACATGTTTTATATTTGGTGACCATAAAAAATCACAACACAAGATTCCCAATTGAAATTTTAAAGAATATTAAATAAATTCTTAACCACTAAGCCTTGTTTGGGATCTAATTTCAAAATTGTGGTCAAATATATTCAACCTAAAACACTCTTCCTTTATAGTCCAGCACGCATGTCCCTAAACTTCCAACAACAAATGACGTGATACTCACCATATTGGAAACCCATAAAGGGTACTCTGGACAAATGTCATGTCCCATCTCACTAAACATACATTTTTATTGGTTTAGATAAATTTTATAAATAGAAATTTAAAAGATACAAATTTTTGGGGTGTGTTTATATATACCTAGTAATAAAATATAATTATGCACATTAACCCATTCACATAATAATGAAAATTTTAAGCACCCCATTATTGTCATTGTAGTTATGATTATCTAACATAAATGATTGATGTTAAAAATAAATCATCATAATTACCATTAATATTTTAATCACATAAAATATGAATGAAGGCATATGTGATTGGAGACAAAATTGAAATCATTTATATGAATTCAGAGGGACATTAAGAGAACATATCCTCTCTATCATGTGTTAAAATAAAATCTCAACATGAATCCTCATTTGTTGAACAAACACTTGAGCCCTATTAATATCCTATTGACGTTGAGATAGCTGAGAAACTTCAGCATCCTCAGCTTAATGAAGTGCTTCTTTAGCAGTTGAAATTGTGGTTATCCATTCAAATTGAGTTTCTCCCAGTGATTAGTTCACAAACTAAAGTTTTTTATGAATGGCATCTAATTTTTGTTGAACATATACCAACTCATTCATGGATTCATTAATTTTTTGGATAATTTAAATTAACATTTTTCCATGATCGACCTCTACCTCAACTACTTTAGATTGAAATCTCTCAATATTATTATGCTTCTTGTCCTATTAAAGAAGCTTCAACAGATTATATTATTGATTCCAATGATAAATGGTCTATTTCATTTTGTCATAAAATTTTCGATAATTAAATCCAATGAATTCCAATTCATATAATAGTGCAAGGAGTTTTTTCAAATTGGAAAATAAATCATCCAAAGGATTTTCATTAATTATACTCCATATGTGTCTCCATTTCTTCTTACATTCCATACCAAGACCATATTTTATTTTTATGTTTTAATCTTTGTCTCTACAAAGGGGTTGAATGTACTCTATAAAAAGGTCACATAAGGATATTCCTTATCAGGTTCTCCCTAAATAGTAAAATATTCACCTTCAGCTGATGCTTGAGCCACTACAAAAGCGTCGCATTAAGATCAAACTATGGGAGATAATAAAACTAAATTAAAAAATCATGATCATTGTTAGTTTCATAAAAATTTCAAAAAAAAGAGTATGATCAAAACAACGGATAATATATACCCAAAAATACGTTAACCACTTGATTGGATTCATCCCTGGTATTCTCAAAATCAGGAATTGGAGTAAATGATTCTTAATAACCTAATTGTCCTTTGTCTGAAAACTACTCATAATTGATGGAACTAGAATGTCTCTCAATTAGGAGTCCTCAGTTCGTATTTCCCTAACTTCATCAGAAGAAGGAGAGAGTGTAATTCCCTATTCCTGAAGAGCCTTTGCAAATTTTTTATAGAAAATGATGCCTAAGATGAACTTTGATGTGAAATATCAAGTAAAATAAGAAACATTATGTATGGAAAATAAAAGAATAATAATTAACATCCTTTAAATTCCTAATGAAAATCCCCAAACTCCTTCATGGGAACTGGAATATAAATGTTTGGATTATGGTCGTCTATCATTTTAGCATATGCAACATGGACTTTAATAGAAACCAAACCATTAAAGGCATCCAAAAAATGTTGTTTGATGCCAAAATTGGTTTCACTGACATTATGTTCTGTTGGTTCTTCAATTTATACAACATCATCTGATCTTTCTGGGTTTGGGCCAACATCAGTATTTACTTCATACTATCATAGATATTCATTCTGTCCTCTTACAGCACTGGGAATATCAGTATTGATCATTGTAGGATCCATTATAAAAGAAAAAAAATTTAAGATGTAATGTCCATGAATTTCCGTATTACATTTTTAATTTTATGGAATTATTTCAAGATAGGGAAATATAACAGCTCATGATTCCGATGTCTGGAGTGCACAAAATGATCCATCTAAAATTGTTATGTTTAAAATAGCATTCATGAGTTGTTTTCCAGAAAATGATTAACCCTTAAAAGGGTTCCCAAATCAATAATATAAGGGCCCTGTTGTGTTCAAAATATCAGGTTTAGCCTAGGTTATATATAAGTTTAGTCGGTGTTGGCCTTCGGTGATAGAACCAAAAAATGGTGTACCTGTATATAAAATAATTAAATAATGTTATTTTATTTTTCAAATGCTTATAACTAATGGTAGGTGCCTCAGATTAAAAATCTGAGACCACCACTGAGTTTGTGAGGGTATGAATTCTTTTGGAAGATACAAACAATGGATGGAATAAGAAGACAATGGAAGTTAGTTTTTGGTCGTAAATAAAATAATTATGTAAAAACTATTTTATTGTTAAAATCCATAAATTTTAAAATGTATCTCAAATTGAAAATTAGAGAGTACTGTTATTTTCATTAGGAAATGTTTCCCTTAGCCAGAGCCTAACCTCTACCGGCGCAGGTCAATGGTTAATATTAAAAATTTATTGAACATTTTTTAAAGGTATGTTCACTAAACGTGTTGGTGGAATTTCGTTTATTTTAAAATGTTGCTCAGATTAAAAATCTGAGGGCACTGTTGAATTCCCAGCCCAAGGATTCTATTAAGACAAGCTTCACATTGACCGCATTAGGTCGGGTGAAAAATTTAATTTTGTGGACTTTTGAATTATTAATAAAATAACATCTTGTGTTATTTTATTTCTTTTTAATTTCTCTAATAGACGAGAGATGGTGGCGGGACCGACGACATGTCAATCCATTAATGACTTTACTCTCCCTTGTTTGTAACTACACTGTCAAGAATTTGGGAGGTTAATAAATTAAATGAACCTCATTAATTATTCATGAGGGACACCCTCTTTCTCCTCTCCTATTTGTATATAGCATTAGGAGGGGTGATGGAATGGGTTCACCATGTGGAAAAGCTTTTCAAAAGTACCACGATGCAAACCACATAGAGGAAGACACTGGAATCAAAAAGTAGTGAAAAGAACAATTGAATCACGAACTGATGACAAAAACGAAGAAGTTTTCACTAATCGTCGTTGGTAGACATCTTATCCAGGTGGGGGTTTATTATGAAGTTGTCCTTGATGAATTAAAATTTTCCCACACTTGTTATACTGTAACACGGAGGGTGCATTCCAAACAAACAAGTCCTGGACCCTTCGCTGTCTCATTCTTGATGTGGAATTTGGGATAAAATTTCTTACTAAATGGAAACACGAAATATTAGGCCATGCTATGATAGAGGCTTCCCAAAAGAGCCATATTAACCAAAAGCATAAAAAATGGACCACCAGGGCACGTCCGGTGGCCCGCAGAAGAAACGGCCAGCATTCCATGTCGGCGGCAACCGATGGTGGACATAGGAAACCCTCGACTATTGGCTGCAGGTGGTGGAAAGTGGTGTGTCATTGAGCGCTGTGGTGGCCCAGGGCATCCAGCCTGAGTTAGCCGCATGAGACAATAGCGGTGCCTATAGGAGCCACTTTTGGAAGCAGTCATGGCCAGTAGGGCACAGTAGGGGGTGCGACGTGGCTCGCGCCACACTGCGTTGGCGGATCCTGGTCAGCTATATGGCCGACCATAAAATTATGTGGGTGCAGTGCCCCATCAACTGGCGAATGGACCTACAATAGTAGATCCAATGGGACAGAATGGTCTTCCATCGGCCGGACCAAGCCAGACGTGTGCTGGCCTAGCGGGGCGAGCCAGACTCGTGGTCCAGCGGGCCGGACCCAGGGCCCAGCGTGCCAGTGCTGGTAGGCCGAGCCCCACCAGATGGGCCAGGTCAATGGGGACCCGGGCCGGCAAACAAGGCGGGCCAACACCGATGGGACATACCCAATGAACTAGACTGACTCCCAGTAGAACAGACCCATGCGGGGTTATGTAGACCTCATGGCTTGTTGGGTCGGGCCACTCTAACCAAGTCAGACTGAGCTAAGACCCTACCAGAACCCAAAAAAATGAATGTAATTGACAAAAAATGTGTCTGATCAATGCATTTTCCATGGTCTTGAGACCAATTTTGGGAACCGGTCCCTCGGGCATATTCTGGTGGGCCCGACCAAGATGGGCCGGACCGAAGTGCAGTCACCTCCATTTCATGAAAATTGGTTTAACTAATAGAACAATTATCTGATCGATGCGTCGTCTGTGTCATAAGGACCCTTGTTACAAGGTTTTCATTTGGACATATTCTATGTGAATTTTTATGGAGTTTGACGTGTGACCCTAGATGCATCAGGGTTGAATCCAACCAGGCCCTTTTTACAAAAGTACCCATATCTTATAGACCGGGCTTCTGATCGACGTGTCGTCTATCACGTTGGGACCCCTAAGACTAGCTGGTCCTATGGGTATCTACTTTGTGGGTATTCATGGTAGTTAAGATAATACCGGTGGCTGGAGGAAAATATCCTCTAAGAATCAAGTGTTCTTAGGGCGGGAATCTATTGGGTGGCTATAACATGAATAAAGAACATAGATCCAGTTTGGGTTAGTACATAGCAATCCTGTGTTGGTCAGAATCTATCGATCATGTGTGGATCAGCATGTACTAATCCTGTGTGGGTTAGTATATATCAATCCTTTGTGGTTCAATGGATAGCGATCTTGTGTGGGTTTACCAATCATGTGTGGGTCAACAACAAAGCCTCTCAACATAATAAGATGATCCATCGATATGTTTAATCATATTGATGATTGTACTTAAGTTATACCTAGTTTGAGTTGAGTCTTTACCTTTATTGTACTTTTACCTTCATGGTGTTACCTTCATGGTTTTACCTTTGTTGTAATTTATCCTTAGTGGAGATACCTTAATGGTGTTACCTTTGTGGTACTTTTACCATCATGACGTCACCTTCACTGTGTTACCTTCGTGGTGTTAATTTTGTGATATTTTTACCTTCATGGTGTTTCCTTTTTGGTGTTACCTTTGTGTTGTTACCATTGTGGAATGCTTCACTGGTTTATTTTTTGTGAAAATGGCTTAAAAGCTGGAGCCTTATGTTTTATCATGAATTTGAAGAGTATATTTGATAACATAGGTATATGTATTGGACTATAACTAGGTAAATTTTATGACTACATTGTGTTCTGTGATTGAGGTATTGATTTGGGGTATTTTAGTTGGGGATCTCTAGAAGACCATCAGGGGTCTTAGGGTCCCTTCTATGAATTGTTATACTCACCCATGAACGAACTTCACCCGCACCTTGTTGTGTCTTGTGCAGATGGAAAGTAGCTGGGTGAAGACTTTAGGTAGCCAGGACAAGGTGGTACATGGAAGAGACAAAAAAGACGTGGAGTGTTTTTGAGATGATCTATACCTACACATTAGGTATGATCCTCGGTGGATTATCTAGGATCTATTGTATCTTTTTAGTTGGGCTTGTATTGTAGCCCCCTTTACTTTCAGAACATTTTTTATTACTACAGTTAATTTTATGGTTGTTTCTTGTTGTTTTCTTGGACTGTGTTTTTATAGGTTTACAGGAAATTAATTCCCACTTTTTAGGGATATATCGTTCAGGGATAGTCGCCAAAATCTAGACTAAAGAAGGTGGGCTTAGGGTAGTCACCACAGAGGCCCCGAGGGATGGATCATGACAAATTTGTATCGGAGGATTCAGTTATACCAAAGAACATGGACTCTGATCTTGTTAATGGAGTAATATTGTTATGTGATTTGAGTGTGGTTTACTGTTCAGGGAGTCTAGTTTTGGTGTCGGGGCCGATGTATCCAAACACAAGGACCCTGAATTATAATTTTCGACTCAGTGCATGAAAACATTGATTGTGTGTGTCTTATAAATGATTTTTTCTCATTTCATTGGAGTCATATCACCAGGTATAAATTAGTGGTTGTGGTGCCCTTATTCTAGATCAGGATTCACCTGTATGGACATCTAGGTAGTATTCCTGAGAGAGTTCATGATGCTGGCCCGCTGAGTGATTCTGTGTGGATCAACATTCTTGTTATCCTGTGTGGACCTGCACCGAGCGATCCTATGTGGATCATCACTGAACGACCCTGTATAGATCAGTAATAAATGCTACTAGTGTACCATGCACACTGACTAATCGCATTTCACAAGTTCCTGTAGCATACTCCTATAAGGTTTCCATGGGAGACATATCCTCATGAATCTGAGAACTGTCTAGTGGTTGGGGTTTGAGTTTTCTACCTACTTGGGAGACAAGTAGATCAAATGGTGATCCTTTCTACAACTCTTTATCAATGTGTTACCATGAGGATGGTCCACATAGTGATGAGGCTTCAGTACATGAACCATTTCCCGAGATGGTACATTCAGGTAGTGTGCCAGCTATAATAGTGCATGTTGGGTAGTAGTTGCAACTAAAAGTACCAGAAGGTGACACATGTAGGCATAGTTAATTAAACATGTTTCCAAATCAGATAACCATTAGGTTCCTATGCGAACCAGACTCGAAAGAGGCTATGGAATGACTTGAGGAGGTGGTCGAGCTACCATCTAACTGGAGCACCATTCGATCAGATGGTGGTCTTGGTAGGGTGCCTTCTACGTGGGTCATCAGGATGATGACACAATTTATATTACCCTGATCTTGGAAAGTGGTTAATTTTTAATGGAAAATCATGAGAACCTTCCTCATAGTTGGGGGTTTCTTAACATGATAAGTGAAGGGGTGAGTGTTCCATAGATCTTCTACAACTTGGGCAGGACGACATGTCTGTAGCTAAGTATTCATCGAGGCGTACCGACCATCCCAGGTACTCGATGAATATAGTACAGTCTGTGCATCAGGGATCTGACGTCCAAGTAATATGTTTTTAGGGACATCATAGCCAGCACTATTCCACTATTCATTTCGACTTATGATATGTTACTAGATTGAAACATTGTAGTTGAATGTACTTTGCTTCAGCAGGTACAACCAGTGAAATTTAGCAGTGGGAAAGCAGAAAACTATCACCAGTCTCAAAGGCATGGGTGTGAATTTTTTTTGGGAAGATGAATTGATAGGGAAAAATGAATTTTAGGGAATTAGACTTGTATGTGGAGCTAGGAGATCCGCATTAGCAGGTATACATTTCTACATGTTACAACCACCACCCCAATGTTGTCCCCACCAAGCTCAGGTAGATGGTTGATAGGGGAAGTGAGTGGCTGTATGTGGTCAAGGAGTAGGACCCAAGGGATCTAGTAATGATTCAAGGTATGGTCAGTGTCTAATACTTTCTACCATATTAATAGAAATAGGTACCAATTATTACTTCTTACCACAAATCTTTTTCATGACCTAGAGTTTCTAATTAAACTAATGAGTTGAAACTAATGTCTCAAGATACCTTTGGACAGAGACTGGATAATCATAATTATACTAAAAGTGTGATCTGACCCTTGATGTGATAGTTTCGGTTAGACCCTCTTTGTGGTAGTGTTGGGGCTTTACAAAGTTAGTTTTGGTATGGGCAAGACATCAACAGTTCATACTCAGATTGAATGTTTTAGGAAGAAATGATATATTATAACTAAAACATTAGAATGGTGTTTTACTTGGTTAGTAAAAAATGAAATCTAGGCAGCACATGATAAATTCATGCATAGGAGGGTGCAGATGATCACTCCTGAGTCAGCTAGTTTTACCCTCGTGGCTGTCGGAGTTTTCAGTTTTCAGTTCCCAATAGTTGGGGAAGAGGGTCAGTACATCTTTTAAAAATATGTTTCCAAGATTAAATCCTCATAGAGAGAGTAAATTATGCTTTGGTTGGGTTCTACTAGAGATTTATACCTGAATTCTCTTGGTTAGTGGCACCCTTTTCAGCTTTGACGATGGGGGCCTTTTCTATGGATGGAGATGTCTTAGTAGAGCATTTATGAGCAAACACAGAGACTGGCAAGTTTCCCCATCTTGAGTTTACAAGAATAGGGTGCTGGGTATTTAGTATACTACATTGCATCAGGGACCAAACTAGGATGTTTCCTGATGTAGGAGTGGGCATGGGTCACCTACGGCTCATAGAAGTTGAGACAACATGAGCAGAACTATACTACTCATGATCTGGAGTAATCAACATTGGTCTTTTCACTGAAGATATGGTGGAACTACATGATTGGTGAATGGTTTACTATTTACTCTTAACCAAGAGTCTCAGGTATATCTTCTCACAGAATGACATAAACTGAAGACATTGATGATGACTAGAGTTCTTTTAGGACTCTGACGTTATGATAATCTGTACTACTAGGAAGGGGAATGTGGTAGCATATGCATTCAGTAAGAGGTATGGTCTACAACTGTTGAGTGAGTCATCAAAGAAGCTAGTCACGATATGGATATCCTTCATGGATAAAGAAGGATCATCTTAACTTCAGCCAATGAAGATCACTCCATTAATTCTTCAGTGAGTTTGGGAGTCCCAACTTGGGATGTTGATTGTGAGGCCCAATGTGTTCAGATATACTTAGGACGGTCTCCTGAAGTATTTTATGAAGGTGGGGTGGACGCCATTCTCTTTAGAGGATGTTCCATGGTACCAATGAATCTTTTGGTGGAGGTGTTAAGTGAGTTCAATACATCTCATTTAATGGTACATCCGAGAGTGAAAAATATCTACGAGATCCTCTGGGGTCAGTACAGGGGGCCAAGGATAAACGAAGCAGTATTAGAGTTTTTATCACAATGAAGCACTTTTCAGAATGTGAGGACTGCACAGATCCAGTAGAACTCATATATAGATAAGAGGTGGAGACCCTTGGTGTCTGAGGAGAGAGAACATGTCTTCCTATGGATAATACCTCAAAAAGGATTATAAAGGGTTGTCTAGGGTGGAAACCAATCTCTGAAGTTATCCAGACATTTATAGATTCCCAGAAGAGTGGTCGAGGTGGTGTACCATCTATATCTTCCCCCTCAGATGCACTAGGTGCATAATGTTTTCAATTTGTCCCAATTCAGAAGATGTGTTCATGATCCATCTCAAGTTATCAACAAGTAAGAGTTAGACATTGATGATGTGGTGACTTTTATGGAGTTCCTGGTGGAGAAAGAGGATCAACATGAGCTATTACATTGTGGACGGTCGATCCCTCTGGTGTGAGTTTGGTGGAAGAACGAGTACCTCTAAAATAGAACACGGGAACTGGAGGCTCAGATTCATGGTCAGTACCCTTATTTTTTTGATTTTCCATTTTGGATTTTGGGGACTTAAAGTACTATTGTGGTGAGAATGTAATGTCCCAAAGTTGAAATATAATTTTTTAATTATATGGAATTATTTCAAGACAACAAAATCTGACGACGCTTGAATCCTAGGCTCAAAGTGCCCGGAAGGATCTGTCGAAAATTGTGAAGTTTAAAATAGAATGTGTGAGTTATTTTCGTTAAAAATTTGAATAACTCTTAAAAATGTAAATAGATCTGAAATGTGAGGGGAGCATTGCATCCAAGATAGCGGGATTTCCCTAAGTGTGACTTATGTTTAGTCGGTGCATGCCTTGGGTGATAAAACCCAAAAATGGAGTAACTGTAAAAAAAATAATTAAGTAAAGGGTTCTTATTTTTAAGATTCATATATATCATGAATGGAAACACAAATAAAAAATCTGAGACCATGGATGAGCTCATAAGGGTATGATTTCTTTAGGAAGATATTAACATTGGCCAGTGTCGGCCAACTATAGAATCTAGTTTTTGGCTATAAATAAAATTATTAACAATTATTTTATTGTTAAAATACATTACTTCTACATTATAACTCAGAATGAAAATACTAGAGTACCGATGAGTTCTTTGGTATGTGTTTCCCTTATGTAGAGGATATCCTAGACCGGCGCGGGTTGAAGGTGAATGTTAATAATTTATTGAATTTTTTTTAATGGTATGTTCACTAAACGTGTGGGTTGCATTTTCTATGTTTTGATCTGTACTCTGATTAAAAATCTAGGGGCACTGTTGAAATTTCAGTTTCGGGATTTTCTTAAGGGTGTTTTCACTTTCATTGCAGTAGTTGGGATGAAAACGTTAATTTTTCGGACTTTTGAAGGATTAATTAAATAACATGTTATTTTATTTTATTTCCTTTTTTTTCAATCCTACAGATGAGCATTGGTGGCGGGACAAACGACATGTCAACCCATTAATTACATGAATATCCCTTGTTTGTAACCGCAACATCGTGAATTTGGGAGGTTTGTTAAATAAATGAAACTCTTTAATTATTTGTTCGGAACAACCACATTCTCCTATCATATTAATATTGATCTCGGGGAGGGGTGTTGGCATGAAATTACGAAGCGATGAAGCTATCATAATGTACCTCAATGCTAACCACCTAGAGGATGAGGACAAATTTAGGGAGCGAAGATATGCACCACCGAATCGTGAACTAATGATAACGTTGAAGGAGGTTCCATCGATTATCATTAGCGGACGTCTTATCCAGGTAGGTGGTTTATTTTGTAGTTTTCCATGATGAATTAAATTTTTCTCCCACTTTTTATCATGTAACACAGACGGTGTGAGCCAAACGAACAAGTCCCAGACCCTACACCATCTCGTTCATTATGTAAACATTGGGAGTCAATTTACAAGTAGACGGTAATGTGAAATAGCGGGACACACTATATTGATGGCTTCTCGGATGCATTGTAGGTGTTGGCGGTATAAACAATAGACCACTAGAGAAAATATGGTGGCCTACGAAAAAAACAGCATGCACGCCATGTTGGCAGCAGCCGACAGTGGCCGGAGGAGACCTGAGGTGACCGGCTGTGGGTGGGGGAATGAAGCGTGCTATCGCGCACCCCTGTGGCCAATGGAGGTTGGCCCGATCCGGCCATGTGGGATAAGGATGGCACCCATCAGTGCCACCAAAGGATGTATTCACGACCAACAAGCCGCGACAGGAGGGTGAGACGTGGCCCGCGTCCCGCTGTGTTGGCAGAACCCGGTCGGCCAAACGACAGAACATTAAATGCGATGGGGCAGCACCCCACCAGCTGGCAAATGACCCCTCAAGAACAAGGCCAACGAGACACAATGTTTCTCCTTTGGGCAGACCGAGCCTGACGTGGGCCATCTAAGCATGCTAGACTAACCAGTGGGCCAGGTTGGGCCAGACCCATGGGCCAGTGCGGGTGTGCTGAGCCCCACCCGACGGGCCGGGCAAACCGTGGCCTGGGCCCATAAACAAGCCAGGCTAACCCTGACGGACCAAAAATAGTGAACCAGGCCAACTCCCAATGGGTCTGAACCGAGTGGGGTTTGGTAGACACCCTGACCCATCTTGTCGGGCCGGTTTAACTAATTCGGAACAGGCACAGACCCAACTGGTACCCGAATAAAGAAATGCCCGTAACTGAAGAACCAAGTGTATGATCAATGTATTGTCAGTGGAATTGGGATCCATTATGGGAAGCAGTCCCTAGGGGATATGCAATAAGGCCCAACCGAGCCATTCTGGACCAAGGTGTGGTCACCTCTGTTTCACAAAAAGGGGTGTAACTAACGTACATGGCGTATGATCGACGCGCCGGCTATGTCCTAAGGACCCTTGTGACTAGGCGGTCCTTTGGAGGTAATCTAAGGTAATTTTAAATGTGTTTGACATGTGGGATGGATTGGATATGAATAGAATCCAACTAGGACCTTTTTAAAATAGTGTTCATATCTTACATATAGAGCGTCTGATTGATGTGTCATCTGTCGCATTTAGACCCCCATGATGAGGCGGTCCTTTGGGATACTTCTTCATGAAGCTTTGTGAAGGTTGAGTTATGGTCGATGGATTGAGGAGAGGATCCTCCCAGAATCAAGTGGGAATAGTGTGGGAATCTAGTGGTTGGATGTAACGTGAAGAAAAAACATTAATCCTGTGTGGGGTAGCATGTAGCGCTCTTATATGTGTCAGCATCTATCTATACTATGTGGGTCATCACATAGCGATTTGGTTTGGCTCACCATCTATCGATCCTATGTTGTTCAGTACCTAGAGATCTTTTGTGGGTCAACATCTACTGATCCTGTGTGGGACAGCAGTAGAGCCTGTCCACATAATAAGATGATCCAACAATAATTCTAATCATTTGTACTTATGTACTTAAGTTATACCTCATTTGAGATGAGTCTTTACATTTATGGTACTTTTACAATCATGGTGTAACCTTTGTGTTTCATTTACCATCATGGTGTTCACTTTGTGGTGTTGCCTTTGTGGTACTTTTACCGTCGCAGTGTTACCTTTGTGGTGTTACCTTTGTGGAAGTTTTACCTTCGTGGTGTTACCTTCATGGTGTTACTTTTTTGGTACTCTTCCCTCTTGGATCAGTTTTGAAAATGGATTAAATGTTGGGCCTTATGTTTCCTCATGAATGAGAGGATTATATTTGATATCTTAGGTATATATATGGGCATATACATAAGTAGGAACGACGACTACTTCGTGTTTTGTCATTGAGGTCTTGCTTTGTGGTATTTCATTTGTGGAATTTTGGGAGACCTTCGGGGGTCTCAGGGTACCTAATGTGTATTTTTATAATCACCCCTACATAGGATTCTCTTGCACCTTATTGTGTCATGTGTAGATGATGAGCAGTTGGGCATAGACTTGAGAGAGCCAAGACCAGGCAGTACACAGAGGAGATGGGATGACATGGAGTTCTATGGAGAAGATCTATAACTACCCTTCAGGTAGGATCCTTGGTGTAATATCCAAGAGCATTTTTCTATTTTCATTTGAACTTTTACATTTCAGTGGGGATTGTATTTCAATCCCATTACTTTCATCACACTTTTTACGATAGTAGTTTACATCATGGTTGCTTCTAGTTGGGTTTTTGGACCGTGTGTTTACAGGTTTAATGGAAATGCCTTCCATCTTTTCAAGGATATTCCGTTCGGTGCTAGTCTCCAACCCCTGGCCAATAGAAGGTGGCCTTGGGGTAGTCATGGAATGGGCCCCATGGGAGGGTTTTTGATATGATATATGTAAAAAAGAAATTGTATTCGTAAAAATATTTGATATTAAAGAGAAATGAAGTTCATATCACCATGGATTATCTCTCTATCTATATAACTAGGAGTAGGAACAACTGAATCTTTTGATATTTTATCTGTTAATGTAGAAGATTCCTCAACATGAACCTCAGATTCTCCTAGGTTTTCTTTCTCTAGTCTTGATGAATCAACACTTAATCCCTCGAGAGAGGAGAGAGATACAGATACTCGAAGAAGATAAATGTGATTACTAGAGTTTATCATGCAAGTCAAAATTCCTTGAGGATAATATAAATACTTACTCCTTCGGTTTACAATATGAAATAATCTCATTGCTTTCTTGTGTTTCATTTCAGAAGCTTGAGGAGAAATCAAAAAACACTTCTTGGTACAAGAAACATGAGGTAATGGATGAGGATTATCTGTTTCTATTACCCTAGTCATGATCCTCACTCCTGGATAAATTTATAGATACAAGGGAGGATCATTTGATTTGTCGATAGGAGAAACTCTAAGATCATACCTTGGTGACCTGAGAACCTGCACATAAGTTCCTTCCCTGAATTCAAGATGAAAAATTCATTTCACAAATATTAATGATGGTGAATGGTAAATAAGAATTGAGACAAAATAAGAAATATTTTATTAGTATTACCATAAATATCCCATTCTTCCTTTGGGTCAATAATTACCCCTTCTTGTATTCTGAATTCCATCATATAAGATACTAATTTAGAGGCTTGTATTTTTTCATCAGTTTCATATATAAATGGTTCCAGCTTCATTATTTAATTATGTACTTCCTCTAGATTATTATCTAGATAGAAATAAGAACATTCCTTATTGACACCCAAATCCTATATCTGAATTCCATGTTTTAGGAATGCTCATGTATCCCTATGTTTACGGGTTAAGCTCTACCACATTTTAATGGATGAAGGACAGACATAATTCGATCCCGGTATGGTTGGATCTTGAAAACATTCAACACATTTTGTTTGTTGAGACTCTTTAGGCAAACCTTATTCTTCATAAAGGTCAATGCATGGGATATGAATCTCTTTCGGGTGGCGATGATTGGATCGCCTTGCTGCCAGCTGTATTTCTTCTCCATCCCTAGTCTTACTAGTATACCATCTGCATGGATGTTTTGAACGATCTAAAAAATATTAAGCCTATAAATCATCTATAAATTTGGATTTTATAACATTATTACTATGGAAAATAATTTTTATGGAATCCACTTGATATATTTCTTTTGTATAATCTAGTTTAGGGTGTGAAAAATTCCATCATTTGGAATATCCAGCTTCCAATCTGATTGATGCATCTAATGGAGGTAACACAATTGGGAATTTGGATGTTTTTAAATCCATTATATTCCATAATTGTCTCACTACCATTGGGTGTTTATCATGATATCATATTTGGAAGGGGAAGTGTTTGATTATTGATGACATCTAAATTGGTGGGAAATCCTATAGGGGATATAAGCCTCAAAGAAAATTTCATCATCAATTTTGGTCGATAATAAACTATCTCTAAATGCCATCATGTAAGATCTAAGATCATAATTCTCTTTCTTACTGTCCTCAATAAAGGTTCTACATAGTGCATAACCAAAATTAATGAAGCTATATTCTCCCGATGAATACAAATCCCTTAGCACCACATCATGTCTCATGTTCTGAGGCAGAAAACAAGAAATGTTTTGTAAAAATGGGTTCAATCGACCAATGTGGACTCTAACTAAATTCAACCTTGAATATGATGAATATTGTGATGCAATCCTGCCCCATAACACATAAAAAGATCTTTAAAATCTACATGAAGCCTTATTATTGTATAAATGCAGTAGGGAATGATATATTTTGACCAATACAAGAGTTTTCCATCAAATATACTTTCCCTCCACCAATTTAACTGCAATAATATAAGTCACTGCTCTTATACTGCCTCTGGACACTCTAACTAGAAGCAAATAAGTGATTATCCACATGGAAATGAATCTGACGAATTGTATCATTGCATCAATATTAGTTTTGACTTTATATACCCGGTGTATACAGTAATCTTTCTCCTGTGTAGCCCAATATGTTCCTAAACTACCCTGGTTATCTGCAGAATGAAAAACAGTAGGATGTGCACAGGTGGGACCTTCTTATATTGTTGGTTCTAAAAAGGCTTCTATCCACACTCTAATAGGCATATCTTTCTTAACTTTAGGTAATTTCATTACCATATTGAGAAATTCATGATCCAACAGTGGTGTTTTGGTAACATCCCCCCATGTTTTAACTAGATGAATAAACACATCATACATTCCCCTAAGAATTGGAACCCCAGCTATTTGGTTGATATCACATTAACTAATGCCAACTTTCCCATGTGTCAAATAGAATGAATATTATTATAGATGCCAGTGAATCAGAAATTGATGAATGGATATGTTTTTATAAACACAAGTTTGTCCCATCTAGACACCATTATAAATATAAACATCTGATAGATCCCTTCTGAATTATTCACAATTTTAGCGCACCCAAAATGCCAATATACATTCAAGTTCTCACCTTCCCCTAGAATGAAGATCCCAATATCCCTTCCAATCATTAGACTGATCTGTTTGATATGCCTGAATGGTTGAATCAAAGAAATATGGCCTTGGCACTACAATATGATTTTCATCTCATGAGTACATCTACAAGGATGCAGGATGCAACTAATTGGGACTGTTACCTCATGAACTGGCAAACCCCACACAATAATATTCATACAAGGACAATTTGAGTACTATAGAAACCAATTCATGGGAAAGTTCTTATTAATGGATGGAATGAGGGAATCTGGTAAATCACAGATCGATACAGATGTAGGTAGTGACTTTGTGGATATTCACATTAATACAAGAATTAATCCTTTTCCATAATCTAGTAATAGTACTTTCAGTAATGTAATAATATTTTGGCCTGATGATCTTCATCATCTCATTTTGTTGAGCCTTAGATTCCTAGGTAACGGTCATCAAATTATCCATTTCTAGTATAATAATTACCAAATTAACCTTATTATATTGGAGTTGTGACTTAATAAAATTAAAATTTAATCATAATGTAATTAGAATATTTGGAGAAGGAAACTATTCTCATATGTCCTTCGATGAGGTCCATCATGCATCTCCCCCAACAAGGTATGTATTACAGGCCCTTGACAAGGGTATTAGCGCAACTCCTTCGATGAGGTCCTTCAACGTAGCTCCATCACTAATTTAGTTTTACCTCGAAAAAATATCAAGGAAATTACAAAAGATAACAATAGGTTGAGGCTATAAGAACGATCTACACAATGAAAGAGGAACAATCTGGAAGCACAGGTGATGAAAAACGAAAAGTCATGGAGTTATTTATAGGCATCCACCAATCTCTGTGGAATGTCTGCATGAAAAATATGCATGACTGACCTATGTGAAGTAGCTACTTAGAAAACCCGCATGGTAAAATAACAAATCCATAGTCTTTTCCTGTAATTTACCTCAGGAATCAACCCACTTTCTAATCAGATCCAATCCTAAAGGGGGGCTTTAGTTGACACTACTTAGGTATACAAAAAGAATATGAAGGCGAAACCCAGTTATTTTAAAATCACATGAAAATGTTTTATGATTTAAAAGGAAATCCAATGATTCAAGGGAATGCGCGGTAGACCTGGTCGGCAGACCTACGCGGTAGACCTCCGCGGGGACCCTCCATGACAATGAAATTTATGGACCCCTACACAGATAAGCTGCATAGAGGGATTGTGTGGTGGACCTCTTCTGAAGAATGTATTTTTACCATCCCCTCCTTGTATAGAATAGGTCCCTTGGGCTCCTCATTTAAGGACTGAAAAAGCTGAACGACTTCCTTACAGTCCCATTGCATAGATCTTTCACCCTGATCCCTCAAATTGTCTCACATATAAATCTTAAAACTAGAGAGAATAGATAATTAGATTAGATAAGAATGTTTTTAAATTCTTATATTTCAGTCATTTCATTGGCCTATGTGCCACACCTATGCACTATACATGCGCACTATACCTGCGTGCCATACCTATGCGAAACAATTACGTGGGGTTCCTCCATAGAAGAGCTGTTTACAAAGCCCATATATCAACTTAAATACCCTCTTTAAGGCCACTAATGTCATGGTATCTACTTACATGGTTCCCTTATATAAAAGGGTCTATGTTGAAGTTCCCACTAAAACCTCCATACGTGTCAATACTTTGGTAAAGACACATCAGTGTGTCTCTGATTTGGGTTTCTATATTTGTAGTTAGAGGTTTTCCACATTTGTTTCAATTTAGGGTTATGATTCATGGAGATTCTGCGGGTTTGTTTTTTTGAAGTCACATGGACCTTTCTCACAGAAATAGTTTTGGGAATTTATTGGTTTGGAGGATTAGGTTTTGGGTTCTGACCTCCCCATATCATCTCTAAAACCCAGAACCTCAAATCTCCAGTAGGGAAGGTATATTTCACACTTACCTTCCCATTCAAGAAAAAAAGTGATGTCTCCCACTACTACTAAGATCCAAAAGTCCTGACATCCTAGTGTAAGCCCCTAACATCTGAAGTAGAAGGTTTTAGTCTTTCTCCTCTATACTATCTTAGTCTTTAGTCCTTCCTTACATTGGACCCTTGTCTAATGTAAAGAGAACAGAGTGAAGGATTGTCACCTTGCCCTCTTCCACGGTCTCCTTTCCTTCATCCAATCTGTCTACCACAGGTACACCCTCCCCTAATAGCAGAGGTGGAAAAGTGTGGGTGCCGTTGTTGAACCATTGAAATCCTATTGTTTCTCACCCAAAGAATGACTCACGTGGTCTTATATATTTTTCATGATCATGAATGTTTAACCTGACTTCTTGAACTATGAGGAATCTGATTCGTGTTCAAACTAGGACACGTAGGATTCCTTATTGAAGGCATGAGATAAAAAGGGTACCCTTCCAATAGGGTTCACCCAATCAAGTCCCCTCAAATGGGATGTTTCCATGTATAAGCCACATCTTGAAAGAACTATGAGAATTCTGATTCCAACCATAATTGAGATATGTAAGAATCCTCTCTGGGCTCAACCATACTAGATATCTTTTTTCAGGAATCCAAACATGATTCCATTAATCTGGGAATCCTCTTTAGGAATAAGACCAAAATTAAGCCCCCAAATTATCAAGGAATCCTTTTCATGATGTAAGCCCAAATTCATTTCTCTCAAAGGACTAAACTCTCCTATGATATTTATCGATCTACTTGGGCTTTGATCCCCATCTAAACAGGATATGTATGAAACCTCCTTATGGTTCAAACCCAACACTTCAAATCAACCCTATTATCCATGGGCCATATTCCCAACAGGATCTAATTTTACATCAAATCTCATATACTTTCTAATTTCCATGGTCTGATTAGGCATAAGTCCCTCACTAAACATTGAATAAGAATATTTCACTTCGATGTCCTTACCACATGACATTAAATATTCCATTAGGACTTAATCACATGACCTTAAATAGTACGATGTGTCCCATTAATCGTAACCGAACTACGATGGTTCTAATTCCTTTCATAAGGATACATAGGTAGCCTATTTTATGGGCATGATCCCAAAATCAATCCAATCCTTCGTCCCCCTAGCAGATAATAAACTCCATAGTGCCTCAATGAGTTGATTATAAACTAGTATCATCATAAAAATGATTAATAGAATCTCTAAATAGTATATGAGAGGATAACATTGACTGAAAACATCAGATACATACGAATATATCTATTAATGAAGAACCTCGAATACATGCAGATGATTCTAAATTTCACACATGTTGATAAATAATTGAAAATTCCATGGGAAACCTATGTCATACATGGTCAATTGATAAGGATTCATAAAAATATCTTAATATTTTATAGATATCTCTATAGTAGACAATAATCCCCCCCCAAAGAGTGTGATGAGTCAATCATCCCATCCTCTCAACCAATTCATGTTCATAAGTTTTGAAATTTTAAAACATAACAAACACCTCCCTTTTTAATGGCGGTCCCTTTTGGATAAATAAATTGGGGATGTTTCTAGTTCCATGAATAAATCCAATGGAAACCACCTAGAAGAAGTGATTATTAAAACTAAACTATACATTCCAAAGAACTATGAAATAATAATGAATCTGGGAAGCATCATGTTGTATCAAGATTTATATCTTCAGTACTAGTGGATGTGTATGGAGAGATATGTAGCTAGTTTTGTCTTCAGGTTTTCCACCAGTCAGAAGATGAAGGTGAAACACTAGTGACCAGCTAGACTTTTAAAGTAGTTATCGATTCTTGAGTTGAAATGGAATGCGTCATGATGGATTTAGTGACATTTTTACCAACGTAACCTCGAGGTAATGATGTTTTATTGGTTGTTTTAAATATTCTAATTAATGTTTTTTATTTCAGACGGAATAAGGAAACCTTCAGTGTCGATAAGATTAGGTAGTCTTATATATGTGATATAGTAAAACCACATAGGTTCCCACACTATATAATTTTAGATTGGGATTCCCAGTTTATATATTTATATCAGAAATGGATTCAAAGGGAGTAGGTTATATAGCTGATTCTCAGCATCAATTTCCCCCATGACACATATGGTCTGTCGGAGCACAAGATTTAGGTGCTTGAGGACATTTCACAGGCATGCATCAAATATTTCTGGGGCTCTTGATAATAGATTATACCCATTTTTGAATTCACCAACAATAATAGATTTTAGGATATTGTTCATATGGTGCCATATGAGGCTTTGTATGAAATTATACGGAGATCGGCCCTCTGTTGGATGGAGGGACAACAGACAGCCTTGTTGGGACATTGAATTATCTTGGATACCACCGAGTAGGTCCAATTGATTCAGAAGTGGATGGAAATTTTGAAAAAATGATACATATCATATGCTGATCAGAGTAGAAGACCTCTAGAGTTTGAGGTCAATGATTGATTTTTCTTTTTTGTTACACCAAGGCTGGGTCATATGAGAATCATGATACAAGGTAAGCTTTCACCATGTTATGTCTGTCTATTTCGAGATTTTGGATAGGGTTTGGCTGGCATCTAATTAGTTTAACTTACCTCAGATGTACCAATACATGCATGCAATTTTCCAGGTTTCTCATCTATGGGGATACTATCCAATCATGTTTGGATCTTTTCAGCCTGATGAGGTTGATTTATAGGAGGACACTTCCTTTGCGGAGAATTGTATATTTATTATGGAACCTAGCATGAATGTTCTCTGGGGCTTTTCCATTACATTGGTATGAGTTCTATTGAATCATGACTGAATACATGAAGAGACATGGGAGTATGGGTCCAATGTACAAGTACAATTTCCAGTGTTTGTATCATATCATGATTCACCACCATTGTAAGAGAAATTCAAGGATGAATTGCTTTAAGGTGGGAATTTTTTAAGAAGTTGATTCTTATTTGATGTAAATATCTATTGTTTTATATCAAGTCTCAACTTAATTACATAAATATTTCTTAATTTGAGTTCACGTTGAGGCCATAGAGGTATTGGAGGTGTCTGGGGATATTCTGGTGCAAGTAACCCTTGTTATGGGTGAAAAGAGAAGGGTGTACTGTTTGATAAATTGTGCTGGTTGGGAAACATGGTCATGTGACTAGGTTTAATGTTTATTAGAATTTTCTATTCTGTTTTGTCATGGTTTTTACATAGTTTATAAACCATGTGCGTGCCCCTTGGCCTAGAAGAAGTTGTTCATAATCACCACACAATTTGACATATCATGAATCTAAACCATTCGGGCCCTACTGATTAGGATATTTTTTAATTTTTAATTTAATTAAAAATTATTTTAAAACAAAAATTTTGTTAATTTATCATTCATATAGTAGCCACCACATGGAAAATCTATCCTCTTAAAATATTCCTTAAATTAATTCCCAAAATCCATACAATATCTGATATATAGTAATGTTCATCTCTATAGATCTATAATAGAAAGATCTAAAGTCCTTTTTAGACATTATCGATTCTTTTGGATATTGAACGCACTATTTGGATTTAGGCTCATATGCCGTAATTTACTATTCATTGTCTGTTCATCATATTTTATCAAAATTGGGATGAATAAGTGCTTTATACTAGATGAGCTATCATGAATGAGCCTAAGGAAGGTCATCATGAGAATTTCATTAAAATTAGGAGTATTTATATATTGAATCATGCTACAAAAATATTTTTCATGCATCACATGAATTGAAATTAAACAATATCATTTATAATACTTTTTTAGGAAATTTAATAAGATTTTTCATGCATGTTATAGGTTTTATACCTTGAATAGTAACTACCCCATGGGTGAGTTGACTTGAAATAACCCTTTTGGGCATTTAGTCTTGGATCCTTTGAGGCATGACCATTACACCATGTCATGGGATATCAAAATGTATGTTGGTTTATTAATTAAATTCAAATGTTATGAATTGTAATCAAATTGATTAGAGGGATGTGATTGTTTGAATTATCCCTTTGAATTTGAATTATTAATAGATTATTTAATATTCAATGGACTTATATTTCTTTTAAATGCGATTTAAAAGATCCACATTCCATGTAATAGTATTTAAGAATAATTTTTTATTATAATGGTTTTCCCATTGGAGTTATATGATAACTAAACCATGTGATAGATTGAAAAAAATGTCCATGTGATTGTTTGATAGTCCATTGAATTTCTAGCCCATGTGATTTATGATGAGAAAATTCGATGGAATAGATTTATTAAGCATGATAAGCTTGATACCATTATATGCCCATCTGAGTTAAATGACGTTGAATCCATTTATTTGTTTTTTAAGAATGTGATGATTGGTATATGAAATATGCCCATGTGATTAATTGAAAATCCATGTCTCTTTAGTTTAGCCAAGGATTGATACACCTTCTTGGGTGATCATGTTAATAGAGGCTCTCAGTTTTGACCATGACATGTTAAATGAACGTTTATTTGGGATTTAATTAGTTAAATCATATATTTCCTTGGGTGATATATGGATTCATATAAGAATTACATGAATGGACTCATGTTTCTATTGACGCTTATACCTTGAGTGATACATGGAATCTCCATATAATTCTATGGATGGACTCAATTAATAATGTGATATTGTCAAGTGTGATACATGGATATAAATGAGAGATTACATTGATAGAATTATTGAGACTTGACTTACATGACGATCGATATAAAGAATCTAAAAGTATTACCATGGATAGACTAAAAGATAATTGATTATATCTCATGAGTGATACTTATAGATTCCTTAGAATACCTCCATTGATGGATTCAAATGGAATGGACACTATACCACATCAAGAGTGATACATGGGTTCATAATCCATGGAAATGGTCACATGGTTTTGGTTAAAAACACCAGATGTGATACTTGAATTCCAACATAGGAATGTCAAGGATGGAATCATGTTCTAAATTAATAAATGAATGAAGTAGATTATATGATGTGTGTCCAAGAAAAAAGAACATGATTGTATTCATTCTTGACTTTCATTATTTATATTGATATCTAAGGTATCTATTGTGATTCCAGTTACACGAGGGATGGAAGGCTTCAGTCGGATCATGAGAAATATAAATTCAATATGATTGAACAGTTAAATGTTTTGATTAAATAAAATGGATATTAAATGAGTACATGAACATAATGTATGCTTAATTTTGAGTTAACATTGTTTATTACTTTACACATTTCACACTACCAACTATATATATTCACAGGCTGATTAATACAGTCCTTAGGTGGTTTTCTACTGTAATTTAGTCTCATGTCCTATTTAGGTCATGTTTTTGGACCCATATTGATTATATGATTGTAGGTGTCGATAAGGGAATGTGTCCCACTGTAGATGCTCGAATTTCTACATTAGATCAGGATAGCATGAGACCATGTTGTGGCTTGTGATGATACTAGGATTCTTTTTGTATCTTTTGAACTTTTGATACGTTTATTATATTTTACTTTTGTGTACAAATTTTGGAAGATTTATTTGACAAATGACATGTATCATAATTTTTAATATGAGATGAATTCTAGCATTAATTTTTTATATCAGTATTCCTCTATTAACCTCATCATTTATATGGTTTACTGCTTCCTCTACATATATATGAACGTTGATATACTATCCTACACTCTGGTAATGAGGGAAGATTCTCCCCTCTGACTCACCTAGGCCCTCATTTCTAGTCAATAGTTTCTAGAATACAAGGATATGTGCTTAAGGCCATGTGACCCACTAACCTCGGGGAATCATTCAAAGGCATATAGGTCTGAGATGTTACATTTTCAGTGTATAAATAATGATTGAATAATATATCTTGGAACAAGTCCTTGATGATAAATATATCATGATATTTGAGCTCATGAAATATACCCTTACGAATTTCATTCATTAATAATATAGTTATTATTATCCATGATATTAAAGAATTGATATTATCCATGTATGTATTTTCTCCTAATTTTATTGAAAACATTAAATGTGTTTTCATCTATTTACCTTAACTTATTGCTTATTTCTTATTTACTCAGGATAAATTCTATCACATCGAACCATTATTGAGTGTCTGAGCTAACCCTTTATTTGATTTCATATCCCCAAGATATGAAGAATAATATTATTAATAATCTAAAGGATGAGATAAATTTTATTATTCTATGTTTTTTTATTTCAAATGTAATATAGTAATCATATATGTGTCTAGTTTTCAAAGACATTTTAATTGACTGGTCCTATATAGTGATATCCTTGGTATCTGATATAAATTTAATAAACACTAGCTCTGTATTTCTAGCATTTGGTTTCTATAATTGTTATCAGAGGAAGTTTAGAAGAATAAATTGGAATTGTATTTTAAAATAACATTTCTAACATGGTAATTAGACTTTCTAATATAATATTAGAAAACTTTTACTATTATAGGGGTATTTTCTATGGCTATATATTCATAGTGATTATGAGATAACATAGCGTGTCCAATTATTCTCATATGAAGATTAACAAATGAAAGGGAATCAATTACCATAGTCATTATAGATATTTAACTATAGAGAAATATCATAAAAATATTGTTCGAACTAAGTATACCATGTAAATACTAGGGTAGTTGAATCTAGTAATGATTAATAACCTTGCCTCTATGGAGAATCCACTTGTACCATAACATGATTCACCTATGTTGGATCAAATAACGTAATACAAGTCTTTGTATTTTAGTTGAACTAATAATCCATTGGTTATTGTAAAATAAATTGGGTATCTAAAATTTATATTTTGGTATTTTTGATGCAATAAATGAGAAACAATTATTTTAGTGGTGTATTGTTTGAGAGGATATGATGTTTAATGGTGGTCAATAATCTAAAACACTAAAGAGGTTGGAGAAATTTAAATCATGGAATGAATAAGTTTTAATGTTATATTATATTTGAAATACTTCCCTTAGGAATTGTGATATAAAACAGATAAGAATTCCCTCACATGACAAAAATGGAAGAATATTTGGGGTAGAGTATGATGATAACTCGACAATATTATCTAGGAATGATATGGATTATTTACTTAAACTAGAAAGAAAGATTGAATTTGTATTTGATATTATTATTTCAATTTTATAAAGGTAACTAGTGTAAAAAACCATCATATTATGTTATAGTATCTTGTTCTATTAATATAGAAAAAATTCTATATATTAAATCTTGAATGGAACTCATGAGAAGAAGAGGCTATCTAAAAACCAAGAAAAAGGGATCACATCAAATAAGAACTAAGGAATGAACCAATTTCCCTAATTTAAAAATTGTGGAAGGAATCATCATGGAAAATGATTTAAGGGTATGGGAATTTTTGATAAGTGTAAATATAAGGTAAATTTGGATGATAAATGTAAGGAAAATAAAGAAATAATTATTATCCAATTATTATACTATAAGGAGATAGAGAATAATTCAAACCATTTACTAAAGTATCAAGGTAACATACTGTAGAATAATCACTGCGGAGAAGGTCAAGCATATTGAGTTACTATATGTAAAGTGGATGTTCCACGTTATGTAGTGAATGTTATAGTTATGATTATTTCAAGAAGGGAAATTATATATTCGATTTAGGTTTTACCCACTCATTTAAATATGAAGAATAATATAAGTGTATCAACCCACCAAATCAATGATTAAATGTTAAGTTGGAAGTGAACAATCTTAATGGTAGGATGATTATATCTCAAGTATGTAGATCCTCATCAAAGGAATTTTTTAGTAATGCCCTTAATAAAAATACGTTTATACTGTGACTAATATAATTTTATGTAATTCTGGGAATGCATTGGATCTATTTATGTAGATACCATATCAATTTTATGGGATGGGATGTTACATTTGATATTTTGAATCAACCTATGATTGTTTATCAGTGTGAGGATGAAACTGAAATACCAATGGTGAGGGTTTTTCTACTTATTCATGAGGGATATTTATCTCATATGATAAGGGATAAACTCAATATTGAATATATTCCTATTGGATAATAATTTTTTGTCTCTCTAGGAGAGACGCATTTAATTCTCCAAAATCATGAATTTGAGTGTCCAATATAACACATACCTGATATTAACCAATTTTAAAGACTCTATTTAGAATGTTACCAATTTATTTGTAGTAATTGAAGACAATATTACAAGATAATCTTGATAAGTGATTCATTTAGGATAGTTCTTCACCATAGAGTACACCTGTTCTTTTTATTATGATGAAATATGGGTCAATGCATATTTTTCATTTATTATCAAGAACAAAACAATATGAATACTATGAAAAAATATTCTCTACCCAGTATCAACAATCTATTTGATCAATTATGAGGATATTAAACTTTTTCTATGATTGATCTCTGATCTATATATCATTAGCTATGTGTAAATAAGGTGTATATACAGATGTCACCATTTCTTAAAAAATATGGTCATTATGAATTTATTTTAATTTTATTTGGACATACCAATGATCCTACTATCTTCATCAATTTTATGAAAATAGTATTGAATTATTGCATTGATAAGTATTTGGTTCTCTTTATAGATGAAATTTTTCTATATTCAATGATAATTTAATAGTATGAAGAACATATGGGGACTATGTT
The DNA here is from genome assembly GCA_963277665.1 of Viscum album. Classification (NCBI taxonomy): domain Eukaryota; kingdom Viridiplantae; phylum Streptophyta; class Magnoliopsida; order Santalales; family Viscaceae; genus Viscum; species Viscum album. The sequence continues at coordinate 212,168,038 of OY728125.1, forward strand.
GATAAATTTTAGGAAAGAGAAGATTTATTCTGAATTTACCAATTGTGAGTTTTGGAAAAAATAATTTTCATTCTTTGGACATATAATTTCATGTGAGGGTATATTGATAGAACCTTAAATAACATAACTTATTGGTAAATGGTATAGACTAACAAATACAACTGATATCCATAGTTTTCTTGGGATAGTTGGTTACTCTCAATTGTTTGTGAGTGATTTATCATGACTATTTAATCCACTCACCATGTTAACATAGAAGCGGATTATGTTCATGTAGTTAGATGAAAATGAGGTAAATTTTAAATAACTAAAAAGAATGTTGGTTAGATTGCATTTTATTACACTACCTTGTAGTGGATTAGAGTTTGTGACTTATATTGATGCATCAAAGAAGGTATATAGATACTTCCTCATTAAGAATGATATGTTGATAACTTATGCATCTTCCCAATTGAAAAATTCATGAGAATAATTAAATGACTCCTGAATTTTATTTGACATTAGAAATTGTACATTATTGATACTGATGAATTTTATATATGATCAAAGGTGTGATAATATACTGATCATAAAATATTGAAGTATATAATTACATAGGAAGAGTTGAATGTGAACCAACAATGATGGTTTGAGTTAATCAAGGATTATAAATGCCCAAATAATTACCACCATAGTAAGTTGAAAAAGGTGAATTATACAATAGTAAGAAATACCATTCTAGTTTATCTATGATGATGACTGAAATAGTCCATTATTTATATATTTTTAGAAGATCGATCTATAAATCATGAGAAAATTGGACAAATCTTATCTTTCTCAGATGAATTATGAACCATCCATCCATGAGAGGGTTAGTAAGGTGAAAATAAGTTTTAGAATAATTGTAGAATATAAGGAATGTTCCTAATTTCAACAATGATCATAATTTAATGATATGGTTTAGGAACTATGTTTGTGTTCCATCAATACCCTCGTTGATATCACTGTTGGAGTATTCTCAATGTTCATCAATTTCAATTTATCTTATACTTATAAATATGTATAATGATATGAAAGACTATTTATAGTGGGATAATATATAAGGGGATATTTTAGTGTTTTATCCTAATGTCAAGTGTTTTAAATGGTTAAGGAATAGATAAATATTTCTAAGGGAATTTTACAACCATTACCCATACCAAAATGGATATAAGAAAACATTATGGTAGATTTTTGTCATAAGAATCCCAAATATATCCAAATTCCATAATTGTATTTGGGTTATATTTCATCACCGTATAAAATCCTCACACTTCATTTATATTAAAGATTATTTCTCTCTTTATCAACATACTTTCTTATGTGTTATATATTTATAATATTTTATGGAGTACCGCTCTCAGTCATATCTTATTGGGATATGAGGGTTACCTCAATGTTAAGGAGAAATATTAGACAAGATCTAGATATATAGTTGATCGTTAGTACTTCTTATCTTCCTTATAATGATTTTCAGTTTAAGAGGGCCTTTAAAAATATTTAATGAATCTTGATAGAATTATCTATGGATATCAATTGTTTTTGGAATCAACAAATTATATTTAGGAAGTTTTCATAAAACAATATCTTTAAATTTATTATTCAAATAGATCCTTATGAAACACTATTTTGCATGTAGTGAAAAATTACAAATTAATGGGATGAATTTGTAGAAATAATGTTATCAGGACCTAATATAGTTTAGTAATTGGAAGGGATGGTAGGATCCATTAAACAAAGAATAATGGAAGATTAGTGTCAACAAAAAATTTATATTTGAAATACTCAATGAGATCAAGAGCTCAAAGTGTGTGAAAATGTATTCAATGGAATATTTTCCTTGAATAAGGTTATGATATTTCGTGAAGAAAAAGCTGATACCCAGATATATCATTCCCTTTGATAATATTCATCCTACAAAGATGTTATCTTATATCTTGGTGATTCTACTAAATCACTCTAAAGTTTATGATTTAATTCATGTAACTATCTTGAGGAAGTATATACATGATCCTTCAAATGTATTTAACTCCATTACTATACCACTATAGAATGATATTTCTTTTGAGGAATAAATTGTGTATATTTTGTATCCTAGAGAGAAATATATACTAAACAAGACCACTCACCAAGTCAATGTTTTGTAGAAAAATCATAAAATTGAGGAAGGTACTTGGGAACCTAAAAAATTTGATGTGGCAAAAGAATCCATTGTTTTTTTGTATCATAGTGAAATAATTTCTATTGAGAAATTATTATAACGGGGTATATTGTTAAAACCAATAATTATATGATATATTTCTCTTCAAATAAAATAAATTTTATATATATCCTACGATACACACAACATAATGTCTAAATTAACTGTAATTGAGTATATCATTATAAACTAGCAGTAAAAAATTAGTGATATTACTAAGAATAATAACAAAATGAAAATTATGTATAATGGTTTTATATAATTAAAATTATTTTATTAATAGTACTATATTTTTAGTAAAGTAATCTTATACATCAAAAATTCATTTTCATCAAAAATGGTTTTTTATTATTTTGAGTAATTAATATAATTAAATTATACAAATTTTATAAATTTTATTTGATAAAGTGGATATTGTTTTTGAAATGATAATATCAAAATTATTTTATAATGATGTTTTTTGAATTTTTTGAAATTTTTTATTTTTTGAAGAATAATAAGAAATATGGATTTTCATTGAAAAGTGTTTTTTTCATTTAAATCATTTAAAATTTTATATTTTTTTAAAAGGTACTGAATGTAATATTATATCATTTATATTATTTATAAGGATATTAAGTTTATTGGAATCAATATTATTCTTTATTTTGGAAAAAAAATTATACATTAGATTATTTTTTTTCTTATAAACAAATTTTAATCATGTTCTACAAGTTTAATTTTATCTTAAATTCATCAAATTAGGTGAATTTAATTTTTTAAAATAGATTCAATATTTTGAATTGTCATAATTAATATTATTTAATAATAATAGAATAATGTTTAGACATTATGAATAGTAACCATAGTAAATATTTTTCACCTCATTAAAAGAAGAAAAAATGGGTTAAATCGGGTAATGTTTTTATGTATCTCTACCACATGAAATTATCTTATTTAGTAGGTATTTTCTACCAAAGATATTTCAAGGGATATAAATAATGTATTTTCAAACATTATTTAAATTTTTTGAACCCAAACATGATTTTTGTGAAGATATGTCAGATTTTATTAAAATTTAAAATTATTCAATGAATTTAATGGCCTGGTCGGTAGATGTCAGTTGTTTTTGGATTAGATAAAAATTATATAAGCCTTATTTTTTATTATTTGAAAATGAAAATCATGGAAACCAACATATTAATTGATTTTAAGGAAAACATTTATTTATTATTAAATATGGTATTTTTTAAAAACTATTATTCAGGTGTTTTACACTACTATAATAAATGTAATTCCATGGACCCATATAAATTGAATCTAGAAAATCAACTTCCCAATTTGAAATCATAATTTAAAAATTTCTATAAGAACACATCACTGTAAAAGATAAGTTATCATAGTTAAGGATAAAATGGGTTTAAAATGATTTAACTAAAAGGTAAGGGTTAAAATATAATAAAATATTTCCCAAATATGATTGTTAGAGTTTATATTAACCCTTTCACAAATTATATTTGCATTTTAAGTTCCTTGGTTATACCTAAATTAATTTTTATGTGTACATTATTTAATATTTTAATAAATTCCATGAGTATCCTTTCCCTCCCTTATAAAATAATATCACCTCTCTTATCTTCTACACACTTCATAGGCCTTATATTAGAGAAAATAAATGCTATAATACATTCATATATTACTATCACACTTTAATAATCATATGTTTAATCCAAAAGACCATCCTTTCAAGGCTTAAGATATACTCTAGGGGGTTTCTCAATAAAGAGGTATATCTCTAAACAGAATACATTCGGTTTTATGTCTTTATATAATTTGATTAACAATATTATAAAATCATTAAATAATGTTTTAAGTATCATTAATATAGTTATATTTTATTGTGATCATGGGAAACCATTTTCTACCAATCTTCCATCCAGTCGATCGTGAAAACATCACTCGTGTGTATTTCCGGCTTATCGTCTCCACATAGAGGTCTAAGTCATTATTATGTACAATTTCACTAGGATTATTTAAACATGTAAAAATAGAATATATATATATATATAATATCAATTAAATAATTATTATCTAATAAATATAATATATAAACTTCCCATAAATTCTTACACACATACAAAAATGAAAATTTCACCCATGCGTACGTGTAGACGGTGACCTCCACAAAGGGACATGGTCAATGTTTCATTCCCAACATTCATGGATTATTATTAATACATTTAAAATAATTATATATTATATTTATATCATTATTGACATTTTTGAGATTATGGAATCATGAACAATATGCTAGGGGCGAAACTACAAAACCAAAACTTACATAAAAAATGAAACATTTAATACCCCGAAATGAAATTTTTCATAAATATTAATAAATAAAAAGTTATTGGATTGTTATAAGTTGGTAATATATGATATTATAATTGTTATATTATATAGGTATAATAGATAATTATTTTTTATATAGAATTTTAAAAAAACTTATGAGGAAAGTCAAGCTTGAGGCATGGGATTCCATCTCAATTTGCAGTCCATTGAGACATATTTGGTAATATTATACTATTTTATTTTTATGGTTAATATACTACCCCATGGATTAATTTAAAATTAATATCTATTTAATCATGGAAAATAAATATTCAATTCATGTTTAATCATTCAATGGGTTATATTTAAATGTTACCAAAGTTGTAGGAATTAATTATACTATATCTTTTTTTTGTATTGATTATATTTTCTACTTAATGAATATTATAATGTATCCTTCCGAAAATCCACATATTTTTTATTCAATTTATATTTAAGTATTTTCCATATTTTATTCTTATTTTTCCTTTTTGGAACATGAATCAGGAAAACAAATGTTTAAATTAAAATCCAATATTTTCTTCTTTTTGATCTATTCCATATAAATATTTTTTAAAATTGTTTTAAAAAGACATTTTTATTACTGCAATTTAATATTTAGGTATGTTTTTAGTCATAGTTTAATTTTTTACAATGTTTTAATTGAATCATTAAAATTTTCTCCAATAGGGTGATTTTAAACATTCTATTATAAAAATTAAAAAGGAATGTTTCTTTTTAATGTATACGACGTTAATGGATTTTCACACCACTAGAAACCTTTTAAACTATTTATCTTATTATAGAAATTTCTAGTGGTTCTAAAAAGAAAACTATTTAATTTAATATTATATTATTTTTTGGATATATTTTTATTTATTCGAAAAAATGTCTGATTTTAGCAAAAAAACCTATATTTCTGATGAATTAACCATCATATTTTATCTCATATTAATTTTTTTTGACAATTAAATTTTCTTGAAACATTCACTTTCTTGTGATATTTTTTCATTGGAAATTTCATTTATATTAAATATCCAAATTATTTATATCCTTGATATGGTTATTCCTAAAACAATATACTATTTTAACATTTAGTGTTTTACGATGAATGTTAGATTATTGACTAGGGAAATATTGATATTCTATATTTGTTACAAAATATTAATATTTATTGATAGTGAATATTGTTTATAAATCAAATTGATCATTACATATATGAGTAATTAATTATACAGGCATATAAGGGCTACACCCTATTATAGATAAACCCTCTATGCATCAACAAGTCTCACGAGACATACCAATTGGCCAATCTGATTTAATAGTTATTTAGTGTATACCAACCTATTGATTAAACTAACTTTACACAAGGCATTCATGATAAAGATATCATGATGTGTGAGATCATAAAATCCAACATTAATAATTTCATTTTTTAGAAATTCAATTATTATTATCCCTGATTTTAATACATTAACATTATACAGTGATACATTTCATGCCCAAGTTATTTATTAAATGGATTGTGTTTTTGGATATTTACATTTCCATATTGATTATGACATACGAATTCGTTAAATATTCCAATAAACATAGCACTTAATATTCATATATGTTCAAATTTATATTTTCTCTTTCCCTAATATATGAATAAGGAAAATATGAATAATACCAATGTTGTAATAATTTTTATTTGGCTATGTATTATTATATTTAAAATTTAATATTGTAATTAGGTATGTATCTTTTTTTTGAATACATATAAACTAATAACTCCTATGGAGTGATATACCTTTTATCCTATAACAATGTAACAGATAAAATGAGGGAATTGTTACTGGTGTTAGGTTTATACACAACGTACATGAATATATCTGTCCACTTCCAATACGGAACATCTAGCAGCTAGATCAACACACAAGGAACACAGTTCTTAGTGTTTACCATTTATAAAACCAAATATTGTGATAGAAAATCTAAAATACACCACTTTATACTAGTCTACCAATAATAAAATCAAATTTCATTATACATATTAGGTACAATAGGATATACCCGTAAAGGAAAAAAGTTGAACTCATGGAGATCCATGTCATGCATCACTGGAGGAATGAAGAGCCTTCCCTATAAAAACACGATGTTAATCATCCTTTGACCACACATCAATATTATTACTTCTAAAAAAAATTCTTTCCATACCTACACATCGTAATACTTGATATTGGACTCATCTACCTACTACATCATGGTTGAAGTCTCCTTCATTAAATAGATACACCCTCTACAATGAATTTTTCGCATACTAAGGTGTATAATGGATATCTCCTTCACTACTCTATAAGTATCACAAAAATCATGAAACATATATCTACCTCAGTTCATTGTCCATGTATCACCCAAATCATTCCAATTTTCTGAGTGTATAGGTTATCCCAAGGTAATAACCCTATGATATTTCCATCAATCATCACTATAAAAAAATTATTGTGCTGGGAAAATACATACCTCAAGCTATTGTGAACTATAATGACCTAAAAATTCTCATATATTTATTAATTAAACAATAATGTTAGAGTAAACATAACCACAATAAGATCATGATCATGTGTATCATAGTTACATTCACTAGGAATCAGTTGTTGAGACAAATAAGAGATAAATGATGTATGCTACATGTCAACACAAACCAAGCCAATATATAAAGAGTCACAGGAAACCGCAAATAGAACACCCTCCTCCTGAAAATAATGAATTGGAGAATTGATAGTATTATCCTCAAATAATTGAAATTACTCTGAAATAGGTAGGAAAATAGGAGAACATTATTTTTTTAGGTCAAAACTATCATAAGAGTCTAAATCCCATAAAATTTTGGTATGAACCTCCTTTAACATGGTATACGACAAAGGAAACTGTTTAACTATGAAATATATTTAGGGGATACCCAAGAATAATCCAACTCCCTATTTAAATGATCCATGACTACTCTATATTGAAATATACCATTGCTCAAGGAATGGACTTGTGATCCAAAAAATAACATTGAAAGGTTCTGAAATATCTGATGGCACTAAATAACTCCCTATAATCTCATAAATTACTGGTATTATATTCATAATACTCAAAAAAAATTATGCATTTCGTCAATAAACACCACCATGAATCCCTCTTGAAACTAAATAAAATTAACTGATCTTTCCCTTGAACTCAACTGGGGATTTTGTAATATTGAACAAAATAAAAATAAATTCATAATCCCTATAATATTATTTAAAAGTAATCTTCAAAATATCCACATCCTTCATCCAATATTATTATATCTTGGACAAAATATTTTAGAACTATATAGCACTTATAAGATGATAGAATATATCATTAATCTATGAAAGTGGATAATAGTCCATCACTATCACATGGTTTATGCAACATTAGTCAATAGAAAACATAGATTTCCATATACCTTGTTCTCAAATATAACCATTCACCCTAAGGAGACATGCTATACTAAATAAAACCTCATTGAAAAAGATCATCAATCTAGATATACAGCTCTTTTAACTTGGAGGAAATCATCCTATATAGTGAAATCAATATTTAGGAGACACCAAGATGAAACTATATAATAAACATGATATCTCATCAAAGCTGTAGCGCCACATTCAATTCTATTTATACATCATGGTACTTTTCTACAAACATAGATTGTCTCTATAAGCATCATATAATGTATCATGACTCTTAATGTATTTAATAATATCTCACACCATATATAACCATTCCATGATAAAGATGATTTCATATAGTTATATCTGCAAACATAAGAATTGTCCTCATGAATGATACTTCTATAGCATCATATCACAATCTGTTCACACATAATACAAGATAATTTATCATCAAAATGATGTTGTAAATACAAATGTCACTATAACCCTATCTACATTAACCCTAAAAGAATTAAATAAGGAAATTTCAATGAAGGAATGTGTAGTTACTTAATCAAACAAGGCCCACACACAAGTAGAATACTAATAGATAACAGCTTCAATAACATATAACTAACCCAATGATAGAAACTCTAATAAATGGATCTTACCACATATGGATCTATATCCTCTTTATCCGAGACAATAAACACCTTCAAGAACATTCTATACTTTTTAAACCCCATGAATTTGTGAATTTTTATTTTTGAATTAATACAACCTCTTTGATATTTTCCATTTCATGTATACTAAAAATAGATTATTTTATATTAAATTAGTATGTTTGGCTTACATTATACTAAACACCAAGTTAATCATGAACTAAATTCTACAAAATTTTTATCATTCTCTACACAAAGAAACTGGGGTTATCTTGCACGCAATAATGACATTCCTTGACGGCTTGTGCAACACTCATGACTGAGTTTTACCAAAAAACAGTATATTACTAAAATATTATAATTTATTATAATAATATATAAAATATAAGTTAAATTAGAGTTTATTAATTGATATAACTAATATATAAAAATATATTATTTACACAAATACAAGATGAATTCATAGGATACAAATTAAATAAAAATCAATATGAAAGCTAATTGAATGTAAATAAAGATATTAATAATATTATGCTCACAAAGAACATTACCCAAATATATTAAATTAATTAAAATTACATAGTGGTAATAATTTATAATATACTTTATATAATCGATCAAATATTTTTGATATCTATTCAACAGATTTTACAAACATAAGATTAGAAAAAACCCAATTTGTGCTTAAAACCTTTTTTTTATTTTATCCGCCTTTTAATGGAGAACCCATTTTGAATCCATGATATGGAAAATTAATTGATTTAATAGGTAAAAATAAACACTATATTTGGAATTGAGACATAAATAATATGTTAGGATAAATTTTTGGTATTTGTTTGTAAGGTTTCAGTTTTTTAATCAATAGTTAAAAATACTAGATTTTAATTCAAAACTACTTTACCAAATTATTTATTTATATATTAATTACATATTAAATTGGTTTAAAAGTTTAATTACATATTTTAGTTATCTATTAATACAAATTAGGTCATTAAAAAAATTTCACATTGAAATTGGATATGTAAATATAGAAAATGTTTAATCATTTTTACATTAAAAACCCATCAATGAGATTAATTTTAAATTAATTATTACCACTTATGTGATTATAATTTGGAAAATTTTATTCCATATTTGGAATAATAATAATATCTAATATCTAATAGGTCAGCTTAGTTTTTGACCAAATATTATTGAATGTAATTAAAATTAATTTCGTCGATTAAGGTAAAATTAAGGTTAACCAAAGACTAAACATTATATTTAAGACTCAAAAGGAACTAAAACCATATAAAAGATAAAATTTATGGAAATATTTAGACCCTATCCTACCTTTTATATACTTTTTTCGATTATTTTATACAATTTAAACATGAAAAATGTGGGTGTAATTCTTTCTTCAAATATTTACAATAGTGCCACTCCTCCACCATAGAAGGCATCCTCCATCCTATATACTTACACCTATAAAGAACATTGGGTCAACCAAAATACACATATATAATATCAAAAAATCACAAAATTTATCCAATAATCATCCCATTGGAAATAAATCAATCCATGAAAGCCTTTCGGCTGAAGCCAAAAAAAAGTTACCTGATTATGAGTTAACATCTTCACTCAAGCTCCTTTCATTTATTGTCTTTCTACACCCCATAAAATTTATTTATTACGATATTGTATAAAAAATAATGTATCCTAAATATAATAGTACGTTGTTATGCTAATGGTATAACCTACACTTACACACACCTCTATATAATTTGTAACGAACATACTATTTATGTGTATGGGGAAGTATTGCCTCACTAAACGATGATTGTTCATTTTTCATTTACCTTTTGTAAGGGTAGAAATTATTACGAAAAAATATTTATATATTTCATTCATTATATTTTTTTATCTAGGTTTGTTAATTCCTTTTACAACACTTTCCTTTTTTACTTTCCAGTTGGTGTAAAAATGATAATTTTGTTTGAGGAAGTGTGGACTATCGCCCCCTCAAAGTGATGTGATTCATTGAAACACTACATATAATTTATTAATGATGGGTTTAGTTAAATAATATGATATAAGTAACATTATAATTCTAATTGAATGATATTATATACATATATACATATATTTCATTTTCATTCTTTCTTTCATCATGATAATAAAAATGGAAACAACATTCATATATACGTATGACTTACCATCTACATGAAAAAAGTATTCTATTTAATATTTCTATATTATATAGATTATTATTATTGAATTATAGTGAACATAAAATATATTTATATCAGTTATTTTATTCCAAAATCATTATATAATTATAAGTACCAAACTTATAAAAAATTAAGACACATGCAAAGAACAATGTGAATATTACTTGAAGTGAAACATTAACATAGGAATGTAAAAAAAAGTATAATATAAATTAAATATAAAACAATATATTATATTAGATATAAGAATATAATTTTTTAAAATATTAATAATAATCTTAAATTTATTATTTAGGAAAATTGTACGAGTACAAAGATATTCAAGACATAATGGAAGGGAATTTCATCTCAATTTTATTTCTATGACATACATGCCTTAATAACCACTAAATTATTTTTTATGGTGTATGTGATTCCCATTAATTTATTATATGTAGATTATACATAAATTTATTTTTATTAAAATATCCATGTTATGATCTTTCGTTCATGGTGTTTATGTTTCAAATGTTACCAAATTGGTGAGAATGTTTTTTTCTCAATTTTCCTTCATTGGGACACATGTTTTTTTATACACATACATTTTTTTAAGATCACCATAATTTTATATAAAAATTAATATAATGATTATAATTATTTTCATTATATTTATGAACATAATTTAATTTAACATTCTTACATGAAGAGTATGATCCCATGTTACCTAGTGATAAGAGTTTATTGAAACAATGTCATCGCTTTTAAAGATTGTCTAGGATTATGATTTAAATAAAAAAATTCATGATGCATCTATCATGAAAACTCATGAGTTTTCATGATAGATGCATATACCACGATGTATTAGTACCATTATCCCACTATTTGGTACTTATGATAAAGTTTTTGTGTAAATTTTAATTTTCTATCTCTTCCATCGAAAATCAATTGTACTCAAAAATTATGTTGAAAAAAATTCAAAATATCATTGAGTCGTATTTTCTAGGAAAAAGTATTTTCAAAAAATATTTATAGTTTTCAATGCTTCTTTTATTTTTTTTTAAATCTATGTTCAAATAAAAAAATTTGAAAAGATTTTATTCTTTAAAAAGTGTTTTTCAATGAAGAAAGGATATTTTCCCCCATAATTATTTCTAAAATATCATTATAAATTATTTCCCATATAAGATAATGTTCGTTAGTGTTACTCATGCCTTTTTTTGGAAATGATTCAGTTATTCCATTCATATTCTTCTTATTAATGGTTAATATTTTTGTGGGATGATATTTATGAAACCCTTTTCTCATTCATGACATATATGCTTTTGAAACCTGATTCTATTCAAGGGTGGGGATTATGAGTCCTACCACTTTTATAAAGGTAATGATATGATTAAATATTCATGATACTCATCTAATTTCTTGGGTTAGGATATGATTATTGTTTATAATATTGTGGAACTCTTATGTATTACTTTGTTATATCATGGATTTAATCTGTATCTACCTCCAATGAATTGGGTAACGATGGATGAATCATGGGTATGTATGTTATGCATTAAAATTATTTCATCTTAATAATGTTATTCATGATCTTGATTACATGTTCAAAATGTTATGCATGTATCTTTTTTTCTTTTTTCATGTGATTATATGTAGGTATCTAGTTGTGTGTCTTTATGATTATGTGTGATCTGGAATAAATTTTCATAATGTTATAAATGAACCTTATTACGTGGTCATAATATTATTCATGGTCCTAGTTGAATTTCCATATGTTTATGCATGAACCTGACTACATGTTCACAATGTTACGAGTTAACCTTCTACATGTTCATATTGGTATGAATGGATATGGTTTCATGTCCATAAGTTTATGCATGAACCTTTTTACAAGTTCACAATTTTATATGTGATCCTGATTACAAGGTCACAGTTTTATGAATGAACCTAGTTTCATGTCCATAAGGTTATGCATGAACGTAATTACATGTTCACAATGTTATGCATTGAACTGACTGCATGTCAACACATTGAAGTGGGGGCATGATTTCATTCCCATAACATAATGAGTGAAACTAATTCCACTTATATGATTGCACAGTGTTATAAACAAATTTGAATTCCAAATATTCTATGAATTATTCATAGTTTTTGATTTCTTGACATCTGCTCTTAATTCTATTAAGATCTTTTTTTGAAGAGGATGGTGCCTTGTCTAGAAAACCAAGGCACAAATATTATAAAATAAAGAGATTACAAAAGTATAAATGATGAAAACATATTACAGTCCTTATTATAAAGATGTAGTAAATTAGTAGGATGATTTTCTAGCAAAGTGATATTTTGATTGATCCCCTTATTGGTAGGGCCATCAGCAACCATGTTGGATCCACGATAAATATGAGTGATGATGAAGTTGATGTCGGGAAGTGTGTGAGTGTCATCCATCAAACCTGTTCTGATTGACCATTAAAGGGTTATAACACCATTTCATATCACCTATATGAGTGTCGTTGAGTCTCTATTGATCTAGAGGTTTTTTCAACCAAGAATTTTAGAAAAAATGTACTGAATCATACTCATCAACTCCTCCTCTAAAAAAATAAGAAAAGGAATAAATACCATAAAATTTTCTCTGGATCTGACCATGACTATTTCTAATGATGGAACAATAGACTACATGGCCTATATCTCCTTTGAATAATCCATCAACATTAACCTTAATCCATCTAGGGAATGTAGCACACCAGAAATAATCAAAGGTGTGGTGGGGTTGGCAGAAGTTTCCATCAACATGAAGACATCCCATAATGCTATAATAATTCCCTATGTTGTTCTAATTTCTATTTTGGATCGAAGAAGCTTAATGTATAGCAATAAGAATACACATTAGATCTACATTTTTTCTAAATAATCAATTTTTATGAATAATATAATTTCTATTATAATAGATAACATGAAGAACCTCAAAAACATTAACATGAAAAAGGTTCTTAATCTATTGAGAAGTATTTGTATCCACCCATATCTTTAGTTGAGATTTTATAGAATAAAAATTCAAAAATATGAAGTCAAAGATGTTAAACACATAGTTCCAAAGAGAAGAAGTAGTGGAAAAAAAAAGAAAGGGGTGGTTTGTATCATCTCTGTTTTGATTAAAGAGGCTACATTTAGAGCAGCGTTTAATTCCATGTAATTAGTGGTGATCACGCATGGGGAATTTATTGTGAGTTAGATTCCAAATAAGAGTAAGTCTATATGTTTTGATCAAAGGTTTATCAATGTTTTTATTCCAACAAATATGACTTTCCATGTTATAAATAGAGTGGTTGTAAATGCTTTTATAATTGAGTATACCATTGTGATCAGATTCCCAATTTAAGAAATCATCATTATTAGAGAAAGGGTAGTTGTTAATTGAATTCATAATTGTGTTAGGGAGGTGATAATTTAGGGAATTAATAACATAACTGATTGAAATGGTGAAATTCAGAGGTCTTTGGTCAGGAGGGACTATAGAGATTACACAAGAACTACTCTAATAATCCAACCAGAAGTTCGTAAAAGAATATCTTGAGACCATACATTTTGCATTGTTCATAATAGAAGAAAAAAATTTCATTATGGATGGATAAATAGATTAGGTGTGAAATTTTTTGTTTCCTTTCATATGTTACTCATGGAATATATATTTTATTAATGCAATGGAGTAAGATTTATTGTAGTGAAGATTCACTGTGATCCTGTCTTAAAGAGCCTCATTGAAGTACTTACGATTTTTTATTTTTATACCATCATTTTCAATGGGTCTGCAATAGGTCGACCAGGGTATGGTTAAAAGATTCATTTCTATAGTGTTGCCAGTCCAAATGAAAATTTTTATTGATATTTTATTATTTTTTATTAGACTAGAAGGCTATTTGAAAACTATCATAGAGGAAACTAATTTTGAAACAATAATATATTTGACAAGGCATATTCTAACCACCATGGATGGAGCATTCCCTTTCTAAGAGGATAACTGGGTAAAAACATTGTCATAAATAGTAGAGAAATGATAGGATTTCAGTTTCACTAAATGATTGGGACACCTATGCATGTAAAAGGTAGAGATTCCTCTTTAATACCAATGTAATTTATAATATTAATATTCATGTTTGGGGAAAAGGTTTTTTTTCCAAAGTAGATAAAAGATGTGTTCTAGCTAAAGTCTTTCCCAGAAATATCCTCATAGTCTACGGGAGCATTTTGGGGTTTTTAATGTATCTTTTATCACCATGAAGAAAAATAATAATGTCTTCAGCATACAAAAGGTGTGTGGGGGAATTAAAATTTCTTGAATCATGAATATGATAGAGTTTGTTATGATCAACAATAAAAGTGTATAAGTGCCTAAGATAGTCCCCCATAATAAGGGAAAGGGTGGTAGATAGGGGTAACCATATATAACTCCTTTGGTGTATTTAAAGAATCCCCTAGGGTAGATGTTGGAATGAATTGAAATGGAGTCTGTGTTGAACAAATTTATGATAGTAGTGATAAAGGTGTTATTAAAAGCAAAAGAATGAAGCACCTAGAATATGAATCTCCAATACATGGAATCAAAATCTGTTTTATAACCAATGTAATGGAAATATTACCAACTATGATAGATTTGTTAAATGTTTTAATGATATCTGAAGGAATACATATTAAATGTTGAATTGATCTACATTTAATAAACCCTAATTGATTCTGGGAGACAATTTTTTTAGTGATAGTTGAAGGTTAGTTAGTAATGATTTTTTTGATAATTTTATAATATCTATTAATTAGAATAATGAGACTAAGCAAGTGAATTTATTAAGAATTGTAAACATTAGGAATTAATGAGAGGAATTGAGAATATAGGGAATGAGGGTGAACAAAATTAGTGAATTTTTTTTTTAGAAGTTGGAAACCTTCAAAATTGGATGATGTCCTAATACTATTGAATGAAGCCATTGTTGAATCCATTAGGACCAAGAGAACTATGAAGATTAAGACTAAAGAAGTTTTTGTCATCCTTTTTTACCACCATAGGTATCATCTTAGGCAATATGCCCTTGTAATTATAACGTTCATTAAAGATAGATTCAAAATAAGAGACAATTTGATTATAAATATCATCATCATTGTATAAAAGTATATCTCCGTCTTTTATAGAGGAATGAAGTCTACTTTGTTTTCAAGCAGTTTGAAGAGAGTTATAGAATTTAGTTTTTATATCATCATCAGATAGTCATTTAACATTGAATTATTGTTTCTTCATATTATCCTAAAAAGTGCATAGAGAATTGAGCTTATCCGAGATATTGAATTCCTAGTTTATATCAGTGCTGATGTTCGATCTAGTAATATGGTTTTGAATTTGATTATATTTATTCTCAAGAATAAGTATATCATTTTTATTTTTTTGTCATGAGAGCTAAACCAAATATTGATAATCTTTTTAAGAGGTTTTAATTTTACAGTACAAGAAAAGGAATCAATGAAGTGTTTCATGGAAATCAAAAAATTCTCGATGGTGTCACTGAATTATGTGTCAGAGTACTTGGAATTATTAATCCTGAATGGAAGAGAGAGTTTCATAGTTTTGGTGGAGACTTTAACCAAAATATGGTGATGATCCATGTGAAGCTTGTCGAGGGTGGTGATGGAGATGTTGTCCCATTTATCTAAATAATCTACATCCATGAAAGCTATATCCAATTTGGTCAAAACCTTTAAACTAATGTGTTTTCTATACCTAGAGTATTTGGCACATGTGATATTAATTTCAATAAGGTTATTATATTAAATTGAAGTTTTAAAATATCATGTGGGTATCATGGCATGATATGGTCCAATTTTCTCAAGTGAATTGATAATTTCATTACATTCATTGGTTACAAACAATGGTGTGTTAATAAAAGAAGCTATATAGTAAAGGTCATCCCATAGGGGCCTCTGATCTTGATATCTATTCATTGCATAAATAAATGAGCAGAAGAGGTGAGTACCATAAAAAAATCACAAGTGATGCCTCATTCTGAAATGTTAGAAATGTCATCATTTTGGATGGAAGACTGTGAAAAGATCCAGAGAGAATAAAAATATGGGGAGTTTTTTTGTGGATTCAATAAATTAGTCACAATATTGACATAAATGATGGTATTTAGAAGAATAATTGACTTTAGGTTCATAAATAGAAAACAAATATTGAAAGTGGGTGTTGATCATTCTTAGGATCATCCAATATTTACTATAATCTATAATATCCAGGGTATGATATTCAAATGTTATATTAAACTTCCATACACATTCGGTCATGTTATGCTTAGACATTTACTATATTTAACATTATTGAGAATCTACAATCACTGCTTTCTTATGATTTCTTTCCCCGTGTTATGAAAAAATGTTTTAGGAAGAAATAGGAGAGGTGGAAATCTTTATTGGAGTTGTTGAAAATATTTAATTAGGATAAATATTTGTGTCTTCATGTTTCCAAATACACTAAACTATTATGGTCCCCGAGAATGAATTTTTGAAATGTACTATATGTTTATTTAAAATGATGTAATATCCATGTATGTTATATTTGGGTATATTTAATACTTTTTTTACATATTGATGAGGAACATCAGGGGGCTTTCAAATGAATTCACTATCCCCTGTCTTCTAAAGAAATGTTGGAGCACCCCATTACTGAAAAGTCCTCAAATCGCATTATTTTAACAAATGATCATAAAGAGGGTCTCCAGCTAAATTATGATTATCGAGGAAGGCCATTAGATGAACTCAAGATCTAAAAACAGACAAACCACTACCAATCTTCTAGAAGGGACTTGAGAACATATATCCTCAAATAAATGTGATGAATAATTATGGAAATAAATCTTATCAGTCTAAATCTAAATATAACCATGAAACTAAGAACATTAGGACATATTCCTACTATACAGAGTGTCCAAGTGACTCCCCCCCTACAAAAATCATGTTATATGAGGAACCCCTCAACAACCTCTACCCTTTCATACACCTCGAGATATGTTGAAAACATTAACATTATGATGTGGAACTAGATATAAGGATGAAAAGACTCTGTGAAACACGTTTTTATAGAATAAAAATCTTTTATGAGTTATGAATCATAATTCAACCGCTTAATATATAATATTTTGAACCCTTTCACATTATAATTCCACTGGGGGAGAGTATGAATCTCTAACTAATATGCATCCTTCATGGTTCAAGATCGAAACCCAGCCTAAAATTAATCACATAACTTATCCCATGAAACATTCAACTATATGAGATAATTTAGGAATAAGAACCAACACTATCATGATTCCATGTGAAATATCATCAAAATAAATGAAATTGGGTGCTCCCTTTGATCATGGATTGAATAAAAGGAAATCCCCACATCCTTCAATTGAGACTTAGTCTATGTATTCAAAATGGATCCCACAAACATCTCTAGACTATTGAAATAAAACATTTTGAGTATCCTACACCAATAAATATTCATTTTTAATGTCTAATCTATGTGTATCGGGTAGAACATCATACTGATCATCTTTAACAAAAACTTGATAAATATGTAGAGAAAGAGCCATTCTGATAAAATAAAAAATTTTAGTGAATGTTTAGCCTGATTTATGGAAAATTTATGGTCAATCAATTAATATTCATAAAAATTCAACTTTTTACCCAATTTTAACACATTCATAAATAATAATGATGTGTGATCCTTATCAAGGTATCTAACCTACAAGTAGAATCACTTGGATAAGTACATTCAGTAATTGTAAAGGTCATTGTGTTGGATTATAGGCTTACCTAAAGCCACATTTAATAGCTGGTGTCTAATTTTTAAAGCACATATTAAGTTCCACTATTGTTTTTTTCCCTACAAACCCATGAAATCCTCAATATATAAAAGATCCATCCAACCACCCAACATTTAGATTTAATACCACTCTATCATGACGCACCTCCACTACATCTCCTCACGGGTAGGTAGTGAAGATAGTCATGAACTCCAAAGTGTGCCTATAGTATACCATAAGATATCAAAATAATTGATGTTATAAAATGAATAAAATTGGAAGGAATTAAACTCATTATATAAATTTTATAGATAACATACAATATGAGATCCACCAATCAATATCATTACATAGATTATCAAATAATCTTAATATATGAGAATAATACCATTAAAAAAGTTATGAACTATAAATACTAAAAAAACTCATATACATTGACCATGAAAATCCAACAACTCATGAGAAACTCCATGAAATAGAAGATTATAGCTCAATCACCAATAACTACTATGGATATAAAAAATAAAATATATATATTTGGGTTGAGAAAAAAGGTATACATTGTTGGATTCTCCCTAAAACCTCTCATGAAAATGTTAAATAATTATACTAAATCTAACAGAATATCCAAATTAAACAAACTTATTATCTATGAAGGTAAAACCATATCCCATCCTCACCAAATCTAGTTCACCAATTAATTCATAGAAGGTATTCATTTGATATCAAAAACATATACATATGAATGGAACCTTGCATCCACTTCCCATATAGTTATTCACTCTTTTCCCCTACATTGGGTGTTTTGTGCTAAATTCCCTTTAATAATCTATAATACAACCCATTCATATATATCATAATCATATAATAATTTAATCATATATATCATATAGCTCATCACATCATCATCATCTTTATCTCAGGCATATCCATTTTTTATGTGTTAAATAATGTACAACCCTTTTATCATGAAATAAACTTCAATCCATCCCTCCCTTGTAGGTAAAACAATAGAAAAAATAAACACTATATATAGAATATAATTATGTGTTATAACCACACACTTCTAAAACTCATACACACTTTTATAGTAATACTACGAGCTATCACATCCCATATAATAACATATCTTATAAATTAATACATCACATCTAGGATTTATCTCACTATCATGATATGTTTAAGGTAGACCCTATAAATTGGAGAAAACCACCACCTCTACCCTCACTAACGTGGATGTTGGGAAACATTACCATACCCATAACAATTAGCCATCATCTTTCAACATGAATTGTGTGCTAGAACATTTTAAATTATTAAATATAATGTATTTATATTGTATAACCAAAATTGTGGGAATATACCTAGATTTAGACACAACTGAAACTAATTTCCCACACGACAACGTATTTCCAATACTGAGGTGTATGGTTTGTTTGATTATAATGATAACAAAAGAGGGTATGGATGGGGTTAATTGTGATTCTATACAAAAATTCACTGATTAAAAACAACACTCTTGATATGAAATGTATCTTATTTAGGTAATTTCATCGGTAAATATAGAGAATAGAAGAGCACAACACTTTTTTATAGTGGTTTAGGTCCCATATTTCTCTAGTATACTCCACCAATGCTCTCTCATTGGGATTGATGATTTTCACTGATAAGTCCATTTACAAGGGACTTTTAAAACTGTGTATAGCTAGTTGATAAATTTACAATAATAATTTTAAAAATCCTTATAGTTGCTTCATTTGGAACCATAAATCCCTCGATTAGTCTAAGAAGGTAATACTCCTTCACCACCACGACTGATTCTGAGCAACCAATAATCTAATAAATCAGTAAAGATTGATTTTATTTGCGAAAAAAATTTCATTCACAGTTTCTGTATAAAACAGTATGATGTAATTTATCTTCAATATAGTACATCAATAATAAAATAATCTATAATATTTTTACAAGTTTTCTTTAAACAACAATAGTGAAAACACTATACAGAAATATAAATATGTATTTTTCAAAATAATTTACTCTGAAAATTTATTTTTTGAAATTATAGAATATGTAATAACAATATATAGTCGTAGTGACAACAATAGTAGTGAGGTTTCCAGATAGATAAAAACCTATAGGTCACCAAAGCGTATCTCTGAATGAAGAAATCCACCTTAATTTACAATCCCATAGAATTTTATTTTCTATGAATATATGTTTACTCCTCTAGAAGAAAAATATCTTCAATATATATACTGATGGTCGAACAGTTCTACATAAAACCAACCCCATAAATATTTCATAATATATCATAAATATTTTAATTCATATCATTCATTGAGTGTCATTACATCCCTTTGAAAAATCTATTTTTCAATCCATTGATTAAGAGAGATTGAATAGACTATAAAACAGATTTAAATGGAAATTTAATATTGGAAAGACCATATTGAAAATATAGATAATTTCTTTAATTTAATACTCTTTCATTGACTATTCAAATGTAGTTTCCATTCCCATATTGAAAAACTCAAAATGTCGGGTTTAAAATGAATGGTTGACATCAATAGAATGATTGATGAACTATATGTTTTTTTCTAAATGTATGGTTTCTTTTCCAAAATTAATATTATTGATCCATACCTTTCCAAAAGCGTATGGAACATGATATATATGTTTTATTCAAAATGTAGGGTTTCAAAACCATACATTGCGCTTACAAACATAGGTTATGTACACTATTTGTAAAATAATATCAAACACATCCAGAATACATAATCAATTTTTCTCTCATAGATTAATTTCCTATATGTGGTTCAAGAATAATAATTGTTCTAACAATTATTATCATCCTTGATATTCACATCAAAGAAAATATAATAGAAACATAAATTTGGGTGTTTGTGGGATTCAAAATAAAAAAACTAATGAAATTTTTGAATCAACACATGAAAAAAAATCTCCCCCATTTTGATGATCACGTAATCCGTAACACAAACCATGAAATAGTTATTGAAACTGTAACAATTTTTAGATGATGAAATATACACCAACATGAATAAATAAATTATATAAATTCATTTATCGACTTTCATATGTATATGAAATTTTATATATAAATATCTTTTATAAACATTTAGTATTTCATGTAAACTTATCCTTTATTATGACATATAATATTATAATTTTTTTAAAAAAAATTTCTTAATAAATACAGTAATAAAAACTCCCCCTATATTGAAGATTCCATTCAATAAATAAAATTATTTAATCAATGAGTGATAAAAATATGTATGATATTATTTAATTATTAATAATGGTTTTCATTAAATGTATTAAGCTATTTAATTCTTGTCATCATGATAAAATATTTAAAATTAGTCCTTCTAAGGCATAACTTTGTCGTAAAATATATTTAATGAATTAAATATTAAAAAAACGATTTTAATATTCCATTAATGAATAGAACATTGTAATATATTTAATATAATTATTTACTACTTACAGTAATAGACAAAAGTTTCCTTGTTTAATGAATTTATGATATTTAAACAATAAGTATATTTAAGTATGATATCTATAATATATTTAGAAAATAAATTACAAAATAACTTATAGCTCATATTTTTACAAATCAAAATGTTTTCACATATAAGATATATTATAATAATCTATTGGTATAAATAATGGTTAGGGTATTTAGGTAGTTTTATAAGGATCATATAAAATTACATAACATTGAACCTTTTCACATAAATCTGCTAAAATATTAGAAAACTTTTCATTTATATTATAACCAACTTCTAACCATTGATACAACGAATAGGATGAACACTGTTAAACAAGAAACACATTTTAGTCCTCATGATCTGACTTAGTAATAGTTTCATTTTTGAGTATGACCATCTGAATTAAAATTTCAACATTAAATGTATTAGAGGCTTATTTTTAAATTGAACATTCATTCACATTCTGATACCCCCATTGTAATTTATCATTTTTTGAAAGAAAAAATTTTTGTATTTCTTCATATGAATTTCTAGAGGAATTTTGATTCATATATAGATTCTCATTTTCATTATTCAAAATACTCAATATAAATAGAAACACTTTATATGAAAATTTACCTTTATGAATCTGAGAAAAATAAACTTCCTGTTCATTATAAGCATGATCTTATTTTTCCTTTTTAATAAAATTTCAAATGAATCATTAAAAACTGAAATCAACTATTATTTTAATATATTAGAATAAGGATAAACTCGAGTTTTTATTTGAGGAAAAATTTACTTTGAACATTCAGTTCAAATCACATCATTTAAATCAAAATAATTTTATAACATTTTAAACCATATATTTAACAGATAATGATGACATAATTTATGTGTTTTGGAGAAGAAGACTATAGAATTTTAAAGAGTGTGATGATATGATTTTTTATGAAAAAATGCAGATGAAGATTGAAATTATAAAGCTAAAAATATAGGATAATAATTTCATAGTTTATAATTTGAAAAGAAATTTTATATAATAATACTATTTTGAATGAAAAATTATTTAAAAAACTAATATCTTCCATGAACATAAACTTAATAAGTTTTATAAAATTGAACATAGAATACAGATTTTTAAAAACCTATTTGACTATTTCAACAATACAATTATCTAAACAAGGTTTTAAGAGTTTAATTTAAAGTGGAACATAGGATTTATAATTATTGGTTTAAATATCTCAACCCCTATATAAAAAAATTAACTCTATAAAATCTAATCTATGAAAATATTATTGAAAGCATCCTAGATTAGATATTCTAGTTCTATGTGTTTTTTTTTCAAGAAATTGGTTCAGAGTTGATCAATCCATTGATAAGATATATGTTTCTATATAATAATTAGACAAAAACATTAATATAAATATGTAGTTCAATGTTATATTCCTAAAAACAAATTGAACACCTCTAGATTTTTTAATGTTTTTTTTAATAAATTTAATCGTTATATATTTTTATTTTCATACAACACTAAAAATCTATCATTTTATATTAGGGAACTATGTTTTGATTGAATTATACACAAAACTAAGTTAATTTTTCACTATAAAAAACATATATTTTATCCTTATCTATATGGAACCCTGAGGATAGCTTGTGTTAATCACAATTAATTTCTACAATGGCTTCAATAACTTGCATGACCACGTTTTACAGAACTATAATAATTTTTTAAATTACTATCATTTAATATAATGAGATATATCCTAATAGTTAAATTAGAAATTATGAATAGTATCAAATAAATTAGGAAAATTCATTTTTTCAGAAATATTATATGAATTCATAGGTTTTTAATTAATTATAAATCGATATGAGAACGAATGAATATAAAGAAAAATATTATAATTTTTAAGGTCTCAAAGTTATTTTACCCAAATAAATTTTATTAAATTACAATTATTTAGTGATGATAATGTTATAGATTTTTTACATATATAATAAAACATTTTTTGTATTAATCCACTAGAGTTTATAGACATAAGATACAAAAAAACCCAATTTTAAGGAAGAAAAAATATATTGTTATAAAATTTGTCTTGCCGCTTTTTAATTAAAAACTAATTTAATATCCAATATTTGGCACCTTTAAAAAAATTATATGTAAAACTACACTTAATAATTAAAATATTAGCATAAATATTAGGTTGGAATAATGTTTTTTTATTTTAATGTAAGGTTTCGTTTTTTCTTTATTAGTTAAAAATAATGAATTTTAATTCAAAACTGTTTTTTCATTTTATTTACTTATAAGGTTAAAATATATTTTAAATTAGTTTAAAATTTTAATTTGATAACATATTTATAAATTACT
The DNA here is from genome assembly GCA_963277665.1 of Viscum album. Lineage (NCBI taxonomy): Eukaryota > Viridiplantae > Streptophyta > Magnoliopsida > Santalales > Viscaceae > Viscum > Viscum album. The sequence goes on from OY728125.1 coordinate 212,192,581, forward strand.
ATAATTTATGTCCTTGTATATAATTTAAAATTTAAATTGGATAAATAAATTTTGAAAACTTTTGATCATTTTTACTTTAAAAACCCATCGGGTCATCCTGTCAGTGGGATTAATTTTAATTTAATTTTTTCCACTTCTGCAAATAGAATTTGGAAACATGGATCCCATATTTTGAATAAAAATAATTTATAAAACCTAATATGGTTAAAATGAAATCAAATAAAGTATTTTTGAAAATGATTTAAATTAATTACAACTATTAAGAGAAAATAAGCTTAAGAAATCCTTAAGCCATAAATTTAAGACCAAAACGAACTATAAACTTGTCCAAAATCCATTTTTAGGAAATTATATACCCACTAATTTCCAATTATTTTGGTTCTCTGTTTCATATGACTTTTTTTAGGAAACAACTTGGGTACAAATAACTTGTTTCAAAAATTCCATGTATGTCCATTCCCTTCCCTATTAAATGTCACCACCTCTCGATCTACTTTATTACTCTCAAACCACTTTGCTTCATCCATTGTATGACCAATAAATTTCAAAAAATCACTCCATTCTTTTTATAAGCCTTCTCTTGGTCATAAATCCATCCAACTACGCCTTTTGGCACAAACTAAAAGGAGTTACCCGATTAAGAGGTAACGACTTACCTCAAGCACCTTTCTTTTATTTCCATTATCCACCCCTATAGTATATTTATAAAATATTTGATTATAAATATTATTTTAAATATACATGGAATGTTTATGCTAATATTTGGACCTATCCATAAGCACAATTCTATCTAATCGATAACGAGGATACTATTTACGTGTACTGCGATCTACCGTATCACTAAATGATGATTGCTCATTTTTCTTTTACCACCTATCATGGTGGAAATTATAATAAAAAAACTATTAATATATTTAATATGATATATTTATTAGGTATTTAATATATTTTATCCTTTTAAAACACATATCTTTTTTACTTTCGATTTGGTATGAATATGATAATTTCATTTGAGCATGTACAGACTACTGGCCCGTCAATGTAATGTAATTCATTCACACACTAAATGAAATATAATAAAGATGGGTTGAGTGAAATTATATGATATATATAAAATTATAAATCTAATTTAATCATATTATATACGTTTATACATATATGTAATTTTCATTCTTTCTTTCAATATGTTATTAAAAACGGAAACAACGTTCATGTGAACTTATGGCTTATCATATCCATGAATGATGTATTCCATTTCGTATATCTATATTCAATAGAATATTATAATAAAAATATAATTCATATAAATTATATTTATATCATTTTTGAAATTCTAGAAATCCTGTAATAAGTATAAAGACCAAATATATAAAAATTTAAGACACACGCAACGAACAAAGAGAATATTACCCGAAGTGAAGCATTAAATTTGTATTGTTAAAAAGCAGGAAATATAATGTCATAATAAATCCATATATGGTATTAGATATAATAATTTGGTTCTAGAAAATTTTTATAATTAATTAATATTTGTTATTCTAGTGGTTTGAATGGGTACTACGAAATTCAAGACACAATGTAAGGTAACTTAATCTAACTTTTTATTTCTATGAGATACATGATTTATTCACTACCCATTCCAATTATGTGGAATGTATAATAAAAATGGGTTTATTAAATTATTATTATAATTAAATATAATTGTATTTAAAAATACTTTTTATTTAATTTATTTCATGGGTTTTATGTTTCAAAAGTTTCCAAATCGGTAAAATAGTTTTGTCTCAATTTTCCTCCTTTGAGACTCACATTTGATTATGAACCTAAATTCTACTTTGAGGTGTATATACTTTCTTTTAGATTTTATATAATGGAACTAATTATTTAAATTTGATTTTAATCATAATTTTATTTCTTTTTATTACTTGGGGAGTATTATCCAAAGTTACAATGTGATAATAGTTTATTAAAATAGTGTCATCACATTTCTAGATTGATTATGTTTATGCTTTATTAGATGAAATATAATATTCCATATCTCATGATAACTCATTAGTTTTCAATATAAAATGTTTATTCATGATATATCCATGTATTAGTACCATTTTTCACTCTTTGGTGCATAATATAATTAAGAAAATGTTTTTTTGGAAAATTTGACCATTTTTCTCTCTTTATTTAGAAATATATTTTATTTCAAAAAAAGGTTTTCAAAAAGGTTTTCAAATGACCTTATATATCATTTTATGGGATAAGATATTTTAAAAGCCTTATAATATTTTAAAATATTCCTTTAGAAATTTCTAAATGCTTTTTAAAGAAAAAGGTTTTCATGAATCATGAATGTTTAGGAAATATTTTATAAGTTTTCAAGAATTCATTATATATTTTCAATTAAAAAGGATTCCAAAAGAGTATCACATATTTATTTATAAGTTTTAATATTTATTTTCAATGAAATGGATTTTAATAGATATTATGTTTTAAAAGGGAATATTTTGTAATGATGAAAGGATATTTTCCTTAGGAAATTTTTTCAAAATATACGTCAAAATTATTTTCTGTCTAAGATAACATAAATTGATATTAATCATGCGATTATAATAAATGATATAATGTTTAAATTCATATTATCTCTATCAATGGTTTAAGTTTTTATTTCACGATGTTTATGAACCCAATTTATCATACATGATTTATATTCATTTGAAACAATATTATTTTGATGGGTTATGCATTCTTGAAGTAATTAAGAAAACCTATATCTTTTCGTAGTCTATGATTTGATGAAATGATAATGATAACCATTTAATTTCTTGGGTTATGATTGGGTTTTTATAAAACCCATATACTTTTTATGGTTCATGATATGATGAATGTCTTAATTATCTTCATTCACGTGTATGAAAAATTTTATTATGAGATGGGTGGGTCCTATATCTCACCCCAATTCATTTGGTAATGATTGATGAATTATGGGTATGTATGTTATGTGTGAACCTAATTTCATGTTTACAATTTTATGCATGAAACTGAATACATTTTCAAAATGTTATGAATGTACCTCATTAAATGTCCATAATTTTATGAGGGAATGTAATTAAATGTTTACAATGTCATATGTATACCTTATTACAAGTTCAAAATATTATGAATGGACCTAGTTTCATGTTCATAAGTTTATGTATGAATGTGATTAAAAGTACCCGATATTATAGGTGAACTTGATTAAATGTTGAAAATGTTAGGAATGATCATGGTTACCTATCCATAAGGTTATTTGTGATCCTGATTACCTATCCACAATGTTATGCATGGACCTAGTTGCATTTACATTATTTTATATGGGGGATGATTTAGTTTTAATAACTTAATGACTGAACATGTTCCTACTTATTTATATCCAAAACATTATAAAAAAATTTGATTTCTATAAAGTCCATTGTGATTCCTATGTTATTATTTCATGACTTATGATCTTAATTATCTCATGATCCATGTATTATGAACTGCCAATCATTATTATGATCTCCTATATACATGGTATGATCTTCAATGGTTATGATCAAGTTACATACCCTTTTTTTCATGTAATTCTTACACATTCCCTTTATTTACAATTATTGGTTATCAAAGCTACCCCATTATCTGGTTTCATTTCCCCAATTTATGAATAAAGGGTTTAGATAGAAGTACTGAAGGTGGATTTATTAATGATATATGTTGGATATCATTCAATAAGATAGAATATTTTGATTCAAATTTTCCAAACACACCAAACTATTATGCTCCTTAGGCATGTATTTTTTTTATATTCTATATTTTCATCTAAAATGATGTAATATCCTTTCATTATAATCATGGGTCGCTATAGTTAGTATCAAAAGAAAGGTTTATTCAACCTTGAAAATGAGAATGAGAAATCATTGGTGAAATACCTAGGTATTTTATTTGGATATGTCTAGGGATGTCTCTAATGATATATATAAGGATTATTTAACATTTTGGGAAATGTTCATGACTTTTTGTAAAGGATACAGTGGTTGGTTTCGTAGAAATAAATCCATATTTATATACTAAAAGATGATGTAGCTCCACCACATATGTTCCCAGGGGTAGCAACTTCAACAAGATGTTATAGGCCTAACTTGGGGTAATATTGTACAAAACAATTGGCCTTGATACACACAATGTTTGAAACTCCCATGGGATATGCGATGGGAACTCACAAACTCTTTACAAACCATCATGGCATATTTAAATATAGGATAACTATGAATAACCATGGATAAACTTAATGTCTCATATATTAATTATGTAGGAACCAAAATCTCATAATCCTATATAAACTTTTTCATGATTATATGGAATCCCATTATGATAAATGTTTATCGCAGTATGCGTTATCATTTTAGTAAATGGAGATAAATTTAAGAAACATGGTTAAAATTAAATTCTTAATATATGGAATGTATGGGATTTATTAAAAATTATTTCCCAAGTGGAAATATCATAACGAGAATCAAGAAGTTGGCATGAGAATTAGTTATACTTCTAAATATATAGAAACCTCAAATAACATGTGAAATGTATTTTATGTTCATCCAGTATTGTTTAAATTAAACATAATTTGCACCATTATATTGGGTTTTAATAACCATAATACATGATTCATATTTCATATTCGCTAAGAGTGGTATTGTGGAATAAGGTGATGATCCCAAAATAATTATTTAAGAATAAGGTTTGATGAATGAAGTATTTACATTTTGTAATTAAAAGATTATGATATATGAATCATGAGATATATAATTATTTTCATTATAAGTTTTCATTATGTATTTGAAATGACATGTTAAATAGTGATTAAGACATAGAAAATGTTTTCAAATAATGGTGATATTTTGATTAAGGGAAGGTAACCCATAATTAATTCCTGACATTTATATCATGATGTTTTGATAAAGATATGGTGGATATGAATAAGTAAATTGGATGGTATAGATTACCTAGTAAATGACTGTTTATAGAGTGTTCTATTTCATCGAATATGTTTTTTACAACTTCTTGGATTTAAATAATATATTTAGTAATAATTGGAGTAAGGAATCATGCATGTTTTGCAAAAGCATTTATGGCAGCTAAGGATATTACCATGTTTCAAGCGAATATGGGATAATTTAATTCACATGTGTGGAATTTAATAATAAAGTGGAACTTTCATATATATGTGGGAAAATGGTTATGATACATTCATGACTATCTTTCTAAATAATTGATTTTTTATCTTTTATAAGGGTTATAAGGTTAACCACTTATGGTATGTTTAAATTAATATTTTTATGAATTTTGTGAGAATAATTTAATATTTTACCATATAAAGTTTTAAGAATATTGGAAAAATTGTTATAAAAATGTCGTGTTTGTGATAACAAATAACAGATGGGATGGAATATCATGGATCTCATGATCTGTTAGTGCTTCAAGAATGAAAAATTCTCCCTCCTTTTGGTAGAAATATGTGAAGTGGATCAGGGGTCAACAAATTGTGTGGTTATCCTAAAATCATTAAAGTATATAATTTCATAAAAAATCTTCAACTTTTGGAAAAATTATCTTGAAACAAAAAATTTTATCATAGTAAATCTTTTACTAATAAATCATATGATACCTTATTTCGTTATTGATTTAAGGATTTCTCATTGTTAACTTTCATATGACATTGTTCTTTATCACTCTCTATTAAAACGTGATTGTCATATTTCTCTTCCTTGTCCAGGTTTTCACTAGGCCCCTATATTCTTCCTCGTGTAAACCCATTTATATGTTACCTTGGGTAACCTTTATATTTCCAACATTCATCTTTAAAGGATTTTTTAGTATTAATTTTTAAAACATGGGTTTCTATGAATGAAACATTAAATTATTAAATCCTTGATAATCGAGATGCATTCGTCAGGTGAAATTAAAAATAATTGGGTCAGAATGTGACACCTTGATATTTTATGATTTTTTTTAAGTTAATTTAATATTTTGATATTTTCCATTTCATAAAACACTAAAAATATTATGTTTTATTTTAAATAACTATGTTTTCCTTGCATTATATGAAACAAAAAGTTAATTGTTCACTAAAAAAAACATAAATTTAATTTTCTCTTCACTAAAAACTAAGGTTAGATTTCATTAAATGAAACAATGAATTTATTTTAAATCTTTCATAACATGCAATACCGAGTTTTAGAAAATAATATTATATTATTAAAATATTATTATTTAAAGTAAGAAGATATAACTAAACCGTTAAATTATCAGTTATGAATTATATAAATTAATTTATGAAAATATATTATTTAAATGAATATAAGATGAATTAATAGGTTACCAATTAATTAAAAATGAATTTGAAAAGTAATTGAATATAAAAGGAAAATATTATAATTTTTATGGTCACCAAGCTATTTTACCCTAATTAATTAAATTAATTAAAATTATTGAGTGATATATATGTTATATATATTTTTCATACACAATAAAATATTTTGTATATTTACCCAATATATTTTATAGACATAAGATATGAAAAACCCCAATTTTATACACAAAACCATATATTTTTATAGTAGTTGTTTTTCCTCCTTATAAGAAAGATCCCATTTGATATCCAATTTTTTGTAAATTTTATATATTTAATATTTCAATATAAATATTAAATTTTAAATATAGACATAAAAATTAGGTAACAATATTTTTTTGGTATTTCTCTCTAAGTTATTATTTTTAATGAATAGTTAAAAATACTGAATTTAAATTCAAAACTACTTTTTCATATAATTTACTTATATAGATAAATTATATTTTACATTTTTTATAGGTTTAATTCGATAATATTTTTATAAATTAATCCAATTTAGTTAATGTTATCAAATTTCACAATGAAATTGTATATAGAAACATAGAAAATGTTTTATAAATATTACATCTAAAACCCGCATTGTCATCTCGTCAGCGGGATTAATTTTAAATTAATTTATTCTATATATGTGATTAGAATTTTGATAAATAGAGAAAATATTTTTAATAATAAAAATATATATTTTATAATAATTTCAAATTTGTTTTTCACCAAAAACATTAGTGAAAGTGATTAAAATTAATTACAGGGATTTAGAGGAAATTTAAGTTAAAAAATTACTAAACCTTAATTTTAAGACCAAAACAACCTCTAAACTTTTCCAAAACCCATTTTATGTATTTGATTAGTAAAATATATTTCATGTATTGTGTTTGGTTTTTTATTGACTATTTATCGTAAAAATATTGGTACAACTATCTTGTTTTCAAAAATGTAATGTTTGTCCTTTCCCTTCCCTATTAATGACCACCACCTCTCCCTATTTTTTACACCTAACAAAAAACTATGATTAGTAAAATCTATAACATATACACTTAAGAGTAACCTAATTTATTAATATAGTCTTCATCTTGGGATGAAATTAATCTATTTATGCCTTTTGGCACAAACCAAAAAGAGTTACCCGATTAAGAGGTAAAGAAATCTCTCAAGCTCTTCTCTTTTATTTTAATTCTCTAGCCCATAAACTGCATTTATTTACCATTTGAATTAAAAAACATGTAAATTTAATATAATAGGATTTGTTTAAACTAATTTATCTACCTAAAATTACACACACCCCCATCTAATGGGTAAAGGACGTATTGTCCACCAGTACTATGAACGACTGCCTCACTAAATGATTATTATTCATTTTTCCTTTATCGGCTCTCATAGAAGAAATTATTATGGACATATATTATATATGTCATATATTATATTTACATTTTCATTAATATTATTTATTCATTTTTCAACATATATATTGAATGTACTTTCCATTTTTGTAAATAAGATAATTTTGTGTGAGAAAGTGTGGACTACCACCCCCTCAAAGTGATGTGATTCGTTCATACACTGTACGGAATGTGTTAAGGATGAGTTAATGAACATATATGATATATATGTATAATTATAATTATAATGTAATTATATTATATACATATATAAATATATGTCTATTTATTTCTTTCATTCATTAAGATAATAAAAATGGAAACCATGATCATTACTATATATGACTTACCATGTCCATGAATGATGTATTCCACTTCATTCTTATTTAATATATAGATTATTATAATAAAAATATGCTGAATATACATGATATTTATATAATTATTTACATTCTATAAATCATTATATATGTATAAGGACCAAAAATATAACAAATTAAGACACATGTGATGAACAAAGTGATTATTACCCAACGTGAAAACTTAACATAGGATTGTTAACAAGCAGTAATATAAGGTCATAATCAAAACATATATGGTATTAGATATAATAATATTGTTCTATAAAATAATAATAATAATTTTATATTTATTATATATGTGGTCTTAATGAGTACAATGAGATTCAACACAGAATACCTGGGAATTTCATCTCACTTTTTATTTTCGTGAGATACAGGCTTTAAGAACCACAAATACATTCTGTGTGGTGTGTATACCACAATAGATGTATTATATGATTCTTATATTTAAAATTATGCATATTTAAATATTCATTATATTCTATTTATTTCATGGGGTTTGTGATTCAAATGTTAACAAATCGGTAAAATAGTTTTGTCTCAATTTGACTTCATTGAGCCTCATGTTTTCTTATGCACCTAAATTCTTGTTTGAGATGTATATAATTAAAATTTAAATGTTATAACATCAATATAATTAATTTAATGATATTTTTAGCTTCATGTAATTTTTTTTTCTCATATAGAGATTATGATCACTTGTTACCAATTATAAGAGTCTTTTGAAAAAATCTCATCACCTGTCATGACTGTTTTTGTTTATGATTTCATTGATGAATCATTATGATCTATAACTTAGGAAACTCATTATTTTACATCTCATATATTAATAACATATATATAAATGATTTAATTCCATTTTTCCACTATTATTTGCTTAATATAATTATGATAATATTTTAAAAAAATTTGACAGTATATCTCTCTTCAGTTGGAAATATTTTTTATTTTAAAACCATGTTTTGACAAATTCTATTAAAAAATATTTTAAAAAATATTTCAAATAATTATTATATAATTTTTTCAAGGAAAGTTTTTTAAATATATTTTATATATTTAAATCTTCCGTTAAAATATTTCAATGTTATTTTCATTGAAAAAGGATTTCAGAAATGTTTTATGATTAAGAAATATTTTAATGATTTGAAATAATTTTTTATATTTTTTTAAATATCAAGGTATCCAAAATGATATTAAAGATTTATTTATAATTTTCCATGTTTATTTTCAAGGAAATGGTTTTAAACGTGTTTTATTTTTTAAAAAGGAATATTTTTTCAATGAAGAAAGGATATTTACCTCTAGAAATATTTTCAAAATATATTTCAAAATTATTTTCCATCTATGATGAAATACTTTGATGTAATTAATTCATTACTAGAAAATGATCTAAAGGTTACATTCATATTCAATCTATGAATGGTTTATTATTTTATTCCATGATTTTTATAAAACATGCCTCTCTTCCATGAGTTATATGCTTTTGAAACCCACTTCTTTTCATGGGTTATGATTTGATGAAGTGATTACAAAACACATATATTTTCAGAGTTTATGTTTTGATGAAATTTTAATGATGCACATTTTATTTCATGGTTTATGATTGGATTTTTATAAAATCTATCTATTTTTATTGGTCATGGTATGATGAAAATTTTAATTATCTTGTGGAACATGTATAAAGTATTTTATAATGATATTGGTGAGACATATATCTCACTCAAATGCATTGGGTAAATATGGATGAATCCTGAGTAATTATGTAATTCATTAAACTAATTTCATGATCACAATGTTATGCGTAAACCTGATTATGTGTTCAATATGTTATGAATGGACCCAGATGCATGTCCATAAGTTTATCCATGAACCTGATTACATGTTCACAATGTTATTCATGGATCTGGTTTCATGTCCATAAGTTATTGCATGAACTTGATTACATGTTCACAATGTTATGTGTGAACCTGGTAACATATTCGCAAAGTTAGGCATGGACCTGGTTTCATATCTATAAGGGTATGCATGAACCAGATTATATGTTCACAATTTTATTAATGGACCTATTTTCTTATCCATAGGATGATGTTGGAGATTTATTTCGTGTCCATAACTTAATAAGTGAGCATATTCCTACATATACACATTTAATCCTTATAAAAAATGTGCATTCCACAAATTTAAATTCTTATTTCCATGTTATTATTTCATTAATTTAGTTCTTAATCCTCTTATGATCCATGGGTTTTGAATTTTAAATCTTAATTATGATATCTAATATGTGGGGTATGATCTTAATTTTTTATTCTCATGTTTCAAACCCATTTATTATTGTTATGAATACACATTTTTTATTTACCCTTACTAAGAATTTGAGCTCACCCCTTCTATATGTATCTATTTTCTAGATTATGAAGAATGATTTTATCTAGAAGTACTAAAGGTGGAGATATTTATGGGAGATGCTAAATATATTTTACCTAGATAGAAGATTTTTTTTGTATGTTTCCATATACACTAAACTACTATGGTCCTGGGGAATTTATTTTTATTATGTACTGAATATTAATATATAATGATTTAATATCCATGTTTGTTATGCCTAGTTCATTATAAAATAAACAAATATAGTTTCCTTTTGATAGCCAAATGGTTTGGGTTCTATTAGTGTTAGAAAAAATGTTTAGCGCAACAAAATAAAATTATTTTGTGTATATTTTCTACTATTTATGAAAAATAAATATTTTGATAAATATAAATCATTCACAAATTTTTTTTTTCTGAATAAACTATCATTCACATAATTTCCATTTATACCATAATAAAAAAATTTGACAGCTCAGATTTTTTTTTTGTATTTGATCTAAGAAAAAAATAAATACTAATATAATTTTTCTCTTTCACCATTACAATAAATACCCATATTTCTATTGTGAATTTAATTTTGATAAATAATTTTACTAAAATAATTTTCATCTTTGATAAGAATACTGTTAAATTTTTTCCATATTATCAACACTGATTAAAAAAATAATTATTTATATTTTAATATAAATAACGATAACTTTTGTAAGAATTAGCTTTTAAATCTGTTATTTGTTTTGACAATCATTATTTATCTTATAAAATAACATCATAAGATATTATATGTTTTTTATGATATTTATTTAAATAATAAAAATTTATCTTATGTCATAATGAAATACATATTTAATTCCTCATAAGAAAATAGTTTAGAGTTATAGTTTTGAGAGGGAGAAGATTGTACGTCATTGGTATGAGTAATAAGACATGAAATTTGTTTTTATGCTTGAATTCCGAATTTATAGATGATTTATCATTTGAACAAGAAGAATAACTATTGAATGTTTTCATAATATTCCATCCTTTTATTTTATAATCATCTTTACATTGAGAATTAGGTAAATGAAATTTGACCTTTGTATGAACAATCTTTTTTACATTCACAACATCAATTCTCTTCAGTTCCCTTATTTCATATTTGGTATATTTTTTCAAACCATTTGACAATATTCTGTAAATTGTTATCTAAATATAGATGTCTTGAATCAGTTGATTCAACAATGGATTTTTTGATTGTATCATCTCCATTTTTGATTTGATCTTCATCATTATATTTCATCTTAGCTTCACACATCATCAGAATTCCTATCAATTCAATCATTAATGATTATTTTACTATTATAGATTGACATATAGTATTAGATATTCTATTCTATTAATATGTAAAAACTCTAAATAATTTTAATGATTGATTCGATTTCTTACCTAGATATGCAAATATACCATCATTATTGAAAAAGTATACCAATATTTCGTTTATTCAAGTGATGTTTGTTCCCTTATTACCTTTGAAGTTATAAAAATTTAACATTATATTATTGTATATCGGTCTTTTCATATTGTTAGTTCCTTCCTAGGAAAAACATATTCTTCCACATTACCAATGTATTATAATATCTATAAATTCAGTTATGCTCATAAATTCGTCAACCACAGATAATTTCATTCATTTCATTCGAATTAAGATCATATTAATTTTATTAAACATCATACCATTTCCCCAGATCTTCTATTGTAATCTCATAAGTCATTAGAAACATTAAATAAACCCTACTTCCATGATTTTTTGTAATTAATAATTCATTATTTCTTGTATCTATAGTTATCACAATTTATGTAAGAATCATGGATCATCAACACACCTTCTTTGATATCATCCATTTTCAATATATTTTTTCATCTAAATATTTATCTTTTTCCTATTAGAGATAAAAGTAATGTTTGATATTTTAATAAAAAAATTAGTGCACTTAATTGTAAAATAATCAAGGGATTTGGAAAGAGTGAAAACACTCTCACAATACTTATTGATATCAGATAGAAATAGAATAATAATTTCCATTTACACTCTTTATTGGTATTAGATAGAAAAAACAGAATATTCAAAGATTTTCAAACAATGTAATATTAAAATAGAACCCTTCCCTCTAATATAACCTGATAGGTTTCTTTGATTATTATGAATTCACAAGAGAGGGTGAATTGTAATTATTCAAAACATTTCATACATTCTTAATAACCTTCTTGATGTGTAGTGAATCTTTATTAGGTATGTTAACTAGTAAATGACGACAAGATAATATCCAAACTATTTTTATAAGGCTTCTGTGCACAAATATTCCCTAGACCACTCTTTCAATCCTCTATCAACAATTTTTATGATTTTTACTTGTATATCATTTTATTGAGGAATTCTAGAACAGAGTATAGGCAGTTGATACATTTATAATAAGGTTTCTACATGGACTACTGGTTATTTTTTAAAGAATCATGCACCCATAGCTTAGAATAAGAATCTGATACTGTTTCACCACCATGACATAGTCTCTGCAACCGATAATCTAATAATTTAATAGAGATTTATTTGACATTGTAAAACATGTTTCATTCATAGTGGAATCAAGAAATTGACTTATGAATTTGGTGTTTAATGTATTTCCGGAATTGTACATTAATCTTCATTGTTTTCAAAGGCTTTCATTAGACAGATATAGAGAAAACACCAGACAGATGAATTAATATTTGCATCCCCAAAGTGAAAATTTGAAAAATTATTTTTAAAAATTTTAGAGGAATATTTAATAATATGATAGAGTAGTTTTAATAGAGACAAAATTGAATAAATATGAGAGATAAAAACATTTAAATCTCTAATGTTTTTCTTTGAAGATATCATCACACAGTTACAGACCACCCCATAACCTTTTAATTTCTATTCATATTTGTGTACTACTCTAGAAGATGAATATCATCAGTACATATACTGTTGTTTGAATAGATCCAGTTCAAACAAATCCAAAATTAAAAATAAATAAATCACAAAAATTTGAATTCAAATAATTCAAATAGATTCCTAAAATCCATTTTAAATAGTGAACACTTAATCCATTGAGTATGATCCTTTTAATCATTCGTAAATTGTTTTTAAATAGATATTTACACTTGGATAGATATTTATAGAAAACATGGATAATATATTTAATTTAAATCTCCTTCATTAACATGGTAAATCTAGGCTTCATTAATATAACTCCAAAATCCAAACATAGTGTTGACAACATATGATTTATTACAAAAGTAGGGTCTATGAACCATACTCGTATTCCTTACAACATAGGGTTTCTTCTATCTGTAAGGGTTTTTGTCTATATTTGTTCAATAGCATATGGTACATGATCTATATGATTCATTACAAATATAATGTCCCAAACCATAAATTATTCATAAAAAATTTAGGGAATGGACATTGTTTCTTCAATACTTTCAAACAATCCGATATTAATTAACTTGGTCTCCACCCATTGTTTAATGACAGTTGTATGCTTCCAGAATAATAAATATTCTAACGAATATTTTATTCCTAAAAATCACTTAAAATCAACTTTTTTATTAATATAAATTTGGTTGTTTTTGAGAATCAAAATAAAAAATAAATTAATTAAATTATTTAATCAACACATGGTCAACATTTGGTCTATGAAATTGGATCATCTACATGATCATAAGAATCAATATTAAACATCATTAACCATCTTCATTTATTAATTTATAAATTACTCTTCATTTAATTGTTAATCCCATAAAAAATTTATATTTAATAATTTTAGTTCTTTAAAATAATAATTTCTTAAATATATCACATTTCAACACTAAGATTACATTCCATGTTTTAAGGATATTCATTTCATTCATCCCATAATTCTGATTATCTATATTATCAACATAAACACGCATACCATAAGTTCATTATTAATTCATTTACCATTCTATAATTTAGGTATTTTATTACATGAGTAGAAATACCACTATGAGAATGAACATATACTGCATTTCCCATGTGAAACTAGTAGTTGGAACCCCTAAAAAATAGACATCAGGTAACAAAACAACAAAATTAAACACCATGAAATATAGAAAAGCCCATATGTCAACCCATACCAAAAAACCAATCAACAAGACCCACATAATAACATAAAAAATATAAATTATCTAATATAAACATGTTCTATATATTCCCATTAATTCCTCAATAAAAATTCAAACACTACAAGGTTCGCAACAAATTATAACAAGGCCTCCCCTAAACAAGATCATGTATAGAGGGTGACAATATTATTCATAGATCCAAAATTCAAAGGGAAACCATGTCCATACCTCTATGAAATACAATCCATGGACAAAAAATTATGGGATTGCACAACCTCATCAATATATCTCTAGATAAAAAATAAATTAATATAATATTGAATTATTTAATTCATTATGAATTTGTTTTATCAATAAGAAACCTATCATCTTAAAATAATAATAGCTTACGATCCTTTTTAATCGTGATGAATGTAGTACATTAATATAAAACAGTTTTAAGGGAATAATTATACATATATTCTCTTTCCACTTTGATTATTCACTTCACATTTACTAGCAATATATTTTATATCCTCATTAAATCCTATATATTATTCTATGAGACATAACTAATCACAAAAATAATTAGACTGCACACTATCTATAAAATATTAAGAGGGATCATCATCATCACATCACCAAATTCAATCCCAATACCCTACGGATTCATTCATAATTTTGGTTATCAACATTCTTTAATTCAATTCCATTGTTTTACAGAGAAACTAAAGGAAAATAATCCCATACAAGAATATTAAATAAAGATAATTCTTGATTCCCTTATATGTAGATGATACATTTAATGTTCTAAGAGTAAGAATGAAAAAAACAACGATAAAACACCCCCA
Source organism: Viscum album (assembly GCA_963277665.1). Classification (NCBI taxonomy): domain Eukaryota; kingdom Viridiplantae; phylum Streptophyta; class Magnoliopsida; order Santalales; family Viscaceae; genus Viscum; species Viscum album. The sequence goes on from OY728125.1 coordinate 212,208,074, forward strand.
AATGTTAAGGAAATCACTATAGTACCTGATTCCTATAAAACTAAAATCAATTAAAAATCAAAACTCAATCCAAAATTAGAGAAACCTAACCATATGATCCTTTAGAGAGAAATAGTAAATTGGTGGTTGTGATAGTATTAGGAAATATGATATATAGATTATATATAGTTAAATATACAATGAACTAAGAGGTTTAGTCTCCCAGTATAATTAACAAGAGAGATATATAACTGATTAAAAATCATATTTTGTTCAAATGAAGAGAATACTAATTGAAAAATGGTAGTCTAGACCCTCTATTTATAGTGTAAGCCTAAATGGCCTCTTCTATAGATTGATGACTTCCTATTACTATGTAATGACTATTGGTTATTGGTGATTTGACTTTATAGTTGTTTGAAAAGGCTCAACCCCATGATCCTCATGAATTTTGATTATTGATTTAAAAATAATTGTCTAACACCCCACTATACATCATGATGTGGAAGATATAATTTTAGTCACCATATAGAAACCAATATTACCCTCTATACCATGAAGGGTAATCCTTAATTGTTTAAACTAACCACTCCCATGACTCCATCATGGTGAGACTGTTATTTCTATTTCCTTTCAACCACACACAAATTGAGCATTCCTTGGCCAACGACCACTACTACCATCAATATAGAATGGTGTTATCCTCTTTTTCCATAGTGAGACTCCCTGAGAACCACTCTCAGTATCTCATGGATGAAATGATACCATGTCGCACACTACAGAATTTCAATGATGACCATTTCTAATAAGAAACCCCACACCAAGACTATTAGTGATACAACACCATCCAATATAGTAATGAATATCTTACCATTTCCCATAGGTAAACATCCTAAGAAAATTCCCTCATTCATGAATGTTTCAGATGAAACGATTCCCAAAGCACCTAAAATAGATTTCCCCATGAAAAATGATTCCAAAAAACATCATTCAAAGCTCACAGTTCCAAATTAAGCTTCACTGTGACCACCAACATTCCTAGAACTACAACATGAATAACCTCTAGATGGCTAAAAAATGAACTCTCACCATTGAAATGATTCAAAACTCCCTATATAAAAAATCACAATTTCATCAATATTAAACAGGAGGGATTATTACAATAAGTCCAGTACATTATATTTTTTACATGCTATAATAAATTTGATATCTAGTTTTTTATAGAAAAATTATTGAATGGATTCAACAAGGAGGAATTGATGCTGGGTATTTTAAACTAGGGTAGAAACCCTGCTAGACAATCCAATAAGATATAGAATTTTATATATATTTTTCAATTATTTAAATATTTATGAAAATATCACACATCATTTTATAAAAATAGAAAGGAAAAATAATGGCTCACTCATTGAAGTTTATCATGGTATCATTTGAACTAGAGAAGAGTCACATTTCCTTGAGCGATTATTAAAATGGAAATATTGTCATTTCTATTTATTAATTACACACACACACACACACATATATATATATATTGTTTTTTTAATTATCTAGTTAAATTTTAATTTTATATATAAAAATATAATTAATTAATTATATAAGATTCATTAAAATTAGTCATGTATAAAATATGTATATTACATGTGCCCAGTTTTATGAATAAGTGTAACTCATCTAATAACCTCTACACCGAGGAGGATTGGGGTTCAAGCACTAATGGTCTAGGTACAATTACACTACTTTACTGGCAGTGATGTAGATAATGATGTAGGCATGTAGAAAGTATGCATGACGTGGATAGGATGATGTAGGAATGACACTACTTTAAGATTTTATTCTATGTGATGGACCACATGACCTTTTGCCTACTATAAATGCAATGGGTCTCCCTCTACCTATATAGAAAGAGGTCATTCATTTAATAATAAAAAGGAGTATTATAACTCCATTTTTAAAATTTTTTATTATACGTATTAATATGTAAATAATATTACATTGTTTTGTGAAATCCATATACATACATTGAAAATAATTTAATTATTTAATTAACATTATAGTAAAATGTAAAATGGAAGTTTGTTAAGTATCAGTGTTTCCATTTATATATTAAAATCAATAATTATTAAAAATAATATATATTTAATTATAATAATATAGAGAATGAAAATGAATTCCCACCCAAATTCTTGTTCACACTCCTATATAAGGTCAGGAAATTCAAAATCCAATTTAATAGGCGTGAAATAGAAAACATAAGAGGGAAATAATTTACATAATCAAGAGTGATGTTTTGGTTTAAATATAGATGAAAAAAATATAGATTTCTACAAACTCATCAATATGATCAGTGGAATCATATATATATGAGGATTTATCTTTTACATACCATAGAGAAACATTATTGATTAATTGATCCTACAAATTTCAATCAATATCATTAATAAACTTGCACCAAATTTTTCAATTTTACTATATTTTTTCTGATTTCCATATTTTAACATGTTTATTATTGAAATACAAATTATAAAGATAAAGATAGAAGAAGAATAAAGAGATTGAAATAGAAAATGATGTGGAGATAGAGAGAAGTTATGGTGAATGTAGTACTTCCTAGTTTTGATTATGTGGTCATCATTATCCATCTACTGTTTGATTATTTATAAAATGATATGTGTTACAACAGTTTTTATTAAAAAATTATAGATAAAAAAGAATTATTTATACAATATTTAATTATAATTAAAAAATGAACACTTTTAGCCTCTTTTCGTTCTCTAATAATGATGGAATAAAATTTATCGTGTTGTTCCATGTTACTAAATTGAATTTATGTTTTAGTAGTTTTTTTATATTGTAGCCAATTTTATTTCCCATGGAAGAAATTTATCAATAAATAAGATTCATTTGTTACTTATAAAATATGTAAATGGAAGAAGAAGGAGGTTATTTTTATGATTTATTTTTATAAAAAATTAATTATGTTAACAAAAAGGAGAATTTTTTTCGACAAATTGGGAACATCTCAAGGTAGGTATACCTTGATGCTCAACCATCATCACTATCAATGGATTTGACATACATAATTACATCCATGATTTATATCAACTAATTAAAACATATTATATGTGTTTTTACTAGGTTAAAACATAGTATTTGAACCATCAATGATATTGATAACCTTTGGCTTCTCAAAATCATGAAAATAATTTTCAATGTAATATCTAAACTCAATCAGTGCATCAAATCAACTAGTTGACATGATAAACTATTTTGATACATTTTAAAATTATTATAATGAAATAAAAATGTATATTCAAGATTTTTTATATCTATATTCAACCAAAATACACAATCCATAAGAAAAATCATGAAAAATTAATTAGAGATCAAACCAATATCCAAAATCATTGAATGATATGATTTATAGATCATAGCCTGATAATTAATATTCACATAATTTTTATATTGGTATAACACGAAAAAAAATGGAAACAAGAGATGGTATTGAATATATGTAGATAAGAAAATAATATAAATTTAATTATATTACCAGAAAATTCATGTAGTGAGTTTAGGATCATAGTAAGTAACGCACTGAAGAATTCTCATTAAGAGGATTAATATGTACATGAAGTGGAAGAAGAATAAAATAGATTAAGGAACCAAAAAATAAATCAACCTCTACCACTACACATTTCATCCTTTAAAATGATCCATTAAGAACATTAAATTTGAAATTGTACATGTTGGATATATAAAAATTCAAAATTCTTTTAGTGTATGTAAGGTGGTCATGATATATTTTTCAAACCTACTGATTCAAAATGATGACTCAATTATAGGGTCCAATAAGACATCATATTTTATGGAAATGTTAGGCGTCAAATTCTCTAGAAACCTTCATTAGAATTTGGATAATAGGATCCTCATATCCCATGCTACAGACCAAACATAATAGATGGGTCCAATCTATCTCACACATATTTACATTTCATTATAAACCTTCATTATACCTCCTGTTCATGGGACCATCCTTTAGTTTATTTGGACAAATTAAATCTTCATTACCATAGAATCCTAAAAAAATCACAATTTAAATTTTTAGATTAGTTTAGTAAATTTTATCATTGGAATACCAATTTTCTTTCAAAACTTTCCATTATGGGAAAAGATCCAATTTTATGATTTCTGGCCCAAGACCTTCTAATCATCCAAATTTATGGATTAAAAAATTAAAATTTAATTGTATAGATGATAAAATAAATGTAAAAATTTTAATAGTCAATATTATAGTTTTAATTTTCAGTCTAATATTATAGTATATCATTTTAGAGGAAAATACCACCAAAAAATTATAATATAGTATTTAAGAGTAACATTCCATTGAGATGTTTAATTTATTTATGAAGGATAATTTCGATCAAAAAATATATTGAAAATTACACCTGAATATTATATATTAATTTTCAATTAAAATATTGTCCTCAGTTATTTTAATGATATTTGCTAATGTAATATTGTAATAAATAATTTAACTGGGAAATTCCTCTCAAACCTTAAATTGTGATATTATAGTGTATGTTTTCACAGAAATTTTAATGTTAAATAAAATAGTAAATTTAATAATATATAATTTATCTGAAAAATTTCTAATGAAATATCCCCATGATATTTTTCATTCATGTTATTGTGGAATTTTCATGCTGAATCGGTAAATATTTTAGTTAATTATTTAGATATTTTCAATTGAATTCTCCAGTGAACGTTTCAATTGAAAACATTTAATGGAAATTTCCATTATGATTTTATATGAAATGTTTCTAGTATAAATCAATATTTAATTATTAGCTCAATGTTTATTGTTTTCAAAGAAATTTTATTAATGAAATTTTATGAATTTTAATTAAATTATTTTTTTTCATTTTAGTATTCTCCTTGATAATTTATAGATAAATTATACAATATATATTTTAGGTGATATTTTCAATAGGTATTTTATTTTGTATTATATGAGTGAAATTTCTATATTGAAAAATTTAGTGGTTTTTTTCTTTAAATATGTACTACTTATCTAAAAAAATAAAATATTAAACATAAAAATATAACTACAAATAATAAATCATTAAATATTTATAAAATATTAATCATAAATGAAATATTAATTAGTATTTTAGTCTTTTAGTTTTGTAGGAATTTTTTTATCGTGTAAATTTTATTAAGAAAAATTCCATATAAATCTAAAATTACAAAAATAACTTTTTAATTAAAAAAAATTAATAAAAAAATTAATTAATAAATGATAAATTATTTTTATAAATATAGTATAATTTTTCTATCATTTAACAATAAAAAAATAGAAATATTAGTTTTCTAATTATATGAAAATTTATAATTATGGAAATGTAAAATAATTAATCTTCCATATGTTAAAAATCAATTTTTATTGTGTAACCTAAAAAAATTATTATTATTTGTCAATAAATAAACACATTAATAAAATTTGATCTCTCAAAACTAAATAAATTGTAAATATAAATAAAAATATCTTTTAGTGATAAAAATAAAATTTAAAAATTTATGAACTGGAATGTTATTTTTTTATCAATTTTACTAATAAATAAATAAGAAAACTATTATAAAAATTATTAAAAAAATTATTCAGTTTTTAAATTAAAAAATCATTTATATTTTTGTTGTAATTAATCATAACATATCATGAAAAGGGTAAAATCCTTTAAAATACATTTTTAAATAATTGTTTAATGTGTCTATTTATCAAAATGATAATAACATCATTTCTTAATGAAATGTTTGTCAAATGGTTTTTACATGTGTCAAATGTTTATAATTCTATTAATTTATAAAAAGTTTTGTAAATAGAATCTATTGAAATACAGGGGCTAGGCATTATAGATTTAAATGTTTAAGATAATAAATTTCATTTTATAATTATATATACCAAGATTCAGCATAACCTTCATGAGAGAAAATACAAATATATAACTAAATTTTTGTTTTGAAAAAATTGTTTAAATATAAAAATCAAAATATTTTTAATCAAAGGAAAAAACAATTATATTAAATATAAAATATAATGTAATTTAAATATTAAGAACCATGAGAAAACATATATAATGTGTATCATTTAAAATTTAACATTTATCACCTGATAATAAAATTAATGTAACTTGTATCAGCTTACTTTTATGGTTTACTAGTATTATAAAAAAAATTTATATTTACTAATATGTGGATTTCATTCAACATATATGTAAAAAATAATTTTATCTATGACATATATATCATAAAAAATTTATAAATGCAATGAACATTATATGTTGATTTGAGAGAATAAAACAACATGGATAAAAAAATATAAATATTATTTTAGTAAATAATGTAAGAAAAAATGTTTTAATTTAATATCATTTTTGTGTGTTTTTTTAAAATACTAGGTCTTTCTTTTTTACAGTTAGGTGTTTCAGAATATTATGACTCAATATCTTCAGCTTAAAACTCACAAAAAATGTAGATGATTGTATAATAAAATTAATGAATAGATCATTTATAAGAAAAAATACATTTTATCACCATGGTTTGTAATATATTTTACTATTATTTACTTTTATAATGTTTCTAAGATCATGTCAGGATTAGTTTTATATCCCATACAGTATAGGTATAACACATAATCTATTTTGGAGTTTTTTCTTAACAAAAATTGGTGATGGTATTAGTCCATCCATACATATATTTCACCCATAAATTATTTTGTAAATTGATGTGTGATTCTTTGTGATTAAATAATTAATAATAAAGGGAATAAATTGTGAAAAAAATATATTGGCATATATTAGAAAGATAACATTAATTTCCCCATTTCACTCCTCCTCTTCTTTCTCACATGTAGATATCAAGGTTCTCATAGTGAAATTAATTTCTCTATCATTCATTAGAGGATTGAGGATGTCCCTCAAGGCTTCCATTTATAGCCATATCCAGTGCATATCATTTAATGAAAATTGTGTTGTTCATACATAATAGTTTTATTATTATTAACATGAATTCATTAAATATTAGCGGAATTTAATCCATTCATTCACCTGAATATTAAATGAATATTCTAGATAAAAAAAACCTCTTTAATTATCCCCTCTTTCTATAATCTGTTGGAGTATATGAAAATGTCTTACTTCTCCTAAGCTAATATAATGAAATGATATTTTTTAAAAGAAATTCCCCTCATTGAATGATTTAGTTCATTATTACTACATGTATATATAGAAAACTCATTCATTACATTAGTTATTTTGGATAATTACATGTTATATCTTATTAGAATTAAAATTATGTTAAAAATAAAAACAATTGATATTATAGTCATTGTACAATAACCATTAAGATTATTATATATATAGGGTTACGATTAATCCATTTGACACAACAAAGGAAGTGTTGGTCTCGACCAGTAGTATCATACCCTATGAAGCCCATTTATTAGAGCTTCTGAGGGAGATAACATCACTGGTATATTACCTTGACTAAGCCTAATTCTAGACTCAATAAATAATAAATGATAATCAAATTTTACAGGAAAAATTCAAGCTAACTAACATCATGACACAAATAATGTTTTTTGAACCACCTCATGAAATATTCACCATCGCACAACTTATCATTAGAGAATTCACTGGTGTAATAAGGGGTTATGTATCAAAAACCAAATATTATGAGTTTTTATTTTATTTATTTATAATAAATTAATTATTATATTTATCCTATTTATTAATACATTATAATTGATTGAATAACATGTTATGATAAAAATTAATTTGATGCTACCAAACCCTAATTTTATTTTTTGGAAATATTGATCAATATACACTTTTAGATGAATACAATTTTATTTAAAAAAAATTATTTTACTATAATATCCACAATAATTTATATTTATTTAAATATAAATACTTTTCTGATGTAAAATTTAATTTTTATAAGGGTTAGAAAATATTATTGAAAAAGACCTGTACTTTCCATTAAATATGTTTTTTATTAAAAATTAATAATTATTAATTTAAGATAATTAATTTGATAACATAAATATAATTTTTTAAATCATCACATAAAAATTTTCCAATGGTGATTTTTTCAGAATATTCTAAGACCAAAAAATTTCTGGGTTAGAATTAAATAAAATATGCATTATTACATCATAAAATCTCAAAAGTGATGTAATAAAAACTATAAAGAGAGTCCATAAACAAAGTTATTTTTACCCATAAAAAATTTATTTTATATGTTTATTTATCAATTTTATAAATACTAAATGAATCCTCCATGACCTATATTATATTTTAAGCTTTGAATATCAATTCATTATAAACGTAACTCCCATACACATCGACAATAGTATTATTTTAATAATTTTTGTTCATCGAAATATAAAATAATTAAATATACTCCTCTTTGGTAGAATCCATGAGCATAAACGATGGGTTTTTTGTGGTTTGGATAAATTTATTATATAGATATGAAAACCTATAGTAAGAAATTTATTAAGAATTTTCATATCTTCAACTATATTAACCCACTAAACATCCCAATACTCTTCACTAAAAAACCATGGATCATGATTTCACACTACTATTCCCTCTATATATCCATCCTAAGGTTCCCCGACCTATTAATAAGCCAATCCCAATATTTTTGAAGTGCACTATGAAGGTAAGGGATCGCTCTCTTCATTTAATTTAAATCACATTCTTTGAATTTATCCATTTGAATAAAAATTTATTATATGGTCATGGAGTTATAAATATTCATTTAATTTAAATTTGATGTTCTAATAATTAAATATAATTTATCTTATCATGTTACATCATTTCCTATGTATTTGCTTGGATGTTAGAAGTGATATTTATCTCTTATTTCTCAATTCAAGAGCCTTCTTTGCTTTTAGAGTTTTTAATAGCAATTGATCATGTTTTCATGGATATATAAATATAACCTTACTAAACAATTAATTTCATAATAATGGGAGACAATTTAACCCCTCTAATTATAACCTTTACTTAATCTGTTATTATGCTAATGTAAGGGGTCCTATCATTCTACTCTTTTTTCATGAACCCTCTTTATATAATTACTAGTTCTTTCCAATTTTTCATGTTGGGATATATTTTTAAACAACCTTATTACATTACATATTATTCTTATATGATGATAGACCCCATTCACTATCATTCAACCCTCCTAAAAACCATTATGTATACCCATTATGCCCTCGAAATTATCCTTCAATTTTCAATGTGAAGCATTTGTGTAGTCAATACCTCATTTCCACTATATGGTATTCACCTATATTTTCATATCCTTTATTTATTTAGTAATTAAATTTGTAGAAAACAAATTCATCAATTATTGGATTAAATTTGCTGAAATACATCTCTATTTTTTCTGATCAATGTGGTAGAATTATGGAAGTTCATGATATAGAACTATTGGGTGGGCCTCGAATTATTTATCCCTCCAGTAAAATATGTAAATATTTTATCTAAGGGAATTAAATGTATGAATAATTAGAGTTTATCCTAATAAAACCATTTTTTGAAGTCTTGTTGGTCATAATTGGCTTATGTTTGTGATACCATGTTTTACAGTGTTTCCAAATTCATATGTTTCCTTTAAGCTATTATGTTTTATCATGCGTCATTGTTAAATATTTTCATTATCACCAATATTAAGTTACTTTTATATCCCTCTTGTATTAAAAAGTACTACATTACCCAATTATATGCTTTTTTTATTCCGTTACTGATCTTTATAGCTCTCCCCTTACTTGTGTACGTCCCGAGGTTATGCAGTGCAGTTTTCAGAAAATGATATAATATTAGGATCATGACAAGGATGTTTCCAATAGTTTCATTGTATTTATGTTTCATGTTGTTAGCATATATATACATATGATAAAAAATACACTAATCCTTATGATTTTCTAGAATGAATTAAGTGTGACTATTTTTCGTAAAGCATGAAATAAATTTTATTAATGACAAGGGCTCTCATTGTTAGTGTCAGTGAGAAATCTTGTTATTCATGGAGACTAGGATTATAAAACTCTACTAAGAGACTTATGGATATGTCCAAACCTAAGAAATATCCCTGAAATTTTGTTATGTATTGATTATGTGGTGTCATTCTAAATTTATCTCTTTCTAGATACTAAAGGTAGATGTGACTTTGGTACAATTGTACCTAGGGGTAATAACCATAAAATGGAGTATTCAGTTGGACCAAATCATCACATGGTGCTTGAAAATGGGCTTTTCTATACACCTAGATTAACACTCTTGGGGAATATGATTTGGTAAATTCACTAGCTCTCTATAAACCATTATGAAGTGTAAAATTTATCATAGGATTTTATGTAAAGGAATAGATCTTGGATAACTTATATTATAACAAATAGAATGATAGGTTATAGAAAATATGTCAATAATTAGTTATCAATTTAATTTTCATTTTTCCCTTTAATGAGTTTAATTATTTGAAAAATATCATCCCTAAGTGTTTTTTATAAGATCTAAATGATTAGAAGTAGAATATTATTGTAAAACCCTATATTTTCATCAATGGTTCTATGCATTATTTCATGTCACACCAGTTTATTAGAAGTATTCAAACCCCACCTCAAAACATGGATGTTCAGTTATCATTGAAGATGAAAAATGAGACAATCATGGAATCCCATATATATAACTCATCCCATATCAATATTTTTTTGCTAATATTCCCAACAACCCATGTGATTCTCCATTTAATAGGATTTAATGCAACTATTGGTATGGATTGAGTTTTATTTTATTAAGAAAATATAAATCACTAAGAGAAGGAAATTACCCATAATATCACAAATCATCTTCTGATTCTATATAAGTAAAAATTCTGGTTGAACTTCTATTGGTATCATCATCTAAATAATGGATATTAATAATTTATGACCGTGAATATAAATATAAAATGATTGATTCTAAATCAAAAATCATCCATGATGACATGCCCATTGTAAGGGAATTTTCAGTTATGTTTCTTGAAGAATTTTCTGGCCTTACTCTGAGATGAGAGGATGACTTCTAAATTGAACATATGCCTGAAGATTTTAAAATACAAACGAATATATAAAAAACAAATATTTTTTAATTTGAGGAGATGAATTAAAAATTACAGAATAATATTCTTAAAGAATTTATATGTCAATGTGATTCACCCGAGGGTGTACTGGTCCTTTTTATCGTGAAGATGTATTGGTCAACTCACTTCTAAATTTATTATTCTTACACCAATAAGATCACTATAATTAATAATTATCATCTACCATAGATGTATTACATGTCCAGTCTTCTATGTTGATCCCAATACTTCTATAAAGTGGAATTTTAGTTGGGATAATAACATGGAAAGGTGAATAAGGTGGATACAACGAAAACCAGTTTTCATTTAATGTACATGCCCTCTGAGTTCATAGTGATTCTATTTGGAATCAATAATACTTCATAAATATTCATGGATTATATGGACAGTGCTTATAAGGATTACCTGAGAAAATGTATGGAAGTATTTATAGATGATATTTATATCTACTCTACATGCAATGAAGAACATGAGGAGAATTTGAAATTCTTACTATGGATATTGAGAACGTAATTGTTATTATTTAAGTATAGAAAATTTAATTTTTGGATGAATAAATTGACCTTCTAGGGGAATGTTATTAATCTAAAGGGGATATTATTGAATCATTCTAAAAGAGGTGATTGATAGATGGAATAGATCAATATATGCTACAGAATTCCATAAATTCCATGGATTAGATGGTCACTACTTTTAATATGATTGAAACGTTTCATGATCTTAAAGATCACTAACCAAGAAAAATTAGAAGGATGTCAATTTTTTCTCGATTTATTAATTCATAATTATAATTAAAGAGTTGAAGAAGGGGCTAATAAATGAACCTATTATCACATTACCATCCCATTTGGATGGATTTATATGCTACAATGATGCTTCCAAATATGTATAGGGTTGTTTACTCATGGAATATGAAAACATAATATACTTTTCCTCCATCCAATTAATGAAAAATGAGAAAAACTACCTAATGCATAATTTTGTGTTGGTTTTAGTCATATTTATGTTGAATATTTGGTGGATTTGTATCTATGTAGAGAATTGTAACATATATACACACCCTAAAATCGTTGAATATATATGCACACATAAGGAATTAAATATACCCCAATAGACTTGGGTATATGTAATAATGGATTATGATTTTTTAATCCATTTCCATCAAGGTAAAGTAATAAAATTGGGTGATTCTATAATTAGAAATAATCCTAAAACTGTTTCGATGATCAAGATTATATGGGATCCAATATTATCAGACATGAAAAGGATAGATATATTCATATAAAATCATATTTATCCTAAATTTCTCAAATAATTTTCTCAACCATGAATAATTGATTGGATCATGAATTCTTTGAAGGATAATAAGGTTTTATATAAAATTTTGCGGAATATTATAGATTATTGATCTGTTAAATATAGAGTTATAATTTAGGGAACCAAAATATTTGTCTCATCAGATGAAGAACTGAAGAAGGATATTTTTGAGGATGTACATCACACATACTTCTCTATTCATCTTGGAAGCACTAATATCAATTGATATTTGATGAAAATTTATGGTGGGATAACATGAAGAGGGTGACTGTATAATTTTTAACATGATTCATGATATGCAATTAAGACAATGTTGAAAAAAATGTCCAAGGGTATAATTTAACTCTACCCATAAATGTATGGAAATGGGAAATAATAGCCATTGGTTTCATCATAGGACTCTCCAGGAACACTAAAGTCAATAACTCCATTTGTGTGGTAGTCGATCAACATTTCAATAAAATATATATAATTTCAATAAAGGATGATTTAACTCATTACATACTCACCAAGATATATATAACATAAGTGGTAAGACTATATTGATTTCCACTCTCAATTATATCTGATCGGGATCTGAGGTTTTCCTTGAGGATCTATAGAAACATTTAGTAGGAGTTGGATATTGAGTTGAGTTTTAGTACAACTTAACATCCTCATATTGATGGATAGAATAAATGAACCATCCATGCTCTAAATAATATATTTATATCCTCTTCAATGGATTTACAAGGATTTTGGGATCAACATCTTCCCCAAAAAGAGTTATCATATAACAACAGTTTCCATCCTAATATTCAAGTGGAACCTTATGATGCTCTATATGGGAAGAGGTTTCAAACTCCAACATGCTAGGTTGATTTTGGAGAGAAGCAACTGATGAGACCTGATATTATCTATTTAACTATAGATAATCTTCAATCCATTAAAAATCATATGAAATCAGTACAAAGTCACCATAAAGGATAAGAAGACAATCATCAACAAGACTTGGAGTTTGAGGTGAGAGATAATGTGTTATTTCATATATCACTATGGAATAAAGTCACGAGGACTAAGAATAAGGGAAAGATAATCCTTATATTTATTAATCCCTTTGATAACCTTGATCGTATCTGTGTGGTGGCATATCGACTAGAACTCCCACCTAGCATATCTCAAGTACATGACATGTTTCCAGTATCCCTATTAAGGTAGTACATAACAAACACATTCCATGAACTAAATATAATGGTGGTACCATTAGAGAATGATCATTCTGGTGAGGAGAACATAGAAAAAAAATTATATCATAGAGTAAATGTTCATCAAAACAATCCAACTCACATTCTCAAATTGTTATGGTAGAACCACAAGTTCGAGGAAGTGACATGGGAAACATAAGAAGTGATGAAATAGAATTACCCTCAAAATGGTATATTTTATGAAATTAAAATTTCCTGGAAGATATTTATTTAACGGGTTAATAATGTAACATAATGATCTTTTATAAATTAAATCCAATCATTGAATGATTAAATTCATTATTATGTAATGTAGCTATAGAAAACTAATGTACTTGTTTTTTTGTTTTTGAGAATTAAAAGTTATATCATGTCATTTTTAAAAAGACATTAAGTACCAAAACCATTTATATTATATCAACTATAAAATGAACAATAAGATTCTAATATATATAGTGTTATGATAAATTGATTTTTCATAGACAAAGGTAGTATGGGACTCAGCTAGTAGGATCATACCCTATGAAGTCAATCAGTCAGAGATTTCAAGGAAGATTGCATCATTGTTTTTTCTCTTGATTGAGGCTAGGCAGAGATTCAACAACTTAACCATGAGAAAACTAATTTATGGTATATTTTCAAGCTCATCGAGGTCATGACCCGAATAAATTTTCCCGAACCACCCCTTGAAAATCATACTATCATACACCCTTCCCTTAGAGAATTAACTAGTGTAATAAAGAATTATGTATGTATTACCTAATAGTATGATTTTTTTATTTTTTTAATAAAAAAATTTATTTATAAAAATTATTATTACATGATAAATGAGTATATAATGAGTTTGAAAAAATTTTATTTTGATGCGATGAAACAACAATTGAATTTCTAGTAAATATATAGTTTTCATCAAGACACTCCATTTTATAAATATAAATAAATTGAAATATATTTTATTTTAAAAAATAATATTATGAAATAATATTTATTTATATATAAATGATAATATAATTTTACAATGTAAAATAGAATTTTTATGATGGTGGGAAAACAATTATTCTAAAAAAACCATTACTTTTCAATAAATGGGAATTATGATTTAAATTTGTAAATTTGAAAATTTATATAATTATTTTGATAAATAAATGTTATATTTTAAATTATAACATATAAATTATCCAAAGGTGAAATTTTCATAATTTTTCCATAAAGTTATATTTTTGGGTACAAATAAAATACTTTATAATTATACAATATGAATTAGGACATCATAAGAGGCCAAAAGTGATTTCATAAATAGTATAATTTGTATAAATTACAAAAATTGTTTTTCCAATTTATGGAAATGATATTTCATGTTATTTTAATAATTTTATAAACCCTCAATGAGTCATCCAAAACCTATATTCTAATATAATGTTTAAAAATAAATGTTTTTTCTAAACATGAAAAACCTTCAATAACCAAGTGTATTATTTTTATATGTTCATATCATAGTCTTATAAAATAATTAAATTCACCCTTTTATTTCATAATACATCAGAAGAAACCTTGTTATGTTTAGTGGAATCGATAAATTTATTATATAGATTCTCAAACTTATGTTTTTATATTAATTAGGCATTTTCCTATCCTTATCTATATAAACTCAACAAACTGCCAATTCACCATAACTCAAAACCTTTGGTGCATTATTTTATACAAACATTTTTTTCTCTAGATCCCATTCAAGGTGTACCCAAGACCTTAATAAGCTCATCTCATGATTTTAGAAGCTCCCTCTTTGAATTCAGGATCTATCTCTTCTTTACATTCAAGAACCTTTATTGTATTTACCCATTTATATCTATATTTATAATATTTTCATGTCTTTTTATATATCAATTTATTTTAAAATTTATGTTCTAATAATGGTATTTCATTTACTCTCTCTCATTATATGTTTACCTAATCTGTTATTATGCTAAAGTAACATATCATTGTCTATTGTTTTCCATTCATGATTTTTTAGTACATATGTTTTTAATCTCAATTGATTATATATTCATTCATTAGTAAATATCCCCTTACATTTTAATTTATTTACTAACAATTATAGATCATTTAAACCCACTTTATGTAACCATTACCTAAGTTGTTACTATGTTACAGTAAGGGATCCTCTCCCTCTCCACTTTTTTCAATCACATTCTCCATATGAATCCTTTTATTCAAATTATTTAGGTTGGGATTTGTTTTTACACATCACTCTTACTCTCCATATGATTCCAAAGTTGTGATATACCCCATGCACTCTCATTAACTCCTCTTATAAACGATTATGCATACCCATAATGCTCCAAAAATAATCCTTCAATTTTCCTTGCCAAAAATTTGTATATTGAATATATGTCCCCATTTACATTCAAGAGTATTTAAATAGATATAACTTTAAATAATTTATATTGTAATTACATGTATGTAATACATTATCCTTAATATTAGTAATAAATGTGATAAAATTCTTCATTATTTCATATGATCTATGTGGATCACTTATGCACGTACATGATATGAAAGTAATGTGTGGACCTAGAATTATACATCCCTTTAATACGTTGTGTATTATTTTTATCTCTTGATATTTCATGAAACGTGTGTGGGAGATTCTCCTAAGAACACTATTTTTTCATATCTCAGTGGTTATCTATGACTTACGGATAAAATTTCATGTTTTATTGTGTTTCCACATTCCCATATTTCCTTTATTCTATATTATTATATCATGCCGCATTGATCAAGATTAAGATACTCACCCCTCTTATGTTTCCTTGATATGACTCCTGGTTCACATTTAATTCTATACCATTTGTTATTATTGTGTTATTCCATTACTAGGATTTATAGATCACCTCACTATGATGTACATACCTAGGTTATCCTAAGTAGTGTTATAAGAATGATGTAATTTAAAAGAATGTTAAAATAGTTTTCAAAATTGTCATTGTATTTAAATTGCAATTTTTTATTTGATGCACCTAATTTCCCAAATACATTAAGCCTCATGATCTTACGGGTTATATTACATGTGATTTTATATAATAAATATTGATAAAATGTGTATTTAATATAAAAATTGTTAGAGATACTCCATTTATTATAATTTTTTTGGGTTCTCAATTATGTGGACTATCAAATGTCACAACAGTTGTTGATTTATCACCTCATTTATCCAATTATAGAGAATACAGATGTGCATCATTTAAAAATAATACAAGGAGTTATTTATCATGACTAAAGAACATTGGCTATCATCATGAAACATATACTCCTTTCAGATAAATTCAAACTCTAGTAGAAAACACATTATTCACAACATCTCTTTTCCACCCTCAATGGTAGTAATGTACTTTGATTCGATCATAGATAAAGTGACATTAATTTTCAACAGTGACATCCATGATATTGATCCTTTTATAATATTATAACCCTATCCTAATGTAAATTTCCTAATAATAATATCATTGACCTTATCAGTATTAATATATTCTTACAGGAGTTCATTTTCACCCTTTTAGAACAAATATAGTTTAGATGTGCCTCTAATATACCGCATAATCAACATCACTTTATCCCAGTGCTACTTCTTAAGGGTTTAGTGAAGTTTCTTCATTTCTTCCACTACATGTA
Source organism: Viscum album (assembly GCA_963277665.1). Lineage (NCBI taxonomy): Eukaryota > Viridiplantae > Streptophyta > Magnoliopsida > Santalales > Viscaceae > Viscum > Viscum album. Next base: position 212,225,452 of record OY728125.1, read on the forward strand.
AAGACCCGTAAAATTCAAGGGAAATTTTTTCTTAATTATATTTGGAATTTTACAAGAGTGCGGTTTTTGACGGAACCTGATTCCGAGGCCCGGTGTGCCCGTAATCAGTTTCCGAAGTTTGGCACGGGTACGTTCAGTGAACGAATGAGAGGGTTTTTCTAACTTTTGAACCGGTGTCCGGAATCGAATTTCGTGGGCACCGATGAACTCTCAGCGCCGATATTCGCTTAAGGAGACCTTTTCCGAGGTTGCGTTTTATGCGGGATGAAAGTTGGTTTTGGGTGAAATTAGAAGAAGTTAAATAAAATTGTGGAACACAAATAATTTTTAACTTGTTGGTTATTTCCTCCCAAAGGGAGTTAGAGGTGGGACCCACATACAAATAACTTCCCTTCAGAGGATTAAGTGTGGTGGGGCCCACACAAGCCCTAACTCTTCAACTTCCCTTAAACTCCCCAAAACTCCACTCTAATTAATTTGACAACTTGTGTTATTAATTAAGATGAGTTACTTAATTTCAAACCATTGAAATTCAAAGAGGTTGGGTTGTGTGAATAAAATAAGGCTTAGACTTATTTTATTTTGGTTAGTATCTTTTTACACCATGAGAGGATTGGGAAGCATTCTTCATCTTTTTCAACCTTGACGAAGAACGCGAAGAACACTTAGGCTCCGACGAAGAACGATGTCACCATAAGAAGAGAAAGATGTGTCGTCTCTTCTCTTATTCACAACCGGTGTGTTTCCAAAGATTGACAACGCCGCTTCTTTCGATATTCTTCGCGTGTCAAAAAAAGGAGACACCGCTTCCTCCTCGGGCTTTCTCCGTCATCTTACGAAGCTTCTCCAGCGAAGTTACCTCTTCGGACGCACCTCGACGTCAACGGAATCGAAGTACGATTCCCGCGATGCACGACCTCCACGACGCTTGTCTTCCGCGGCTTTTTGGCGTGCTCCGCTCTTGAAACCGAGGTAGGGGATTATTGTTATTTTATTAAATTAATTCCGTTCTGGATTCTGGCATGTCGAACTTTGGGGTTAATCAACTAAATATTATCGTTTAATGAGAGGGGGTCGGACCGCACAAACATGGCCTAACCCCATCCTATGTTCATGTTTGTTTCCTTGTGGATGGAATGGGATGGCGGGGTGCTGTCACACCACGCGGAAATCACACGGCAAGTATTGCACGGCACCGTCGCGCCGCGCCGTGGAATGAAATTGAAGAATGCGACGCCGTCACTCCGCGTCGAAGGAAATCGAAGGATCCGCGACTGGAGTAGGGCCGAGGCGGAGGGGCGCAGTGCAGTCGCACCGTGGTGGACGGAAAGGGCCACGACTGGTTGTGGACCGCGGCGGAGCTTGGTGACCGGCGGCCAGCCGAGCCGCTGGTGTCGGAGCCGGAAAGGGACCGCCCACTGTCGGTCCCGTTGAGGAGGATCCGGCCGGCCAGGTCAGGCCGGCCAGAAAGGAGAAAACTGGGGGAAATAAATTCCCCCAGCCAGAAATCAACGGCCCCCCATTATGAGGGGGGGGGTGCGGTTACAAAGGGGGGGAAGCCCCCCCCCCCCCGTTTTTCCAAAAGCTCTGCCAAAGGGCGACATGGCAGCGCGCGCAGGGCGCTGCGCTGAGCCGGACCGGGCCGCGCCGGGCCGCGCTGGGCCGGGCCGGGCCGGGTCAGCCCTGTCCGGGGCGGGTCGACCCGGTTCGGGCCAGCTGGGGGGGGGGGGTCTCGGGCCGGGTTGTCCCGGGCCCGAAACCCCCGATACCGAACTGTTTAGGTTCAAATGCCCATAACTCGGGCTACGGACCTCCAAACGATGCACCGTCAGCGGAGATGAGATCCTTGGATCGAGACGGTCGTTTCGGTATATCTCACTAAAGGTTTCAGGATACTTTGTGTTCGGCCAGGTTGGTTCTTACACGAAACCAACCGGGCCTTCAGAGCGGAAACACATATATCTTGAGCTACGGACGTCCGATTGACGTGCTGTCAGCTTTGTTGAGTTCTTCATAGTGAGACAGATCTTTAGGCATACTCCGCCCGAGGTTTGGACACAGGTGGAGTACGGTCGGGATGGTTTTTCCTTAAAAACCAACCGGTCCCCTGGAACGAAAAAGCCAATAACTCTAAGACCGAGCGTCCGATTGACGCGCCGTCTATTGCGTTTAGTTCCTGTTGACAATATGGAACTTTTGTATACATCAACTCTGGACATTGTTACAGTTGATTTAACAGCCTCTCGGATCGTGGAGCGGACCCTCCTGAACGAGCTTGCTGTGTGCGGGAACCCTAGAGCTGGCTGCGACTGCTACTGTGACTGCGACGACAACTGTGCAGAAATCCTCAGTGGATTTGACGACAACGACTACAGAACTCAGCGATCCTATGTGGATCAGTGCTACCGATCCTGTGTGGGTCCGATCCTATGTGGGTTAGTGCTCAGCAGTCCTGTGTGAACCATCGCCTACAGATCCTTTGTGGGTCTGATCCTGTGTTCGTCTTTTCGGGGGATAGTACCTATCGATCCTTTGTGGGTCCGACGACTTAGATAGATCAGTGATCATCTCTATCGTCTTCGAAGATGTATACCTGTGTGAGATGAATCCTGTTGCTTTCCTGTGTGGATTGTGTTGTGCTATCCTGTGTGGATTTCTTTTTGCTTTCCTGTGTGGAATACGTATACTTTCCTGTGTGGACTGAGTTGTACTTGGGCTCGGAGGTTGGAGCATATTGGAATTGATGACTTCGGTATATGTATGGGCATATACCTAAGCAGTGTCGGTTGTTACTTCGTGTTTGTATCTCCTTTTTTGGTTTATCCTTTGTGGATTTTGGGAGACCTTCGAGGGTCTCAGGGTCCCTACTGAGTAGCTTATACGCACCCCTACACGGGCTATGCCCGCACTACATTGTGTTGGTTGTAGAGGACGGACAACATTGATCGTGGTTGAGGCTCACAGAGCAGGATGGTACCTGGAGGCGGACCACTGGGTGGGACATGCTCGGAGCGGACAGCGGGACCCGAGGAGTAGTGGAGCTATCTGTACCCACCCTTTAGGTGGGATTTCCAGTGGACAGCTCGGCGTAGCGTCTTTTACTATACAGTTGTTGTTTTCCCTTTCGAGTTGTACTTTACTTTCAGTTTGGGTTTGTATACTGGCCCATTTACTTTTTCCGCACTTTCAGTTGTACTCTGTTTTTACTTAGTGTTTACCTTTCCTCTTGCTTACTCTGTAGTGCTTGTTTACTTTACAAAGGCAATGCCTTCCCTTTTTATCGGGATTTACACCTTGGTGCTAGTCACCAGCCCCTGGCCTATGGAACGCGGGCTTGGGGCAGTCACGACACGGGGCCCGAGGGCGGGTCGTGACACTACATGGGAAATGTCATTTCCAGTATATATTATAGCTATCATCATGATTCTAACTTATAAAGAGTATGGTATCATCTCTATTTCATAAATGTCTTTCTTAGATTATGGTACTGAACTCTTTTTCTACTTTATATGACTAGGTGGATGAAATCACACTAGTTTATATTTTTCTATGTTGAGGGTTTATAAATTAATTCAATATACTTCTCAAAATATATCAATAACAAATTCATTATTCTATCATGTGTAACCTATATACCCAAAATATATTAAGTCACTTCCAATTAGTTCATATCAAAAGATGTTAATAAATCCTTCACCATTTTGTTTATGTTTAATATATCACTATGAAAGATCACCATGTCATAAATATAATGAAGGAGACCAATGATTTTATAATTATAAAATATTTGGAATTATAAACACTTGTCTACTAGTGTCCACATGTAATCTTGAATCAAAATAAAAGATTAAAATTTATCATACAACTATTTTGGGGGGATTTTAATTCGTAAAATATCTTTTTCAATTTTCACATGTGGTTTTATTGTTATTAAAACTCAAAAACCTAATCATATTATATATATATATATCTTTACTGAGTTCATCACAAGTAAAATTCATCTTCACATCCATCATTTCATGCTCCAAATCAATGTTTGATACAAATATGAAATTAACATGGATTGAATCCATCTTCACCATGGGTAAAAAAATATCATCAAATAAAACTCACTTATTCTAAAAGAATACTTTTACCACAAATTATGCTTTTTTATTTACATCATATCCAATTCCATCATTTTTTAACCGAGATATCCATTTTTTTGTTATTTCCATCTTACCTTTGGGCAGTTACACAAAATATTATGTTTGATTCTTCATCAATGAATCAATATCATCCTTCACTACATGCTACCAATTGTGTTATTTTTTTGATATATAGTTTATTGATATCCTCCTATCTTCCCCTCACAAGTATAAAAAAACACATATTTATAAATTTGTTATAGATTCCTTTCTCATATAGATATTTCATCTAATATAATGTTGGGTCTGAGAGGCACATAATCAACTAAATACTGTGATAGTTATACAGTTTCTAGTGGAGATGGTTATGTATCCCCCTACTCAATACCCTCCTCCACTACCTTCTAGTATATTGATGATAATACTTCTTGGACCCCATCATCTTTAGTAGTAGGTGGTGATGGGTTAGGTAATAGATCATGAAATGATTACTCAACAATTTCACCTTAAGAGATTCTATAATTATGGATATCCTCATTCATATGGTTCACATGAAGCACAACTTCTCTTCTTATGATCACTATATACTCCATTGGATCCCAAATATTTTATCTAAACTCCTAATATACAAATATAATGAAGATTCATGGAGTAGAACTACCATCCAGATTTTTCCTGAGAAATATTGATACATGTGAAAACTCTTGACATACAAATACATATAAATGATAGTTTGAGGGATGTTTACTAGACCATGTCTTTTTTGAAGTCATGAAATACCTGGGAAATAATTCTGACTTGTTGATAAAGTAGCATGAAATTATAATAAATTCTACCCTAGAATGTCTTAGGTATCATAGACAAAATCATCATTCTCACACACTTCTCCATAATTATTCAATTAATCCTCTTTTTAAATTCATTATATTGACATGTGTATGGGACCAAACTCTCTTATAAAATTACCTAAATCCATCAATTGGTATAAAACTCCATGAAAATTTACTCTTCTATAATATCTGAATGATGTGACTTTAGATTCCATCTATTTTTGCTCTTTATCATAGAATGAAATAACTCGACGTAGTCTTGCACATGATCCTTAATTTACAATAAGAACACCCAATCCTCATGAGATGCATAATCAATAAATAATTGGAAATATTTCCACCACCCAATGATTCCACCTCTATGTGAACGATTATATTAGAGTGCAGTAGCTCCATCAACATTGATATCTTGAATGAAATGGAATTTAATGAGGCTTTATGATGATTCTTATAGAAGAAGTATTATTAAGTGTTGAGTAATTAATCATTGTCAACATTGATTCACTTATTCTTTATTAGGGTTAATATACCTCTTTCACACATGTGGTCAAGTCTCCTATTCAACAAATTTGATGGAATACCTCCTTCATCTTTTTGGGGATGTCTTCACAAATATTCACATGACTTTTTTATAACATATAGCATATGTGTCTTAGGAAATGAAAATGGATCACTTCACCTTCCATGATATGTTATTGAAGATGTTGTAATCGAATACTCTATTAAAGGATATCCCTAATAACATGTTGATCTAATGTCTTGGAAATTTTTAAACACCCTTTATGTTGATTGTGTATCCAAAATTGAACTTGACTAGGGTATATACCATGACAAAGATCTATGCCAAAATAGTATTCCCCTTCATTACTACTCAAAAGTCACCAGCTTAATAATTCATGAAATACTCATGATATAGAGTTCTCTGGTACGATTCTATAGCATAGACCATCCATTTTGTTTATTGGAGTAATGTGGGAATATAGGGATCCCCTTCAACTTTTAAATAAAGCGACATTTCTCTGGTGATGGGAATGCACACATCTTTATATCTTTTTATTGGTTACTACCTAGACCTTTTTATGAAGTAACATTATGAGATTATTCTTCAAGAACCCCTCCATGACATTGTGATGTAATTTATTTTTTGGAATCTTAACATATACTGACCTTCTCGTATAATTTCATACACATATGCTTGCTACCTTATAACCACCACCTTGTTTCCTTTCTCGTTTCTCTAGGGTGAGAGCAAACATATGATCGTCACTAGATTATTTTCATTAAACATTTTAATTGAATAGTTAATCCTTTACTGTTTCTATGGTTAGATTTCCATTGGGTATTTAGTTTCTATGGGATACCAAAAATGTATCCCAATTATCATGAAGTGTGCAATGTTGATGGTTCACCTGATATTCATTATCCAAAGTCTTACAAGTATGCAGTAGTGGATTCACCCAGTAGTGGAAATCAATGGTGGGATTGGATATAGACCTACCATAGTGTAGTTGAAGATTCATAAACCTATTTAATAAGATAATCTTTTCTTACATGTCATTAACATATAAATATTATCTAACTTCATCTAGAGTTAATACTTTCTAATTCATCGCACTGTGATTCGTGGTTTCATTTCCACTCTTAAACCACTGTGCTAAACATATTTTATATTAAAAATGAGAACAAAAATAAAACATTTCATTAAATGTTTGAATAAATTATTTTGTTTTTATCAAATTTAAAAAACGAAATGTTACTTTTTTTAATGATTCTATTATAGGAGGAGGTGATTAGGAGGCCCCAGAGAAGATCTCGAAGGAAACTGGGCCGAAACAGCATTGCTTCCACGAACACAAGTTCACTCATTGGTATAGTATGAAATCTGTATTCATCCAAATGGGATTATATTTTGTGGCTGGTCCAGTATTCAACTTTCTAAAACTCTTAAGAATATACCCATGCACCATTCATCCATTAAGTGGCCAAACTGAAGTGATCTATCCAGGCCAGCAAATCTACATGGGGTCCAATGTTTTGTTATGTGTTTTTTCCATAATTTCATGTTTTAGGTGTCCAAATGGATAAAAACATTCAGTGGAGATATAATAGACATTGGGGAACAACATTATAGTCTTTTGAAAAGATATTAAAAAATTTATGGAGGCTAGAAACAACAGGACAAGTGGTTTTACACAATATGTGTGCCCAAAACAACTTCCCATTTTTGATATAAAAGAGCACCATGGGTACTTCATTTGGGTAGTTCGTCCAAGGAGTGAAGTGCTTCCAAATTTGTGTTACATAAGAGTCCTCTCATCATCCTAGAAATTATTTAGGCCCCTATCCTCATAGTGGGATCATGAATTAATAAGGAGTTCCACATGACTTTCCTCCTCCTGGTGATGTCGAGATAAACATTGGATGTTCATTGTGAGGGATCTACACACATGTAAAGGGAGTTACAGAACATTTAATACAACTAATTTGATGTATTTTGCGCTTGATAATATTACCTGTAGAATTATCTTACTTTTATTTTTATTTTTTTATTTAACCGAATAAAATGATATATACTTTTAAATGATCGGGGTGAAGTTTCGATTGTGTGACTTGTGTTCCTCTGATATGTAATCACAAGAATCCTTTTGTTACCCACTTATTTGAGATTTAAATTTTTTGGAAGCTATTCTACCATGCATGTGATCTGGACCTTGGCTATATGATTGTTTTGTTAGGGTTTTCTACAACGTGCTTTTTTATATGAGCTTTCAAAGTAATCAGGATTTCAATTTATTTCAATAAACTATTTACATAAATCATAAATTAATTTATGAGAATAATGAGCATTAAATGTGTATAGTGAAGTCATAATTGACTCTTTTATCTCTTAATTATAAAACTTCACCTTTCTGTTTCAAATATTAAACTCTTTAATTAGTAAATTATTTTTAAAATTGTTTTCAAAACCACCATACTTTTAGTAATCTTTATTAAAAATACACACTATAAGCCACCAATTCTCCTTGAAAGAGGACATACGGTATGACCTAGTCTAACAAATATTCATTAAATAACTATAATTTTGATATTTCATTACAACGCAGTAAAATTTTGGAATCATTTCGGGGAAATTAATTGGTTTTTAGTGCGTGTTTTTGATAAGTTTTTTGCAAATTATGTGAATACTTATTTGTCTTATCTTATACCTTTACCTATATTTTAGTGTTCTAATTTATTTATTGTGTAGTTTTTCTGCATGATGGATTCTAATCCGAGAAATTTACCTTCTTTCCATCCCAAACTGTAGAGGATCTTATGTCAAAATCCTAAAGACACGCAATAGAACACTTTGAAGGAGAACACACAAGACAACAACACCCTTCTTGATCCTTCACCATCTTTTTCTGGAACCTACATCAAAAAAGAAATAAACCTATAAAAAATGGATGAAAACAACAGAAAAAATTAATTAACCTGTTCAGATGATGACATCCAACCCACATATATTAAAATTCAATGTGAGGCATGGAATTTTGAATTAAAATCTGGTCGAATTAACTTATTTCCTAGATTTCATGGACTCACCTAAGAAGACCCAGACAAACATTTAAAAGAATTTCATACTATGTGTTCAAAATTAAACCTGAAAATGTAAATGAATAACAAGTAAAGCATAGGGAATTTCCATTTTCCTTAGAGGAAAATGCAAAATAATGGATTTATTATGTTATTTCACCAATATGAGGCTAGGAAAACATGAAACCACTTTTTCTTGAAAAATATTTCCCAGCCTCTTGAACTATAAAAATAAAGATTTTGAATTGTGGGTTAAGATAATATCATGGGAAAACACTTCTTGTATATAAGAAAATATTTAATAATTTATGTCAAAGTTTCCCACACCACCAAATGAGTGATCAACTATTAATTCCGTAATTTTATGAATTTTTTATTCCAATTTATCATAACATGATTGACGTGGCTATAGGTGGTGAACTAGTGAATACAAGCCCAATATATGTAAGGAATCTAATTGAGAACATGAAACATAACATTCAAAAATTATTTACAAGGTCCAGTGTACCCATTTGAGGTTTCCATGAGGTGAAAAGTGCTGAATTCGAGAAGAAGGTGGAAATGAAGTATAAAAAGGTAATTAAACTTATATGACTACTTCATCTCTCCCAAAGGAAATTTAAATATCCTACTCCTATCCATCATATAATGTGCTCTTCTAACTCCCATTATTCCGAACAATTCCCCCAATTTGAGAGAAACTTCAATGATTTATGAGGCAATCATCCCAGGACACCCCCTTAACCAACCCTTTAGTCAAGAACCATACTATCCATCCAAATCTGGGTGGAATGAAAACCAATCTTATAGGCATGTGGTTATTCAAATCATTCTCATCTACCAATGAACCAATAAGGGTAGAGTATCTATCCACCACCACCACCCTTAAATCCTTAACCACCACAAATGCCTTCCTAACCACCCCCTCTAAAACCAGAGCCTATCATAGAAGATATGATGAACCAAACTGCTACCAAGAATCTATAATTCCAACAAACCACTCAAGAATCCATAGAAGACCTAAAAACCCAATTAGATCAACTAGCTAACTTAGTGGGTGAAATTCTAATACACAGGTCAGGTAAACTACCATATCAACAATTAGTCGACCCTAGAGATAAAGTAAATGTTTGTTCGATCACCCATAGGAGTGGAATATAGATGAATGCTCTATTAGAGTCATCTCCTCTTGAGGAAACCAACATCCCAAACATTAAAAATGTTCCAAATGTAGAAAATTATTTTCCTAAGAGAATTCATTATAATGGAAATACTGTGTATGTTGATGAGTCTCAAATCCCAACCATTCCCCTTCTATTTCCCCTAAGGTCCATCCAACCAAGAAAATAAAAAGATACATAACTTGATAATGAAAAATTGGAAACATTCAAAAAATGATAGGTTTACATCAATTTGATAGATGCTTTAAAACAAATTCTATGATATGCGATGTTTTTAAAGGACATGTGTACACATAGAAGGACACTTTTTGGTGATGTGAAGGTAATATTAGGGAGGAATATCTCCACATTGATATAACCATCACATCTTTCCAAATGAAATGATCTTGGAACCTTCTCGATTCTATGCACTATATGGAAGTATTCATTTTTCAATGGTATACATTATTTAGGTTCTTCTATAAATGTGATGCCTCACTCCATTTACTTTTCATTGATGGTTGGAGAATTGAAGACCACTAGGATTGTAGTTCAGATTGCTAATAATTTTAAAAAACACTCTTCTGGTCTTCTAAATGATGTTTATGTGAGGGTTCAATTTTTCCAACTAATTCTTATGTTCAGTAAATGGATGATGATAGGATTAATGGGCATTCTACAATTTTATTAGGGAGACCTTTATTGAAAAACGCCAAAACCATAATTAATGTCCATAATTGTATATTATCTATTGTATTTGGTGGTGACATAGTCTATTTCAGCATCATTGATGCCATGTTGCACCACACAGAAGAACATTCCTATCTCTCAGTAAATTAAATTTATGTAATCCCTTCACCCAAAAACACTTCATTCCATTCCCTTGATCCCATTTATGAGTTTTAATCCTTGATTTAAATTCAGGGAAATGAATCATGCATTGATGGTTGTAGTTGTCTAGAAAGGTGTCATTCAGGTTTATTAATGGATAATTTCTTGACCATTGAGGTTCAAATGACCATCGATGATACTTCTAATCTTGTAAAAGATCATTCCTCATCTGAGGAAGATACCATTAAGTAGTTAGATGATATTAGTGACCTCTCACTTTCACACAAACAACCATCAATCAAAAATATACATGAATTGGTACGAAAAAAATGCCTCTATATTTATAATATTCATATATTTAAAATGGAAACAAGTTTCCTATCATCATTTTAAGTTCACACACTCTTAAAAATGAACAATGACTGCTTGATTTTTGAAGGGATTATAAGCAGTCTTTGGGATGGGATCTTTCTGACATTCTTGGTATAATACCATCAATTTTCACACATTTTATTTTATTAAATGATGATTCTAAACTAGAGAGGCAAGCATAATGTCGACTAAACCCAAACATTCTAGAACTTTTGAAAAATGAGGTATGAAAATTACTTGGTTCTAGAATCATATAACCCATCTCTGCCAGCCAATTGGTATGTCCCAATGAATTAGTTCCTAAAAACTGGTCTTACAGTAATTAAAAAATAAAATAATGAATTTGTTCCAACTCATGCACAGAATAGTCAGCATGTCTTCATAGACTATCACCGAAAAATCTACCACACTAGGAAAAACCATTTCCCTCTTCCATTCATTGAACAAATTATATTGTGTCTAGCGAGTATGTCCAAATATTGTTTCCTTAATGTGTATTCTGGATACTTTTAGATCTATATATCCCTTTAGGATTAGAAAAGGACAACCATCACCTGCCCCTTGAGAACATTTTTCTATCGAAGGATGCCATTTGGTCTGTGCAATGATCTGGGTACTTTCCAATGATACATGGTAAGTATTTGTTTACCTATATAATTTCCTGGATGTATTCATGGATGATTTCAGTATTTATGATCATCTTTTGATGAATGGTTGAATAGTACTGTTTTATCCAATGTCATTGTATTGAAAATAATCCCATATGAAATTATGAGAAATTCCATTTCATGGTGAAACAAGGTATTTTTTTGGGAGATTTCATTTCTGGGGATGGTATTCAAGTAGATAAATCAAAATTGGATGTCATTTTTTCACTACCATTCACAAAAAATGTAAGGTATGTGTTCTCATTACTAGTTCATGATATATTTTACCATTTTTTCATTCGTGAAATTAGTAATATTTCACCCCCCTCTCTTGGTTACTCCAAAATGAAAAGGAATTTGTCTTTGATAATGAATGGAGGAAGCTTTTAAAAAGTTAAAATGGAGTCTCACATCACCCCTAATAATCCAACCACCATGGTGGGATTTACCATTTTGAGATCATGTGTGACGCCTCTAACTATGTAGTTGGGGAAGTCTACTCACAAAGGGTTGATCGAGCTCCATAAATCATTGCCCATCCCTCACATAATTTGGACCCTACCCAAACAAACTACACCAAAACTGAAAAAATAATTTTGTTCTATTGTGATTGCATGGGAAAAATTATGGTCATACCTTTTGGGGTCCAATGTCACTGTGTTATCAGACCATGCAGCCCTCTGGTATCTTCTTAAGAACCCATAAGCCAAACCATGTCTCATTCATCGGATACTCTACCTTTGGGAAGTAAATTTATAAATTAGTGATAAAAAAGGAGCAGAGAATATGGTGGATGAACATATCATTAGGATTCCACCATCCACTTACATTGACTCATCCCACGATATTTCTATAAATTAAATGTTTCCCAATGATCAACTGTACTGATTGAAATATGTTATTCCTTGTTATGCTGAAATTGTAAATTAGTTTGTAACATCATTAAATCCTATTAATTTTAGAAAAACTAGGTTGACCATCTAAAATATGGGTCTTGTTTGTACATTTGGGATAACCCCTAACTCTGGAGAACATATAGTGATCATGTCCTTAGGAATTGTGTTTCCGATAGCGAATTTGAGTCTGTCCATTGATTCATTAACAATCTCTCTTGTGGGGGCCACTTTGGTCTGAAAAGAATAGCTTTAAAGGTCCTTGATTATAGTCTATTTTGGCCAACACTTTTTTGGGATGCCCATGAATATTTCAAATCTTGTCCTCATTATCAAATAATTTGGAATGTATTTAAAAGAAAGGAAATTCAACAACAATAATTTCTCTCTCATGATATTTTTTATTTTTGGGGAATTGAATGCATTAGTTTATTTCCTATTTCCTTTGGCAACATGTACATTCTTATGGCGGTCGATTATTTTTCAAAATGGGTAGAGGTAGGATCCCCAAGGACAGATGATTCCAATTTAGTTGTGGAATTGTTTAGAAGTTAGATATTTTATAGGTTTGGATTACCTAGGTTCATTAATAGATACCAGAGTTATCATTTCTACAACCGAACAATGCAATCACTTTTGTGTAGGTATGTGGTCGGCCATCGAGTCTATACTACATATCACCCATAGACCAATGGTACAACTGATGTGTCAAATAGATAAGTAAAACATATTCTACAAAAAATAGTTCAACCTAATAGAAAAGATTGGATTCTTATACACGATGATTCATTATGGGATTGTCGTACTACTATCAAAACCCCCATTGGAATGTCCACATATAAGATAGTTCTTGGAATGAGTTGTCACCTTCCTATTGAGATTGATCATCAGGCCTACTGGTATATAAAAAATTGAAATTCTAGCCTCTCTGGTGCATGTTATTATAGGAAGATAGAGATCCAAGAGCTGGAGGGAGTGCATAGAGATTCTTATGAGAATGCTAAGATTTATAAGGAGTGAATCAAGGCTACCCAAGACCATCTCATCCTTCACCATAAGTTCCACATTCGGAAGAAGGTCCTCTTCTACAATGAAATGCAGATGTTGAATCCAGTTAATCTTCAATCCTATTAGTTTAGACCATACAATGTTATTAATTTATCATAATTTGGTGTTGTTCAGGTTCAAAATGAAGAAACTATGAAAACCTTTACTATAAATGGGTAGCAGCTAATGAACATCCATGAAGACCTTCCGGAGTCCCCGATGGTGGAAATCCATGTTAAAGATGCAATATACCAATAACACCCACTAGGATTTATCCTTACATCCCACATTATCTTATATTATATTGAGGACACTGCACACTTTTGGTGTCAAGGATTGGTACATTCTTGGGTCAGTTAAGAATTTTCATCGTCTTTTTCTATGTTCTCTTTTTTCACCTTCTTTATAGTATTTTCACTTTTCCCCATCCTGTTCAGTTCATTAGGATTTTCATAATCTTTTTTCTTTATTCTTTTTTTTCACATTCTTTATAGTATTTTCACTCCCCCCTTATGGTCACTAAATCATAGAACATACTAAAAATGCATGTTAAATTATTTGATTCAATGTTGATTTAACCTTTGATGAAAACCTAACTCTGTTATGGAATTAATTTTTGTATGAATTTAACATCAAGGATTGATTTTTAGTGAATTGGTTTTCTTTAAATCATATAAATGGTTGTATCTCTGTGGAACCATTGAGATTATTTATGCCCCTAGTGTGAGTTGTTTTTGGGAAAACCCTGTCACTAATATCTCAAAACATTTTTTACACAAATCCACAAAGTGTGTATATTTCTTACTTAATAGAAAGTAAATATATGTTAGGTTAATATTTTTCAACATAAAATGATATTTTCATATGTTAATTCCTTATCTGATCAATTTCATTACAATACAAGATTGACCTATGCGTGTGTACCTAATATCTGACTATTGTATGCCCTAAAAAAACAAAAAAAAATTGGGTTTTGTCTTGGGCAGGTCAAAAACCACTCCTCCCAAACCATTTATCTTGTTATAACTATTATAGTTAGTGTCTTGAGGAGATAAAACAAGGGTTGAGAGATGAGTGTGGGATTTTTTCGAATGCAAACTTTAAAAAAAACAAAAATATAAAATTAAGGGAGTGATGAAATGTGAAATATATGGGGATATATAGGTTGGAAGCTTTTGTATTGAATCTGGTACTGCTTAAGTGAGTGGATCTTGAAATATTATTGCGAAGGATGTAGGTCAAGATCGGTGGACAAAATCATTTAATCTTATAATGTTAAAATAACCTATATTTATTGGATATAAAGTGTAAATAATAACATGATATGGGTTTCACACACACATGGTGAGTTAGTGGCATGGTTATTTGCTTAATTCCATTCCCAATTTGGTATCATGAATCTATATGAATTTCACTATGATATAATTTATGTGACATCTTTTTCAATTTTCACTGGGAAGAACTCCTTCCTATTATTTGTGCATTGATCACATTAAATTAATGAATTAAAATTTCTGAAATGTTAAATCTTCGAGTTGTTGGTTATATCTACATGCATAATTTCTGAAAATATAAATTTTCCCTGGATTGAAAATTTTTAGGTGTGGGGATGTGATCGCACTGCATTTCACTGTTTCATTTTCACCTATACAGCAATGTGCTAAACATGTTATATATTAAAATATATATAAATAATAACAAATTTCACTATATTTTTGAATCATTTATTTCGTGTTTATTAATATTAAAAAGGTAAATTTTACCTGTTTTGATGATTATATTACATGAGGAGGTGATTGGAGGATCCTGAGATGGTCCCAAAGGAAAATCGGCCAAAACTGCATCGGTTACATGATCCCAAGTCCACTGTTTGGTATAGTATGAACTATTCCCACATCCAAATTGACTGCCTTTTTTGTGGGATGGTCCCAAATTCAATTTTATACAACTAAAAATAAGAGTCCCAAGCCCCATTCCTCCATTAGGGGGCCCAACCGATGGGATCTATCCTGGAAACCAAATCTACATGAAGTCCAAAATTTTATGTTTTCTTCAATCCATATATCGAGTTGTAGGTGTCCAAATTAAGCCACACTTTCGTTACAGAGATAAAATATGTGGGGGAACAGCATTAGAGTTTTTTTAAAAGCTATTGAAGTCATTCTGGAGGCTGAAAACAATGGGACAAGTGGCTTTACTGAATCTATGTGCCAATACCACTTTCCATTTTTTCTTTAAAAGGTAACCATGGGTACCTTGTTTGGGGAGTTTGGACAACAAGTGAATTTCTACCAATTTGGAGTTCAGTAGGAGTCCTCTAATCATCCTAGAAGTTCTAGAGGCACCTATCCTCATAGGGGGACCATGAATGAAGAAGGAGTTCCACCTGAGATTCCTACTCCTGGTGATATAGAGATAAATGGTGGGTTTTTATTATGAGGGAGCTATACACATGTAAATGGAGTTCCGAAACATGTACTACTACTATTTTGATGTATTTTGGCTTTGAAAACATGTTATTCTGAAGCATCTATCATTGATTTATCTTTTTTATTTAACTGAATGAAATTCTCTTTACATTTAATGGATCAGTGTGAAGTTTTGAGTGAGTGAAATGTGTTTTTCTGATTGGACAACACGATAATCCTTTTCAAGCCCACTAATTTTTGATTTAATTTTTTTTGGAAGCTATTATACTATTCATGTGATCTGGACAGGGGCTATATGACTGTTATGTCCAGATTTGGCTGAACGTGATTTGATATAAGATCTTGGAATGTAATATGTATTTTGGTTGATTTCAACCAAATACTTACATTGATATTAAATTAATCACTAGTACAAAAATGATTTTTACATCGGTTTTTTTTTAAATTCGGTTTTGTGGAAACGTTGTGTCGATGTTATTGCAACCGACGTAAATTTTTTTAACGTTGGTCATTTATTAACCGACATTAAAAATGTTTCTAAAATTATTTTTCAGGTCGGTTTTTAGAAAACAGATGTGAAATACCATATTTTATACATACAGATCGCGTTGAAATGCTATTTTTAATGTCCGTTATTTAAAAACTGACGTTAAAAAAAGATGTTACAAGTCCTTTTGTACATCTGTTTTTAAAAAAAACCAATGTTAAAAGTCATTTTTAACATAGTTTTTTAAATAACCCACTTTAGAAATGTTTTTCATTTTGTACATAATTTTCATAGATTTTATTTCACAGGTCATAGAGATCAAACGGAGCTACAGATCAAAAGTTATGACCATTAAAAGTATGATGTATTTTTTCTGAGGAAAGATCGAATGAGCCAACCAAAGCTTAATTTGAGAAAGAAATTGAGAATCCGAATAGGGATTTGTAGTTTTACAAAGATAGAATTATGAAATAGTGAATCTGAATCATTAAATAGTATAAAAATTAATAAAACTAATCATAACAAAACATAAATCATGGAAACATAATTAAAAATACCTTGATGAGATCACGGAATGAAGAAATAGATGGTTCATGTTGAAGATCAAACGGTTTGAGTCTGTGAAATGATAATGGTTTAATGAAAGTATCATTATATTATTTTTTGTGTATAATGAAACCATATAAATGATATGGAAACGGAAAACGTGCTATTAAAAATTTAGGTGGAAACTGAATATTTTGAGACCACGCTGTGAAAAAATGGAAATCTTGCATTGAAGAGATTTTAAAATCTTTATTCATGTTGATTTTTTATGATAACCAAAATGAAAAATATTAAAAGTTTCTCTGATTTTTCATGTCTTTTTTATAAAAACTGACTTGAAAAATCAATCATCATGACTTTTTGCACATTGATTATTTAATAACTGATGTGGAAATAGAAAATTTTATTAAAAATTTGATATCCAACATTGGCGGGATATTAAAATAATCTTTCACATCGGTTTTATGATAACTGACGTGAACAATATTGAAATATTTGCAGATTTTTCACGTCGATTATATAAAAACCAATGTGAAAAATCAATTTTCATGACTTTTTACGTTAGTTATTAAATAACCGTCATTAAAAATTCTTACAAACATGTAGTTTATTTCTCAATCATAAATTTGATAGGTCACGGAGCTCTAAAATAGTTATGTATCAAAAGTTATGGTCCAACGAAGTTGGCCTTCTCTAAGACTTCATTTAGAGATGATCATCTTCCAATGGCCATAACTTTTGATGTGTATCTCCATTTGAGCTCTGTGACCTATCAAATCGAATCTTATGAAATGAACTACTTTTTTTAATCCCTTTTAACTTAGTTTTTGAAATAACTGACTATAAAAATTCATAATAACATATAGTTAATTTCATAAGCTTCATTTGAAAGGTAACAGAGCTCAAATGGAGTTACGGATCAAAAGTTATGATCCTATGAAGATGGCCTTCTCTAAGACTTAATTTTGGGATGATCGAATTCTGATAGCCAAAACTCTTGATCAAAAAAACCGTTTGAGCTCCATGACCTATGGAATCGAAGCTCGGGAAATAATCTACATGATTGTAAACATTATTTATGTCATTTATTAAATAACCGATGTCAAAAGTAAACATAAAAGAATTTTAATGTCGGTTATTTAATAACCAATGGAAAAAATCAGGGAAAAAAGATTTTCATATCGGATATATAATAACCGATGTGTAAAATCAAATTTTAGAGATTTTCACGTCAGTTCCAAAAAACCGACGTGAAACGGGTGATGTTAAAAATACTCTTTATACTAGTGAATATCTGATAACAATGAGATTTAAGTGTGTGTAGTAAACTCACAATGAACTCTTTTATCTCATAATTATAAAACACAACCTTTCCAATTAAACTATTAAACTCTTTAATTAAGCCATTTTATTTTTAAAACTATTTCAAAAAAACCCTTCATATAGTAATCTTTTTTAAAAATACTCACTATAAGCTTCCTACGCCACTTGAGAGACAACCTAGGGTCTTTTCTAGACTGAAAAATCTTCTTTAAATAACTATCAATTTTACGTGTCATGAAAATGTAGTAACTAATCTCTTGAGAAAAATGGTGTTTGATGTTGTCATCAATCCATTAGAGTATTTGACATATCATATTCTTTTTTAGCTTCTTCTACTCAGATTCTTTGGTGGTATCATTTTTGAATCCATTTTTCCGAGTGGGGTCAAATAAAAACCTATAATTAATGAGATATTCCATCTGAGATGTAAAAATCAATTAACTAAAGGATGTCGAAAAATTATCCCTCATTTGTATGGTCCATACATTGAATTTAAATTATGTAGAAATTAGAGAATAAAAAAAATTCAGAGTGTACTGTTACATCTAGAATGTTCAAAATAGTGGAATTCACTTGTGGACCATCAAAATTAGACTCTAATTAATCATGATATAATATAATAAGTTTTGATGTTTGAGATTATATAATGATATGATGATGAAATTGTGATGACATGTCAAACCCAAACAGTGACCAAAAAATTTATAGAAAGATCATTGGTGTTGGAAAAATAAAGTATTCTTGGAAAAGAGGGTACAAAAACACCTTAGGTTTGACATGGAATCTGAACACCTCTAGAGATCTCGTTTTAGATCCATTATAACTTATTTATACCATTAAATTATCTAGAAAATAAATTTCAAAATAATTCTTAAAAACACGAATTAGGGGAACATGAATTATTCGATAACCAGAAAATTTCATTTTCTCACCACCATTTTACATCAACAGCTCTCATACCACTTATTGTGATTTATTGATCACTCAGAAAGGGAATGGATAGAGGAAAAAATATTTTATAGAGAAAGGGATTTCATGAGTTTTATCTTCCTCTTCCTCTATTTCTATCTTTCCTACAACTATGAATGATTCAACAATACAATGAATCTCTATAGATTTTATTTTATGATGATAGTTACTAATCAAGGACACCTTTTATATCCATGGCCAATGCATTTCATTTCATGAAAAATGCATTGGTTATAATTTATCAATTTTATTATGTTGAAAATAATTACTTTTATATTATGAGAATTTGTAATATTCAATCATGAAACTTAATATTCAATGAATATAATAACTAGAAAACCTATTCATGATATAGGTTTGATCCCAACTATCTGTTTCATGTTTTTTAATAAAATAAGAAAAATAAATACCTATAATTTAAAAAAAATTTAAAGATAATTTTTTTGGTAATTTGGATTGTATATTTATTAGGAAATAATATTTATTTGACTTATAGGTACATTTACCATTAATAATTATTATCATATTAATATATATTGAAATTTTCTTATGGAAATAAAAATTAATTTGAAAATGGATATCATGTTTATCTAATAATTGATATTTTTTTATCAATTTAAATTTTCTATGTCACTAGATATAATGATAGATAAATATGGGTTTTTATTATAACCAAATATGGAATTCTATAAATATTTGATTTTTCAGTTATAATTTTTACAACCAAATAAAATAACTCTTTTTATTTTCATTTGTGTCTAATTTCCAATAACCATTCATTTATCCATCGTGTAATAAAAAATTCATCTCTCTAACCATGTCAATAAAAAACTAATATTGTAATTGAATACTTAAAATCATTAAAAGAATATTATTTTAAGGAAAAAAATGTTATATTTCTGAAGAATTATAAAAAAAAAATTTATAGGTTTTTGAAATTATAAAAATTTAAAAATGTGTTAGGGTTTTCTATATTTATTAAAATGAGTTTCATGATGTAAGAATTAACTTTTCACTTCATGTTTTAGACTGGAAGGGTGGATAGGGTTCATGCTTATTCAATAAATGAGGAAATGAGATTGGGTTTTTACTCCACATGCCACACAAAATGGAAGTCTGAACATTGTTCACGCTATCTGTGCATTCACTATACAGGTGGCGTGAATGGAGTTCATGCCTTCATAGTTTTTTAAAATGATAACTTATAATATTTATTTATTTTTTCTCTATAAAATAATTTTAATAATTAGTGATATATCTAATTAATTAGTAATTAGTAATATAATAAATAAAACATAATTTATTAAATAATTATAGATTAACTTATACATAAAACTGAAATTATTTTATTTATGATTGTTAGTCATTAATTATATAATAAACTTAGGTAGTTATTAACCATATATTTAATAATATAATATATAATTCTTATTGATTTTTACATATAATATTACTTAATATTTATAAATTATTAAATAATAATATTTGTTAATTTTTATAATTATTTATATATAGTTAACATATTTTATAAATTTTAAATAATATATTATATGATATATTGAAAAATATTAATTAATATACTATTAATAATTCTGAATATATATATATATATATTAGAGATTGTTGGTAAAATTTAAACGAATCATACACACCCCCTCAACACCTATAAGTTTGGAGGGAAGGTCAAAGCCCTCCAAAGGGATAACTAATTAAACCATCTGTTTTTTATTTATACATATTATATATATGTGGTTAAAGGCCCTTAATACATTGATTGTAAGGCCCCTTAAACAACAAAAAATATGCAATTATTCAATCACACACCCCTATCATCCCATTGTAAAAACCCCACTGTTGAGCTTGGGTCACATTCAGTATCATAGATCCCACTCCTAGGTCGCATGCACCACCAAACACACCATCAGTAGACCACATTTAGACCACACTTTACTTGTGCCTCATTGAGTCTCCCACCTCCACCAACAACACTAGAGGTCACTACTAGCCCTTACACATCACACATCCACCTCTGCGACCTTCACATCACTGCACTGAGTCATCCTGGCCAATTTCATCCCCCATCCATCGAGTAGTATTTCCAGTCGACCCATACAAACATCACTTCACTCTAGCCGAGCATTACCATACCATTTAGTGATCATTGTCAAATCTTTTACTCAAGAGATAACCCATTCAACCTACCCTTTTTATTTATTTAATATATATATATATATATATTCCTTGATGCCATCAATACATGACCCATAAGGATGACTGAATAGGGAAAAAGGACTCGTTATTCTATCCCAGAACCATATTGACCATGAGTATTACCCTAATAATTGAGAGGGTGTTTCCTTCACTACTACATAAACCACTCTTGGGTTGTCTCCACCACCAACCACCCCTTCATTTCCCCCATAGGGAGTATAGTTCATTTTGGCCTCTACCAATTTCCCCTTTACTCCATCGACACTGGAGGCCACTCTTGGCCCTTATGAACCACTCATCCACCATGTCTTCCCCCTTATCACTGTCGTGTCAAGACATCATATCCAATTGCATCCCCGAGTTTTCAATCAGTGTCGCCAAACGACCCATACAAACAAAACTCTATTCTGTCCATGGGAACATATACCGTTCCATTTTGTTCTTTGTTTCTTATACGTTTTCTATTTTTTTAAAATGGCAAAGGTTATTTTTTAAAACAAATATGCCACAAAGGAAGCATCGACGATGCCATATTCTCTCCCCAGTATCACATTTGGCCCAGATCGATGACATGGACAAGGCAGCTGGGGGGATGCATCCTTTCTCTTCTGGGTAAGGCAAAAGGTGGCACTGCCAATGCAATTATTGCCTCGTATCCTTATAAAAGGGAATCCTCCCTTCTCCTCACTCGATTTTACCCTTCATCTCTCCTAAATACTCCCCATCTATCTAGAAAAAATTAATATTATGTGTGGGTTTTTTCAAATCAACATTTTGAGTTATTTTAATTTATTTATTTTATTTTTATTTATATATTTAATTGAATTATTTTTATTTATTTAATTGATTTCATTTTCTTTTTAATTATTTCATTTTTAAGTAGTTGGGTTGGTTCTAAATAATTTTTCGATTGGGTATTTTGTTATATAAATTTTTAAATACTTATTGTTATTACTATAGATTAAGTATAGATTATGTATATATTATATATAGATTATGTATAGATTAACATAGGATTAACATGTGATTAAGTATTGTGAAATTTAGATAGCATAAAGATTAAGTGGTTATATAAGCAATAAAATCCCTCTCTAGATAAAAATAAGTGGATGTGGCTATAGTATAGATGTATCTAGGGGTGAAACCTCTGACAAGGAGTTTCAGGCTTGACCTAGGATATCCTAATACACAACAACGTGCCTTGATTCACTCTTTTTTTGACACACCCAGGGGATATGCTTAAGATGATTCATTTTATCTTTAAAAACTACTAGAATATATAATAAAAGAAAAATAAAATTAGAATATTTATCAACAATTAAATGATAATTATGACATTATAGGAAGAAATAAGGAAAAATCATTAACGAATGAATGTTATTATTAGTAATTATAGATGATTATGTTGTATAATTAGTTATATATAGTTTATAAATAATACGTTTTATTAGTAATGGGTAATTATAGATTAATTAATGACAACATAGGAATGAAAATATATAGGAATGTTTAGTTAATTACAATTAACTATGAATATAATATGATTTTACAATTAATGAACAAATTATTAATGAGTAACTTAATAATGATTAACTAGTGATTAATATTTTGTATAAAGAAACACTACTAGCATATATTAGGGTATGGAAGCGCGTCCTACAATTTTATTATAATAGATATTATATGGTCAACCATCATTGTAAATATTAGTTACAGTAGCATATTTTTGATGAATGAATAATTTTTGACATAGAGAGTCATGTTTTCCTGTGGGTACTACTATGAAGAGGTTATTCATACTTATCAATGAGCATATTACAGTACACAAAAAAATAATGATGTTTAATATATCTGATTTTGAAACCATTAGTGACCTTAACAAGAGAATTCGTGGTTCTTTAAATCTGGGACCCGATCATGAGATCATGTATATTAGCTATAGAAATTTTAAATTCCTAGAAACACTGGTGTATATAGCTTTTCCATTGGCTACTGATGTACATTGGGTCCAAAAAAACTGTTTTATTTTCTCAACCGTCATATGGTAACATGGAGGATTTATACGATGATGTTTCTATTATAAAAATACAATTTCTAATTGTATGAAGACATATAATTAAAAGCGTCTTTGAAGAGAGTCCACCCCATGAAATTGAGCCTATTCTAGAAGATTCAACACAATATGATAAAATGGATGATCTCTCGGATATACATTTCAATCCGACATATGATGAGGAGCATTGTAATGACATATCAGATGGGGAAAATAGTGCTGATGAGGAGGGATCAGTTGAATTTAGGAATGAGGTTTCTCGAAATGCATTATTTGTACATCAACCTTGACCTGTAATAAACCATCCACTACTCATTTCATCTTCATCAGATGAAATGAAACATGTGCCAGAATTCAACAATAATTTTCACACACTGTAAACTAAGTTCCCCAGAGTTGTACAAATTAGGTTTAGTGAGATGGAAAAAACATAATATATTAGAAGTAATTTTACAAGTAAAGATGCATTAAAAATCATGCTAAAGAGATATCAGATATAGAGGATGTACATCTATATAGTTTAAGAATCTAGACATAGTAAATATGACACACAGTGTGAGAAGTATGGTGATGATTATAGATTATTCTTAAGGGTGATTCCAAGCATTACATTTGGTGGTTAAAGAATCTTAAAGATTAACGTAGCTCAAACATGCCTTCAGCCAAGCCTCACACAAGATCACACCTCATTGGATGGATACATTTTATCATCTATTTTTGTTGAGATGATTATGAAATGTCCTATTAATTATACATAACAAAAAAATGAAATCTTTCAATAATTGTATTTCTCCTTATTCCTAATATAAAATCATAAATAAATGAATTTATTTCATATATGAAATATAGAACACATATCCCATATTGTAAATTAAATGTTGTAATATATTATAGTTATTGTGGTTTTATAAAACTGAAAACACAAAAGTAGAACACTTACCCCAAAAACATATTTCCTAAACATTAATATCAAAATTCTACACCCTAAACCTCAAACCTAAACCCTAACCCAAATATCATAAACCTAAAGCCTAAAACCATACAAAAATCCAATTACCTAGATATATCCCTTTAGAATCTGTATCAATTAATAAAATTATTACAATGATATTTTAATAAATTAAAATCTGTCACAACAGAATTATTTCCATCTATTTTTTCATCTTCATTACTTTTGTTCACATTATTTCATTATAAACCAAAAGACATGGAAAATTATAATGATTTGGGAAAAAACAACCTCAAAAAACAATCCGAATAAACATGTCATGCCGTCTATTCTACAAGTCATAACATTATGCAAACCATAATGTTTTATTTACATTTTACACTTACGACTCATTTCATCTATTTTTATGCAGATGGATGATACCATACTACTCACTTAGCAGCATACCCATATTTCATAGGTAGTGTTCGAGGGTGGTGTAGATCAATCGATCAAGGTGTTTTGAGAACAAAATTTACATCACAGGGAGCCTTCCCATGCCATTAGACCATACATTGGTTGTGCGGACTACTATGGACTTTCCATATCAGATTTCACAATTATAGACCATCACCTACATGCCACCCTCGTTGAGAAGAGGACACCAGAGACACACCCATCACACATACCTAAGGGAGAGATGACAATAACCCTCTAGGATGTGGAAGTGCTTCTTAGTCTTCCTCTCTAGGGGAGACCCATTATTGAACTCACTCTTGTAGTTTGGAAAAATCTTTCTCTACACTTGTTAAGCGTTGATATTTTGTCTGGTTGTAGGGATACAGATGGAGCATCCATGTCTATGCCATGGTTGGTGTCAAAGATATCACATTTACAAGATGATAATGATGAGCAGAATGTCATGTTTTATGCCCATTAATTTATATTATGGCTCATTGGTGGGAACATGTGTATTAATCACTCAGGGATGCATGTGCACAAGATGTATCTACCCCTACTATATAACATTGATCGGGTCACGATGTACATTTGGGGATCAAACTTCTTGGCATACACGTACAGAGCATTATGAAGGCTATCTCATAGGAACGTCATAGGTCTTGGGGGATGCATAATCCTTATTTAGATGTTGGCATGTGAGTACATCCCTGCATTCCTCCAAGAGCTTGCTGGACCACTGGTCGAGCTGGAGGTGATGCATGAAACTCCGTGTGGATGCTGGTATGATCAATCATTTCTGTTGGTTTTAGATGATACTGTGATTTATTGACATTAATTTCTCATTATTTTTAACTATCAATGATTTATTTTACAGGTGGTTTCAGTGACCCAATATCAACGCGGTTCTGAGATAGCATTTGAAAATATATCGGCTCCAGTTGGATTGTTTCTTACCTGATCAGTTATGCATATAAAATCTATCACTGTGTAAAATAGTTAATAATAGCCACAATTTTGGTTTTTAATAAGATTCCTTTTTGACAATGTAAAATGTATTTTCAGATTTCATGGATTCTATACTAGAGTATTATGGACCATTTTCTAGCATACTTCACTATTGGGATTGTGGAAGCTATGTGTATAGTTCCCCTCATTCCCATCTATATTATTGAGTGGAATAATCCTAACAGATTCATGTTCTAGTTATTCTATACTCAAATGATTCCATTTCCATTGAGACAGACATAATGTCTTAATGGGATGAACCTGAGAGGGAGTCAGGATAATGATTGGTGCCGAGTTCATGAAAACTTTATTGACTGTTGGCACAGACAAACAGAGTTTCATTTTCAAGGAGTTCTGATGATTCGATTCTTTATTTTGGAGATTATGAGCCTGATCCATGGTATAGATTGATTTCAATGCTATATCATACCCTACGCAACATAGAGATGCAGAGGATGGTAAGTCAATAAATTTATGTTAGTTTGTTTATTGAGATATTTTTTAATTCAATTATAATATTTGTATAGGTAGTCAAAACGAGCATATTGTTCTCATGATTGATGAACAGGAGAAGGGGGTCTTTAGCTGGGAATCAGTCCATGCTATAGTGATGTTGGAGAGGGAATCTTTTCACAACTTTCTAGGACCATCTTCACGTGTCGTGCCTGAAGAGAGGAGTTTCCTTCCCCAGATGAACATCCTACAGCTACTACTGGTGCTGAGGATCCATGACCATGGTGACCTAGATAGTGTCATTCTATACATGAGGCCTCACCTATTCCATATGAAATGGTCACCCTCTTGTAGTCCATGATCATCCGATTCAGGATGTGCCTCAAGTGGTATAGGATCCATCTTTCCTGATGGGATATCCATAATTCTCTTCATCATGGGTTCTAGATCCATCACATCTTTGGGGTCTAGTTCCATTGCAACCTTGGGTTCTAGATCCATCGTAGTCTTGGGGTATATATTCATCATAGGCTTGGTTCCCCACTGTGATGGAGGCATGTCCTTCTACTACTATATTGGGAGAAGGATACATAGGGCAGTACTAGTTTCAGTTGATAGCTCCTCCCACTGACACGCAAATAGAGGATACACCAATCTACATTCTAGTGTCCGAGGATCAACCCACACCAGGTCATCATATTCCACTTCACACTCAATGAAGCTTCCCTATTCGCAGATCACCATGTGGGATATAATCTCTTCTCCATATACATCGGCATTTATTGTACATGTTCATTTACTTGTTTATGTCTACTAAAATGAATATAATATTATTACTATTATATATTCTTATATTATTATCCATTATTTTAGTTTTCATTTATATTATATGCATAGTTTATATTTCATAGATTTCAATTTCAACTACATGAAACATAAAAATAATTAGTAAATTTCAAGTAAATAACTATAAAATATTAAAAATTCTACAATATAAAAACAATTTAAATAAAATTTAACAGATAAGCTAATCATATAAAATGTTTTTAAAAATAAAAAGGGTCATAAATAAAATAAATAAATGATAATTTAAGGAATGTAAGAAAAGTAACTGAGAATAATGAGTGAAAAGAATAAATGTTGGGGGGATCCTAAGCCACCTACATGATTTTGAAATCCTATAAGATATAAACTATAAGACCCATATATATAAAAATTAAAAATTCAACGAATTTTTATATGTTTAATCAATATTTTAAATTTCATTCATATTGGTCTTATATTTTATATTATATAGGCTAGCAAGGCACATACTAGAAACATTTTTATGTTTAAAGTAGGTTTATTATAAAACTTGTAAATTGTTTTTTATCAAAATTTTATATGATTTTTTAATTTTGGACCAATTAATATATGATTAATAAATGTTTAAAATTTCATTCATATCAGTCTTATAGTTTATATTATATAGGCTAGAAAAGGCATGTACTTGAAACATTTGTATCTTTCATGTGGGTGGAGTAGAAAGCATATAAATTATTTTTCACCAAAATTATTTATGAAATTATTTTTCTTTTAGACTAATTTTTATATGTCTAACAAATGTTTAAAATTTCACTCATATCAGTTTTATAGTTTATATTATATAGGCTAGAAAAGGCTGATACAAGAAACATTTTTATGTTTCATGTAGTTGGATTAGAATGCTTATAAATTATTTTTCACCAAAAATTCTTAAAAATTTATTTTTATATTCGACTACTTGTTATATGTTTGAGAAATTTTAAAAATTGTATTAATATATGTCTTACATTTTATATTATATTCGATAGGAATGTCACGTACTTGTACCATTTTTAGGTTTCATGTATGTGGATTAGAAATCATAAAAAAAAATTTCATCAAAAAAATACGTAAATTATTTTTATTCTCAAATACTTACTGTAAGTTTAATAATTGTTTAAAATATCATTCATATTGGTCATATAGATTATAGTTTATAGGTTAGAAAGTTCATGTACCTGAATTAAAGATAAATTATGTTGAAACATTATATTATATATATATATATATTACCATACGAACATAATAATAAAACATTATAATTTTAAATATATAAACAACATAATTGAAATTGAAAAAAAAAATCTGGGTCAATGGTAGCATCAATGATTTAGGCTTTGACCATAAACTAAAAGGTAGCATCTCAGATGCTTCCATTCAGGTTTATTTTTAAAAAATAATTAAACATAGGCTATTTAAAAAAATCAAAAAGAGTAAAAATAATCTTTGTCATCTTTATATCTTCACCTCCTTTTTTGGGCACCATTAGTTTCCCATCAACACCCCCACCATCGAGCGAGGGTCCTCCTACACCATTTGATTCTGAATCCAGCCAACCAAAAGCCACTCCCAATTTAGTTTTCAGTTAAATTTAGTCATGACCGATGGTATTTAAACCCTGTTAGCCCACATGTATTGTGGGGTGGTGTAATATTTAGGTGAACACCCATCTGGATAATTTATAATTATTATAATAATAATATAATAACAAATAATATAAATATCATTATTTAATTATAATATTATATATTAAATATGTAATTTTTAATTTAATTACTAAAAAATATTATTATATTATTTATTAATAATTATATAATTATTAATAGTAGAAACCAAAAGCTTGGAGGTGGGGTCTCAATCTGAGAGGTTACGACATGCGTGGTAGATCTCAATAGTGAATACACATTGTATGAACCTAATATTTTTTCTTCATTAGTTATTTTGACTATATATCATTTTTATTTTGGGAATTTTTCTCCTAGTACATTTGTGGTAGTGCTTCATCGCTATTTTTTACATTCCAACCCCCTTCTTAATGCTTCTTTTAATCCAATAATAGATCCAAGAGTTTCTATACTCATGGTTCTAGACCATCTTTGAATAATTATAATAATAATATAATTAGAAAAAATTATCCTTAATTAAAGAATTAATAAAATAATTAATATTATATAATATAATATTAATAATAAATATTTATGTTATTAATATAGTTATTAGGTATATATTTAAAAATATAATAACTGGTATATAAGTAATTAATTAATATTATTTACAATTAGTGATTAATAATATAATAGGACAATTACATCCATCACTATAGAACACAGCACATGTATGAGAAACCATGAAAACATGTATGCTTGAGGACTTAACCCTGAAACCTTCCCCTCCCCCTAAACCCTTACAACACCAGCACCAATGGTTGGGAAATAGTGATTAATAATGTAATTAACAGAAACTTTAATTAATATTTTTTTAAATAAATATGAAGTAAAAATTTATTCCATTTTAATGATAATAATACTGTTACTTATTTATCTTCATAACTAATTATAAAATGTATTCTTTCAAATAAGGTATATCGTGTTATTATAACAACATATAACATTGATTTCAGAATAAAAATTACGAATAATAGAAAATCTATTAATATGATATGTATTATTTTCTAGGATGATTGTCTGTTCCAAACCCTACTTTATAGGTAATTGATATTCATTTTTTAGATTGATGTGTATAATCCAAAATAAACACATCATATGTAGCATCTATTGCATCCAACTCCACCTTATCATGTGTGATAAACAGTTGATACAACGTCTCCTTGCCTGCAGACTATCTTGAACAGATGGAAAGATATTGACAGTTTGAACTCCCTCTCATATGGGATGAAGATGACTACTATGTAATAGGTATCTCTTGGATATGGAAAATACCAATTGAAACACACTCAAGTCACTAGTATTCACTGTACTAAAATCTTAAAAATGTATGGGATAGTGAAACAAAATCACTAGTATATGCATCATTAACCAATGTATAGAAATCCTATGGTTTTGAATTGTCCATGATAAGAAGTGGGTGAGAATCTGACAGATCATTTTGGAAATCCTCCTCATGTCCCACATCATCATGTGGAATATCCATTATATACTCATTTCCCTCTTTCAAACCCATAAGTGAAACATCACTCGTAACATCATTTGAAACATCCAAAAAAATCCCTCGATAAATCTCATACATGAGAAAAAGAATCTTCGTTATTGATCTATGAAAATTGTATTGGTCAAATTATCCTCCCTCTACTATATTAGAGATGAAAATCATGTGTGTGATATGAGAATCCATAAAAAACATATATTTAGCCAAATTAAAAAAAAACTTTTCAAAAGTGAGAGGAATAATTATTAGTAACTGATTATATCCCAATCCATGTTTCATAAGATAAAACATTGAGATTATGGAGTACATGAGAACATAATACAACTCATCAAATAGTGGTATGTGTATCATGAGTGATCCTCATAATTGGAGATCATGACATATGTCCCAATTATCACTATAACATTCATGATATCACCATAGAACTAGGTATTTATTCCCTAAAATCATTATAGAATGAAGTAAAGGAAACTGACTGGTTGGTGTTGGGATAGGCTAATGGAATGAGAACTACCTCATAAATTGATCAAAATAATGCCACTAAATAATGTCAAAATTAATAATAAGTATGATTAATGTGGTGGTGGGAAGCACTATTGCACAGTTATGTAGGAGACTACATTGGATAGAATCTACTTTTGGGGTCCATGAATCCAAGATTATCAAAAAAATAATATGAGATTAATATATGAAATTATGTATAATACATAATAATAATCTCAGTTTATAAGTAATAATCACAAACTTTATCAAGATGAAGACATTCCAACATATGTCTATAAGGGTATACATCATATCTGGTGGAATTTGAATATTGCCAGAATGCACCTATAATTTTTTTTAAATTATAGTTTCATAATAAAAAACTATATATTTAATTTTCACAAAATTTATTAAAAGAATACGATCATCCATGTTGGATGTCATAAAAAATTCATCTAGTCTATGGTCCATGAACGTGTTGAGTGGAGCAAGGGATGCACTCCCATATCACCTAGATAACAATAAAACATCCTATAATGTAACAACCAGATATTTTATGATAGGTATTCTTTTTAATTTATTTGATGTCGTGTGTTTTATGCTACAACAAGATTATCATGTGCTATATGCAACATCGTATTAGCTTTAAGTATACGCAACACTATTCTTAGATTATGTTACACACAATTTCAAGTTCGTTTGATAATAGTCATTCTACTCAACATTGAGTATATATATATATTCAATGTATAAATGAAAAATGGTTGGATTCTGTTATAATGAAACAAAAAGGAGTCTTGCACAACACACAACCTTATCTTGGATTGCATTACACGCAATCACGACCTTCCTTGATAGCGTGTGTTGTACGCAATATCGATTTTCACTAAACAACGATATGCTATTAAAATATTATTAAAACTAGCCCTTATGAATAGTAATAACTAATTTTTCAAATTTTTTAAATTTCATCTTTTAAAATGGACTTCATTTTTGGATTCTCAATATCGAAATTATCCTAGGGTGAAATTTTGGTATTTTTCTGAAAACTATCAATTTTTGATGAATAGTGAAAACACTAGGTTACTATTTAAAAACCCACTTTTTATTTAAATAATTATAAATTTTATTTAAATTTATTTTAGGTAAAAATTGATACATCATACCTATATAAGTTCAATTCAATTCATTGGAGTCATTTTATAATAATTTTAGATATATAAAATTTTATTGTACTTTTCACCGTCTTTTACCCACCTCCGAGGAAAATTTGTAAATTTACATAAATCAGAATTTTACCTCTTCTGTGAGTGGAATTTAAAAAATTAGAGATACACGGTTGATGTCAGTAAGTAAAATGTGGTTCAAGGAGATGAAAATAATTTTTGGTGAATAGTAACTTTTTACTTTCTTTACCACAGTTAAATGTAAATAGGGTAATTAAGGGTAAAAATGATATTATTATTCACCTAACACATGTCATAATTCTATTGGATAAATTTAATTCGACCAAAAACAACCATAGGAATAAAATATGACCATTTAGGCCCACTTAGACTAGATTAGGAAATTTAATATTAATTTATTTAAAGAAGGGTTAAAATAGTTAAAATCAATTTTTAATAAGTAAATCATTTTTAATATAGGGTTATACATTAGATAAGTTCGAATATAAATATTCATTATAAAGATAAACAGATTTCCGACATGATGGTATTTTATTTGTAATTTTTAGAATTTAAATAATTTTAATTTATTTATGACAGAATGATGATGCAGTAATTATCTTATTAATGAAATATTGACATAATTTATGTTATAAATACACAAATAAATATAATTTGATACTTTTTATGAATTAAACTAATTTTATATGTTAATATGACATGTTAGTATTGATTTAATTATCTTTTTTCTAACTAATCATTCTGTTATGAGTTTTCATAAAAACCAATTACTAAATAGTGTCAAAATTGACATAAAATAGTTTTTAAAACAAATATTATATTATTAATTGTAATTTTATTCCTAAAAATATATGGTTCGGACAAATGACATAGATAAGGTTATATATATTAATTATAAACAACATGGGGTTCGTTTGGATTGTTATAGTATGTTTATTAACCTTATATTGTAGGAAAACAAAAAGACACAGTAAAAGTAAAATTATTTAACATAAAGTTAAATCTAAATGACAAGGTTACAATAGAACCCTAAACTTGTCTAAATTCTATTGGATGAGAGGCTTTCAACCCATACACACCTTAGCTTAGAAATAAATAAATTTGGAGCTATTTAAAACCAAATATGACTTTATAATAAAATAATATTTTTAATTTTTCCAATGGTGCCCCACTCCTCTCTTACAAAAGGGCACCTCATCCCTCTCTTCCTCACACCACAATGAGCCTTAAAGCTCGGCCAAAACCTACCAATTTCTCCTCTACAATTCCCTAAAGACATCCTAGAGGTACTGGTCTTCTTCAAAGACCAATTTTAGTGCCTAAGAGGAGGTCTCAAAGAGGCGCTTTAATGAAGAGGTAATGTCTATTACCAATTAATTCAACCTTATTTCTTATTCCACTTATTCTTCTTTAGTTGTTCCATTATGAAGTAATAACATCAGTATCACTCATATACTGATATTTTATTATAAGTATGAAACAACTCTATTTCACCATCTATCCATCCTAATGAAAATGAAATCACCGCGCGTGCGTACGTACGGAATACCGTCTCCAGGCCGTGGTGAAATCTATTTTCAACCACCACCTTACATGGATGGGTATAATGGTGTAAATAATAACTATATATAATTATTGTAAAATGGTATTGATTCTGAAATAGTATACATACACTCCAATGCAATTCCACGATCATGGGAACGATATCATCGCTCGTGCGTACGTACGGAATACCGTCTCCACGATTTGATGCGACTCGTTCTACAAGATTTTCATTGCATAATTATTACATAAATGAATTGAGTGAAAACATTTGACATATATTACACTAATTCCATTCTGTAAAGGAGGTATCTATAACCTAATGATTAGAATAATAATTTCTTCGACAAAACACGCATAAGAACAAAAAAAGCAATAAACACCCGAATAACAACTAAATATGACATATTACTAATAAGAAGCTAATAATATGACAATATATGATATCATAACAATAAGTATGATTCTGGAATAAGTCAATAACATTATTTAAATCATTATACAGGAGGTTTGTACACATACGAAGCAAATTGAGCCTAAGGTATGGGAAATATCACAATCTCATTTTTATCCGATATTGTTTATACTTTGGAATTTACTGGGTGTATTTTATCATCCACATCTATTTTTCCTCAATATGTAATATTATTTACATCCACCTTAAATTTTTTAATCCAATTTTACCCTTCGGTGAGTTTTTATTAAAAGATATGAATGGAATCTTATGTCGTTTTTCGTAAGAGGTTCTTTTTAACTTTTCCGAAAATTATACGAGAAGAATGTTTTTTAACTTATACGGCATGAATGGATTTTTAAAACGTTATTTCCAAGAAACTTCCTCAAAAAGTTTTCAATTTCATTTTTAATCAACTTCTTTTAGTTTAGAATTGTATGACATGTTAAGAAAGGAAAAGTGTTTTTTAAGTAGAAATGATATTTTCCTCAAAAATGGAGTTCAAGTGTTTTGTCAAAATTATTTTCCATATAAGATAATAAAGGGTTTTGTTTATATCACTATTATTATATTGATTTGATTATGTTGTGATGGAATTATTTTTATGAATTCCTTTATCTTATATTAATTGTTTTATGATGTCACAATGTTTAAGAATTCCATTTTTATTACATGGATTATGCTATGATGTATGATTTATGATCTTGTGGCACATATAAGAATGGTATCATTATGAGATAGATGGGATATATATCTCCCTACAATGCATTGGGTAATGATTTTATATCTCATGAGATAGACATGGCTGGAACGGCAGGTTAAACCGATTCAGTGAAACAGGACTGAAACAAGGAATGAACTCGGTTCAGAAATGAAATTTGTCCATAGAGATAGTCTTGGCAATGAGTCTTGATTAATAAGAAATGATTCTCTATGATTATGTGTGTATGCCACAAAGATTCATGTTTTAATTTATGATTATTGTGATTACATTTCACTACCACGATTTATCCAATGTTATGACATTATGATCTCTTTGGCAGGTTAAGATTTCCAAAATGTTATGTTCTTATGAATATTATGTGATTGATATTTCTTTTGTTTACCCATACTGAGCATTTGATCTCACCCTTTTATGTTTTCTTTTCTCCAGGATATA
The DNA here is from genome assembly GCA_963277665.1 of Viscum album. Classification (NCBI taxonomy): domain Eukaryota; kingdom Viridiplantae; phylum Streptophyta; class Magnoliopsida; order Santalales; family Viscaceae; genus Viscum; species Viscum album. The sequence goes on from OY728125.1 coordinate 212,260,634, forward strand.
AATAAAGGTTTTAGGTTAGAAAAAAATTGATGATCTTTATGGGAGATGTCGAAGATATTTCACCACGATTAGAAGATTACATTCTGAGTTTCCAAATAAACTAAACTATTACAGTCCTTGTGTGAGTGTTTTTGTTATGTACTAAGTATTCCTCAAATGTAATTTAATGTCCATGTACATCAAGCTTAGGGTCTCTAAAGTTGGTATCAGAGGAAAGGTGTAGTCAACCTTTCGAAACTAGGATGCGAAAATGTTAGTGGGATCCCTAGATATATTTGTAAGGTATGTCTAGGGATATCCCTAAGGATAAGTATACGTATAGGATATAGTCCTATAACTATGGTAACAATCTTAGAATTTATCCTAAGATGATAGATAATAATGGTACTCCCCCTTTATTATTTTGTTTCCCCTACCATGATTTTTTCCACTCACATTATTCTTTTTGGGTTTTTGAGGATGGCTGGCCCAGAAGGAACCGTGTTGATCAATGTAATGGACAATGCAATGATTTTCCTACTGACCAAACCAATGTCATGGGAGATGGAGTGAAAAATCATATTTCTATACTTACAAAAGCTATGAATCATTCTGGACTTCCAAATGAGTAGAGAAAGGAACAATATTCTATTGAGTCCTTCATGAGGCAACGACCACCTTTTTTCAGTGGGTCTTCTGATCCACTTGTTTCTGAACAATGGATCAGTAATACTGAAAATATATTTTCAGTTCTTCAATGTTCTAAACATGATAAAGTCATCTTACCAGTATATCATTTGGAAGTAGAATCTGATCAATGGTGGAATCTTATCATGAATACGAGGCCAAGAGATGAAATTGAGTCCATGGAATGGGATGAGTTAAATAACATATTTTTCAATAAGTACATCCCTCATATTCTTCGAAAAAATATGGAGAAGGATTTTCGTGAACTAAAGAAAAAGGATGATGAATCGTTTGGTATATACGAAGTGAATTTTACAAGGCTTGAATGGTATGAATCTGGCTTTATCATCCAACCTGAAAGTAAAATTGATCGATTCTTTAGTGGCTTAAAACCAAATCATCAAAGGGCATTAACTATAAGAGACTTCAGAAGCTATGATGAAATTGTGCGTTGTGCTATAAAGATAGAAATGAAAGTTGGTGTTACATATCCATCTCATGGTTTTGACAAGATATGAAAGATGGAGTTGAAAGAGAAATCTCAGAATAATGGTGAAAAGAAGATAAATGTTTCCTTATGCTCAAAGTGTGGAAAAAAGCATGTTGGAGATTGTCTTAAAGGGACTAGAAAATGTTGTAAGTGTAGAAAAGAATGTCATCGAGCAGCTGAATGTCGAAGTAATGGAAAAAGGGTTGCTAATGGTGTGAATAAAGAAAAGACTGCAGAGAACGCACCAACAACACTTCAATGCTTCAAGTGCAATGAAATGGGGCATTATGCTAATCAATGCCCTAATCCAAGGGTTAATGATGATCGACATGGTCAACCACATAAGGAAAAGGACAAAGGGAAGTCATATGCGATCACTATTGGTGATGTTGAATATGAAAATGATGTGATGGAATGATTAAGTGTTTATGTAATGGGATTCCAAAATAATTTTGTATATAGTATCGTGGAATATTGTAATATTTATGTATTGATCTATTGTTGTTTTCAATAATTTTATGGTACCATGGAAAGTGATTGAGATATTTTGGGTAAGCGGATGATATGTGGGTAATGAACGGAATAGAAGATAATGAGATGTTTGATTGTATTCATGAGCTCATGATTGATATAAGACTAAGTGATATCATGGTTTGAGTATAACAAATTTTGAGGATTTTGGTATGTGGAAAGTGTTAACTTTTAACTGCACTCATTTTTTCACTAAGATACAAAGGGTATTCATTTTTCAATAGAATACATGATTAAGGAATTCGAATATTTGGAATATTACCCACAAGACATATCTTATGATATATGGGGATCAATGATGGTTAATCTCTGGTAATCATTTTCACTATATTATGAGAGTGGACTGCATTATTATGGATAAGACTAAATATTTGAATGGATTATGTTGGACATAAGATAGTATTGTTTATGGATAGACCTGTTTTTCGATATTATTGATGGGATGTTATAGTAATGTAGTTTTAGAAAAAGGACAACCTACAGGACGGGCGACAACCCATCGTGTCGGACAAAGCTGTGGGAATCGAACCCACAACCGAAGTGAGACTGGCCTTTATCGCCTCCCACTGGCCTATAAGAAGTCCCTGGTTAGTAGAAACTAGTTTTATTTTATTACGCCGTATGATATATGAAGTATAAGTTCATTTTTGTAATCGTATATGATTAACCTCACCATAGATGGACTTATGTATATTTCATAACTTTTTCTATCCTTTTGTTTGAAACAGATGGAATGACCCATAATTCTATCACATGATCTGTTAACACTTCATGAATAACAAATTAAACTTCAATTCATTAGGAGATGAAGTGGAAATTGTTCAAAGCACGAACAACAGTGAGATTGTACCAAAATCAAGTAAGTATTTCTTCTAATTCAATATTTTCAACATTAGGGAAATGATATTGAAAACCAAAAATGTAGTCCTCGTGATCTTATATCCGATGAATCATATGGTACCCTAGATCATCACAAATTTATGGATTTGAGATTGTTGGATTTTTCATAACCATGTTCTCTACCACACTCCATGAAAACATGATGGTTATAGTTTTCTTTCATATCCATATTTTCACCTATGTTCTCCTATATGGAAACCAAGTGATTAGTTAACTTGGGTAACCGTTACGTTTCATAATTTAGTTTTAAAGTTATGTTTTGGTATTTCATTTTACGATATGCATTTCAATTAAAGAAACTTTAAAGTAGAAAACCATGTATATCCCGGACGAATTTCGAGGGAGAAATTTATTTTAAGGGGGGTAGAATGTAACAACCCGATATTTTATGATAAGTATTCTTTTTAATTTATTTGATGTCATGTGTTTTATGATACATAAATACTATTGTGTGCTATACGCAACACCGTATTAGCTTGTAGTATAAGCAACACTATTCTTAGATTGTGTTACACACAATTTCAAGTTCATTTGATAATAGTCATTCTACTCAACATTGAGTATATATATATATATTCAATGTATAAATGAAAAATGGTTGGATTCTGTTATAACGAAACCAAAAAGGAGTCTTGCACAACACGCAACCTTATCTTGGCTTTCATTACACACAATCTCTACCTTCCTCGATAGCGTGTGTTGTACGCAATACCGAGTTTAACTAAACAACAATATGCTATTAAAATATTATTATAACTAGCCATTATGAATACTAATAACCACTTTTTTAAATTTTGTAAATTTCATCATTCAAAATGGACTTCATTTTTGGATTCGGAATATCAAAATTAGCCTAGGGTGAAATTTTGGTATTTTTCTGAAAACATTCAATTTTTTATGAATAGTGAAAACACCAGGTTACTATTTTAAAACCGACTTTTTATATAAATAATAATTTATATTATTTAAATTTATTTTAGGTCAAAATTGATACATCATACTTATATAAGTTCAATTCAATTCATTGGAGTCATTTTATAATAATTTTAGATATATAAAGTTTTATTTAACTTTTCACCGTCTTTTCCCACCTCCTAGGAGAATTTGAAAATTTACATAAAACCTAATTTTACCGCTTCTGTGAGTGGAATTTCAAAAATCTGAGAGACACGGTTGATGTCAGTAATTAAAATTTGGTTCAATGAGATGAAAATATTTTTTAGTGAATAGTAACTTTTTACTTTTTTAACCACAGTTAAAAGTAAATAGGGTAATTAAGGGTAAAAATGATATTATTATTGACCTAACACATGTCCTAATTCTATTGGATAAGTTTAATTCGACCAAAAACAACCTTAGGAATAAAATATGACAATTTAGGCCCACTTGGATTAGATTTGGACATTTAATATTAATTTATTTAAAGATGGGTTAAAATAGTTGAAATCAATGTTTAATAAGTAAATAAATTTTAATATAGGGTTATACATAAGATAAGTTCGACTATAAATATTCATTAGAAATCTAAAAAGATTTCCTACATGATGGTATTTTATTTGTAATTTTTAGAATTTTAATAGTTTAATATATTTATGACACAATGATGATGAAATAATTTTCTTATTAATGAAATATTGATATAATTGATGTTATAAATACCCAAATAAATATAATTTGAGACTTTTTATGAATTAAAATAATTTTAGATTATAATATTCCATTCTATTATTTATTTAATTAACCTTTTCCGAACTAATCATTTTTTTATGAATTTCAAAAAAATCAATTACTTAATAGTGTCAAAATTGACATAAAATAGTTTTTAAAACAAATATTAAACTATTAACTGTAATTTTATTCCTAAAAATCTAAGGATCGGCCAAATGACTTTGATAAGGTTATATATATTAATTTTAAACAACATGGGGTTTTTATCCTTGTTATATTAAGTTTGTTAACCTTATAGTGTAAGAAAACAAAAAGACACGGTAAAAGTAAAATTATTTAACTTAAAGTTAAATCTAAATGATAAGGTTAAAATAGAACCCTAAACATGTCTAAATTCTATTGGATGAGGGGATTTTGACCCATACCCACCTTAGCTTCGAAATAAATCAATTTGGATTCATCTAAAACCGAAAATGACTTTATAATAAAATAATATTTTTAGTTTTTCCAAAGGTGCCCCTCTCCTCCCTTATAAAAGGGCACATCCTCCCTCTCTTCCTCACACCACTTTGAGCCTTCATTCTTGGAAAACCCCTACCTATTTCTCCTCTACAATTCCATAGAGAAATCCTAGAGGTCCTGGTCTTCTTCAAAGACCAATTTTACAGGTCTAAGAGGAGGTCTCAAAGAGGCGCTTCAAAGAAGAGGTAATGTTCGTTACCAATTCTTTCAACCTTATTTCTTCTTCCACTTCTTCTTCATTAGTTGTTCCATTATTAAGTAATAACATCTGTATCACTCATATACTGATATATTATTATATGTATGAAACAACTCTATTTCACCATCTATCCATCCTATGGAAAACCAAATCACCGCTCGTGCGTACATACGGAATACCGTCTCCACGCCGTGGTGAAATCTATTTTCCACCACCACCGTACTTAGATGTGTATAATGGTGTAAATAATAACTATATATAATTATTCTAAAGTGGTATTGATTCGTAAATATTATCCATACACTACAATACAATTCCATAATCATGGGAACGATATCATCGCTCGTGCGTACGTATGGAATACCGTCTCCACGATGTGATGCGACTCGTTCTACGTGATTTTCATTGAATAATGATTACATAAATGAATTGAGTGAATAAATATGATATATATTACACTAATAAAATTCTGGAAATGAGGTATTTATAACCTAAAGATAAGAATAATAATTTATTCGACAAAACACGCATAAGAACAAAAAAAGCAATAAACACCCGAATAACAAGTAACAATGAAATATTACTAATAAGAAGCTAAGAATATGACCATATATGATATCATAATAATATGTATGATTCTGGAATAAGTCAATAACATTATTTAAATCATTATAAAGGAGGTTCGGACACTTACGAAGCAAATCAGACCTATGGTAAGGGAAATATCACAATCTCATTTTTATCCGAGATTGTTTATACTTTGGAATATAGTGGGGTATATTTTATCATCCACATCCATTTTTCCTAAATATGTAATATTATTTCCATCCACCTTAAATTGTTTAAATCCAATTTTACCCTTTGGTGAGTTTTTAGTAAAAGATATGAAAGGAATCTTATGTCGTTTTTCGTACGAGGTAATTTTCAACTTTTCCAACAATTGTACGAGAAGAATGTTTTTTTAACATATACGACGTGAATGGATTTTTGAAACATTATTTCCAGGAAGCTTCCTTTAAAAGTTTTCAAGTTTATTTTTAATCAACTTATTTTAGTTTAAAATTGTATGACATGTTATGAAAGGAAAGGTGTTTTTGAAGATGAAAGGAAATTTTCCTCAAGAATGGAGTTCAGGTGTTTTATCAAAATTATATTCCATGTAAGATAATAAAGGGTTCTGTTTATATCCCTATTATTACATTGATTGGATTATGTTGTGATGGAATTATTTTTATGAATTCCTTTATCTTATATGAATTGATTTATGATGTCATGATGTTTAAGAATCCCATTTTTATTATATGGATTATGCTATGATGTATGATTTATGATCTTGTGGAACACATAATAATGGTATCATTATGGGATGGGTGGGACCTATATCTCCCTCCAATGCATTGGGTAAAGATTTTATATCTCATGAGATAGACATGGATGGAACAGAATGTTAAACTGGTTCAGTGAAACAGGACTGAAACGAGGAATGAACTCGGTTCAGAAATGGAATTTTCCACTAAGATAGTCTTGTAAATGAGTATTGACTAATAAGAAATGATTCTCTATGATTATGTGTGTGTTCCACAAAGCTTCACGTTTTATGTTATGATTATTGTGATTACATTTCACTACCATGATTTATACCATGTTATGATGTTATGATCTCTTTGGCAGGTTAAGATTTCAAAAATGTTATGTTCTTATGAATATGATGTGATTGATATTTCTTTTGTTTACCCTTACTGAACATTTGAGCTCACCATTTTATGTTTTATTTTCCAAAGGATCTAAAGAAAGGTTTTAGGTAAGAAAAAAGGGAAGATCTTAATGGGAGATGTTGATGTTCTTTCACCACGATTAGAAGATTACATTCTGAGTTTCCAAAGACACTAAACTATTACGATCTTTGTGTGTGTGTTTTTGTTATGTACTATGTATTTTGCAAAAGTAATGTATTTTCCATGTACGTCAAGCTTAGGGTCTCTACTTATAATCACTATTTTATCTATATAACATTTGATATATATAACTCAATATGTATATGAATGCCAGGAATACACCCATTGTCACCTGATTGTATGGAACAAGTCCTCATATAACTATAAATAGATCAGATGAAAATATGCAGTAGAATAATTAATAAAGATCATGCTACCAATAATCAAGAAAATTTATTCACATTAAAATATTAGCATTATGTTCCTAGATTCATCATTGGATAATTTTTAATTTTAACATCTATCAATTACATTCATAACTGACTCACGATGGGACACCTTCCATCATCCTAGATCCCAAAGACTTGTTTCCTATAAACTAACTCAAACCAATCAATTTGAATTCAGTATATCATTGATGCACCATCAATAGGGATCCACAACTAAAGGGACACATCCTTTCATGTAATCATAATCTCTCCCTCAAATAGATGAAATGCTTTAATCTCCAGTATATATCTTTCTATAGGTGATGAAATGAGCTAATGATTAAGAACTGTGAAATCACACATTATTGTGTCGTAGAACCCTTCACGTTGATGATGATAGATGATTACTAAAGGGGGTTGTATATGATAGAAGTGTTGTGACTTAAATATGCTCCGAGTAGTGACATGATAACCCTCTAAAACAAGAGATGAAACAAGTCTATCGATAAAATTGGGGAAAGGAACATATTCCATATCTATGTATGATATAATTGAAGATACTTAAAAATTAATGTCTACAAATTTATGAAAAGTAAAATATAAAATATCTAATTGATTTTTTGTTTTTTTTTGTTAGTAATTTTAAATCATAATCATTTTTTAATGGATAATTTGTTAATTTTTCATATTTATAAGGTTTTTGTAGTAATTATGTGAATATATATATATTAATTATTTTTTATAAATTGTATTTACCTTTATATATAAATATTTCACCTTTAAAGGACTAGATATTACCTTTAACCATGTTTAGTTTACCAATTCAAATATTATAAAATTTTATATTTAACTTTATTAAAACAAAGATATACCACAACAAAATATTATTTTTATTATAAAAATGAATTCTAATTCTACATTTCAATAAACTTTTAGTCATCTGATTTATAGTAAGCCTATATGATATGTATAAACTATTATCATGATTTGTTAAAAATGAATATATGTTTTTCTTAAATGTTATCTTAAGTCTCAATCACATGTAAAATACTAAACTATCATTAAATATTATGATACATATTGGTTCTAAGATGATAGAAAATAATTTTTTGGGGAATATCCCTAAAAATAATACAAAGTAAACTAATTGATTTACACATAAATGATAATATATATAGAGATGATCAATGATGGTGTAAAGTGGAGCCCCCCCTTCCTCATCAGGACATTTTTTATGAGTATTACCTTTTGGGTGGCATATGTTGCATCGTATCCCAACTCCCAAATTTCAAGGCCAATCTATTTCATTTTTTTATGAGTAGGGTTCTTCATTTCTCAAGGATGTAACATGGTAATTTTAGGGACCAAAGTTCAGGGATCATAAAATCACCAATCGGTAACCATGAAATACAATAATAGTCAAAGATATTTTTTAAGTGTTATATTTGATAAAAAGGGTTCCCAAGATATGTTTAATTATTTATAAGATATAATGACTTATGCATAGGGATACTGACATTCATAGAAAGAACCATAATAAAAATATATTTTCCTCGTTAACACCACTAGCACCCGACTATTCATTTATATGGGTGTTTCATGGAACTCACATACCTCAAATAGGCACCATACTCATTCATTTATTTGAACATGAAATGATTATATTTATTGTAATATATTATCAATGTAACTTCGGAATTTCTAAAAATAGTTGGAATTGAATCCCCAATTTCATCCCTTAATAATCCTATTTGTGTATTTCAAAAAATTATTCTTTGAACAATATATATTTTATTATACTAATCCTATGATTGATAGTTTATAGACACTATTAAAGACATCATATATTAAATCCACAATATTAGTGGTCCTATTACTATATATCCTTTCACATTTATATTCAAATAAAAATATCCCCTTAAAAATCTACATCATATATTCATACACATCTTGATTATCCCATTTAATTCATTCTAACCAATCATTAAATGTTTAATGTAGTTGTTCGTATGAAAAAATAAGAAGACATTGTTGAATTTAATATTATAGAATAAATTACTGAAATTTAAATTAGTTTAATGAAACATTCCTAACCAAATGATCTCCATCATTTTTTTGTTATATTCAAAATGCTCTCTTATGGATGGCACTAGTAATACGTCTAATGTAATATCTATGATAATCATTATATTCTCTCCAATGAAATAAATTTCTATTAATTGCATCTATAATCTTATAATGATGATTATATAACATGAAAACTCATTCCCTTTGAATAACATGCTTTAATATAGAGGAAAATAACTAACTCTATGATTTGATGTTCAAATTCTCAAAAATATATAAAGCAATTGGTATAAGAGCATGATTACTATCCCATGAGGCAGTAATGAGTAATAAACTTGTATACATGCCATAAATAAAATTTACAAATACCTTAATATGTTATGTTTAAAAAATAAATATGGTGACACATGACTAAAATCTAAAAATAGCCCATGGAACATCACCTTTTCTTAATCAACATAATTATCATGGGAGAAATAATCAACATTTTCTGGATGATAAATTACCTGATTACTTAGAGGAGATAATCTCTTTTTCATCAAAAACCCATTATATGATTCATCCAAACCACCATTCACTTTTACATTTTACTGTACTATTTCTATCCAAGATTTAACATTTAAAACCCTATATTTGAAAAAAAATATGAACTCACTTCTGGATGAGTAGAAGATGAACATCATAACACTTTTCTATCATATCAACAATAATAGATTATATAAACTCTACATATAGTAAAGATTGATCTTAGGACCGTGTTTGTTTCAAAATGATAAGTTGAGATTTATGCTTTATTTATCTTCCAACATGCCAAAAAATTATCATATTTTTCATCCATTCAAAACATTACATTTAGTCACATATTCATCACATCGAATGGGATTCTATCTCTCATTGGGATAATCAACCACAATCAAAAAATTCATCTCTATTTTTTATTTACTTAATAACTTCCAATTCAATTTTATGTATGAACTATTTTCCAACATATAAGGTGTTATTAGATGCATCATAAGTGTTACCTATAATTCCTGAGAATTCGGTATTTGGAATAATGACACCCCAATCAATATCATGTGCGCCGAAAATTACCTCCACAATGGATTTTAAAAAGGTAGGATAGTTACCACCCATTGTTTCTTGCATATATGTCATAGGAACCTAAGAAGGTACATTATTCACATATTCCTCACCTACATCATCATTGGATTCAAAATTAGATTCTTCCTCATTATATAATGTCTCATTCATTAAATCAGTATCATTAATTGGGATTCCACATTAAATTATGTAAATATTATGATCATATTTATCATAATATGTTTTTGTTATTGGAATTATATAATAATACATTGAATGATAATGTTATGAAGGACTTACATCCCCATATTTCTTATTGCATTGATATATTGTAGTAGACTGCAACTCGTCAATAAAAAAATATCAACATATAATTTCATTATCCCATTACTTCCATACTTCCTAAAAAATTATTATGCTCCCAACAAATTATTATCATCATTCAGAAGATACATAGTATTCCATATATGATAAAAATATTGAAGATATCAATATGTGATTATAGTAATTACAAGATTAACACTCAATTTTAAGTAAATATGAATTATCCTATGAAATTATTTAAATTTAACACATTCATGAAGTTCAAACACTTCTGTAAGTGGTAAACTATAATTAAATCCCTAATCATTATAAATTAATTTATCTGTATAGTATATGATGTTGGAGTTGGTGTGTTACACCCCAACTTTTTGATTTATTTTTATTATAATATTTAATGGCGTCGGGTTCTCACTCTATGGTCTGAGCTAGGTCCTAAAATAAATTTTATGATGTTTAATAATTTTTGTGGGTTTCAAACTCTGGCACGATCATTTCGTAGTGGTTAGTAGCTGCATGGTCAGTCCAGATGGCCACACAACTCTCCAACTGTTGAAATTAATAAATTTTTGTGTGAGTTGAATGAGTTAATTTTTTATTGCGTAATAATCTTGTAATTATTATTTGGATGATTATATGGTTATAATTAAAATTATTTAATAATATTTTTAATATTTGAAAAGAAAAAATAATCTTGTTAATATATTTATTAGAAAATTGTTAGTAATATTTTTCTTATTATTAATATTACTATTTCAATTATTATTTTCATTAACATTATTTTTATTTGTTTTATTTTTCTTGTTTTAATTGTGATTATTATTATAATTATTATAACTAAAAATGATGAAAAATTATAAATCTAATCTACCCAAATCATGTTTCCCACTTCCCCTTCACCCCCATGCGTAGCGTCACCCCTTGTTGTCGCCTCCAGGAACCCACCCGCTCCTGGTCTCCTCAACCTGCTGCGATCTGGCCCCCAGGACCTCACCCCAGCCATCCGCCTCCCTCATCCCCTTGCCGGACCTTTCTCTTCCCCTCTCCTCTCGACCTACAGCTACCTGACACTAATCCAGCTACGCTTCTTGTTGTAGGACCCCACCTCCCTCACCCTGGACACCCTCACCCATGACACACCCTGAAAGTAGCCCCTCATCTCCTTTGTCCCCCTCCGCAGTAGGTCCATATTGCCTCTAGTACTTCCCCCGTGTCCCAGCCTCTGCATCCCACCGTCCGCCTCCAGCCTCCTGACCGCCACTGCTCTCTACACTGCTATTCTTTCCATTCCAGCCTACCTCGACTCCTGCCTTTTCCCCTCCTCCCAGTTGCCTAGCTTCGGCCTCCCTCGCTGTCGCCCCACCTATATCCAACTCGCCCATCACCTCCAGGCCTCTTCCAACCATGCTCCGGCCTCCCGCTCTGGCAGGCAATGGCCTCCTCCGGTATATTATATTTATTATTTATTTATTTATTCCTTAAATTATTTATTCATTTAATCATTTATTTATTATTTTATTCATTTATTTTTTTATTATTTTAATAATTTATTTATTTATTATCATTTTATTCATTTATTTATTTATCCATTTATTTATTTATTATTTTAATCATATATATATATATTATTTTATCTTTTATTCATTCTTTTATTTTTTTTCTTTTAATCATTTATTTATTTAGTTATTCTTTAATTTTTTAAATTTATTAATTTTTAACTTCATTTCATCTTTTGTGTTTTTAATTAATTTTCATAAATCTTAATAGTGTCGCAGGTCATGTGTATTGTGTTTTTATTGCTATTCAGCATGCACGGTTAGTCCGTGATGGATTGTTATACCTTCTATCAGAGTTTCATTTCATTCGCGCATGGTTTGAGGTAGGCATTTCTGACTATTTTTTACGCCATAACCCATAGAAACATTAATGGTTTGAATTAATATTTATTTTTCATTCACTCCATTATTGATATTATAGGTAATTTATTAAAAAAAATTTGGGTTAGTTAAGATTGTTGAAAATAGTTTCTGGATGAATTATATGATTCGTTTTGAGTAGTTTTTTGAAAATCATGACTTGGTAAATTTTTTATCATGCCAAATTATCATAGCGAGTACATTAATTAAATTCGTTAGTGAAAACATAATATTTAAGAAGATAAAACTTCTGTTCATTTTATTTTTGGAAGTATGTTTGTATGGGATGAATTTTTTCAGGGAGAAACCTATTTTGAGCTATGTGTTTGTTTTTACAAAGTTTTCAAGTAGTTCTTTTCGTAGTGAAAGTGGTACAAGTTGTGTTTTGAAAGGTGAAAAAGTAGTTTTGAAATGTTTGGAAATGCATCGGATGTTTTAATGTAATTTTTTTGTAATGTTGATAGAATCCTGATATAATCCTTTGTTGTTTTCTTTTGAAAAGTTTTTATAATATTATTAAATTATTTAGTTAATGATGTTTGAAATATGAATCATGGGTTAAAGGTGTTTCAATGTGCATTTCTGTTTGGTTTTCAAATGTTCTATTTGGATTTTATTGTTCCATTGGATTTTGGCACCTCCATGGGTGTATGGGGTGCACACATCGATGTGCTCACAAATGATAATGACACCTTTGAAATGACATTTCTTTAATTCCTTGGTTTTCCAAATAGTTCATATATGCATAAATTAGGATTGGACCTTGGAGTGTTTCACTTAAACGATTGTAAATATTTATTTAAGGATTTTTCCCATAGAGCCTTGGAAAATGCTCTACTATGTGTCTAGAATGGATAAGGGCACATTTGTTGATTTGAACATAAAAAAGAGTGATTCTTGACTAGGATATTATTAAGGGATGTGTCTTGGAAAGTTTAATGTGTCTGGTCAGAGAATTAAAAATTTTATCAGAAAAAAATGGCTTCTACCTGATGTGACATGACAACCCATTTGGAACCTTCAACTATTGTGTAATGTTTGTGTTGATTATTTGAAAAAATGACATTTAGATGTACTATATACCCATTTATTAACTTTAGTATTTTGAATAAAAAAATCCAATTGTTTTAATGATTTCATGGAACAATGGCTCAATTGGCACATTTGATGATATATATGTGGGGAACCTCTATTGGGGGGGATATCCCTTATGGGTTATTGTATAAAGTGTTCATATTTGGGGTAGGAAAGTGTGGTGAGATGAGTAATGCATGTGATAGACTCCTACATACATAATATTTATATAACCACCATGGTTTACTAAGAATTTTTTAGATGATTGACTGATTGTTGCTAACCAACCTTGATTAGACAGGTTGGTACACCCAGGATGTGTTATTAGGACAGGTGGGATTTGCCACTAGATGGTCTAGTTTAGGAAGACCAGTTGGTTATAGACTCAAGAGAATCACCATACGCCAGAAAGTGGTTCAGAAACTGAGTATACACAGCAGTCTTCTAGGAATGATTAGGATCACCCATATTTTGTCTTTGTTTTTCTTATATAATTTCATCTATACTTATTTTCCTGCTTATACTATCACTTATTTCTTTTATTGTTGCCTTGTTTTCCTTTTTTGGATTTTGTGTGAAAAATTGTAGTTTTTTTCTAAAATTGAACGTGGTGTGTGTTATTTTTTAATGGGTAAATGATATTCTATTATTTAAATATGGAAAACCAAGTTTTATAAATAAATTTCAAACTTGTGTTATCAGATTTTTTTGGGAAAGAAGACGTTGTATTCTGTTGTTATATTTGGAATCCATAATAAGCATCTCGGTGCTCACACCTATCATATTCATTCAGTTGTAGGTTCAGTTCTTTTTCAGGTTGCTGGTTTAGCTACTTAGTTTTTGAGTAGGCTTTCATATGAGTTGGGTGGGGACCTATAAGGTCACATGGATGTATGTTCAGTTTTATATTCTTTCTATTTTTAGTTTTATCTTTTTTCGTATGTTTTCTTATCTAGTTATCATTGGTTCATGGTCCAAATCATTCTCAATGGTTACACTTTGATTCCTGGTACCTATTCCCAGCTTGTGGGGATCAGGAATGCCCTTTGGGCCATGTCACAGACTGGCTTGGGTGACCAGTTCAGGTTCTACCTGATTTGGTTCATTACATGGTGTCATATTACCTACTATTTTTAATTTTATTACTAGTGTATTCGATGTAATAAATATTATTTAAACTTGTAATTAAATGTTAATCATTTTTCTACATGATTCAAGTGTAATAATTTCTTAGTATAAATCATATTTAAAATTTTATAATAGTACCCCCTTATTATGAATACCATAATGTCCTATAAATATATTCATAAATAATATATTGTTGTTGGATAACATACAATAATATGACACATAGCACATAGACTATCAGGTGTGAGTTCACATAAGAAGATCAGGTTTCTTCTCATGAATTTATCACAGTATTTTAAAAATGGGTGATTTTGAGAATAGAACCACCATAAGAAATTGATCATGTTATGGTGTCATCAGAGCATGAGTGATGGTCCTTAGACATTACAATTATTCGTAATGCATGTTAAATCTCACGTACTTTGATGTATTTTTTTAAACAATGATGATAATAGTTAAGGGTGAAGTTGGATAGGTTGGTTCTAAGATGATAGAATATAATTTTTTAGGGAATATCCCTAAAAATAATCCAAAGTAAAATAATTTCTTTACACATAAATGATAAAATATAAAGAGATGATCAATGATAGTGTGAAGTGGAGCTCCCCCTTCCTCATCAGGCCATTTTGTATGAGTATTACGTTTATGGTGGCATATGTTGCATCATATCCCAACTCCCAAATTTCAAGGCCAATCTATCTCATTTTTATTATGAGTAGGGTTCTTCATTTCTCAAGGATGTAACACGGTAATATAAGGGACCAATGATCATGGATCTTAAAATCACCAATAGGTATCCATGACATGCAATAATAGTCAAAGATAGTGTTTAAGTGATATATTTGATAAAAAAGGGTTCCCAAGATAAGTTCAATGATTTATAAGATATAATGACTTGTGCATAAGGATACTGACATTCATTGAATGAAACATAATAAAAATATATATTCCACACTAACACCACTAGCACTTGACTACTCTTTTCTATGAGTCTTTCATGGAACTCACATTCCTCAAATTGGCACCATACTCCGTCAATGATTTAAACATGATATGATTCTATTTATTGTACTATATTATCAATGTCACTTTGGAATTTCTGAAATAAGTGGGAATTGAATCCCCAATTTCATCCCTTAATAATCTTATTGGTGGATTTCAAAAAATTCTTCCATGATCAATATAAATTTTATTATACTAATCCTTTGATTGATAGTTTGCAGACACTATTGAAGACATCATATATTAACTCCACAATATTAGTTGTCATATGTCCACATATTGTTTCACTATCATATTCAAATAAATATATCCCCTTAAATATCTACATCATCTATTCATACACATCTTTATTATCCCATTTAATTCCTTCTAACCAATCATTAAATATTCCATGTAGTGGTTCGTATTGAAAAATAAGAAGTCATTAATGAATTTAATATAGTTGGAGAAATAATTTAAATTTTAATTAGTTAAATGAAACATTCCCAACCTAATGATTGTCATCATTGTTTTGTTATATTCCAAATTCATTCTTATGGATGGCACTAGTAATACATCTGATGTATTATCTATGATAATCATTATATTCTCTCCATGGAAATCAATCTCTATTAATAGAATATATAATCTTACAATGATGAATAGATATCAAGAAAAATCATTCCCATTGAATAACATGCTTGAATATAGAGGACAGTAACTAACCCTATTATTTGATGTTCAAATTCTCAAAAATATATAATGCAAGGGGTATAGTAGCTTGATAACAATCTCATGAGGCAGTACTGAGTAATAATCATGTATACATCCCATAAATAAAATTTCAAAATACCTTAATAAGTTATATTTAAAAAATAAATATGGTGACACATGACTAAAATCCAGAAATTGCCTATGGAACATCACCTTTTCTTAATCAACATAATTATCATGGGAGAAATAGTCGACATTTTCAAGGGGATAAATGACTTGATTACTTAGAGGAGATAATCTCTTTATCATCAGAAAACCATTATATGATTCATCCAAACCACCATTCACTTTTACATTTTATTTTACTTTTTGCTATCCAAGATTTACCATTTAAAACCCTATATTTGAACAAAATATGAACTCATTCCTGGATGAGTAGAATATGAACATCATAACACTTTTGTATCATATCAATAATAATAGATTATATAAACACTACATATAGTGAAGAATGATCTTAAGACCATGTTTGTTTCAAAAAGTTACGTGGTGATTTAAGTTTTATTTATCTTCCAACATGCCAAGAAATTATCATATATTTCAACAATTCAAAACATTACAATTAGTCACATATTCATCACATCGAATGTGATTCTATCTCTTATTGGGATGATCAACCACAAAGGAAAAATTCATCTCTATGTTTTATTTAATTAATAATTTTCAATTCAATTTTATTTATGAACTATTGTCCAACATATAAGGTGTTATTAGTTGCATCAGAAGTGTTACTTCTAATTCCCGAGAATTCGGTATTTGGAATAATGACACCCCAATCAATATCACGTGCACACAAAATTTCCTCCACTAAGGTTTTTAAAAAGGTAGGATGGTTACCAACCACTCTTTCTTTCATATATTTCATAGGAACCTAAGAAGGTACATTAATCACCTCTTCCTCACCTATAACATCATTGGATTCATAACTAGATTCTTCTTCATTAGATAAAGCCTCATTCATTAAATCAGTATCATTAATAGTGATTCCACATTAAATTATGTAAATATTATGATCGTATTTATCATAATATGTTTTTGTTATTGGAATCATATAATAATACATAGAATGATAATGTTATGAAGGACTTACATCAACAGATTTCTCATTGCATGGATCTATTGTAGTATACTGCAACTCGTCAATAAAAAAATATCAACATATAATTTCATTATCCCATTACTGCCCTATTTCCTTAATAATTATTATGCTCCCACCAAATTATTATCATCATTCAGAAGATACAGAGTATTCCATAGATGATAAACATATTGAAGATATCAATATGTGATGATAGTAATTACAAGATTAACACTCAATTTTAAGTGAATATGAATGATCCTATGAACTTATTTTAATTTGATATATTCATGAAGGTCAAACACTTCTGTATGTGGTAAAATATATTTAAATCCCTAATCATTATAAAGTAATTCATCTGTATAGTATATAGTGTTGGAGTTGGTGTGTTACACCCCAACTTTTTGATTTATTTTTATTATAATATTTATTGTCATTGGGTTCTCACTCCAAGGTCTGAGTAGGGTCCTGAAATAAATTTTTAATTGTTTAATAATATTTTTGGGTTTCAAACTTAGGCACGATCACTTCATAGTGGGTAGTAGCTACACGGTCAGGCCAGGTGGCCCCACAACTCTCCAATGGTTGAAATTAATAAATTTTTGTGTGAGTAAAATGAGTTAATTATTTATTACGTAATAATCTTGTTATTATTGTGTGGATAATAATATGGTTATAATTAAAATACATTAATAATATTTTTAATATTTGAAAATAATTTTTTTTAATATATTTATTAGAAGATTGTTAGTAATATTTCTCTTATTATTAATATTACTATTTCAATTATTATTTTCATTAACATTATTTTTATTTGTTTTATTTTTATTGTTTTAATTGTGATAATAATTATTATTATTATAACATAGAATGGGAAAAAATTATAAATCTTATCTACCCAAATCATATTTACCTATTCCCCTTCACCCCCACGCACAACGTCACCCCTTGTTGCCGCCTCCAGGAACCCACCTCCTTCTGGTCTCCTCGACCTGCTCCGATCCGGCTCCCAGGACCTCACCCCAGCCATCCGCCTCCCTTATCCCCTTGTTGGACCATTCTCTGCCCCTCACCTCTCGACCTACAGCTACCTCACACCCAGCCAGCTCCGCCTCTTGTTGCAGGACCCCACCTCCCTCACCCTGGCCGCCCTCACCCATGACACACCCCAAAAGCATCCCCTCATCTCCTTTTCCCCCATCCGCAGTAGGTCCATGTTTTCTCTAGCATTTCGCCCATGTCCCAGCCTCTGCATCCCACCATCCACATCCAGCCTCCCGACCGCCAATGCTCTCGACACCCCTATCCTTTCCATTATGGCCTACCTCGACTCCTGCCTTTTCCCCTCTTCCCAACCGGCTAGCTTCGGCCTCCCTCGCACTCGCCCCACCTACATCCAACTCACCCATCACCTCCAGGCCTCATCCGACCATGCTCCAACCTCCCGCTCTCGCAGTAAATGGCCTCCTTTGGTATATTATATTATTTATTTATTTATCCATTTAATCATTTCTTTATTTTTTTATTCTTTTATTTTTTTATTTTTTTTATTTTAATAATTTATTTATATTTTTATTATTTGATTAATTTATTTATTTATCCATTAATTTATTTATTATTTTAATCATATATATATATATATTTATGTTTTATTTTATTCATTCATTTATTTTTTTTCTTTTAATCAGTTATTTATTTAGTTATTCTTTAATTTTTTAAATTTATTAATTTTTAACTTCATTTCATCTTTGGTGTTTTTATTTAATTTTCATAAATCTTAATAGTGTTGCAAGTTATGTGTATTGTGTTTTTATCACTATTCATCATGCACGCATAGTCCGTGATTGATTGTTATACATTCTATTAGAGTTTTGTTTCATTCGCGCTTTGTTTGAGGTAGGCGTTTCTGACTATTTTTTCCGACATAACCCATAGAAACTTTAATGGTTTGAATTAATTTTTATTTTTCATTCACACCATTATTGATATTATAGGTAATTTATTAAAATGTTTTTGGGTTATTTAAGATTGTTGAAAATAGTTTCTAGATGAATTATATGATTCGTATTGAGTATTTTTTTGAAAATCATGACTTGGTAAATTTTTTCTCATTCCAAATTATCATAGAACGTACTTTAATTAAATAAGTTAGTGAAAACATAATTTTTAAGAAGATAAAACTTGAGTTCATTTTATTTTTGGAAGTATGTTTGTATGGGATGAAATTCTTTTGGGGGAAACCTATTTCGAGCTATGTGTTTGTTTCTATAAAGTTAGCAATTAGTTATTTTCGTTGTGAAAGTGGTACAAGTCATGTTTTGAAAGGTGAAAAAGTAGTTCTGAAATGTTTGGAAATGCATCAGATATTTAAATGGAATTTTTGTGTAATGTTGATAGAATCCTGATGTAAGCCTTTATTGTTTTCTTTTGAAAAGTTTTTTTAAAATTATTAAATTATTTAGTTAATGATGTTTGAAATATGAATCAAGGGTTTAAGGTGTTTCAATGTGCATTTCTGTTTGGTTTTCAAATGTTCTGTTTGGATTTTATTATGCTATTAGATGTTGTCACCTCCATGGGTTCATGGGGTGGACACATGGATGGGCTCACAAATTGTAACGACACCATTGAAATGACATTTCATTAATTCCTTGGTTTTCCAAATAGTTCCTATCTTCATAAATGAGGTTTGGTCCTTCGTGTGCTTTACTTAAACGAATGTAAATATTTTTTTAAGGATTTGTCCCATAGAGCCTTGAAAAAATGCTCTACTGTGTATCTGGAATAGATAAGGACACGTTTGGCGATTTGAACATAAAAAAGAGTGATTCATGGCTAGGATCTTATTAAGGGATGTGGCTTGGAAAGATTAATGTGTCTGGTCAGAGCATTAAAAATGTTATTAGAAAAAAATGGCTTCGACCTAATGTGACATGACAACCAATTAGGAACCCTCATCTATAGTGTAATTTTTTTGTTGATTATTTGAAAAAAGGACATTTAGATTTACTATATACCCATTTAACAACTTTAGTATTTTGAATTAAAAAATCAAATGGTTTTAATGATTTCATGGACCGACGACCCAATTGGAACCTTTGATGATATATATATATGGGGAACCTCTATTGGGGGGGTATTACTTCTGGGTTATCTTATAGAGTGTTCGTATTTGGGGTAGGAAGGTGTGGTGAGATGAGTAATGTATGTGATGGAATAATACATACATAATATTATTATAACCACCATGGTTTCCTAGGAATTGTTTAGATGATTGAGTGACTGTTTCTAACCAACCATGATTAGACGGGTTGGTACACCCTAGATTTGTTATTAGGACAGGCGGGCTTTGCCACTAGATTGGCCAGTTTAGGGCGGCCAGTTGGTTATAGACTCAAGAGCATAACCATACACCGACACGTGGTTCTGAAAATGAGTACATCCAGGGGTCTTTTAGGAATGTTTAGGATCAACCATATTTTTTCTTTGTTTTTCTTATTTACTTTCTTCTATACTTACTTTCCTGTTTATACTGTCACCTATTTCTTTTAGTGTTTCCCTGTTTTCCTTTTTTGGATTTTGTGTGCAAAATTGTGGTTTGTTTCCGAATTTGAACATGATGTACGTTGTTTTTTAATGGGTAAATGATATTATTTTATTTAAATATGGAAAACCTAGTTTTATACATGTATTTCAAACTTGTGTAATCAGATTTGTTTGGGAAAGAAGATGTTGGATTCCGTTGTTATATTTGTATTCCATAATGAGCATCTTGGTGCTCATGCTTATCATATTCTTTTAGTTGTAGGTTCAGTTCTTATTCGGGTTCCTGTTTTAGCTGCTCAGTGTTTGAGTAGGCTTGCATATGAGTTGGGTAGGGACCTAGAAGGTAACATGGATGTATGTTCAATTTTATATTCTTTCATTTTTTTAGTTTTATCTTTATTCATATGTTTTCTTTTCTAGTTATCTTTTTTTCATGGTCCAAATCATTCCCAATGGTTAATCATTGATTCCTAGCACCTGTTTCCAGCTCGTGGGGATTAGGAATGCCATTTGGGACATGTCACAGACTGGCTTGGGTGACCAGTTTGGGTTCAACCTGATTTGGTTCATAACATGGTGTCATATGACCTACTATTTTTAATTTTATTACTATTGTATTCGATGTAATAAATATTATTAAAACTTCTAATTAAATGCTTACCATTTTTCTACATGACTCAAGTGTAATAATTTCTCAGTATAAATCATATTTAAAAGTTTATAGTAGTTCCCCACTATTATGAAAACCATGATGTCCTATAAATATTTTCATAAATAATATATTATTGTTGGATAACATACAATAATAGGACACATAGCACATAGACTACTATGTGTGAGTTCACATAAGAAGATCGGGTTTCTTCTCATGATTTTTTCACTTTGTAATTTACAAATGGGCGATTATGAGAATAGAACCACCATCAGAAATTGATCATGTTATGGTTTCATCATCGCATTAGTGATGGTCCTTAGACATTAAAATTATTCCTAATGCATGTTACATCTCACGTACTTTGATGTATTTTTTTAAACAATGATGATAATAGTTAAGGGTGAAGTTGGATATGTTGGGTCCGTCATGAGTGATGTGTCATTAATGGATAATTCAAGGAAGGATTTTTCTCTTCAATCTTTTAGATGTTAAACTCTAGTCTCATTCATTGTAATAGAACGATTACCCTAAATTCAATGTCCATAGTGTTACACCCGGTCTATTTTAGACAGTCGACGAAATATGTATCAAGAAAATTTTTTGGTGACACTAATGCATAATTTTCTTGTTGATATACATGAGACAAAGGGATTATATTATATTGTAAGTGTTAATATGTAGTTTTCATCGTTGTGAAATTCTGTTTGTTTTCTTGGGTTATAGGACCTATTTTTAGAGAGTAATATTGGAAATTATGCATGCCCTCCTAATTCCCAAGATAAATTTTCAAAGATGGTCACACACTAATTATTTCCCATGATATCGATTAAGTTTTATATGAATCTAATTTTTGGAATTAATATTATTTTCATTACTAAGGAATAATCTTATTCATGGTTTATTGTTCACTAAAATAGACATTGTAATAAATAAATATTTTTTATTATTGAATAATTTATTTGATTACATGAATAAATATAATATTTATTTACTCAATTGTGAATAATATATATATATTATTAACTGAATATTTTTAATATATTTTTATTTACTAGATTATGAATAATATATTTATTTATGAATAAAATATTTATTTGGTATTTTAATAAATGTTATTGGAGTTTGAATGGACCAAGATGGAGATTGATGAAAAATGTTAATTAACAATATCATTCATTAATATTATTTATTATGAAAGTTAGTGGATGCCCAAAATAATAATAATGATATTATAATTATGTGGCATGGGGTTTATTGAAGGCTTGAAATGTAATTTAATGGTCGATATGGAATTGAATAATATTTAAACCTAATCCATAACTCAATAATTAGGCAGTTATGTCTAATGTATGTTACAAAAAAGACATGATAATGGATAATTTTATGCAAATAACATATTCTCTCTCTAATCCTCATTCTCTCTCCCTCCCATGAACAAGAAGAACAAGAGAGATATCTTCAAGACTAAAAAACAAGTGACCAAGAACAGAAAACCCAAGACACTGGATTTGTTGTTCTAGCACTGATTGATCGAGTGCTCTTTATTTGATATCATTAGACAACGTAGTGATCATTACTTGAGGAATTATATCCTTAGATCCTCACAATTATACAAAGGAAATTTGAATGGATCTTGTTAGATGATCAATAATCATTAACAAAAAATGTTGGTAAGACCCAGTATTTATTTCCTTAGATATTAAAAAAAATAATTAAAATTTTTAAATGAAATATAATATTTCATGGGTTCAAGCATAATTATTAAGAAAATTAATATATTTCGCACCATTATACGCTTTTTCTATATCTTGAATTATCAAGTGGTATCACATTGGTCAAGGTTATATTTGTAATAATGTATTTTATTATTCACACATATGAAATCATGGTTGAATTTTACATTCTTATTATTCATTATTAATTCCAATTTGAATTAATTTTATTTGAAATGTTAATCACAATCATTCAATGTTTCATTTTCTTAAAGGTTAAATAATTCTTGAAGATCAAGAAAAGATTCCATTGAGAAGTTCCAATTTTTTTAGGTAAAAATATATTATATGGTGTGTCTTTGAATCACACATCGTGTACCCATGATCATTGTACAAAGATGCACTATGTATTTAATTACACATGGTGAATTTATTGCACACCTCCTGTTGACTAGGCCAATAAGGAACATTATAAGTATATATATGGAATGTAGCTAGTATGAATATGTGGTGTAGTTCGATCAATTTAACATTCCTAAAACCCATGCATATGACTCAGATACATGGAAAACTGGGTACAAGACATATAGATGTAATATAAACACCATTTAATATCCAAGAAAATGATAGAATTAAAAATTACAATAAATTGATAAATGAAGGAATAAGAGATGATTTTATTTATTGGTACACCAATGTGTGTTCAAGAATTTAATAATTATTTTAAATAATATCAAATTCATAATTAATTTATTGTTATTAATATGTCATTATTAGTTCTACCATTTATTTTACTTGAATTCCATAAATGATGGGTATCCTCAATTATGATTGGATGATTATTAAGATGGAAGAGAATTAATTAATTCATTAATACAATCGTGTTTATCTTAATAATAAATAACAAATCATGAAATTGATTCTAGTTAGTTACCTTTTCATATTCATTGTATGTACGAGAGATCAAGAGCTTGTCCAAGACCAATGTATGTGTTTGTATTTGTTTAATTTTATTTATTCCATTTGTTTATAATTATTTAATATTAAATTAAATAATTTTCTATGAGTCATAACTCACTCAGTTATTATATATGGAACATATGTCCATGGATGTTTATGTAACCCCCCTTAACCAATCCTTTGGTTCCCATCACATACATGTGAGTAATAAATAATTGATATTAATGGAGAATCCCAGGGGTTAGGAGATTGTTCAAGAGAAAACCATGATGATGCCAACTTAGTGATACACAGATACATATGTGGAATGTTGTAATTCATGTCGTGGTTGGAAAATGTATTTATTCCCCTAGGTCATGTGTTAATCTACTATATTATCATTAAAACCACCGTTAGATAATATATTTATCAGATCATTTACTTTATTTATTTATTTTTCTCTATTCATTATTTATTTTGTGTATACAAGACAAAATTCACATAAAGGAATGAATTTATATCCAAGTATGGAAATTAAATAAATGAATTATTCATAATTTTTTATCCATCGTTGTTAATTAATTAAGTAAATTTAAGTATATATTAACAAGATATGTTAATGATAAAATATGAAATAATTAAATCATTAATGTATTAAAATCCATCAACCTAATATTAAGTTTGACTAAGCCTTCAATTAATTGATTGGGAATGAAACCACTGATCTATGAATAGTACATAGCCAATGTTTAGGCACATACTTTTATTGGGGAAATCTCATGAGAGATTTTTCTTGTCCTAACAAAACATGTATTTAGAGAAGTGCCCAGATCAGTGTGAATCACTGAGAGGGGGAGGGGGTGAATCAGTGATCCTTTAAAACTTTTTACTAATTAATTCTTAATCAATTAAACCTCTATTACTGGTTAAAGCCTCGATCCACTCTTCTTGTATCTCTCACCTTTCCACGAATGATGCTGTAAATGTAAAGGCACTGGACACAAGGATTTACAAGGTTCGGTACCAAAGGCCTACATCCTTGCCATGCTCTCCCAGCATGGATTCTCCATTATAACCTGTTAAAATTAAAATGGTCGATACAGAGTCCCACTGTATCTCTCCTGAGTCCCACAGGAGGGTCTTTATACTGCGTCGCACAGTGTTACCAGAGTCCCACTGGCCTGCTCCAGATTCCCACTGAAGACTTCTTCTCCCTGAGTCCCACAGGGTCTTCTCCTGGCTCCTCGAGTCGCACGAGTACCTCTTCTTCACTTTAACTTCTTCAAGTAACTTCAGCATCCTTGGATAAAGACTGCTGGCCTTGCTCTATACCTCTGATCACTTGAGTTGATCAGGTCTTCTCGTCTTGCTCGGGCTTTAACACCTTCTTCTAAGGATGACCCGACTTCTCTCTTCAAGAACCTTCAACAGCCTCTGATAAGGTCTGTTGGTCTTGCTCAACACTTCTGATCACTTCAGTTGATCAGGCTCTTCTCAAATACTGAAAACTCAGACAAACAATATCTTTCACTTCAGTCTGGCTCAGTCTCACTTCAAAACAACTTCATGCACTGAGTGCATGGAACCTCTGTCTCTTCATGCAGTGATTGCATGGCCTTCTCAAATTCTTCAAGATCCTCTGGTCTTGGTCAACTCAAATGCACACAAGCAGATTTGGCTTGTTTACGTGTTCACGTGCATGCATGCATGCATACATGCACTTCCCTCTTTCCTCTCTTGGTGCAGTAAACCCACAAAGGGTGTAGTCCTTTTTAGCACACACCTTCTCACTTAATTCACACACTTTGTTCTTATTGGTTACACACTTAAATGTGTGTTCTACTTTAGTGTGAGGTATCCTTCTTCTTCTCCTTCTTAGTGTGTACACACCACTTAGGCACACACTAAGGTTCGGCCTCTTTGCTCTTTGCACACACTTCTTTCACTTTTTGCACACAAGTGAGCTTGGCCTCTTCTTCTTGCACATAAATGGCTACGGCCAACTTCTTGTTCACTATGCACACACACTGTCCACAGCGAGGGTGTTTTCTCCTTTTAGCACACACACACTTGGTGTGTAATTCTCATCACCTGAATCTCCTACTTCCCATATGAAGGCGCGCAAGTGCTTTATGAGCCGCGGGGTGCACAGGCACTCGGGTGTGCAGGATGCAACACCACGAGGCGCGCAAGCCACAAGGGTGAGGACACCTTGGGCGCGCAAGCTACTCCTGCCGCGCAAGTGTGCGGGCAGAGAGAGCTCTTCCTGATGCGCAAGTGAGGCGCACAGGGGACTCCTCTTCTTGTCGCGCAAAGGTGTTGCACGCAAGGGACTCCAGCCGTGCAAGTAAACTTGCACGGGGCTTCTTCTTCCCGAGGCAGAGGGCTCTCACGGATCAACATATCTTCAACAAAGGATCAGCAAGCGATTCAGTGGTCTCGGCCTCTCTTTATATAGGCAGAGGGCCTCAGTTCAACCGCGTGGGATATAAATTCAAACTCCCGAATATCTCGGGTTTTCAAGATTTCCAAAATCTTGTTTTTACTATCTGTTTCACGCGGGCTCATTTATTTTTCGCTCCTTCTCATGCATGAGTCGCGGAACGTGTGCATGGCCTCTGTTTAGGCCATCCCATGCAAAACACGAACACCCGATGCCTCGGCAACTTCGTTTGCCTCGAACTTCATTGAATTTCCTAATTTGTTGCATGCAAGTATATTTTTATGCATGATCGTGTTCGGTAGGTCTAGACGAGCTCAATGGAGCCTTCGGATTCCGAAATGGTGGCCGGGAACTCAAAATAGGTCGTTGGATGGCCTCTGGTTTGTCGGCGGCTCGCGGGTGGCTATGGGGAAGCCTCGGTTAAGCTCAATGAAGGAGACGATCCTGGAGCCGTAGGATCGGGCGATCGAATAACCTTGGATGACCTGGATCAGATTGTGAATGGCGCGATTAGATGAGTGGCGCCGATCGTCCGCGAGATCAGATGAGCGGCTGGGATTCGCTCCCGGGAATTTTTCCGCGTCCCACATCGAAACGGCGCGCTATTTTTCCGCGCTATATCACCCTAGCGCCGCCTCAACTCGGCAATTGATCTTCCAACCCTCTCGGTGCCGCCCCGCGCCGAGTTCTCCCTGCGGGCGCGCTCTGCGCCCACTCATGCCTCCTGCGGGCGCGCTCCTAGCGCCCACTATGCACCTCGGGCGCGCGGGTTTCACCACCGTGTGTCCTCGGGGGCTTTCACACGGCCCCCTGCCGCCTTGTGCTTGCACCATGGGATCCCCCATGGGCGTGGCGCCTTAGGCCCACAAGTGCCTTGGGGTTGAACCCGTGGGCTGGCCTTGGCTGGCCTAATTTTTGTCTAAGGCATGAATAAACACTTTGTTAAAAAACAAAGTATCCCATATGTAAAATGCCAAATTCCAAGCCACTTCTCCCTTCTTAATTCTTCTTCTTCTTAGGAATTTCCCATCTCCTCCTCATGTTCTTAATAACTTTTCAACATTTCACAACTTAGGAGGGAATTCCGAAGGTTCTTCATCAACCGAGCTCTTGAATCACATAAAATCTCCAATGTTCTTCATTGATCCAATCAGAGATCAAGTTGGATCATCTTCTAATTCTCATTCACTAAATGATAGTGCATGGACTCCTTCAGCTCACTTCATCCACTTAGGAGGTGTGGATGGATCATCTTCATCTCCTCATGCATTGTCTTAACAATGCGTGGTCTTCTATCATTGTTGTGACTTTGTATCCAGTTGATACAAGTTCTTGGAACTTAAAGAACAGTTCAACAATCGTCTGATATATCCATGGAGAATGTTTCAACCACAATTTCCAATACCACTTAGTGAATCTCCTAAGTGACATGCATCTTAGTACCATGGACATTCTCCTTCACCACCAACACCATCACATCCTTTGTCATTCACATATTGAACTTCCTTGACATCCATCCATTCATTCCTTGACAACAACATACCTCATTGACAAAAAATGCAACACAGTGCACTTCAATCTCCCCCTTTGTATTTGTTGTCAATACACTTCTTCAGCACATATGAATGGGTCAATATGTGTGCCAATCTTTTCTCCCCCTTATTGGAAATCAAATGCAAAGGTGTGGTGTGGTTCTCTTTCAAAAATTACTTCCTCCCTTCGAATAGCATTTTCTTGAAAATCACTAAGAGAGGGATGATGTCACATGTTCTCTTTAGAAAAGAACCTTTAGTAAATCAACACTAAGTCTACTTGGGCTAACCCGGTGTAGAAAACAAGAGTGATGTAACCAAGGAACTCAATGCTGTCCACATTCACTGTAAACATGTGAGATCATGCTTAGGGGTTGAATTTTTTCAGATATTCAATGAATTGCTGAATCCTGCACATACTACACAAAACACATTAGAATGTTCAGGTGCAAAGATAAAGCTCCCCCTTTCATCTACTTTCTCAAGATGATATTAATTTCAGAACATCATCTTCTTCATATTTGCTCCCCCTCAAGGGGTGCACTCCGTTCTGTCCAAACCATCCTCCAGTTGAGAATGATCATCATCTTCAATTCCCTGCAATGTCAGCACATGTAAATACCAAGAGTATAAGGGAATAACATGGAACCTCCTTGCTTCATCAATGTGAACAACAAGGTTGAGAAGATTCTCTCAACCGAGATGTCCCATTTTCACCATTCTTCACACTTGCACATCTGATCTTCTTTGATGTTTGTGCTGGTGTGGATCTCAACACATCTTCATGTGAAATCTTCTTCTTCCCTTTTGCCTTAGCAATTGCCAGAACTTTATCTTCAGCTTTTTGCAGATCTTTGGCAAGTTGCAACTGATTTGGCCATATGACTAGTAAATCATTTGGAAGAGTGGCCTCAGTTTTGGAAGTTCCACATGGTTCTTTGGATGCTGCTAAGCTACCTCTTTTAGGCAACTTATTTTCAATCAATCCCTTCTTCTTCTGGATTGATTGTATTTTGGAGTTCAGTCTGCTTCTATTTAGTTTCATGGCTTCTTTACAAAGGTCCATGATGTGTCCTTTCTTTCCACAGTAGAAGCATGTTTTCTTGGTGGTCCTTCTGGATGCATCACCCTTCTTGGATTTCAATTCCAAGGACTTCTCTTCATTCTTCAAACTCTTCTTGGGAGCATCTTCCACTTTCTTCTGCTTGCTTCCCAAGGAATCTCTCTTAGCCAGGTTCAGTGATCTTCTCTTTATTCCAGCTTTGGATAAATTCGGAGATTGATATGTATCAACTCTTTGACCACTTTTGCAACCATCCCAGATGTTGTCAAGTAATCCAAATCTATTTGCAGTAAACAGATGTCTCTGGACCTGTGGATGTTGCTTCTTTTCTTCTGGCTTGCTCCCCCTTGGCATGGGCTTCCTTTGTGCTTTAACATTCAGTGGATTGTACCAACAATCCTTTTCACAGTGCCCATACTTATTACAACACCAACATTGACCCACAAATCTTGACCTCTTCTGTTCTTCTGATTTTAGGGTACTTTTCTGGAGCTGCTGTGTTGTTTCAGGAGAGCTCTCCTTCTTCATTTTCTTCATCCATACTTGTTTGGAATTATTCTTCCATCCTGCACTTTTTGTGGAAACACAATTAGAAGCATTAGTACAAGATGGGATGGATGGTACCTTCTTTTTAGAAGATGTTGCCCTTTCATTAGAGGATGTCTTTCTCTTAGAATCATCCTGCTCAAAGCATACTTGAGTAGCAACATGTCTTCTTCCAGCTGACTGGGAGGATTCAGCTTTAGGTGATTGTAGATGTTTCAATATCACCTCCAGTTCTAAGTATTTCTTGTTGAGGGAGTTCTTCTCATCCGCAACAGTTCTTAGCTTTCCTTCCCAATTTTCTTTCAACTCTTTCATCTGGTCATCATGCACCTTTTTAAATTCTTGCAATGAATTATCAAGCTCCTTCACAATTTTGACTTTGTCTTCGAGTTGAGCATCTCTGACATTCATTGACACTCTGTGCAATTTTTCCAGTGCATTGAAAACTTCTTTGACCATTTCTTTAAAGAATTCTTTCTCAGAAAGGCTTCTCTGCAATTCTTCAGCAGTGTCTTCATATCATTCATTGCAAAGAGAAACAGTTCCATCTTTAGCCTTCACCAGCTTTCTGAGAGTGTTGGTTATGCCAACCCTTTTAGCCAACCGATCTTCCATTGTATTGGCTTCTTCTTCTAGCTGTAATTTTTCTTCTTGAAGATCGAGGACGCCTGTAGCTATACACATTGCCACTTCCTTGGGGACTGTCTTATGAAGATATTTGATTGCATTTAGAAGATCATTGTTTCTTCCATCTTCATCATAGCTAGAGCAGGCTTCATCAGAAGAATGATAAAAGGAATTGTCATCTGATGTGACTTTCACATTTCTTTCCATAGAAGGAGTTTCTCTGATTGCACCGACCTTCTTCCTCATCTTCTTTGCATGTTTCTTCATTCTATTTTTTAGAGTCTTGGAAGATATCTCCATTTGAGGTTGTTCTTTCATTTCCTCAAATCTGCACTCCATATAGACTCTCTTGGATCTTTTAGAGGTAACCTCCCTCTGATACCAATTGAAGTGCCCAGATCAGTGTGAATCACTGAGAGGGGGAGGGGGTGAATCGGTGATCCTTTAAAACTTTTTACTAATTGATTCTTAATCAATTAAACCTCTATGACTGGTTAAAGCCTCGATCCACTCTTCTTATATCTCTCACCTTTCCACGAATGATGCAGTAAATGTAAAGGCACAGGACAGAAGGATTTACAAGGTTCGGCAGCAAAGGCCTACATCCTTGCCATGCTCTCCCAGCATGGATTCTCCATTATAACCTGTTAAAATTACAATGGTCGATACAGAGTCCCACTGTATCTCTCCTGAGTCCCACAGGAGGGTCTTTATACTGCGTCACACAGTGTTACCAGAGTCCCACTGGCCTGCTCCAGAATCCCACTGAAGACTTCTTCTCCCTGAGTCCCACATGGTCTTCTCCTGGCTCCTCGAGTCGCATGAGTAGCTCTTCTTCACTTTAACTTCTTCAAGTAACCTCAGCAGCCTGGGATAAAGACTGTTGGCCTTGCTCTGTACCTCTGATCACTTGAGTTGATCAGGTCTTCTCGTCTTGCTCGGGCTTTATCACCTTCTTCTAAGGATGACCCGACTTCTCTCTTCATGAACCTTCAACAGCCTCTGATAAGGTCTGTTGGTCTTTCTCAGCACTTCTGATCACATCAGTTGATCAGGCTCTTCTCAAATACTGAAAACTCAGACAAACAATATCTTTCACTTCAGTCTGGCTCAGTCTCACTTCAAAACAACTTCATGTACAGAGTGCATGGCACCTCTGTCTCTTCATGCATTGATTGCATGGCCTTCTCAAATTCTTCAAGATCCTCTGGTCTTGGTCAACTCAAATGCACACAAGCAGATTTGTCTTGTTTATGTGTGCACATGCATGCATGCATGCATGCACTTCCCTCTTTCTTCTCGTGGTGCAATAAACCCACAAAGGGTGTAGTCCTTTTTAGCACACACCTTCTCACTTACTTCACACACTTTGTTCTTATTGGTTACACACTTAAATGTGTGTTCTACTTTAGTGTGAGGTATCATTCTTCTTCTCCTTCTTAGTGTGTACACACCACTTAGGCACACACTAAGGTTCGGCCTCTTTGCTCTTTGCACACACTTCTTTCACTTTTTGCACACAAGTGAGCTTGGCCTCTTCTTCTTGCACATAAATGGCTACGGCCAACTTCTTGTTCACTATGCACACACACTGTCCACGATGAGGGTGTTTTCTCCTTTTAGCACACACAAACTTGGTGTGTAATTCTCATCACCTGAATCTCCTACTGCCCATATGAAGGCGCGCAAGTGCGTGATGATGCGCGGGGTGCACAGGCACTCGGGTGTGCAGGATGCAACACCACGAGGCGCGCAATCCACAAGGGTGAGGACACCTTGGGTGCGCAAGCTACTCCTGCCGCGCAAGTGTGCGGGCAGAGAGAGATCTTCCTGATGCGCAAGTGAGGCGCACATGGGACTCCTCTTCTTGTCGCGCAAAGGTGTTGCGCGCAAGGGACTCCAGCCGTGCAAGTAAACTTGCACGGGGCTTCTTCTTCGCGAGGAAGAGGGATCTCACGGATCAACAGATCTTCAACAAAGGATCAGCAAGCGATTCAGAGGTCTCGGCCTCTATTTATATAGGCAGAGGGCCTCGGTTCATCCGCGTGGGATATAAATTCAAACTCTCGAATATCTCAGGTTTTCAAGATTTCCAAAATCTTGTTTTTACTCTCTGTTTCACGCGGGCTCATTTATTTTTCGCTCCTTCTCATGCATGAGTCGCGGAACGTGTGCATGGCCTCTGTTTAGGCCATCCCATGAAAAACACGAACACCCGATGCCTCGGCAACTTCGTTTGCCTCGGCCTTCATCGAATTTCCTCATTTGTTGCATGCAAGTATATTTTTATGCAGGATCGTGTTTGGTAGGTCCAGACGAGCTCAATGGAGCCTTCAGATTCGGAAATGGTGGCCGGGAACTCGAAATAGGTCTTCGGATGGCCTCTGGTTCGTCGGCGGCTTGCGGGTGGCTTCGGGGAAGCCTCGGTTAAGCTCAACGAAGGAGACGAGCCGGGAGCCGTCAAATCGGGCGATCGAATAACCTTGGACGGCCTGGATCAGATCGCAAATGGCGCGATTAGATGAGTGGTGCCGATCGTCCGCGAGATCAGATGAGCTGCTGGGATTCACTCCCGGGAATTTTTCCGCGTCCCACATCGAAACGGCGCGCTATTTTTCCGCGCTTTATCACCATAGCGCCGCCTCAACTCGGCAATTGAACTTCCAACCCTCTCGGTGCCGCCCCGCGCCGAGTTCTCCCTCCGGGCGCGCTCTGCGCCCACTCATGCCTCCTGCGGGCGCGCTCCTAGCGCCCACTATGCACCTCGGGCGCGCGGGTTTCACCACCGCGTGTCCTCGGGGGATTACACACGGCCCCCTGCCGCCTTGTGCTTGCACCATGGGATCCCCCATGGGCGTGGCACCATAGGCCCACAAGTGCCTTGGGGTTGAACCCGTGGGCTGGCCTTGGCTGGCCTAATTTTTGGCTAAGGCATGAATAAACACTTTGTTAAAAAACAAAGTATCCCATATGTAAAATGCCAAATTCCAAGCCACTTATCCCTTCTTAATTCTTCTTCTTCTTAGGAATTTCCCATATCCTCCTCATGTTCTTAATAACTTTTCAACATTTCACAACTTAGGAGGGAATTCCGAAGGTTCTTCATCAACCGAGCTCTTGAATCACATAAAATCTCCAATGTTCTTCATTGATCCAATCAGAGATCAAGTTGGATCATCTTCTAATTCTCATGCACTAAATGATAGTGCATGGACTTCTTCAGCTCACTTCATCCACTTAGGAGGTGTGGATGGATCATCTTCATCTCCTCATGCATTGTCTTAACAATGCATGGTCTTCTATCATTGTTGTGACTTTGTATCCAGTTGATACAAGTTCTTGGAACTTAAAGAACAGCTCAACAATCGTCTGATATATCCATGGAGAAGGTTTCAACCACAATTTCCAATACCACTTAGTGAATCTCCTAAGTGACATGCATCTTAGTACCATGGCCATTCTCCTTCACCACCAACACCATCACATCCTTTGTCATTCACATATTGAACTTCCTTGACATCCATCCATTCATTCCTTGACAACAACATACCTCATTGACAACAAATTTAACACAGTGCACTTCATTTAGTTTTATGACCACAAACAATTCAATGCAGATTTGGATTCAAATTTTGATGAATTCCAAGAAAGAAATTGGGATAGTAGAATCCACTCAACGGAACAAGGAACTATAAGCCTACACTTAGAAAGACTGTATACTTAATGTACATTCATATGGTTTTCATTTAAAATTATAGATCAATATAAAATGTAATTGAGATCCTTACCATTAAAATTTTATAACAACTACACACTCTGAGTTCAATTGTGAGGGATAGTGGGACTTCATAAAATAGTGGTAGAGTTAATAAAATTATTTATTAATTTATTATTTCACAAATATATTTTAATTAATAAAAATTATTAATAAAAATATCATTTAATTATAGAATAAAATTTCACTCGTATCATACACACTATCCCTATTATCAATATTGAATAATGTCAACCACCTAGATGAAAGTAACTTCCATGAGTTTTTTTAGGCCATCGGGTTATGTTATTCCAGGAATGTAAATATTCTGTGCTATAATCCTTAATGCATAATCCTTTTACTAAATAGGTAAGTGATGAAGTGTTCTATTTTGATTGAAAATAATTGAGTGACATGAATGATTTTCAATGATGGATGATTTCATCGATGTCTAGTGGACTAATGAATTCTCAAGAAAACATGTGTGTTTATATAATGCTAGTGAACCACTGTGTTCTATACTAGGAGAGAGTAAGATAGGAATATATTGATATTTCCATGGAACATTTTCACAGAAATCATGGGGAAAGTTCCCCATCTGGTCCTCACGTATTCCAGTTCATTGGATACATTGAGCACTAAAATATTCTAGGATTTAAACTCCCCAATGAACTAAGAACTATTATAATTCTGGAATCAATGACTTATTGATATCCTAGATTTATTTTTACTTTTAATATGAACAAAATTGAGAAGTATATACCAAATATTCATACTCTTCTTTTCTTAGTTGATAAGGACACAATGAATGGAATGCCTTTTGTACTTAAGGTGATCAAATGGAAAGGGAAATCAAATATCTTGAAGTCAAAAGATTCATCACAACCTTCCATGAAGAGGATTATAAAGGGGAAACCAAGTCAGTTGGATTATATAAATTTCACATGTTGTAATAAGGGACACAAGAAGGAAAACTATAGCCAACCAAAGAATAAATTAGATGCTTCAGGTACATTTTTCACGAAGTGAAATTTCTCTATTTTATAAAATTTGGTATTATATTTTGATTTTGTTGCTCAAATATGTATTCAAATATAAGAACCATGTATATTTAGAATTATTGAATAAGGGGAGGTAGATCTATGAGTAGAACACAGAGAAAAACATATTGTTGTATCTATCAGGGAAAACCAACACATATTTACAGTAGGAATGATATTTGTTTTAAAGGGTTATTATTATGTGTCATTAGTTACCAAAAAACATTATTTCTATATCCATACTAGATAAAGATGGATTTATTTCCAAATTTTAGAATAAATGTATCTTCTTTAAGAACGATAATGTTTTTTATTGTATGGTACATTTAAATAATGGTTTTATGCGTTGGATTGCACAATGTAAGTAATGGAGCTCGATAGAAATGTTACCTTACATGACTCATACCAGACCCAAATTTTGAATCATATGCTAGATCATGTAAATTAATTGCACGTATAAAAATTACATCCTGATGGATATTTAGATTATTTTAAACTAAAAGAACATGGTGTATGCCACACATGTTTTAAAGAAAAAATGACCAAAACATATTTTAGTATGAAATTTGAATGGGGTAATGATCTTCTTGAATTATTTCATTCAAATTTTTGTATACCATTTTCTATTGTTGAAATGGGTAGGTACTCATACTTCATAACTTCTACTGAGTATTTAAATAGATATGGAAAATTATATTTAATGAGGTATAAGTGATATTCTTTTTGATAAATTCAATGAATATAACAACGACACTGAGAACCATTTTGTTAAAAATATTAAGAAACCCAATTTAGAATGTGGTGGATAATATATCAATCGATACTTTATTTATTATTTATGGGATTTCGGGAAATTATCTCAACTCAATCTTCTTGACATGACATTGTGGAATGGTGTAAGAGAAAG
The DNA here is from genome assembly GCA_963277665.1 of Viscum album. Classification (NCBI taxonomy): domain Eukaryota; kingdom Viridiplantae; phylum Streptophyta; class Magnoliopsida; order Santalales; family Viscaceae; genus Viscum; species Viscum album. Next base: position 212,296,936 of record OY728125.1, read on the forward strand.
TAGGAACTATGACTTGTTGAATAATGTAATATCCATGATAATGTATGTGTGTCTTCCATTATCCTTTTGAGGATACACATTATAAAAAAAATCATATATACTAAACTAATTTATAAATAAAGAAACTGATGTTATAACATACCAATTATATAATGGAATAAAACTTGTGTTTTCTTACTTACATGTGTGTAGTTGAGAAGCATTTTCGATGTCGTCATTAGGTAAAAAGAATGCACCCAAGGCACAATGTGTATCTTTATATGTTATCCCAATGAAACAAAATGATAATTCCAATAAAATTCATTATAAAAAATTTTTGGTATACATACCTAACAAATGTTAGGAGAAGGATCTGATCTCTAAAAGTGTAAGTGGGAAAGAGATAGACCATGATGAATTCTAGGATCTAGTAAAATAAGAGTTACAACATGAACAAATTATACAAATACTAATGTATGAATAAATTGTTCTAGACAAAAACTTATCATGTAAGAGTACTAGAGGGGTTAAAAAACACAATAGTATTGATTTCGAGTAACTTTGGATGGTGACTCATTATTTGTTGATCATAATGAGCCACTAACATACAAGGAAAAAGTAAGTGGAATAGATGTGTCCAATTGGCATGAGGCCTGAAATTTTGAAAAGTATTCTATTTACCATGAAAAAGATTATATTTTATTATACACTCCATTATATGTAAATAAAATTAGTTTCAAATGAATATTCAAGAAGAAACAATAAATGGAAGAACAATTCAGTACATAGACTGGTTGCAAAATTGATTAAAAAGCATCAGAGGCATTAACTACGATAGAACCAATTCACTATTTGAAATGATGAAATCCTTCAAAATTTTCATATCCATTGTGAATTTCCATGATTATGTGATTTGAAAAATTGATGACATAACAACCTTCCATAATGGGAACCATTAGGAAGGTGACGATATGAAAAAAAACTGAAGGTTTTGTGACTATAGTAGATGCCAACAAGTTATGTAAGTTACAAATATCAATTTTTGCATCAAGGAAGTCATCCAGGTATAAGAACATTCATTTTGTTGAGGGAATAACAAAATTTTCATAATAAATAATGGATGTGAGAATGTTTTTATAAGTAGTTCAGTGTGATTGGAGTCATATTATTATGAGGGTATTTTGTTGAAATATTATTCATCATAAATGAAATGTCATTCTTAGAATAAATTATGGTTTGGTTGAATCGATTATTCATTATGAAGGACTTGGATAGAGAAATATATATTCATAGGATAAAGATTCATCATTATCAATCGAAAAAAATATTATCCTATGTTAAATTACTTGCATTGAAAATAAATGGTAAAGATTTAGTATGGAAAAATCCATGATGGGATTGTTGCAAGTGTCACATGGAATTCCATGTTCTTGGAAATTGATTCCTCAAACAGATGAGGAATGAAATAGAATGGTAAGGATTATATACACATCGTCAACTAGGTCAGTCATGTATTCTATACTATGTACTAGTCTAGTTTTTTACTACACATTAGGTGTGGTAGGAAGATATTAATATTATAACATCCTATCCAAGGTGCCACACACTAGTTCCCTGATTCCATATGGTACGTTACCTATGCTACTCCTCCCAAGATTCCAGATTCTTCCAACTAGTAGTGAGGGTATAATATAAATCATGGGGAGATTATACATGCTTGTCATCATAGTAATACACATGTGGATAAATAATAATCAATAATTGAATACCATATAATCCACAACCATGCTAAATTAGAAACTCAAGATGACCAAAAATGGTAATATAATATAAATACTAACCAACAGATTTGGTATGGTAATGTATGTTCCATGTTTCATAATTCAAACTCAAAATTAAATACAATTACAAATAAAAGAAGGTCATGAACCATGTATAATTCTCTCATCCATGCTTCATCCCCAATTATATATCTAACACTGATCCATTTCCATTGATCTATCTTGCAATCATGTAATATATTGGGTACTGATTATGTAGCACAAGTAGTGTTTCAGTACATCTCAGTAGACCACCACCAACAACATATAAAACAATATCCATTGAAATGAATTTATATTTAGTTTTATAAAAAATAATTGAAATGGATAATTCAAAAATTATTACATTATCAATTAATCGTTATTTAAGCACATAAAAATCCAGGTTCTCATAGAATATCGTACATCGTTAATTGCTCTTCTCATGCCAGAGACCAAGCTATCCCTAGGGGATATCATAACTTAGAATACCATTATTAAAATTCATTATCTCAATCAACCCATAAATTATATTATTATGAGTCATTGTTCTAATTAACTCATAAATGTAATTGTTACAATTTATTATTCTCAATTACCACATAAATTCGATTGTTACCATATATTCAACTTAATTAATACATAAATTCCTTTTTTTCTATTTATTTTTCTTAATTAATACATAAATTCCATTGTTACAATTTATTTTTCTTAGTTAACGAATAAATTCAACTGTTACCATTTATTGTTCTCAATTAATACATAAATTACATTATTTGAATTTAATATTATTAATCACGATGCAGATATCATTATTACCATTTAGTATTCTCAATTAACAAATAAATTCCATTTTTACTATTTATTGTTCTCAATTAAGAAATAAATACCATTTTTAACATTTTTGGATCTATTATAACAATGATTTCCATTATTACAACTCATAGATCCAAAATTATTTCATCAATTAATCCTACAATTAATTAATCTTATAATTTTAATTATTAATTCACAAATTATTTCATCACATTAAGCCCCTTAATTAATTACACAATTAATTAATAACTTCAATCCCAGTAATTAGTTCATAAATTAATTAATCAGTATTGAGTAACTCAAAATCCAATACGTAACTCAAAAATAAATTATCTCAAATCAACAATATCAATATATCGTAATTTACTAAACTATTAATTATTTCAAAAAATTTAATATATCATAATTAACTCAATAATTAATTATCACATAACTATAATCCCAATATCCCAATTCAAAAGTTTCCCTTAAATAATTAAATCAAAAAATTAATTAATTCAATCAAGAACTAAATTGATAAAAATAAATTCGAATATCTAAAATTACATCCACATAATTGAAATAAATTATTTGGTATTTAAATTATAGAACACCTATATTAATTTTTTGGTGAACAATAACCCAATGGAAATCCCAAATTTGAATGGAATAACAATGTAGTGTGAGATCCATATATAAAACCTAATTTCATGATTGAACGAAACAAGATCCCTTAAATAAAGATCTAGATCCATAATCCTAGATTTTGATTAATCAAATATATATCTATATAAAACAAAATAAGAGATTACAACCCCCAAAACGAATGGGAGAATAATTGAAGATCATTCGATAAGAAAAAACATAACCAAAGAGATGCAAATATGCCAATCAAGCTTCAAGTAAAAATGAACAGATGTAAGAAGTCCTTTGAATCCCTCTAGGAGGCTTTATAATTGACATAGATCATTCATTAAATGATCTAGGATGTTCGAGGGTATTTTACCTATGGATGGGGATCAAAATTTCATATTCACTCTTTGATGCTAGGGATGCACTATTTCACCTAAATGTGTGCCTATTCATGCCCCTCTTCTAAGGGGGCGTGGTTTTTCCTAATAGGACACATTGTTTGAAAAAAATGTGTTATCCATGAATATATATACTATATATGGTTGTACAGTTTTCTAGGTTAGGGTTCACAGTTAGGGAAACCCTTATTCCAATCGTGCACCACCCTCTTTCTTCCTTTTTTCTCAAATTTTAACCAAAAAACCCCCAAAATTAAAACTAAAATAAAAAGTAATCAATAAATTGGGGAGGAGTACCTATAAAAAAGGTGGAGTCATCTCTAAAAAAGGTCAGTATCATGTAATCTCCCCACTTTATAATAGATTGTCCTCGAGATGAACTCCCAAGCATCCCTAAGATTCCGAGTCAGAAATATTTGGCCAATGAGCCCTCATATCTTCTTCTCTCTCCCATGTTTCCATATACAGACATCCATTTTGAAAAAATAAAAGAACTATCAAAATGGTATTTCCAGTGAAAAAATTCTAACTATAATCCAACACACATATCACATGATTCTAAAAGGATGCATCTATCTAAAGCTCAAAATCATCCACATCGATCAAATGTGATGCATTGGGGGGATACCACTGAATTTGTGACATAGGGAAAACATCACGAATTCCACTGCATCATTGAGGAATATCAACAGGCAGTACCACTGGACTGATTCTCTCTAAGGCCCCAAATATTCCAATAATCCTTGGAACCAACGTTCCTTACCCCCATATTTTGTAGTGGCCCCATCTAGGAGACACCCAAAGGAATACATGACCACCTTCTGTCAACTATAGGGGGGGACAACTATTATCATATGGCTTATATCTACTCTAATACGTATCCATACATTCATAAATTCTTTATACATGCTCCAATGTCTCCTGCGTGAGACTTGGTCCCAATAACTCTAAATCACCATCCTCCATCCAGCATATAGGTGATCTTCATGGACTACCATAGAGTTCCGTATATGTTTCCTTATAAATAGATGCAGGATAACTGTTGTTATTGGTGAACTCCACTAAAACACATGATTTTTACATGACCCACCAAAGATAAGAGCACTTGATCATAGCCAATCACCAGGAACTGATATTGTACGCTATGAAATCCCATCTATGTGTGTGTGGAATGTCATACTCAAAAAAAATGATTACCAAGAAACTTATGTAATTCCGTATAGAAGTGTGGTGAAAAATTTAATTTGTGGTCTAAAACAATAGTTAGTGGTACAAAATGCAAATGAACAATCTCTCGATCATACAGTTTTCCCAACATCTCCACTGATAAATTAAATCAAACCAGTAATAAGTGTTGTGGCTTCTTCAGTCGATCCACAATAACTGAAATAGAATATCTATTCCGATGCATCCCAAGGAGGCCCACCACTAAATCCATGGTCATTCCATACCACTTCTATACCATAATTGTTAATGTATATAGAAAACCACCATGCCGTTGATGTTCATAATTCACCATCTAACATGTATAATATCATTTCATGAACCCTGATATCTAGTTTATCATTCCCAACCACCATAAATATCATCATAGGGAATGTTACATTTTATCACACATGGATTTACCACACATTTTGAGGTTTGAAACTCACACATTATCTCCTTCTATATGCTTGTAGGCACAAAAAGTAATTTCATGACATAAATGATCTTATCCTTCTTATGATTCCACCTGAAGGTGTCATCCCACATTCTAAGAATTCCTTAATGGTTATGAACTCTGGATCATCAAAGTATCTATCATTGACCCTTCTCAAAATTTTATAATCCACAAAAAATTATTTAAGAGTCATCTTCTATTGACTCTCCTAAACCACAACATGCCCCTAATCCTATAATGTCATCATCTTTTACTCAACACTAACCTTCTAGACTGCCTATGTCTATGTTTTCCAACTCAATGTATTGACTACATTGTTCCCCTCCTCAAGCATATTTTCTTGTTCAACATAAAATGACTATATATATACAACCCATCTTCACTTTCAGAGATTTAAATATCACTAAAAAAGATATAAATTAATCCTCGATAATCATTATACACTAAAAACTTCTCACCCAACAGATAGTGTTTCCAAAACTTTAATACATAAATAACTTCTGCCTACATAATGTCATGTGTAGGGTAGTTATATTCCTTAGGCCTTAACTTTAGATAATGATACACCAAAAAATTATATACCTACATCAACAACACTTTGATTAGGATCTAAAAAGAATCAAAATACACTTTCTACTCCTCAACATGGTCATGTAGGATCAAGATCGGTGCCAATGTAAGGCACTTATTTATCTCCCTGAATGAATCCTCACAAGATTCAAATAATTAAAATTGTATCCCCGTACTCTTCAAGAAACAAATTAGTGATTCCATATTGGAAAACTTGTGAATGTATCACCGATAATATCAATCTTAACCGTGAAATCAATAGATATTGAATAAATTCATGGTATCCTCCTAAGATACAACTACCTAGACATTAAACAGTTCAACTAACAAACCATCCTCTAAGATGATGTGACCCAAGAAGTGTACCTGATAAATCCAAAACTTATACTTAGATTTCTTTGCATATAGCTGATTCTCTCATAGTGTACTCAAAATGATGTCTAGATGTTTGGAATGATCATCACGGGTCTTAAAGTACACCAAAATATTATCCACAAACACTACCAAAAACTGATATAGGTATGGATGAAAGAACTTGTTCAGGAAATCCATAAACACTTCTTTTATTTTTTTATTCCTAAATGGAATTATAAAAAATAAAAAAAATCCATACCTTCTACATAATGAATTCATCAATATTTGATAATTCTTAACTCTAAGTTGATGATACCCTAAACTCAAATATATATTGGAACAGAAGGAATCTCCTCTCAAATGATCAAATAGATCATCAATAAATTGAAGGGGATTCCAGATCATCACATTCATCCAGTTTAACTTTCAATAATTGACTCATAACTGATAAATCTCATTAGCCTTCTTAAAAACATCATTGGTGAACCCCTAGGTGACATACTCAGATGAATAAATCCATTATCCTCCAACTTCTCATGAAATTCCTTGAGCTCTTGATGATTTTTTGGTGCCATTCTGTTTGGTGGAATTGTTACTGGCTCATCTCTTCACATGAGATCAATGGTGAATTTCACATCTCTTTCAGTTTCTAGGCGTAATAACTATTTAAGAAAAAAATCATGAAGCAGGTCAACCATAAGCATAAAAACATCATATTTTACAACTCCATCATCCAAATATAGACTAGAAACCAAGACTATGAGATGTCTTAGTTTTTGATTAATTATACATTCTTGGAATACCTATATTACACACTCTCAATTGATGATACCCTAATATCCTCTGGGTGCTCTTACTGAAGAATCACCTTGTCCACATCCTTTATTACCTCAGCCAATAGATCCCAGGATACTATCTATATATGGTTCAAAATATTCCCTTATTACACTGTAATTCCACCTAGATTAACCATCACTGCCCATCTCTCAATGGGACATCTAGATCTTATGCAGATGTCCCATCCTGCTGCAAGATCTACACTCCACTACCAGTCAGAGATAATGTCTATGATAGTGGCCCTTCCCACCACACCATTTCCATACTAGTAAGGGAAGTTCCTTTGTGAATATCCCTTCCCCCTTCCTGATCTTCCTACTACTCCCCTAGAAAAAAACTCTCATAGCAATGCTTCATGCTCTCAGACATCATAATAGTTGATCGTCATTGAGAAAAAATATATCCTTCACTGGATGCCTCCTTTATGTCCCTTCATCTACGAGAGGCTGATCCACAACTATATTAATATTTTTTTAACATAAATAGGTTAGCCTAGGTATTAATCTCACATTTATGGCCATCCTACAATATACTCATCGCATCCATATCATTCCCTTCCAATGCTAGAGAAAACCACTAAAAATATATAAGTAATCCAACATAGACAATCGTATACATTATTTCCCCAATTCAGTCTCGTGAACTCAGTTGTTATGTCCTTCCTAATAATCTCAAGATATATGTTCTCCATGAACATCTCCCATATGTCCTTACATAACATACAATTGGCCTATACATTCTGATCCTAAACATTTCACCAGTGCTTCAATAATCCTCATAGCATATAAAAATTCAACATGACCCTCCTCTCAGACGGAGACTCCAATTGGTCTAGTATAATCTCGATGGACTTGATCCATAACTACTCTCCCTCAAGTCTACCATCTCTAGTAAAAGATTTAGGCTACTGCTACTGAAACTCCCATTTCATTTTAGATATACACCTCACATCCATCTTTGAGTCACATCCCATGAATTTCATAAAGTGAGAAAAGTTATCTTAGAGATACTCTCCAAATTACTCACCTGGCACTATCGATGCCTCGTGTTCAACTATTGGCACATCACCTCCATCCATTACCTCATTTCAACCTCTCAACAAGAATCATCATGCATAAATATCTTTACAATTCAAAACACATATATCAGGACACATAACATCACTTTTTTTTATTTACATATGAGAAAAATGAAAAAAATTCAAAACAAATCTTTCCCCAACCTCTTCATGTGGTTGAAACAGAGTTTTTATCACGACCCTTAACTCTTCTACAACTAGATCTTAGGTAACAAGTGTAAAAACATTCTCACAAAAAGTTTCTCATTATACCCAATCTTATTATCATATTTCATAATTTCATATTCTTTTTCAATATCATCTACGAAACCATTTTCATTTTAATTTCCAAACAAACTAAATACAATTCATGTTCAACAACATACCCAAAAATCATTTTCTCCTACGTGCTTAAAATTATACATGTCATAATAATCATTACTTCCTAGATTGATGCATAAAAACTCAATTCTCATGCCATACTGGGCCATGATTCAGTCTTCAACAATTTTTAGAAACAATAATCACATCACACAACAACTGTGTCACTCAAGGTTAAATAATATTCAACTATAACAATAGACAACAGTAACAAAAATTACACTCTAGGTACTTGGGTTTCGCGCATACATAGGTTTGAAACTCCCAAGAATGATCTCTTAACCAAGGTCAGACTCTTAATATTATCACGTCAAACTTTCCCAAACTGAAAAAGAAAAGAATAATAAAATAAACCTCATATGATACCACTTTGTAAAATCCCATCCAATTTTACACAAACCAATGCCCTGATCTGGTCTACTATGTGACCAAAACCATGTCTCACCATATTCCAGAGGCTCCTAAATAGTAGGGAGGGTCTAATATTTTACATGGGGAGACTATACCTTCTTGTGATTAGAGTAATATACCAACAAAAAATAATAATCAATTACAGAATAATATAAAATCAATAACCATGCTAAAAAAGTTTATCAAGATGGAAACATTGGTTGTACTGTATGAAAATTTAACAATTCATATGGCATGCTATAGTAAATGTAATGTGTATAAATGAAAACTCGAAAGTAAGGACACTAAAAACTTCCATCAGGTCTCGAACCATGTCTGGTTCATTTATTGATGCTTCATCCCCGATTAACCATATAACACTAGGCCTTTACCTCTAGACCATCCTACAATCATCTAATCTATTTGGGTATCGATTTGGAAAACTGAGTAGGATGTGAGTAAAACAAAGTAGGCCACATCAAAAGAAACTATTGTAATATCCTTTCAAATAATAGTGCATGTAGTTGTATAATTAATTTATTAAAAGGAATAATTAAATAGTTATCACCTTGTCAATTAATCATTATTTATCCACATTAAACCCTATGTTCTTATAGAAACCCGTACTTCTTTACTTTCTCGTCTCATACCATAGCCTGAGCTATCTCTAAAGGATATCATATCTCAGAATACCATTGTTACCATTCTTTATCTCAATCAACACATGCATTCTATTTTTACCATTAATTGTTCTAATTAAAACATAAATGTTGTTGTTATAATTTATTATTCTCAATTAGAACATAAATTCTATTAATTCAATTAATTTTTCTTAATTATCCCAAAAATTAAATTATTACCATTTATTGTTCTAAATTAGAGCATAAATTCTATTTTTACCATTTATTGTTCATAATTAAAACATAAACTTCACTGTTAACATTTATTGATTATAATAAACACATAAATTCCATGGTTAATATTTATTTTTATTAATTAAAACATAAATATGATTGTTACAATTTATTATTCTTAATTAACACATAAATTCTATTGTAACCATTTATTTTCCTCAATTAAAACATACATATCATTTTTACCATCTATTGATTTCTTATAAAAATGAACTTCATTGTTACCACTCTTTGATTTATATTTATTTCATTAATTAATCGAATTATAAATTATTCTTATAAATAACATTACTAAATAAAAAATTAGATCGCAAATAATTTCGTTAATCAATTCCCCAAAAAATTAAGAACATTAATATCGTTAATTAATTCCAAAATTAATTATTAAATATTCAATAACTAAATATCCTATATCTTATTCAATAATAAATTATCTCAAATAAAAAATCTCAATATATCATAATTATCTCAAATCTACATTCTCAATATATAATAATTAACTCAGTAATTATTTATCTCAAGTAAATACGCAAAATAACCCAAACTTCATGTTTCCATCAATTAATCAATTCAAAAATTTAGTTAATTCAATAAATAACTCAATTTTATAAAATAAATTATAAAATATAAAATTATTTAGACAAATTATAATCAATACTTTGGGATAATAATTATTGAACACCAACCACAATTCGTTGATGAACTATCACCTAATAAAAATCCCCAATTTTAAGTGAATTTCAATATAGTGTGAGATACATATCTAAAACTCAAATAAATTATTAAACAAAATAAGATCCTATAATTCTAGATAGAGGTTCATAAGAATTGATCTATTTTCATAAAATTTAGATCTATATCCAACAAAACATGTGATAAAAACACACCAAAATAATGAGATAATAGTGGGAGATCATTCCAAAAGAAATCACATAACCAAAGAGGTGAAGATCTGTCAAACAGGATTCGAATCATGAATAATGAAGGTTGATTAGCCTTGGAATACTCTTGGGTGGCTCTAGAATAATGAGAAAGAATTTATGGATTGATCTAGGTTGTTCAGGTTTATTAGATAGGGGATCATGAAATTTTTTAATAATTTTTGGAGGATTAAAATCGAAATTCCATAGTTTTCTATTTTGGGCACATGGTTTCCCCTAACTGTGCACCTAACCATGAACCTTGTATTGGGGAAAGGATTCTCCTGAGAGGTTTGATAGTTTTTAAAACAATTCACAATCTAGGTTAATCCACACTGTCCATGGATTCAGGATTTACTAGGCTAGGGCGCACAGTAAGGACAACCGTGGGACAACCGTGCACTGCCCTCTTTATTATATTTTCTCATAAGATCACCAAAACACACACCAATGTAAATTAAAAATGAAAACTAATCAACATAAAGAAAAAAATGAATACATGTAAATAAGCCCGAGGCATCTCTAGAAAAGCTCCCGATCTTAAAAGGCTAATACATGTGATGGCTAATTGATGGAAGTCATGTATATCATTAAGTATTTGAGGCATACAATGGAAATATTCTTTGTTTGTGGATAAGATTAGAAACTAGTAATCATACGATACAAAGATTCTTGTTTAAAAAGTTATTAAGATGGGATGAATTCACAAATTTGATATCTCTTAACTTTTAATGGAGGTTTTTTGAGATGTAACATCTCAAAGAAGGTTGTGGTTGCAAATTCTAGTGAAGATTCAGAGTATATTGTATCATTAGAGGTGGATAAAGAATTAGTATGGAATTGATACATAATCCACCTTCTTGATCTGGTTCCTAGTAGTAAAGATCCTTTCACACTCTATTTTGATAATAGTGGAGTCAGGTATCTTGCAAAAGTTCAAAGGTCACATCAGCAGACAAAGAACATACATTAAAAGTGTCAACTCTTGAGGGATTTATCTCAAAGAGGTGAAGTTGAAGTAAATAGTATTTCCATGGATAATAACATGTAATAACCCTTCACTAAAGCCTTTACATAGAAAAAAAAGACTATCATGTGAGGTGTAGTATTATGAAGGTCATATGTAGTTACATATTATCCAAGTGGGAGTTTTATGGAGTTGGTGTCCTAGGAAAAACTTTTTTATTTTGATTCCATATATATTTGATGAATTGAATATTAATAGAAGTTATTATTATATATTTATAATTATTTTAAATGACACTAATGTAATAATGTCATAATGTATTTGTGGAATTAAAATGTTCATAAAAGTTCCCCACGTTGATGAGAACATTGGTATTATATGATTATATTCTTAAACAATGTTAAACGACTAGATAATGCACTACGACGGGAAACATAGTACATATACTATCATGTGTAATTAATCATAAGACGACAAGGCATCTTCTCATGAAGTTTTTAATTGGTAATATTAAATATTGGAAATTATGATAATAGACCTGCCAGTAGGAATTCCACATGTTTTGGTGTCATTGGATATTACTATTTGTAAGTTGTGTAATGGTCCTTAGAATTTAAGATTATTATTAGATCATGTTATAACATGTGCATTTAGATATAGTTCATAAACCATATTCATAAATGGTAATGGTGAATCTAGATTTAACATCCCAAGTAAGTAATGAATAATAGATATTTTTGTCTATGTCTATTTGTGAATTAGATAGTGTTTTAGAGGCTTAAAATGTGAATAAATCCAATCTTAAGCATGGAATACACTAATATTTTTTAAAAGATTCTTTTACAGTCTTTTGATGGAAACCCATTTTTAAATCAAACTTTTGACAATTATATAATCTCTATTTGTCAAAATAAATATATCCTTTATGATTGGGACGTTGAAATTTACATTGGATAATTTTTTGGTATTTTTCTGACAATGTTCATTTTTTAATGAATAGTTAAAAATACTGCATTTTACATCAAAACTGCATTTTTCATCTAATTTAATGATAGGGATATATTATCTTTTTCATTGGTTTTAAAGTTTAAATACAATATATTTTTACCATGTAATCCAATGGTAGTCATTAGGATCAATTTCACATTGTAATTCGGTATAAACAAGTGCCAAACTTTTCATAAGTATTGTTTCTAAAAACCCACTATTTGTTTTGACAACGTGAATTATTTTTAAATTAATTATTGAAATTTATGTGTTTGGAATTTGGTAAAATGGATTAAATATTAGGAATCATAAGGTCCAATTTATGTAATCAAGACTCTTTTGTTTTTGGACTTTGTGAGTAGTAACGACGGTAATTATCTTTAATTATCTTGATTAATTAGTAATTGGGCAGTTAAGGATAATAAAATAATATCATAGTAATACAAAATGACCCCAACATGTGTCATAATGCTATAGGTAGTGTCATGTCCGACCATGGGATTACTTTTTCCAAATATTGGGACCCCATGAAATCACCTTTGTGTGATAATGACTTTTTATCTTTTTATTTTTAAAGAAAGTTAAATATAACAAAGAATGTATCACATGAGTAAATAATTTTTAATTTTGTCTACATAAATGACCATGTTGACTATAAATAGTCATTTTAAATCTAAAAATATTTCCTACATCATAGTATTTTTTTTATAATTTTTAGATATTAAATAAATGAAATTATCTATGACATACTGGTGATGCATCGATTACCTTATTAATAAAGGATTTAAATAAAATGAGAAGATTATGTTAAAACAAAGACATAAACTTGTAAAAGACCTATTATATGAGTATATTTCTAACTATTATCATCTTATCCTCGAAATACATCAATGTGGGACCTTTAAAATCCTAAACTCATTGGATAATAAAGTAACATTTTATACCTTTCCAAGAGTGCCCCTCCTCTCCTCTTATAAAAGGCCCCCACCTCTACCTCCTTACCCACACTTATCAAACCATTGGATCGGCCATGAACTGATTATTTTATCTCTCCACATCCCTCTTTTAATTTTAGAAGACTTACATTAGGCAGAAATCTCTTTAAGAAACCATTTTGGTTCAAACCAAGAAGAGTTATCTGATTTAAAGGTAAAGACTTCTCTAATGTTCTTTTGTTTTATTTGTCTTATCCAACCCCCCTAAACAATTTTTATTCATTTATATTGTAACAAAACCAGTATCGTAAATATACTATTATGTTGTTATAAGAATTATTTGAGCTACACTTACACACACCTACATCTAATGGTTAAAGAGCATACTGTTTCTGTGGATGGCGATTTTCTGCCTCACGAAACGATGATTGTCAATAGTCTTCTAACACCTTAAAAGGTGGCCATTAAGATGTCAATATATTTATATATGATATATGATATGTTTATGTTTTCCTTAAGAATATATATTTTTCATTTTTTTCATACCTTTATGGATTCCATTATAGGTAAACGCGATATCTTCATTTTAGTTAGTGTAGACTACCGCCCCCTTAAGTGATTTGATTCGTTAATGCCATATGTGGGACATATAAAGGATGGAGTTAATGATATTATATATAATATTATAATGGAATTATAATATAACTTTATATAATTGTGATTTTATTCCATAAAATACAACATATAAATGAAAGTAGCGTTCATGTGTACGTACGGCTTACTGTCTCCATGAACAGTGCATTTCATTTTTTACCTCTAAATGTTATGTAATATTATAAATTCATGTATATACTGGATATATATGATATATATGATATCTACATCATGAATATAACTCTGGATATAATAGATAAATGAACTACTTGTAATTATAAAAGTTTATTTTTGACTCATGTACCATTGATCGTTAAAACGACCGTTATTACCTTAAATAATTACATAGTGTTCATGATATAGTAATAAATGATATAAAAAGAATAATGAACCTAAAAAAGGTTCTTAAGAATGTATAAATTAACTCAAGTTTATTATTATGGTGATTAAAGAACGATCGAGTCAAGTCGGACCCAAGGTAAGGGACATCGTCTCAATCTCCTTTCATTGAGGCATATTTTGTTTTATACAAAAATTTCTTTTATACGGTGTATAAAACCTTTTGACTTTTACGTTAATTCAAAAGGAATAATTTTTATACGAAATGTTTACTAAATGAAAAAAGGGAATGCTTTTATTTTTTGAATGTATGTGGCGACAACGAATTCTCCGCCGTCGTGACCATTATTTGAGTTTCAGCTTCCTCTACAAGACAAAAAAAAATTTAAATGGAAAATAAATACCATGTTTTATTTTTCTTTTATTTTGGTATTGAAATTTTTTTTCATAATTTCTTTATTATATCAATGTGTTATATTGATATATTTTGATTGAAATGTAGAAATGTTATGTTTC
The DNA here is from genome assembly GCA_963277665.1 of Viscum album. Classification (NCBI taxonomy): domain Eukaryota; kingdom Viridiplantae; phylum Streptophyta; class Magnoliopsida; order Santalales; family Viscaceae; genus Viscum; species Viscum album. Next base: position 212,312,021 of record OY728125.1, read on the forward strand.
ATTTATGCATGTTTTATGTGACATGATTATGTTATGGTTCTTGGACATTATTTTTAAAGATGGGTGGTTCCATGATAAACTAAGGGTGGGTGAGCCCGATATATCTCTCCAATGTGTTGGTTAACGCGAATGAGTTAAACATTAAGGTTTTTCCGAAGAGATTTAGGGAATATACTATGATGGGTATTCTAAATGTAACCATAAGGGTTACTCCCTACGTAAGAATGTTATGAATGCCTCAAGTACAATTTATGTATTTTGATTTCTATGATTTATTCATCATTTGATGAGGTATGTTAAAGTGATTATGTTTTATGAGTAATGTATGATTTCATTCATGGACTAATGTTTTCATTTCGTACTTTTATATCCCTTACTGAGCTTTTTATTCTCATCCCATGTTTTTTAAATGTTTTTCATAGGTCAAGGGAAAGGTAAATGATGTGATGATAGGGTCAAGGAAGTGTCATGAAAGAATCCAATTTTTATTTTAAATATTTATCCATTGATGGGAAAAAATGATTACTATATTTTATGTAACCACTTTTTTTAAATGTGTAATGTAATGCATGTTTTATGATCTAATTCTCTAAAACCCTAAACCTAAAAATATCCTCAATGGGTAATCTTGTAATAACTCAAGATTAAGTATTGATTAAGGATGGGGCCTTATAGTTGGTATCAGAGGTCGGTTTAGATAACTTTAAGAGTTAGAAATCTATAAAATGATATTCCAAAAGTATTTTTTTTATGGTCAAATTGAAATGATATAGGATTTTAAGATTACCATGTTGCTTCATCTAAGACATGTTTGTTCAGAATGGTTTTTCGCAGAGGGAACAAGGAAGCAGTGCTAGGAAGTCATACAGAAGGAAATAACCTTCTGAATCAGCATCCTGAAATGGTTAAAATTGGAACTGAACAGTTTGTTGCAGTAATGGAGTAGTTTACTCAAGCGATAACTGGTAGTGGTATCCATGCCCAAGATCAGCCAGATCAACCACATAGGAACATGTCAGTGGTGGAACATTTCATGAGGCAACATCCCCCATCATTCAGAGGATCATTTGACCATGTGCTAGCTGAAGGGTGGATTAAAGCACTGAAGAAGATTTTCAATGTCATGGGGTGTTCATACAATCAAAAGGTTAGTCTTGTTATTTACCATTTGGATGGTGAAGAAAAACAGTTGTGGTCGATGCTTAATAATATCAGGGATGCTGATGAGATTGATTCTCTTGATTGGGATGAATTCAAAGGTATGATTCTTTAGAAGTATTTTCCTAAGTCTGTTCTACTTAGGATGGAAAAAAATTCCTGGAATTAAGTCAAGAGGAAGACTCAGTGGATACCTATGAAGAAAGGTTCACTCGATTGGCAAGGTATGCTCCCAATATTATCCAAGACCTTGATAGTAAAATCAATCAATTTTACTTAGGATTAAAGCCAAAATATTGAAGGGATTAAGCTTCTTGCAAGTTCAAGAGTTATGAAAATCTTGTTTGATGTGATGAGAAGGTGGAAATGGAGTTCGACGAGGATCAAGTGTTCTATAAAAACCACCAGAAGAAGAGACTTAGGTGGCAGGAGAAAGGAAAGAATTATTCAAAAAGTTATGACTGTAAGAAAACTAAGTTTACAGTTTGTGATAAATGTGGTAAAAGTCATGCTAGGGAATGTCTTCTATATTCTGGAAAGTGCTACCAAATTAGTAAGATGGGACATAAGGCTCGTGATTGCACTGAAAATGATCAGGGTGATGGTAAGACCAAATTTGATTTACAGTTAGTGAAATGTTTTAAGTGCAATGAGATGAATCACTATGCAAATGAGTGTATGAAAAAGAGCTTGAGTGATGGGAATAAGATAATATACAAGAAGAAAGGGGTGTTGAAATCCTTTGAAAATGCTTCAGCAGATGTTGGGCCATCAAATGAAGTTGTATCAGGTACTTTGTTTGTTTTTTCCGATTATGCATGTGTGTTGTTTGATTTGGGGTCTACACATTATTTCATCTCTAAAATCTTTTCTAGTAAAATGGGAATACCATCTCAAGAATTGACTCGTGAACTTATGTTAAAAACACCGGGGGTAAAGGTGGAGGCAAAAATAATTTATAAGAATCTTCCTATCCTTATCCGTGGAAAGAACCTACTTGAAAATCATATTGTTTTACCTCTAGTAGAGTTTGATGTTATCTTGGGTATGGAGTGGCTCTCTATTTACCATGCTAAGATTGACTATAGAGAAAAAGAAGTTTCTTTTCGTAAAGTCTTTCAGTTTGTGTACATGAATGAACCATTACTGTTGATAACATATCAAGAGGCCGAGAAACTTTTAAAATTTGGAAATGAATGTTACCTTGCAAATATCATTGAAAACAAGGGAACTGTTCATATTAATTATGTGCTAGTGGTAAATGAGTATCCTGATGTTTTTCATGATGAGTTTCCTAGAATAATACCAGATCGGGAAGTTGAGCTTGTTGTTGACTTAGTTCATGAAGCTAAGCCAATTTCAAAACCCCCATATTGAATAGATCAAATTGAACTTTTAGAGTTTAAGAGCAATTGGAAGATTTATTAGAGAAAGGTTTCATTCGACCAAGCACATCACCATGGGGTGCTTTATTTTACTTGTTAAAAAGAAATATGCTTCAATGAGACTTTTCGTAGATTATAGGGCCTTGAATAACATCACTTTTAAGAACAAATATCCTTTGCCTCATATTGATGATTTTTTTGATCAGCTCTAGGGAGCTTAGTTTTTTTCAAAGATTGACCTGAGATTGGGGTACCATCAGTTGAAGGAAAAGGAACTAGATATTTTGAAGAACGCATTTCATAAAAGATATGGCCATTATGAATTTATAGTAATTCCTTTTAGGAAAACCAATTCACCTGCTGTATTCATGGACCTTATGAATAGGATTTTCCATGAGTTCTTGGATAAGTTTGTGGTTGTTTTCATTGATGATATTTTGGTGTTTTCTAAAAGTAAATATGAGCATGAAAGACATTTAAGGGTTATTTTGAAAACCATAAAAGAAAAGAAATTGTATGGGAAATTCCGCATGTGTGAGTTTTGGTTGCAACAAATTTCATTCCATGGTCACATTGTTTCTAAATATGGGATAACTATTGATCCTGAAAAAAGAAAGGTTGTTGAAGAATGGCCAAGACGCACAAATGTAACGAAGATTCGTAGCATCCATGGTTTTGCAGGCTATTACAGAAGGTTTGTTTGAAATTTTTCAAGGTTATCTAGTCCAATGAATAAGCTAACTCGGAAGGGTGTTAAATTTATCTGGACAAAAGAATGTGATGATTGTTTTCAGGAATTGATAAAAAGATTGGTGAATGCTCTAGTTTTGGCACTACCTTCCAGGAATTGTTATTTTGTTATCTAAAATGATTCCTCATTGAAAGGACTTGGTTGCGTAATAATGCAGAATGATCAGGTAATTGTTTATGCTTCATGGCAATTGAAAACTCATGAAGTAAATTACCCTACAGAAGATTTGGAATTAGTTGCTGTTGTTTTCGCATTAAAAATTTAGAGGCATCATTTATATGGAGTAATGTGTGAAATATATACCGATCAAAAAAGTTTAAAGTATATATTCACTCAGAAAAAATAGAATATGAGACATAGGAGATGGCTAGAATTAATCAAGGATTATGATTGTACAATTCATTACCATCCGGGAAAAGCAAATAAAGTGGCTAATGATTTGAGTCGAAAAAGTAATGCTTCATTAACAATGTTTCATTTTGAACATGATCCTTTGGTTAAGGATTTGATGATATTTTTCATAGAAGTTGTTGGTGCAATATGTTCTTCTATTTTGTTTTAGGAATCCATGAAATCTTCTCTATCAGACAGAATTAAGAAAGCATAGAAGCAAGACAATCAGTTCCATAAAAAGGTAGAGCCGGTTCAGATGGGTAAGTTGCCAGAATTCAACATTGATAATGATTGTGTTTTTAGATTTGGGAAGAGATTGTGTGTGCCGTGTGATTCATAGTTGAAGAGAGAGTTGTTATGTGAAGCTTATAGTTCTCTGTTTTCAGTTCATCCAGGTAGTACTAAGATGTATATAGATCTTCGCGAGTACTACTGGTGGAATGGAATGAAAAGAGATATTTATGATTTTATTATGAGGTGTTTGACTTGTGAACAGGTTAAAGTAGAGAGGCAGTTACCGAAAGGGATGCTTCAGCCTTTACCAGTTCCATAGTGGAAATGGTAGAATATATCTATGGACTTTGTTATTGGATTGCCGAAGACACCTCGAGGTAATTATGCTATCTGGGTTATTTTTTATCACTTGACTAAATCTACTCATTTCCTTGATATACGAGGTACTTTTACCTAGATCAACTTTCCCATTTGTCTCTTAATGAGATAGTCATGTTAAATGGAGTTCAACTCTACATTGTATCTGATCATGATCCCATTTTTACTTCTAACTTTTGGAAAGGCTTTCAGAAGTCGTTGGGTACTGAATTAAATTTTAGTACATATTTTCATCCTCAATCAGATGGACTGTCAGAAAGAACAATTCATACATTGTAGGATATACTACATGCTTTTTCGATAGATTATCAGGGTTGTTTGGACCAAAATATTTATTTGGTTGAGTTGTCTTATAATAATAGTTTTCATTATTGTATACAGATGGCCCCATTTGAGGCATTATATGGGAAGCGGTGTCAAACTCTTGCTTTCTGGGATGAACTGGGTGAATGGAAGTTGATGGTACCAGAATTGGTATAATTGTTGGTAGAAAATGTTCAGCTGATACAGAAACACCTGAGAACATCTCAGAGAAGGCAGAAATGTTATGCGGACAACTGGTGGAAGGATCACTCTTTTGAGGTTGGTGATCATGTTTTCCTCAAAGTTTCACCATGGAAAAGTGTGATGCGATTTGGTAAGAAAGGAAAGTAGAGTCCAGGGTTCATTGGACCATATTACATTATTGAGTGAGTTGGATATGTTGCATACCAAGTGGCATTACCTTCATGTTTATATCAGGTACACAATTTTTCTCATGTTTCAATGTTAAGGAAGTACATGCCAGATCCATCTCATGTTTTGAGTCCAGAGGTAGTTCAGCTGGAAGGGAATCTATCTTATGAGGAACAACCAGTCCAGATTCTAGACCACAGGGAGAAAGTGTTGCAGAATAAGTTGATTCATCAAGTAAATTATTTGTGGAAAAACCACATGAGTGAAGAGGCAACATGGGAATCTGAAAATGCAATGAGGGATAAATACCCCCACATTCGTTATGTAAATAAATTGCAGGGACTCAATTTTATAAAGGGGGGAAGGATGTAACATCCCAAGTAAGTAATGAATAATATATATTTTTATCTATGTCTAATTATGAATTAGATAGTGTTTTAGAGGCTTAAAATGGGAATAAATCCAATCTTAAGCATGGAATACGCTAATATTTTTTAAAAGATTGTTTTACTGCCTTTTGATGGAAAACCATTTTTAAATCTGACTTTTGAAAATTTAATAAGCTCTATTTTTCAAAATAAACACATCCTTTATGATTGGGACATTTAAATTTACATTGGATAATTTTTTGCCATTTTTCTGACAATGTTCATTTTTTAATGAATAGTGAAAAATACTGCATTTTACATTAAAACTGCATTTTTCGCCGAATTTAATTATATGGATAGGTTATCTTTTTAATTGGTTTTAAAGATTAAATACAATATTTTTTACCAGGTAATATAATGGTGGTCATTGGGATTAATTTCACTTTGTAATTGGGCATAAACAAGTGCCAAACTTTTCATAAATATGGTTTCTAAAAACCAACTATTTGTTTTGACAATGGGAATTATTTTTAAATTAATTTTTGCAATTTATGCATTTTTAATTTGTTAAAATGAATTACATATTTGGAATCATAAGTTACAAATTATCTAATCAAGACTCTTTTGTTGTTTGACTTTGTGAGTAGTAACGACGGTAATTATCTTTAATTATCTTTGTTAATTAGTAATCGGGTAGTTAAGGATAATAAAATAATATCATAATAATAAAAAATGGCCCTAAATGTGTCCTAATACTACTGGTTGGGTCATAGACGACAGTCTAATTCTTTGTTCCATGTTTGGGGACCCCGTGGAATCACTTTTGTGTGATAATTACTTTTTATCCTTTTATTTTTAAAGAAAGTTAAATATAACAAAGAATGTATCACCTGAGTAAAAAAATTTAATTTTGTCTACATAAATGATCTAGTAGACTATAAATAGTAATTGGAAAGCTATAAATATTTCCTACATCATAGTATTTGTTTAGATTTTTTAGATAATAAATAATATAAATTATTTATGACATCATGGTGATTTAGCGATTACATTATTAATAAAGGGTTTAAATAAAATGAAACGATAATGTAAAAACTAAGACATAAACTTGTCATAGATGTATTGGATGAGTATATTTCGAACTATTATCACCTTATCCTCTAAATACATCAATGTGGGACCTTTAAAATCCGAAACGCATCTGAAAATAAAGTAACATTTTATACCTTTCCAAGAGTTCCCCTCCTCTACTATTATAAAAGGCCCCCACCTCTACCTCCTTACCCACACATCCCAATCCTTTGGCTTGGACAATCCCTGTACATTTTATCTCTCCACATACCTCTATTCACTCAAAAATCCTTACCTTAGGCAGAATGCTCTTCAAGAAACCATTTCGGTTCAAACCAAGAAGAGTTACCCAATTTAAAGGTAAAGACTTCTTAATGTTCTTTGGTTTTATTTTGATTCTCCAACCCCCAAAAATCTTTTTATTCATTTATTTTGTAACAAAAAAAGTATCTTAAATATACTAGGATGTTTTTATAAGATGTATTGGAGCTACACTTACACACATCTACATATAATGGTTATAGAGCATACTGTTTCCGTGGATGGCGAATTTCTACCTCACGAAATGATAATTGCTCAATAGTCTTATAACACCTTCAAAGGTGTCCATTAATAAGTAACTATATTTATATATGAAATATTATATTTTTATGTTTTCCTTCAGCATATGTATTTTTCATTTATTTCATACCTTTATGGATTTCATTATGGGTAAACGCGATATCTTCATTTTACGAAGTGCAGACTACCGCCCCCTCAAAGTGATTTGATTCGTTAATGCCATATGTGGGAGGTATAAAGGATGGATTTAATGATATTATATATGATATAATATTGAAATATAATATACCTTTGTATAATTATGATTCCATTCCATAAAATAGGAAATATAAATGAAATTAGCGTTCAGGCGTACGTACGGCTTACCGTCTCCATGAAGGGTGCATTTCATTTCTTACCTCTAAATGTTATGTAATATTATAAATGATTTTATATAGTGGATATATATGATATATATGATATCTAAATCATGAATATAACTCATTATATAATGTATAAATGAACAAATTTTAATTATAAAGAGTTTATTTTTGACTCAAGTACCAAGGATCATTAAAACAACCGTTATTAACTTAAATAATTACATAGTGTTCGTGACATGGTAATAAGTGATATAAAAGGAAAAATGAACTTGAAAAAGGTTATTAATAAAGTAGAAATTAACTCATGTTTGTTATTCATGATATTAAAGAATGATCGAGTCAAGTCGGACAAAAGGTATGTGACTTCCTCTCAATCTCCTTTAATTGAGGAATATTTTGTTTTATACACAACTTTCTTTTATACGGTGTATAAACCTCATTGACCGTTACATTAATTCATAAATAATCTTTTTTATACGAAGAATTTACTAAATGACAAAAGGTAATGATTGTATTTGTCAAACGTATGCGGCGTCAATGACTTATACACCGCCGTGACCATTATTTGAGTTTGGGCTTCCTCTACAAGCCATAACATTTTTTAAATGGAAAATAAATACAATGTTTTACTTTTCTTTTAATTTGGTATTGAAAATTGTTTTCATAATGTTTTTATTATATCAATTTGTTGTATTGATATCTTGTGATTGAAATGTAGAAATTATATTTTTACTTTATGCATGTTTTATATGATATGATTATGTTACGGTTCTTGAGAATTGTTTATGAAGACGGGTGGTTCTATGATAAACTAAGGGCGAGTGAGCCCGATATAGATCTTCAATGCATTGGTTAACATGAAAGATGTAATAACCCAGGATTTTATAAGATATATTCTTTTTAATATTTTTCATATCTTCTGTTGTACGATACAACAAGAGTATTTGGCGCTATACGCAACACCGTATTAGCTTGCGGTATACGCAACCCTATTCTTGGATCGTGTTACACAAAATTTTGATAATAGTTATTCTACACTACATTGAGTATATATATATATAATCAATGTATAAATGAAATATGGTTGGATTATGTTATACAAAACAATGAAGGATTCTTGCACAACACGCAACCCTGACTTGGCTTGCATTACACACAATCACGACCTTCCTAGATAGCGTGTGTTGTACGCAATACCGGGTTTTACTAAACAACGATATATTATTATAATATTATTATGAACTAGCCGTTACGAATATTATTAACTAAATTTTGAATTTTATAACATTATTATTCATCTTACACATTTTCTAGAACATGGTATAAGAACAAAATAAATTTTTCGGGTAAAATAAGTATTTTTCAAAAAATGCAGTTTTGTCGCCTTTTGATGGCGCAACAACTTTAAATATAGTTTTTGACATGTTTATAAGTTAAATTTGACAAAATAAAATTCTTCTTTGGAATCAAAAAAATAAAAATTTACTTTGGATAAATTTTTCATATTATTCTGGTAACTTTTATATTTTCATGAATAGTAAAAACACGCTATATTATAATTAAAAACTACTCTTTTCATCGCAATAATTTATAATGTTAAATTAAAATATTGAATGGATTTAAAGTATAAATAGAATATATTTTTACCATTTAATATAATGTATTTTATTACCATTGATTTTACCTTGAATTTGTATGTTAAATCAATTCAATCTTTTGCAATGTTTTAAAGAAAACCCCATATTTTTTCGACAACTGGATTAATTTTAATTTAATTATTGAAAATTTTTTGTTTTGAATTTGGAAAAATGGATTCCATATTTGAAATCATTAGGTCCAAATTATGTTAATAAGCTTCCTTTAATTTTTGAGAATTATGAATAGTAACTACGGTAAATTCTATTTACCATATTTAAACATAAATCGGTTAATTTATGGTGAATATAATATTCTAAAATTACACTAACACATACCAAAATTATATTGGATGACTAAAAGTAAACCCAAATCACCTAAGGGTCGAATTATATTCATTTTATGGACTTTTGACCATGAAAATAATTTAATTATTTTTAAAACCAAAGAAAGTGACAACATGTCACTCTCTTAAATATTATAAGTATAATAATTTTAATTTAGTGATAAACATCATAAAACTTCAAACATGAATAGTCCCCAAAAATATAATAAAATTATATACATCATGATAATTTTTTTTAGGGATTAAATAATAATTATTAATTGTGATACATTAATGATGCAGAAATTATTTATTAAGTGAAAAATCGGTAATATAGTTTTTATGGAAATAATAATACCCATTAAAAGGCCCGAAAACCTGACCAAAACTTATTTTTATTCTATATATATACCATAAGAATATAATGACCAAATATATAACCGTTTGGATTCTTATAAGATTTATTATGACACTTATATTATTTTATTTTAAATTATGCCAAAGTTGTCACCTTCATAATCTAATAAATATAACAATTTAAATAATGTGATTTTAAGATGTTAAATTCTAGTAAAAGTATTATTGTGAAATTTAATATATTTATATTCATCATAGGATTTTATTGTTAATTTTTATGCAACAAATAGAATATTAAATAATTATACAATAATGTTGTAGTAATTATTTTATTAAGAGATAAACCAAATAAATGGTTTTAAAAATAATAAAATAAATATTATATGACCTATTTAATGTTATCCACTAATTTTATAGATACATATGACCTCTTATGAATCTATTAATGCTTTTAGTTTGAACATATCTTATGTATATATTTTATTTAAATTCAAATAAATGAATAGTGTCAAAATTGACACCTGGGTTATTTTATAAAAATAACATATTATAAAATTGTTTAAAAATCACAGAAATATTTAAAATTTATAAATTTAAATTTATATTGTCTATAATGTTTTTATGTAACCAATTATGTAAAATTCACAACAAATAAGTAATTATTTGTTATAATTTAAAATTTATAATTTTATTACCACAAATAAACTTAAATAGATTAAATAGGGATAAATCAAAATGATAAGGTTTAAAATAAGATCCAAACATGTATAAATTTGATTTTTTGATGATATTAATACCCTTTATCATCTAATATTAGAATATGAGTCATTTTCGGAGGTTTTTAAGTGGGGTTAGATTTATTATAGGTTAATATTTTTATGATTTCCAAAGGTGCCCCTCTCCTCCCTTATAAAAGGGCACCTCCTCCCTCCCTTCCTCACACCAATTTGAGCCTTCATGCTCGGAAAAAAACCTACCAAATTCACTTCTACAGTTCCCAAGAAACATTCTAGAGATCCTGCTCTACCTCAAAGACCAATCTTAGTGCCCTAAGAGGAGGTTTCAAAGAGGCGTATCGAAGAAGAGGTAATTTGTTCTACCGATTCTTTTAAACTTAATAATTCTTCAACTTCTTCTTCTTTAGTTGTTTCATTATAAAGTAATAACATCAGTATCACTAATATACTGATATGTTATTATAAATATGAAACAACCCTATTTCACCATCTATCCATCCTACGGAAAAAGAAATCACCGCACGTGCGTACGTACGGAATACCGTATCCATGCCGTGGTGTAATAAGTATTTCCAATACCACCATACTTGGATGGGTAAATGGTGTAAAGAATAACTATACATAGTTATTATAACATCATACGGATTCTGATATATTGTATCATTCACTCCAATTCGATTCAATAATTATGGAAACGATATCATCGCTCGTTCGTACATACGTACTACCCTCTCCACGACGCGATGAGATTCATTCTCAATGATTAACCATTCATGAATGATTATAAATTATATATAATAAGTAATAATGAAATATATTAAATAATAATTATACTAGATTTATGTATATATATATGTATGTCATCCAATTAATTCCATTCAATTCAATAAGGAAACGAAAACAGCGTTCATGCGTACATACGGTCTACCGTGTCCATGAACGGTGTATTTCATTACTTTATCGATCTATTATATATATGTATATTCTGAATATATTATATATAAATCATGTTTTATATTATGGAATTATTTAATCATGATCTAAGTAATCATATTAATAATTACACGTCAAAACATGGACGACAAATGAAACGATTTTACCTAAGACGCTCTTTAACATGGAATTTACAGAAGAACGGATAATATAAAGTCATAAGTAAACCATATATGATATAATAACAATAAATAAGATTCTAATATAAGTCAATGACAATATTTAAATCATTATACAGGATGTTTGGATACGTACGAAGCATATCGGACCTATGGTAAGGGATAATTTTGCGAATCTCATTTTTATCTGAGATTTCTTATTCGTAAGTATTTATTGGGATTATTTATATAATCCATGTCAATGTTTTATAAAAGTGTTTTCATGTATTTTTTAAAGTCCTTTTTACCCATTCTTGACTTTCACTACAAGGTATGTAAGGAATCTTTCTTTTGTTTACGTTATGAGGCACTTTTTGACTTTTCCGACAAAAGTATGAGAAAAATGTTATTTTTAACTTATACGGCGTGAATGGATTTTTACGGTTTCATAACGCCTCATTTTCATAAATATTCCTCTACAGGTTTTCAGGATTTTTTTCAAAAAACCCTTTTCTTTTAAAAGTACATGCCATGTTTTTTGAAAAGAAAATGATTTTGAAGAAGAAATGATATTTTCCTCAAGAATACAATTCAAGTGTTTTATCAAAACCATTTTCCATCTAAGATGAAATTATTTTAAATGTGTATGTTTCATGTATAATGTCTCTATGATTTACATGCTTTCAATTTTCTTATGATGATATATCCATTTCTTTTATGTGGATCATGTGATGATGATATGATGTTTATGAAACCCATTTTTTTCTTTTGGTTATGATGCATGCTTTAAGTTTAAGTTGTGGCACAAGTAAGACTTATTTTATTATGAGATGGGTGGGACCTATATCTCCCTCCAATGCATTGGGTAAAGATTTATCTCTCATGAGATAGACATGGCTAGAATGGGAAGTTAAACTGGTTCAGTAATATAGGACTGGAACGAGGAGTGAACTCGATTCAGAAAGGGACTTTGTCCACTAAGATTGTCTTAGCAGCAATGCCTTGGCTAATATGGAAATCGTATCACGTGCTTAATGGATTCCACAATTACATGTTTTATTCCCATGCTATTTTATTATTCCTAATGTTTCTTTATGAACTATGTCATACCTACTTCCATGTTTTATGTCATTGCTCTTAATTTTCATGTTTAAACATTATGTTCATGTTTTTATGTTCAAATGTATACGATAGGTTTTATTTTATCCATGCTTACCCTTACTGAGCATTTGAGCTCACCCTTTATATGTTTTTTCCCTAGGATATAAAGAATTGTTTTATGTAGGAAAACAAAAGGTGAAGATCGATATGAGAGATGTTGAAGATCTTTCAACAGGATTAGATGTTTATATTCCGAGTTTTCAAAGACACTAAACTATTACAGTCCTTGTGTGTCTGTTTTTGTTATGTATTATATATTCTAAAAAAGTAATGTAATGTCCATGTATGTCATGCTTTGGGTATCTACAGTTGGTATCAGAGGAAATGTTTAGTTAACCTTTGGAAGCTAGGATGCAAAAACGTTAGTGAGATCCCTAGAGATATTTCTAAGGAATGTCCAGGGATGTCCCTAAGGTTGAGTATAATTATATGTAATAGTCCTAGAATTATGGTAACGATATTAGATTAAACCTAAGATGTTAGATATTGAAGTTACTCCCCGTTTATTATGATTTTTGCCTCTCACACTATTCATTTTGGGTTTTAGAAAATGGATAGAAATAAGATGATTCACAATAATAGTGGATATGATGGACAATGGAATGATATTCTTCATGATAATCCAAATGAAATTGGATTTGGAAGTCCAACATCATTATTATTATGAATCAGCAATCTCATAATATATTCAATAAACTCAAATTTGGTATGTTTCCTAACTTATATAATAAGAGAAATATGGAGTTTCATGATGATCATAGAGGAAATAAAGTTCAATTTCCCTCATGTAAATCATGTGGGAAGAGGCATCAGGGAGATTGTTTCAAAGGATCTGGAAGATTCTTTGGGTGTGGAAAAGAAGGACACAAATCCAGTAAGTGAAAAGGAAAAAGTTCAGTTAACACCATAGACAAGGATAATGGTATTGCTATGAAATCAACAATGATTAGATTTTTTTAATGTGGAATGTATGGGCATTATGCAAACCAATGCCCTAAGGTAAAATCTCATGAAGAGAATCAGCATGGTAATACGGGTAGTATTAATATGGATGATGATGAAGAAACTACGAATGAAATATGAGATGAAATAAATGATGAAGATCAGCTAGTGTTTTAAGAAGTTAGTGGAATTATTTTATGTTTATAAAGAATAATTTATGGTACTATGGAATAAAGAATCATCTAAGGATTGTTACACTATTGTTTTTCTTAATGAATTTGAAAGTGTGTGTTGAATGGTACCGATAACCGTGGAAGGTTATTCAGATATGTTTGGAATGTAGATGATATGTGCATAATAAAGCGATAAGAAGATAATGAGATGTTTGATAATATTCATGAGCTCGTGATTGATATAAGGACTAAGTGATATCATGGTTTGAGTATATATAATTTTGAGGATTTTGGTATGTGGAAAGAGTTAACTTTTGATAGCATTAATGTTTTCACAAAGGTTCAATGGGTATTCATTCTTCAAGAGAATACATGATTAAGGTATTCAAATTTTTGGAATGTGACCAACAATAGGATATATATTATGATATATGGGGGAAAATGAAGGAATTAAGATGCTTGGTAGATGACATTTCTACTAATCAGATAGAAGTATTTTTCATAAGCCTAAAGATTTCAAATGGATTATGTTGGACATAAGATAGTATTGTTATTTATGTAATGATATAGTAATGTAGTTTTAGAAAAAGGACAACCTGCGAGATGGGCAACAACCCATCGCGTCGGACATGGTAGCGGGAATCGAACCCACAACTGAAGTGAAACTGGCCTTTATTGCCTACCACTGGCTTACAGGAAGTCCCTGTTTAGTAGAAACTAGTTTTATTATATTGAGCAGTATGATATATGAAGTATAAGTCCATTTTAGGAACCATATATGATTAATCTCACTATAGATCGACTTATATATATTTAATAACTTTTTCTAACCTTTTTTTTGAGACAGATGGAATGACCCGTCATTCTATCACATGATATCCTAACACTTCACGAATAACAAATTCAAATTTATTTCTTTAAGAGATGAAGTGGAAATTGTTCAAGGCAGGAACAACAGTGAGATTGTACCAAAATAAAGTAAGTATTTATTCTAATTCAAATTCTTCAACTTTAGGGAAATGATCTTGAAAACCAAAAATGTTGTCCTAGTTATCTTATATCCGTTGAATAAGATGGTACCCTAGATCATCACAAATTTATGGCTTTGTGATTGTTGTTTATTTCATAGCCATGTTCTCTACAACTCTCTATCAGAACATGATGGTTAGATTTCTCTTCCATATCCATAATTTCACCTATGTAATCCTATGTAGAAACCCAGTGATTAGTTTATTTGGGTAACTGTTACGTTTCATAATTTAGTTTATAAAGATAAGTTATGGAATTATTTTTTTTGATGTGGGTTTCAATTAAAGAAACATTCAAGTAGAAAACCATTTATAACCCCGATGAATTTCGAGGGTGAAACTCATTTTAAGGGGGGGTAGAATGTAATAACCCAAGATTTTATAAGATATATTCTTTTTAATTTTTTTCATATCTTCTGTTGTACGATACACCAAAATTATCTTGGGCTATACGCAACACCGTATTAGCTTGCAGTATACGCAACACTATACTTGGATCGTGTTACACAAAATTTTGATAATAGTTATTCTACGCAACATTGAGTATGTATATATATATTCAATGTATAAATGAAATATGGTTGGATTATATTATACGAAACAACGAAGGATTCTTGCACAACACGCAACCCTGACTTGGCTTGCATTACACACAATCGCGACCTTCCTCGATAGCATGTGTTGTACGCAATACTGGGTTTTACTAAACAACGATATATTATTATAATATTAATATAAACTAGCCTTTATGAATAGTATTAACTATATTTTGAATTTTATAACATTATTATTCATCTTAAACATTTTCTAGAACATGGTATAAGAACAAAATAATTTTTTCGGGTAAAATAATTTTTTTAAAAAAATTGCAGTTTTGTCTCCTTTTGATGGCGCAACCACTTTAAATGTAATTTTTGACATGTTTATAAGTTCAATTTGAAAAAATAAAATTCTACTTTGGAATCATGAAATAAAAATTTACTTTGGGTAAATTTTCATATTATTCAGGTAACTTTCATATTATGATGAATAGTAAAAACACGCTATATTTTAATTAAAAACTACTTTTTTCATCACAATAATGTATATGGATAAATTATAATATTGAATGGTTTTAAAGTATAAATAGAATATATTTTTACCATTTAATATAATTTATGTCATTACCATTGATTTTACGTTGAATTTGTAAGTTAAATCAATTCAATCTTTTGCAATGTTTTAAAGAAAAACCCGTCTTCTTTCGACAACGGGATTAATTTTAATTTAATTTCTGCAACTTTTGTGTGTTGAATTTGGAAAAATTGATTCCATATTTGGAATCAGTAGGTCCAAATTATGTTAATATGCTACTTTTTATTATTTGAGAATTATGAATAGTAACTACGGTAAATTCTATTTATCATAGTTAAATGTAAATCGGGTAATTTATGCTGAATATAATATTCTAAAATTACCCTAACACATGCCAAAATTCTATTGTACGACTAAAAGTCAACCCATATCACCTAAGGGTCGGATTAGAATCATTTTATGGACTTTTTACCATGAAAATAATTAATTATTATTAAAACCAAAGAAAGTGACAACATGTCACTCTCTTAAATCTTATATGTATAATAATTTTAATTTAGTGATAAACATCATAAAACATAAAACATTATTAGTCTAAAGAAAGCTAATAAAATTATCTACATCATGATAATTTATTTAGATTTTGTAGGGATTAAATAAGTATCATTAATGGTGATACATTAATGATGCAGAAATTATTTATTAAGTGCAAAATCAGTAATATAGTTTTTATTAAAATAATAATACCCATTAAAAGGCCCAGAACCATGACCAAAACTTATTTTTAGTTTACATATATACCATAATCATCTAATGACCATATAGATAACCGTTTGGAGTCTTATAAAAGTTATTATGACACATATATTATTTTATTTTAAATGATGCCAAAGTTGTCACCTTCATAATTTAATAAATATAACAATTTAAATAATGTGATTTTAAGATGATAAATTCGAGTAAAAGTATTATTGTGAAAGGTAATAGATTTATCTTCATCATAGGATTTTATTTTTAATTTTTATGCAAAAAATATGTATATTAAATAATAATACAAAAATGTTGTAGTAATTATTTTATTAAGAGATAAACCAAATAAATGTTTTTAAAAATAACAAAATAAATATTATATGAACTATTTAATGTTCTCCACTAATTTTTTAGATACATATGACCTTTTATGAATCTATTAAAGCTTTTATTTCGAACATATCTGCTGTTTATATTTTATTTAAATTCACATAAATGAATATTGTCAAAATTGACACTACTGTTATTTTATAAAAATAACATATTATAAATTTTTTTAAAAATCACAAAAATATTTAAAAATTATAAATTTAAATATATATGGTCTATAATGTTATTAAGTAACCAATTATGTAAAATTCACAACAAATAAGTAATTATTTATTATAATTTAAAATTTACAATTTTATTACCACAAATAAACTTAAATAGATTAAATAAGGATAAATCAAACTGATAAGGATTAAAATAAGATCCAAACATGTATAAATTTTATTAGTTGATGATATTACAACCCTATCTCATCTAATATTTGAATATGAGTCATTTTTGGATGTTTTTAAGTGAGGTTAGATTTATTATAAATTAATATTTTTATGATTTCCAAAGGTGCCCCTCTCCTCCCTTATAAAAGGGAACCTCCTCCCTCCATTCCTCACACCAATTTGAGCTTTCATGCTCAGCCAAACCCTGCCAAATTTTCTTCTCCATTTCCCTAGAAACATCCAAGAGGTCCTTGTATACTTCAAAGACGAATCTTAGTGCACTAAGAGGAGGTTTCAAAGAGGCGTACCGAAGAAGAGGTAATTTCTTCTACCGATTCTTTTAAACTTCATTCTTCTTCAACTTCTTCTTATTTAGTTGTATCATTATAAAGTAATAACATAAGTATAAATAATATACTGATATGTTATTATCAATATAAAACACCCCTATTTCACCTTCTATCCATCCTACGGAAAACCAAATCACCGCGCATGCATACGTAAGGAATACCGTCTCCACGCCGTGGTGTAATCTGTATTTCCAATACCACCTTACATGGATGGGTAAAATGGTGTAAAGAATAAATATACAAGGTTATTATAACATCATACTTATTCTCATATATATTATCATTCACTACAATTCGATTCAATAATTATGGAAACGATAGCATCGTTCGTGCGTACGTACGGACTACCGTCTCCACGACGCGATGAGATTCATTCTCAATGGTTAACCATTCATGAATGATTATAAATTATATATAATAAGTAATCATGAAATATATGATATAATAATTATACTATATTTATGTATATATATATGTATGTCATCCAATTAATTACATTCAATTCAATAAGGAAACGAAAACTGCGTCATTGCGTACGTACGGTCTACCGTCTCCATGAACGGTGTATTTCATTCCTTTATCGATCTATTATTTATATGTATATTCTGAATATATAATATATAAATCATGTTTTATATTCTGTAATTATGTAATCATGATCTAGATAATCATATGAATAATTACACGTCAAAACACGGACGACAAATGAAACGATTTTACCCAAAACGCTCTTTAACTTGGAATTTACAAAAGAACGGATAATATAAAGTCATAAGTAAACAATATATGATATAATAACAATGAATATTATTCTATAATAAGTCAATGAAATTATTTAAATCATTATACTAGAGTTTGGATACGTACGAAGCATATCGGACCTAAGGTAAGGGATAATTTTGCAAATCTCATTTTTATCCGAGATTGCTTATTCGTAAGTATTTATTGTAAATATTTCTATAATCCATGTCCATGTTTTATAAAAGTATTTTCATGTATTTTATAAAGTCCTTTTTACTCATTCATGACTTTCACTACATGGTATGTAAGGAATCTTTCTTTTGTTTACGTTACGAGGTACTTTTTGACTTTTCCGACAAAAGTACGAGAAAAATGTTATTTTTATCTTATACGGCATGAATGGATTTTTACGGTTTCATAATGCCTCATTTTCATAATGGTTCTTCTACAAGTAATCAGGATTATTCTCAACAAACACTTTTCTTTTAAAAGTACATGCCATTTTTTTTGAAAAGAAAATGATTTTGAAGAAGAAATGATATTTTCTTAAAGAATTCATTTCAATTGTTTTATCAAAACCATTTTCCATCTGAGATGAAATTATTTTAAATGAGTATTTTTCAAGTATAATGTCTCTATGATTTAAATTCTTTCAATTTTCTTATGATGAAACCTTCATTTATTTTATATGGATCATGTGATGATGATATGATGTTTATGAAACCCATTTTATCCTTTGGGTTATGATGAATGCTTTAAGTTTATGTTTTGGCACATGTAAGAATGATTTAATTATGAGATGGGTGGGACCTATATCTCCCTCCAATTCATTGGGTAAAGATTTATATCTCATGAGATAGACATGGCTGGAACGGAAAGTTAAACTGGTTCAGTAATACAGGACTGGAATGAGGAGTGAACATGATTCAGAAAGGGACTTTGTCCATTAAGATGGTCTTGGCAGCAATGCCTTGGCTAATATGGAAATTATATCATGTGCTTAATGGATGCCAAAATTACATGTTGTATTCTCATTCTATTTTATAATTATTAATGTTTCTTTATGATCTATTCCATACGTACTTCCATGGTTTATATCATTGCTCAAGATTTTCATGTTTAAAAATTATGTTCATGTTTTAAGTTCAAATGTATACGGTATGTTTTATTTTATCCATGATTACCCTTATTGAGCATTTGAACTCGCCCTTTATATGGTTTTTCCCTAGGATATAAAGAATGGTTTTAGGTAGGAAAACAAAATGGGAAGATCGATATGAGAGATCCTGAAGATCTTTCTACATGATTAGATGTTTATATTCCAAGTTTCCAAAGACACTAAACTATTACGGTCCTTGTGTGTCTGTTTTTGTTATGTGTTAAGTATTCCAGAAAAGCAATGTAATGTCGATGTACGTCATGCTTTGGGTCTCTACAAAGGAGTTATACATTATGGTTTCTCCGAAGTGATTTACGTAATATACTGTGATGGGTATTCCAAATGTAACCACGAGGGTTACACCCAACATAAGAATGTTATGAACGCCTCAAGTTACCTTTATGTCTAATGATTTCTATGATTTATTCCAGATTTTATTAGGTATGTTAAAGTGACTATGTTTTATGAGTAAAGTATGATTTCATACATGGAATAATGTTTTCATTTCGTACATTTATATCCCATACTGAACTTTTTATGCTCATCCCAAGTTTTTTAAATGTTTTTCACAGGTCAAGGGAAAGGTACATGATGTGTTGATAGGGTCAAGGAAGTGTCATGAATGAATCCATGTATTTTTTTAAATATTTTTCCATTGATGGGAAAAAATTGAATACAATATTTTATGTAACCACTTTGTTTAAATGTGGAATGTAATGCATGTTTTATGATCTAATTCACTAAAACTCTAAACCTGAAAATATCCTCAATGTGTAAACTTGTAATAACTCAAGATTATGTAATTTTTAAGGTTGGGGACTTATACTAGATGAGTTGGGTGCATCACAAGTGACATGTAATTAGTGGATATGTTGAGGAATGTTTTTTCCCTTCCATCTTCATGGAATTTGATATCTCATTCCCTTGAATATAATGGATCCATCTCCCTAAATTCTATAGTCATGGTCGTACAAAAGTTTAATTTTATATATTTAAATAATTATGTATCGAGTATATATGTTGGTGAAAAGGATGTGGATCCAATTTGATAAGATATTGAGAAAAATAGATTATATTAATCAGTGATCATTCATAAGTGGTTGTCATTGGTTCGAAATTAAGATATTTTTCATGAGTTTCTTGACATATTTCTGGATAGTAATCTTGTCTTTTAGTCATTCCCACCTTATTCTAGTCGGAAAAAATCATTGTGGTTCAAACATGAATTTTTTCAGTTGATCTAGGTTAAAATCAATCTTAATTTAACTATTAAAATAAATAATATACTCAGGAGAGAGGAATAATTTTATTCAATTTTTATTAATCCCAAATATAAAAATGGAAATAAATAAATATTTTTTTATGTGTAATTTAATTATTTACATGAATATAAATATATATATATTATTTATTCCCTAAATTGTGAATAAATATTATTTCATGTAATGAATATTTTTAATAAATTTTTATTTGCTAGACTACGAATAAAATATTTATTTATGATAAAAATATTTATTCAGTTGTTTAATAAATTATATAGGAGTTAGATCATATCAAGACTGAGTCTAGTGAAAAATATTAATTAATAAGACTGTTACATAATATTTTTTATTTCATAAGTTAGTGATCATCACAAAATAACAGTAATAATGATAATATTATTATGTTGCATGAGGATTATTAATGGGTTTAAAGGATATTTATTAGATGAAATGCAATTAAATAGTATTCTAACCTAGTATCTAACTCTATTAGTAGAAATTTAATTCTAATCTATATTGCATCCGATAAATGATAATAGAAATTTGTTGTGCACAATGAATTCTATCTATAATACTCCTTCCCTCTCCCTTCAATAATGAGAATTACATGATAGACTTATTCAAGACAAACGAATGAGCAATAAAGAACAAATAATGAAAAACACTCAATTATCCATGAATTAAACTAGTACTAATGTGGTGTTTCTCATAGATCATTGGAGCACATGTGGATCAACACTTGAGGGATTTTATTCTTGTATCATGAGAGGGCAATGAAGAAAATTCCAATGGGAATTTTTGGATGATCATCATTCATCAATGAATAAATTTCCTAAGCCTAGGTATTTATTTCTTCAGATATTAAATAAATTTATAAAAACAATTGTGTAATATTCATGTTCATGGTTTAAAAAAAATAGTATTAAATGATATTTTAAAATGTCGCTCACCTTTTCATGCATCTTATGATCCCAAAGCCATCATATGTGTAACACCCTGAGATTTTTGGACAAATATTCTTTTTAAGTTCATTAATGTCTTCTGTTGTATGCTACACCAAAAAGAGCTTGCAAAACATGCATCCATGACATGGCATGCACTACACGTAATCGCGACCTTCCATGATAGCGTCTGTTGTACGCAATACCGAGTTTCGCTAAACAACGATATGCTATAATAATTACCCATTATGAATAGTAATACCCACATTTTGAAATTTTATAAATTTTATCTTTTAAAATGGACATCATTTTTGGATTCAGGATATCGAAATTATCCTAGGGTGATAATTTGGTATTTTTTTCTGAAAATTTCAATTTTTGATGAATAGTGAAAACACTAGGTTACTATTTAAAAACTGAATTTTTATTTAAATAATTATTTATTTTATTTAAATTTATTTAAGGTAAAAATTGATACATAATACCTATATAAGTTCAGCGTAATTAATTGGAGTCATTTTATAATAATTTTAGATATATAAAAATTTTATTGAACTTTTCACCGTCCTTTACCCACCTCCGAGGAGAATTTTCAAATTTACATAAAACATAATTTCACCACATCTGGGAATGGAATTTAAAAAATCCGAGACACACAGTTGATGTTAGTAAGTAAAATGTGGTTTAATGAGATGAAAATAATTTTTAGTGAATAGTAACGTTTTATTTTTTTAACCACGGTTAAAAATAAATAGGGTAAATAAGGGTAAAAATGGTATTATTATTACCCTAACACATGTATTAATTATATTGGATAAGTTTAATTCGACAAAAAACAACCATATGAATAACATATGACCATTTAGGCCCACTTGTATTAGATTAGGACATTTATTATTAATTTATTTAAAGAAGGGTTAAAATAGTTAAAATCAAAGTTTAATAAGTAGATAATTTTTAATATAGGGTAATACATAAGATAAATTCGACTATAAATATTCTTTAGAAAGTAAAAAAGATTTCCTATATAATGGTATTTCATTTTTAATTTTTAGACATTAAATAATTTAATTTATTTAAGACACAACGATGATGCAGTAATTATCTTATTAATGAAATACTGATATAATTGATGTTATAAATACCCATGTAAATGTAATTTGAGACTTTTTATAAATTCCAATAATTTTATAGGTTACTATGACTTTTTTATATTGATTTAAGTAACTTTTTTCTAACTAATCATTCTGTTATGATTTTCACAAAAAAAAATTACTAAATAGTTTCAAAACTGTCATAAAATAGTTTTTAAAACAAATATTATATTATTAATTGTTATTTTCTTCCTAAAAATCTATGGATCGGCCAAATGACTTAGATAAGGATATATGTATTAATAATAAACAAATTGTGGTTCGTTAGTCTTGTTATAGTAATTTTATTAACCATATAGTGTAAGAACACAAAAAGACATGGTAAATGTAAAATTATCTAACTTAAAGTTAAAACTAAATGATAAGGTTAAAATAGTAAAATAAACATTTACAAATTCTATTGGATGACATTATTTCGACACATCCCCTTCTTAGCTTCGAAATAACTCAATTTGGAGCTATTAAAAACCGAATATGACTTTATAATAAAATAATATTGTTTGTTATTCCAAAGGTGCCCCTCTCCTCCCTTATAAAAGGGCACCTCCTCCCTCTCTTCCTCACACCACTTTTAGCCATAAAGCTCACCCAAACCCTGAAAAATTCTCTTCTTCACTTCCCTAGAGACATCCTAGAAGTCCTGGTCTTCTTCAAAGACCAATTTTAGTGCCCTAAGAGGAGGACTCAATGAGGCGCTTCAAAGAAGAGGTAATGTACGTTACTGATTCTTTCAACTTTAGTTCTTCTTCCACTTCTTCTTCATAGGTTTTTTCATAATGAAGTAATAACATCAGTATCAATCATATACATATATGTTATTATAAGTGTGAAACAACCCTATTTCACCATCTATCCATCCTACAGAAAATGAATTCACCGCGCGTGCGTACGTATGGAATACCGTCTCCACACCGTGGTGTAATCTATTTTCCACCACCACCTTACTTGGATGGGTATAATGATGTACATAATAACTATATATTATTATTTTAAAGTGATATTGATTCTGAAATAGTATACATACACTCCAATAAAATTCCATGATCATGAGAATGATATAATCGGTCGTCCGTACGTACGGACTACCGTCTGCACGACGCGATGTGATTCATTCACCATGATAACCATTAATGAATGATTATAAAGTATATATAATAAGGAATAATGAAATATATGAAATAATAATGATACTGGATTTATGTGTATATATATGTATGTCATCTACTTAATTCAATTCAACTCAATAAAGAAACGAAAACAGCGTTCATGCGTACGTACGACCTACTGTATCCATTAACAGTGTATTTCTTTCCATTTACTGATCTATTATATATATTTATATTCTGATTATATATTATATATAAATCATGTTTTATATTCTGTAATTAAGTAATCATGATCTAGGTAATCATATGAATAATTACAAGTCAAAACACGGACGAAAAATGAAACGATTTTACCCAAAATGCTCTTTAACATGGAATTTACAAAAGAACGGGTAATATAAAGTCATAAGTGAACCATATATGAGATCATAACAATGAGTAAGATTATGGAATAAGTCAATGAAATTATTTAAATCATTATACAGGAGGTTCGGACACTTACGATGCAAATCGGATCTAAGGTAAGGGAAATATAACAATCTCATTTTTATCCAAGATTGTTTATATATCAGAAATTACTGGGGTAAATTTTATCATCCACATCCATGTTTCCTCAATATGTAATATTATTTCCATCCACATACAATTTTTTAAATCCAATTTTTCCCTTTCAGTGAGTTTTTAGTAAAAGATATGAATGGAATATTTTTTCGTTTTTCGTACGTGAAACTTTTTGACATTTCCGACAAAAGTATGAGAATAATGTTTTTTTAACATATACGGCATGGATGGATTTTTAAAACATTATTTCCAAGAAGCTTACTTTAAAAGTTTTAAAGTTTATTCTTAATCAAATTCTTTTAGTTTAGAATTGTATGAAATGTTTAGAACGGAATCTTTTTATTGAAGTAGAAAGGATATTTTTCTCAAGAATGGAGTTCAAGTGTTTTATAAAAATTATTTTCCATATAAGATAATAAAGGGTTCTGTTTTTATCCCTATTATTATATTGATTTGATTATATTGTGAAGGAATTATTTTTATAAATTACTTAATATTATATGAATTGTTTTATGATGTCACGATATTTAAGAATCCCATTTTTATTATATGGGTTATGCTATGATGTATGGTTTATGATTTTGTGGAACTCATAATAATGGTATCATTATGAGATGGGTGGGACCTATATCTCCCTCCAATTCATTGGGTAAATATTTTATATCTCATGAGATAGACATGGATGGAACGGAAGGTTAAACCAGTTCAGCGAAACATGACTGAAATGAGGAGTGAACTTGATTCAGAAATGGACTTTGTCCACTAAGATAGTCTTGACAATGAGTCTTGACTAATAAGAAATGATTCTTTATGATTATTTGTGTATTCCACAAAGTTTCATGTTTTATGTTATGATTATTGGGATTACATTTCACTACTATGATTTATCCCATGTTATGATATTATGATCTCTTTTGCAGTTTAAGACATCCAAAATGTTATGTTCTTATGAATATGATGTGATTGATATTTCTTTTTTTACCCTTATAGATAATTTGAGCTCACCCTTTTATGTTTTCATTTCCCCAGGATATAAGGAAGGTTTTAGGTAAGAAAAAAAAGGGAAGATCATTATGGGAGATGTTGAATATCTTTCACCATGATTAGAAAATATATTCTGAGTTTCCAAAGACACTAAACTATTACGGTCCTTGTGTTTGTGTTTGTGTTATGTACTAAGTATTCTGCAAAATTAATGTAATGTCCATGTACGTCAAGATTCGGGTCTCTATAGTTGGTATCAGAGGAAAGTTTTAGTCAACCATTGGAAACTAGGATGCGAGAACTTTAGTGAGATCCCTAGAGAGATTTCTAAGGTATGTCCAGGGATGTCACTAAGGTTCAGTATAAGTATAGGTTATAGTACTAGAATTAAGGTAACCCAAGATGTTAGATATTTAAAGTAATCCCCCTTTATTATGTTGTTTTCCCTAGCGTGATTTTTTCCTCTCACACTATTCATTTTGGGTTTTAGACGATGGCTAGAACTCGACGGAACCGTTTTGATCAATGTAATGGAAAATGCAATGATTGTCCTCCTGAACAAACAAATGTTATGGGAAATGGAGTGAAAAGTCTTATTTTTATACTTACAAAAGCTATGAATCATTCTGGACATCCAAATGAGCAGAGAAGGGAACAATATTCTATTGAGTCCTTCATGAGGAAATTTCCACCTTCATTTAGTGGGTCTTCTAATCCACTTGTTGCTGAACAATAGATCAGTACTACTGAAAATATATTTTCAGTTCTTCAATGTTCTGAACATGATAAAGTCATCTTAGCAGTGTATCGTTTGGAAGGTGATGTTGACCAATGGTGGAATCTTATCAAGATTGCGAGGCTAAGAGATGAAATTGAGTCCATGGAATGGGATGAGTTCGATAACTTATTTTTCAATAAGTACTTCCCTCATATTCATCAAACAAAGATGGAGAATGGGTTTCTTGATCTAAAGAAAAATTATGATGAATCTGTTGGTATATATGAAGCGAATTTTCCAAGGCTTGCAAGGAATGCATCTGGATTTATCATCCAACCTGAAAGTAATGTTGATCGATTATTCAGTGGCTTAAAACCAAATCATCGAAGGGAATTAGCTATAAATGACTTCAGTAGCAATGAAGAAATTGTGCGTTCTGCTATTATGGTAGAAATGGAAGATGGTGTTATATATCCACCACATGGTTTTGACAAGAAACTAAAGATGGAGTTGAAGGAAAAATCTCAAAATAATGGTGAAAAGAAGATGAATGTTTCCTTATGCTCATGTGGTAAGAAGCATGGAAGGGATTGTCTTAAAGGGACTAGAAAATGTTTTAAGTGTGGAAAAGAAGGTCATCGAGCAGCTGAGTGTCAAAGTAATGGAAAAAGGGTTGCTAATGGTCTGAATCAAGAAAACACTGCAGAGAATGCACCAACAACACATCAATGCTTCAAGTGCAATAAAATGGGGCATTATTCTAATCAATGCCCTAATCCAAGGGATAATGATGATCGACATAAGCAACCACTTAAGGAAAAGGACAAAGGGAAGTCACAAGCGATCACTGTTGGTGATGATGAATACGACAACGATGTGGTGGAATGATTATGTGTTTATGTAATGGGATTGCAAAATAATGTTGTATATAGTATCGTGGAATATTGGAATATTGATGTATTGGTCTATTGTGGTTTTCAATAATTTTATGGTACCGGTAACCATGGAAAGTGATTGAGATATTTTTGGTAATCAGATGGTATGTGCATAATGAAGGGATAAGAAGATAATGAGATGTCTGATTTTATTCATGAGCTCATGATTGATATAAGGACTAAGCGATATCATGGTTTGAGTATAAAGAATTTTGAGGATTTTGGTATGTGGAAAGTGTTAACTTTACACAACATTCATGTTTTGACTAAGGATCAATGGGTATTCATTCTTCAAGAGAATACATGATTAAGGTATTAACATGTTTGTAATTTGAGCAGCAAGATATATCTGATGATATATTGGGGATAAATGATGGCATTCACGTGATTGTTATATGAAATTTCAAGTAATCATTTTCTTTATACTATGAGCTTGGACTGAAGTATTTTAGATAACCCTAAAGATTGGAATGGATTATGTTGGACATAAGTTAGTATTGTTTGAGGATAGAATTCTTTTTTGATATTATTGATTGGATGTTATAGTAATATAGTTTTAGAAAAAGGACAACATGCAGGACGGGCGACAACCCATCGCGTCGGACAAAGCTGTGGGAATCGATCCCACAACCGAAGTGCGACTGGCCTTTATCGCCTTCCACTAGCCTACAGGAAGTCCCTGGTTAGTAGAAACTATTTTTATTTTATTATGCGGTATGATATATGAAGTATAAGTTCATTTTTGGAATCGTATATGATTAACCTCAACATAGATGGACTTATGTATATTTGATAACTTTTTCTATCCTTTTGTTTGAAATAGATGGAATGACTCATCATTCTATCACATGATCTTCTAACACATCATAAATGAAAAATTCAACTTCATTTATTTAAGAGATTTAGTGGAAATTTTTCAAAGCACCAACACCAGTGAGATTGTACCAAAATCAAGCAAGTATTTCTTCTAATTCAAAATTTTCAACTTTATGGAAATGATATTGAAAACCAAAAATGTTTTCCTAGTGCCCTTATATCCGATGAATCAGATGGTACCTTAGATCATCACAAATCTATAGATTTTTGAATTCTGGCTTTTTTTATAGCCATGTTCTCTACCACTCTCAATCAGAACATGATGGTTAGATTTCTCTTCCATATCCATATTTTCACCTATGTGGAAACCCAGTGATTAGATTATTTGAGTAACCATTACGTTTCATACATTTGTTTTTAAAGATTGGTTTTGGTATTCCTTTTTACGATGTGGGTTTCTATTAATGAAACTTTATAGTAGTAAACCATTTATAACCCCGACGAATTTTGAGGGCGAAATTCATTTTAAGGGGGGTAGAATGTAACACCCAGATATTTTATGAAAAATATTCTTTTTAATTTCATTAATGTCTTGTGTTGTATGCTACACCAAAAGGAGCTTGCAAAAGATGCATCCCTAACTTGGCTTGCACTACATGCAATCGTGACCTTCCATGATAACATGTGTTGTACGCAATAACGAGTTTCACTAAACAATGATATGTTATAAAAACTAGCCATTATGAATATTAATAACCACATTTTGAAATTTTATAAATTTTATCTTTCAAAATGGACTTAAATTTTGGATTCAGAATATCTAAATTAGCCTAGGTTGAAATTTTGTTATTTTTCTGAAAACATTCAATTGTTTATGAATAGTGAAAACACTGGGTTACTATTTAAAAACCGACATTTTATTGAAATAATTATTTATTTTATTGAAATTTATTTTAGGTCAAAATAGATACTTAATACCTATATATGTTCAATGTAATTCATTGTAGTCATTTTATAATAATTTTAGATATATAATAATTTTATTGAAGTTTTCACCGTCTTTTACCCACCTCCTAGTAGAATTTGAAAATTTACATAAAATATAATTTTACCACTTCTGTTAATGGAATTTAAAAAATTTGAGAGACACGGTTGATGTCAGTAATTAAAATTTGGTTCAATTAGATGAAAATAATTTTTAGTTAATAGTAACTTTTTACTTAGTTTTACCACGGTTAAAAGTAAATAGGATAATTAAGGGTAAAAATGATATTATTATGACCCTAACACATGTCCTAATTCTATTGGATAAGTTTAATTCGACCAAAAACAACCATAGTAAATACATATGACCATTTAGGCCCACTTGGATTAGATTAGGGCATTTATTATTAATTTATTTAAAGAAGGGCTAAAATAGTTAAAATCAGAGTTTAATAAGTAGATAATTTTTAATATAAGGTTATACATAAGATAAATTTGACTATAAAAAATTAATTTTAATGCTAAAAATATTTCCTACATAATGATATATTATTCGTAATTTTTAGACATTAAATAATTTAATTTATTTATAACACAACACTGATGCAGTAATTATTTTATTAATAAAATATTGACATAATTGATGTTATAAATACCTATATAAATGTAATTTTAAACTTTTAATGAATTTCACTAATTTTATAGGTTAATATGATATGTTATTAGTGATTTAAGTAACTTTGTTCGAACTAATGATTCTGATATGATTTTCACAAAAATCAATTACAAAATAGTGTCAAAACTGACAAAAAATAGTTTTTAAAACAAATATTATATTATTAATTTTTATTTTATTCTTAAAAATCTACGATTCAGCCAAATTAATTAGATAAGGATATATATATTAATAATAAACAACTTTGGGTTTGTTGGCTTGTTATCGTATATTTATTAACCTTATAGTGTAAGAACACAAAAAGACATGGTAAAAGTAAAATTATATAACTTAAAGTCAAAACTAAATGATAAGGTTAAAATAGTAAACTAAACATGTCCAAATTCTATTGGATGAGAGAATTTAGACCCATCCCCAAATTATCTTCGAAATAACTCAATTTTGAGCTATTAAAAACTGAATATGACTTTATAATATAATAATATATTTATTTATTCTACAGGTGCCCCACTCCTCCATTATAAAAGGGCACATCCGCCCTCTCTTACTCACACCACAGTGAGCTTTAATGCTCATACAACCCCTACCAAATAATCTTATACTCTTCCCTAGAAGCATCCTAGAGGTCCTGGTCTTATTCAAAGACCAATTTTAGTTCCCTAAGAGGAGGACTCAATGATGTGCTTCAAAGAAGAGGTCATGTCCGTTACCGATTCTTTCAACTTTATTTATTCTTCCACTTCTTCTTATAATGTTGTTCCATTATGAACTAATAACAATAGTATAAATAATATACTGATATGTTATTATAAGTATGAAACAACCATATTTCACCAACTATCCATCCTACGGAAAATGAAATCACCGCGCGTGCGTACGTATGAAATACCGTCTCCACACCGTGGTGTAATCTATTTTCCACCACCACCTTACTTGGATGGGTATAATGGTGCACATAATAACTATATATGATTATTGTAAGGTGATATTGATTCTGAAATAGTATACATACACTCCAATACAATTCCATTATCATGAGAACGATATCATCGCTCGTGCGTACGTACGGACTACCATCTCCACGACGCGATGAGATTCATTCTCCATGTTAACCAATAATGAATGATTATAAAGTATATACAATAAGTAATCATGAAATATATAAAATAATAATGATACTGGATTTATGTGTATATATATGTATGTCATCTACCTAATTCCATTCAACTCAATAAGGAAACGAAAACAACATTCATGCGTACGTACGGCCTACCGTCTCCATGAACGGTGTATTTCATTCCATTTACGGATCTATTATATATATGTATATTCTGAATATATATTATATATAAATCATGTTTTATATTCTGGAATTAATTAATCATGATCTAAGTAATCATATTAATAATTACAAGTCAAAACACGGACAAAAAATGAAACGATTTTACCCAAAACGCTCTTTAACATGGAATTTACAAACGAACGGGTAATATAAAGTCATAAGTGAACCATATATGATATAATAACAATGAGTATGATTATGGAATAAGTCAATGTCATTATTTAAATCATTATACAGGAGGTTTGGACTCTTACGAAGCAAATCAGACCTAAGGTAAGGGAAATATCACAATCTCATTTTTATCCGAGATTGTTTATACTTCAGAAATTACTGGGGTGTATTTTATCATCCACATCCATGTTTCCTAAATATGTAATATTATTTCCATCCACCTAAAATTTTTTAAATCCAATTTTACCCTTTGGTGAGTTTTTAGTAAAAGATATGAAAGTGATCTTTTGTCGTTTTTCGTAAGAGGTACTTTTTGACTTTTCCGACATAAGTATGAGAAGAATGTTTTTTAACTTATACGACAAGAATGATTTTTTAAAACATTATTTCCAAGAAGCTTCCTTTATAAGTTTTATAGTTTATTTTTAATCATGTTCTTTTAGTTTTGAATTGTATGACATGTTATGAAAGGAAATGTATTTTTCAAGTAGAAAGGATATTTTCCTCAAGAATGGAGTTCAAGTGTTTTATTAAAATTATTTTCCATCTATGATAAAAAAGGGTTCTGTTTTTATCCCTATTATTACATTGATTTGATTTTGTAGTGATGGAATTATTTTTATGAATTCTTTAATCTTATATGAATTGTTTTATGATGTCACGATGTTTAAGAATCCCATTTTTATTACATGGGTTATGCTATGATGTATAGTTTATGATTTTGTGGCACACATAAAAATGGTATCATTATGAGATGGGTGGGACCTATATCTCCCTCCAATGATTTTGGTACAGATTTTATATCTCATAAGATAGACATGGCAGGAACGGCAGGTTAAACCGGTTCTGTGAAACAAGACTGAAACGAGAGGTGAACTCGATTCAGAAATGGACTTTGTCCACTAAGACAGTCTTGGTAATGAGTCTTGACTAATAATAAATGATTCATTGTGATTATGTGTGTATGCCACAAAGTTTCATGTGTTATGTTATGATTATTGGGATTATATTTCACTATTATGATTTATCCCATGTTATGATATTCTCTTTTGCAGGTTAAGACTTCCAAAATGTTATGTTCTAATGAATATGATGTGATTGATATTTCTTTTGTTTACCTTTACTAAGAATTTGAGCTCACCCTTTTATGTTTTCTTTTCCCCAGGATATAAATAAAGGTTTTAGGTAAGAAAAAAAATGGAAGATCATTATGGGAGATGTTGAAGATCTTTCACCACAATAAGAAGATTATATTCCGAGTTTCCAAAGACACTAAACTATTACGGTCCTTGTGTGTGTGTTTTTGTTTTGTA
Source organism: Viscum album (assembly GCA_963277665.1). Taxonomy (NCBI): domain Eukaryota; kingdom Viridiplantae; phylum Streptophyta; class Magnoliopsida; order Santalales; family Viscaceae; genus Viscum; species Viscum album. Next base: position 212,344,607 of record OY728125.1, read on the forward strand.
CTAAGTATTCAGAAAAATTAATGTAATGTCCATGTACGTAAAGCTTCGGGTCTCTACAATATGGGTTCACATATGATCATATAGAAAGAAAATTTAGTAATACATTATATATATATAAAGTATCATCAAAAGTTTAGAATTCTATAATCAGTTATGATTAAATAATGGTGGCTTGATATTGATACTTTTTATAAGGATTGTTTTATCGTTAATTGATAAACAAACCAAAAACCTTGGAGGGACTCCTAGATCCTCTATTTTCTCATATTTCTGTAACAAAAAATCTTTTATGAGTCATGGTTCACAATTCCAACATTGAACATCAAATCCTCCTATAGTGACTCTATTTCGTACAATAATACTTACATGAATGTTTATGGTTCATGAGATTTGGGATACATAAAATATTACCACAGACATGCAAACCAGTAAATTAATAGAGTTAGGGATGATGTTATGGTCTTCAAATGATAATTAAAAAGAAACTATAAAACATTATATAACCAAATAAAAAATAATTACACATGCAATTACACTCGTACATTGGTCAGTCATCTAAAAAAGAACCCATCACTCATTATTCTTAACATGTTTTTTGAGGATACTTCTTTTTTCATACATATGAAATTTAGTAACAATATTTTTAAATCAAATTATATATATTCTTATGCTTTAAATTAATTAATGATATTTTAAAAATATAAATACTAACATTTTTCATATTAATAATATTATATATACATATATCTAACTAATGATTTAAATAAGAATTAAGATTTTTTTAATTTTAATTAATGATTATAATCATATATTAAAAATCATTATATGTTAAATAATAAATATCTATATCTATATATATTAATAAAATATAACCAATAATATATATATATATATATTAATAATTATAAATAATGGTGACATGATCTTGAGACTTTTTCTATGGAATGATTTATCCTTATTCGTCAAGCTAATATCTAGGAGAAACTATTTGAGTCTCTACTATTTTTTATTTTATCAAATATTTGTTCCTTTCAGTCATGGTATGAAAATATAACACTGAACATCAACACCTCCTGTGAAACCACATTTTATTTCAATGTTATTCACATTCTTGTGAGTGGTGCTAGGGGTTTTAGATATATAAATTTGACCATAGACTCACATTCCCTTACAATATTAGATATAGTGATGACACACTGGTCATCAATGAATAAAGAAAATGTACTTATTACAAATTATAAAATCATATACCAAATAATTACACATTCAATTACAGACATATATTTGTCTGTCATCTCAAGATCTGTAATCACCCAATAATCCTACCAAGTTTTTTTGATAGTTCTTATGTTTTACATGCAATAATAATTTATTTATAATATTTTTTAGTAGAATTATATATATTACTAAATAATTATGAAATTAATTGTATAAATAAATTATTTAATTAAGATAAGTATTTTTTATTTAATTTATGATTTTCATTTTTTGTATTTATTGATATTTAATGTATGAATAATATTAAATTTAAATATAATCAATTTTGTAACATATATTCACATTCAAATATAGTTAATTCAATTTGTCATAAAATATTATTCATAAATTTAAATTTTAAAAATATTTAGTTTGAAAAAATTATTTATCTATATATCAAATGATATATTATAAATATATTTAAATTTAATTATATTGTATAATATTATATATAAATATAATTATACTGATATGTATTATGAAAATTTTAATATTTAATATAATATAAATATATTGTAAGAATTCATAGTTTCCTAAAAATAAATAATAATATTTTATACATAATTTATCATAATATTATATATATAATGATTATTTTTATATATTATTAATATATAATAAATTAATTTATTTAATGTATGTAATGTTATCAATATTAATTTAACCAATATTATATTGTAAATTTATTATAATTTAGATATAATCAAAAAAATATATAGATACATTTTTTAATTAAATATATTTTCGAAAATATAAATAATTTCACTCATACGTAATTAGATATAAAATTAATTATTTATAATTAATAGATATTTAGTGATATTATTAATAGTAATTTTTTAAATAAAATGTATCTATTATAAATAATATAATATTCATATATATATTTATATTCAAATAATGTAAATAATATTTTTTTAAAGTATTTGTAATATAATTTATAATAACTATTTATATAGCATAATTTTATTTGTATATCAAATAATTTATTGCAAATTTAATTTAAATTAAATATAATATATAATATTATATATATACATTTAAATATATACAAATGTATTAATTAATATTTTAAATTATAGTTTTACATATATTTTTTCTTACAAAATATATATTCCAATATATGACTAATGTTATTTTTACCCACAAATCCATAATTCGATGCAATTTAACTTATCGAAATATCATATTTAAATATTAAAAAGTCATTTGTCATAATCAAAATCATACAAGGAAAAAATAAAATAAATCCTACATTCATACAATCATGAAATTGAAGTAAATTACTTATTAAAAGAAATAGATCAAATAGAAAAATAAAATATTAAGAAAAATAAATATTACCATTCCAATGGGAGAAAATAATATCACGTGAAATAGACACCAATCTTCCAAAATATCACCATAAAATAAGATGGGGTGGGGGAATGAGTGTGGTTGTCCTTCTTGGTTTGAGGCATGAACTTAATTGATGCCTCTTGTTTGTCAATTGCAGTGGAAGTTTGAATGAGGTTCAGGCTTCCTTTTGGGTGGTGCAGGATGTGTAATCCCCATTTACCCTTCCTCATTGAAGAAAGATCCACAAATAGAGTTTATAAATAATTGACTAAATTTTTAAAAATATATTAAGCCCAAAAAAATTTTAAAAAAAAATTAATTTCAAAAACATAACAAAAAAGTATATTATTATAAATCAGATAATTCATTTAAATTATTAAATTTAACAAATTAAAATATTATAAATTGGGTTATTTTTTGTGAAGTTAAAATTAAGAAACAATTTTCTATGTTACTAATCAAATAAAATATTTACTAAATGATTAATGATGAAAATAATATAATATAATTTTGAAAAATAATTATAAACAGAAAAATAATTTAAACATGATATCATAGATGGGGAACCCAACATTGGAAGGTAAAGATAGGTATACCTGCACCTAGACATAACCCAAAAATTATTTAGTGGAGATGGTGGGTTATTTGTTCCGTTTTCATCATCTTGATTTCCCACATGAACATTTGGGTTAATTTATAACCTGTGATTGTGAAACATGTCACAGTTTCATTTTCTTTGTTCGATATATAGACCCTATTCCAATATTCTTTTTATTTTTTACCACCCTTGGGAATCGAGAGTCCATTATACTTAGAAATCAGGACCAAAAATCTCTTGAGATTTTTTCTCACCTACTCTGGATTTGGATTTTAGGTCATTCTACTCTAAGGGATTTCATTAATTATTTATTCACTCATAATAATTGAGATATTTATACCGACCTCTATAATGATAGTTCAATATAATTTCTAGTCATTCCTTAATGACCATCATTCATCATTGCCACAAAATTAAGAAATTTAGGGTTTTAGTCAGCGCAAATCAATGAATACATGATATTCAACAACCATAGATGAATTCTTCTATTATTTTCCCAATATACTATTAATGATAGTCATTTATGATATTTTAGTACGAAAATACTATAGTTATAGTTTTTTATGTAAACTTTTTCTAGAAATACTTGGTGTTCATTTTTGTTACCCAGCTAGAGAGAATAAATATTGTTATTCAAAATGTTCATCGTTACAAACTAAACTATATGAGTACATGAATACTTGTATAAAAAATCAATTAGTTGCTTAATGTTCTATTTAGAATACAAAATTTCAGAGAGTTCTCTAAATTATGTTATTAAAACATGGTGGTAGAACTGCAGCTATGGAATGATAGAATCCATAACTATATTGAATATTATGAGAAATATAGATAAATTATTTACTTCATATTAGAGTAACAAAGGTAGTTTTTTCAAGTCGTTAGAACCACTGATTGAATTTGGAAGTCTGGAATTCAACATTGATTATATAATTGCAGTCCAATATTAGTGACGAATGGAACACAATATGAATGTTCATTGAAACATGTAATATAATGTTATGGAGATAATGTTTCATGTTTATGGGATAACGATGAAGCTATTGGGAGGTTTTTACTTTTTATTGTTCTAATCATACTTCTGAATATTGTTTTAATAAAAATAATGTGATTTTTATACTGAATGTGAAAATATAAAACATTTTCTACGATGAATATTTTTCAATTTTAAACTATTAATTATTTGTATCTTTTTTTACTCTTATTTGGCAGAGATGTGTTAACAAGTTTGAAGTAGTGAAGGCGAATGATCTTGTGAATCACCTACAATATATTTTAATAATAGTTCTCAAAATATTAATAGGGGAATTATATTGTAAATTCTTCCAATTATATAAACATTTATAGATAAAGATTTTTCAAATCCCCTATAGTGTATTTGAATGATTTGAATATGAAATCTCTAAATGGGGATTCTAGTATAGTTGACACCCATTAAACCAATGATAGAGAAATACAGATCTCTAGTGTAGTATAATGCCTAACATGATGTACTAATAAGTTCGATAAGGTTTTTATAATTATAATGGAAAAAATTTAATACCTATTAAAATATCTTGTTAGTGATATGCTGCTTTAGAAGTAAAAATATCTACCCGGGGATTCTAGTATAGCTATTTACCCTTATAGTACTAGGGGAAGTGCATGGTATGTATCATTGAAGTCACAAATCTGGTATAGTAAAAGGCCCCACATGATGTAGAAATTTATTTGAAAGGATATTTTTCATATAATTAGATAACATTTAATGAATCTATATATCCCATGTAGGGGATTTTTAGCATCAAAACATGATATCTCCACCTACTGTTACAAGTGTATCTACTTTCCTTTGAAGAACCACTAATTGTGAATGGTACATTTCCTTGATGTTGCAACTCATGTATAGTGAAAGGACTAATAATGTGTACCATCTTATTTTTTGGGGATGTAGCCCATATAATCCAACAACATGGGATTAGTTTTAAAATCCCCTATAGGGTATTTCCATCATAAGAACTAGAAACTCCCACTCAGGGACTCTAGTGTCACCGATTTACTCTGATGAAATAGTTATTGTGTGGGGAACTTTTATATAATGTTTGAACACTATTATAGTATAAATATTGGCAATATGTAATCATTTGGTTTCAAATTTTTTTTACAACACACTATATTAGTGAAATCACACTTAGGGAATCGACCCGGTAATGCACACCCAAAAACCATCCCACCACAACCACCCTGATTGACCGTAGGGGCCTGAAATGATGTAATAATTTGTTTGTTAAGGTTATTATTTTTATAATTCAACAATATTTAATGATGATTCAATTCCACTGTAGTGGATTTGTAACTTCATATGATTAAATATCAACCCGGGGAATCTAATCTTGTTGCATCCCTTTAAAGAACCATTAATATTGAAAAATACATGTCTTTGAACCTATAACATTACTACAGCAAAAGGTCCATGTGATATATAAATTTAGTTTATATGTTATTCAAATTAATCCAAAAAAATAGAAATGATACTAAAATCTCGTAAAGGTAATTAAGGATTGGAAAAAATTCCTCTTATTGAATCAATTTTAACTGCTTCCCTTTGAGGAACCTGTGATGATGAATAATATTCATCTTTGCTTTTGGAATAGTTTTACATCCAAAATTACATCAATGAGTTATGGATTTGGTATTTATTATATGTATATGCACATGTCAAAACAAAATCTAGGTGAGGAACACTATATTATCATTCAAACATAGCATCTCTTCAAAGCTTATTAAAGGGAATTCACCCCTAAACATTAAAATCTATAACCCAACACTGATGGAAAAACTTATTTGGAAATTATTTAATATGATTTTGAAGGAAAAGGACACTTATTTAGATTCCAAAATGTATTATGGTGTTTTGATTGTCATATTTTAATTGTACAATATCCAAACAAGGAAGTTCAACATTGTAGTGGAAGATGATGAACTTATTAAAGTGGATATTCACAAAATATTAAGCATTAGTGATATAGAAATCCGAGTATGTGAATAATATACGTAGAAATTGAAAAACTCATAGATCACCTAGAGAAGATTTAGTATTTTGGAATGATGTTGACTCAGAATGCAATTAGGACTACTATTACACAAGTGGTACAAGTCAAGGAAACAATATAATATAGTGACACTATAGAATTATTGTTACTTTATACATGTGAAGATTTATTTTTTTCTTAGAGTGGTAACTATATTTGATGGGGTTCTCTCCATTTGGTATACAATGATCATGGAATGAAACAACTATCATTGTAATTAGCTATTTATCGATGTCTCTTGTCTTATATAATGTCTTCCATAAACACTCATTGGAAATTATATGTCTTAGTTATATCATTGTTGATAAGATTCAAACTTATATTACATGTTATAAAATTATTGAACTGTATATTCATGTACATATCATGATCAAATTAAATATGAAGTATTGGTTTTCTAGTGCCTTTGAAATCATACACCTAATGGGTAGTGTGCAAATATCTTCATTTACAAAGTGTAATGTTAATGAAGTAAACTCATTATGGACTATATAGTACAAACATGTAATTTACATGCCTTCTAATATAGAGTAAATTTCTAAAAAATTTGAGGAAATAATAAAATAGGTTTCTAAAGAAGGTATTATAGGAAAATATCAACAAGAGAAAAAAGATAAGATAGTAAAGGTTTTACATAATGTTTGGATGAAAAAAAAACATGCAGATTGTCCTATTGACTATATTGATAAATGAAAAAGGAATTTTTACAAGAAGATATACCATGGATGGTGTAATCAGAAACCAATCAAATGGAAAATACAAGGTCTGTTCCCCCATTAGAGTTGAATCTCAATAAAATTGTCAGGATGAAAAAACATCTTTTACTTCTCAATATCAATAAGTAGTTTTCATAAATGTCAATTGAAATATAAAATCGACATGTTAGATGATTAAAATTATGAATTCCAGGTCACGAAGGGAAAATATGGACTCAGAATATGCCTATATCATTGGACCAAGAATGACACAATGTCCAATCTCCCGACAACCAACAGTTTTTCTTCAATGTTCATCTTCTGCTATTACTATTCCTCTATGGTTGAGATAAAATCCAAACATTAAAGAAAAATACCATTATTCCTTTTCCAAGTAATGGAAAAGGAACACTATTCATAAATTATTATTACATTAGTTTCCTTATCTACTAAAATATAATATTTATGCCAACTTTATTTACAAACTTTCTAATCATTCTCATATGTACATGTTATAATTTATGGTATCAACTGATAGAAATATATGAGTATCAATGATGAAAATTTTAGAACAGATGTATAAAGGGGTGAAATCCATTTTTGTGCCTCTTACACATCTTCTTTTAAATAATTTTTATAATCAATTGTCTTAAAATTATTTTCACAGAAGGTATTTGACACCCACTATGTGATTATTAATGACAACTATAATGAATCCAGTGTTGTAAATATTTTTCCACATAAATTAGTGGTCCTTACAAGTGATTGTATCATAAGTATGAATGTTTTTTACATTTAATGTTGGTGAACATAAAAAATATTTATCCACTATGCACATTTTTAAATGTATAGTATAATCAAGGGTTAGAAAGACTCATTAACTAGAAGCCTAATTGATAACCTAGTTCTAAAAGTTATGCAATCTATTTAATTCTTATTATTTCCAATCAATAATGAAAACATTCATTAAAAAGTAATTTTTTGATATAGAATATTTTTTTAAACATAAATTCAATGAAACCAAATTCCGTATTAAGGGGTAGAGATAGATATATAGAAGATTCCATTACAGTGGTGAGATTTTATTTTTTTCAGATTCCTCTTGGTAGAGAACTATATAAAGTCTATTTGTTTCTAATTAAAATATTTTATAATGTTATATAAAAATCATATGTTGATTAGTTGATTTGGAATTCAGAATATAATTTTAATAAAAATAAATTATTAATAGATCTATAAGTTGAAAAACTCTATGGTAGTATCCCACAAGTTTAGACTATGAAATTATTGTTTGTTATTTGATGGAAAAAATAACATCATGTTTGGAAATATCAACTCCATTAATATAGAACAACATAGATTATATTAGAGTCTAAATGTTCCAATTTTTTTATACACATCCATGATTGATTTGTACTGATAATTACTTTCTTATAGAGAGAAGTTTCCATATTCCCACTGATATTTAGAAAGAAACATAATACCAGGGTAGGGTTTTGTAATAAAAATATTCAAATTAGTTTCACTAATATTGTTTTTTAAAAATAAATTGATTTACACATTATAATTTTAACTTTTATAGTACTTCAATAAGTAAATAAATTAATATATATATACATTAATTACAAATTATTTATGAAAAACAACTAAATATCACATTAAACATGAACACATAAATTTTATTTTTAAATAACAAAACATATTTTATAAAATAAACTTGTTTAAAAAAATGCAATGAATATGTTTCCAAGTGATACACACCTCTCTTATAAGATTCCTCGAGTTATTGGAAGTAATTCATATAAGATATTAAGTTACTCAACAATCAGTGTCAACAAACTTGTAAATTGAAAAAGAAATTAACATACATTTTCACCAATATCTATCATGTTATTTCTATATTTTTTTTACATTTCATGTTATTTGTTTTCTACAAATATATTTTGAAACCACCTCCTCTAAATTGAGTTAGAAGCCTTTTATGATTAATATATTTCCCAGCAATAGATCCATTACAACACACATGGTCAGCTAACATAGAGCTATTGATGTTATCCATGCCCCTAGAAAATGTTTTGAGGTTTCAAATAACCACCTCATTGACACAATCTACTTCACATGCCAAAATTACCAATTTCATTTTCATTGGATTATGTTCATTGTAACATTTTAATTTAAGTATATTATTATAAACCAATTTATTAACAATATAACCTTCACCAATGTCAAAATTTTAAGTATTGTTTACACATCATCAAAATGTAATTTTCTGGAACAGATCTCACACAAATCCTCTAAAAAACATAAAATATAGAAACAAAAGATTCCAACTGATTCAAATTTTATGCATCAACACATCACCATTAGAACATGCATATCATATAGAATATTAAACTATCATCCATAACCCAATATTCCAAAAACAATTGAGTATTTGACATTATTTTCATGATATTATTTAAGAAATATTCCCCCAACTACTTGATCTTCATTCTAAAAAAAGTCAAAAAGGATTAGGGTGTATATATCTATAGCATGTCTAAATAATGGATGGAAAGGGAATGAAACTCTTAGAATTTTTTCTTAATTTTTAAGTAAAATTTTGTTTCTCAATATCTATAATTTACAAAAAATATCTCAAAATGATTAAAAAAACACCAACACTTAATCTATGATGAATAGAATATTTTACGACATCATTAAATCATTCCCTTAATTGCATGATATGTATCCCCAATGATAATGTATTATTCATAAATAAATATGCCCATTTTCCCTCAATGCATATATATCATCTAACTAAGAATATTTAACTTCACTAGATTTAATTTTAAGAGCGATACACTTTTCCTGAAAATTAATTTCATGTGGTACTCGATCATACATTTATTTAAAGAGAAAAGAAAATGTGAACCATATTTCATCAAGATACTAAGGTATTTTTTGAAAATTTTCATTATATTACATGTATATAGGAAATTATATGTATATGAAAGTTCAAAAAATATTGATTTTGTAATAACTATACAATGATCAGTAAATAGTTTTGATAGTCTCTTCATATAATACATCATAAAATATTTATAAAATAACCATGAAAAAGAACTGGTTTATTTTTCATACAACATTATCACACCAAAAATTACTATATCCCTATAATAATTAAATCCAAAAAAATATCTTGAGGTATGAATTCCATATTTTTACAAAATCTTACATCGAACACAACTACATATCGAAAATATTCAAAATCAATCCTCATTTTTAGGTCATCCAAAAAAATATTTGTAATATTCTCATTCATGTCAAATTTTATGGGCTAAAAATGATGGATTGACTTGACATTATTATTAAAAATAATCTAAAATCTATACACTATAAAGCATAATAACATCCCTTTGATGTCTCGATCTAATAAAATTCATTTCGTAAACTAGGGTATAACCTAAAACATATTGACCACTAGAAATAGCCACCAAAAAAGAGATGGAGTCAAACGTCCTTATTTATTCCAAAGAATTAACATCCAAATCCACATCATGAACTTAATTTACCAATTTATGGGATCTCATAAAAATAAAATAATAATAAAAATTCAATAGAATTTTGTGATAATCTATTAATAAGTTACACGAATATTCCCTATAGTAAAACAAAATAGAAAATATATGGGAATGGTGACTTGCCTTATATCTACATGGAAATTATGAAAATTACATTACACTTATCTTTATTTTTTCCTTCCTTCCTAAAAGTTAAAATTAATAATCTAAATCTTTTTTTTTCTTTCTTACTCTTATTTTCATATTATCAACACAAACTAAAACCAATTCTCTCATCATAACCAAGATAAATTTGATGGGTAGTATAATTATATTTGAAACTCAATCATACTTTAGGTTCTTTATTATATACAAACAAAACACTATCCTCCACATCATCACTACATTGAAATGATGTAGGTAAATGATGATCAATGTTAATTTACAGGTCAAAAATCTTCCAATATAGATCCAATCGACACATATGAAATATAATGATAAAAATGAAATAAAAATAAAAAACTTTCATAATATCTGTCTTATCAGCTTCATCATTGGACAAAATGTTGAGTCAATGGTATCTTATTGGATTTTCCATTCATTTTGTTTTGGAAATAACAAACACATTTTGAAATACATAATTAACTAATTCTTTCATCTCCAAAGTGTTTTAATTTTTTTTTGAGGAAATCATTATATTATACTATACTAAGAATTAATTTTAAATTTGTCATCAATTAAGATTTACTCTATTCAATAAAATTATCATTATTGTTATAGATCAAATAATAATTAGGTTCACCTTATGAAATATTATTTAAAATACATTCTCTTTATTGTTCATACTGACAAATGTTTTAATTGAATTGAACATTAGAACTGATATAATCATATTAATACTCATAAAAATTATTATAATGACATACTGTATTAATATCCATCATATTGACTAATGCGTAAATTCTAAATAAGGAAGAACACATTCTATCGTAGTAGAATAAATTTATATAAAAATGATGTAAATAAAAATGATATCATGAATTAGTTTAAAATATGTGTAAAAGAAAATTATATCATGAATTTAGTTATAGTATGAATGTTTGAGTGACAAGTGTCCATGTCCTGTGAATATCTGTGAGAAAATATGATTGTTCTAGATCAAGATGACCATTGGATGATTGCCTATAAATACCTGGTCATTTAGTGATTTTTTAACAAGTTGAGAAACACACATGTGGAGTCAATTTTCTAGTTTACTATTGTTTCAGAGCTCTAAAGATTACAAGAGTGAGAAATATTATTATTTTACTCGTAACCATATTGAGTTCATTGTTGTATTTTCTTTGTTTATTCCATTTGTAATTATGATTGAGGAATTACAATGATATTAAGATAGTGGAGATGATAAACTTTTTGATAGATGGCATGCAGGGATATAAAGAATGAATCTGATCATCATATCGAGGGATACTGAGTACAAGAAGATAGAGAAAATTTGATCATCATATTGAGGGCTTGTGGTGATAGCGAGACAAATCGATCAATGTATTGGAGGATTTCCCTATTAAGGGAGAGACATAATTTCTTGTATGTATAAAACAAGGGACCTTTATCCCTGGTTATTAGAAACCCATCTCATTGGGGTAATATAATTGTAATCTTTTTATTACATTTTGTATTTCAATTTTTTCATTTTCATTGCAATTGTAACAGAAAGTGAATTTTTGTATATTATACTTTCTATTTGTATTTTGTTTATCATAATAGTTTTAATTATGATACAATTGTTATGAATTTTATATATTTGGGAATAATTTTTTACACTAATTATGATTCTATACACATTATGATACAATTATTATTTTTGGTATAGTCTAATTTATCGTAACTGTTGTGTTTATGATACATTTGTTAATATAGTGATAAATCATCTTCATCTATGAATATGATTAAATTTTGATTAAGTTAGCACTACTTATTGAATATAATTATGTATGTTGTTTAGATAGATTCTCATTAAACCCTATAGAATAAATATTAAAATCTACTTGATTTCGATATATTATTTCATCATACCTAAGGGCCATGTATCATTATCATTGAAATACATAAGAGGTATTGTGAATATTATTTTTTAAACTCATTAAAATAACTCCTTTTATGGTTATAGAAAAGAAATTTTTTAAACATAAAATTCACCCCCTCTTGTATTTTTCAATCTACATATACACTTTGATCCCATAATTGGTATAAGAACTAAGTCTTTGTGAGACTAATACTTACATTTGGTATTAGAAGATCATTCCACTTCTAATACTTTATAACTTTATCTGCATATATTTTTATGTTCTTTTTAAATGTTGTTGGATGTTTTTTTATAAATACCTACTACACTTATTTGTATTGTGGAATTGTGTTTTTTAAATGGTAGTAATCAAATTTGGTTTAATAGATTACCGTAATCTAAATAGACCCCCTATTTTGGATGGAGCTGATTATGATTATTGGAGAGATGGAAGGAATATATTCATCATAAATACTATAGTTGAAAATTTTTCATGTTAACTGGATATCACAAGATTCCCAATAATGATATATAATTTTACAATTCTCCAAAATGAAAGAACAACAGTATGATATTTTTAAAAAACCATTACCATCCAACATATTTAAATAGATTAAACAGAATAATGGAATGATTAATATAAATTAATCATTCAAATATACTTAATTTTTAAAAAATATCCTTCTATTATGTTACCTATTTTCATGGGGGTTCATATGATTGTTCTTTTATAAATATTACAGTTTTTCAAAAAAAGTATCTTTCCAAAAATGAAGTAATGGAATTTATGGACTCTATTTTATTTTAAATCAGATTTAGAAAATTTGTTGAATTAAAATTTTAAATTATATGTAGAAAATATATTGAAATATAATTTTATGTCAGATTTAGAAAATCAATTTTATTCAAAATTTTAAACAGATTTGGATAATCTATTCTATTTGAACTTTAAATCAGATTTTAATATTTAATCGTGTTCAATTTTTGAATAATAACTAAATTTTATCATTTTCATGTTTCTATCATATAAGATTTAATTTATAGAATTAGTTTTTTCAAATAAATTTCTCATATTCAAATTTTCTTATATATTTATTATTTTCATTAATTTTCGTTTAAATTATCAACTTCAATGTTTTATTTTAAAACTATCAGATTATTTTTTTCCTTTATATATTATAATAAAAAGAATAAAACATTATCATATTGATAATACAACTCTCAATGGTGTTTTTATTTCTTTATATAATTTAAAAGTATTCTTTTTTAATTAGTTTTATTCTAGTATGTTGTTGTTAAATTTTTTTAATTGTATTAACCCATTATAATAAAATGATTTTTAAATCCATGAGAGTTTATTTAAAAAAATATTTCTTTGTAAATTTTATCACCCATTAGATCAGATGGATTAAATATCAACTATAGGATATTGTTTCGAAGCTCAATCATTACTCGAGAGAACCTATATAAAGGGGTCCCCACTAATGTCCTACATTGGTTTTCTCAGAATTCTTCTCGTGAAGTGCTGCAATTTTATGATCCCCAATCTAATTCTACCTTCATGTCCCAATTCTTATTTTCTACTCCAAATATGATGGATATTATGGTGTATTAAAACAAATGATTTTTATTATGAGAAATTTTATTTGCAATATCATCTTATAATAAGTATGATTCATCTTTGAGAAGGATGATAAAATTTGATGTTTGAGAACCCTTATGATTGGAACTACTAGATATGGAATATGATTTGTTTTTCCTTGATTTAGCCATTGATTTTATGAAAATGTAGAGTTTTTCAAAAAAAAGGAGAGGAAATGTTTTAATTCTAAATTTATAAGAAAAATTATATGATGACACCTAGGGAAGTAGGTGGTCTGCTTAATATTTTTAATGAAAGAGAAGCATTCTTCCAATACCATAAATGACCAGATTCAAAGGGTATGTTTGATAGAGAAAAGGATAAAAATCATTGTTTAAGGATTTATTAGAAGACCAAATAATAAAATTCACATATCTAAAACAAGGATACATAGTTTTCCCTATTTGGATGTATCTATTTCTAATTAAATGAAAAGTGATTGAGATACTCTAAATGTATCAGATATCATCATTTGTTATTATCCAGATAATATGATGGAAATAAATTCAGATGGTTTTATTCTATTTACTATCAATAATATCAAATCCAGATTAATCATTCTTCAGATCATAATGTTCCTAGGTTTTATTAGTAAGAAGATGGAATCAAGTATGAGATATTTTAATCTTGTAATCAAATATGATCTCATAAGGTAAAATATGTTCTTTATCAGTGACCATACGATAAAGTGTATGAATTACGTTTTTCAATTAGAATAAAAAATGATGGTCATGAATACTTAGGCTTCATTGTTTAAGGAATAATCCTTTTTAATAACAATGAAATCTGAGAAAAGTGTTAATAATAGAAACTATGATTTTCTTCCCCAACAATGGAAAAGACAATGAATAATGTTTCGAAAGACATATCTCAAGAATGGAGAAGGAAAAAATACTAAAAAATTAATTAATTCCACAATTCAGACTTCATCCATCTAAATAATTTTTTATAAGGATACATGGTGAATAATAGTTATAGATATAAACCATAGAAATGAATTAGAAAATGTATATTCATGGTACAATGTTAGTTGAAAAGTTGATGAAGGTGGTTGAGGATACCCATGAAAATTTTGTTTTATAGAACCAACTTGGAAGATTTATATTTCTTGAAATATATCCTGTCCATGTTGATGCTCCCACTATTATATATAAGGGATAAGTTTTTATGCTGGATAGGGAATGAGTTCCAACCTGAAAAGTTGATTTGGGAATAGATTCTCAACGCCATGTAGATATTTTGATATATGTCGAACAAGATGCTAAAGGAATTAATATAGTAGAAAATTAAAACTAAGTTATTGAATAATACAGTGTTTTAAATAAAATAGAATAGTATCATAAAGGTGTATAATGTGAAGAAGGAAAATATGATGAACAATAACAATAAGAAGAAATAGAATATGATAAAATGGATGAAAAAGATAAAGTATATTCTATAAAAGGAAGAAGAGAATCATTCTAAAATGAATTAAATTAGGAAATCTCATTCCTCATAAAAAATTATCATATTTCAAAAATCAATAATAGAAGTATATTCGACAAGAAAATTCAATGTCCTAATCCTTTTAAGAAGTTTAATCCTTATCTGAGAACAATGAAAAAGATCATAATCAAAAATCTCAAGGAATTAAAAGAGATGTTATCGATGAAAGTGAAATTTATGATGGTAACCAGAAATCGAACTCAAAGAATGATAAAAAATCAATTCATGAAAATCAGAACCAGTCATAGAAAAAAATCAGTTAGAGTTTGATTCTCTGAATATGATCACATCTCGAGGCCTTCATAACATTTTCATACATTTAGAAGATAAGATAAAACAATTCCTAACATTATCACATTGGATACCAAGGGTGATTTATTTTTAAAATTTGACACAGAGAATCAAATCTAGTGAAATCATTGATAGATAAGTTGATACAGTTGGAGGGTGACTTCCAAATTTTCAAATACTTTTTTGAGGCTCATAGTAAGAGTTGTAAAAATATGGTAAAATGGTATCATGGTGTTGATAATGATATGAATATAAATGGAAAAAAAATTTGATGTTCAAGAAGCCTTCGGTTAAAACTGATTTTTTTCAGATGTATTGAAATTGACATGTCCATAAGAAGAAAACACCATGGATTGTTTAGAGATACATTAGAGAAACATACTCAGGACATTAATAAATTAATATTAAACTTATAGTTTCTACATAAACATTTTTATAGTTTTTTAAGAATCATAGTGATATTTTGTTTGACAAGATTAATGCTTATGAAGATCCAAATATTCCTCTGGAAAAAAATTTTTGTCTTAAGAATAAAATGAATATGTGTAATATAAAATGATTCAAATTCAAGATGAATGAATATAGAATCTTGAAATGAAAAACAAAATTGAAATATTTGATAGAAAAAGATAAATAAGAGATGAAAGAGTTTATAAAGTTGATAAAAATGATATATCTTTAATCTAAAAGAATTTATGATTATTTTCTTAAAACTCACATGGTACCTTTTTATTGGAATTTTAATGAAATACATTTTCATCTACATAAAATCTTTTTTAATGTCTTCCAATTATTAATTGTTCTAATGTTGCTACATATATTTTAGATAATCAAGTAATTTACTATTTTTTTCCTGTATATATGTTTATTTATCCTTTTTCAGGTATTACAAGACTCTTCCCCATTCCTCGTTATATATAAAAATGTAGGGAAATTTATAAAAAGGGGAGATATTTATGTAATTAGGAGATGATTATGTAAGGGGGAATGAAATAATTCAAAATAATAGAATACAATCATTAGTAGGTTTTCTTACCCAAAATCGGTGTTAGTTCTACTCATGATTGTATTCATATGAGTTATAAACTTAGGGGGTCATAATAATAATTGTTTATTTCTGAGTATGATGTATCTAAAATATAATGGAATTATGTTTTTCATTGTTATTTTCAATTTATGTCTTGTGGTTTATACACTAAAAAAACCGGCATATTATTGAGTCAAAAGTAGCTTTTTTACTTTTCTATTATTTTTTTGTAAATAAAAAACTCCTAGTTAAATACGTAACTAACTACTTATTTTGTGTCTAATGAGTTTTCGTTGTTTTTGAAGAAAAAATAATTTTCTACTATACTTATAATTCACTTTAATGTATTCATGAATTCATATTTTCTATATTCATTAAAATTATAAAAATGGGAACATATCCCATAATAATTGGACTCACCTTATCAAATTATATTTGAATAAATTTATATTTCATATTCAAACTAGAAAATTTTTTATTCAGATTTGACATCAAAACCGATATCATCATATTAATTATGATTAAAAAATTGTAATGACATCCTGTAATAAATCATTTCTATTGAATATTGTTTAGATTCTGAATATGGAAAAACATTCTATCGTAATGGAATAAATTTCACACAAATGATGTAAATCAAAATGATGACATTTATTGTATTTGAATGTGTGTAAAACAGAACTATGATTTTCATTCAATTATAATATTACCAATGAACTTCCACGTGTCCATGTCCTCATAAAAATCTTAGAGAAAATACAATCATTGGGGGATCAAGATGACTTTCATAAGATTTCCTATAAATAAACAGTCATTTGAATATTCTGTATCATGTGAAGAAACACACATGTAGAGGAACTATATTGATTTACTACAATATGAGAGCTCTAAAGATTAAAATAGAAAGCAACTTGTCCCTTATACATGTGACCCCATTGAGTTCATTGTTGTATTTTCATTGTGCATTATAATTTTGATTATGTTTGAGGGCCTCCGAGGATAGGATGAAATAGGTTCCGATCAACTTCTTGATCGATGGATTGCATGGATTACATGGAAAATTATGATAATTATATTAAGGTCTGCTAAAGATATGTACACAAAGATAATCTGATCATTATATCAAGGGATCACAAAGATAGAGGGATAAACTGATCATCGTATGAATGTATTTCTATGGTATGTGTAAGACAACATTTCTTTCAAGTATCAAATAACAGAAATTTATCCTCGGTTGACAGATACCCTTCACTCTTGGATAAAAGAATTGTATTATTTTGTATTACTTGTTTTATTACAAGTTTTTCATTTCTGTTATAGTTGTAATAGAAAGTAAATTCATTTATATTCATATTTCTTTTTGTATTTTGTTTATTGTATTAAATTTAATTACGACACAATTTTTTTACCCAATATTAATTTTTGAATATGTTATTAATATGATTAAAATTCTATATTCTTTATGATAGAATCAATTTGTATACTCTGATTTATCGTAGTTGTTGTGATTATGATACATTTTTAAATACACTTATAAACCATCTTCATATGTGAATATGATTAAATTATAATTACATTACCATTTCTTGTTGAATATAATTCTATATGCTATTTAGATAGTAATATACTTCATTAGGTTATCTTATATCATCAAAATCAAGGTCTAATTCTGATTACCATTTATATACATCAGAGGTATTGTGAAAAAAATTGTTTAACCTTGTAATAGAATTTATTTTTAATGATAAAATTGAATGTTTTTAAACATATATTTCTTCCCATCTTTTATTTATCCATCTACATGTAATTTATGATCCAATAATTGGTATCAGAGCCATGTTTCTACAATACTAATACTTACAATTTTTTTTTGGAAGAATCCTAACAAATCGAGTTTTCTTTACTTCATCGATATATGAACCGACCATCTCAACCATCCAGTGTGTTGACTGAGATGCATAACTCCCAAAAAATCATCACCTCCATCGGGTGTCTATCCAACATCCATCCATTTGGTCACACCTTTTATTTTTTCATGGCAGAAATTATAATGGACCATAGGATGGGAAATCTATTAATCTGATATGGAAATTTTTAACAAATATAACAAAGAAGTATTTCATATGATTTTATTTTTTTCACTCACAATTTATTACTCTTAAATCATGTAGATTGTATTAACTAAACCCAATTACAATGAGTAAGTGTATTTTATTCCATGTTTTGGGGAGGCCCGTGTCAAATTCAAAGGGTATAAAATAACCCACATTTTCACATTGGAAAGGTAAATCATGTTAATGTTTATTCAATTTTAACTATCTCTAGTTTCCACATGAATAGGAAGGTTAATTTATATCATCTTAGTGTGACACATGTCTTGGTTTAAGTATAGGCATTCAATTTAATGACCCCGTTCTTGTATTATTTTTTTGGTGTTACCACCATCAAGAATTGGGAGTCCATTATACTAATAAATCAAGTCCATGTATCTCTCTAGATTTCATCTCATCTACTCCATATTTGGATTTGGGGTCATTATCCTCTAAATACCATCAATCGTTCTTCATTACCTCAAAAGAGTAGAGAGATTTAGGGTTTTGTTCAATTTCAGAAATGACTCTATAATAATGTCTCTTCTCATTGTGGGGTGATCTCCATTCATCATTTCCATAAAATAATAATAATTAGTGTTTTAGGCATATTTGAATAATGCAGACAGAATATTCAATATGAAGAGATGATTTCTTCTTTTATTTTCCATATAAACTGTTACATATGGTTGTTTCATGATATTTTCAATTAGAAGATTATATATATATAGTTTACAGTGTATACATTTTCTTGAAATAGTAGGTGTTTATTTTTTTACCCAACTCAAGAAAATAAGGATTCTTATTCAAAATGTGTATCATTATAAATTAAATATTAAAAATACTTATATTCCTATATAAATAAAAAAAATTATTTTTTATGAAATTTCACATTATAATTTGTCTTTGTAGAGATTTCTGCAAGTGGTGCAATTATATAATGTCATGATAACTAAAAATTTATAAATTGTACATCCATAAATAAATCAATGATATCAATAAATCTAGATAGATTGTTTTCAACATATGAAAGTACGAAATGAATTTTATTCAATTATTTAGAACCATCACATGAATTTGGAAGTCATTAATGTAGAAAATAATATTTTACTGTAGTCTAATGTCAGTCCAAAATAGAACACCATAAGAATTTTATTTAAAAAATAAAATATATAGTCATAGAGATAAAGATTCATGTTTATGTGATGATGATGAATTATTTGGGAGTTTTTGAACTTTTCATTTTTCCTCTTATACTTATAGACATTTTTCAATAAAAACCATGTAATTATTAAAAATCTAAATGGGTATTGAGAAAACCAATTCGTTAATAGAATTTTTCCAATTTTAAACTATTAATTCTCCAAAAACAATTACTTCATATTTGTTAGAAATGTGTTAAAGATTCTGAAGTATGTAATTCAATTTATCCTACAAATCCACTACAACAGATGTTCATAATTGTTCTTGAAATATTAACTGTTGAATTATTCTATAAATTCATCTCATTATATAATCATTCCAAATCGAAATATGCTAAAATTCACATGTATGATATATTTAAGATTAGATTTGGAAATATCTGAATGATGATTTAAGTATAGTTGATTCTCATTAGTGAACCAGTTATAGTGCATGGTACTTTTCTATGTATATAGAAATATGTTATAGTTAAGTTCGGACATGTTGTAATAATATTTTTGTTCAGCTTATAATCCTTATAATCTAAATACATTAATGATGCTGCAAATCTCGTACATGTGATTTGCAGCTTCCTAAGAGGAGTTCTCTTCATAGGGATTCTAGTATATTTTCATCGAATTTTAGAAAACATGGTAGTGCCTAAAACATTTCTTTGAGGGAGCAACTCTGCTATATTAAAAGTCCCATCATGATGTAAAAATTGCATTTTGAATATTGTTTTCCATATAATCCATCAAAATGTATCAATGTTGTAATCACCTTGAATGGGATTTTCACTATAAGAACTGGATATCACCCCCTAGGGATTGTAGTATATATTCATCCCATTTATGAAACATGAATATTTAATGTAATATTTATTTGAATTTGAAATACTGATATAGTGAAAGGCCCCACATGATATAAAACATGTTTGTTGTGTTTTTCCCCTAAATTACAAGTACATGAAATTAGTCTAAAAATCCCCTATATGGGAGTTGAAAAACAGGAATTGAAAATATATAGCTGAAGATTATACATTAAAAACATTCTACTAAAGAAACAATGATAGTGCATGATACTTTACTATGGTGTTTTTACTATTGTATAGTATAAGTACAGACATTGTGCAATATTTTTTTGTTAGTGTTGTTATCATTAAAATGTGAAAAAATTAAATGATGCTACAATTCTCCTATAGTGGATTTTCACCTCCAAAGCTAGAAATATCTACCAAGGGATTAAAGATTAGATTCAATCCTGGGAATAACTAGTGTTAATGAATAGTAATTATCTTTGAAGTTGAAACTTTGGTATTATAATAGGCCCAACAAGATGTTGAATTGTTTTGTTGTGGTTTTGATCCTTGTAATCTAAAAAAATGTATTAATTTTGGAAGTCCCCTTAGGATATTATCAGCATCAGAACTAAATATGTACATCTGGGGATTCTAGTTTAGTCACATCCACTTTAAGAAGCATGATTTCACTTGGTAATTATCTTTAAAGTTGCAAATCGGGTATAGTAAATTCCACACATGATGTACAAACGTTTTTATTGTGGTTCATGAACTTATAAGCCAACAACTAGTAATAAGTCCAAAAATACCCTTTAGGGGATTTGAAACATTAGAACATGAAATATCCTCCTCAGGATTCTAGTGTAAAAACATTCCATTGAAGAAACAATGATAGCCTTGGGTACATTTTTATAATATTATGACTCGGTTATAGTATAACACCCGACATTATATACTAATTTTATTTATATGGTTTTTATCCATATAATAAAAAAATTTAAATATGTTTCATTTCCCTAGTAGGGGATTTACTTCTTCAGAATTGGAAATCATCACCTTTGGATTCTATTCTAGCTACAACTATTTTAAGAACCATTGGTAGTGCACGATAATATTCCCTGATGATGAAAATATAGAGTATTAAATTTCCCCACATGATGTATAAATTTATTTGTTAATGCCATTTTCATTTTAATCTAAAAAAATGTAATGGTGCAGGAAATACCTTGTAGGGGAGTTGTAATATCAGAACTGGATATCTCCACCTAGGGATTCTAGTGTTGTTATTTACCATTTAATAAACACAGATAGTGCATAATACATTTCTTTATAGTTTCAATAATGGTATAGTGAATGTACCAAATGGTGTGATTTTTTTTATGGTTGATGTCCCTATAATACAACAACATTTAATTAGTATGTAAATCCCATGTAGGGGATTTGAAATATCAGAACTGGAAATCTTCAACAGGGTGTTCTAGTGTAACGGCATTCCTTGGAATAAATTTTTGTAATGTAGTTTACATTTTTTATGATTTATGAAATTAGGTATATTATAAGGCCCAATAGTACATTCTAATTTGAATGTTAAGACTATTATCCTTATAATCCAAATAAATGTAATAACATTGCAATTCCCCTGTAATGAATTCTCGACTATCGAAGTAGATATCCCCACCTATAGACTCTACTCCAGATGATTCCCTTTGAAGGACCATTGATAGTGGACAATACTTGTCTTCGAGTTTGCAACTCTGATACAGTAAAAGTTCCCACCTGAGGTATAAATTTTATTGTTATGCTTTTATTCCTTATAATCCAATAAAATTTAATGATGAAGGAAATACCCTACAGGGGAATTTTAGGATTGAAATTTGAAATCTCCACTCAGGTATTCAATTTTGGTTGCTTCCCTTTGAAGAACAAGTGATTGATACACTCTCACAGATTATTTAATTCACATAGGTTACAATCATATTAAATTAGTATTCCCAAACAACCTTGGATAAAATGGTGTAGTATAGTGATAGTGTCAATCCAATGAGGATTGAATTGGCTAAAAGAAACCATGTCATTGAACCTAATGTGTATGAGTAATCACATATTATTTGAGTTTTGGAGTAAACTAAAGGTATGATTTTTAGTATTAATTTTAGAGAGATAAAATGGATAAGGATCAATTTTAGGGTTTATGTAGAAATATAATCTCTATATTTAATTGGAGAATTTTTTTGGTTTTAGGTTGTAAAGAAAGAAAATGTTATTAATGTATTCTGCTCAACCCAACTAGAACTATACATGAGTAAACTATTCCTTGGTCTGGAGATAGATAACTACCAATATTAATTAAAACTAGATTCTATGGAATAAAGTATCATAGACTAGTATTCCTGTCCAATTACACTCCAACCAGGATGGGGTTATTCATTAAAACTCTCCATGTCCAGGGATTCATAAGATAATGAGATAAAAGACATTTATTTAACAAGATTACAAACCTTGGGTTTACAATGTTTATAATTTAAGATTCATCAATTTTAGACACTCCTACTCTCGACCCTTACCCTATGTGGTTTAGCTGCTCATGATTGTAATAATAGATATTGAAGAAACACTTATGATAATTCATGGTAGATTTAGATAATAATTGATATATGATAGATTTAAATAAGGGTTTATATAATAAAAATGTTCACAACTAGTTCAAAGAATAAATTAATCAATCACTTAATTGAAACAATAAACCAGCAAAAATGAATGGTTCAGCTGTTATCATAGGAAAACATCAATAGTAATTAAATGTTGAAACCATGTATGGAAATGGAAGGAATTATAAACAGTCAAATATGATACAATTTATTTTTAAATTTATCAAAATTGACTTTATATGAGTTGATAGTTAAGAGATGGAATAAAATGGGGATACAATTTGAAAAAAGCGAGTGAAAATCAAGGGGATTTACCATTTTCTCTTTTGTGTGCTCACTAGAAGTAAATAATTGAAATATTAAATAATGTGTAAAATATTTTGTCATGTAATTTTTATCCCATATTTTCTCCATGAAATTTTGATCTGTTGTGAATCATAACCTAAAAATTTGAGATTTTGGAATTTTGGCTCTTCTCACGATGTGTAGCTAGTACTCATGGTGTGTTTCCTCCTTCAAATGGATCATCAAAATCTGAATTGATTTTCAAACATTTCATGATGTGTATTATATTTTAACGATGTGTAATCATTTTGTGACATGTAATTCCTTCTTGGATTTCTTCACAACTTGTGATACACTATGAATAATTCCTACACATAATGTAAGTGAATTTCACAATGTGTTATGATCTTTTTTTGACCATTTTTCACATCTTTTATTTTAGTGCCTTTAAAACCTATTACCTATAATAATGAATATATAATTGGCCAATTATTCAGTAAAACATGAATATTCAATAATTAAATTATTTTAAATCTTTTATACTATTTCAACTTATCAAAATTCCCCCACACATGAAAAATTTCTTATCCTCAAGAAGAAAGAATCTAAAAATTATGGGCAACGGTAAGAAATTTTTAAAATAAGAAAAATTTATTATACCTACAAAAATATATCCAAGTGTATGTTGAAACAATTCAGTCTCCAAAATCAATCATGCATAGAAAATTTATCATTCTTCATAGTTTAGTTCATTAAAAAATTTATAATCTTTTTGTAACAATTTTAAAATAATTCGTTAAATTGTATGCCCATTTTTCAATTTACCGAAAAATTTAATTTATATCTTCACTTAGGGTAAAATGGAACTATATTTATACTTATAACATGAATACATGTTCCTAACCATAGGCTTTAATTGGCTCCACTATCTCAACTTCGTAATGACAGATATAAAATTAATCATGTGGAATTTAGAAAAAAGTGTTCAAACAACTATGTGGCTAAAGGAAGGTGGGTAAGAATTGAAAATAAGGATCAAGATTATGTTATGATACAAATTGTAATGCTTGATTTGATGTAAATGTGTAGTGATGTAGTTCTTTCATGATATACAAATTTTCATGCTAAAAACGTATCAAATGGGATCAACAACATTATCATGTATTTTCCAACAATCTACATTATAACATTAATTTTCTTCACATTCAATTTATTTTTATAAATTCATGGTTAGGAATGGTATCATATCAATCCCCTAACCACATATGATACTTTGGGGGACTCATCTATCTAGAAATTATGATTTTCTTCTATCCTAATACATAGTAAATATTTTTATTTGTCACTGTTTTTGTATTTTTGAAAGGAACAAGATAAGAATAAAATGAAAAAAATTACAAATGAATCATAATAGATCAATTTGTAAAGAAGCACAATAAATATCCTTAGTCAAAAAATCTTGTGTCCATTGGCTTAAAATTCCCCTACACGTGTTCAAAGTATAATCACACATAAAACCAAGATTAAGGTTGGAAGGGAAAATTACCTTGCAATAGATGTATCCAAAAATAGGTCATTCATGTAATCTATAGGCTAAATGAATGAAAAATGTAAGGTGGGTCTCTGGTAAATGGTTCTAAACAAACGTTTTCTCAATAATAATAAAATATTATTTGTTTAGTCATAGAATCATTAAGATGTCAATGAAAGTTCTGATAGGTTAACATGTCCCATTTCTCACTCAATAAATATACTCAGAAAATAATATGAAATAATAAGCTCATAATCCTCTCAGGAATGTAAGTAAATAATAAAAACTAGAAATCAATCAAGGTATAAAATCAGGTAATATGTTAAAGATTATTAACTTCAGAAAACATGAATATGAATTAAATTAGTAAACTCATAAATCATTCTAAAATTATAAACATGAGAAAAATAGGTATTTGAAACAATTTCCAACTTAACATTTTCTTTTATTTAAATGGTTGGAATTAGTTTTCATCTTTAAAGAATTCTAACAATGAGAAATGTGTCCAATATAAATTAAAACAACAAATAATCATTGTGTGTCGAAATTGAAGCTCAATAAAGTCTCCCCCACACATAGAATTAAACAGTGTCCCAACATTATGTGAGAGTACCATGGGAGAGGTATGACCGATACAATATCAAAATTGAAATGGAAATTTTTAAAAGAGAGATAAATAATCAAGATGTCCCTATATTGAGTGGAATTCCATAAGAAAACTTGATCAATATTTATTTTGTAAAAGGGCTACCTGTATAAATGGTTAGAAAGAAAAATCCTACACTAGATTAAAACATTATTCAATGGGGTTTAAAAATTTAGAAACCATTTAGATGCAAAGGTTCCCACGGTTAATAGTGATTAAATAAATCTTATATTAATGAAAATATATGTTGTATAATTATGTTAAAATATTCCTTTGACTAATAATAGAATACAAACAAGTAATACTAAAAAATCATAAGTAAAAATAATGAGGAAAACAAATGAAATATGGGTTTCCTCCCATAATGCACTAATATAGTCATAATCATCCATGAGGATTGACAAAATAATTAGTAAAAATTCATTCTGTCTGTTGATTAGTATTCTATCTCCTAATTGAAATGGTTACCATGAAATCGAGTTCATGGGGATGATTGGAGGGATTAACACCTCAGGAGCATACCAAGCTTGAATTTAGAACATAAGTAAAGGTACATTTTCTTTTCATAGTATTGATGGCCACTGGTCATGGATCTCTTGTGATATGTCCTCAAGTAGGCTCTCAATATCATCCATGTGTTTTGTAACTTGTAGAATAAGGGTAGATGGTGGCGGTGTATGTGCATTGATGAACATAGAATAGGTAGAAGATATAGATATAGAACTATGACATTATAAGGAATAGAAAAATAACTGAGGTAAAATAATGAACAAACATAATCCTATATATATAATTATTTCAATGAGACATCCGTGAAATAGAATTCAAAAGATGCAAAAATGTGCACCTAGGAAGCGTAAAAAATGGGTGATTGGACTGGGTTAGACAAAGAGTACTCAAAATCATCAAGTAGCTCATCTGTAGTGTAATGGACCAGAGTTTTATAAATGAGATTTCCCTTTTTATACTTATTTTATATGGTATAAATCACATAAAACTACATAGATAAGACAATAAAAACATTATAAATAAAGAATCAATGAAATAAGATGTATTTCAACTAGTTAAGGAACCTATACTGATTAAATAGTAACAAGACCTTAGGAAACTTATATGACCCAATTGAATTGTAAATTAGCCAAATAAATAGTAACCTAGCACATAAAATTATAAATAAAATTTAGGCATCAGTTAAAATAATGTATGATATAATTATATCATAGTAGAAGTAAATGAATATTTTAAATATTATTATGTGTTGGTATTTTTGCGATACATAAATATTTAATTAAAATATAATAATTAACAAAATGATTAAAAATAAAATTAATTTTCATAAAATTTATTCATAAATCAATAATTTTTAGTCTTATGAGTTTAGGAAAATATCATTAGACCTCAGCCAATTTTTAATATTGTTATAAAATAAATTTTAATTTTAAAAATTGGTTTTAATAATTAATAATTTTAACTAAAAATTAATTTTCTCATATTCAGAAAATTATTTTTATAAAATGGATTAAATTTTGGAATTCTGCGCATTAAAAAATGTACAGGGTAAATTTTTGGGGGGTTTTTGTAAAATACATGAGTTTTTTGTGGAAAGTAAAATTCTATAATTTATGATAAATGCTAAATACATAAAATATTTATTAATAGGTGATGTATGGATGATGTAATACCATAATCTGGATAAATACATTATTATTTAAATATATATGATGATAATTCTCAAAATATTCATGGTCTTGAGCCAAAATAATGAACAAATGAGTACAATATTCAAAAAATACCCCTCTCCTGCACTATAAATGCCACCCCTCACCACCCAACCTCCTTAGAACATCCATGATTTGAGACTTGTCCAATTTATACATGATAAACTTCCCACGAATCCTCCCCATGTCTATGATATTTTGGTCTCATCAAAATACTAAAACCATTTACTTACAGAGGATTTCGAGTAGAAGAATTCAAGAGGTAAAATCCTCTTCCTTTTTTCCTTTTAATTTCATTTCAAGTTATTTCTTTTTACTATTCCTTATCACATAACCTCCTAAAAATATCATAATAACTCTATTACCTTACATATAATTTAATTCTATTATTCTAATGGAATAATCCATCATCAATCCCTTTCTCTACTCCCATTAATTCTAAAAATGCAAATGTCATCTGTGAGGTGTTGTTTCATCACATACAAGGGTGAATAGTTTTCATTTTTTCCTTCACCATATTCAAGGATATTCTTGAAACCATTTAGTTTTATGTAGAATATTTTAAAATTAACATTATAACCCTTCTTATGTTCTTGATTTACCGTTTCACACAAAACTAAATGAAAAATTAAATTACATTGTTATGATCAATAACCACCGTAATAATTTAAACGATTATAAATAATTATATTATCTAATGATTCACCCTCATAAAATATATCAAAATTATATATATAAAATTAAACTCTTTTATGTTCGTCAATATCAAAAAATTCCAATTCTGGTGAATTATACCCATTTTACATGAACTTAATTACTTATAAACAAGAAAACTGATCATGAAATCTAAGAAAATGGACGCTCCTGAATAATGAAATTAAACTAAATAAGACATCAATAAGGGAATAATTTAACATAATAGATCTAAAATGAATCAAATAAATGTACATATGTTTTTAAATTAAATAAAAAATGTATTTAATTTTATTATTTGTGACATTAAGTTCAAGTGAAGTACATATTCGAACATAAGGTGAGGGTATCTTCCCGAACCTTCATTTTTTTCATCAGTTTATTATTTCACTACCTTTACTCAAAATAATACATTTTTTAATTGGTATATATTTATTTTATAAGTTAAAAATCATATATATATATATATATTAGTTAACTTTATTTAATGGGAAATAAATGTTTTACAAAGTTCCCTTCTCAGTTATTCCTGATAAGCCAACCCAGTTAAAGGAAAATTCATCATTTCAAAAAAAAAATAAAGTACCGTCCATAATCAATTTTAAGACACAATTATTTATCATAATTAACTAATTTTTTCCTAAAAACTATATTTTTTCATTTACATTTTTTTACAGAAACGATTCTGAAAAATGAAAAAAAATTTAAAAAAGAACTCTTCTTTGCAAAGTAAAAGGGGTATTTAACATAAAATTTTATCGATGATTTTATTATAGTATTATCATTTAATTAAAATAATCTATTTAATTTTAATCTTAATTTGGATTTATCTATTATTCTTATCATCCACCATATTTTATAAATTTTTTATGATCAGTTTGAATGTGGATGTGCGATATTGATACCATTCACCATATTAATCTGAATTGTTAGTGATAATGTTTACAGATAGGTGGAATATATTAACATATCATATGTATGGGTTCTTTATCTTTGAAACAATTCATATAAGGAGTAAATTATACTTTTAATTACTGTTTGGTTTCCCCTATATCCCCTAAATTTATCGGTAGGTCTCATGAGACAAACTAGACTTGGATTTTACCCATTATGTATAGTGTTTTAGCCGAGGCAATGGTGGTATCATTACGAGGTTCAATAGTATTAATTAACTCATTATAAAATATTTAATTAATATTAAATGTGATTATTATACTATTTTAACATTTGTGGTTATGTTTTATTATTGAAATATTTAATCATCTTTCATTCATATCATTTTATTCTCAAGATCATGATTCAATGACATGTGTTTTTAGTTATTCACTAAGACCTATGGATTAGGTATATGATAGCTTCTGCTATATTTCTTACCCTTATTGAGCATTTGATATCACCCCACTCTTTTGTTTTATTTTCCCCCATGATTCAATGATTTTTAATATAAATGTCTTATAGGAAAAATCATGGAGTTTATGGGTTCTTCCAATGAAATAGATATATTGTGTTTCGTTTAATGTTTTAATATAACATTTGTGTATGTAACATGGTTTTTAAAATTACTAAACTAATCAATCCATTTATACTCATGTATTCTATCAATACCAATTTATTAAGATAAGGCACTGACTCTACGCTACTAGGTTCAGGGTCTTTACAGTAAGTGTCAAAGAACATTTAGTAGAAACCTTGAAAACTGTATTTAGAAAACATAGATTAGGGAACATCACACTATGATTGACATTGAGTATAAGAATAAAATAAAATCCTAGATTTTTGGAAAGATATATATTATCTGGATATTTATGTCAACAAATCCATATATGGATACTACAAGTGGACATGGTTCTAGAAAAAATATACAAAGGTTTATCAACACCAATAAGGTGTCCCAATCCACACATTGTGTAACCGGATACACGAAAATAGGATATAATTCACAACTGTTTTGACACTCCTAAGGGATATTCATAGGATAAGTCACATATTCCTTCCAAAACATCATGAAGTATTAAAAAATAAATATATCAAAAAAGAGACAATGTTTATGGTTATGAGATGAAATATGCATAAAAATTTAGTTTCTGTTAACTGTTTTGATAGTATGAGATTATGCCTTGTTATTTATAACCTAATTTAATGTATTCCATTATATGAAAATTGTACCTAGTAGATGCAATGAGAATCGTATAAAGACACATATCCCATGTTGAGATTTTCATCCTATAAAAATTAATAATATTATTAAATGAACCACGACTAGTACTAAGAAACAAATAACTATACTAGTATATATGACTCAACATATGAAAAATAACCTTGATCCTCTGGTGAATCCTGATACATAATTTAGAGAAGAAATATTATAGCACTATATGTAAAAAAATCCTTCATCATTAAATGGGACTAGAAACCCATTTGCATCGGAGTAGTGAAAACGATCCTTTGAGAATATATTTCTCTCTTTGGGATGTAATGAAATGGATAAGTTTATCATGCCAGTTTATCATCTCTCAGGAGATGAAGATCAGTGGTTGTTATTAATTAAAAACATAATTTACGAGGAATAAATAATAAATATATAAAATAATTATTTTATTGAAATTTTCTTGGAATAATACATCCATTGAGAACAATGAGCGGATATGGAGAGCCAGTTTTTACTGTAAGAAAAATGTTGGATGAAACAATTTCCATTTATGCATCCAAATTTTCAAGGATATCAAGGAATTATGTGTACTACATACATAATCCAAGGACCAATATTGATCAATTCATTGATGGTTCAAAATAATTCTATAATAGGGAATTGGTTTCCAAAACAATTATCATTATATGACGATATAACATCACATGATATTAGGGAAGAAAACATTCTCTATGTCTTATGAAATTAAAGTAAAGAAAGAGATGAAGATGTAATATTAACACTATAAAAATGTAAATAAGGAAAATGGGGAGAATAAAAGAGTTGAATTTCCATCCTATGATAATTTTTGGAAGTAGCACCTTGGTACCTACTTGAAGGGTATGGATATTGTTACAAGTGTGTAAAAAAGGACAATAAGCCTTTGATATCATGGGAAATAAAGAATATACCAACGTTCAATTTTATAAATTAAAATATATGAGAAATTGTGGAAATTATCGTCTTAAGCATCATGGAAACATTCCCCAATAAATGCAAATGGAGAAATTCCAATATTATGCGGTCATGGCTACTGAGTTTAAAGATCCTAATGATTTTGTGGCAGGTGAATTAATCATTTCATCAAACATAGTCAATGTATTATTTGATTATGGATCATCACATTCTTTTATATCTTTCTAGTTTGAGAGAAAATTTAAATTTTCCAATTTATTTAATAAAAGATTCTTCAATAAAAAATCTAAAGCGAGGTATCATTATGATATATATGTGTTGGTTGGTCCCCTTTATGACATATTAAAATGATTTTTTTGCTGACATTATCATCATACCTATGATTGACATTGACATAATCCTTGGTATCAGCTGAATTTCAAAATATAATGCCAAAAATATATTTCAAGAAGAAAGAAGTCTCAAATTGTGACAAAAATGTAGAATCCTTTTTCATTAGATAAAAAACATCATCAAATGGTTCATATCTTGATCCACCTTAATTTTCTATTTTAAATGAAATTATTGTGGAGGATGTGAAAACAATATCTATGAATATTAAAATTGAATGTGTGCCTATTGTGTAAGAATATATTAATCTATTTCTAGAGGGTTTACATGGAAATACTCCAGAGCTGGAATTTGAGATCTCTAATGATTTAATTCTAGGTGAAAACACTATATCAAATACTATTTATATAATGGCAACTAAGAAATTAGTAGATTTGAATAAACCAAAATAGGAATTGATTGATAAATTATTTATTCACCTTAATGATACTATATGGGGAACCAAAGTTCTCTTTATCAAGAAGAAAGATGGATCCATGAGGTTATGTATTTATTATAGGGAAACCAATACTATTATAATAAATATCAAGTATCCCATGCCTCCCATTGATTATTTATTTGATTAGCTTCTTGGATCTCAATAATTTTATATTATTGAACTTAAATCTAAATATCCTCAGTTTCATGTGGGGAATGGTATATTTTCAAAGAAATTATTTCAAACCAGGTATGAACATTATGAGTATACTATAATTCCATTTGTACTGACTAATGCAACATCTTTTTTCACAGATCTATTAAATAGTGTTTTTAAGGAATATCCTAATTTTTTTTTTGTATTTGTTAATTCTATCATGATATACTATAAAATCTATGAATACCAAGACAATAACTTATAGACTGTTCTGAATAATCTTATAAGAAATGAATTATACTAAAATTTATCAAGTGTGACTTTCTGATTTAATAAATTTCCTTTCCTATACATATTGTCTCAAAGGATAGAATCACAGTTGATCCTGTGAAGAAAAATTATGTTCAAGAATGTCTTACACCAATGAAAATAATTGAGGTATGTAGTTTTAT
Source organism: Viscum album (assembly GCA_963277665.1). Lineage (NCBI taxonomy): Eukaryota > Viridiplantae > Streptophyta > Magnoliopsida > Santalales > Viscaceae > Viscum > Viscum album. The sequence continues at coordinate 212,377,729 of OY728125.1, forward strand.
TGGTTAAGTAGGTTATTATTAGAACTTCATTTAGAACATCACATGATTATCTTAACTATTAATCAATATTACATGTAAAGGGTTGAAGTTGTTATGGAAAACATTTTGATTAATGATTTGAAGATTTTAAGAGGATCTTAGTGAATTCTATGATCCTGGATCTACTATTGGGAAATGGTGGATTTGTGATTTATAGTGATATATCAAAGAAATAACATTGTTGGGTTCTTATGAAGAATTATATACTTATTTTGTCTAAAGAAAGGTAGTAAAAAATAGATGAACATAACTATGAAAATCATGATCTTGTATTAGTAGCTATAATATTTTCTCTAAATATTTGGAGACACTATATTTATAGAAAAAGATTTGAGATATATACAGATCATAAGATCCTGAAGTATATCTTCTCAAAGAAAAAACGCAACTTGATGAAAATGAGATGGATTGAGATACTTAAGGATTATGATTTTTCAATACACTATCACCCAATAAAAGAAAAATATGGTAGTTGATGCTTTGAGTAAGAGATATCATGGAGTTCTAAAAAAATGAGTATTGAAATGGACTATGTGTACATTGATCTTGAAAATATGGATATATTCATTATCATAAAAATGAAACATCGTTACTTTTTAATTGGTTTTCCAACCATATTTATTATAGTGGATTAAATTTTCAAATTATGATGATGAGAATCATAAAAAAAATTAATGCATTGAATGATTGGAAATTCCCAAACATTGTGTATGAGGATGGAATTCTAAAATTTTGGATGAGTCTATGTGTTCCATGTATGCTTAATCTAAAAAGTGTGTTATTGGATGATTCTCATGGTTTTAATTTCTCTATACACCCCAGTAGAACTAATATATATACAGATTTGAAGGAACACTTCTTAAGGGACAACATGAAGCATAAAATTGTAGATTATGCATCAAGATGGTTAGTCTATCAGTACGTGAAGACTAAAAGAGAACATCCTAGAGGATTAATATAGCCTCGTCTAATTCCTACAAGGAAGTAGGATGAAATCACTATGGATTGTTTCACGGGATTACCAAAAACTCCAAGAAATAATGATGCAAAATGCAAACATTTTGATCGACATTCCAAATCTGAAAATTTATTCACACTAAGGTAGGATTTTCCACTAGATCAACTTGAAAAACACTATATTAATAAATCTGTTAGACTTCATGGATCACTTCTCTCAATTGTATCTGATCATGATCCACAATTTATATTGGATTAATAGAATAGTCTTTAGAAATATTAGCATATTGACCTTCATTTGAGTACGTCATATCACCCTCAAACTATTGTGTATCCAGAAAGGATGATCCGAACATTATAAGACATGTGAAAATTAGGCTCACATGATTTTGAAGGTATGTGTGATAAGTATTTATCTTTTTTAGAGTTTTCATATAATAATTGTTTCAATTATACTGTTCCAATGGCTCTATATGAAGCACAGTATGGAAGGAGAAGTCATACACCAATATTTTATGATGAAGTTGTTGAAATGAGGCTTGTAGGCCCATATATTGTGGAGGAAACAACATAAAAGGTAAATACTATTCAACCCCATATTAAAGTATCTCAAATAAGGAAAAAGTGATATGATAATAATTGAATTAAGGATTTTTAATTTATGTTGGAGTTCACATTTTCTGGAATCTTTCTCCATTGAATGGTGTTATAATTTTTGGGAAGATAGGGATGCTAAGCCCCATGTACATTAGTTCTTTTGAAATTATAGGGATAATTGGAGTTGTCTATTGTCATTTTGAATTTTCACTTATCCTTTCTAAATTAAATATGTTTTTTCACCTCTCTTTGTTTAGACATTAATGTCAAACTCAACACATCTACTCTCATTTGATGGAATATATTTTGATCCTGAATTAGCTTACTCTAAAGCGCCTATCTGAATTCCAAACACTAAAGAATAGATGTTGAGGAATTCGATGACTTTGTTGGAAATGTTAATTTGTAAAAATAACTTAATAGATGATGATACATGGGATCCTAAGAGACTCATGATGAAGAACTACCCTATTATTTTTTATGAGGTGAAATTCTGGAAATTTTAATGTTGAATTTTTTTAGGAGGGGAGAATGTAACATCCCAAAATTTTATCAATTATATTTACCTTCTTATATTTATTATATAAATTATAAATCACATTAAACCACATATAAAACACAATAGAAACATTATAAATGAATAATGAATGAAATAAGAGGTATTTCTAGAAGATAAGGAACATATACTAATGATATAGTAACATGCAATTAGGAATAGTATATGATTATTATGAATAGTAGAGAAACCAAATAAATAGTAACCTCGCCCATGAAATTATAAATAAAATTTTAGCATCTAATAAAAGAAAATATGATATAATTATATCATAGTACTTGTAACTGAATATTTCCAAAATTATTAAATATGTGGTGGTATTTTTTAAGTCATAAATATTTAATTAATATTTTATAATTAATATAATGACAGAAATGAAATATAATTTTCATAAAAAGTATTTATATATCAGTATTTTTTGTCTTATGATTTTCATGATAATTTAATGAGACCTTAATTAATTTTCAATGTGTTATAAGATCAGTTTTAATTTAAAAACATGTATTTTTAGAGTATATGATGAATTTAATTAAAAAATAAATTTTTTTTTTAGAAATTTTTTTTCATAAAATGTAGTTTATTTTTGAATTCTACACATTGAATATTGGTTAGGGTGAATTTTTTGAATTTTTAAAAAATGCTTTAATTTTTTGTCAATGGTAAAACATGATAATTTTCAATAAATGACAAATACATGAATTATTGAGTCATAGGTGATGTATCGATAATATGAGCCTGTAATCTCAAACTATCCTTCATTATTTTAATATATTTTATTACAATTATCAATCTATTTATTTTATTGAGACATATAATAGACAAATGAATAAAATATTCAAAAATACCCCTCTCCTTCACTATAAATACCACCCCTCACCATCCCTTCTCATCACACCATCCATGATTTGATAGTTTTCCAATTTTGGAAAATTAAAATTCACTACCCCCCCTCAAATATGTATATGATCTCTTCATCTCATCTGAATACCAAAACCCTTTCCCAAATGAGGTTTTTAAGGAAGATAATCCAAGAGGCAAATCCTCTTCATTTTTCCTTTTAATTTCATTTAATTTTCATTTAATTAATTATTCTTACCTCACATCAAATAATCTAAATAGAATTAAAATTTAATGACACAAAAATTTCATGTAAATTGTTAGAAAATTATTTGGGATTATTACGAGTCTGTAATACATAACGGCGCTTGATTCCGAGGCCCAGTGTGCCCAAATTGAATTTTTTATCTTTTTCTAAGTATGTTCCGAAAACGTGTTGGATAATAATTCTAAATTTTATACTGGTACCCATAATTGAAATCCGAGGAAACTTTTGAATCTGTAGTGCTCTGATTATCTTAATGGAAGATTCGCTTTCACTTTAGTAGGTCGAGAGAAAAGGATAAATTTTTTACATTACAAAATAATACTAAAATAACTTTACAAAGTTATTTTATTTCTTGTCTCCAATGGTTGGGTATGGGTTGTGGGATCGGTGACTTGTAAAGCCATTTAATGGCTTTTCCTTTCAGCTTTGAAACCTCAACGTTGCAACATTTAGTGTGGTTCATAACTAAACTACAATAATGTTGTGTAACTCGGTCGAATACATCATTATTTAATAGAAGCATGGGCATGGTTTTTTATCAAGATGTTGAGGAACCAATGGAAAATTACTCTGAGACCTTCCACTGATGAAAAAAAGAGGATTTGATGTTTCCCATTGTGGAATCGATCTGTAGGTTGATAGGCAATGAACGTCAACACACGCAGACCCTATCCTTAATCTGCAATACCCTAAAACGTGGAAGCACCACCATCTACAGAGGTCACAAATGAACTTTGAGATAAGATTTTATTTTATTAACGTTATCCTTGATGAATTGAGATTGATCTCAGTTGTTGTTTTGTTAACGCGGAGGGAGCGGGTCAAACTAACAAGGCCCACACCCTCTACAGATTCGTTCATGTCGCATTCTTTGGGGGATGAACTTCCATCACAGCTGAATCTAGAATCCCAGAGTCGAACAGTGACAACGTCATATTGGGAGGCCCGATGGTGTGAGAAGAAAGAGAAACGGACCACCGGAGTGGTGGTACAGGCCACTGGCGCCACAACTAGCTATTTGTGGAAGAGGTTTGCATCACTTGGCGCCGCTGTAGACCAGAAGGGATAGCATACAACCGGCCGACCACATTGGTGAGGTGACGTGCCATCATGCACTACTCCAAAGGGGGATGTGTCATTGACGCTGTGGATGGAGGGGGACCCACACCCCATGTGTCTCGTGGACCACGTGGCAGTTCCACATGGCGCCACAGATGGAAGTTTCAAACAACTCATTTTGAGCCATATGGAGAGCTAGGCGGCCACCAGGCTAGCGAACCATGCCAGTGCACTAGGACTCATCTAGCCGGTGGGCCACGCTAGTCCGCGGACCAGCCTCGTTAGGGCGGGCAGGGATGGGTCAGACCAGACCTGGACCCCTCTCAGGCACAGATACGCTTAAATTCCCATACGTTGCGAACCAGACATCCGTTTGACGAATCATATATGCCACTATGATCCTTGGAGTACGAATGTCCATTTGAGATACCCCACGTGAGTTTTGGAGAATTTCAGAGTATGGTAAGGTTGGATTGACACTGAATCCAACTGGGTCCTCAATATTAAAATACAAAAAACATACAGACCAAGAAAACAGTTGATGCACCGTCTATTGAGTTAGGACCCTTATGACATGACAGATCTATGGGTAACTTAATCGTGTTACTTTATGTCAGTTGAAATATGAATAAAGGCATGAGGAGTGGTTTATCCCAAAATAAAACATACTATGAGTGATAATATTGTGACTAGGTAAGACATGAAGAATGATGAGAAATTCTATTTGAAGTAGAAATGAGAAATTCTATGTGAATTAGCACCTAGATATTTTTTATGAATCATCACCTAGAGATTCTATGTGAATATGTACTGAGCGATTCTAGGTGAATCAGCACTGAGAAATTCTATGTGAATTAACACATAGCGATTCTGTGGGAATCAGGACCGAGCAATTCTGTGTGAATCAGAACCCAGCTATTCTATGTGAATCAGCTGTAGTGCCTATTTATAGAATGTGATGATCTATATTTATGACTAATATTTTGTAATTATGTACATAATTTATACCTGGTTTGGTCGGTGTATATTTCAAGGTGATTTGTGATTGAGATCATTCTTTTCAAATTCCTCTATGTAATTCTGGGAGACATTCAGGGGTCTCAGGGTCCCTATTGAGAATTTTTATACTCACGCCTGCACAGGTTTCACCTGAACCATGTATTGTCTTCTGCAGACAACAGGCACCCTTGACTAAGACTCGGGGAGTTAGGGCCTGAGAGTGGACGGTGGTAATGGTTGAAGTGGAGAGCTATGGAGATGATGTATACCTACCCTTCAGGTTGGATCCTTAGTGGGTGATCATAGGATCTTTTTTCTGTTTCCAGTTTTTGTTGTACCCTTTTCTTTAGAGATTATATTTTGTGCCCCTTTACATTCAGTATCCACATTTACTACTAAAGTTTTTAATCTGTGGAAGCATCTGGTTGTGTTCTCAGACTATGTATTTATACATGTTTTGAGGTAATGCCTTCCCATTTTTTGGATAAGCCTTTCCAGTGCTAGTATTTAACCAATGGCATATCGAAGGAGGGAATGGGGTAGTCAGGTCATGGGCCTCAGGGGATGGTTTGTGACAATGTAGTAGCAGAGAAGTCAGTACTACCTACGAACTAGGATTCTGATCTTTCCAATGGAGCAATAGTATTAAGTATTTTGAGAAGGGTTTTCCATATAGGTATTCCAATGTTGGTGTGGTGGCTGACGTATCCATGGAACATGACCCTGAATACTGATTTTTGACTCAGTGCACAAAAACATTTATTGCTGATGTTTTGAAAATATTTTTACTTTGATATCTTTTGACATATCCCACCGAGCGATAAGGCTTCAGTGCATGGCCCTCTTACTATGTTGGAACCTTCATGTGGTGTACCTAGATCACCATCACCAGTTGGGTGGTAGTTTCCACTAGCCCCACTGGTGGACAGTGAATGCCGACCGAGTGCGATGAACAAGTTCTAGTGGAAGAGGCCTCTGAGTTGTCGAGGTGAGACAGATACCAAGGTAGATGAGGACTGGATGGAAGTTGTGGAATGGGGTTTTCGCCTAGTTGGAACACTAGGGAGAAGATGGTGATCATAGATTCTATTCATTTCTTGGGATTGACATGAAAATGGTGGAGTCTGAAGCTCTAGACACAGGAGGGGGAAACACATTCCGGGATGTACTTTGAGTGTCTCTTCATAGTGTAGTTAGTTCCAGTGACACTACACTCTGTGTGTATCCATGATCTTCTGCACTTACAGTAGGGCAACCGTTCAGTGACCTAGTACATGGTGAGATTCACTGAACTCTCGTACTACTCATACGATATGGTATGAGACCCATTCTTCAGGTCCTGGACCTTTGAGCAGGGTCTCTAGTAAGAGATCAGAGGGACGATGATATCACTGAATATCCGAATGTAGGCTGGAGTCCTCGAACAAGCCTTATTGATGGAGATCTTCATAGATGAGTAGACACAAATAGTAAGAGACTCCACTGGACAATAGGTAGCCGAGTCTTCTGCATGAGGCAATAGGCAGATGACCCAGAGGTCCAAGTAGACCAAACCTTATGGACGGATACCACATGATGTAGGGTCGTTGGTGTGGAGCTCGTGAGGTGTAGGGGGTCAGCAGGGAAGAATCATGTGCTTCACGTGTGGCGGCCATGGCCACATGGCTTTCAACTACCCGACCCACCATACCATTAATATATAAATGATCGAAGAACCACCGAGGTAGTGGTTGAGGTTCGAGCGAGGAGGTCCGCAGTGTGGCAGACATGGAAGAGGAGCTAGTTGTGCAGTAGGAGGTGGTCGATAGTTCGGTTTTCTATGACCACCACCCAAAGGTGGTCAACCCTGACCATAGGGAGCATGTCGACATGGGGGAGCTCAGCTATAGGCAGTAGAGGCCTACAACCACATCGCTTCAAATATGGTTACAGGTACAATCTATGTCTATTCCAGCCTTTCGGTAGTACTTATAGACACTGGTTCTAGTCACTCTTTTATTTCAATTACACTAGTTCAGAGTTCATAGATTCTGATGGAGTCGTTGGATCAATCTTTGTGATTAGAGACTCTTATAGGAGAAGATTCTATGATTACACTCTACTAAAAACTATGTGAGCTCACTCTAGGAGGTGATAGATTCATATGGGATCTTCTAGTTGAAGCATTGAGGCCTTACTACGTCATCTTGGGGTTTTCCTTTCTATCTACAGTCCATGCTCAGATTGACTATTTTAGGTGTGAAGTATGGAGTGTTTGCAAGGATGAGATTAGTTTTACCTTCACTGATGAGATGAAATACTTTTCATCACATGATGGACTATCTCAGAGGCTGGTGAAGTCGTTTACTCACCAGTTGGATAGCCTCACCCTTAAAGAAGTTGACGTGAGGAGTTTGGGTTATCCTTTATCAGTGGGATATTACGTTTATTTCTTCGCTGATGATATTCTGGTACTACCACCTTGTATGTAGGTAGACTTTCACATCAACATGTACACTAGGATGACATCGATATCTACACCATTATATCAGATTGCTCTCATGGAGCCTTGTGAGCTGACGGTATAGTTGGAGAACTTGCAGAGAAAGGGGATTGTAAGGCCTAATGTGTGTCCATTGGCATCCATGATCCCATTCTATAAGATGGAAGATGGGATTTTGAGGCTTTGTGTGGACTATCAGTGATTGAACAATGTGACCTTCAAGAATATGTATCATTTTCCATGGATTAGTGATCTCTTCGACCTGATGATGGGAGATCATTGGTTTTCGTAGTTATTCCTCATATCAGGCTTTCACCAACACATGGTACAGGATGAGGACATACTAATGATTGAATTCAGATTTTATTATGTCCATTATGAGTTCTTGGTGATGCCTTTTGGGGTGACCAACACTCCAACAGTGTTCATGGGCCTCATGAAAAGGATCTTTCAGCCATTCCACGATCGCTTTCCGGTGGTGATCGTTGATGAGATCTTGATATACTCAATGTTGGGGGAGGAGAAGGCCAGGAAACTACAGATAGTTCTGGATACACTCTGAGAGCACCATATTTATGGTAATATCTCGAAGTTCTAGTTATGGATATAGGAAATCCACTTCATGGGGCATGTTATCTCAGAGGTTGGAGTTGCAGTGGATCCAAAAAAGATAGAGGCAATACTTGCTTGGGGGCCACCCAGAAGTGTGACCGAGGTGTGGAGTATCCTGTGATTGTTTAGGTACTACCAAAAATTTATAAAAAACTCCTACTGGGTAGAGGAACCATTTTTAGCCTTGATAAAGAAGGGAATACTTTCTTGTCGACAAGAAGTGCCAATAGCATTTTCAAGAGTAGAGGAAGAGGCTGACGAGTGCCCCCATCTTAAGGCTAGCAGAAGAGGGTGTTGGGTTTGTAGGCTACAGGGATGCATCAAGGACCAGATTAGGTCATCTCATGATTCAAGAGCGATTAGTGATAACCTAAGACTAACGATTGTTGAGACAACATGAGCAGAAGTATGCTACCAATGACCATGAGTTAGCAGTAGTGGTCTTTGTGCTGAAGATGGGGTGACACTACATGATGGGTGAGCAGTTTACAATTTAGTCTGATCACAAGAGTCTTAGGTATATATTCTCATAGAAGTACCGGAACTTGAGATAGTGACAATGGATATACTTCCTCTAGGACTATGACTTTGATATAGTTTATACTTCTGGGAAGGGGAATGTAATAGAAGATGCACTCAGTAGTAGGTATGGTGTACAGGTGTTGAGTGAGGGGACATAGCAGATCACCACATTATAGATATCCTTCATGCATAGAGATTGATAATCTTACCTGTAGTATATGAATGTCACTCCCCCACTTCTATAGTGATCTAGGGAGGCGCAGCTTGGGGACATTCACCGTGAGGCCCGACGTGGTCAGTTATCCTCTGGACAGGATCTGAATGGGTTTTTTGACGGTGGGGAGCACGTCGTTCTCATTAGAGGACGCACCATGGTACCAGTGACTCTATAAGATGAGGTGTTGAGGGTGTTCAAAGAAACCTATTTAGCAGTACAACCTGGAGGGGTGAAGATATACCCAGACCTCTGGCTTAATTACTGGTGACTAGTGATAAAGAAAGTAGTTGAAGAGTTTGTATCTGGATGCCTTACTTGTGAGTAAGTAAAGGCTATGCATCAGGTACCAGTAGGCATAGCTCAATTGCTTATGGTGCCGAAGAGGAAGTGGGATGGTATCTACATGGACTTCGTGATAGGGATACCTTGTTCATCCAAGGTCCATGATTCCATCTAGGTGATTATTGACTGACTCACCAAGTTGGCACACTTCCTACCCATCTGAGAGTAGGGATCAGTAGAGGGTATATGATGCCTCTACATTTAAGATATTGTGAAATTCATGGGGTGCCATCGATGAAACTCTCTGATTGGGACACACATTTGACCTTCTGCATGTGGAAAGGATTGTAGGAGGCGTTTGGGACTCAGCTAAGCTTGAGAACCTCTATTCACCCTCAGACAGATGTTCAGACGGTCCGAACCATATAGAAACTCGATGACATGTTCCATGGTTGTGTCTTCGATATAGGTCATAGTTGGGATGACTACCGACAACTGGTGGTGTTTTCATACTACAACAGTTATCACTCCACCATCGGAACGGCTCCATTGGAGGCCTTGTATGGACAACCATGAATATCACCTCATTGCTGGACAGACCCAAGGGAGTCAGTACTTATGGGTCCAGAGTTGGTGCAGGAAACCATAGAGATGGTCTAGATCATCCAAGATCGGATGAAGATTGCATAATGCTGGAATAAGTGTTATGCCGACAGGAGACAGAGACCCTTGGAGCTTGAGGAAGGAGACCATGTCTTCTTACGGGTCTCACCCCAATGAGGATTGTAGTGGTTTGGTTGGGGTGGCATGTTATCCCATATGTTCTTTGGACCCTTCCATATCCTTAGCAGAGTAGGGGTGGTGTCATACCATCTAGATCTTCCCACTTTGATGCATTGGGTTCATAATGTATTATATATACCGCAACGTAGGAGATACATGCAAGATCCATCACACGTTATCGACTGGGGAGATCTGGAAATCGATGATGGGGTGACATTTGTAGAGTTCTAGGTGGAGATAAAAGATCAACATGAGCGGATCATTCATGGGAGGATGATTCCTATAGTGCGATCTTGATGGTAGCATGGGATCCTCCAGGAGAGAACATAGGATCGGAAGGCTCATATGCATTCTCAGTACCCTGATTTATTCTCCTAGATTTGTTGTGGCTCTTGGGGAAACAATCCATACGGTGGGGAGAATGTAATGACCTAAAAATTTCATAATTTTTTTTAAATTATTTTCTATTATTATGATTATGAAAAAATTGATAGAGCTATATTCCGAGGAACAGTGTGCCCGGAATAAATTTTTTATATTTTTTTTATTTTTGTTTAGTAAAGGTGTGTGGTGAAATTTTATAACTTTTAAACCAATAATCAAAATTTAAATATGAAGTCTCCATTGATTCTACCGCACCATCATTCTCTTAAGAGAAGGTTCACTTCAACCACAGTAGGTAGGGTGAAAACGATAAATTTTTGTCTTTAAAAAATAATAATAAAATAACTTAGCAAAGTTATTATATTTCTTTTATCTAACGGTTGATCATCGGTGGTGGAACCGATGACATGTAGAGATATTAAATGGATTGACCCTTCTGATTTGAAATGTCAATGTTGCTACTTTATATTTTGTTCTTAAATGATCCACATTAATGTTGTGAAACTAGGTCGAATACCTATCTATTTAATGTAATATTGTGTGTGGGACTTTTTCACCACAATGAAGATCCTTTGGAAAAGAATTGCAACTCCTTCCACAGACGAAGAACGGAGGATTTGACAATGCCCATTGTGGAATTGATTCAGAGGTCGACGGATGACGAATGTCAACGCACACGGACCCTCTCATTTGTATGTAATACCATCGAACGTGGAAGCACCACTGTCCACAATGGTCACCGACGACCTTTGAGGTAGGAGTTTATTTTATTGTTGTTCTCCATGATGAATTAATGTTTCTCTAATTTTTTTTATGTTAAAGCGGATGGAACGTGACAAATTAAAAAGCCCTAGACCCTCCACCTCGTCGTTTATGTCACGTTCTTTGGGGATAAAACTTCCAACTCATCAGAATCTCAAATCCGAGAGCCGCGAAGTGACGACGACATCCCAAGAGGCCCAAACGCACAAGAGTAATGAAACAATATCCACCAAAGCTCACTTGGTTTCATGTGGAAGATCCACCAGTGTTGAACATGCCACTGGTGCCAGTGGAAATGGTGGCGGCCAGCACTCACCATCCGCGGAAGCGGGAATCTCAATTCGGTTCCATGGTGGGCCTGAAGGGGAAATCGACAACCGGTCGGTCACATAGGTGAGGTGGCGCACTATTTCACATAGCAGTGAAGGGGGAGAGACATTAAAGTAATAGAAGTAGGGGAAACCACATTCCCACTGGTCACATGGACAACATGGTAGTGCCACATGGTACTATTAATTAAAGAGTCGAATGACTCTTCTTGATCTATTCAGGGAGTTGGACGACCACCAGATTGGTAAACCACGCTAGAGCATTGGGATGCATCAGCCAGTGGGTCGGGCCAGTCTAAAACTCTACGGGTTGTGCCCGCCACGGCCCAGCCTAATCGTGCTAGCCCAGGCTAGTTCGGGTGGGGTAGAGGAAGACCCGGACTAGGTCGGACCAGACTCGAACACCTGTCGATCCCATATACGTTTAAACGACTATATCATGTGAATGAGAGGTTTGTTAGATGAACCGTCTATAAATATGGGATCCGTGGAGTGAGATGTTCGTTTTGAAATAATCCACGTGAGTTTTAGTGAAATTTAGAGTATGTCTCGGTTGGATTAACTCCGAATTCAACCGGGTCATAGGCACTAAAATTCCAATAACTTACAGACCTAGTGTCTGGTTGACGCGATGGCGATTGTGTTGTGACCCGTATGTGTGACAGAACATTGGGTAGCATCATTTTGGGACATCGTGCCCATTGAAATATTACCAAAGTCTTATGGAATATTTTCTACCAGAATCATGTGTTCTATGACCTAGAATTCTATGACTGGATGAGACGTGAAGAATGAAGAGTGATTCTTTGTGAAACAACACCTATCGATTCTATGTGAACTATAACCTAGTGATTATATGTGTATCCTCAACTAGATATTTTGTTTGAATCAGCACCTAGAAATTCTATGTAGATCATTACCCAGTGATTATGTGTGAATCATAACCCATGGATTCATTGTGAATCAGCACCCAACGATCAAGTGTGAATTAACATCATTACCTATTGACAGAATGAGATGATCTTGCTTTATAACTAATCATATGTACTTATGTATTTATGCTATACCTGTTTTGAGTTGTGTCTATTTCATTTTGATTTGTGATTGAGATCATGCTTCGGTTATTCCTCTGTGGAATTTCAAGAGACCATTGGTGGTCTCGGGGTCCCTATTGAGTATTGTTATACTCACCCCTGCACGGGCTTCACCCACACCTTGTTGTGTCTTGTGCAGGTGATGGGTAGCCATGACATTGACTCAGGGAGCTTAGTCATGATTGTGGATTATAGTGATGGTTTATGTAGAGATCTGTGGAGATGAGTTGTACATACCCTTCATGTAGGATCCTTGGTGGACAATCGCATGAGCTATTTTCTGTTTCTAGTTGTAGTTATACCTTTTTCATTTGGGCTTATATTCTTGCCCCATTGAATTTTTGTATAAACATTTAATACTATAGTTTTTTCTTCGTGGTTTCATCTGGATTTGTTCTCAGACTATGTGTTTATACAGGATTTAAGGAAATGCCTTCCCGTTATAAGGATACGCCTTTTGGTGCTAGTCGCCAAACTCTGGCCTATGTAATGCGGTCTTTAGGTTGTTATAGCACGGGCCCTGAGGGATTTGAAGTGACATATAATTCACCTACATTACATATAATGGAATTTTATTATGTAATGGAATAATCCATCATCAATTCCCTTCTCTCCCCTTTATTCAATAGTTGAAAACGTCTTCTGTGCGGTGTTGTTTCATCCCCTTTAAGTGTGAAATGTTTTCATTTTCTTTAACCTTCTTCAAGACTATCCATGAAACCAATTTAATGGTTAAAAAAAATTTCAAACATTTATTCTAACCATTTTTATGTTCCAGATATAACAAATTAATGTAATACTAAATTATAAAACAAAATTAGTTCATTATGATCAATATTCGTCGTAATAATCTAAATGATTATCACTAAATGACATATTCAATGATTAATCCTCAAACAATATAACCATATGATATATATAACCATTTACACTCCTTTATTTTAATCAACAACATATAATTATAATTCCTGATAATTATACTCATTTTATATGAACTCTATTACTTATAAACAAGCGAATCGATCACAAGAATCCAGAAAATGAACATTGTTGACTGATAAAATTAAACTCTATAAGCCATATATAAGGACATAAATGAACTTAATAAAACAATAATTAATCAAATAAATTTATATAATTTTATAAATTCACTTATTAATGGATTTAATTTTATTATTCCTGACATTAAGGTCAGGTCCACATCACATTCGGACATAAGGTAAGGGATTCAATCAGAACCATCATTTTTTCTTCAGGCTATTCTTTAACTACCTTTCCCCCGATGTAAGGATTATTTATTTTTGTGTGATTGTTCTATATTCTATTTATATGTTTAAAAATTATATATTTATATCAGTGCATCATTATTTTATGGGAAACACATTTTTTAAAAGGTTCTCTTCTCAATTTATCCCGATAAGAAAACATGATTAAAGGAAACATTCCGATTTCGTGACTTTTTTCAAGTACCATAAATAATCTATTTTAAGAATAAATTATTTTTAAAAATTCAATTATTTTTTCAGGAAAAACTATATTTTTTCATTTCTGGTTTTTACAAATAATTCAAACAAATAGGAATTACTTTTCAAAATAAACTATTCTTTTCAAAGTATAAGGGGTGCCTCTCAGGAAAATATCAATGATTTTATTATTGTATTGAAATTTATTTCAACACCACAATTAAATTTTATGATTTATTATCATTTATATATTAAATTTAGCATCCATTCTCTTTCATTATATGGTTTAGGAAGATTTTTATTGTGGATGTTCTATCTTGATACCATTAACTATACTACTCTGAATGGTTAGTGATAATGTTTATATATTTGAGAGAGTTATTTATATTACCAATGTATATGTTATTTATATTTAACCCCATTTATATTAGTAATGAATAAGACTTGGTAAGTGATAGTTAGGGCCTTTTATAGCCCCTTGATGCATCAGTTAGTCTCATAAGAGAAATTAAACTTTGTTTTTACCAATTATGTATGTTGTATTGGTTGAGGCATTAACAGAATGTTTATGATGTCCAACATTATGAATTCCTTCATTATAAAATTAGAAATTTATATTCCTTGGGATTATTCATCCATTAAAAGATCTATGGTTATGTTTTATTATGGAATTATGCAATCATTTTTTATTCTAGACATTTTATACTTAAGATTATGTTTTAATTGCATTTTTTTAGTTATTCACTATTCCCTATTGTTTATTATTATGATAGTTTTTTCTTTATTTCAAACCCTTACTGAGAAAATAAGATCACTATACCACACTAAGACTTTATGGGATATATTATTTTTAATTTCATCAATGTCTGGTGTTGTACACAACAACAAGATTAGATTTCATTATACAAAACATCATATTAGCTTGCAGAATACCCAACACTGTTTTTGCCCTGTGATACACAACATTTGAAGATATTTTTATAGAATTAATTTCATGCAAGAAAAATTATAAATAATAACTAAATATTATAGCATAGTCATTATAATGGTGGTTATGGATAATATTAACTTCCATATACGAATCTATTAAAATGAAAATAGGAAAGTCAATAAAATAATAAAATCACACTTTTTTGATTTTATTACTGCAATATATACAATATATTAAATTTATTGTTTTAAATTCATCTTATTTGATATCTAGAAATGATAACAAAACAAATTCAATATTCAGATAAAAGATGTATATTTCAAAAAAAATAATTTTAGTGCCTTTTGATGGAAAAACCTTTTTAAATCCAATTTTTAACAATTTTATAAGATATTTTTGGAATATTAAACTTCTTATTTTCAATTAGGAAACAAAATTTAACTTAGATAAAATTTTGGTATTTTTTCGACGAAATTCATATTTTAATGAATACTGAAAAAACCACCTTTTAATTAAAAACATCCATTTCATCTAATTTAATAATATTGATAGATTATCTTTTAAATTTGTTTTAAAGTGTAATTGGAATATGTTTTGATCTTTTAATCCAATTTTGTTCATTAGAAGAAATTTCATATTTAAATTGGACATATACACATGTGAATCTTTTTATAGTTATAACTTCTTAAAAACCAATATTATGGTTTGGACAATGATAATTAATTTTACATTAATTATTGAAATCTCTATGTATTGAATTTAGAAACATTTATTTCATATTTGGAATAAAAATTTCCAAATTATGTTTATATGTACCTTTTAATTTTTGATATTATGAAATGTAACTTTAGTAGACATTTTATTTACCACTGTTCTAGGGTAAATAAGATAAATAAGGGTAAAAATAATATTACAATAATTTAAAAACTACCCAAACAGGTGTATTATTTTTATTGAATGAGTCATGAGCGACCAAAACAATTATTAGTAAGAACCATTTTCATTTGGGATCTTCTTGTGTGTGAAAATGAAATGTTATAATAATTAATTTAAAGAAAAGGGAAATATAACATAAATGTGTATCTTTTTACCAAAACAATTTTTTGTGGGGTCATATATTTTATATCTTTCAATAAAAATAGTAATTATAAAGAATAAAATTATTTCCTACATTATTTTATTTTATTTATAGTTTATAAACATTAAATAAATAAATTTATTTATGACACTACGATGATGTTGTGATTACCTTATTAGTGTTATTTTGAAATTAATGATATTATAAATATGAAAATAAATGTAATCTGAACACATTTATTCCATAGGCTAAATCCAAGTATGATTATGTCATGTTATATTTGATTTAATGTAGTTTTTAACCAACAATGTTGTTACAACTTTAACAAAAATGAATTACTAAAAAGTGTCAAAATTTTCATAAATATATTTTAAAACAAATACTCTTTTATTAAATAATTTAATATTAATTAAAATATAATATTAAGAAAAATAATATATATAATTTTAAAATTTTAATTAATTATCCGAATTTGGTTATCTTGTAATTTTAAAGTAACTATAATTACATTATATTGTATAAATACAAGAAGACATGGTAAGATTTAATTTATTTAAAAAGTGTTAAATATTAAAGATAAAATTAGATTAGTGGACAAAACATGTCTAAATACTAACGGATTTTAGAAATGATACAAATACTCATCTTATCATCGAAATATATCACATTTCAGATTTTATAATTCTATAATAAACTTATAATAAAATAATATTTCTAGAGTTTCCTTATGTGTCCCTCCACCCTCTCATAAAAGGCCACCACATCTAACCACTTACTCACACCTATAAATCCTCATTACATGCCCAAATTATTCTTAAATTCACTCCCCAAATCCCTCACATACTCATTGAGTCCACAATTTGGGTAGAAATCCAACCTAAGGATACCTTTTGTGAAAATAAAAGAATATACTAAATAAAAGGTAATTGTATATTCACGTATTTCATACTTATTTTATTCTTAAAATTCATCTTCTTATGTTATTTAAATAATAAATTATTAATAATAAAATATATTAAAAATTATGAGATGGTATTATAACTATGGTACAACCTTATGCCTTCGTTTATCCATCCTACGAATAACAATATCAATATGTGTGCATGTGTGCATACGACTTACCATCTCCACTCCATGGTGTAATTTGTTATTCAATAACAGATAATTTGGATGTGAATAATGATGAGTATAATAGATTTCAAAAATTTATTTTACACAGTAATTATTATTTATAATTAATATACCATCCAATTCCATACCATTTACCCATAAATTGAATGATATTGTTGCTCGTGCGTATGTACACCCTACCACCTCCACAATGCGATGTCATACATTCTATATGATATACATTTGACCAAAAGTATATACATGAATTTAATAAATAATATGATATATATTATAATAATATAATTTTTTAATTGATATAACTATAACATATGAAGTGGAACATGAACATAACGGAAAAAACATGCATAAGAACATAAAGCATTTAATATCTAAATAATGGATGATAATTAAATGTTACTAAAAAATGAATGATAATATTATCATAAAAGATATCATAAAGTATTCTATGAATCTGTAATAAGTCATTATCATTATTAAAATAATTATACATGATATTTGAATACATATGAAGTATTTTGGACACATGGTAAGAGATTATTTTGCAATCTCATTATTACCTGAGATTGTTTATTCGTATGAATTTATTGGTGTATATATATCATTCACACCCATGTTTCCTAAATATATAATATTATTTCAATTTTTATACAATTATTTAAATCTAATTTTACCCATTTGTAAATTATAATTAAACTTTATCAAATGAATTATTCATCTATTTTCTATATGATGTACTCTTTGACTTTTTCGGCATGAGTATGAGAAGAATTTTTTTAACGTTTACGACAATAATGTGTTTTACTTCTTCATAACACCTTATTTCCATGAATCATACTATAAATTATTTCTAGTTTATTTTCAAATAAATTCATTTCTTTTAAAATTTAATGACATTTTTAGAAAATAAAATGTTTTTTAATAAGAAAGGATATTATCTTCATGAATTATGTTAAAGTGTTTTATCAAAATTATTTTTCATCTAAGATGACAATATTTTAATAGGGTTATGCTTATATCCCTATTATTACTATTATTTTATTGTTTTAATGATGAAATAATATTTTATATGGATTATGTTATGCTGGAATGATGTTTAAGATACCCATTTTATTTCATGAGTAATTCTTTGCTTAATGATATATGTTTCTATGGCACAAGTAAGAATGATTTCATTATGAGATGGGTGGGAACTATATCTACCTATAATTAATTAGGTATTGATTTATATCTCATGATATATACATGACTAGAATGATAAGTAAAACTGATTCAGTAATACAGTGCTGGAATACCCAGTAAATCTGGTTTAGTAATACACGGTTAGAATGTCCAATAAACCCAGTTCAGTAATGGAATTTTTCCACAATGATAGTCTTTTCAACAATTCTTTGGATACTATAGAAATAATATTATATGCATATTTTTTTTCTATAATTCAATGTTTTATGCCAATTCTATTTTATAATTGATAATGTTCCATTATCATCTATGACTTCTATAATATGACGATTTATTTTATGACTCAAGATTTTTATATAATCTTTTTGTTCATGTTTTTATATTCCTAGGTTTATGGTTTGTTTTATGTTCTCCATGTTTACCCTTAAATAGAATTTGAGATCATCCATTTTATGTATTCTTTCCCCTAGAATATAAACGTATGATTTACGTAGGAATAAAAAATGGGAAAATCTTTATCTGATATGTAGAAGAACTATCACAATGTTAGATGATTATGAATAAATTTTACAATGACAGTAAAAAAATATGGTCTTTTGGAGAATATTCATGTAATGTATTATGTATTCTAAAAAAGTTATGTAATGACTATGTACATCAATTTTGGGTTGTAAAAGTTGATATCAGAACGAAGGTTTAGTTAAAAATTGGAAACATAGATGCGAAAACATTAGTGATATCCCTATAGTTATTTCTAAGGTATGTTTGGGGATGTTTTTAAGGGTGTGTCTAAATATATGTTACAGTACTAGAAATATGGTAATGATCGTGAATAACCTAGGAATAAACCTAATAATTTTTCGATTGAAATTACTCCCCTTTTATTATATTGCTTTCATAATAGTATTTTTTCCTCTCACAATATTTCTTTTGGGTTTCAGACAATGGCAAGAACCTAAAGAAAATGTGTTAATGATCAATGCACTAATATATGTAATGATTTTCCTCTTGATAAAATAATTGTTATGGGAGATGGAATGAAAAATAGTATTCCAATATTTACAATAGCTATGAATCATTCTAGACTTTCAAATGAGTAGAGAAGGGAATAATATTCCCTTGAGCCCTTCATGAGGAATCATCAACCTTCTTTCAGTGGGTCTTCTGATCCACTTGTTGCAGATCAATGGATCAATACCATTGTAAATATAATATTCGTCCTTCAATATTTAGAATATGAATAGTTCATTATGGATATTTATCATTTAGAAGGATAATAAGTCTAGTGATTGACTCTAATCAGGAATAGAAGGTTGCAAGATGAAAATTTATCCATGGAAGTGGGCGAGTCCAATAAATTATTTTTCAATAATTAAATTCCTCATACTCTTCAAGAAAATGGAAAATGAGTTATTTAATATTACAAAAAGGAATGATGAATCTATTGGTACATATGACGCAAATTTTACAAGACATTCAATGTAAGACTATGGCTTTACCATTCATCCTAAAAGTAATGTTGGTCGATTCTTTAGTTTCTTAAAACTAAGTATTCAATGGTCATTACAAATAAATGACATTAGTAGCTATAAAGATATTGTGCTTTGTGATATCAAGGTATAAATGGACGTTGGTGTTACATATCAATCTAATGGTTTTGATAAGAAATTAAATATAGAGTTCAAGGGAAAATATCAAAACAATGGTTAAAATAAGATGAATGTTTCCTTATGCTCAAAGCATTGAAATAAGCATGGTTTATATTTAATTAATTGAACTAAAAAATTTATTAACTGTGGTAAATATGGAAAGTGAGTAGTTGAGTGTCAAAGTAATGGGAAACATTTTTATAATTATGTGAATAGAGAAAATAATATAGAAAACGCAGCACCCACTCTTCAATGCAACAAGTTCAATGAAATGAGTGAATTTTAAAAACCATTTCCCTAATCTAAGGGTTTCATATGATTATCGATGTCAACAAACTATTAAGGCCAAACACAAAGTCAAATCACATGAGATTACTCTTGGAAATGTTGGGTATGAAAAAATAGTTGTGGATTGATTAATTGTTTTTTTAATGGGATTCCAAAATAGTGTTATAGAATCTCTTTTATTGTATAATAGAATGTTTTAATATCTATGTATTGGTCCATTGGGGTTTTTCATAAGTATATGGTATCAATTAACATGAAAAGTTATTTAAATATTTTTTCATAGCATGTGATATTCACGTAATGAATGTATAAGGAGATAAGGATATGTTTTCTTGTATTAATGACCTCAGGATAGATATATGTACAAAATGATATAATATTTTGAGTATATAGAAATTTCGGTATTTTTGGTGTCTCGAATATGTTAATTTAAACAGAATGAATATTTTTACTGAGGTGTTATGTAATTCATGTTATTATAATGTTTTAAGATATTGCATGATTAATATAGTCACATTATTGTAATGTGACAACCAATAACTACCTTATGATATATGAGTGATAAATTCTATGTTTAATTAGTTCAACAATTTCTAATTTTAAATATTTTTAGTATTGGAGATGATATTAATGTTATCCATTTTTAGATAAAATAAATTATATTCTAGTTGACATTTGTTAGAATAATGTATTATCCCACTATAGGTGAACTTATGCATATTTTCTAACCTATTATATCCTTTTTGTCAAGATAGATGTAATGACATATCATTCTATTGCATTATCTTCTAACACATCAATAATGAAAAATTCAACTTTATTTAATTAAATAAGAGATGAATTGGAAATTGTTCAAGTCATGAAAAACGATGAGATTGTACCAAAATAAAGTAATTATTTATTCTAATTCTAAATTATTCAACTTTAAGAAAATGATCTTGAAAAAAAATGTTATCTTAGTACCTTCTAACCCTATGAATCTAGTGTTCCCTAAAATCAATGTAGATTTGTGGCTTTTTAGTTGTTAACTACCTCCAGACCATGTTCTCTATCATTATCCATCAAAACGTGATGGTTATTTGTTTCCTATATGTCTATGTTTTTATTTCCCACCTATTTTATCCTATGGGTAACCCTTTAGAATAGTTACTTTGGGTAAACGTTACATTTCTAGATTTCCATTTTAAAATGAAGTTTTAGTATTTCTTAATACGATATGGGGTTCTTTGAAAGAAACTTTAAATATAGTGAAACTTTTATAACACTGAACAATTTCGAGACAAAAATTCATTTTAAGGGGGGTATAACATAACACCAACATATTTTTTGAGATAGATTACTTTTAATTTCATTGATGTCTTATGTTGTACACTACACCATGATTATCATGCACTATACGCAACACTGTATTAGATTTCAATAAACGTAACACGATTCATGGCTTGTGATACGCACAATTACATTTTATTTTGATACAATTTATTTCATGCAATATTTATTATTAATGATTACTAAATATTATAACCTAGTCATTATAATGGTGAGTATGAATAGTATGAACTTCCTTCTAAAAAACAATTTATATGAAAATATGTGAGTCTACAAAATAATAAAATTTATCTTTATGAATTACATCACTGAATTATATATGATATATATAAAATTTAATGTTTTAAATTTATATTATTGTTTTTTGGATTTGATATAATATCAAATTCAATTTTTTATTTAAAATAAGATTTTTTTTAAAAAAAATTATTTTTACGACATTTGGATGGAAAACCCATTTTAAATATAGTTTCTAAAACATTATAAGATATATTTGATATAATAAACTTCATCTTTTTAAGTAGGACATAAAAAAATACCTTGGTTGAAATTTTGGTATTTTTTGATGAAATTCATATTTAAATGCATAATAAAAAATATTGCATTTTAATTCAGAACTGCATTTTCATTTAATTTATTTATATAGTTAGATTATCTTTTTAATAATTTTTAAAGTTTAATTGGACTATTTTTCTATCATTTAACTCAATTTTGGTCATTGGATTTAATTTTACATTTTAATTGGCCATAAACACATGTTGGTCATTTGATTGTTTTTACATCTTAAAAGCCTCCTTTATGGATTTGACAAGAGGAATAAATATTAAACTAATTAATGAAAATTAATTATTTTTAATTTGAGAAAATGGATTCCATTTTTGGAATCAAAAGATCCAAAATATTTAAATATGCACCTTTTAGTTTTGTACATTATAAATAGTAACTTCTGTAATTATTTTATTTATCATGGTTAAAAGGTAAATTATGTATATTATGGTAAACAAAATATTATAATAATATAAAAAAATTCTTAAACGTGTCCTAATCATATTTTATGATTCATGAGTGACCAAAACAATCCTTATGACAATCCTTTTTCATTTGGTAGCCACTTGGATATGAAAATGACATGTTATAATAATTAATTTAATGTAAATCGAAATATAACATAAACACGTATCATTTTAGCAAAACAATTTTTAGGTGGGGTTATATAATTGATTTATTTGACTATAAATAATAATTAGAAAGAAAAAAATATTTCATATATCATTGTGTAATATTTATAATTATTATAAATTCAATATATAATTTTATTTATGATACAATTATGATGAAATGATTTCATTAATAAGGAAAGATTCAAATAAATGATATTATAAATATTAAACTAAATTGAATTTGGAAATTTTGATTCCATACATTAATATTTTAGATTATTATAAAATTTTATATTTAATTTAATGTAGTTTTTTTTGAATCAGTCAGGTCATTATAGTGTTAACAAAATAAATTACTAAATAGAGTCAAATTGTAATATATATGTTTTTAAAACAAATAATATTTTATTAAATGATATAATTGTCATTTAAAATAATATTCCACCAACTGAATTAGATAATATTAAAAATTTCATTAATGATCCACTTTACATTCTATTGGCATTTTATGGTACCTATATTGAACATATAGTTTACAAATACAAGATTACATTTTAAAAATTAATTTATTTAGCTATGGGTTAAAGCCAAAATATAAGGTTAACTTTGTGTCATAAAATTTTCTATAATATATTGGTTGGGAGGTTTAGACCTATACTAATATTATCCTTTAAATATATCAATTTTGGGATATTATAATTTTAAAATCAATTTATAATAAAATAATATTTCAAGACATTCTTAAAGTTCTCTTCCTCCCTCTTATAAAAGACCACCACATCTACCCACACACTCACACCTCTAAATTACCTTGAATCACATATATTCTACTCAAATAATATTCCAAAATCCTACTATCCTCCCAGACTCCACACTTTTGGCATGCATCCATCATAAGGAGACATTTTGTGCAAATCAAAAGGAGATACTTGAAAAAGAGGTACTTATTTTATAAAATCTCTAAAAATTATTTTCTTAATCTAATTCATCATCGTAATCTTTTTCATAATAAATAAATAAATCTTGTATCTTATAAATGCTGATATCTTATTAAAATTATGGTAAAAAAATAAATATCCTTTTATCCATCTTACGAATAATAGTGTCATCATGTGTGTGTGTGTACGACTTACCGTGTCCACATTGTGTTGTAATTTATTATTCAACAATAATTAATTTTGATTAGTATAGAGATGAGTATAAATGATTTAAATAATTAATATAGAATGATAATTATTCTTTATAATTAATATAACATGAAATTCCATACCGTTTAACCATTAAATAAATGATATCTTCTCTTGTGTGTACGTATAACCTATCATCCCCACAATGTGATGCAGTTAATTCTATAAAATATTAATTAAACCATGATTATATACCTAGATTGAATGAATAAATATGAATTATATTATACTAATATCATTCTGTAAATGATATAACTATAACCTAAGAAGTGAATCATGAACTTGTGTGACAAAACATGCATAAGAACATAAAGAAGTTAATATACACATAAAGGGTGACAATGAAGTGTCACTAACAAATGAATGTTAATATCATCATATATAATATCTTAAAAATGAATATGATTTTCTAATAAGTCAATATAATTATTTAAATCATTATACATGAGTTTTAGGAACATATGATTCATATCATACCTAAGGTATGGGATAATTTTGTAATCTCATTATTATTCAAGATTGTATATTCATAAGTATCTGCTAGGGTATATTTATCATTCATGTCCATGTTTCATAAATATATAATATTATTTCTATTATTATACACTTTTTTAAATTGGTTTTTTCCCATTGGTAAATTATTATTAACCTTAATCGAAGTAACCTTTCATTCATTTTCAATACTATGTACCTTTTGACATTTTTGGTATGAGTATGAGAAGAATGTTTTTTAACTTATTTGAAATGAAGATTTTTTAAAAATTCATAATGCCTTATTTCCATGAATCCTCATCTACAAGATTTCAGGTTCATTTTAAAATAAATTCTCTTATTTTTAAATTATGTGGAATTTGTTATAAAATAAAACGTTTCTATAGAGGAAAGGATATTATCCTCAAGAATTATGTTCAAGTGTTTTATGAAAAATATTTTTCATCTAAGATGACGCTCCTTAAATAAGATTATTTTTCTATCCCAATTATTAATATTATTATATTGTGTTAATGATGGAATGATATTTTATATGAATTTTTTATGAGGGAATTATGTTTAAGAGATCCATTTTATTCCATGATTTATTCCATGATGAATTATTTGTGTTTTTGTGGAAGATTTAGTAATGATTTAATTTTGAGATTCGTGGACCTATACCTCCCTCTAATTCATTAGGTAATGATTAATATCTCAAAAGATAGATATGAATTGAGTGAAAAGTAAATCCAATTTATTAATAGAGGGCATGATTGAAAAGTAAATATGTTTCAAAAATACATGGCTGGAACGGCATGTAATCCTGGTTCAGTAATGGAATTTATCCATAATTATGGTCTTATCAGAAATGTCATGGATACATAGAAAATCATATTATGTGCTTATTTATTTTACAAAATTAAATTTTTATTACAATTATATTTTATCATGGTTAATGTTCCTTGATGATCTATGTATTACATACTTCCATGATTTATTTTATGACTCATGATTTTGATATTTAAACTTTATGTTCTTGTTTTTACATTCTTATGTTTACAGGTTGTTTTATGTACTCAATGTTTACCCTTATCAAGCATTTGAGCTCACTCTTTTTATGTTTTCTTTTCCCCTATATATAAAGACCTCTTTTAGTTAGGAAAACAATGGTGGAAGATCTTTATGGGATATTCTAAAGATCTTTCACCAAGTTAGAAGATTATTTTCCACATTTAAAAAGACACTAAACTAATATGCTCTTGGGGTTTATATTTGTCTAATGTATTATGTATTCGTCAAGAAAATGTGTTGTCTATGTACGCCAGACTTGGTCCATTAGACATAACCCTTTTATATGTCTTATTTTCCACATGGTTCAATGATATATATTATGAATGAATTTCAAGAATAATATAATTGTTTATGGGTGCTTCTAATGAAATCAATATTCTGTATTTCCTATCTAGATGTAATGTAAAATTATGGTATGTAATATTATTTCAATAACTTATAAAAGGTTTGATCCTTTTATTTTATTTTATTTTATCAATTCCAATGTGTGAATATAAGAAACCAACTCTGGGCAACTGGGGTTGAGGTCATTACATATAGTCCACTCCTGAAAAGAGGGTGGCTGCAACTAGCCCACCTATTCAATAGATGGAATAGAAGAAGGGGATGGCGGGTTTACTATTTAATGTTATATTTTGGTTCTAGAATCTAGATAATATACAAGTGTTGGCATGGTACTAATTCATATTATGTTCATGGACATGGAAGCTAGATTAATGAAAGGAACCTCAATGGATGGTGTGGCTGATGGGCTCTTACCCCTCCTCACCATTTCTGCTAGAAACTCATTATGGGTATCATGGGTCTGTTAGCATTGGTGGAAAGTTAGTTGGAGTAATGGATAGGGTATGAGTGGTGAATGATGAGGTTTTGGAAGATTCTAGTACAGGATTAGAGGATGAAGATTATGGTAGTGGTGGATGTGTATTGAATTGAGAGAGATCTAAAAATAGGATATGTGGGTTTTGGGTAATCCGACAAAAATTCTCCATAATGAAAAGGTTTATAGACCAAATATATACTAGAAATGATTATGTATCTAGATTAGTAGGGTCTTTTTTGTGGTATAGGATGAAATATGGGTGGGTTTAAGGGGGGTATGAATGTTGTAGGGGCTTGGACGAAGCTGGTGGCTGGAGCTGATGTGGTATGAGTTGTTGTAGTGTAAACTGCATGATCTCTGGGTTCCTCTTCATGAGCCTCAAAAAATAATATCACCCATATATAGACATAACCATACTTGTCTATTAGCTTCATAATTTATATAAATATGATGATAATGGATTCCATTGGACCGATGAGGGTGAGTATAAGTTCAATATCCAAAATGCCAAGATGAAAGGTTCAATGGGTGATGAAAGATCCACCATCAGTATACCTCATGTCAGCAATACATGTTTTCTCTAATAGATGGTGAAATATGACACCAAGTTGATGTAATGGTTATCCATGGGATATTCATGGACGTTTATGTCCAGGTTTCTACCATTTTCAGGATACTTGGCATGAGAAAACCAAGTATGTGTTAGTGCACTATAAAGAATATGGGGTGTTGAACCTTAGTGATGTATGAACATTCTAATCATAGGATCGTGATTAGGGTGATAATCATGACCATTCATCCTCTAGATTTGGTTGGAATCAATCTTTCGTGGCTTAAGTTGCAATGTGGGGAATACCTCTGATATTGTTTAGTCATTTTTATATTTCATGAGCTCTATACCAAACTCTTTGAAAGATAGATCATGAGGTTGTCCAATTAATAAAAAGTACCGTTTGTTAACAACAGCCTAAAAAGTTAATAGGACCTCCGAGAATAGTTCCCGGTAGGTCTCCTCATTCACATAAAAAATTGAGTAGATATAAATGTGGTTGGGGTGTTGGGGGACATACTTTCTATTGTCTAGGAACACAAGATAATCCATGTCTAGAGTTTCATGGTCCCCATTGGATTTTATTATAGAAGATTTAGTGGAACATGGTGATTTGGGTGTGAAAATGTATGTGGTGTAGGTGGGGGTGAGTATCCTAATAAAACTCACTAAAGATCAACTGGGATACAATAGATACAACATGTGTTGTATAAATCGGTACATAGGTTGAGAAGAAAGATGCATGGGGAGCTTTTGGTGTGACACCTCTTCCACGCTTGACCAGTAGTGGATCATCTCACTCAGGAATGATATATAAAAAAGGATTTTTTACAATCTTCATACTCACCATGTTAGGTGAAGGGTCTACTATGGAATGGATTAGATGGAGGAGATGGGCCAGGGGATTCACAAGGTAGAGGCTGCAGACAAGGTTAGGTGCGAGCATTAAGTGGAAGGAGAGGGTAGATTCTCATTGTGAACCCTGGGTTAACATCCTAAATAGTTTGAAAAATTATGCAATGTGTAAACCATTACATGATGTGTGATTTACGAATTGATCAAATTCAACCATTTAAAAGTACACATCATGTATTTTGATTTCCCGGCATGTATTTAGTAATTTTTTTAAAATTTGGAACTATATTCTTTTCATATTCCCCAAGCATGCCCAAAGATATCATAAATATTGTCATAACTTAATATAGGATATGGTGACCTAACTTGGGGTTCCTCCTAGTCATTGCTTCGTTTACCATCATGAGCCTGACTCTTCGTTGCTCATAGGAATCTAATATTGATGACACACCCCTCATGGAATGGGTTCTTGATTGATTTTCAACCATTGACCATTGACATTAAATGGTGGTAATCCTTATTTCTGAATCTCAATGGTCCCATAAGGGAATTATTTTATGACCATAAAGGGTTCTAAATATTTGGATTTTATCTTCCTTAAGAATAAATTTAAATGGGAGTTAAATAATAGAGCCATATACCCTAGGAAAAAAATATATTGTGTGATGCATTAATCATTAAATTTATTAGCCTTCCCTTTATAGATATTATAATTTTGATAATCATGATTTTTCATCTCTTCTAAATCAACCAACTACATCATCCTAGATTCCCCATCTTTTGAGAATCTAGATTGTGCACCTCAATTTCTCAATATGAATGATGATATAGTTTTACAGGGAAATAGAAAGGATTTCTGAAGACTAATCAGATTGGGATAGTACCAATGGGTTTTTTACACAGTTCGGTGTGACCATAGTGGATCATCTATCTTAATAATCAAATCCTTTTGATTCAATTATTATTTCAAGTATTTTTTTCACTTACCATTTTTACAATTCAACTATCCCACTTCTTTGTAGGAGGTATGTAGTTTCTATGTTATACCTTATGCCACATTTCATTGTAGGACAAAAAATTATTTATTTTTAAATGTGTTCCCCAATCACTGATGATTTTTTAGGAAATCAGAATCCTCATAACACATTTCTATTTAAGAAATTCATGACCACTTTCTTCGTTTCATGAGTTGTAGCTTCATCTTCTACCCATTTGGAATTCTAGTAAATTCCCAAAAGAACATAAAAATTTCCATGTGAATTATGAAACAGTACCATGAAATATATTCCCTACATATGGAATATTTTGACTTAAAATATTGGGTTTTGGGCAATTTCATTCTTTTTTCCAATTTTTCCATTTTATTGGCATTAGTCACCACATTGAAATTAATATATTTCATTCATGGGGAAGTGTGTACCAAAAAAATTAATCTTTGTAGGATCTTTGTTACAATGAATTCGACTCCCAGATTCCACATAGCTAATGATGTGTGACAGATTTCTAAGACACTTTGGTTAAATTCTCTGAGATGCAGCACCATAATAATCCATCAACACAGTGATTAAAAAAGAGGGGTTCATCCCACTAGTAGTGTTGAAATTCGACTATAAATCTCTTCCATTGTTGATAAGAGATTTCCTGGAAGATGGATAATATAGTGAGAAAATTTGAAAGGTTTAGAAACCATGGTTGTGCATTAGTATTTATGCTTAAGAGAGTTTCATTGGGGATGTCATATTTGATGACTAGATCATTATCATCCTTCATATGGGGTAGTTGAAGTTGGGATATATGTAAACCGATAAAATTTTCCTTTCCATGGAAACCTTGATGATGATATCAAATTCATATATTAATTGGATCCATTGTATCAATCTTGGTTTGGAATCCTTTTTATTCATCAAATATCATAGGTCAACATGGTAACTGTACATGATTACTTTTAAAAAACTAGATATGATTGAATTTTTTCGAATGAAGAGGAAACTACTAAGACATCCATATGTAGTTGTATAGTTCTCATGTTCTTCATTAATTGTGTGTTTGGAATAGTATATAAGATAGAATATGTGACCAACTTGCTCTCTGAAAATAGAACCAATAGTGAAGTCACTCACAACCTACATCAACCCAAACTCTTTTTCCAATCTATTTAAATGGTAACATGAGTGTCTACAAGGATATTCCGTAAAGTATTGAATGTCCACCAACATTATTCATTGAATTATAATAGATTTTATTTGGATTAATGTTTATCATAGGGTGGGAAACTTTTCTAAACATACATTATGAAGAGATGATAAAATGCTTCATGATTGAGAAAGAATTGTAGGACTTTAAACATGGAGGGATAAGGTAAATCTTTGATCCCAAATATAATAGAAAGATCAAATTCTATACCATAAAAGGAATCTTTTTATCCAAGGGAAATGACTCCATGGGCCATAAAGTGGAATTTTATCCAATTTAATACTAGTAACTTATCTACACATCATTTCAGGATTATATCAAGCTTTCTTAGGAAAACCATGAATGATATTCCCTAAAATGAAAACATTTCCATTGAAATTTCTAAGATTTCATCCACCATATCATTGAATAAATGTTTCATTCAGATTTTAAAGTTTTTTTATGCATTAATCATGTTGAATAAAATCCATCTATATGAAAAGGTTCCAAATAAATATGTGGATTTTTCCTTAGAGTAATCAACTGTGTTTATTGTAATCTAATTGTATCTCGAATATCCATCTAGGATATCATATAATCAATATCCTCTTAGTCTCTGTATAATTTTAACCATAAAGGGTTGGAGGAAATTATCATTCTTGGTTCCACATTTTTGTTTCTTTAGTCCATGAATATTATCCATCCAGTGATGGTGTAGGTTGAGACCATTTCATATTAATCATTTCTTTCAACTGTGAAGCCACGATTCATTAGAATGACATAAAGTGGGCTCACCCACATTTTATCAGAGATTGAAAAAATTATTAAAATGTCCATATGTTTTGGTACATTCTCCTTAACTACCTCTTTCACTGGTGGGGTGATTCACCTCTGAGGGTTGAAGTTTGGGGTTTTCACCTTCTTCGAGTGAAATCTGATGGGTGAAAAAAAAGATGGATTGATCCCATTGATTCTATGCACCAACATGAAGAAGATGCCTTGTGTATTTTTAGGACATTGATCAATTTACCTCTTAGTACTTTGTTAGTTCATAGTTAATTAGGACGCATAGTGCAACTGAAGTCTTGAGAAAGGAATACTTGTGTGTAAATGGGTGGAGTTTTAGTTCTAGTTTCGGATTCTAAATGTCTGAGGGTATGAATTTTTGGATACTATCTAATGCAATAGGTTCTAATTAAATTAATTATTCAAACTAGTGTAGCTTCTCTTTAGTAGGGGCATCTCATTGCTGTCATATTCAATTTTTAAGTATTAATCTCTTTATTCTGTGAAAATGATAGATTTTCATTAAAAAGAATCATATATTATTTTTTGTCACTTTGAAAGTGTTGAACATAATATGTTTGTTACATAACATGAAATTGAGTCTTCCTTGCTTCACATCAATCAGTTCCTTTGTAGTGGCTAGTAATGGTTGGACTATGATGATTGTAATTTTTTATTGCTCTTCAATAGCCAAAATTATGATGTTCTGTTGAAAAATGAACTTTCCAAATTTCTTTAAGACATCAATGATATTTTCTGAGGGGATACTTAACTAATCAGTAGGATAATTTTATTTCTACTCTTATCATTTTGAGTTCCTTTTGCCACTATTTTTGTAATACAGTAATCAACATGAGGTTGATGTTGGATCCTAAATCACACAAGGAACTTCTGAAGTTATATTATCCTCTGGTGCATGGTATTGAGATACTCTATGGGTCTCTCATTTTTTTGTAATTTTATATAGATAAATTGAAGATTGTTATTCATTTAATAAGATTAAACATATGTATTCCATTATTCTTTTACTAGATAGCACTTCCTTGAGAAATTTTCCATAGGCATGAATTTAGGATATTACCATAAAAAAATAAAATATCTATATGAAATTATTTTAACATCTCTAAAAACATCTTTCATTTACCTTAGATCATTAAATCCTTAATTATTTATGTAAAAGGGATAGGTGGTTTATAAGATGGTGGTGCAATATAGATGTGTTAATTGGGATTATATTTTTCTAGGTCTTCTTGAAAATGTGGTCCTCTTCCGGCATCTCTTGAGAAATTTCATTTTCTTTTTCATCATTTTCTTATTCTGTGAATTTTGTATTTTTTTTGGGCTCATTAGCTTGTTTTTTTCTCCTCTACATGGTTACTAAAATTCCATCACTTTCCCACTCCTCTGAAGCACTTAATTTTCCACATCAATTGGTTGTGTCTCTATATTACCATGTAGAGTTCATGGTAATGTCTCTGATAAGGGTTCGAGATATGACCCATTTGATGCTCGAGGTATCAAATATCCGCCCATTGATTTTTTATTTCTATCACTTTGGTGGTCATACTCTGATCTTCCTTTTGAAAAAAGGTTGAGAGTAGATTTTCTAAATCTTATCTAGTAGGAATAGATGGATGAAGATGTATTTGTGGAGATGTTTGATGTTGTTGTTGTTCTCTAGGAGGGAAGGTTTGTTACTTTACTTTTTGTGATAGTCATGGATTAGTATTCATTGGAAGATATCAAGGTGGTCTGAGGTTTCTAAATGGTTCCTAATCACTTCATCTCAAATAGTAGCCTTGATGATTTTTTATTGGATATCTAAACGACCTCTGTTGATAATACTATAGTAGCTGATGAAAATGTTCATTTTTTTAATACTAGTAAAATTAATTATAATCTTGGATTTTTTTTGTTCCTCAACACCTCTCAAGAAGTCTTGATATAGGTATAGACCATATAACATTTTATAGCAATGGATCCCATCACAGAAGCAGGAGGCGGTGGTGGTCTAGCGGGTAGAATAAAGTATTCTAGATTCATGGTTAAGGCCTAAACATGTGTATCCAGTAAATTATTATCTTCAACTTGGTGGATTCTACACAAGGTTGGTCAACTTTCACTCTAGTATAGAATGGAATTATGAGAGACATCATCCAAAATTGCTCATCCAACCTCAGATATTTTTAACATCAACAATTCATTAGTACTCGCATCAACAACTATGTGAGAACCTTGTAAGAGTACTTAATATAATGATTGAAGTTGTATCCGCATATTTTTCCAATGAGTTTGAAACTTCTAGGAGAGTTTCTTTAATGTGATCACATAATCCACTGGCCAATTCTCCATCATTATGTGAGAAATTATAGATGTAATTATAGATATTCCATCTTAGAATAAATTATAAGTATGTATTTACGAATTTGTTTGCAAAATCATCCTAAGTTGTGACGGACTCAAGAGATTAACATTTAAGAAAATAATTGGCTTGGTCTTGTAGGGGGAAGAGAAATACTATAAGTCTTATAGATTCAAGAGATACTCCCTAGTTGTTGTGTCATAGATTTCTAGGTTGTTCGAGATATATAAATGAGAATCTTGACTATGATTCCAACTATGTTGACCTATAATTTGGATCATATTATTGATTCCTTGCTTAATCTCTAATGTGTATCCCTAAAAATGAGGTTGTATAGTACTAGGTGTTGCACCATTGATAGATATCAATCTGTAATCCATAATAGTGAATTTTTGTTTCACTATATGTTCTCCCTATAGTGTTGGATGAATATTTTTGATGAGGTCTTGATGAATACCTATAGGATTGATGTGATTAAACATTTTTGAATAGAGGCATGCAGAAATGTACCTTTCTTTATATGGTATGAAGGTAAATAGTTCTTATGTGTCATGACTCCTTGATTGAGTTGGAGGTCCCTAATGCATGCACTAGGGCATAATGACAAGTATGAAGTGGCATCCAAAATTAGATAAGATATATTTAAAAGATAAAGGGTTATGGATGAGGTAATCCTAGGATCCTTCCATAGGTTTTTGTGACGTATCATTGTTTTCTTCCCTAAAAACGGTGCCAAAATATGATTCTCCCACATGAACTATTTAATTTGAGGGAACAATGGTCAGATTAGATTATATTTCCCCAACTACACATGCTACAAAATCATATTATAGTTAATGTGTAGGGTCGATCAGATAAGGATTGAATTGAATAATAGGAACCATGTATTTGATCTTTATGTATAAAATTCCTCACAAATTGGTCGAGTTTTACAGTAAACTGATGTTAAAAGATTTGAGATTTTGTTTAGATTTAGAGAAGGGACCATGATCTATTTTAGGGATATGGTGGAAATATAATCTATATATTAACATTGAATAGTTTTAAGGTTCTTTGATACAGAACAAGAAAAGGTCTCAATTGACTATAGTTAAACAAACTAGATGTATCCATGAGGTAATTATTCATTGGTCTGGAGATAGCTAAAAACCTTGATGCAATAATCCTGGCTTATATGGTAGAAAGTATCATAGGCTATCGGTTAGAACATAATCCACTCTAATCTGGTTAGGTTCATTCATTAAAACAACTAATGTCTAGGGATACCTAAAATAATCAAATAAACAGTTGTTCATGAACCCGACTACTAACCATAGTGTTACAAAGTTATGAATTAAAAATTCATTAAGTTCTTTACACCCCTACTCTCAACCCCTACCGTAAGTGGTTTAGTTTCTCATTATGGTAATAATGATGTTTGAAGAAGCACTGTTGAGAATGTAATGTATATTGGGAAAACAATTGATGTATGGTATTTTGTAAGAGGGTTTAAAGAATCAATTAGTTCACAATTATATCCAATAATAAATCAATCAATGACTTACATAAATTAACAATTAACCAAGAAATAATGGTGTTGATACTATCGTAGGATAATGGAAATAGTAAATGGATGTTTAAACCATAGATGGGAATGAAAGGGATGTTTAGAAACAAAAC
Organism: Viscum album; assembly: GCA_963277665.1. NCBI lineage: Eukaryota > Viridiplantae > Streptophyta > Magnoliopsida > Santalales > Viscaceae > Viscum > Viscum album. The sequence goes on from OY728125.1 coordinate 212,412,652, forward strand.
GTTCTTCAATTTAATTGAAAAGGATGAAAAATTATCTAAGTATGAGTTGGGGGAGAAGAGAAGGAAGAAAAATTTAGAAAGAATCAGAGAAAAAATGAGAGGCTCCAACATTCAATTTGTTGTGCACTAACTATAAGTAAATAATCATGATATTACATGATGTGTAAGCATATCACACCATGTAATTCCAATCTATGGTATTCTCTACAAGACATGGACCAGGTGTGACTCCCAACATTAATCATCAATATTTTGGATGTTTTAATCTTCTCAAAATGTGTAATTGCTCTTCACAATGTGTTTCCTCCTTTGACTAGATCGTTAAAGTGGGAATTGAATTTTGAAGATTGCACAATGTGTTTTAGATATTCATTTAATGTAATCTTTTCTTGGATTTAAATTTTTTCATGTCTTTCTTCATGACTTGGGATTCACCTTGAATAATTCATACACGCCGTGTAAGTGAATTTCACGATGTCTTATGGACATTTTTTCTAGATTCCTCAGTTTTTCCATTATTATCTTAAAATCATATTTCCTAAAATAATCAACACATAACTAGTTCATTATTGAGTGAAACATTAATATTTGACAATTTAATGATTGTGAAATTGCTCTACTATTTCATCCTATCAGTGATATTACCTGATATTTATCTATTGAGTTTGAAATTTTGTATATCAAAAATTGGTTCTATGATGTTTGAATTTGGTATTTCTTATATGAATATTTAGATGTGTAAAACCATTCTAGCTGAGTAACATGAGTTATCATTCAAACATGGAAGCTCTTTAATCATTATTAAATGAAATTTACTCCCTCCACACCATAAATCATTAGCCATCATGGAATGAAACTTATTTTTGGAATTTCATAAATCAAGATTTGAATGACATGGTCTTCTATTTTGACACAAAGTGATCTGATAGTGTTCTGATTCATATCTTATAATTTTATTCTATCAAAACAATGATTTCCAAAATTAGGGGGAAAGAGGAAGAATTTATTGAATATTATATTCATTGAATATTTGGAATTAATAATGGAAAAATCGCAATATGATAATCATATACTTAAAAACCAAAAATTCACAAATCATGATGACAATATTTACTAGATGTGGAATGATACTAACTCAGAATGGAATTAGGACTACTATTACACAAGCTGTATAATTGAATAATACAATGGACTATAATGATAATGCATCATTATTGTGACATTATGCATGTGTAACCTTATTCTCTCCTTAGAGTTGTAACTATATTGGATGGGTTTTTATCCACTTCATTGAAAATGATAATGGAATGAAGTAGTTAAATTGGTCATGATATATTCATTGATATCTCATGTCATCTATATTCTCCTCTCAGAAAAGGATGGGAATGTATATGGATCAATTATATCATTGTTTGGATGTTTCAAAGATGTTTTTCTTGTCATAAAAATTTAAAACAATTTATTCATTTAAATATATAGATATAATTAAATATGATGTTTTGGGTTTTTGAGGACATGGGAGTCATAAAAACCCAATTTTAGTGGCCAGAAAGTTGCCTTTACAATGTGGAACCTCAATGCACTAAACTTCACATTGAACATACAGAGCAAAAATGTTATTGACATGTCTAGAACTATAGAGGATGTTTTCCAAAAATGGAAAAAATAATAGAACATGTTACTAAAGAAGGAAATCTAGTGTAGGATTTAGAGGTCGAAACAAAAAACATGAGTAAGGTTGTATGGAAACATCAAAAGAAAATACAGAAAAACAAGAAGATTGGACTATTAGGATTTTAATAAATGATAAAGAAATGACTACAAAAAGGGATACCATGGATGATGTAAGAAAAAGTCTATTTGAAGGAAAACATAGGGGTAGTTCCCCCATTTGAGTAGAATCTAAATAAAATAGTCAAACTGAAACAAATTCTTTTACTTCACTAGATCATGCAGTGGTGTTAACCTTTGATAGTTTAAATAGAAAATAGGCGTATTAAATGATTATGATTTTGATTTCTCGGCCATGAAAGAAAAAACATCTAGACCCAACAGGTACCTAGGGACTTAGAACAAGAAAAACAAAGAATCCATCCTCACCAAAACTAACAATAATTTTTCAATGTTCATCTGCTGTTATTACCATCCCATATTGTTGAGGAAAAGGAAAAATGCAACATCTGATTCCCATTTTAATTTTTTCAAAATAATGAAAATCTAACATGATTCATTTGTTATGATTACATTGCCATATTTATGTACCATAACATAATATTTATATCAACATTACTTACCTACATTATGATTGATCTAAAAATATTGGGGTTATATGTGTGGGATTTAGGTAATAGAAATCAACGAGTGTTAATGAAGGACATTATATAACCAATTTATAAGGGTCTGGAATTCAATAGTGTGAGTCTTACACTACATTTTTTAAATAATTATTGTAATCATTTGTCTGAAAATTATTATATTAATTCCTACTGTAGGATCATTAAGGAAAAGTGAAATAAATATGATCTTGTAAATATTGTTCCATAGAAAGCAGTGTTTGTTACAAGTTCTTATTTCATATATTTGACTGTTTTTTGAATTTAAATTTAGGAGAATATAAAAAATATTTATCAAATGCTATCTATTTTTATTTTAGAGTATAATCATGGGTAATATTGATTCATTAAGAAGAATCCTAATCGACAACCCAATTCTAGAAGTTTTTAAAATTACTTGATTCTCTTTCTTTTTTATCAATACAACAAAACTTTAATCAAGATTACTTGTTTTTGATGTATAACATTTTTTTCATACATCAATTCAATTAAACCAGAGTCAATAATGGGTGGAGGAGATATATATATAGAAGATTCCGTTGCAGTGGTAATAATTTATGTTTTTCATATTCCTCTAAGTAAAGAACTATATGAGATCAACTAGAATCTAAGTAAAATACTTAATTTTTATCTGAATAAAGAATATATAGATCCATTGTTTGGGAATTAATAATATAATGAGAAATCTGTAAATTATTAATTGATTTGTGATTTGTAGAAACTCTATAGTAGGATCTCACATGTTTATAATTAGGAATTATTGTTTTTTATTTGATTGTAAAAATAGACTCTAGTTTTGGAGTATCAACTTCATTAACAGAGACCAATATAGAAGATATAAGGTTATCAATGATGCAACGATTTTTTACACATCCAAGTTTGATTTTCACTGAGACTAACTTCACTCTAATAAGAAGTTTTGATATGTAATGTGAAATGTAGATGAAATGAATGTACCAAGGTAGGGATATTTAATTATATTATGAAAATTTGATTCACTAATATTGTTTTTTCTAAATAATTCCATTTTCAGATTTTGTTTTTAATTTTGATTGAACTGAACTAATTCATCCACTTTGATGAAATCAAAGTTTGTTACAAATTAAAGATGACATAAAATGAATTATATCAGAAAACATGAACTCACAAAAAAAAATTTAAAATAAAAAAACTTTTTCACAAAATACAATTGTGTGAAAAAATATACTAAAGATGGTTCTAATCGAGACACAACGATTTTATTAGAGTTCAAGAGTTATTGGAAGTCATTACTGTAAGATATAATCTAATTTAAAAGTAATTATCCCCTATTTTGAAAATTGAAGTAAAAAGAAATAAATTGACATTGTATCAAATATCTTTCATATCATATCGGTGTTATTTTTATTTCGAATGATTTTTTATTTCCAAATAGCTTTTCACAAAATCTCTCCCAATTCATGTTGTCTTCCAATTAATCATAATAGATTTCGCAATGGTAGATCCATTACTACACACATTTTCTGCTAGTATAGAGTGATTTATGTTATCCATGTACCACGAAAATGATGTGAGGTTAAATATACCACCCTTATAGCCACCATCTATTTTTCATAACACTATTACCAATTGAATTTCCATTCGAGAAAGTTCATTGTAACATTTTTATTTAATTCAATTATTATCGACATCATTATTAACAGGATAAACATCAATAATTTCAACATTTTGTGCATTTTTTCCCACCTATTCAATATTTAATATTCTAAAATAGATATCACATAATGGTTCTCGAATAAATTTAAAATATGGCAACAAAATATTCCAACCAATCACATTTTCTACAACAACGCATCATCATTCTAGAAAAGTTCTCATATAAAATCTAAAACTCTCTCACAGACCATATTATACCAAGAACATATGAGTATGGGACTTCAATTTCATGATAATATTTATGAAAACATTCCGGAACTAGTTGATAGTCATTATGAAATAGTTCAATATTTTTGGGAATGTATCTTCCTACAGCATGTCTAGCCCATAGATGGAAAGGGAACCCATTTTTTATAAGTTTTTCCTTACATTTTAAGTTAGAGATTATTTATCAATATATTTAATTTTCAATAAATATCTCAATGATCTCGAACAAACCATAAACACTCAATCTATAATGAAAAAAATCTTTTAAGAAACTACTAAAAATTTTACATAATTACATGCTACATATCATTAATGTTATTATATGTTTCATAATGTAATGATACCATTATTCACTCAAAGTATATACATCATCCAACCAAGATTATTTTCCTTCCTAAAATGTAATTTTTAGAGTCATTCACTCTGCCTCAAAATAAAATGCATTATGATACTCTGACATTCATTTCCTCAAAGAATAAATTAAACATGAACAATCTTTAATCAGTTTACCATGGAGTTTTATGCTATTTTGAATTGGATTCCATGTACATTGTCCATTATGAATATAAAGAACTATTAAAGATATTTATTTTTTAGTAGCTCCATATGGATGAGTAAATAGATTCAACCATCTCTTCATATTGTTCACCTTAACAAAAATTATAAATAACCATGAAAAAGTACTAGTTCTTCAATCATACAAAAATACCATAGAAAAGATTTGTATTTCCATAAAATTGTTAAATTCCAAAAAAATAGTTTGATTTGTAAATTATCTCTTTATAATAAATGTTTTAGTGAACATAACTATATCTCCAAGATTTTCAAAATCAAGCATCTTTTTTAGGTCAACCAAAAATACATTTGTAATAATCTCATTCATACCAAATTTAATAGAAAATAAAAATGAAGGATTTTATTGAAATGGTAATTATAAATTCTTTAACATGACTAAATATTCCCCCAAAATCAAATACCTTTGATATTTCGTTTTATGAAAATTCATTTGCTCAACTCGGGTAGAACCGAAAACCTTATGACCACTATCAATAATAACCATCAAAGGAAAGGAATCTTGCATCCTAATTTCTACCATAGAATTATATTTCAAATCTATAGATTGATCATTATATAATTTTCTATAAGATATAATCAATTAAAAATAACCAACATAATTCAATGTATGATTATGAGAATCTACTAATAAATTACCCAAATATTCCATAGTGGAAAACATAATAAGAGAAAAACATTCATGACTACCAAACCTTGTCTCTAGATGGATGTTTTTCATAAATACATTATTCTAATCATTATTTTTATGTGTAATATTTCTACAAGTATAGATAACTAATCTAATTAATATTTTTCCTTGTTACTCTTATTTTTATATTTTCAACACACACTAAAACCAATTATTGTGACATAACAAAGATAAAATGCATGGGAATTACAATGATTTTTTAATGTAATTCCTAGTTTAGGTTCACTATTATAGACACAAAAAACATTTTTTGTCATAGAATTGCTATACTAAAACTATGTAGATACATAAAGATCAAAGTTAAAAAACCAGTCACAAATCATCTATTGTAGATCTAATAGACACATATAAAATTTAATGAAAAAAATGAAATATAAAAAAATATATTCAATATTTTTTTCTCTAAATCATTGCTTGAAAAAATAATCATATAATCCTAACAAAAAGGGCTTTGTTTTTTACCTCATTAACTTATGATCTTACCATCCCTAATCATTTATTTTATGAACTAATTTTTATCACACACATACCTCCATTGCCTCCATTAGTTGTTGACCCATCTTACACTATTTTGGACATGCCTACTATTTCATCAATGAAAATGTTTTAATGAAACCTAGAGCAGGAAATATGTTAATTAAGAATAGATGAAATTCTAAAAAAACATAATAGGGAAATATTTCATGCGAATTTTTCCCTGTCTTTAATTATTATGATAAAATAGTTTAGGTAGTGTTAAAAAACCCAATTCCAGGGGGTCGATGGATCTACTTCCACATTGTGAGAAAGAACATTTCATAATCATAGCGTATCAATTAACCCACATGTTCCCGTGGTAAATGAAGATGATGTTAATCCTAATCAAGGGGTCAATACAATTTTTAGTGAGGAAGAGGTGGCTGGTGATCAGATATACTATTACTCAACATATTATTACTCTTTTATTTTTTTCTTGGTCCATTCATGAATTAGTACTCCCGCCACCATTAGAAGATAAACTGAATATTAATCCACACGAACAAGATCCAACAAATCTAAAAATGATTTGATTTATATTTAACTAAGGTTGTACTACTATCCTACCCTATATTTGACTACTTCCCATTCTCATATGTCACTCTCATCTATCAACCCTATGTTCTAAATTTCCATTATCTTCCCACTACAATGTAAACTAATGATGCCTACATGAATATCACCTACCACCTTTCTATATCATTCTAATATTTTTGTGAATTTTTTTCAATGTTTATTTTAAATATAGTTTTTTTGGGTTTCATTACCTTTAAATAAATCATGGTTTCCATGTTTTCTTATCCATATTTTATTGTATTTCATTTTTATGTTGTTTAATTTGACTAAGTATTATGACGAAACTGTGTTGTGAGTTGTTCAATTATGTATTTTGTACACCATGCTACTGAAAAATTGATTAATAGTGAATTTCAACCTTTGGGGGTCTTGGAATTGTTTTTATTCTTTATCAATGTTATGATTCTTTCTACATTTTTTTAATATTTTGTTATATAATAATTTTCTTTATATTTATATTACTCTTATACTTTTTATAGATAATCCTTTAATAAGGTTTCCCCATACACGTATCCTAATTGGTCAAAGAATATAAATATTATGTGTACTTTACTGATGTTTTATTTGGGTTTCTTGGAAGTGGTTTATTGGACATATCAGTTATATTGTGATTTAAATTGTTTTGGATTTATTTTGATGTTTCGTTATCAATTCCATTTTTTTAATTTGATTATGTTGAATCTGTTATAATTTTAAGAATGTCTAGAACTAAATTTGAATATTCTGTCATGTTTCATGTAAGTAATATAATTGGTTTTGTGTTTTTCATCATTATTTTTGTAGTACTGTTTCCTACATGCTAATTGTTTTCTGATGTAATGGAAATTTATTTTATAGTTCAAGAAAATTATTTAATTTTTCGTAATAAATTTGTGAATATGAAAATATTTCACATAATTCGATTCAATTTTTCAGAATTATTGATTACATAATCTTGTTTCTATTATTTTAACAATTAATACAAGATTGGTTTATTATAATTTACAATGAAATGTGTATTTGTTTCCAGGATGTTATACTATTTGATTGTTCTTGGTTACTAGAATATAGAAAATATATATTATTGATTATTTTGGGTTTTTTGAAACTAAAATATATACCCATGGGATCTTATTCATAAAGGAGGACTACTATATATATACAACCACCAAAAATTTGTATCACATCTAAATTGTGAGTGATTTTTTGTCGTCAAAATTTAGAATTGAATTACTTGCTACGTTAAATGATTTTTTATGTATATTTTAAAAAGAAAAATGATTTTATATCATTCATTCATCTTGTTCATTATCTCTTTTGGTTATAATTTTAAAATATGTGATTGATTGTTTGTTTCATTACTATTTACCTCTTTTATAAAACCTAAAAGATTCCATAGATACCTTAGAGTTGGCTGAATTATTCCTTGGATTCTTGGGTGGGAGGGGTCTCAGTTTAAGGTTGGCATATGTGAGTATTTGTTAAAAGATTAAGGAGTGTGTCACAGCCGTTCTTTGAGTTTTTCTGTAGAGTTGTAACATTTTCCTATAATATGGTGTTGTATTTCAATTTTTTATATTCCTATGGTTTGTTTCTTGGATTGGATTGGTGTCATCGTGATATTTCTTATAGTGAAAGGTGATTTGTGTTGGCTTCTTTGGGTGTAATTCGTATTTATTTTTTGTCTAGACACCAACCATCCTAGAATTACTGATTGAACCCTTTAGTGTCTTTGTATAGGTTTCCAATGAATTAGGTTCCTTGTGCCAATAGTATAACATGATTGGATATGGATTTTCATCATTTTTTAGCTATCTTCCCATGGATTGCCGTTGTTTCTCATTGTTTATAGATTATCCTTAGGACCTTGGGGATGTATGATATTTTTAATGGTACCCATTTCTTAAGGATATCTTATGGTTTCTTCGATTAGTCATAGTGATATCCTTAAGTAGATACTATGGATCCTCCTTAATTATTCTTATTTTCAAATATTAAAGTCTGTCTTGATAGTGTGTATCAGTGTGGAGTGCCTTGGCATGATCCATATCCTAGTTTGAGATGATGGTGCAGGATTTTCATCCCTGGTTTGTTGGGTTCTGGTGGATACATTATGATTATCTTTTTCTATGTTGTTATTTATAAGTGTTTGTTATTTTATTTATTTTTTCATGATTGCATATGTTTTTTCTAAGTTATTATTGGTTAATTTTATGATTTTATTTTTCTAGGGTATTAGTGGATGGGTATTGTTCTTTACTACTTTTGTGTAGGTACTGGTTTGATATTTTTGAACATATTCATTTTCATTATCATAGAATAAGATTATGGTAATTTACGGTTCAAGAAACTATAAAAATAAGAGGTATTAGCGGAGGTTTATTAGTGGAATGTTTTATAACTCTGACTAAATAAATCATATTTATTAATAATTATAATATAGTGGTGGTTTCATTAAACCAACTCTATGTTTATTTATTTTTATATTTAGTTGAAGGATTACTAAAATGACACTAAATATTTTTTAAAACCATAATTTATCTCCCCCTTATCCTTAACCCCCCCCACCCTTTCTCCTTGATCCCACACCACCTCTTCTTCAATCTGTTGCTACTCCCCTTGCCTTCCCTCACATCTCACATGCTGCTCGCCACCCCCTCATCACCCCTCTCACCTCCTCTTCACCCCTCACCCCCATCCCCTATACCCCTCACCACCCTCATCCCTCACCCACTACCCCCACCCCTCTCCCACCAGCTCCCCCTACCCACTTTCCCCTCTCCCCCTCATCATCCCCCGTCATCCCTAATTATCAGTTTCTCCCCCCTCCTTTGATTCCTCTTTATAATAATTTGTTATTACTAATTTTTTCATCAATATTTTGGTCGAATATGTAAGGTATATTTTTTCATTCACATTCATGGAGCTATATTATATTTATAATTCATAAATACCAACAAAATACGTTTCTTTGTTTGTAAGTGTAGAAAACAATAGGTGCCATTGGATTCATCATCTCTGGTATGTTGTTCAATATACATGTTTTGGTTCTATAACAATGAATGATTGTATTAGTTTAATTATATATTTCATGACGATTAAATTTTTTTATTATTGAGGATAAAATATTGATAGTAATATGGGTACATTTCTTTGGTTTCAATGTTATCAATTATGGGGTTTTCTTACAAATGCAGTTAACTAATTTTTGAAATAATTATTTCAATAAGGTTCTTGATCAAATGTAATTTTCTTATGAAATAATTGATTTTGTTACTATAAATCATTTTTGGGTTGTAAAAAATGTTTAGATCCATGGTTTTTATTTTTTCCCATATATCATGAATTGTTTTGATTAATATCAATGTGGTGTGTGGTTGTTGATATTATACATTTTTAGGGTTTGTTATTTAATTTTTTTTGTATGTTATTATCAAGAACATATTTTATTAATATCAATTTTATGTTGTTTTTGTTCATATAAATATTTATTTTAGTGTATATATATACATTTAAAATTTTTATTAATATTAAGAAGTGTTTTTGAATAATATCAATATTTGTTTGAGAGGGTGTTTTGATAATTTTATTGAAATAATGGATGGTTTTTTATATTGGCATAGAGAGGATCTATTTTTATGATTATAGACATAATAACATAGGGTATAACATCAAACACATAATGTGTCCTAAAATACATAAACATTTTCACATGAAAAATCCATCACTACAAAAAAAATAGAGGACTTGGTAGCGATTTATTAGTGATGTTTTTTAAACAACCTCTATATATTTTTTTTTTAAAAAAATATAACATAATAGTGGTTTAATTATATAATTTATATATTTTTATAATGGATTTTTGATCAACATGGTGATGATTTGGGTTTTTTAATAGATCTTTAATTTAAATTTATATTTACCATGTATATATTTTATATTTTTTGAATACAATATTTTTTCAGTTAAACAAAAAGAGACAATATCATAAGAAATCATGGTTCCATGTTCTTGTATTAAGATACATGAAATATTGATTTTTTATAATTATCCATGAAATAGATATCAATTGATACAATCACGTTTCAGAAATATAAAATCAAAATTGTAATATTAAAAGAGAAAAAGATAGATATCATCTAATTATGGATTGAATATTTTTGATGTTGGATTTATTCTATGTCAAGTTAAGACCCTATCCTTGTCAATAATGAAGTTGGGATATATTTATTTTGGATGGTCTTTATTTTATTAAAAATTTGTATCTTTATATCAGAATGTAAAAGGAGAAAAGATAGAATCCAATACCTATAGATAAAATTTTAATTAGTTTACCTCAAAACACACCTTGGTATGGCAAGGGGTTGGAATAATTTTTAGATTATGATATTGACAACTAATTATTGGTTGGTTTGATAAAACGTCCATGTCCAGATTATAAATTAATGGGAGGGTTGAATTGAAATGAAATATATGAATATTTGATATTGAAATAGTTTCCTACTGGATATTTATATTTTATTAGTCATGGTGAATCAAATTTTATGGGAATTCAAAATAATTAAAATACTAACAATGAAATGCATAGTGACCCGGTAGAGGAGAATTTAGTTCTGAATTTGTTAAATGATAGATTTTAATTTTCAAAATGAAATTTCCATGATTTTAATAGATCAACAAAATGTTCAATTTATCCTAGGTGGGTGAGTCTCACATAGAACTACACTAACAACAAAATTTGTTTTATGAATTAGTTATGATGGACAACAAAAACTACATGAATTATGTGCCATTTATTGAAAGTTTTATTTTATAACTATTTTTTATCATATCATATATCTATGTAGAATTACTGAAAAACCAATTTCAATGATTTGAGAACATCTTCATGATGCATTTAGGGAACCTAAGATCCCTAAATCATTCAATGTGATGTATAATGTCATCAAAAAACATGAACATGATTATAAAATGATATATTCATTCCTTGTTTATTGCATGCTTCATTTGGGGAGAAGATTTTGATAAAGAAGAATGCATAATATGTCATACAAGCATATGGATGTCAATGAAAATCCATGAGATTATAAACATTGAAACCAGAAGAATATAATTAAGAAGAAGAAAAATTAGACAAATGTATTGCGTTACTTTCCTTTGAAACCAAGATTGTAAAGAGTATTCTTGTCTTCTAATACAACATACAACATAATGTGGCATGCTCAGTATAGTAACGATGGATTGATGAGACATCCAAAATAATCAACATCATGGAATATGTTTTGTTCTCAATATCAAGATTTTTCTGTTGATCCTTTGAATGTACATTTGTTGTTGGAGTTTAAGGGTTTTAACCCTTTTGGATGTTAAAGTACTAGTTATTGCATTTGGATAGTTATTTTGATCCCCTGTAATCTTCCTCCATGGATGTGAATGAAGAACATTTATTTCATTATTTTGATGATTATTCTGGGAATGAGAAATCATAGAAATGGAATTGATTTATAACTTCAAACTCTAATCAATGATTTAAAATATTTGTGGGATAATGGTGTGGAAGAATACGATATTTCTACAAGGAAACTATTCAATATGAATTCTAATTTAATATGGATGAATTGTGACTTTTCTACAGTAGAAAATTTATCTGGTTGGAACACTAATACTAGTTTGGCTGGTCTAGTTTGTAATTTTCATTTTGAACATCAAGAATCACCTCAAATAAGAAAATGGTGATTTATGTTTCATCATCAATTCATTAATTCTTCCTATAAATTCAGGATTAAGAATACACACTTCCTGAGAGATATTGAAATGAGAAAGTCATTGACGGTTTTATCTTGATCAGAAATATTGGGATAATAAATAAATACAACTAAAGAATTTGGAAGAAGTCATTAGTTTATAGAAGTGGAAAAGGGTATGAGGTATAGTATCTGAAGCATCAAGAACACAACAATGGAAGATTAAGAATATATTTTTAAAAATTCTTTATCTAAAGTATAATTTTATATTTCATAAAATTAATGTAAATTATATAGAAAATATCTTATTTGATAATGTAATTTTTAAATTTCCTAATTATAAGGGTAAATAGAAGGATCACCATAATGCTCATAATGATTTGGATTCAATGAATATACTGCATGGTTTTTGGGAAAATGAAAATGGAAAGTATCCATTGGTTATTTTTACAATGGAAAATCATGATAACGATGTATTACTTCCAACTTTTTAGAATTTAAAAGTTAGATATGGATATTCAAGAGACATATCATTGTGAATTAACCTAAAACCTTGAAAGATGAATGGATTGAAAATTAATGACACAATTTTTTTGAAGAATTATTTTTTTCGTTGGCATTGTGTACTAATTTACTAGAAAAACTAACTATAATTCTTTGTTAGTTTTGTATATTTCCCAGAGAGATTTTTTGTAAACTCTAAATCTGACTTTTCTTGATAAATAAATGAAATAATTTTTTAAAACTTTTTCATTTGGATATGTTATTTCCCCTTCATTATTTATAGTCATTATATATTTTACTATTCCATTGGTTGAAGAATTTAATCTCAGTTAACTAATACACTATTATAGGATGTATCCAATTGAGAGGTATATTGATATTATTTTTTTTAGTGGTGAATTTTATTTTATCAAATCATTCAAAAAAAAATTTAATATGTTTCTTATTTTTTTTCTTCAGGTAAAATGTTAATTTGAAATCATATGTGAGGAATAAATCTCATCCAGATATCTCTATTTCTAAAGGTTACATTACCGAAGAGTTATTGTCCTCTTGTTCTTGATATTTGGATGAGATTGATACTAGATTCAATCTTCTTTGACATGTTTGTGACATCTCCACAAATTATTGTTCTGAAAACTAATAATCATTATTAGAAACTATTAGACGACCAATTGTAAAGTGGTCAAATTTTACACTAACTAAATTGGAGTTACTCTAAGAACATATATATATATGATGCTGAAGAGTATTATTGTAGATCCATTTAATGAATAATTTAGACTGTAAAAAAAGTGGCAATGAAGGGGTTGTGATCGAAACGAGTAGTAATTAAAATAATATTAATAACAAGATATTAAAATGGTTTTCCCTTTATTTAAGTATATACTTATATTCATATTATTGATATATATTTATTTTCTTATGTTAAATGTAACACCTTATATCTTTTTGTCATGATAATGATTGTCGAGTATCACACTGAAATATCATTTGATTTGAATTTTTTTGGTTCAAGGTCCTCTATGGAATTCTTAGATATTAGATACCAAAAATATTCAGGGATTCAGGTTTCATTCAATTTATTGTGTAGAATACTTGAAATCTAAAAATAGTTGTGTATTTACTCTTTCAAAGGTGGGATACTATGAAAATATTAATGAAATAATTAAATTAAACTATCATTTCATGTTTTCTGTAGACTTATTCAAATGAATGTTGGACAAAATTGATAGGGGTATAAATATTTATTACTTAAATTTTCCTTCATTCAACTTATCTCGCATTATCCATACAAATGAGCATGCAGAGCATGATCCATTTATCTCAGATTCATCAGTGAATATAGTTTATTTTGTGGATAATGAAATTTATGAAGGTTGTAGAATTATGGTTTGCTTATATCAACTAGACTTATAAGATATGGGTGTTGAAGATCAATTGGTTCTTTGATAAATTGAAACTTATCAACCACAAAACATTAAACAGCTTTTTCCTGACAATATCGAAATAATAGAACTTATATGAGATAGTGAAAATGAATGAATCATTCTAATGAAGGTTTTTAATAATGAAGATAATTAAGATGAAGAAAATTGAATTTATAAATTAGTAATGAAAATATATTAGAATTTATCATTGATAAGTGTTCCATACATATATATATTTTAATAGTTATTCTTTTCATTTTTTATAAAAATATTTTAGTTTTTCTTTTCTTATTAATTGAATATACCTTAACAATTTGAATTTAAAGAATGTTGAGAACAAAAAAAATTCTATATCCAATCCAATCAGCATCTCAAAGCATGCCACCATTACTGTCATCTTCTAAGTATCCTATTTATTCCACTGTAACCAAGACTACTAGCTAGCTATATGGTTCCCTAGATGTCATTGGTATTCCACCACATGATTCACCTTCAGTGATAGAGCAGTTGGTCACCCTCCATATAAATGATATTGATGAGTTACCATTACTGGTATGCATGAAATTTTAAAAAAAACAATTTATTTTATTAAGTATTTAATTAATTTGTCAAAAATATAAATACATCTACAGAAGGGATAAAAATATATAAACGGTAGATATAACAAACCTAATGTACTTCAAGATTTTTATTCCATTTGATGAGTTTGGGGTGGAGACCGATGATGCTTCCAAAATCTATGGGAAGATTCATGGGAAGCTTGCTTGTGTGATGGTGAGCCTTCCCATTAATTATAAATATTGGATGCATATTCATACAGTTTGGAAAATTGGTTCATTAGTAATCAAGTAAAGGTAATATTAATTTAATATTTAATGATAACTAATTTAAAATACATGAGTACAATGTTTTGATATACTTATAAGGTGTTACATTATTCATTTCTTGATTGCTTTTCATTTTGATGACCCAAACTCTATTATACGCCCATGGAATTTGAAACATTTGTGTAATAAATTATGTGATTTTAAATAGATATTATGGTATGAGTTTAATAACTCTTCTCTAAGGTGATGACTAGTGTATGAGAAATTGACCAGAGGAATTTGTTGTCAGATATGGAAGCACATTGTCAATATAAATAGAGATGGATCACATGATGTAATTAAATATCTAATAGTATCTTAATAACATAAAAATAAAATAAAATTTAATTATTAATCATGTTTCAATTATTTGTACTAATTATCTAAAAAATTACATCAAATCTTTATAAGAATGTATTCTTCACATCGCAGGGTCAGATGTTTTGTTGAGAAAATGTAAAATTTTCGTTTTGATTTTATTCATTAATATTTATATCATTTTCTTCCAACTTAATTTTTTTTAAAAAAATAATATTCTTTTAAAATGGATAATGAATTAGGTCGTGTTACTAGCTGAACATATATATGTTTTAATATTCCTGGGAAACCTGAAAGTAGTTTTTGTAAATATCCCTACCCATGAAATGGGAGTAAGTAATTTTCATTAACATTTCATTTTATTTCATTACTATAAAAACAAAATAATGAAAAATATTGTATAACAACTGACAATCCATAAACCCAATTAAATGAGGCCAATTACATCTTGTGTTGGATTAATGTGTGGTTAATTCCTACCCATGAAAAATAAATTATAGATCGTTATTTGTAATTTTGAAAACAATTGAAGCTTGTATATTATGTTTTCACTCAGTACACACTTATTAAAGGTAAAAACACTTTAAAAGATATGTTGAGGGTAAAAAACAAGAAAATGAAAATGTATTATCAAAAACTCATGGGACAATGATTGTAGATTGATTTGTAAACTATAGGAACTAATAGTACATCATTCAGAATTATGGTTTTCTTGGTTGTTCTATAAACATGTTTTAGTGTTTTGAAACACTAAAAAATTATTTGAACAGTCAAGACCATAGAAAAAACTCAAATTAACATTGAATCATAGTATAACCACCTACATGTTATTTTTCATGGGTACATATAGGCAAAACAACAATCTGATGTGTGGTGTTCTTGGAATGACATAGAAAATACTTTTTAAAGGTAAACAATCATTTAAAAACATTTTTTGGGGGTAAAAACTAGTAAAATATATGTTGTATTCCCTTAAAATCAAATGAAAACAACTATAGATTGAATTTTGAAATATAGGAACCGATTGTATGTCATTCTATATTACAGCTTTCATTATTTGAAATTAAACATGTTTTTAGTGTTTTAAAATACTAAAACATGTGTGGAACAGTTAAACCTATATAAATTAACATCATATTAACATGAAATCTTATGATGTCCATATTTGAGTTATTCATGATGTGAATTAATTGAATACATGACAGTCCAACTTACTGTGAGGTAGAAATGACTAGGTAAAAAAATTTTATTGGTATATAGTCCTTTAAAAACATGTGTTAAGGTGTAAAAACCTAAAAATTATATCATATTACCCTGACGTTGGGGTAAAATGACTGTATATTGAGTTTTAGAGTTTAGTAACTGATAAAAATTCATTTTTAATTACAGTTTTCTTAGGATGTTTGTGACCACATTTTTAGTGTTTTAAAACACTAAAATGTGTGTGGAGTGGTCAATAACAAATAAAGAAACTCATATTGTCATGGAATCATGTGAAAAACGCCTCTAATTTATTTATGATGTGTATTCATATTCTAAATGTCAATCCGACATGTGGTGTGGTCAGAATGACTTGGTAGACACTTTTTAAAGGTACAAAAGCCATTAAAAACATGTGTCGTGGGGTCAAACCTATGAATAAATATAATGGATTTCCCTAAAAACAACGGAAAACGTCCATAGATTGAGTATTGCAATATAGGAACTAAAGAAACATATTTATGAGTTATGATTTGTTTGGGATAACAGTAAATATATTTTTAGTGTTTTAAAACACAAAAACATGTGTGGAACTGCCAAAACCATATAAAAAGCTGAAATTGGGATGAAATAATTTGAAGACAACCAATAAGTAATTTTGGACATGTATATGTAAACAACACATCAATCTGACAAGTTTTATTGTTGGAATGACCGAGTGAACACCTTTTAAAGGTATAAAATCATTTAAAAACATGCGTTGATGGGTAAAAATATGAAATTGATGTTAGACTTCCCTAAAATCAAAGTAAAAAACTGTATAACGAGTCTTGAAATGGTGGAACTGTCTTCGCATTATTTTATATTACTATTTTCCCAGGATGTCTATAAATTTGTTTTTAATGTCTTAAAACACTAAAATGTGGGTGGAATAGTCAAATCCATAGAAAAAGACCACATATTGATATGGAATCATGGCAATTCCATATTTGGTTTATTATTTCTCTATACACATAGAAAACATGTATATTAAACACATAATTCAATCTGAATGACATAGTTAACACTTTTTAGTGGTACAAAAAACCATTAAAAACCTGTTTATGGGGTTAAACATTTGGAAAATAGTGTCAGATTCCCCTGAAATTAGAGTAAAAAAATGCAAATGGCATTTTGAAATGTAGGAACTGACAAAAATATCAGTCCAAATTATATATTTTTTTTGAGATGATCGTGAACACATTTTTAATATTTTAAAACACTATAACATGATTATAACAATAAAAACCATATAAAAGGACATCATATTGAAATGGAAACATGGTAGAACCACTGTTGAGATATTTCTGACTTTTACGCAAACACACCACATCAATATTACATGTAGGGTTGTCTGAATGACTCAGTAAACAAAACCTAAATGTAAAAAAGATTTTAAAACATGTGTTGGGATGTCAAACTAGGAAACTAACATTGGATTTCTGGAAAATTAGTGGAAAATGAATGTGGACTAAATTTTGAAATGTATGAACTAACAACACATAAATCTGAATTACATTTTTCCTAGGATGGTCGTAAACTTGTTTTTACTATTTTAAAACACTAAAACATGAATAAGGTGGATAAACCAATACAAATCAACAAAATATTGACATAGAATAATGGTAAACCCGCTGATGAGTTATTTTTAATTTTTACTCATTGAAAACATGTCAACCTGATGCTTAGTGTCATTGGAATGACTAGGTAAGAACATCATAAAGGTAAAAGATATTTTTTAAAAAATGTCTTAGGGGGTTAGCACTTGGAAAACTACCTCATATTTCCCTGAAATCGTAGAATAATAGCTATAAATTAAATTATGAAATGTAACAACCTATGGAACATCATTGTGAATTACTATTTTATCAGGACTATCTTAAACATGTTTTTACTATTCTAATACACTAAAATATGAGTGGATTGGTTAGAACCATAGAAATCAACCTCATATTGATGTTAAATTATGGTACAACCACCTCTAAGTAATTTTTTTAAATACAGGACATACATTGTAATCAATTTCTTTATATTTGTTTATTAAGTAAATTTTAAGCACATTACACATAAATCTAGAAATAAATTAGAATATTTACTCAACCCTTTTCAATTTCAAGTACTGGATCATAACTTAAATATGTATTTTTATGTTTTTAATGAGTTTTTTTATATAATATTTTTTTCCTGTTAAAATTTATCCTATTTGATTAACAAAATAACAAATTTTATGTCCAACGTTCTTAATATTATATTTCTTTTCACATTCTCATTTATTTTGTTACATGTCCTAGGTTTAATTGTAGGTGATAGATGTTAGTAGTAAAAAGGAGCTTGATCATTCTTATCCATGTAATTTTATATAAGGTAGTCATGATTATTCTTATTTTTTATGGTATATAATAATTTTATCAATAATTCTACAATAATTCTAATTTATTATGTTTAGTTTTTATTTATTTATTTTTTGGTTACAATTGGGGATATAACATGGAATTTTTATATTGATGAGATGATGTGGCGGTAGGCCGATGTAGTGAAGGTTGTGATGTTGACATATATTGGGCATGTGTAGTAGTTGTACATATTTTATATGTTTGTATTTATTACTGAGGTATTGGTTGAATAATGTATGGGATGACTGAGACTAAGGTTGTGAATCCTATGTATATTTTTATTTACTACTATGGATGTATTATTTATATATGATGGTTTTATCAATGATTTATGTTTTAGTTTATTGCATGCCATTTTTTATGTATACATATTTTTGTTAAATATTTAAAAAAAAATGATTTATCCGTGGTTTTTATTAATTTTCATTATGTTTATTAATAAAAATATATTTATAGGTAGCAACTCTTATCTACCACTAAAAATAATCTATAGTCATTTTTTAAATAGTGGTTTGTTGTATTTTAATCATTTTTTCCCAGATATGTTTGTTTAGAAAATATTCCCAAAATAAAAAAAGTAACTTCCACTAAATTGAAAAAAAAATGACACTTAATGAAACGGCCATAAAATTAAATAATCTATGTCAAAATGGCTTGAGATCGGTAAATACACAATTGTTTTGAAAACCACTGGTATATTTTGTGGTGGTAGTTTATATCGAGACCAATTCACCAAATAACCATAGCTAATGCCAATTTTTTATAGTGTGTTTCTTTTAATTCTAGAATTGTATAAATTTTGAAAATTTTAGAATCATTAAACTATCGTTAAATATATGCACCATTTTTTATATTGAAATTCAGGGGAACCATTTTTATGGTACCCTTTGTTATTTTCTAGTTTGGATTTGTTTAGACTGATACTGGTCGGTGGTGTGGAATCATCATAGCTTAGTGATTTAATTTGTAATATATTGAATATATGGATATGTTTTTCATTTAAATTTTAATTAGGAATTCAAATAATTGTGATTTTTTTCACAACTTCTTTTTGTTACTTAATGTCAATATTATAAATGATTTATATTCTGTTTTTGTTTGCCGGATATTGATGAAGCTCTAATGGTGAAACCATTTTCCAATTTTGTGATCCTTATTTGTCTATCATATGTATCTTTTAAATTTCCTTTCTATCCTCCATCATAGGAGTACCATGTGTGACACATGACGTTCTCTGTATTCATATAACAGGCCTCCTAAAAATGTGGGACTCTCCCCAATTAAGGTTACACATGATAAGGGGCACTTATATTCTAGTGTAGAGAGAGATCATGGTAGGGGATTTTTCTGTTCTATAATAGGAACCCTTGTTCAGAGTCACTAGTTCTTGGGTGGTTAATAGGAGGGGTATAATTTTTCCTCTTAATCACCCAGTACTATATTCTAAAGAAGAAAATAGGGTCATATTAAGACATCTACTCATCTATAGATGGTTTTTAGAGATCGTATCTTTTGATTCAATTGTCTGGTAAATGTGAAAATATATTTTGGAGGTCAACATCTCCACACTCTAACGATATTTTGATTCATTGAACCTACACAAGAACTAGAGGGTGAATCACCAAAACCAAGGGAATTTATCTTGATCTATTAAAATGAAATTGGATCTGGAGGTCATCCCTTATTTTTTACCCTATCTAGTTATTTTATGTACTTATTTATTTTTCAAATGGATTCTCTTAATTATCTGTCCCCATGTTTTACGACTAATTTTCTAAAGCACATAAATCCCTATGTCCCTCTACTACTTTCCATATTCTATTTCTTCAACCTGTAATCATTGAGTTTTTGTTTCTCCTAAAATTTAATAAATTTTTTTCTTGAAAATATTTGATTATGGAAGAGTTGTTTTATTTTTTTGGTTCCCTCATTTAATCTTTACTTGTTGGTTTTGTTGTTTCCTTTCATTATTATTTAGCATTCTTTATATACGAGAAACTAGTTTTAGGATCTAGAAGTATATAGGAAGAATATTTTATATTTTTTTATGTTTTTTTCTTTTAGTTCAAGAGTATTGTTGTAAAATATTTTTTTACTATTTATGAGAATATATATTGTAAGAAGTTTGAGTTTTTGTTAATACATTAGGCTCCAGCAGCATGTTTTTTACAATTTTTGTTATTAGTTTTAATTCCTTCAATTTGATATATCTCCCTTATATTAATTTATTTCATCAAATTGTTTTATTTATTCATGAAATTTGGAAAATGTAAAAATATATTATATTTTAGTTTTTGGGTTTTATGTATCAAATTTCTTAACAAATGGTTCTTGGTAGTTTTAACTGAACTGTCGCGTTAATGGAGCATGCAATAGATTCCTTTTTAATAATTTTGTATTATCCCTTATATTGTTGTATTACTAGTCTATTATTCTATATTTAATGAGTTATATGAATGAATCCATATGTCACCAACATATTTATTTGTTATTTGGTCCCTGAAGGTAATGTAGGTTTTTATGACCCATATGATTTCATTTTTTAATAAAATAATACCTTTTTTAATACTTCAATGTTTATTGATGTACCTAATATTTTTATATTTTTATGATGAATAATATCTTCACAATATAGGGATATCATATTCCTACATTTTAAACATATCATAAATATTTACTACTCCCAAAAATTTCAAAAAAACAAATTTTTTCCTAGGAATTAAACATTGTACATGATTAAATAATTAATGACAACATATTTCAAAAATCATTTAAATGGAATCAATTTTCATTGTTCATTAAATATATAAATTCAACTCTTCATTATACACATGTTTTCCATCATAATTTATATCCAAGAATGGAGAGATAAAAAATTATAGTAAATAAATAAATAAATAAATATTTGGATAAACTTGTTGATGAAGATATGTTTGATTGGGAAACAAATGGTCAAGTGATTCCTTCAATTTTCTCCAAATTATTATTTCTAATATCCCATGAATTCCTTCATAACTGGATCATTTTATATTTTTTATGGTATTTGATTAGGGTAAAGAGTTTATATAGAAGTGGGATGCTCCCAAAATAATATTTAATGTGGGTAAAAACTATTTATTTTTTTTATATGTAATATATTTATGTTTATACAGATTTTCATTTGAGTAAATATGGAATATTACAAATTATTATTAGTATTTGAGATATAAAATGATACATATATGATAAAAAATATAAGAATATAACTTATAGACTAACAAATAGAAAAAATGATTAACTACTGTAACAAACCAGATTATTCAAAAAAAATTGAGTTTGTTTTTAACATTCTACATAGATGGTTTTATTTTGTGTTAGAAGTGAAAAGCGGTACTGGAATGAATGTATTTAGCAGAGGAGATACATTTGAAACAATTATGGCTCAAATTTATCCAAAAATTAATGTTTCCAAATGAATGTCCTTAATTCATGAAAGTCATGTTATTAAATTTCCAACTCTTCATCTTACTACAACAAGAAGTCCAAACACTTTTTTTATAGAAAACATTCATGAAAATAATCATGTCAATATCAATGGGTCATCATATTAACTAAAATCCAAATGTAAAAGTTTCCTATACACATGGTTTCAAACAATGGAGGCTATAGCAATGGATCCCATAACCGTGGTTGATAGATGCGTTATTATAGACATTTACCCACAGTTTCAATACCATCCATGGCTATAAGACCATGAAATTCTAAAATACCAAAAAAAATATTAAACCCTGGGTATATATCTATACCCAGCATTTAGAAAATTATTTTATAGTTAATCCAAGCCAAAAAACTAAACCCATAGTTTTTAATACCATGGGTATTAGTGCCTCTCCCCATTTGTCTGCACCAGCAGCACACCTTCCACCTGAAATTATATGTGAAACAAAATACATAGTACATATTCAATTCAATACAAATATTTTCTATTTAGAATTAAAAAAACCACATTAAATTTTTTACATAACATTTAAAACACTAAAACATATATATATATATATATATATATATATATACATACACCCATATAGCTTACAAACTGAAGTTATTAAACAAATTCAAAATGATTTCTTAGAAATGTAAAAAATATATGGGATTAATATCACCCCTATCAGAAATATTCTCCACTTCATTACCATCAAAAAAATCCTCATCACCATCAAAAACATCCTCATTACCAACATAAAAATATGGACCATCAACAACATCATCATCAACCACATCATCATCAATAAAAACATCAATAGTAAGATCGCCACCACTGTAATCTCAACCACCAATAAGACCCTCATTGGTATCTATCGGGTTATCATTTGAAGAGTTAATTAATTCCATATATGAATGAATGAATAATAGAATCCTCTTATATATGTGATTGACTAATAATTGACATATATTTCTAAATGTGTTAAGTGATTATCTTACTTATTTCACACTCTTGTTTAATTTTTTCATGCTCGTGTAAAGATATTTCTTTTGTCCTCAGCTACATATAAAAGAGACCTTTATAGTCCGGGGGTCATAAAGGTTTTATATGAGCTTGATGAGGAACAAAACCTAGTGGAATACTATTTTTTCCAAGTCTACATCAAACTATCCTGCAGTTATCCTCACCTAATACGTGAACCAAATTATCATTGGACCTGAATTTGTCATATTAATTTTTTTCAAAGGCCTCCTAGAATGATTTTTAACATAGAAATAAGATATTTAATAATGAATTTTACATAAAAATTTGTGATATAAATAAAAAAACACAATATTTTCTTGTTTTTGGACATTTACTACACTTTCATCCATATTCTTACTACTCGAGAAAAATAATTTAGATTATCAGACATATCCTTCTATGCCCAATACGGTTTTCTGAAAATTATATTGATTAATATACATATATTTCTAATAAAAATAGTTCGTAATATTTAATAATAATGATAAAAGGAAATGGCATTTAAATGATTTAACAAATCATATATTTAAACATTTGATAATCGTTGATGAAATAATCATAAATAAAAGCTAATCAAAACACAGTATAATTGTCGAAAAATAATGTTTTGTAATGAGTTGTATCTATAAAAAATCATGTTATCACATTTTTTATTTTAATTAATCTATAACAAATCATGTTGTCATATTCCTCTTCAAATAATTAGATAATGTTATATAAAAAATTCAGAAATCAAATTAATTCATTTATAAGATTAACCATAATACACTATAGTAGTGAATTATAAGATCTATGAATTTCACTACCACACACCTCACAGTGTGTTACCATTCTATACAAGGAATAGAATGCAAATTCCATCTATAATTACAAAATAACAAGAATCCAATAAGACATAAAAGAAAATATATAATTAAAACAAAACATAAACGAAACCTATTTTAATTTCACCTAAACCATAAGGAATAAAATATATATACCATCCCAATTATAACACCAAAAATGATTATTAATCTTACTAGTACATAAAATTATAATTTTACATACTTTCATATTATCTAAACATCAACATTCATTAACCAAATAAAAAATAAAAAAATAGGTTCATGTATCATTTTAACAAAAACAAAAACCAATAACTTTTATCATATTTATTGAAACATAAATTAATTAATTGATCATATAAATAAAACATTGAACATAAACAATAGTTCCCATTAAGAATTTTTTATACACAATAATCAAAAATTTATGAACAAATAAATTTCATTTGATTTATTCCACTTCCCATTTAAACATGAATTATTCATCCATTAATAACCAAAATTGTTAAAATTATCATTAACATACTATTCATTCACCTATCAATATATAAATGGAATTCCCAATCAACCAACAAAAAATACACATAGAAAATCCATATTGACTATACACATTCATCAATATCTATCAATGAAAATTTTACCCATATTTTACCTATTTAAACAACATTAAAACTAAATCATATAAATATACAATAAATAGTGATATCGTATTGAGTGTATACACAATAAAATATTGAGAACATTAAAAAACCCAACCTCAAAAAATTACTTCTTGACACGGATCACCATTAAACAATCAAAATAGCTAAATAAGGTCACACCATGATCCAAAATTCACAAAATTTAAAATAGACCATGAAATTCATCATGTTTGATTGATTTTTACAATTATGCTCAAATTTTTTTAAAAATTACCAACTCAATATTATTTCTCAAGATTTAATGTTCTTGGAGATTCTCATGATCGGGAATTGTAGTGCAACCTAATGTGTTCACATAAATCATGAGTACTTTATTATTTTTGTTTTTTCTTGAAGCATCCTATAAAAATCAATACAAGTACTAAGAATTAAATTATACATGAAAACAATAAAATGTTGGAAATACCTTAAACACATCATTCTTCCAATATGTGATCATTTTTTCATAGCTTGTTTATGTAAAGTTAGAGAATAATGGTACAACCTCTAAATCAAAACCAACTCTGCATATCCAACCAACATATAACTCATGATTTTAGGACCTCTATGACATCCCATGATCAATCAACCTTGACACCTATTAATCTCTTCTATTAATAATGATAAACTAAATCTAAAACAAAAAAATTTTATTCCTAAAAATAAAATAATATATATATATATAAAAATTTATAAAACCTTCATACACATATCTGCACCCATTATTTGTCCTTGATATCATTATTAAGATGTCTCAATGAGACCGGTTCCACTGTAATGGTATCATGGTACCTAGATGAATATTTCATTCAACCGCTACACTAATTCAAATTTTTACCTATCATCTATTTTTCTTCATTGTAATCCAATATTATTTGTGTTTTTAGATTCCATGATTCTCGCATATGGGTATTCCCACATCACCTAATAGAAGATCCCACTGAATAAGATTAAATTTAGAAAAATAATAATTATTTTATAGTAAAATAGTACAAAAATGAAGTGATATAATATGATATAATTAGAACAGAAAACATGATTCAGGCCACTGAATGAACTCTAATGGATATGTGGGTTGTCCAAGATTAGTAGCCTCTACAGGATGTGTCTATTCCAATTCATGCTTGGTGTTATCTGTATAAACATGAGTGGGAGCTAAAGGAATAAAATTAGTAGATATTAGATAGATATAAGTAATTATAGGTGGTGTAGACATGACATCATATGGGTGGTATGGTAGGGGATACATACATATATATGGAAATGGAAAAGGTGGAACTATCAATATAGGTAGTGTAGACATGGTATAAGAAGAATATTTTGAATGATATGATGATGGAGGCATTGTTAGGAACATCCCTATGGGAGATGTAGACATGTTATGGGAAGATGTGACTAAATTATATGATGTTGTCAGTATGTGTATGAACATCCCTACAGGTGTTGTAGACACGGTATGGGAAGAATATGATAAATTATATGATGACAGAAGAATGTATAGAAACATCCCTTTCGGCTTAAGCAAAGTATGGGAAGGTGTTGTATATGGGGTGTTCGTTTGTGGTTCAAGGTGGGAATGTGTAAGACGGGTGCTCGGTCTAGGTCTAGGAGCTTCCCTCCTCAGACTCCTGCCTGTTGGATGAGGAGGATTAAAACATGGTGCGACTGTATATCCCTAAAAAAATTTCATAAAGAATATGAACATGACATTATATGTAATGTAGAATAAAAATATTAAAATTATTATACCCACTAAGGGAATCGTAGGAGACTACCCATGCTCGTGCCTCTCTCAATCAACCTCAACTAATCACTTCCTTTGAACTTATTTCAGAAAATTTATAAGAAAGAAATGTAAAATTTTTTGAAATAGTTTTCATAAATAATTTATTCAAACTAAAATTTCAAAAAAAAAACATAATAAATTTCATAACTTATTTTATTATCAATAATTTAAAATCAAGTTATTAGTTTTTTTGAATCCTATTATAAAAAAAGTTTTTTTTGAATTCATATACATATAATTATATGTAATAAAACCCAACAATACTGAAACATAAATATCATTCCAAAGTGAAAATAATTAAATTAATTACATTAATACGAACCTGAGAAACTCATGTCAAGGTAAAATGTATATATTGTGTATATATATGGTTGCTTTTATATATTACCCCCACTACAATAGGTTCACCATCAATACTCATAATTCGAGAATTTGTGTCATAAAATGCATAATTTTGGTCAACAATAATGGAAGCATCAATGGGGTCATTATCAACACCATCATAATCAAAACTATTTCGTGGGATTATTTCATTAACGACAGCGTAATATGGTCTTAGGTGATCTTTAAATCCCTTTTTCAATTAATGCCAAAATGTTTGGTTCATTGATAGCTAGGAATCAAATCATGTAAATAACTCTAAATCCAATATAATCAACAAATATACAATGTGATATAATTGAATCAAACCACTTACATTTCATCATAGTGACTCGACCTTGACTATAGTAATCCAATAACAATATTTTCTCAACAAGTCCATAATTGCACACATCATTAAATCGGGGTCGTCTATCTGACGCACTAGCATAACATTATGTTTTATTATTTAATATAATATCGTCATTCCATGTTCTCATTTTAACCACTCAATCAGTTGTAAAATATTTATACCCATTGATTATTAAATATTTTCATCCATGAACCAAATAATTTGGACCAAACTCCAATACTCTTAATTCATGAGAAACAGAGTCAACAGGTAAACTCAACAACAAAAATTTATATGAATCATACAATCAAATCGATATCAATATTTTCAGTTAATTAATGTAATGGTCATAAATTAGATTTCATCCATGAAGGAAATCATAGATATGAAAGCCTATATCCATCTCAAAAGAAATGGTTGATGAAGTCTACTTATAATTTTATTATGTTTCGTAGATAAAATGATAATCAACATCTACGGTATATTTGGAATGATTTTTTATGAGATAACATATAATTATACAAATTACTTACTTGATATAATCACTGAACTTACCATAATTAAACATTATTCTATGATGTTCCATATCCTACTCCTCAATGCTCAAAGTATCCATTTTTTATGACCCAAAAGGTTATCTTATTTTAGGAAGATATGGAAATAAGGGATCAATTTCTCCATAACTTCCATCTTTATTTATCATTTTCTATTTATGACTTTTTCTTTCATCAGACAAATACAGTGAAAAAAAATATATACATTCATGATCCATGTAACCTCATAGAATTGAAACTTTTGTATAATTCTTATTTCACACATAAGATTTCAATGTGAACATATTTATTTTAGTTGGATATGTCAACTGAAAATAAATTATTACCCCAAGAATTTTTTCAGTTAGAAGATATACAGTTAAATACCACATGCATGTGAAAATGAATGTCAGAATTGTTTTTCCAAATAAAAAAAATATTAGTGCCTCTTCCAGCATTTTTACCAGAAATGACATGAATAAACTGTTAGAAAAAACTATTTTAAAAAAATTATACAAGTGAACCAATGACTCCCTTATATTATTGGATATCAAAAGTAAATTTTCTACTGGAATCATCTCATTATGATGCATTTGATTATCATGGGTTTTTTGACATTTTACTTTCAAATCCATTATAATGATTTATTTAGATATTTTTATATAATTTCTATCATGAACCTTTATATTCTCCAATAGTTCTATAAATTAAGTTTTCTCTAAAGGTTTCATCACATAAGAATCACTATGAATATTCAATTTGTTTAAACTGATATATTCTAGATGTAGTTTTTGTTTAATATCGTAATCCATCAAGTTGCAACAAGTGCAGAAGTCATCTTTGGTCCTTCCCTCGATATATAGAAAAATTGAATGTAATATTTTACACATATTTTTCCTAATGTGCATTATATCCAAATAATGATGTAACAAAATGGTAGACCAATATGAAAACTAAAATAATATAATTCTACTTTTCTGATTGTATGTAGCTTTAGTGTCTAAATTAGTGCACTTTTTATATTTTGTATGGCTTTTCCATAATGAAAATCTGAAATCATTGGATTCATTAAGCACATTAGTTTCGAAAATATTTTCATGTGGTTTTCAATATCAATATTGTAATCAAACCTCCATTGATTCTTCTTAAATTGGTGATCCATTGGTAAGAATAGATGATTCCCCATGAAACTGAAACTACGTCAATATTTAAACCTTATCAATCGTGTATTCTTCATACAAATGAGACATGATTGTTTTCCATTCATGCTCCAACCAGACATCATAGAATAAGTAGGAAAATGATTAATAGTCTACAGAAGGGAAGCACACATCTGAAATATTTTTTGTTACAGGCATTGAATGTGTGCACACCCATATACCAAATATATTTAAACTCTATTATTAAATTAGTCATGTATATGTATATATCATTATTGGGATCAGAATATCTTGTTATATATATACTCAAGAATGTGAACTGAGTTTTCATACACATCCAAATAGGTTGATTGTAAGTGTGAAAAACAAACTGGTTGCATGTTGTGAGAAGTAATAGTCAGACCAAATAGATTGAAGCCATCATAGGATAGACCCAACCAATGATTACAAACCTCAGTTGGAAAATCAAGATGTATTGCATGAAATTACCTTCACACTAATCCATCTATAGGATGAACCAACTCATCATTACCTCTAGTTATCTCAACATAATTCCAGTGCTTATTGGCTAAAATTTCTAAATAAAAAAAGAGATTTTGAATCCTAAGAACCAATGGAAAATTCCACATAACATTTTGTGGAACATGAGATGGTGTTTCGTCTATATTTTCTTTTAATTGATATGTACCACAATCATTACAGTATTTACATATAGCTCTTTCCTCCAAAAATAAACTGTAATATTTTATACTATCATGAAATTTATTAGTAGAAAATACATGTCACTAAATTAACTTCCAATCCATATAATGATTTAGGGTAATATCTACACCATCATGAATAAAGTCCATTAAAATGGTAATAATACTTTCAATAGTGGTATTAGATACTCCATACATTGCTTTAT
Organism: Viscum album; assembly: GCA_963277665.1. Lineage (NCBI taxonomy): Eukaryota > Viridiplantae > Streptophyta > Magnoliopsida > Santalales > Viscaceae > Viscum > Viscum album. The sequence goes on from OY728125.1 coordinate 212,442,804, forward strand.
GATGTTATAACCATTATGAAAAATTCTAACGAGGTCATTTTAGTATATTCATGATAAACATGAGTTATGGAATCATCCATTAAATTTTTCACTCTCTCAAAATCCTCACATTAAACATGTCCCTCATGTGCATTGATATCATTTCCTTCTTTCACATTCATTTTATATCTCCCATAAAGAGGCACAAATGGAAACTCATCAAATATCAAATTCATCATACCACTTATTTCATTTCATTTCTGAATAGTATAAAATCATACCGTCTCTCCATGGTTATCCGAAACATAATAGTTTTCTTTAAAACCATATTTTTTATATTCTAGATAAATTATTCCCAACATAACAATGGAAATCCGATAAACATATAGCATGTACAGTGTATACCACATCAATATGAATCATTGTTAAATAAAAAATTTAAAAAACAAAAATTCATTTCAAACATGGTTGAAATATTATTGATGTTATATATCCAGCTTCTATCCATTCTACTAAAATGAAATTCATTATATTCCAATCAACAATGTATAAAATAATTAAAAAAATTATTATATCAAATTTCAATATTAAAATCATCATATCACAATAGTAGCTAGAAAAACAAAGAATAAGAGAAATGGCCTATGCTATAAGTGAGTTCTACAAATAACAAACCAAGGTGGTCATACATAACATTTAAGAATTCATAATCATGGTAACTCTCCAAAAATCACCCCTAGAAGATCTAGAGGTGAAACAAATAGTAGTGAAAATAATACATAATTAGTTTTAATATAGTTTTATGAAATTAAATTAAAACACATAAAAAGTGTGTTGAAACTCTTTTTAGGTATTTTCATTAAAAAGTAATAATCACCTGTAAAATGTTTCCCCCATCCAATACCTATTTTAAAAACCACCATTTTCATGTTCCACTTCAATATCACATCCCAATTACCGCTTAATAAAATACTAAATTAAATCTCAAAAAAGGATTCTAATATCCAAATACACTTTTCAAAGATATTTGATAACTATCTATTCTAAAAAACATGGAACATTATCCTAAATTTTTTTTATTAAACCAATAAACAATCATATTTTAATTAAAAATAAAAACACGCTTTCTTATGAAATTTATTCCATACCAATTTTAGAAACAACATTTTAAACTTTAGATAACGCACCAATTCAAAATAATTTAAAAAATAGATTGAAATAACTATAGGATTACACATTAAATTTCATTATCATAAAATATTTTAAAATCCATATTAAAAATATAGAAATGTAAACCACCCACAAAATAATAAGGATGAACATAATTATGAACCAATATGTCATGCCATGCCAAAAGTTTGAAGAATAAGAACATAGGCTACATAATATAATATAATATCGAGGGGATATAATTGATATATACGACCAATACCCTAAAGTTATCCTAAAATGGACCATAATGTCATGGATCTGAAAAATGGGCTTGAAAAAATTTGGATTTATCATCTCTTAAAATATCACTATGTTCCAAAATCACACTGCATTCCTATATAATTTCAGAGCTCACCAAGTCACTGGGCATTATTTTTACCCTATGGAATCCGTTGGTCTCTGTCAATATTCCTTGAAAATGTAATCCTAGGTCATGGAATCACCATCCTAGGCCACCTAAACCATAACACAATAGATATCATTAAAAGTAAAAGTAGTTAAGAGCAATCAATAAATTACAAACATAAATTAGAAACAATTTTAAATCAAACATGCCTCACCTCCTTTGTCCCTACAAAAAAATAATCCATGTTTATTTCAAAACCCAAGTACACTATATAAATGTATCAATTATAGGCATCCCATAATGATATAAAATTAATCATGGGTATTAAATATTGAAAAGGGATATAAGAGGGTCTCAACTATTTTATTAAAATGCATTTTCTATAAAATATAAAATATTCCTACCCTTTAATGTAACAAGTTTAGAATGAAGAGTTAACTCACACTTTACAAAAAAAAGAAAAAGCCATTTGAAACTTATTTTATTAGAACACTTAATGATACTCAATGAGAACCCACATTTACCTTTACACCATCCTGAAAAACATTCACATCCACTAATGAGTTTCAAAACAAAATCCACATGGGATAACTCACCGTTTTCAAATTAAACATCCCATTTTATATTTTTAAAAAAAATTAAACAAAAAAAACATTGATTTAGAAAACCACCAATATTGAAAAAAGGTTTCTAAAATAGAATATATGAGTTCACACAATCCTTTTTCAATTTAAACAACCCTTGTTAAATACTTAAAACTCTTTCAAAACACACATGAACTAGGGTTGAAATCTATTTAAAATTATAACACCTTTAAAAACCATAAGCTGGTTCCCACTATTAAATCATTAAAAAAAATATTCATTAAAATCCATTTAGAGTTTTCTATAAATACTTCTCCTGGAATACAATCCCATTCCATGGTTTAAAATCACATTTAAATTAACTTGTTCACTCATGGGACACACATATATGATTAATTTTAAATTAAAACCATTTTCCAATGAAGTGTTCAACTAGGGTTGATACAGAATGGTAATAAATGATATGACTCTATCCTATGGGACACATTTCGCATATAAGGGTATTTATATTTAAATATTTGAAATACCACCAATGTTGATTCCAGTATAACACACAACCCATATGACTAGATGATATAATCAAAAACATAAATAAACTCCTAAGGATACATGTATTCACCCTAGTTTCTTTCTATTTCTAAACCCACATGAAAAAAATGGTTGGTGGTGCACACCACATTATATATTACATAAACAATTAATCACATAAAATATCGAAATGAACCATCAATCAGGCTGAGAAACCAATGAGGTACCAAATAAATGACTCGGATATACTTCCCTAAGCCAAAAATACTCTGAACTCAATGATTATAATCCCTAAAAAATGGGATGTCATTGAAAATAAAACCAGAGACATAAACTAAAATGGAAAACCATTCCTCAACAACGTAAACCACTAGAAAAATATTACCAAAATATAAAGAAGAAGTAACCGGGAATAAAATATTTACTATCCAATAACAAAACAAAAAACCCCACAAATAGTGGATGAACACTTTATATGGGTTCCAAGTCACCTGGGGTATGCTAAAAACTATTGTGGAGGGTAGTGGGATGACAGAACTCAGACAATGTGGGTAAGGGGGGTTCCAAATCCACCTGAAGGGGGAGGGAGGGAGCCAAAATTTCCTATGGATAGGGGGGACATGTAGATGAACAAGAGCAACTAGGGTTACAGTGAGGAGGAGGGGAAGAGGTTCCCAAGAGGGACTCCCTGTCTAAATATCTATACCTATGGGTTTTTAAAAATGTTTGTATAGTCTAAGTAAGAAACTCAATACCAATAGTTTATCTAAACCATGGGTATAGATCCACTGGTATGGGGTCACTTTAAAGTAGTTAAATTGAATTTTACATTATCCTTTATAAATTAGATAATTTATCTATAATGATTTTCATCATTGGGTAATTTCCCTATAAAAAATAAGGTGTACCTTTCCCAATTGGGAGTACATGAACATTACTGATCAAAGTTCATAACATAACTCGAGGAAGACCTACTCATATGAAAACAGATTCTAAATGACATGGGAGACGATATCTTCCAATATCACCACAATAATAACAATAAATGAACATAAAAAAATACATTATCACATGGAAGCATATGGAAGTACAATAAGAATAAAAGAATGATATAACATAATCTATAGGTACTAGGCACACCAGATGTAGTCAAACCCATTCCTAGAAATTGAAATTAACCAACTTCATTGGATTTATACTTCTAACTGGATTAATAATGATCTCTAAATTTATGATATCAAATTATAACATATGATTTATAAATAATTTATGTATATTAAGAATTAAAATATGTTGGAATTATTTATTCATTAAATATTTAGTTGACCACTTCTTAGCATAATGTCATTTCAATTAGAGAATTCAAGGGTATAATTCTTTTAGTACTGATCATCACGTTCATCAAAAACTTATGAATGTTACTCTACATAACCATTGGTGCTACTCTAGAAGACTCTAATTCCAACATCATTAATTTTTTATCATCATACAAATCTCTTCACGGATAATGAATTATTTTGATATGCTTAGACTCAAAAGGGTGAAGTAGGAGGAGAATTTTTCCATTACGCATATCATTCTAGGAGAAGTGCTCTAATGATATTCATAGGAATGTCTCTATAATTATTTTTTTAATGATTATAAGGGTTGGAATATTATTAAATAATGACATAATGATGTATTTATAAAAAATGTGTTTTATAATAAATAATTACACATATGATCTTATTATTTATTAATCCCTAACGAAACCCATGTTGAGATATTACTATTATTATTATTATTCTTATTTACTTCACATTCTCAAAACATACAAATAAATAAATAATATTTACTAAATTAACAAAAAAAATTATTAAAATAATATTAAATATATCATTTCTCACCAAACCATTAACTCGAGGCATCATTCCACCTCAATATATGCCGAGCCTTGAAAATTGACTATTTATTTATATAAATAAATTTCATTTTGTTATTTACTAATAAATATAGTTTATAATAATCACTATAATAGAGAATACATAATTATTAAATATCTAATTCAAATATATTCTATTGAATAACCAGTGACTAAATATTTGTGATCAACTAAAATGAATAATCATGAATCCACCTATGAGACTAATATTTATTTAACATGTTAAATTCATATAGAACCTAACTGAGATTCTGAATATATGTACTGTATAAAGATCTAGTTCTCTTAGGAAAATTAAGAAATACCATAAAATTCCATTTTTGATGTTTAGAATATGCCAAATCTATAATAGATAATATATTTAATGTCATAATGAAATTCAATCTCATTTGAATTGAAATTTTGTAATATGATCCATTCATATTGTTATCTATAATTTATTATGTTTCATACTAGTTTCATCAATCTATATTCATAATTCTTATTTCATTGATTTTTTTAAATGAACATGTCAATAGAGATCCATGTCCATGAACTTAATCATGTAGTTAAATTCCCATCAAAGGGACTAAGAAATTGACTTTGGTTAAATAATAGGAGAGACAAATCATTTCTCACATTGTCTATTCATTCAATATTAGTTGTTATGCACCCAGTGTATCCTACCTCACAATGAGAATATATAATCATAATATACATAATCTTAAAGTATTGAAATATTACACAGGTTTTTAGATAGGAACATCTAATGAATCATATAAATGTTTATTTTCTACTATTGGGATAGGTTAGCATAACCTCATTTTCATGGAGATTACTATAGATGTACTTCTTGAGAACAAATATGAGTGTCTTATATGCTTTTTTCCACTAATAATCTATATCATTTGTGTCCCATCATGTGATAACATCTAAAAACAAAACATATATATTAATGAATAATATCATTCCACTTCTAGGTTCTCATATTGGCGGAGATCTTCTATGAAATTATGGTGAGATAATTACACTCATGACATTATCACATAAAATATTATTTCACAGATGAACAATAATTTTGTGGTATGAAAATAGATAATATAAAAAACCATAAATACAAATAATCATGAAGTATATAGAAGTCATTCTATCGCACCAGCTCCAATAGACTTACAATTATACTAGATTCATCTATTAATAGCTCTTAGTCAGATGGATCTCAATTGATATTCATACTTTTGATGAGATAATGATTTAGTCAATGAGAATTCTTTATTTTAATATGTGGAAACCATTCTCACTATGACCTATCCCATTTAATAAAAAACACTCAATACATGATATTTCGGAAAAATCATCTTCATCCATTGATGTAATATAAGCTCCATTTAAAGTGAAAGTGCTAAAATATTATCTTAATATAATGTGATAGGGTCATTACAATAAAGAAACTTTTCATGATATTGGATGAAGTTTTCAATCCAAACTAATTATGTTTCTAAATCAGAGTCCAGAATATAATCATATTCTAATGGATAATTAGTGACAAGTAATTTTATTGAACTCTTATAGCTCACAGATCCTCCATTGAGACTAAAGACATATCCCAAATGAAAATTAAAATTCTTATAATCTATTCAGAAACTAGAATATTTATACCACCTAATTACAATTATTTATCTCCCCTTTATATCAAGAAAATATCAATATTATTCCTTAGATACATGAGTATATACTAAATAGAAGACCAATGGAGTTCTCCCAGATCAGCTTAAAATTTTTCTAACATGGTAAATGCATGCATAACTAGAAATTGAGGTATTTATGATGTGTTAATAATGGAGAAATCCAGTCATATGTATTCAATTATGGTGTAATCCTATTGAAATTTACCTGGTTCAAAAAAATTGTTGTAGAAAACATTTTTTACAATAGTCCATCAAAATATCATTTTTGAAATGGAAGCGTTTTCCATTGTAAAAACATTTCTACTGCATATAAAATGAGTTAAAATTAGGGAATGATATTTATTAATTAAAAAATAGTATATTAGGGATTTAAATCCATCTACATCACTAATACCCTATATCTATGAAAATAAACATCCATTGAAAAATGATGAAATAAAAAAATTAAAATTATAACATCAAATAAATTTAAAAAATACTAATATATAAAACAATAGACGTATGAATTAATAACCATATTACAAATAATATTTAATTTAATGAGTTTTTAGGTTAGAAGAAACCTTTATTAAATAAAATAAAATATATAAGTATACAAAACAAATTAGACAAAATCTTACCACTGTAGCTCAAACATCTCGAAAAAGAGTACCAACTTTGCGGTGAGGGGCCCGCCTACACAAATTATGGGGATGTCATCCCCCATCCATTTCTTGAAACATTAACATGGATCCCCTACATCATCCAAAGGGTAATCATGAAAAATAGTTATCACTTTATCCACATTGCATACACTCTATCATCGTCTCATATTACTACTCTTACCATCGATACCTCTACACCTCCGACTACTGCTAGTTTTTAAGAACTCCCCCTTCTCTCTATGCATGAATCTATAATTTCATTTTGATCTCAAAAATTATCCTCATACTCTTCAGATGACAACGAAGAATATGTATCATCACCTATCATGACGGACGATGACCACTATACAATTCCATAAGAACTCGCAGACATAAATCAAGAATTGATACCAACCACTTATACATTCTTAATACCATATTAAGTCAATTGCATCCAATATACCTGATGAAATCCATAATCACTGTTGTCTCGAACCACTATCTTGTCCCAACTCTCATCATGTGTTTGAAAACGTTGGCCTTATATTCATCGTTAAAATGAAATTTGAAAATAATTAGTTAAAATATTTTTTATATTAATTTTAAAAATCAATAAAATATATAATAATTAAAATATGATGGTTTTGGTATTTATTAATATATTTAGTGATAATATTAGTGTAAACATTCTTGAAAACATTAAACAATATAACATTGAAGTGCTTATCCAGCTACATGAATATAAAATAAGAATATTATTTTTAATATATATATATAAATTATTTAAGAAAATTACATAACATATTTCATTGATAAATAATGAATGTATATCAACTAAATATATGTGTATCCTCCAGTGTCCCTCTGTTGCCCAGATAATGGTCTCCACAGAAAACTTTCTCTTATAATGTAGGAGGAAAATCCACTCTGAACATGAGAAGAGATGTAATTAGGTTAATTCCTATAGATAAGCCTGATAAAATACCATATATCAATATTTATCAATGGATCTCTATCTTAGATTATAGAAAAACTAACAAAAATTCTCAAACATGTAGATATCCAATGATTCACGAATAAGAGATCAAAGTGTTATCATTAAAAGGATACCATACAACCAAGGAATTATTAATAATAGCATGTTAATAGTTAGATAAATTCAAAAATAAATATTATTTATTTACAAACCATCAAAGGGTCAAACATGCAAAGATGAACATCAATGGAAATATGTTCCCATGAATCCCATGGTTTTGAAAAATATTTACATATAATTTCACCCCAATTTCTAACAGCAATATATGAAAAATTGTGGGATAAATAGTAAATAATATAACAATTAGAATATAAATTAAATTAATGAAAATTAACTAAAATAAATAAATAAACATACCATTGCATACATGGATCCAAATCACGAAGTTGTCATTGCTCATGAATATGATTTCATCTTGGACAAATAGAACCTAGCAGCATTAACCTCCTTTTATGTCGATGGAACAACTTTGAGATCCACTTGATTATTTTATTAATTCTCTCTCCTCATTGGGGAATTTTTAGTGAGCTAATTATTTTTATTTATTAAAAATTATGACTATTTATTTTTACTAATTGACAATTATTGATAATTTTTACTAATTATTATGCTCTACTAGTCAATCAAATATCTTTAAAATACATAATATAATTTATTTTCATTATGGTCTAATATAAATGGTTCATTTACAGCAAGAATACTTTTAGATTTACTTTCAATGATACTTTGGCATGGATGGATATGAAAGCCTCTATCAGTAACAACCTAATGACATTTAAACATTGATACAAAATTATTTCCATGATAACACAACTCAATTATTTCATCTAGCATTACATAAAAGTAAACATCACACTCTCTATGATGTAATACTATTAAATAAACACCATGATTCATTTTTTTTATGCACTATATGAAAGTGTATGAAATATAAATCCATTACCCATATATTCATTATAGGATTTAACTGATTTGGATTGTGAGGTACTCAATACACATAATCGTTTATCAATTTTATATTCAGGTTGTGATACATAAAAATTTGAAAAAAAATTACAATATAACAAATATTTTTTTTAATATGGTCAAAAATAAATTATTTACTTTACCAATCTTTGAAACTCGTAGGAAAACTTATGTTTCTAGTATTCTTGAAAAGAATATGGTGTAATTTTTGTGAACTATTTCGTGATATAATCATCATATAATATAAAAACAATTCAATATTAATTTATTTTTAAAAACATATAATGAATAAGTTAATGTATAACTCATTTTAAAAATCATAACATTTTATATCAATTGATCATAACATATATATGAAATCTGTATAGTTAATAATCTGATGGATATCATTCATAAACTCCAATATATCCAGGTTTAAGAAAATTTAAATTTATAATTAATGTTTTAATGTATCATGAACATTCCATTCATTATGTCTAATTCAATTATTCTTTCAATGCTATTCTTGTTGAAAATATCAAGAGAAGAAAAAAATTCCCTCTTTCAAATATGCTTCTGAAATTGTCCCTTCAAATAATACTTTTTTACATACATTTTTCTCCAATTTCTATTTGAATATATCATATGGGTACATCCATCATAACATTATTGGTCCCACACATTTTTAATTATGAAATTAAATTTATTTTAAATATTCCATTGTATCAAATAATGTCAAGAGATTTTTTCCCAATTTTCATGAAATCAAAATTACATCTTGATGGGAGATAAAATCAGGATTAGAAACTCGTGTTCGGTCTTGTGATAATAGAAATAAGGATTAATTGATGGATTTTCCAAGATATTTGTTGCTTTATTTGTTGGTTGTAGGTGTTATCATTGGACTTCCAACTCCTAGTGATAGAGGTATATGCCACATCGTGTCTTTTGGCTAGTTCAAAAAATGTTGTCACATATGTTTTTTTCGTCCCTAAAGGATGGAACCCTGTATCAGATTCTAATGAAAGGTAATAATTGACACATAAATATGAAAAATATGTGAGTGTAGATATGTTTAAATTCAGAAAATTATTAAACATTGGACAAAAGGTGTTACCAAATGGTTCAAATCCACTGAAAGTAGTTGATCACACAAACCAGATCCCTATGGTTTGGGGATGCCTTGACTATAAATAAATCCTAATGGGATGAGGGTTTAAAAACCTTGTTTTTTGGGATTTAGATTGTTATCACTAAAATGAGAATCCTTCACATACATGAGTTTTATGATCTATTGACATATTTTTTTCATCAAGAATAATATAATTTAGGCATGGGTTCTTATTTTATGGCATAGTTAGATTTTATGGAATCCACAAAAATTATTTGACAATTCCCTCACTATTAATGTTCCCATTAAGCATTACCGAGCCTCTGAAGTGGAAATATTTGGATACATTAACATGTTTTTGGTTTAATTTTACTTTATTTCAACCTTTATTGATAATGTTTTCTTCTCTATATATGAAGAAGATGTCACCTTTTTATTATCTATAAAAAATTACATGATATCTTCTATAACTACCAGTTTATGGTTTTCCCAACTGAGAAGTTCCTTAAGGACACAATAAAATAAGTTTTCTCCATCATATATTGCACATCAGAAAACTTTTAGATGAATAAAAGGATATTAAGGCAAGCCCATGTCAGTACATCAGTTCAGGGTGTTAACCATCTGTAAACTAGGATGGGTGACCAGGTACTCGAACCTCAGAACCATGGTGATGTGGTGAATGAATTGATTTCATTGAAATTGGTTCCTAATGAATAATAGTGTAAATCAGTGGAGGAAAATATTAATACTTTTTAGACCTATTCAACTAATGAGGTCATGAGATAAGAGCATAACATTGAGAAGGTAGGGGTTGTTGATGATCTTAACTATGTTAATAGGATAGCTGTCCAGTTTGTGGGTTGTGAGTTCTTACTGAAGGGTGAATAATATTCATTTAATAATGTTCTAATAAATGATATTCATATTAAATACCATTAGAATAATGAATATTTTGGTAAATAATCTTGTGAACAAGATTCAACATACACACAGTTGTTACCTGAGAAGTCACTTCCTCATTTTGACCATTAAGAGAATAAGATACTTGTTGAGGATTGCAGTTTAAATTTTTAATCCCCTAGTCACTCATTGGTTAAGGGGAATAATGTGTTAGATGATTAATAATTTTAATTGGTCACACGCATGAAATATAGAACTAATTATCTTACACGATTCTCTAAGCACATATTTTTTGATATAATAACAAATCATGATTCACTTGATGTTACTCACAAGACCCCACATTGACCAGTGCACTACTCAACCAGGATGAACCACTGAATTTTCGTCTACATTGTATTTATATACTTGACTTCATAAATGGTTCTAAGATTAATGTGTTTTTACATTAAAAATATGGCATTTCTCATGGGGTCATCCATGAAAACAACCCTCAGTCATTAATATTTTCATGAAAGAAAATAATTATAATATAAAGGTAGTATTAGAGAGGTCTATCCTAGATGGAGAATAGTATAATAATTCTCCTGATGAAATTACCCCTTCATATGATGATATTGAATCTTGAGTGGTTGGTGTGAAATATAAACAACCCAAAACATATAGGAGGGGTCTTCATCTGAGATGTTGAGGTAATCGATGGATCCATTGATGATTTTATTTTCTATTTCCTGGGTAAATTTTTTTCTCTGTTTAAAATGGTTGTAAGTATAATCATTTTCCCATCTCCCCTTATACGTCGTGTTTATTTTATTTCAATAAATTTTAGGAACATGGAAGAGAACCCATGGTTCATTCTATATTGGTATAAAATAATATATTTTTTGCGTCCAACTCAGTTCATCATAGAATTTTATCATCACATATATCTCTTAGAAAAAATATGATATTTCTATTAGATAATCCCATATTAATGAATTTAACAAACCTATAAATCCAATTTTTAGTACTTTTTCATATATAGCATGATTATAGGGATTTTTTAATCTAGCAATATCAATATTTTTGATACATTGATCCAAATGGGAAACATAGTCATCTAGTAAGATCAAATCTACAATCCAATGATATAATAATAATTTATTTTCGTTAGATTTTTAATAAGATTATTTTGTATTCATTATCTTTTGTGTTTTTTCATTTTCAAATAACTCATATTATGGATGACTGAAAATTTGGTAAAGATATAGTTGTTAATTTAAATTATCATTAGTCTTACTAGGTGTGTCAAAAACTATATAAAATATGTTGTCAATATAGTTTTTCTCAATACTCAAAAAGTCTAATATATGATGAAATAACAAATCGGACTATTGTAAAAGATCCCAAAAAAATACTCTATTTTATCAAATTTTGATCATTCCCCAATCAATCAATTTTTTTGTTTATAATCGGTCTAAAGGTAATTAGAGGAAATGAAGAGGTAATTGATTTTAAATCAATACCAAAGATAATTTATAGAGGTCCATATCTTTCAAATGTACCATTTCTAAAAAATTGTGTTCTTTTATAATGGTTGGTTTTTAGGAATAAATCTGTGATGATAATAAAAAACAATGTTTTCATCCATAGATAAGAATAAAATATTTTTTTCACTCATATAGTATGGACAAGATTTCAGACCATGTGTACTATCATATGATAGTATATCATATGTTTTAAAGTTACTAACTTTATACATTACTCCAATTTTCTTTAAAAAAAATTTATTTTTTAATTACATCATATGTACAAACACCATTACTCAATTTCAAAGATAAATCATTAATAAATGACTTCAAATAATAGTCAATATTATTTTTTTTGATTTCATGGATTTCATAATTTTAAGAATATATATGGTTCATTCATCAATATACAAGGAGGTATTTCATATAGAGATATAAATATGGGAAAATAGAATATTCACTACTGTAAGAACCAAATAAAAGAAAACCATAATTAGAAATACCCAATCACACACAATGATATTTTGAAGAAAATGATGAATTATCCAAATCAAAATGATTTCATGAACCTCCATTAGAAGAATTATTTTTAAATTCTATCGATAAAAATATCAAATTTGTTCCATTTCATCAATGACTCAATGTTGTGAGACATTAGTAAAAATTTAATTCTACATGTTAGTTGAAAATTCTTCAAATGTTTAAGGGAAAAAGCTATACTTTCCATTTTGAAGTGTGAGAGGATTAATCTTATTAGTGGGGATGATCTTAGGGTCCACTATTTTAGGCCTCCTTAGGATATTTCTCTCCCATATCATGTCCCTTGTTTTGCCTATATCCTCTCCATTAATTTTATAAATAAATAAATGATGATGATTATATAAGGGTGGGATAATCTGAGAAAATAAAACAGAAAATCTGATAATTAAAATTTACTTACAGTCATTACCAATAATTGATAATTATTACTAATTACAACTAATATCATAAATAATTACTAAATAATAAAATAATATCTAATAGAAATATTGAATATTAATTATTATAAATTAATGATAATTATTATAAATTATTATTAATTATTTCTATTTGTTATTATTTGTCATTAATTATTACTAATTATTAAAAATTATGGCTATTTATCCTTAATTACTACTAATTATAAATAACTATTACTAATTATTACTAATTAACAAGATTTACTAGTAATTACTAGTAATTGACTGTAACTATTACAAATTATCAGAAATTATTAACAACTATTTGTAATTATTACTAATAATTAGTAATTATAACAAATTAATGGTAATTATGAATAATTATTGGTAATTATCACTAATTATTGGTAAATATGACTAATAATTGGACATTATTACTAATTATTGATAATTATTGATAATAATTAGTTATTATTGGTTTTATTAGTAATTATTGGTAATTATTGGTAATTATTACTAATATTAATTCTAATTATTATAAATTACTGTTATTATTTATAATTATCACCAATTATTACCAATTATTAATAATTATTACCAATTAGTACCAATAATTACAAATTTTCTGTAGTTATTAAAAATAATCGGAGATTATGAAAATGGTTTAGGAGACAAGCGAGCCACTTCTTAAATAATTTATTAGAAAATAAAGATGAAAAAAGAGTAAGGAAGGATATCATCAAACTTACAGAAGCCCTAATCCATAAATAAATACATATAAAGGGAATCAGGTATCGCTAAAATCATGATTAGAGGCATCATTAGATGATTCCCACTCTGATTATGAGTTACCCTGAGTGAAGAGCACATAATACTTCTCCCTGAGCTTCTTCTAGTTCATAGTGAGTTCTCCTTTAGAGAGACCACACCCTTTTATTGTTGCCCAATCATCACGAACACATCCCCAACCATGACATTTTGGATGAAGACCCCATTTTAAAAGAACGATACTACTTCCATTCCTCTTCCAAATCATCTCTCCACAATTAAATAGTTTTATTATCCATAGATAGTAGAATAGTGGTATCCACCTCGATTTCCACATTCCCTATAAGGTGGCCAACCCGAGCATTAATTTTTTATCAAGAAAAGGCTATGGATTAACCAGCTCAATCAAAGTTACATTTATTGAATGCTCCACATTCTTCATACATTTATTTCTTCATTAGCCTTTAGCCGCAACTCGTGTGTTAATCTTCTATGGCATGTTCTCATATTTGCTATGCTCCACGCCATGAGATGAAGTATCCTTGGAAACAATATCTGACCCAAGATTTCTCTTACCAAATCTATATATTATTTCAGTCCTATGTAGGTACATCTAATTAATACCTTGTCCATCAACATATTTCAAAATGACTTCTTCAAGCCCATATTTTTTCAAATTATCAGGTTTCATAGGAATTACATTTTATCTAGTGGTTGAACATTATTAGCCACTTCTTAGTTGATAGTATTCTCTATCATTGGATTCATTCAGTCCCCCTTATTAATATAAATAACCAAATTAAAAAAGTAGTTTTCAATTTACCATAGAGTGACCATTCTTCATGTAGTTTGTGAAAAAAAATTACGACATTTAGAGTCCAATATCCCTATATTACAACATATCATGAAAAAATGAAGGCTACTTCTAAAACTCTATTGAGAGTTACAACCATCATTCAGAAAAAGTAGTATAACTGTATGTTTATTAGTTGAATAGAGATCAACCTTCAAAATTAATCTACCCAATTTAACAAAGAATTTAATCTATGATTTCCTACCAAATTTAATTGGATCACCAACTGCAGAGACAATATCCTTCAACAATTGAGAATTAAAAATAATCCACTATAGACTGTGAATTCAGATTCATGTCTGGGTGATCGAGTTCGTTATGAAAGAAGGACTGAAGAAGGATCCCAATAATGGATCCTTAAAATTTCAAGTTTAATGGAAACCAAACATAGACCCCATGCCCTAGATTTTTCTTCAATGAGGATGGAGCACAATATAAAAAACACTTATCGATTGAGGTGGTCCTCCCTCTACCAAAGCCCCAAATTTGAATAAGAAAATTCTTCAGATCTTAAATATTCCATGGATTACCCTATCATTGATAATTTAATATTGTTTGTATCGAGTGCTTTCATAGATCAATTATATCTGTAATTAGATGATGCCTTCATTAACAACGTACGAACAATGTTTCAGGACCTCAGAAGAGGATAAACCCATTGAATTAGTGAAATAATGATTCATATTTGACTTACATATAATGGAATTGTGGTTAACCTATATCTCCTTTAATGATATTATCCCTGGTAGAATAGAGGTATCCACATCTAAGGTTGAGACACTATTTTGATCATGCAACCTTGAGAACCCACTAAAATTACTATTTTTGCTTGAGGTTAACCCATGATTTCCATATCTCAATTCATTAGGTGGATTTTGAAACCAATGTTGACTTCACTGGAAAAGTCACCAGACTATAAGGAAGATGAGAAGATCCCACATCTATATTATTCGAATCTGGAGTGAAGGTTGGAACAGTGGCTATCAAACACATATGTGAATCGAATCATCCTTGAGAGATGAGGGGAAGAGCTTCGGGCTCCATTCCCCTTATGCATAGCAAGCATCAAGGATATCCATCTCCAACAACATGATAAGAAACACTAGTTGTAGTACAAAACACTAAAATGGCATAGATATGACTCCAACGGTACAGACCAGTGAAAGCATGAGAAACCCCAGCAACAAAAATATGAGTCTTAAAGAGTAGACCAATGGCAATGTGATCCACTCCTAAGGCACAGATCAGACTCTAGTGTCATGGACCAGTGGTAGGGTGAGATAACCTTGTGGCACATAACTGCAATACAATTGTGATGAACTACGACTCGAATGACGAAAAACTCTATCGGTTGGCGAAAATCCCTAATCACCATTAGGAGAGAGACACTTCAAACTCTTAATCCAATCCACCTTCAACAATTGTAATATATTATTGCAAATTATAGGTTATTATTACCGACTATTAGTAATTATTGGTAATTGTTGGTAATTATTCATAATTATTCAATGTTATTTATAATTTTTGGTATTGTTTATGAATTATTACTAATAATTTCTAATTATTAATGAGTATTACTAATTATTTGTAAGTATTGGTAATTATTATTGATTATTGGAAATTCTTGGTAATTATTACTAATTATTACTAATTATAAGCAATTATTAACCATTATTACCAATTATCGGTAATTATTAGTAATTAATACCAATTATCAAAAACATTTACAAATTATGACTAATTAGTACCAATTATTAATAACTATTACTAATTATTACTATTTATTACAAATTATTGGAATTTATTTCCAATTATCAGTAATTATTTCTAATTACTACCCATTATTTCCCATTATTACTAATTATCAATACTCAAATAGCTCATCCATGGGTTTGGAAAATTAATCCCATGATCAAATTTATTTCAAATTATTACTAATTATTTATAATTATTTGAAATTATAGGTAATTATTAGTAATTATTTAAGATTATTACTAATTATTACTAATTAATAGTAATTACTTGAAATTATTATAAATAATAGTTAATTATTACTACTTACTATTTACTATTATTAATTATTGGTCATTATTACTAATTATTGATAATTATCAGTAAATATTACTAATAATTTCTAATTATCAGTAACTAATTTTAATTATAATTAGTTATTTCTAATTATTTATAAATTTCATTTATTATTACTAATTTTTACTAATTATTGGTAATTATTTCTAAATTTGATGAAATATTACTATTATTTCTAATTATTGGTGATTATTGTTAATTATTGGTAATTAACACTAATTATTTATAATTATTACCAATTGTTATTAATAATTATGAATTATTACAAATGATTACTAATTATTAGTAATTAATGGAAATTATTGTTAATAATTACTAATTATTAACAATATTTGTTAAATATTACTAATTTTTACTAATTATTCATAATTATTTGAATTTATATGAGTGTCTCAAACAATAGATTCGGATACCCAATTACATTTTCCAAAAAAATATACTAAATGAAAAGACACACACAAACACAATTACAAGGAGATGGTAGTTAAGAAGAGTTTTAGCTCAACACAACCAAGATACAAAAAAGTATACAACATCAGAGAATGCTTATATGTTATTTAAACAAAATAAGAAACACTGCTCACTTTTTATGTTGGCTAGCCTGGCTTTGAGATCCTCCCTGATTAGCCTACTTTCAACCTCTCCTCTACTGTGGAATCTATCATGAGGAAATTATTTGTAATTATAACAGATTATTACTAATGATTTATATTTATTGGTAATTATGGTTAATTATTACTAGTTACTACTATTTATTACTAATTATTATACATTGTTGGTAATTATTACGAAATATTACAAAATATTTTGAATTGTTACTAATTTTTAGAAATTATTACTAATTCTTGATAATTTTTACTAGTTATTAAAATATATTAGTAATTTTTATTATTATTGGTAATTATTATTAATATTTGCAATTATTTGTAATTATAACTAATTAGTACTAATTTATTGTAATTATTACTAATTATTGGTAATTATTGGTAATTATTACTAATTATTACTAATTATTACTAATTATTGGTAATTATTAATAATTATTGGTAACTATTACTAATCATTACTAGATATTAGAATTTGTTACTAATTATAGGTAATTATTATTAATATTGTTAATTATTGGTTATTATAACAAATTAGTAGTAACATTTGGTAATTATTATGAATTTTTATAAAATTTTACTTATTATTGGTAATTATTGATAATTACTATTAAGTATTGATGATTATTAATAATTATGAATAATTATTGTTAATCATTAACAATTAGTTTAATTATTACAAATTATTACTAATTATAGGAAATTGCAAGTAATTATTTGTAATTATATCTAATTTTCTTTTTATTATTACTAATTATTAATAATTATTTGTAATATTACTAAGTATTGGTAATTATTATTAATTTATGATAATTTTTATTAATTATTACTAAAAATAATTACTATTAATTATTTCAAATTATTAAAAAAAATTGTTAATTATTACTAATTAATTACTAATTATTGGTAATTGGTAATAAAAAGTTGAAAATTATATCTACTTGTAAATAATTATCAATAATTAATATCAACTACTACTAATTACTGTTAATTACTGAAAAATGATACATCTTATTCTAAAATATTACTAATATTAAATAATGATACTAAATAAACAATTAAAAAAATTTAAAATGAATTCATTAAAAATACTATTTTATTCGGATGAAAACAGTTTTGCTCTCCTGAGTACATCTCTGAAAATATTGTCTATAAAAATTAAAATTTATATAGAGGGATGATATATAGAAAGCAGAATATGAGTTGAAAAATTGTGATGAAAAAAATGGTTATGGGGGGGGGGCTTATATAGTATTATATTCGATTTTAGAATATCAATTTTTATTTAGATGTATTTTTTACAAGAATCCAAATATCATTAAAAATAATCCCTTCTCATGGTTTGACATGTATGGACACCAAAATTATGTACGATCTGTTAGGATTCTCATCAATGATAATGTGTCATTTTTTATTATTTGCGTTGGGATCCTATTCCCCCAAAAATATCCCATAAAAATCAATTTCTCCTATAGTGGTAGGCAATATCAATTATAGTAAATAACATGACACACATGGTCAATCAAATCGAATATGTTTATGGGATCCTACTTATCCAATCACTCTCCCCCTATTTTGTGTAATAACACATTTTCTTGGATATACATATACCACATGACACTATAACAAATCCCTTCTTGCATTGTTCTATACTGATTCATTTTAGTGTGTGGCCAATGTATGAAAGCCTCATGGAAATCAAGAATAATCTTGATCTCAAAAATATAGGATGCTTCACCAATGTCCTTCATCAGAATCACTAGTTCAACTAATACTTAATTGGTAGAAAGATTGGTATGTCATTTAAAAATAAGTAATATTTCATTGACATATAATACTATGAAAACAGATGTACTCCTAGTAAACTGCTTGTAAACACCTAACTCACATTAATTATTTATGAAACCAAATTCTCATAGGCTAAACTGAACCACATGTTCCACAACCTAGATTCTTTCTTCAGTCCGTAAATGGATGTCCACAACATTCATACTTTATGAGCATCATGATATGTCACAACCAATTCTAGTTGTGTCTTATAGATATGTTCTACATGGTTTCTGTTAAGCAAATCTATTTTGGTATCCATATTTCAAATGGCATAGTAATTTAATGATATTATAACAATTAGAACTATGCTTGATTTAAATAAGGTAAATTGAGAAAATGATTCATCATAGTTTAATCCTTTATGCTTAAACACTTTATTGACTAGTTGATCTTTATAAGTACTAACTTCATCTTTCATGTCAAAATTTCTTTTGAATACCCAATTTCACCACACAATACTTACACAAATTTACGGATAGACCAAACCCCATATATGGTTATGATACATGGAATCTATCTTATAAATTCAAGGATACTTTTTATCCTCCATCTTTTAATCTCTTTTCATCCTCCTTGTATGAAAGAGAATCATTATGTTCAACAGATTCAAAATGTACATATTCAGTGATAGGAAAATAAAATCTTTATAGTTCTCTAACCTCTCTTGTTCTCCTATGCCGTACCTTTGTCTAAATAACTACCTCTTCCATGGGGACTTGTGAAATCTATTCTTACACCAATTCATGTGTATCATGAGAATTAATTTCTTCAAAGTTAATTATATATCTACTATCTCATTAAAATATGTTTCCCTCCCCGGAAATATATATTTTTCTTACAATTGAGACTTTCTTGTCTAAGGGGTTGTTTATGTTATATCCCCTGGTTTCTTTTGGATATCCTAAAAAGATACCATTCATGCCTTGAGGTGTTATTTTTTTTCATATACAACTTTAACAAATACCTCATAACCTTAGACAAAATTTTGTGACTACATGAATTTCATTCCTTACATTTTTTTGAAGAAAAAGGAGAAACACATATATCAATAGATCACCGATCCAGTAAAAAGGATAATTCATCCAACTGGGGAACAAATCCAACCAATCATATGGGTCATTCGGGAGGCCTTGAATAGCTAAATTATGAGCCACAATATTACCCTCTCATTGGGTAAAGGAAAAAGAGAAATTCAAAAAGTGGAGCTGAATTTATTGTACCTTCAAGATGAGAAGGCTAAACTGCAATAGGTCAGACTCTAGAACAATGATATCACAGATAATAGTGAGGTAATCTAAATCAAAACTAATGGATTTACACCCTTTATTCAAATCTATTTCTCTCCATGTACAAATTACTGAGATTCAACGACTGCTGGTAAGAGTGATTCTAAGATGGAAGGGTGAAAATATTCAATGATCATCCAAAGAGAGTCCTAGGAAATGGTGTTTAAACCTGTGATGCCTTTTTTTGAAGGTGTTGTTTTCATGTTAATTTTTAGGGTGACACGAATAAGGTGTTTCAATGTTTAAGGATCATGATTGGGGGGGCCATCAGACAAATGCTCGATGTGGTTCCATGCTGATAACTCGTGGGATGTGTTCTCATCCCAAAAGGTGTGTGTATTGGATACATAGTTAAAGATAATGTCATTTATCCTCACCCAACTGATTCATTCCACAGTGAATTGGGAATCCAGGTCCTTGAAAATGATGTGCAAATACCATTTTGTGAGAAGAGTTGCAAGATCAAGATCCATATTTAGGTGGTTTTCAGCATGATGGTTGAAGGTGTGCTAAACGTTCCTTTCTCTATAGTAGTGTAAAATGGAATGCATGAGAGATTCGATCATGGATATATAGAGAGTGAATTTTGTCTTGTAAGATGTGTGGTGAGAGTTATGTAACTCTCAAAATGGAAGGATCTCAACACATAATTGCGACCATAAAAAAGTGAGCTTTAGTGGGAATACATAGGCACCTGAGAGATTTCACTTGCACCTCTACCTCTAGAATTGGAGTAGTTGAAGAAATATCAAACCCATATTTGACCCTATAAGTACATGTACATTCCCCGATCTAGCAAAAATGATCAAAACCAAAATCTCAGAAAAATGAGATACTAATAATATTTTTCTATCAATCTCATTGGTTGAGGCTGATATTTTCTTGGGGAACCATATTCTTACTTCCTCTTTAAAAAGGGAGAGAAAATTGTCATCT
Source organism: Viscum album (assembly GCA_963277665.1). Taxonomy (NCBI): domain Eukaryota; kingdom Viridiplantae; phylum Streptophyta; class Magnoliopsida; order Santalales; family Viscaceae; genus Viscum; species Viscum album. The sequence continues at coordinate 212,464,471 of OY728125.1, forward strand.
ATGATACAGTCAATGGAATGGGTAGTATCCTTAATCATTTTTTCATCAACCATCCATGATTCCTTCAAAATATTAACGGTGAATCCATATATAATTCTCTTTGAAAAATCCCTAAGGTGGGTCATCTGAACTCCCCATAAGATACACTAGAGAGAAGTGGGGTGGGATGTTAATGGGGTGGAACAAAAATCAACATATGGGAAGTATTTAGCCATGATAAAATTCACACCGAGAGAAAGAGGTTGTTTAATGAGATTCCAACCTTATTTAGAAATATGTTCTTCCTTGAAGAGGTGAAATTCCCTAAACCCCAATCCCCCATGAGGATTTTGATTATATATTTTATCCCAATCGATCTAGTCTAACTTGTTTTTTCCTTCATTAAGACCCCCGAAACAAATTTTAAAGATGTTCAGGAGCTGATTCATGATGAAACTGTGGAACATGAATAGTGTAATAAAATTGGATGTAAAGGATAGGGTGAATGTTGTTTTTTGAGAATTTATTTTCCTGATTTTGAGACCCATTTGAAACTAAAGCCATAAATTTTTATAATCGAACCTTTCCAAGATACTTTAGAAAGAATCTTTTTCAGATTGACAATAGACCATAGGAATCCCATGAATCATTTTTAGTTGATCAACCATTTAAAATCTAGATGTCTTCTAGAGATCATCCTTCTTATTTAGGGGCACACCCACACTAAAATAAATTTTATGATTTAGAGGGGTTGAGAGAATTCCCTATGTCATTATCATAGAAGAATATAATATGGAAAATACAATTACATTCATCCAAAGTGTACCTTTAGAAAAGGAAAAAATCATGGATAAAGAAGATATGGGAAATGGGAGCCCACCATTGATGGGACTTACTTCCCTAAACTAAATTATCCTTAGTTGTTGGTGAAATGATATTATAGTTAAAATCATCCATTAAAATGAGTATGGGAGGGAAAAGTGGTTCCCCAAGCATTTACCCCTGAAGGGTGTGTAGCTCCACAAAATACATCCATTAATGAGGATATTTAAATAGATATAGGTAACACATTTCACAATGATGTTTACCCATTTTGGGTAGAATCCAAGTTTTCCCATTATGAAATGGATTAATAGTTATTCCACTCTGCCAAAATATTTCATCAGGTTTAGTTTCCAGTCCATGATTCCACATTTGGCTAGATTTTGTGTCCTTAGAGATTGATATTTATCATGGTAAATAATCTCTTTATCTGAGATAAGACTATTAGTGACGGACTAAATTTTGTTTTCATTGATAATGGAAGGAATAAAGGAGCGAATTCTGTTAAGAAGAGTCATGGAGATGATGTTATAAGTTACATTAAAAGGACTAGATTGTTAAAACTTGGAAACCTGAGAGGGCTTCTGGGTTTTAGGAATGAGTGTGATGAGGGTTTCTTTTATGGATACAAAGTCTCTTTACTATCCCAGAAGCCCTCAATTATTCTCTACTCATCTAGTTCAACAATTTTCCATATATTTTCAATGAAGATAGAATAGAATATTTCAGGGCCTAGGGATTTGGTGGAATTGATATTATTGCAGTCCAAAAGGATGTCATCTTTAGTAAAATGCATGGTTAGCCTATTTTTCATAAGCTCTGTGACAATAGGCATAATATAAGAGGTAACCTCTGTGGGAATGGTGTTCTCACTATCTATATATATATCCATAAAAAATTGAATTTCAATTCAATGGATCTCATCATCATTCGAGATTGCACTTCCATTACGATAGGAAATTCATTAAATAATATTTTTCTAATGCCTTCCAGAATCTTTCTGGATGATGTAATGTGTATTAAAGTCACCCTATTTGATATGAGTGTGACAAGAAAGCATAGAGAGATATATTTCTTTTTTTATCATTGAGTTCACTTTCTAGGGGTATAATATTGGAAATGATCATGGATGAAGGTGGGAGAGAGTAGAGCCTGAAGATCCAATTTTCAATGGAGTCACACTAAAGTTCTAGTTTGTGGAACCACCTTACAATACATTTTTTATGTGACCAGGTTGATTTATGCATGAATATCTGGTCCACCTATTGTCTATCTTGATTTGATCACATATTCACATCCCCCTTTCCCTTTTCTAGTATCATTCAAATATAAAATGTCTCTCACCTATCAGATTTTTCTGGTCGCTATTAAGGTGAATGAAAATTTAGGAATAGTATGATATGGATGGGGTGAGGTGGGAGACCAGAAATAGGTTTAAAATAGAGAGATTTTTAGAATATTCAAAAAATAATTATAGTATCTCCTCAATGCATGTGTTCTTCATGTAGCCACAACTCCATGTGAAAGGGATACTTGCGTGTCCCAAGTCATAGAGACATGTACAATCGACCACCTATAAGAAGTCTCTCGTATGAGTCAAGGGTCAGATGGAACCCCCTATCTTTTTTCATTAGAACGTTATCTCGTTAAAATATCCTTATTTTAGATGAGGTAAGGGGATGTCGTTCATAATATTTTTAAATGTCCAATTACTTACAGTTATAATTTTCGGAGGTCCAACCATTGAAACTAACAAAGGATCAAATAGGAATGTTAAGATGGTTGAAATTGGAGGTGATATGGTTCGGCAATAATCTCTTAATATTGAGAACAACTCCCTCCTACCAAAGGAGGCATAGGCTACTTGCATGACCATGTCACAAGACATGGCAGCATCCCCAAAAATCGACTTTGAAGGTAATTTTGTGCTTTTCCTTACATTCAATCATGGTTTCAGACAAACACCCCTACTAGGTGAATTAGGGAACTTATGTACTAGAGAAAACAAATTATATGGGGATTTCCAAGACAATAGTTGTTCTAGTATAATATTATCATTTGGTTTGGTGGGGATATGTTTAACCAGCCTCCATCTCTGATATTTAAAAAAATATATTTTATCTACAACCTTCTATATTTTCAAGAGAGTCTCACTTCCCAGAGTTCATTACATGATTTTATTGTGTCCAAAGTATTCTCTAATAGGAGGTGTTGTGTAGTTTAATTCCTAGGCCCCCTCTAATTATCCATTTCTGCTACCTGTGTCCCTTATCACTAGTTGTTGTCAACCCGTTCATTTCCTATTTATCTTGGGAGGTGGTTCATGAGAGTTCAATTTCTGGGGGATGGACTGGGTATGGAGGATAAAATCATGGGGGATGAACATGGTATGGAGGGTCTATGAAGATGTGTTTTTGGCTGGATTGTGTTTTAAGAATATCCTTCGGAAACTAGGGAAGGGATGTAATCCTGGTTTTCATTTCCATGAGGCATTTATTCAGGATAAAAATGGCGCTCTCAGAGGCCCGAGGGTCAGCTTGAGGGGTTGTTTTCCCACATCCATTGGATGAATTATACGTTCATATTGAATGGGAAATCTTAGTGGCCTCAGTAAAATAATCCTTTTTTGGTTGTTTTTAGTGTTCTTGATTAGGGCCATGTAAGGTTTTCCTTTATCCTTATGATTATTAGATTTGAGAAAAAATGTTTTCCCATGATTTTTTGTGAGGAGCCATGGACTGTAATGAATGAAAACATTTCCTTCCACATCAGTTTTCATGGAGGTTCACTCCCTCTTCATATTCTTTATTCTTCCAAAGAAGAGGCATAATAAGGACATATTTTCATAGTCAAAACCAATCTAGGTTTCTTAATTTTCCATTGATAGAAAGGAACCCTTTATGAGAGGTAAAACCAAATAAATTGAGACCCTTATTCACATTTAGTCTCCCCATAGAATAGGGTTTGATCAATCCCATTACATAAATACATCTATAAATGATCGAATTCCTCTTATAATGCACTCAGATCTATCCTAGTAGAGGATACCCAAAATACAAACCCAAAAAGGTGAATTAGAAAGGGTATTTTTTTAGCACATTCTTATTATTTTCAAGATCCTCCATTTGTATTATTTGGTTTCCAAATATCAATGGCCTTGTAAGAATGTCCTTGTGTTTATCGTTTATATTTATGAACTCAGAAATTGTACATCAAGATCTGATCTCACGTATGGTGACTCGATAATCCAAATATCATATTGATTTCAATGTGTTCTTTATGGTATCATAATTGATATGTATGTTTGAGATAAATTTTTATATGGAAATAATATTAATATGGTGAACTAGATATCATTCATCATTCCTTGTTTCAATGATAGGGTATTTTTACTTTTCCAGAAGAGATAGGTGTTTTCATTGAGAAACCAATTTATTCTATATAGTCACATCAGTCCTAAATTGACCTCTTGTTAGAAAAGTACATTAGGAGATAAGATCTATGTGTGCCTAGTACTCCTTGATGCAATGCCTTCATGAGAAAAAACTACTACGACCCAAGAATACCATGAATAATGATATCCGTGATCAAAGAAATCCATGGGAAAAAACATCAATGAGTTAATCCCTCCATGAGGGAGCATTGTGCGATCCAAGGTCTCCATAAAAAACCCACCACGAGAAAAGACCATCTTTTGAAGAAGGCCTCCATAGGAAGAAACATCTATGAGAAAATACCATGGACAGTCGAGGCCTATGTGATCTAGGGCCTCTGCAAAAAAAACCCAAAAAATACCACTATGGGAAAATTCCTATGTTAGCAGTATCCTACTTGACGAATCAGTCTCAGATGAGTTTTGGGATGAAGAATGAGGTGGATCAGTGGTGATGGATCCACTAAAGACCACATCAATCCATATATTATATCATCGATCAACAGTAGGATGGGAATCCACAAATCCTCATAAGCAGGGGCATCTGAACATGACCTCCATGATAATATATTGCCTGTAAGGGGAGACCATCATGGATAGGCCTATCGGGATCCACATGATGATTGGGATTAGCAATCCATGATTAGAAAACCAAAATTTGTAGATATGGAGAAAATCAGGATGAGGTAAAAACAATTACTGGAAAACCTCAATTTGAAAACTGTGTTCCACAGATCGAATATGCTCCCTCGATTAGGAAACCTCAAGCAGGTTGGTATTGGAAAACCTCAATCCAATCATGATTGAAAAAGCTCAAGTTGATCGGGATCCACATACCATGATTGGATCGATAAGCTGCTATTGGATAACAGCAAGCCATAGATCACAGTTGCACCTTTGAGGAGAGGACACAAATGAATAGTGGGTTAAGGTAAATGGGCTATGTCATACGAATTGATAAACTATCGTAGATACTGATCTAGGAGTCAAGACAACTAGTGAGACCTCATTGCTATAAGAACACTTGCAAAAACACTATTCCCTATGAAAATCTAGAAAAGGACACTCTCACTATGGGAGAGAATTTATTTTAATTCATTACATACATTAAATCATAAGGTATTAAGTCTTACACCTTATAATTTTTTTTATAATATTTTTTATTGACTTTAATGCATATCCCTAAAATGGTAATAGATTATCTTCCGGACTCATCATCTATCTAACCATATCTAGGAATTTATAGTTCCTCTATTCACAAACATCATTCTATTATGGTGTATAAATGGGTGTGGTGTGAGATAGAAATACGAAAATCCATCAAATAATCAATGAACTTTATGTTAAGATACCAACCACCCTAATCAGATAAAAGTTTATTTATCTTCTAAACGTGTTGATTATCTACTTAATTATTGATTTCATTGAATTTATCAAATGATATGGACTTATACCACATTATTTAACCACATCCATATCTACTCAAGTAATAAGTAAAAGTAATGATCTCCAAATATTCACCTCTTACTTCCACTTGAAAATATCACAAAAATCTCTGTGCAACAATTCCAGAAGCATTGTGGTCCATTAACCCTTACCACAAAAGGTAGTTTTTCATCATTCTTTATAAATAATAGACATATATATCAAGTGGGTTTATTTCAAAATAATCTAAATAACCATATATTTAGAGATATTTGAATATATTTTCCTTTACATGATGGATATGGTGATTCAATAGTTGGGTGTGAAATGAGTCGTGTGAACTTGATTCTTTATCAATTTCCAAAACATTGTTCACAAAATCTAATGTATAATGAGTTTTATTTAAATATGGTATACCAAAAAAATGTTTTCTTTATAAAAGAAAAAACAATTATTTCCATATTAGAAATCAAAACCATCTATATCAAGGAATGATATAGAAATTATGTTATTGGTAACAATGGGTACATAATACCGACTATTCAGAACCAAGATCGTATTTTTTGGAAACAAAAATTTATTCTCATATAGACAAGGAAATATGTCATGCTTAATTGGCACCACAAATATCCACCACCACTCTAGAAATATTCTACATTTTACTTTCCATTTGTAATTTAATACATATCTATGTACCACAATATGTATCAAAGATTCAATTATTAAATATGTAAATATTGAAATAAATAATAAACAAACCTAAATATTTCACTTTCGTCTTTAAATGGGAGAAATTCTTCTTCCATTGGCCCAATATTCCATATGAAAAACATGTTGCATGATTTCCTATTTCTTTTATTTGGATCTTCCTCTTCATATAAGAATATCTCTCATTAGCCTTCTATATTGAGTGAGTCTTTGGGTCCTTTTACATATTCTTAATTTTATTCAACATTAGCAATACAAGTTTAAACACCTCATGTCATTTTCAACTTTTTTAATTCAGGTAAAGAGTTTTAATAGGGTATTCTAACAATTTCTCATATTATAATTAGAAATTAAATTAGATATTCAATTAGATGTTGTGGTTTTGATGAGATCTTTTTGAAACACATTAGGATCTTAAATCTTAAATCACCCAAAAAAATCTATATATCCAAAAAAATGACTACATAAGGTCCATCTAGTTCAAAAACTACATTATTTCTTGTGAATAATTTGTTTTATATATCTTATCTCTATTATCCCACCTTATTTTGATAAATATCATGAATTTTTTACATAATGTTATACACATATATTTCCTCATGTTTCTTTAGGATCTCCCAAGAAGTAGTTGACTACATAAAACAATAGACACCAACAACACAATCCATGTGTTTCATATAGAGATATAATTCTATCTCGCTGGCCTATTTACAAGGAACTTTAGGAAAAGAGGTTTCTTACACATATAATTTCCAATCATGGTAGATTGTAATTCTCAAGCACCCATACTATTCCTAAAAAATCAATCTGGTGATAAGGTTATCCTTTACTTAGAATGAAAACATTAATAAAGTTATATTTTTTTGGATATGTATTTTTTACATTGAATTAGAATAGATTTCAATACATTATATAGATTTTAATTTTGTTAATCAATATAGATGAATTTATTAATCTCCCACCATTTTATCAAAATCCAAAACACATCTCTATTTTTTTGAATATGTTATCACATGAATATTCTGGTTGAAATGATCCATATATCCCTTCTCTGAACCCATATGGGGGCCTTCCAAACTATTTTTAGGTATTGTTATTGATGAAACATTCCAAATACATTAACTTGGAGATCCATGATTCATTGAGTGGGATTTTCATTTCTAAAATTTTATACTAGGATTTCGTAAATAAATTATTACTAGTTTCACTAAGTCTCATAGAGAAAAAAATAATTTGATCTTTGTTAAATGGGAAGAAGTCTATAATATAAGACATGGAATATCTAGAATTTAGATTTGTAATTTTTTAGATAAACATTTATGTTTTAAAGGGGTTTCTCTAGATAAAGTGATAAGGTAATGTAAGTAAAATAAAAATAGGTATAAGAAATATAAATGGGAAGTAGAACCAAATAAAAATTAGGAACATGAGGAGATGTATCCATTGTAAAATGATGGAGATAGAGAAGACTCCTCCTTACTAGTGTCACATGAAGATTAATAGGATTATCTAGATTCATAGAAATAAAAATTTAAGGGGAAAATGAATTAAAGGAGATTGTGTAATGGGGTATCACTCAGTATCTAATGGGATGATGGAAAGAGGTCTTATATATTATTTTTACCTTTCTAAACATGTGGTTGAAAATTTAAAGAGGAATGAAAAGGGTTCCTAGGAGACCAATCAAAAAATAATAATCCTTAAGGATAAGGAGGATCCTTCATTTCTAGAGAATGGCATCTAAGAAACCAACAATGCCAAATAAAATATAGATCATGATGGATATTTTGATGGAATATTTGTGGTCTACGGGAGGATTTTCTAGGTTTGAGGATGTCTGGAGCCTTAAAAGGGGGGATAAAAACATACCTCCCATAAATGGGAAGTTTTTATGTTGGATAATGAGTTGAATTAACCTTATCTTCCAAAACCAAGGTTAAAAAAGAAAACCAAATATCCTAGTTCTTGTAAATTCCCTGAAAGTTCTAGTTGACACTCTATTACAACTTGTAACTACCTAAATGGAAGTATTTTACAACATAATAATAATAAATGTAGAACAATAGGTAGGATATTCCATATAGAATATGATCAACAACACCTATTAGTCTAAAAGTTGAGGGGGAGTGGGCAGGCTAATGGGAATATTACATTCACCCCCTCTCCCTATAGGTATCCTCATGCAGTGCAAGGAGGTCATAAAAGAAAATTTATTTCCATGTAAAGCATCCACATAAGAGTATTGAAATATAATGACACCTAGAACACATGATGTCAATAAAAAACAATAAAAACTGATATAATTTAATGGTTTAATTTTTCATTAGGGTTTTAATAATGAAACGATCATTATAGGATAGTACATTAAGAATTGAGGTATGACGAATTTTATTTTCATGGTTCTCATTCGTAAGAAAACAAAATGGGGTAAATTTTTTATAGTGTGGAGTCTTCCTTGAATACATGATTCCAATAATTTAAAGTTTTATTGCAATATTTTAGGATTACTTATTGATGTTTTATTTAATGATTGTTCTAGTTTGCATTAAACACCTAAAAATTGGAATTTGAACATGAATAAATGTATAATTTGTATGTGTATTATGGTCATATACAGAATACTCAAATGAAATAGATCATACACATGTTTTTATTTAATTTCATATCATGTAATATCAATAAATTTCACACACACACATGTTAATTTTTGTAGCATGTAATGATTTTAATGTATGTGGTGTAGTCAATGTATTATAGCAATACAAATTAGTTGTTTTGAATTATATTGATAAATTAATGAAATTTTTACTATTTATAATACCGATAAAATAATATATACTATCAATAAATGAAACATGATCATGTTTTGATTAGGATACATTATATACATAGGCCAAATACACACAATGTATGTCTTTTGACCGTCTATATTTGAAACATGCCTAGGGATTATACATGCGCACATACTACAAATATTTATGTGGTATCAAATTTTTATTGGATCTCCACACCATGTTACATCTAAGTGACACAGTTTTCCCTCATACACATTGTGAAATAACTAAATGACATGTCTTTGACTTTTCATTTTCCACCATGAAAATTTGAGAACTACATAACATGTAATCGAGTTAAATAATGTTTAGTCTAAAAAATCATCTAGTTTCGTATTTTATTAATCATGTGGTATTTTAATAACTCCAAATATTATTTTTTGAAAAACTCTTGAAAATAAATTCTACGTTCATCCTAGTGAATTAAACATGGGTAAACGACGTGTTCTTTTGGGCTACTTGTTGTGTTATCCCATGAAACATGGATAGAAATATTGACACCTACTGATGGGTTATTGGGATATTCATCATATGTTTTACCTATTCTTGTTTATATGACCGAGAATAAAGAAGAATAAGAAGAAGTGATCTTAAAATTAGGATTAATATTATGATTATATAGAAAAGAAAACTACCATCAATTATAAAAAACAAATAATGATGAATTAATAATTATATATTGTTATCTGATCACTTTGATAAACCTTGTAGGATTTGGGAAACATTGAAAGAGATAAGGCCATGTCCTAGTAATGGAAATTTGTTAACCTTTTTATATTTCTTCTCAGAACTAGATAAAACTTAAACCCATAATCAATGAGAGAGGATCATTATATATAATTTATATATAATTTATATAGATTAAAAATTACCTTCGATTGCATTTATTTGTTCATTGAATATTTGGTAGTCCAATTCTCTGTATACTATCATTACAAAAATTGGAGTAAAGGTTATAATATTTATAGATATGATTGATATGATCTTCAATAACCTCTAAATGTTGTCATAGAAATCCTCAGGTACTAGAATGGAAGACTCTAATAATCGTTTCATTTTTTTTATCACCACAATAATATCTTCATAATTAAATGATTATTTTTCATTATCTAGACTCAAGAGGATGAATGATGAGGATCACTAACTGTTCGTGAGAGTGTTCTAGGAGAAGCTCCATCTAGGGATTAGGGGGATTCTAAATATATTTCATTTTACCAAATTATTAGAATAGGTAGGTTGGAACTAGATAATGACATAAATAATTATTTATAAAACTGGGGATGGAGAATAAATAATTTCACATAGGACCATATTATTTTCATAATCATTGGTGAACCCCATGTCTAAATAATAATATTACTATTGTTATTTACTTGACATAAACTAAAATCATGGAGAAATAAATATTATTCCATGAATAAATAAATTTAGATTTATTCAAATAATATTTAATATATCATTTCTCAGTAGACCATCAACTCATCATGTCATTCCTCCAAGGTGTCTACCGGAACATTAACAATGACTATTTATTTAAATAAATAAATTTCACTATGTTATTCACTGATAAATAGATAAATATTATATATACTAAAATATATAATAATTATTTATTAAATATTTTAATCACATATATTCTTTTGAGTAACTAGTAATTAAATATTTATTACCAACCAAACATGAATAACTATTAATCCATCTATAAGAATATTACTTATTATACAAGTTAAATAAATATATAATTTTTCTAGGGTTCTGAATAAACAATTTTTACCCTTTGAAATTTTTTTTGTGGAATTAGGATGTACCCCCAAAATTCCATGTTTAGGTTATAATAACAAGAAAAGTCACCCATATTGAATGAATTTAATGGACCAATAATATAAAATCTTGTACAAACAGAAATTGTATAATATAATCTCTTCATTTTGAAATATCTAATAAATCATGTATTATACTTATGTTATCAACCTGTGTGCTTGAGGATTATTTTTTTTACTTTTTAAGAATGAACTATTTCAAAGAACTCTAACGAAATGGACTTAATCAAGCATCTTCACTCCAATTTAATTCCAAGAGATATCAACTTTGATTTAATAATATAAGGTAAAAATACATTATTTCATTATTCATTAATTTTATATCAATTGTGATATACCCAATGAATCATACCTCACTGGAAACATATATCTCTCTAGTTTTCATTAATACATCTGACTGTACAACCCATGAAATAAATTAACAATAATATTAATGATTAAAGAACATTACACATGTATGAATATTGAAACATCCAATGAACCAAATGAATGTGTATTTCCTATTGGTAGGTCAAGTTCTCATAACCTTCTTCTCATAATTTCTACTAATTATGGACTTCATGATGATAATTTTAAATATCTTATAAACTCCCTACACCTAATAGAATGTTTCATTTATATCTCATCAACAGATTTCATCTGACTAAATAACATTTATATTTAATTATACTATCAAGTTAATTCAATGTTCTCATAACATTAGGTAATTTCTATGAACTTTCAGTCTGATATGTACCCTTATTACATTATCATATACATTATCACACATGAGATTAATAAATTTTGAGAATAACATTATTTTTATTCCAAACCATGAGTAGAAGTAATAATAATGTTCAAAGAAGTTTTTATAGGGATCTTACTCTAACATAACCATGCTATACAAAACTGTATTCTTATAGGGACTTGGCGATATCTTAACACAGGACCACCCCTTTAGCTACTCATATAATATACATATTTAAGAAAAATAAAATAAAAAATTGGTATACTCACTTTTTGGGATGATTATCTCACTATAAATCATATTAATTATTTTACTTTTTTTATTCCATATCGTTTGTATTCATGGTGTATGTGTTTATTTTCCATATATATTGGTTTATTTTATTATGGAATTATAAATTTATGGATTTACACTGTTTTTTGTTGTTGTTTTTTTTGTTTAAAATTATATTTCATTCTAGTTATTCTGCCATGAGATTTGTTTAATCTTACATGTGATTAGCTAGGTTACCCTAATGTCGCCCCAATTTTTGGGAGTTTAAACATATATGGGTGGATTTTTATTCTGATGTGGTGCCAGACTGGGTGGTTTGTTCTTATATTAATTCCTTCATAAGTAATTTTATTTACTATTGGTTGATTAATCTATCATAATGTTCTTATGTAGATGGGGAGTTTATTTTTCTAATGTGTGTGTGTTCAGGGGCATCATATTATGTAGTTAGGGTAGGGTGGATTTGATTATCATTTAGCACATATGATTCTGTTCAATTATCATTAGAGACCATTCCCAAAATAGAACATTTGAGATTAATCTTATGTCACACATCATTCTACATATTCACTATTAAAACTATGCTTTTTATTACGCACTTAAACATGATTTATTACATAGAAAACTAAACATCATACAAAATAAATGATCGAGTGGTCCAGTGTATTTAGTGACTAGGAACATTAAATTACAATATAAAACATAGGGAGAAACATCTTATTGAAAACATCCTTTACATGACAACTACATTCCCTCATAATTAGCATTACAAGGGAAAACCTAAGGACATGCATAAAAAAAGGGTGTGATATAAATCCCAATAAGGGAGTGAAAAAGGAATAACATGAAAGAAAAAAATGCAAGCTAGGAAATAGTCATACTAATAGATCATAATATAATCATGATCATAAAGGCATGATATAACATGACTAACATAACATGTAAATGTGACAACAACACTACCTTATTTTAGCATGAGCCAAGGCTCATTGCACATGGCGCATTAGTAAACCCTAATTATAATTCAATTAGCATGAGTAAATCCTAATTTAACGTGAATTCTCTTGATTGAACCCTAATTTCACATGAAATATCATGATACTATTCATTACCCAATGCAATAGAGCACTATTAGGGTGCACCCTTCTTAAACAATTCATTTCATGCATAAGTGTGCCATGTGGATTATAAAACATGAAATAATTAATAATAATTTATTCCAAGGTAATCCGATGTGTAATACATACATTAAGATTTAATAAATGAGTTTATGTGTATAATGTTGAATAACCTTGATAGAGAATTTGTCATGGAATTCACTACATGATGACATTGGCTTGGAAAATCAAGGTGCAATTTCAGTAGCATAATGGCGTGACAAAAAAATTCATAAAAATTGTTGATGAGGGAGAAATGGGGTGTCTCATAATATGTACATTAAATTTATAGTAATATATTATTATATATACATGTCCCAACAAATGAAATGTAATTTAGATTCTTAATACTATACAATTGCTTGAACATCAATGAGAAAATAGTATTTCCTTACAGAATTTCAGCATGGTAATGAGTGTATATGGAAGGAATTAATGTGAGAGAAATAGGTACCTAATAATTTCAAACATAAATCAGTCAGTATGGGGGTTGTGAGAAATCATAACCCATCATTTATAATTTAAAAAATAAGGGAATTCCAATTCTAAGAGTCTTGGACAGGAATGAGAAAAGAGGAAAAATACATACTTGGATGTGTGATCACAAAGTCTTGGGAGAGGATTCTTTGGAGGTTGAGGTGCCTTTGGAGGATTATATAGAGAGGAGGGTAGAGGTTGGACAATCTCCAATGGCTTTTAGGGAAGAGGATGTGGGATCTTGGATGGTTTTATAAAGGAATGGATAGGGAATTCGTTATTATTTAGGTTTGGGTAACCACGCATTAAAAAATTCAATACCACAAACCATTCCACGGTTTTTTCCCAAGAGTTTTTCCAAATGGGAGTGGAAAAAAATATTTTATAAGTCCAATGTCCGAACCTATTAAAATAATGGGGTCTCTTATGTGGAGTTGAGTCATCCTAATAAGGAAATTCATTTAAAAAGTGAAAATGTTTTTTAACTCTTGGATGGTCCACTAATGTTTGGTAAAATAAATCAAACAAATTTAAAATCTCATTATTTTAATGGTAAATCATATATTTTCCAAAAATATCATTAATAGTATTTTATTACATCACAATTTGGTCATTATGAGGTCATAAAACACATTATATATTTAAAAGTTATTTATTTTTTACCCAAAAATCCAGCTGTCTTAAAAAATTTGGAAAAATTCACCATTAGATAATATTTATGTCCTGATTCAAGAAGTTATATTTATTTTATCTAAATAATATTCTAAATATCTGAATTTATTTCTTTTAAAATAAAAACCTATATTTATAAAAAATTCATGGGTTTTGACAAAAACAGCTTTCAAACCTTAATAAAAATTTCAATTGCATTCATAAAATTATATGATCATCTATATTTAATAAAAATTAATTTAATAATAATAATATTTTGTTAAAATATTTTTTAATTCAAAAATCCATTAATTCATCAAAATATATTTCGTAGTTCAATATTATCTAAAAATACTATTTATGCTTTAAAACTATTTGCAAAGTGAAAATAATAAAATGAATGCATATTCATTATTATATAAAAAATAATGCACATAAGAAAAGTGTTAAGGAATTTTTACAGAACCCCTTATAACACCTGCACAGGACTAAAGAGTAAGGTATGTGGTGGTTACAGAATCTTGGAGTGGCTCGGATAACATTGCTCAGGTGGTAATCTCTTCCATCATCCACTTCTGTCGTAGGCCGTTCCGTTCGAGATTAACATTTTGAAGCTCAGACTGGGCTAGGTCAAGATCGAAGCCTAATGATGCCCCCACATTTCTTAGCTCGGACTAATGGGCTTAATATGGGGAAAGTCTACTAGATGAGGCTATTGATTCCATTTTATGAGTAAAATGTATTTGTTAAAGCGCTATATTTATACTAATCACGTGATCACTATTAAATGGCTATTTTAGCAATGGTCACAATTTCGTAACAATATTTTAAAAATCCAAAAACACAAAACCAGTGAAGAATACATTTAATTAGATTAATATGAATTTTTATTAATGAATGTATGGGTTGTTACAATCTACCGCCCTTAAGAAATTGCTCCCTCGAAATTTCATTTTCCCACAGTAAAATAGATTTGGGTAAAACATCATTATCATTTCCTCTGATTCCAACATCGCTTCATCAATCGTTTGGTTTCACCACAACACCTTGATGAGGGGAATTGTCTTATATGGTAGAACCTTTTCTATATGATCTAAGATCTTCACTGGTTTCTCCTCGTAAGAAAGATCATTTTATAACTATACTAGCATTGAAAAGAGTACATGTGAATGTTATAGTATGTACTTCTATAAGATGGATACATGGAACACATCATGCACTTTGGACATGATAGGTGGAAGTTCTACTCGATAGGCCATATCCCCAACACGATCATGAATCTCGAAGGGGCTAATGTTCCTCGTACTTAACTTCCCTTTCTTTCTAATACTCATTACCTTTTTCCATGGAGATATGCATATAAATACCATGTCACCATCTTTAATCTCAAGGTCTAATTGACGATTATCTGCATAACTCTTCTATCGACTCTGGGCTACCTTGATATGCTACTAAATGGTTTTTAACTTCTCCACCATTTCTTCAACTATTTGTTGTTCTAGAAGCTTACACTCACAAACATAATCCCAACACGCTGGTGTTCTACACCTTTTCCCATAAAGGGCTTCATATGGTGTCATTTGAATTCTCGAGTGGAAACTGTTATTGTAGGAGAATTCAACAAGAAGAATATTTTGATCCCATTCTCCTTTGTAGTACATTGAGGATGCTCTTAAAATGTCCTCAACTGTCTGGATATTCTAGTCAGATTGTCCATCAGTTTAAGGATGATAAGTTGTACTGAAGTTCTACTCAGTATCCAGAGCATGTAGAAGACTATTCCAAAACATAGAGCTTAATCCTGGATCTCAATTGGATACAGTAGATAGTGGTACACCATGCATCCTTACCACTTCTTTGATGTAAATCCATGAAAGTTGATCCAATTATAATTCCTCTACAATCATGTTAAAGTGAGATGTATTCGTAAGATGATCCATAATGACCCATGTATAATTGCTTCGTCTGGATGTCCTTAGAAGCACAGTGACAAATTCCATGGTAATGTTATCCCACATTCATGTTGGTATGGGTAGTGTTTGAATCATTCCCTTATTATTTTTTCTCATCCTTCACTTTCTAAGATACTAGGCAATTTTGGTGTATATTCACCAATATCCCTTTTCTTAATTTCACAACAAAAGTTCTCCCAGAGCTTTCGATACATTTTGTACTCCCTGGGTGAATAGAAAAGGTTGAGCTATTTGAGTCATGCAAAATCTCCTTCATTATCTCTGGATCATATGGTACACATAATCGTGACCCAAATCTCACAATCCCATCCTGGTTAACCACAATTTTTGATGAATTCATATTTCATATAGCTTCCACCATTTTAGTAATTTCTACATCCTTTCTTTGAGCATCCTTTTTTTTTACTATGAGGTGTTGTTGTGAAATCATTTGAGAATGTATTGACGATATTCCTCCCATAATTCTTCCCATGTCCATCCTCTTAAAATATGAAAATATTGGATCCTTTTAAATTCTCATAAATGATAGAATCGCTATGTTCTTTCTACTTATAGCATCTTCCATCTTGTTCACATTCCCAGGGTGGCAGTGGATTGAGAAATCATAGACATTGGTCAGATCCAACCATATTTGTTGGCACATATTCGAAACAATTTGTGTATATATATAATTTAGGATTTTGGGATTCATATATATTTTACACTTCCCACAAAAATGATAGTGCCACCAAAATTTTAAAGAGAAGATCACCAAGCTAACTCCAGATCACGTGTTAGATAATTATGCTCATGAACCTTCAATTTCCTTGAATCATGGAAATGTATTTATCATTTTTCATCAACACATATCTCATGCCCTTCTTTAAAGCTTCCCTGAAGACCAAAAAATGTTATCCACCTGTGGGTAATGTGAGAAAGTACGCAGTGATAATCCTCCTTTTCATCTCCATGATGATTTCATCACATTGATCACTCCAGGAAAAATTTACTCCCTGAAAAAGTTAGCTTGGTAAGAGTATTGGAAAAATGTTAGAAATTTCTCTCAAATCATCTATAATTTACCACTTACCCCAATAAACTACAGATATATGTTACAGATACAGGCCTCAGCCATCCCTCAATTGCAACTTTCTTAGAGGGATCTAGAGATAACCCATTGAATGTGATGATATGACCCATGAATGATACCACCTTCAACCAGAACTCACACTTGATTTACTTTTCATAGAGCTTCTCATTCTATATGGTCTTTAGTATAGTTTGTATATTCTTTTCATGATCCTCTATGGTTTTTCAGTATATTAGAATATAATCTATAAATACTACCACAAATTTTTCTAGGTAATCTATAAAGACTCTATTCATCAAGTCCATGAATATTTCTGGAGCATTAGTGTGTCCGAAAGGCATTTCTATGAATTCATAGTGCCAGTATCTTGTACGAAAAGTATTCATGGGGATATCTTCCTTCTTCACCCTTACTTGATAATAACCCGACCAAAAATCCAATTTAGAGAAGTATTGTTCTCAACACAGCTGATCGAACAAGTCATTAATTTGTGGGAGATGATACTTGTTCTTTATCATGATTTTGTTAAGCACGTGATAATCGATGAAAAGTTACATTGATCCATCCTTCTTCTTGACAAAGAGGATTGGTTCACCCCATGGTGAATAATTTTGGCATATAATGCCTTTATCAAAATTCACTAATAGTTTTTTTATTTAGCTCCTCATTCTCTATAACATACATTCTATATGAATTAATAGAAATTTGTAATGCCCTAGGTATAATATCAATTGAGAATTTAACATCCCATCTTGGAGGAATACCACAAAATTCCTCGGGAAACACATCAGTGAATTCCCACACAATAGGAATGTCTTCAATGACGGTTGCTTCCTTGGACTCAATCATCTAAGCCAGATACGCATGCTCATAGGATAGTAATTTCCATTCATGAGATGATGGAGGTAAATAAGCTTCATCTTCCACATTTCACTTGTATAGAATCAAGGTTCGATTCTCCATATGGAGAGTTATTTCCCTCTAAAGAAAATTTATGTTTTCTCTATATAAGGAAATACAATCCATTCTAATAATTGCATCAAATTACACCAGAGGGAGTATCACAAGGTTCACTGGGATGTTCCTTCCACATACAATGATAGGGGAGGATTTATATTCATTGGATGCAATGATTACCCATTTTCCATACTCACCGATTTCTTTACTTCCATGATTTGTGGGGGTGTTGGGATTGGTCTTCGAAACTTTTAGGAAATAAAAGAATTCATAGAACCAGAATCAAAAAATTTGTTTTCTATGCATGATTGATTAACTATTGTACCTATCACTACTTTTTTCTAGGATAACATCAGTGGTGGTGAGGGATAAATATTTCCCTTGCTACTTTAGAGGTTTTTTGTTGCCTCTGAAAACCCTTGTCTTAGGGTACTGATTTGAGATGAACCCTGGTTCTTTACAATTGAAGCAATGAAGAATGTGCGGGGAGTCAAACAGATCGTTCCTCTCCTCTTTCATAGCCATAGGTTTTCATGCTGATAGTTAATAGCCATGTTCCCATTTCTTCCGCACCGAAAACATTTCCTCATCCCCTTAAAGGAATTTCTAGGGTTCTTATTTTCCACACCATTGGCATGGGGAGTGCTGGGTTTTCATAGAACCATTGGATTTATCCATCGGACAAGAAGAATTGAATTCCAAATTAAACATCTTATCCCCTTGATACCCCTGAGATTCCCTGATCTCTATTTTAATTTTGAGGGTACATCATAAAATTTACTCATAGATGTCGAATTCACGGAATGTTAAGTCTTTCTGAAGGCTAGGTTTCATCCCACCACAGAAGAAATAAACCTTGCATTCAGGGGTAATAAAAAAGATGTATGTGTATCATTAAAGACCTGTGAATTTTTCATCATAAGCACTGACAGATTAATAATATTTTTTCTAGAGGGAAAGGAAATCATTTTCCATCTTATGCTGGAGGGTGAATGGAAAATATTTATCAAAAAACATATTCTAGAAGTCTTTCTATTCCAACAACTCGATCTCCTCCTCAGGATTTGTGTTTTGGATCAATGTCAACCATTGATCCACTTTACTCTACAAATGATAAGAATCCAGAAGAACTTTCTCTTGATCAGAACATTAAAGGATGGAGAAGTTCTCTTCAATGGAATTGATCCAATGTTTGATGATTGAGGGATCATATGATCCATTAAAAGTAAGAGGTTTTTTCTCATTAATCTTTCAATATCATCTTGTTCTTTCATGGGGGTGTGGGGTTAACGTTCCTCTTGACACACACATCTATTCAAAACATGAGTTAACTGAGATAGAAGCATGACAAAGTTCGCAATTCCTGCTCCCATTGGATTGGGCATATCATTATCAAAATCATCCCATTGATCATCACATCTGTTGTTTGCCCAAGTCCTCATATTAACAGCCATTGGCTAGAATAAAAGGATTGTTAGGGGTAACACATAAAGGGTAATCAGTGGACAAAAATTGATGACATATAAATTACTTTTATTTCATAACTTATGAATCTATAGGCATCAATCTATGCTATTCATGATCTACATTATAACATATATTCTTAGGGGAATTTTTTTTATTCCCTTAACAAGGGTTCATACTAAGCTTGTAAATTTACCAAAGCATATCCCCCATGGGAGTGTCATAACCAATAGTGTAGAAACGCCCATTTTGGTGTTCCAGGATACCCCGGGTCAAACCCAAAACTCATTTTCAGAGTTTTCACTACTAGGTACATCTGTTCTAGATCCGCCCATACCTACTTGTATGGAGACATGGATGTATTTTCATGATAAACAACTGTATCAATACCCCCCAAAACTTTAGGATGTTTTTATTATACATAATCTTGTCTTTATGGATTCACTAGGGCTTTCTAATCCCAATCCCAAAAATAACTAATCCTATCCTATGATACTAATTATGATAGCCATGCTCTTTACTACACTCTTAACGACAATTTATTACATAGAAAACTTCTCTTGATACATTATAGAAGATAGACATACCTAGTGTCTTTGAGGATTAGGAAAATTACATAAAAACATAAAACATAGGATCAAACAACTTATTGAAAACTTCCTTAACATGACCACTACATTCCATTGTACTTAGCATTGTATGGGATAACCTATGGATTAGCATAAGAAAAGGGTGATCTATAAAGCCCAGTAATGGAGTGAACTAGGAATAACATGAAAGATAAAAAATAAGTTAGGAAATAGGCATATAAATATATCATAATAGAATCATGAACATAAGTTAATGATATAACATGATTAACATACCATGGAAATGTGGAAACAACATATAACATGATTTTAGCATGAGCCAAGGCTCATTGCACACAGAGCCCAAGTAAACCCTCATAGAACATGAATTAGAATGATTAAACCCTAATTTCACTTGAATTAGCATGACTAAACCCTAATTTCACAAGATGTATCATAATACTATTCTTTACCCAATGTATTGGATCGCTATCAGGGTGCACCCTTCTTAAACATTTCATTTAATGCATAATTGTGCCACATGGTTCATACAACATGGAATCAATCATCATCATTTATTCCATGGTAAAGTGATTTGGAATACTTAATGAAGATTTAATAAAAAATTAAAATTTCATAAAGTTTAATTCCCTTGATAGAGAAATGTGCATGGTATTCACTACATAATGACATTGGCTCGGAAAATCACTGTGGAATTTCAAAAGTGTAACGAAGTGACATAAGAATTCATAAAAAGAGTTGATGAAAGCGAAATGGGGTGTCTCAAAATATGTATATTAAATGGACATTAATGGATTCATATAGATACATGTCCCAACAAATTAAATTTAAATTCAATTCTTAATACAAAACAATTTCTTAAACATGAAAGAGAAGAGAGAATTTTCTTATGGAATTTCAGCATAGTAACGGGTGTACATGGAAGGAATTAATGAGAGTGAAAGAGGTCTCTCATCATTCAAAACATAAATAGGGAAGTATGGGGGAGTTTATAAATCATACCCCAATATTTATCATTGAAATAAATAGGGCATAACAATACTATAAACATGGACAAAAATGTGATAAGTTGAAATCCCTTACTTGGAAGTGCAATCCCAAAAGCTTGGTAGAGGCTTGAGATGGGCCTCTGGAAAGTTTGGGGTGCCTTGGGAAGATTCTAGAGAGAGGATGGAAGATGGTGGAAAAACTAAAAATAATTTAATTGGAGAGTAAGTAGGATATTGGGTGGGTTTATATAGGAAAGGAGAGGGAATTATTTGTTATTTAGGTTTGGGTCACCACACATAAAACTAATAAATTCCAAAAACCAGACCATGTTTTTTCCTATGGTTTTTGAAAAAAGGGGAGTGGAGAAAAATATTTTAAAAGGACATTGGCCAAACATCTTAAAATAATAGGGTTGATTATGTGGAGATGAGTCACACTCTCAAGGAAATACATTTAAAATGTGAACATGTTTTATAACTCTTGGATGGTCCACTAAAGTATTGTAAAATAAATCAAAAAAATATAAACTCACATTATTTTAATGTTAAAAAATATATTGGAATAAAATATCATTTTTAGTATTTTATTATATCACTATTGGTTCATTATGATGTCATAAAACACATTATATATTTAAACGGTATTTAATTTTTTACCCAAAAATTTGACTGTCTTAGAAAATTATGAAAAATTCACCTTTGGATTATTTTGACGTCCTAATTCAAAAAATTATGTTAATTTTATCTAAATATTTTTATAAATATGTGAATTTTTCTTTTTAAAAAAACCGACATTTATCAAAAATTCATGGGGTTTGATAAAAATGGCTTTCAAAACATAATAAAAATTACAATTGCATTCATAAAATTATATGATAATTTATATTTAATAAAAATTAATTTAATAATATAAATATTTTATTGAAATATGACTTAACTAAAAAATCCATTAATTCATCAAAATGGATTTCTTTGTTGAATATTAACTTAAAATTCCATTTATGCTTTAAAAACTATTTTCAATTTAATAATAATAAAATGAATGTATACTTATTATTATATAAAAAATAATGCACATAATCATAGTGATAAGGTTTTGTTACATAACCCCTCTTAACACCTGCATAGGACCGAAGTGTAATGTGTGCGATGGTGGCTGACTCTTAGGTTGGCTCAAATAACATTGCTTGGGTGGTAATCTCTATCAACATACACTTCTCCCATAGGCGGTACCATTCGAGCTTAACATGTTGAATCTCGGCTTAGGAAGGGTCAAGAATGAAGCCCAATGACCCCACCTTCTTTCCGAGCTCTGAAAAATGGGCTTCATTGGTGAAAGTCTACTGGATGAGGTCGTTACTTCCTTTTTTCTGAGTAAATTGGATTTATTAAATACCTATATTTATAATAATCATGTGATCAATGTTCAACTGCAATATTTTCAATGGAAGAAATTCAAAACGGTATTTTAAAAATCCTAAAACATAATACCAATGAAGTTCACATTTTATTATATCAAGATGAATTTTCATTAATTAATGTTTGGGTTTTTACATACACATTTGTTATAATGACATATTAGTCAGTGTGCCTTTGACTAAACATGTGTTCCAATGTTGATTTAATTTGATGATTGACCTAAATATTTGAGTTTCTTGAGGAATTTCCTTTTAATGATTTAGTGTTTGAGATCCCTAGTCTCATGCATCAAATATAGAAAATATACAGAAATGTTTTTGGTGATGAGTTTTCATGGATTTAAACACTATCATTCCACTATGCATGTTCTTGTAGAGAATCTTCATTATTGAGATCTTATAGGAGAAGGGATACACTAAAAAATCATCATTTTAGAGGATAAATACCTAATTCTTTATGTACGAAATGTTTTTTAAAATTGTACGTAATTTTATTGATTTTATGCTGTGTTTTTTCCTCTAAAGTTCCCTAGGGTGTTCTCATTAGTCAGGTAATTCACGTAGTTTTTTCTAGTTGTGGTTTCTCTATTTTCCCCTTATTATCTTATTTTCGTTTGTTTTTCAAAATAATGATCATGAAGGGTGGGGTACTTGGTGTGGAATTATACCTAACAATAGAGGAAGCATGTTGTATTCTTTAATTTCTTACTTTATCCACTTAGTATTATTGTTTTGGGGGTTCTTGTTCCTTAAATATTTATTAGATAGTTTCCTCTTACATTATTCTATTTTCTTTTATAAATTTAAATAATTGACCCAAGCCTTGTATACCATTGTTTCATAGATTCCCTCCAACCAATAATTATTATTATATCTTTATATTAGGTTAAATAATTTCTTCAATTATTTTCATGGTAGAGAAGTTTGAGAGAGGAAATTATTTTATTATATAGAGAGTTAATATTTTTATTATGCTAATCCAAAAAGGACTTATATATGTTTTATGCGGTTTAAATAAGATATTCACCACTATGTCTTCCCACGAAAATATTTCAAAAATCTTTTGATGATGTTGAACTAGATGTTCTATAGAAATCCCACTATATACTATTGTTGAGTTCCTTGGACGATTCATTTAATCCGGTTAATTATAAATTATTTGTGGTAAACATTTGATTAACTTAACAGTGGTGATATCCCAGGTCTTATCATGGGATATTTAGAGAAATTATTGGGGTATCTATTGGTTGGGGGAGTCTAGTCCTAGTATTATTGGAGTTTAGGTTCAATAGAATTACAGTGGTGAGAAAAAAAAATTGGAATAAATTTAAGTATTATAGATTTAATCTATACTGAAAACCATCCATATTAAAAGGTATTGAACTGATGGTATAGCTCAGTAGTATGTGATGTAATACCCTAGTTTAGATAGTATATATTTCATTTAGAGACTTATAGTATCCTAAGTGTAAACATATTATTTATCTCTAGGATGATTCAATAAATCGGTCTTAGGGGTGGTGATGCGTGTGACATTTGAAGGTCCTGGTTGGAGGGGTTGGTCTATCCAGGCCAAGGTTTTTTGGTCCATTTTGGTCTACATGGAGGATTTTCCTCTAGTTATATTTCCTTATTTTTCTTATTATGTTATTATTTCCCATATCAAATGCATACGTTATCTTTTACATATATGCGGTTTGTTTCTATTTTTTATAAAATTGAAATGTCTACTATATTCTATGTCAGTGTCTTATAGATAAAATAGAGTGTTTCAATATATTAGAACCATTTTGATGTGTGATATTATATGAGTGACACTAAATTACTTAGAGAATGGAATATGACTAGAAATATCTAGTTATTTTCTATATCTAGATATTGGTCTTTACCAAGGATTGTACTATCAGGGGGGGTGAATCTCGGTATTATGAACACTAATATTTATTCATTATTTATGATATGGATCTCCCAATATCTAGAAAACTTATCTCTATCATATATTCTCACTAAAATAAGAAAATCAATAAAGAACATAAGTTATTTTTATTTGGTTCATATAAATTGGGCTAAACCAATGATCTTGGAAGGGGAGAAATATCGATTCACTATAAAGACTATAGAACACTACTTTTATCTTATTACTAAATAGAGCAATATCACTCAATCTTCTGATTCATTATCCACACTGGAAGTGAAAATCTCACACATATCCTTCATCTCAAATAGAAAACCCACTACCCCTATTCATAAATAGGTGATCGTTGCTCCTTCAGTAATGGAATTATTCTATATTATAATTAAATAATAAAGACCCCTTAAATGGAAGGAAACATCATATATTGATTTAATAATCTTACAATGAATTATAAAAAATGTATTATGTCAATTTTTTAAATATCCTCGAGCATAGACCTACACCTTTTTTCTTGTTCTCCAATTTAAATTTATCATAAATAATATGTTGGGAGATTTAATTATTCTTTTTTTAATGAATTCTCAACCTCTCTATTAATTCTATATTTTAATATTTAAATATGTTATAAAAAATTTTATATAACCTAGTATAATTATAAATCTAATATTTCAAATTCAAATCTCACTCAAATTTCATCTTATACTCATTTAAATCTTACCTTAGGATCATCTTTCATAAAATCAAGACCATTAGATTTTAATAAGGCCTCAAAATGACAATATATTACTACAAAAAAGTTTTCAATATCCCAAATCCACATAACTATTTATAACTTCCAATTTTCAAGAACTACAACCTTGAAAACATTCCCATCCTCGACATTATGGAATGGTGTAGTGAATTTCTAAAAACACCCCATTCAATGTACTCAACCCCATAACAATTGGTTGCTTTTTCTTCTATCATTGAAATAAGTAAAACATTTTAAAACTTCAAGACTTTGATCATGGTTACCTCAATTTGTATAGTTTGATTCTACTATAATGGCATGGATGTATTCACTATTTTTTATAGTTGAATTTAGAAGTTAAAACACCAATGAAAACACCAACTATAACTTTATTCCATGTGCTTACAAATTCAAAAAAGGATTTTCTAGAGCCATAATGGTGTATTATGAGTCACGGTGAAGGTTTCTTTCACAAAAAACATTAATAAGTCTTCCTTCCATGAAACTAAACATTCTAGATAACATTAAATAATGTTATTAATGAATACCCATAAAACATTGTCAATATATACAATCTAAACACCTAGAAAATGAATTTTTCTGATAATTTTCATCTATGGGTTTGTTGAAATATTGAAAACCATAAATATATGATTAAAAACATCATCCAATAATTTTTTGGAAATATCAGATATATCCATCAATATATCTAAACATACAACCTTCTTCTTTTTCCTAACTGGATCACTAATCATTAATTCTAATCCCACAAGATTCATGATTGGATTTAGAAATAATATGTTAATTAAAAAATCCTTATAAATACATACCTTGATAAATTTACGCACTAAAACCTTCAAACAACCCTATATACCAACCATTCCTAATTCTCCCCCAAAATAATCATCTAATCACTCTCCTCCGTTTTTCCTAGGAATGAACAATACTTCCAATTTCTGAACACATGTATAGATCTAATTCATCAAAATGGATCATTAAATACTTCTCCCCCATTTCAATAAACCCAAATAGAACACTTTTCTAATGGAAAAAAATATAGTTTGAAAACAAAATATTTAGTATATGATATTATCCATATGGTGCATCATATAGAAATTTTATATAGGGACTGTGGGTTTCTTCTTCAATAAATCTATATATATGGATTCGGTTAAAATCCAAGAGCCAACTGATATCTTTCGAAATTCATCTTGGGTGGTGCCATAGTACAATATTTGATACCTAATTTTGATATGCCACTTAATACATAAAAATAACTTTTTCTCAAACTTATCCTTTATGATGTGATATCTAATCTTACTATGATTTGTCCTTGAATATTGAATGGTATTTTTTTCAATTATTTATTACACCAAATTTGATGAACTGAATAAGAATAAAATATTCCACTTCCATTAAAATGTCTTTATATAGCTGACTCATCAATAGGAATTAGGTAAAAGATTGATTTATTTCTCTATACGAAGACTCATCCATATTCAAGGTGATGATTTCCTATTTTTACACAGCCATGTAATAATCTAACTAATGAGATTGAAATCACATCTCAATGTATACTTTCATTCATATAAATAACCTACCCTATTTTTATCAGTGAAGAAAAAGAGTTGTTTCCTTATAATATCTAATTCTATGGGCCTTGTAATGTTCCCCCTCATCCCTTTAATGGGTAGTTATCAAAAAAAATAAAAAATAAGGCCTTCAGGCCATTCAGGCTATAATAAAACATCCCATAGTTTAATGTGTTACACATATATTGAATAATGTTTTCACGACATGCATATGAGTTTCTTTGGGACAACATGAAAAATGGGTCTCCTGGCCTATGGAAATTGTAATAACTTGTCAATTGGATATGAAATAAAATAAAAAACCAAAGATATATCTATAAAGGGAAACATAAACATATTTTTCAACCACATATTTGGAAAATTTCATTTGGTTCTCTATTAGAGTGAATATTGATTTAAATTCATCAATCTAAAATCTTTTCAACTCTTTTTTGGAATACTTAATTTGGTAAATAAATGTCCCATTTTTTCATTCAAGGGCCTACCGAACAGGGAAAAATGATCATTAAAAAATTATAGAATTCTAAAATTTTCATCACATGAGAACTAAAAACTACTTTCATTATATTTAATTTAGGCCTCCAATGATGATTCCATTATTATAAGTAATCACCCCCATTTGATACTCCACCTCTATATAATGAAATATAGGTTGTAATCAACCCATATTCTTTGAAAATTAATATTATTTTTCTAGTCCATCATTGAGTATCATGCTTTAAGTTCTTGTTTTAGGCTATATATGTCGTACTTTAATCGGAAAATTTTAGCGTCATCCTTATCAATGAGAAAATCATCATTTTTTCCAATGTAGAATTCCTATTAAAGAAAATCATTGAATAATGATGTCTTAACATCCATGTAAAATCATTAGTACCCTTTTAATTAGGAATGTAAAAAACTTATCTTATGGTTTCAAGTCATTATATAGCTGTAAAATTTTCATCTATATCAATTCCTTATATTTTTTAATAAACATTTCATACCAGACATTATTTATTCTTTGTCACCTAGACATAATCATTAATCTTATTTTGAAAACTAACTTTCTTCCAATAACATATTTGTCCATAATCCATGGTACATCATCCCAATTCACATTATTGTAGATCGAGTAATGTACCTCATATGCAAACATGAACCAACATTAATATTTACTAGTATCATAAAAAAAATTCCACTTAGTAAATGAGTGATATTTTTCAATTAACATTCATTCATATAGTTTGAAATGGATTTGTTTGATCAAAAAAATATTATTCTCTCTGACTTATGCCATTTTGATTATACGATTATGTGCTAATTTTACCAGTGAATTGTTTTCATTTTTATAATATTCCTATAAAATTTATATAGCATTTCAAACAATCCATTATTTACGCAACCTTTTTCATCACTTTATTAATCAAAAACTGGATATTTCTCATGTTAAATATATTTGTACGAATCTAAAACAAGGTTGTTTTCCTTAAAAAATACACATTTTCAAATACTATAACATCATAGCTTTTAAAAATATTTTTTATTCACTTTTGAAAACACTTATCAGCTTTACTTTTGTTTTAATATCCATGATAAATATATTCATCACCACTATATTCATTATTTTTATTATTTTAGTTATTAATAATACAACACTTAATTCTGAACACCTGAAATCACTCTAGTTTTGGATTTTTTCCATACCATATTTCATCAAAAGTTGCATCTTCATTCAGATGTAGTAAGGCTTTATTGGAGATATAGATTACTATATAAACCTATTATTTATAATACTTATTTGATATTATTATTTTAATTAACAAAGTATGGCCCATTTTATTTACAATATGGTTCATAGTCTCAATAACTATGTTTTGATAGGGACTACTTACAACCATTACTTGATGTTCAATTTAATTAATTTATTTGTATTATCTAACATAACTATTTTTAAATTTGGTTCATTTTTTTCATGATGTTTTGTTGATATTTAAACAAAGAATCTTCTCATCTTCTCTTAGTTATCGAGTGACACACTTGTATAACTTAGTGTTGTTAACAATCACTATTTTCCATGCCATTCAAAAAAAATCACCCACAAACAAAACATATTACATCTTTCCATATGGTACTTTATGTCTCATTAGACCACATACATCAACAGGTATATTCTCAATTTACCTAGCATATTTTCATTTCTTGGGCTTATATGTCTTCCAAAAAATCATACCCTTATAACTTGTGTCACAAATGTGAGTTTTATAAGTTATATTGGTAATTTCTTGAGCACTATCATTCTTTAATGAACCCTAAAATGATTTTTGGAACAAATGAATACGTTTCTTGTTCCATATCCTATTTTCATCATCCATTCACAACATGAATACATTTTATTCCCTATTAACGAAAAGAGTTCTCTTGGTTCATTTTTATAGTAAAAGAATCAAACCACATATATATTTAATGCTTCAACCCAACTTCATAATTTATATTTAATTTTCTGATCCACACTATTGACACAAAATTAGTAGATTAGGGATAATACCTTCAACAAAAATCACATGTGTTTTTCTGTGATTTTTTCCACTAAAAGTTTCTTTTTTGATGCCAATAATTTTAGGTACCTCATTATTTAAAAACTAAAAAAACTATTTTTTATCATAAGATTCCTTGATATGAGGTACTAATTTCATATAATATGAAAATTAAACTAGTCTTCTAAAATATATATTTTAAATATATTTGTTTCTCTAGGGTGATTCTTTGAAACAAATCCCTTCTCAATTCTTCTTTTCTTCAGCCACTACAATTGTTACACTTTTTGTAGTGGTGGGTGAGTCTATTCATCATTTAATTCCATGGATTACTCTTCATATTTAATGAAAAATAACCTATTTTAAATTTAATCTTGTTTAATGAAACATATAGTAAATTTTTACTTCCCTTTCAACAATCCTAAAGCACCTTCTATTATACCCTTGATGTTAAATGAATCACAATTTTCCTAAAAATATCATAGAAAAAACATTATATATTAAAAACATAAGTAAATTTGGAAACATTTATTTCCTATTTTTTGTACTCATTGTCATAGAAATATATTTCTTCTATTTGACACATATATTTAATGTGTCTCATAATTCCATGGAAATAACACCATATTTTTAGTGTCTCCATATCATTTTTTTTCAATGTGAGTAATATTTTAAAAATTATAGAAATCCTAATTTCTATAAGGTTTTGATTCATGATATTTATCATCAACCATGGTTTAATTTTTCTTGTGTTTATGCTCCAAAATTGATTTATTATTGTTCTTTAACTATTGTACCTACGTGATAAGTATATGATCTTCAAAAGACACCTCATAATCATCTAATGTCATTTTATGAGTAGGGAATATTTACCATTCCTCATAATTTTGGTTATACAAAATGAATTATCTTTAATGTTGTTAAATTATAATTAAATTTTAATTAAGTGAATTTATCAATAAATCAGTGATCTAGGCCTTCTATTAAACATTTGGTTTCAGCAAAACTTTTTTTATATAATTTCTAGATCTATGTTTTTCAATTTCATCACCTAGTTATGACATCTCTTTATACAATTATTGCATTTAAATCATGTAATGACATACTGATCCACTTACTTTATTCTTTATTAAATCCTAAATGTAATTTTCTTCACAGGATTCATATAGTTATTCTTGAAAAATATTTTTTTCCTATTTATATTTATCTTTTGAATAAATAACATTACTTTCTTTTTCCAATTTACAATTGATGAAAATAAATATTAATCAAGATAAATGAAATATTTAATCTTTTAAATGTCACTTTTTTAATAAAATTCATCTTCTTGTGAGAATACATTTTTCTTTTCAAAAAATATTTACCCCCATCCTTTATTTACCTTCATTTTTTTGGAAACTTCTTAGGAGGTAATACTTCTTTATCATCCCCTTGATATTTCATGAATAATTATCTATAATATGTATTACCTTTACCATCCTAATATAATAAATTTGAATATTTACATTAAAAAATAATTTCTCTCTTTTTTTATTAGAGGATAAAAATGGCATCACCTCATTGGCATCTTTATATTTAGGTTCTTACTTCATCCTTTTTTCTTAAAGGTATTAAAATCCACTTCTTTAATTATATCCTTTTTCATAGAATCATTATCATTCTTCCTCATTTCATATGCATTGAGGATACTATCTAAGAATTCTAATGAAATATATTCCAAATATTTATCATCAATAACCCTAATTTTATCAATAAAATGTGGGGGTACTTGAATGGTTCTGACATGGTTTCCCTCAAATGTAGTGTGACTTTCGGTTACATTGGTATAGTAGAGTGTATTACCAACATTTTCCCTCAATGTAGGAAGTAAATTTAGTAACATATTAAAGTTATTTTTAAAATAAAATAAATGAGAAGAAACACGCTATAATAAATGGATGGAGAATGTTTTACTATTTATAAATCAAGATAAAATATACTAGAATAAGATTTCATTTGTTTGTTCTTTTTATTTTCGAAAAGAGATTAAAAAACTAAATGAGAAGATGTTTTTTAGAAAATATTTTGTAGAAGGTTTAGAAGATCTATGTCTACCTCTTAATTAAATAATTATTCATTATAATTTAAATTAATATCCAATTAATTTTGTTCCCATATTTTGATAACCCCTGAACCCTATGATAATTAACTTTACCATAAATATGAATTGAATTAAACCTAATACTAGCTTCAGAACATAAATTCGAAGCACCCTTCTTTGATTGATTTTATAATTATATTTTGTGTTCAGTAGTAAATTAGAACACTTTTCCACTCTCAAAAATTAATATGAATTGTGTTTATGGATAATATTTTTGACTCTACATATTTATCCTCTGTGATTTTTTTTCAACAGTTATAGTCACACTGTCAAAATTAATACCTTACTGGACCTCGCGTATTTTTGCATGAATCATTAAATTTCTTTATTATTTTCAATTTAATTAAAAAATTAATTAATCGATCATTTTATGTGAATAAAATTATATCATTGATCCAAAATATATTAATGAATAGGGTAAGAGGTAGAGTGATGACTAAGAAGAACAACTCTTCCATGGGTAGTCTAGTAATCATAGAAACATTTTGCATTCACAAGGGTTTAGAAGGGGTATAAAAAAATACTGTTTCTACTCTTGAATGCCATCCCAAATAGTATTATTAATAGAATAATAAAATATAAAATAACTCAAGAAATAGATGTGTAACTAATTGTTTCATGAAATCACAACAACATTACAAAGTGAATAAGAAGAGGAAGGATTCGATGAAGGGATCCTGGGATCAAGAGAACTCCCAATTGAAATGCCTCAAGAAATATAGTTAAACCAATTTTCACATTCCTTAAATATCCAAATGCACATCCGAACCCCTCTAAATGATAAAAAAATATTTTTTAAGGTGGAGCAGAGGCTAGGTTTTAATTGGTTTCCAATGTGAATGTGGAAATTTTGAAAAATGTTTTATTCCATGTTTCACTACATGTTTGACCTTCAAAACATCAGAACCAGCTACCCATATAGAAGGATAATTTGTGAGAATTTTTTTTCTCAATATCCTATCTTTATTTAGGCCTAATAAAAGAAAATATGTAGACGCTATCACCCAAATAAAGAACTGATATCCAATCTGGTGAGTCCTCTTATCTTTGATTCATGGCCATTTTACTCCAACAAAATGCATGAGTTAGCTCTATAATAATGATTAAAAGTTGAATCCCATTTAGTGTGGAATACGTATAAAAAAATTCAAGTTCAAATAATTCAAATAAAAAAATATCTCTTAATTACTATACATCACATTAAAGGGTAAAACAAGAATTTTCACAAAATTTTCAAAAGAATGATATAATCCAAAATATTTAATAAATAAACATATTTTTACATAATGTGAGTAAATTTTGTTGTTTATTATCAATAAAATGTTCAAAAAGAGTTTTTTATTGACTCCCCCACACATACCCTTTTTAACTGACGGGAAAAACCTCATATCATGTATTCGAAAATATTGTGACAGAATATGCATGTTCATAGTTCTCAATCTATAGTCGAAATATAGGCTAATTAGGAATCCCATAAAGTGTTAATATCAATAAATTTAAAAGTAATTTTCTAATAAATTGTGTCAAAAAAATCCAATGGGATTCGTAACACTAATCATAGTGAACCATATCATGTGTCTACCATGCCACTAATTCTCTATGTGTGTGTGTGCCAGCCATTATTGGCTCATAAATACACACTTTATTAATTATATTCCGGTGAAGTAAAACAATTATTCATACTTGGATTAATTCATTGAACTTCTCCAACATTCTATTGAAATCTAATTTCAAGTCCCACTGACATAAGCATTCATGAAAGTCAAACCTTAAGCTCTTGACCAAGATATCCCCATATGTGGTACATTTCATCACTCCACTCATTTATAATTTTTTTTCTTTAGAAGAAATTTGAATAAATTTACACTCAATTCTCAACTCGTGTCTCATATCCTCACGACAGTAATTGTAATAGTTATTACAAGATCAAAGGTTGATGAAGAGAGGTTTTTGGACTGGACACACCCTTTTTTTGGTTTTTTATAGGAATAAAATAGACAGAAAATAGGTACACACACATAGATCAATTCAGTATAGTAATAAAACTGATTAGAAGATAAATGAACATATGGATCATGAAATAAATATTCTACTAACATGAATATACCTTCAATTTAGTAGGATAACTTTAACAATTCATGGTGAGTGAAAATTTGTGTGGACAAATCCATGAGACAATTTACCATGAACAAATATCACAAATAATGATCTCAAAATATAAAAATAATTATAATTTCAAAACCAATAATATCATAGATGACTTCAAATTTACGGAAAATCAACCCTTGATGATGAAATATTACTCGTGATTATAATTTTACCTATTAATTTCAAAAAAAATGCAATTTACACTTGTTTCACATGAGACCGTTACATTATATATTTGATTTTTATTTATTTTTTTGAAACATTTTACCAAACACTTAGTATAAAATATACACAAAAAACAAAAATGAAAACCCTAAATATATACCCCAAAATATTGTCCCCTCCCCCACTCTTAAAACATTCCATTATCCTCAATTTGATCATATGTGATGATATATTAACAAATAAGGTATATTTTAAAATAGGAATAGTAATATTAAATTGAAAATGTTTGTAACAACTAGATATTCTCAAGTGATGATGGGCTAATGGAGTTTGATTAAATCCATGACATTAGTATAAATTCCAACATTGTATTACATAAAACGTTTCTCATTGACTGTAAGGCTTCTTTGACTATGCTCTTGTGTGATCTCCACTACAACGAATGTAAAAATATTAGAAACAATATAAGTACCTAACCATCTTGAATACAACTTACCAGGCATCATCTTTAGTCACGAACAATAGAGTAGGATTGTATATACAACACAAAACTCCATTTGTTGGATCATTATATCATGATATATTTTTGATCTATCATTATAGTTCCTTGAGTTCTCATATGATGACATTCCAATCTCCTCAAGATCATAAATTTTCCACTTCCTTTGGATTCTATCATAGGAAAAATTTATGTTGCATTTCTTTATTGTCCAATAAGCTTGTTGCTCTATATCCATTGGATAATGACACACTTTCCCAAAATAGTTCTAAATGGGGAAATATAGATGGGTGTCTTGTATGATATCCTACAAGACCATAGTTCATCACCCAAGTGTTTTCTCCAATCCTTCCTATTCGATTACACGATTTTTTCCAAAAACAAAATTCAACTCCTGATTTGAAGACTCAGCCTAGCCATTTGTTTGGGGGTGGTATGGTTTTGATGTTTTCTGTGTCACCCCGTAATTCTGAAGGAGGGAAGCCATGTTACGATTGAAGAAGTTTGTCCCATGGTCATTGATGAGGGCCTTTGGTACTCAAAACCAACAGAAGATCCATGTCTTGACAATGGAAACTACAACATGAAAATAATCAATCCAGGTTTCCTTAGAATCCACCCATTTATCAACATAACATACAATAATTAAAATATACAAAATACCAAATTCACTAGGAAAAGGACCCCTAAAATAAATTACCCAACCATCAGTAATCTCCTAAAATAATATGGGTTGTTGAGGAATATTATGTCTCCTATAAATGTTCCCAGAGTGTCTACAATGTGAGCACATCATACAAGAAACATGGGAGTCGTGAAATAAGTGGTTTCAGTATAATACAGATTCTAATACATTCCTAGCTATATGTTGGGGAACAAAGTGTCCACCATAAGCAACTGAATGAAAAAATGTAAAATAGAATCAAACTCATGATCTGGAAAAAACAACCTAATAACTTGCTCACTACACATCCACCATCGGTAGGGATCATCCCAAAAATAAAATTTAGTCTCACTCATTAACTTTTTTACTTGATGCTTCTTTTAATTTGTTGGGATTTCAGAGGAAACAAAGTAGTTAACTAAATCTTCATTCCAAGGATGCGTACCTGATATGCCATAAAGATGATCATTGGGGAATTTGTCCCAAAGTTATACTGTGTTGATGGTGTCATAATCTAGTGTGTGGTTAAGCCTACTTGTGTGGTTGGTCACTAGGATTTCTAACCCCTTATTGTCATTTATCTCAATATCAAATTACTGATGAAGGATCATCCATGGGATTAGCCTAGGCTTTGCATCCGGATTCTTCAAGAGGAACCTCTAGCTGTATGGTTAGAAAAAAAATACATTCGAGCAAAATAAATATGTATAGAATTTATATAAATAAAATTTGATGGAATGAAACTTCTTTTATATGGTTGTGAAGTTTGATTGGGCTGATTAATTTGTCCTTGAATGTCCCTCCACCCTCTGAGATAAGACAACTCTATCCACGAAGTTACATGCATCATATATAAGATCAAATGGACGCTCCTGCTGTGGGGGTTATATGATCGGTAGAGTGGTCAGAAACTTCTTTATCTCATCAAAGGAAGTCCATAAAAAATCATAAAAAATCACAGTTCTTTGGAAGTAATCATGACATAGGAAGAGAAATCATAGGATAATCTTTGATGAAGCACCGATAAAATCCTTCATGACCTAGGAAAAATATATCACCATGTACCCATGGATTATAGGGTAAGGATTAAATAATATCTACCATATATTTATCAACATATATTCCATGTTTTGACACTACATTCCATAAGACAATCTCGTTCTCTATGATGAAATGACACTTTTCAATGTTCAAAACCAGATTATTCCGAATACACTGATTTAACACCTTTCCTAAACTAGAGATACGATCTTCAAATGAAGATCCACAACGTATAAAGTCATCCACAAATACCTCCACACATTAAATATCACAACATCATCTCCAAAATCAAAAAAAAAGTGTACCCTCATGGACATTTATGACCTTATTTTTAGTTTTGTGGAAGGGAATACCTATCATAATGGGATCATGGGAACCTACATGATCATCCTCCATGTTAATCACATAGAAATTTACTGGAATGATGAGGTCTCATACACGAACATGTACATCCTCAAGGACTCATGTTGTGTATTCCATATCTCTATTCGCCAACTACACAAATACTCTCATCGACTTGAAGTCTCCAACTTGTAAAGAAGATAATACAAATTTTGGAATCACATTAATGGAATTTCCCAAATCACAAATAGAATCTTAAAATTGCAACTCCCCTATGGTGCATGGGATG
Source organism: Viscum album (assembly GCA_963277665.1). NCBI lineage: Eukaryota > Viridiplantae > Streptophyta > Magnoliopsida > Santalales > Viscaceae > Viscum > Viscum album. Next base: position 212,501,278 of record OY728125.1, read on the forward strand.
GTGAATGTCCCTATATCCTTTTGTGTTGTTGGCGTTTATAGAGCTGTTGTAATGAGTGCCAAATCATTCCTTCCAATTTTGATCCTATCATTTCACTTGATCCATGTTCAATTGGATTCAGGTTCTTTTAAAAATTTTGCATACCTTTGGATTTGTGTTATTATTTCAAGTAGAGGGGTGTTGATCTCCACACACTTTAATGTATCCAAAATTTCTGTTGTTAATCACCTCTTCACACATATTCTTGGTTTGTAAAACTCTTTTTGGAAGAAGGGTTTTATGATGGACATCATCAATATTTTTATACCGTTTCATTTCTCCTTGGGCTGGTCATTAGTACTTCATGAATGCAGCCTCTTCAGAGTTGAGGTGAATCTCAGTAGAATGGTAGGTGATGAGGCATTAGTTGTTTTATTGCTAATTCACAATGTGATGGCACTAACATTCCCCTTGGGATATGGAGTAGGTTTGGAAGGACGATATCCAAAGTTCTTGCTAACAAGTTCATAGAGGGTAGTGGGAATCAGGCTCATTTGAGTCTTTAACTCCCTCAGCTCTGAACCATGACTCTTCATTTCATTCTTTTGATTAAGAACAATTTAATTAAAAAGTTCATTAGTATTTGAATAAAAATTTGATTGAGAAGTACATTGTTATTGGCTTGTTGATTATTGAGCATCAAATCTCCCATAGGGTTTTGGAAGCCTTGCTGGTAAGGGAGAGGCTATTGGATGTTTTGTTGAAAAGGGGGAATTGGTTATTATCGAGAGCTATAACTCATTTTTGATTGATCCTTCCACCATTGGTTGTATGTTAGTGAAAAGGAATCATAATTATTTTGGTGATGTAGCTATTTTTGATACTGATATGGTCGATTAGATAATACTACTTCAAAATCTACTGAATCTTGTAATTGGGGAAGTAGTCGGTTAGGTGGTTTGTTTCAATGAAAATGCCACATGGACACATAAGAGTGGGTTGGGTTGTCTTTTGAGCCAAATAAATCTTCCAAACCATAGTCTTCAATTATACCAACATAGTATCTATAAAATGATTTTCAAGAGATTAAAGAGTTACCTAATGTACTCCTCTAACATCTGGTGTACCTCGATCACCAAAATGTTTTGTGTTTTCTATCAATGTGTTGATCAAATCACTTACAACTTCTGGTGATTTTTCAACCAATTCCCCTATAGTTGATCTATACACCACGATCCTCCCCATAGGTTTGATTACTTCATATAAGTTTTACATGAGGTGTTTCTCACTAATTTGGTGATGTGGATATCTTGCACACAATTTCTTGAATCTCTCCATGTACTCATACATTGAATCCCCTTGTGGTTAATTGATCCTTGAGATCTCCTTACGAATTGAAGTGGTCCTCGATGCTGGAAGAAATATCTTCCTGAAAATATGTTTCAATTCATTCCAACATGTAACATATTTTGGTTTTCGATAATACATCCATTCCATTGTAGCTCCACAACGTTAAAATGGGAATGATCTTTGTTTTATTTGATCTTTAAGGAAAATTCTTGGTTTAAGGGTTGAAAAAACCATAATTAAATTATTTTAATTATTTTGTTATATCTTCTCCAGATAATCCACAAAACATTGAACGAAGCTAAATTAACCCAGATTTTAGTTCAAAGTTGGATTCGAGATTTGTGTATGCAAAACAATTTGTTTGATAATTAATAACGGGTGCATCCAATTCCAGTATGGTCCAATTAATTATAATGTTATTTTTTTAATCCATTAGTTCTTAGTTAATGTTATATTCAGATGTTTTTTCAATTCTAATGTTCTTAGAATATAGGAATTCCCCAGTTGGTTAAATGTCAATAATACCCATAGATAGAGATTTCTTTATTCAAGCAATAAGGTTGTGTTCAATCTTGGGGTCGAGATCAAAGAGATAATTGGGAAGATATAGTTCAATTAATCATAAAAATTGAGAAATTTAGACAATAATATCATGATAATAAGTTTCAATTGATGGTCTCATAGACAAGAAAAGAGTGAGGAAAAAGAAATATAGAGACAAAAATAAAAAAAAACTATGAAAGGGGAAAGAAGAAGGAAGAATGAAGATAATAGAAAAGGATAAAGAAAAAGTGAAAAAATATCTCTAATTAGTAGAAGAAAATGATTACCTCCTCGATAATGGCTCTGATTTTATAGGCATTGTCATGGGATCTCTCAAATAAATTGTGATTTTAGGGTTTTTAGGTGAAGTAGAGTGGATGTCAAATGTCACCTCTAAAAGGAGTAAGTAAATTTAACGACATACTAAAGGTATTATAAAAACAAAATAAAAGAGAATAAACATACTAAATAAATGGTATGGGTTATTTTTTTATAATCAATAGGGATAGATGAAATATAATTGAATAAGATATCATTTTTTTTAAATGATATTTAGAAAACTCAACAAGACGATGTTTTTTTAAATATTTATTTTAAAGGCATAATCAATATGACTCTACCAATTCATTTACTTATTAAAAATAATCATTTTAATTAAAATATATTTAACTTTATTCCCCAAATTAGTTAACCCCCAAACCATATGATAATTAACCTTACCATAATGATAAAGTGAATTAAACCCGAGGCTAGCTTCTGAACATGCAATCGTAGCACCTATTTTGATTGGCATTCTAAGTATATCATATGGTCAGTGGTAAATTAGGGTATATATAAATTATTTAAAATTAGGATGAATTTGTTTTAGGGATTATATTTTAACTCAAAAAATTTGTCCCATGTTCTTTTGTTTCACCAGTTAAGATCATGCTGTCAAAATTCACACACTTCACGACCTCACTTGTTTTTTCATGAATAATTAAATTTCTTGATTAGATTCATTTAAATTAAAAAAATCAATTCAAAGATCATATTATGTGGATTAAATAATATCATTGATTCAAAATAAATTAATGAATAAGGTAAGAGGTAGACCGATTACTAATAAGATCTACCCTTCCATGGGTGGTGTAGTCATCGTAGATACTTTTTGTATTACAAAGGGTTTAGAAAGGGTACAACCTAATTTGTTTTCTACACTTTAATTCCAGGCCAAATAATAAATTTATGAGAAGAATAAAATTGAAAGTAGTAGAATAAATTGAAGAGAAAATAAGAGTTTATCGAAATCAGAACAATATTACAAAGCGATGAAGAAGAAGAATGCTTTGATTAAGATATCATAGTTTTAAGAGATATCCCTCTAGAAATGCATGGAGAAATGGAGTGAAACCAATTATACAATTCCTTTAATCTCCCAATACACGTTCCAACCCATCCAATTGTGAAAACAACAATTTATAGAGTGGAGGGGAGGCAATGTTTGACGTGGTTCCATGTGTGAATGAGGAAATTCAGGAAATTGTTTTATTCCAAATTTCATGGCATGTTTGACCATCTAAACACATGAACCAAATGTAAATATATAAGGGTTATTTGTGAGAAATTTTGTGATCTATAATCTCTCTATATTTTTTCCCAATACAAGAATTTCAGTAGAAGTTATCTCCCAAATACAAAATTGATGTCCAATCTTGTGAGTCCATCCCATATTTAAATTCATGGACCATTTACTCCAACTAAATGAATGAGTTTTCTTCATATTCATGAATAAAATTTGTAGTAAATTGAGTGACTAATATGCATACGGAATGTTATGTTCAAATAATGAAAATAAAAAAAATTATTTCTTAATTACTACATTTCACTTTAAAGGGTAAATCTTCAATTTCAATCAAATTTTCAAAAGAATGAAGAAATCCTAAATATTTAATAAGTAAACATGTTAAACATAATGTGTGGAATTTTTTTCATTTATTATCAATAAAATATTCGATAGAATTTTGTTTTATCAGTAATATTCTCATAATCCTTTAAACAATTTTAACATCCACAATATTTTCTCTAATCCCACACATATATATTACAATGATATGTATTTGATCATAGAATGAATCATCCATTTCATTTCAACTTATCCTCAAACATTCATATTTATAAAAAAACCAATAACATTTCATCATGGACATTTTAATCTAATTCAGATGCACTAAAGAGATTCTACCACATAAAATGAGATGTATTGCATGAAATAAACATTTTTAGATAAGATTTTCCAAGGATCACTATAAAACATTGATATCTTTGTTGTCTATATCCAATTACTCATGATGTATCTCTTTTTTATCTGCATTATTCATGATAGCTAACATTCCTTGCATGTATGCCATATATACATCCATACCCAATGATATTAAATTATTCTACATTTAGCTGTTCCCTAATTAGAAATTACTTCCAACAAAAATAGGAATTCTCTTATGGTTTAAAATTTTCATCCTACTTTTGAGAGAGAAAAATTCTATAATAAAAACTTCTTATAATATCCCACTTCATAGAATTTATAATGGATTTTACCTTGGGGAGAACCAGGGTATTATGAAATTTATATTTTCTTACTTGATGATGATCCTTTTCTATTAATATGAGTAAAATATCTTTCAATCCCTTACAATAAATCTTGATATACAAATTAAAATAAAAACACAAGTGAATTTTATGTGTTTCAACCAAACAGGGCTAGTCAAGGGATCCTACAAACATAGGCATCTAATTTCGCCCAAAACACTATAGCACACTGCTCTTATATTCTTTATCAATATATTAGTCTCACTGACTCTCCTAACTTACTATCTATATAGGAAAGATAAATATCACTACCTTTCTTCTTCACATAAATTAAACACATTTATACTCTTTAAAAATAAGTGATCACCACTCCTTTTGGTGGTGGTCTTCTTCATTTTGAAAATTAGATAAGAAATAATCATTAAATGTTGTATAACATTTGAAATTTTTTGAAAATACTCTAGAGAAGTAGAAGACAAGATTATTATTTTTGTCTTTAATATTCCATAAAATATCCATATATTTTTTTCGATTCATATCCAATTCTTATTCATCAATGTGAATATGTTTGGAAATATCTTACTTCTCATTCTTGAGAATGTTCAACCTCTTTACTCATCGTCTAATCCACTATTTAAATTTATATGACCAATATTTATTAAACTAAGAATAAATTTGAATATGATATTTAAAATTAAAATCTCACTCAACCTCTATCTTCCATATATTCAAATATGGTATTTGGATCATCTCTCTTAAAATCATGTGATTATATTTGAATAAGTATTATAAAGTTTGAGCTATAACATATAAATGGTTGTTAATGTTTTAAATACATATAATTATTCATAAATTATAGTACTTAAACACAAAAACATACAAATAAACATGATCCTTGATGCTAATACATGGTGTAGTAAATATCATACAAAAACATTCTTTTACACATTCAACACCATGACCAATGAATGTTTTGACTTCTATTTCAGAAACACGCAATTCATATATGAACATCATTCCTTTTACCACTAACAAACCTATTCCCATAACTAGATTCGATGTTTTTTATATGAAATTATTCAACTCAAAAATTACATGCTCTTTAGTTTAGAGACAATCCACTATAAATATTTATGTTAAATAATACTTATAAATCATCAGTTACCTCTACATAGAAACCCACTAGACCTATATGTATGTCATATCCTAGATTAAAACACAATCCAAAATGTCTTGATGACAATACAATGAAATGTTTGGCTTCACATGACACTTATTGAAAATTATAGATACATTTACATGAGAATTTAAATTATGAAGTGAACAATATGTAATAATATGATTCCCATTACATTAGTTTTCTAAATGTAATATGAATACTACTACGACATGACCCTCTTCACTATTTATCATAGTTTAAATTACAAGTAAAAATATTAATGAAACCATTACTTGTAAATTATTCAAGTCATTTAAAAAATTAAAAATGGATTTTCCTAAATCACAATGCTGTAGTATTTGTAATGGTGATGTTTCTTTCACCAAAACCATTTAGACTTATTCTATCAATGAAACTCAAAATTCCAAATAACAGAAAATAATGTTTTGAATGAATACCCATAAAAATTTTTCATCTAAGATAACTCAATCATATATCAATGGTATTTTTCTATCACTAACAATATGATTCATATTTTTGACCATTTTCTTACTAGTTGATGAATTTTAGATTAACTGTTACGGGTAGACCTAAATCTATGAAAACATTTCTAACAAAATGATAAGACTATTATAATAGATATCATACATAGGGGTTTATATTTAGATGGTAATGTATTAAACAAGTTCATAGGGTAGATTATAATTTCATGGCTATCACCTAGTTTTTTCGTCTTATATATTTTTAAGGTGTATATTTTTTCATTTTTGGAATGCAGATTTTGTTGTAAATTAATTTTTATCTGTGATTGTGTTAATAATGTGTTGTCTTTCTTGACAGTGCATGTATTTAATTTACATTCATTTTTATTGTTTTATTTTAATATGTAAATATATGTTTTTGGGTAGATTGAGTTTTTTTGGTTGTTTTTTGTTCAAATTTACAAGAGATACATGTTACTCTGATGTGAGACATATATAATCATAGATGCGGTTAGTTGGGCTACTCTATATTATCCATTATTCATAGGAGTTTAATCTTATATGGGGTGTGTTATAATTTGATGTAGCACCTTAATGGGATACGTTTTCCTATGTGATGTCATTTGATGAGTTTATTCTTTCTTAGTGGGTGACTTAATCTAACGTGAAGTTATAGGTTTTCTAAGGAGTTCATTTTTCATATTATGTGTGTCCAAGGGCCTCATCTTCCATTGATGGGGCCGCATATAGTGAATTCTAATATGACGCTTTTGATTCACCTTAGGTAGTGTGTGAAACCTTTCCTAGAATATTTTTCTTGACTTTAATATCATGCAATGTGTCAAAATTATTTCCCATATTTGTTAAAATTGATTATTATTCCTCGTCCCTTTAACTAAACATGTATCCCTTCTCCCATTGATTCTTCTGAATCATGATTATGGCCTCTATTATTTTATCTTCCAAATGCATGTATTTTAAATTAGTTAGCGTTCAAAATACATATTCTTGTGAATCCAAGATATAAAATAGACACAATTGTTTTGAAAGAAGAGGGGAAGTTTGATGGAGTATTTGTCCAGCTGCATTTTTGGTTGCTAGCACACCTACATCACCATGCCTTCCATCATGACTTCATCAAATTTTATATGTGGAGTACCTATTTTTGGAGTTAATGATAGATTTCCATGGTATATGGGGGATGGGTGGGAGTTGTGTCAGACATGAAACCACAAACTGTAGAAACTAATGAGGGGAAAGGTTTCTTAGTACAGTCATATCAAAGAAAAAGTGATCCATTGTATTTGAGAGAAGAGAGGGCTCCATGTGTCAAATAGAGTGGAATAGGGACGAATTTATTGTAACCTTTATTCAAATAGAAATAAATTAAAATTTTATTCCTCTAATATTATCTATTCATGATCAATGATTAACAAAAAGTATTATCAAATCCATTTGTAGTGAAAATATGGTAATTAGTGACATTTTTTCTAGTGACTAGAAAATAAAAGTTTCCCAGAATCATGTTTTGAAGGAATATTCTGAAATTTCATGTTGAATAGATTCCAATGATGAAAATGGCATTAAAAACTATTCTAAAACAAGATCAACAAGCATAGTCAAATTTTGGTCAATCATTGGGTGCAATAGTATCACCTTGCAGGAGAAGAAAGTACTATTCTGTTGGTGGAGATATTTCTAGTGAGATTTTGATAGATGCTCCAATGGGCCACATTTGCACCATGTCATTTCTAGGTCATTAGTTAATCTTAGTCATTGACAATGTATTGGTCATATCTTGATCAATCAGTGTTAGATTTTGATGACCTAGGAGTCGATTCCACCATTTTTGACCATTACAGATGAAACCTTGTGATCAATTTTTATGCAACAATTATTATAGAATATAGATTTAATGGAGGGATCATCAAATAGATGGGGTTGAGGTGGAATCATGACACCAAATCTGAATCATGTCTATAGATGAAATGATAACATCATACAAGTGTTACCATTGTGGCATAGAGGTACACATGAAGACGAATTGTCAAATGTTTTTGCATGAAATGGGTCAATGTTGCAACTGACAAAGAAAATTGATATACACACTTGATAGTCATCATATAAATCATGCTTTTCACTAAACAAATAATAAAAAAACATGTTGTCATACATCAATCATTGATATGGAATATATGGTTGATATTGCGGCATCATACCACATTACTATGCATTTTGGGTATTTCGTAACTTATTAGGATGTTGATGTTGGTGAATTCAAGATGTGAAATACTAGTTATGTAGAGATTGTTGGCATGGGTGATATCCAATCTTGATGAATGTTGGATACACAATCACCTTGAAGGATATTCGGCATGTTCCAAGTCATTGGCTCACCCATCTATCAAGAATAACCTTAGACTGACAAGGCTATGATGACATCTTATGTAATGGAGCATGGAAGAAGATGAAAGGATTCATGATCATTTCTTGAGGACATATTTGAAGTATGTTATACCAAAACTTGTGAAGATATGTGCAGAAAGCCTCCACATAGTGGAAGGAGAGACGTCATCCAATATGTGTCATTGGAGTCTCAAACTCATGACTGTAAGAGTATTATCTACCTAGAAGAATATGTGGATTAGTATTAACAAGGATTCATGATCCTTGTAACTATTAGTTTTATTGGAAGAAAAATAGATCCCTATTCAATAGGGATTCATCAAAGAAAAAAATGATTTTGGATCTGGTTCACTCTGTTGTATGAGAACCCATGAAGGTGGAATTACTGGGAGGTAAAAAAATACTTCATATCCTTTATTGATGATGAATCTCAAAGGATGATGGTGTTCTTATTGTGAATAAGGAACAAGTATAGGAATACTTAAAGATGATTCATGTCGTATTGGATCATGGAGCTATAAGGAAGCTGAAGTGTCTTCATTCAGACAACAGAGGAGTGTACACACCTAAGGAATTTGATTATTGTTATAGGAGTTAGGAAATCCAACATGAGTGGATTATACCATGAACCCAAAAACACAATGGATTTACTAATATAATGAAAATAACCATCATGAAGAAGGATATAATCATGGTGAGTATTTCAAAAATACCTTATCTATTTTGAGATGATTTTGTTCCTATTACATGCTATCTAATCAATAGATCACCATAAATCCCACTAAACATTGTGATTCCACATTAGATATATTTTGGAACTCATCCATATTACTCTCATTTATGTGTAATTAAATGATTTCAATTATTACATGTATCCATAGAGCTCAGAAGGAAGATAGATGGGAGATATACTCCAGGCATCTTCATCAGCTATGGAGACGAATAGTTTGGATAGCAGATTTGGTACCTGAAGGAGAATATGGTGATCAAAATTACAGATTTCATATTCCATGATAACCAGATGATCGATGGCATTCAAAATATTTGAATGACTCGATGAGAAAGTGTCAGGGAATAAAATCATGATTCAACACACATACCATCACCACATATAAATAAAGATGAGGAGGTGCAAGATGACTCAACGTTAGTGGATTAGGTGGATGTGGAGGAGGTTACCGAGTATGGGGATACTAAATCCTATCTATAGGAAGTTACAGAACCATCACGGATATCGTTGATGATGTGCCTCCCAAACATAAAATTTCCCAGGTTCGAAGATCTTTCTGAGGAGGTTTTTTGTAACACCCGAGACTTTTACGTTATATAAATCATCAAAGGAATCTTTTTCTACACAACACTTGCTTGGCTTTCTTTACACGCAATCGCGACCTTCCTCGATAGCTTGCGTCGTACGCAATACCGAGTTTCACTAAACAACAATATGCTATTAAAACTAGCCATTATGAATAGTAATAACCACTTTTTGAAATTTTATAAATTTTATTTTTCAAAATGGACTTCATTTTTGGACTCAGAATATCGAAATTAGCCTAGGGTGAAATTTTGGTATTTTTCTGAAAACCTTCAATTTTTGATGAATAGTGAAACCACTAAGTGGTAGGTTAAAAACTGAATTTTGCATAAAACTTAATTTTACCGCTTCTGTGAATGGAATTTCGAAAATCCGACAGACACGGTTGATATCAGTAAGTAAAATGTGGTTCAATGAGATAAAAATATTTTTTGGTGAATAGTAACTTTTTACTTTTTTTTTTACCGCGGTTAATAGTAAATAGGGTAACTAAGGGTAAATATGATATTAATATTACCCTAACACATGTCCTAATTCTATTGGACAAGTGTAATTCGACCATAAACAAACTTAGGAATAAAATATGACCATTTAGGCCCACTTGGATTAGATTAGGACATTTATTATTAATTTATTTAAAGAAGGGTTAAAATAGTTAAAATCAAAGTTTAATAAGTAAATCATTTTTAATATGGGGTTATACATAAGATAAATTCGATTGTAAATATTCATTAGAAAGCTAAAACGATTTCATACATGATGGTATTTTATTTGTAATTTTTAGACATCAAATAATTTAATTTATTTATGACACAAAGATGATGCAGTATTTATCTTATTAATGAAATATTGACATAATTGATGTTATAAACACCAAAATAAATGTAATTTGAGACTTTTTATGAATTCCACTAATTTTATAGGTTACTATGATATATTAGTGTTGATATAATCAACTTGTTTCGAACATATAATTCTGTTATGACTTTCAAAAAATTCATATATCAAATAGTGTCAAAATTTACACAAAATAGTTTTTAAATCAAATATTATATTATTAATTTTTATTTTATTCCTAAAAATCTAAGGTTCGGCCAAATGACTTAGATAAGGATATATATATTAATAATAAACAATTTGGGGTTCGTTTAACATGTTATAGTAAGTGTATTAACCATATAGTGAAAGAAAACAAAAAGACACGGTAAAAGTTAAATTAATTAACTTAGAGTTAAATCTAATTGATAAGGTTAAAATAATACCCTAAACTTGTTTAAATCCAATTGGTTGATAGTATTTCGACCCTTCCCCACTTTAGCTTCGAAATAAGACCCTTTGGAACCATTATAAACCGATTTTGACTTTAATATAAAATAATATTTTGAGATATTCCTAATGTGCCCCTCTCCTCCCTTATAAAAGGGCACCTCCTCCCCCTCCTCCTCACACCAATTTGAGCACTCAAGCTCGGCCAACCCCTGACATGTTCTCCTCTACACTTCACTAGAATAATCCTAGAGGTCCTGGTCTTCTCCAAAGACCAATCTTAGTTCCTTAAGTGGAGGATTCAAAGAGGCGTTCCAAAGAAGAGGTAATATCCATTACCGATCTTTTCAATTTCTTTCTTCTTAAACTTGTTCTTCTTTAGTTGTTTCATGATAAAGTAATAACATCAGTATTACTTACATACTGATATGTTATTATAAATATGAAACAACCCTAATTCACCTTCTATCCATCCTACGGAAAAATGAAATCACCGCGCGTGCGTACGTACGGAATACCGTCTCCACGCCGTGGTGTAATCTATTTTCCACCATCACCATACAAGGATGGGTATAATGGTGTAATGAGTAACTATATATGATTATTATGAAGTAATATTGATACTGAAATAATATATATATACTCCAATACAATTCCACGATCATAGGAACGATATCATCACTCGTGCGTACGTACGGAATACCGTCTCCACGATGTGATGCAACTCGTTCTACATGATCTTCATTTCATAATGATTATATAAATGAATTGAATGAATGAATATGGTATATACTACACTAATACCATTCTGGAAATGAATTATCTATAACCTAAAGATAAGAATAAGACTTTATTCAACAAAACACGCATAAGAACAAAAAGTTATAAAGACCCGAGTAACAAGTAACAATGAAATATTACTAACAAGAAGCTAATAATATGACAATATATGATATCATATCAATATGTATGATTCTGGAATAAGTCAATAACATTATTTAAACCATTATACAGGAGCTTCGGACACGTACAAAGCAAATTGGACCTAAGGTAAGGGGAAATATCACAATCTCATTTTTATCCGAGATTGTTTATTCGTAAGTCTTTACTGGGGTGTATTTTATCATCCACGTCCATGTTTCATCAATATGCAATATTATTTCCATCCACCTACAATTGTTTAAATCCATTTTTACCCTTCGGTGAGTTTTTAGTAATATCTATGAAAGGAATCTTTTGTCGTACGAGGTACATTATGACTTTTCCGACAAAAGTACGAAGAATGTTTTTTTAACTTATACGGCATGAATGGATTTTTAAAACATTATTTCCAAGAAGCTTCCTTTAAAAGTTTTCAAGTTTATTTTTAATCAAATTCTTTTATTTTAATGTTGTATGACTTGTTATGAAAGGAAAAATGTTTTTGAAGAAGAAAGGATATTTTCCTCAAGAATGGAGTTCAAGTGTGTTATCAAAATTATTTTCCATCTAAGATAATAAAGGGTTCTGTTTTTATCCCTATTATTACACTGATTTGATCATGTTGTGATGGAATTATTTTTATGAATTCCTTTATCTTATATAAATTGATTTATGATGTCATGATGTTTCAAGAATCCCATTTTTGTTACATGTGTTATGCGATGATGTATGTTTTATGATTATGTGGCACACATAAGAAAGGATTCATTATAAGATGGGTGGGACCTATATATCCCTCCAATGCATTGGGTAAAGATTTTATATCTCATGAGATAGACATGGCTGGAACGGTAGGTTATACCGGTTCAATGAAACAGGACTGGAACGAGGGTGACTCGGTTCAGAAAGGGACTTTGTCCACTAAGATAGTCTTGGCAATGAGTCGTGACTAACAAGAAATGATTTTCCATGATTATGTGTGCATGCCACAAAGTATCAAGTTTTATGTTATGATTATGGGGATCTCATTTTCACTTCTATGATTTGTTCCATGTTAAGATATTATGATCTCTTTTGCAGGTTATGATTTTCAAAAAGATATGATATGATTTTTATTTCCTTTATTTGCCTTGCTGAGCATTTGAGCTCACCCTTTTATGTTTTCTTTTCCCCAGGTCAGGAAGATGGATATTAAGTAGAATATGCTAAAAGGGACCCTAGATATGATGAAATAAATGGGAGACACTGTAGAAGATTTATGAACCAGTTGTTTATGTTTCCCAGTTTCTAAAGACACTATACCTATACGGTCCTTTGTGGTTTTATCATATGTTGTAATAAGTGTGCTTCAATTTTGAAGTATTAACAATGTATGTAAAGTATGGGTCGTTATATTTTTTATCAACAAAATATTCAAAGTTAAAATACCTATTATTGACAAGTGAGGGGATCCATAAGGATACCAAGAAATGGTTACACATCCTCATTAAACCAAGTGACAACATGAAATGGAGGATCATATGGATTCTTTGATGAAGAAAGACATTTAAAATGTGGAGGAACTACCCAAATGTAGGAAGGAACTAACGAACACATGGGTATTAGTACTTGAAAAGGATGTAAATAAAATTGAGTTCAAGCACAATGATTAGTTATTAATTGAGGGATTGATTCTGAATGAAGGAGTTGACTTTGACAAGATATTTTCACCTATGTTGAATATGGATTCACTCCAATCCATTTTGGGATTGTTCGATAGTTTGGACATGGAGCATGAATAGATGGATGTGAAAATGGAATTTATTCATGGTGACCTCTCTGAGGAGACATATATTAAGCATCCTAAAGGTGTCGAAGTTTGTAGACAAGAAATATTTGTTAGTAATGTAATGTAGAGATTGTACGAACTGAAATAATCTCCCAGATAGTAGTACCATAAGTTTGACTAATTGATGGTGAGTCTTGTCTATAAGCATACACAGGAGGACCAATATAATTTCATCTAGATATTTTAGGATGATAAAATTTCTTCTATTTTACTTTATTGTGATGACATGTTGATCGTTAGGAATGATGTAGTGAAGATCATCTATTCGGATAAGGACTTATCCAAATATATTGATATAAACGACATTGGGAGCAGCTCAATAGATTTTAGATTGAAGATCATTAATGAAGGAAAGAGGATGTTATTATATATATCTCGAGAGAATTATGTTGAATGTGATCTAAAAATTGCAATATTTATGAAGCTAAAACAATGATCATTCCTCTTCTTGTCCATTTGATGTTGATAAAAATTTAATGCATATCATCCAAAGATGAAATTAGGGCATTTGAGATGATTCCATAATCCTTTGTAGTTTGAATATTGAGGTATGATATGGTGAGTATGAGTCCTGACAGTTCCTATATAGTTGAGATCATGAGATGATTTCACTCCAATCCGAAGAAGGAGTACAAAGATTCTACCAAATGGATTAGGATGCATCTTAAAGTTACTTCAATGTTATGTTTATGCTATATAGGATATGAAACTCTCATAGCGGGATATAAATATGAAAATATGGATGCAGATCCTAATATAATGAATTCTATAGGAAGATACATCTATACATTTATAGGTGGTGTTATATCATGGTGGTCAATGTTGTAGAGATGTGATTCTTTATCAGTGATGGAAGAAAAGTACATTGCTCCTTCGGAAGCTGGAAAGGATATATTGTGGCTATATAATTCTCTCTAGGATCATATATTCATCTCTAATTATTATAGGGTTAATTATGATAATAAATGTGAATTTTAATTTTGAGATAACACAATGTATCATTCCTAAAAGAGGCATAACAACATTAGATATCATTGGATACATGTGGAGATAGATCAACATCTATTGTGACTTGTGAAGATCCACAATAACTATAACTCGGTTTATATGTTGAAAAAGGTGGTTTGATGAGATATGATACACCATTTCATATGATCTAGAATATTGTAGCTAGAGGGGGATAATTTATAGAGTATTTGTTTCAACTTCATTTTTAGTGGCTAGTGCATCTGCCTCACCATAACTTCCATTATGGATGTACGAAGTTATACATGTACAATACCTATTTTCAGAAGACATGGTATCAATGCATGATATGTGGAGGATTTTTGGGAGTTATTTCAAACATGAATCCTCACACAATGACTATTTATGTAAGTATAAGGGAACTTCCAGAAATTAGATTTGATCAAGACAGATCCATTTTATTTGAGATTCAGGAGAGATACATGCGAGAGAGAGAGAGAGATAGGTATACAGAGGTAGCTTTTGGAACCTTTATTCATGTTAAAATAAAGTCCATTATTCTTTCTATATTTTTATATCTTCATGATTAGTGAATCACAATAGATTTTTCCTATAGCTCATTATCATAACTCCATCACTCTTGTTTCAGAGGAGAAATATGATTGTTGCAATCTTGGTGGTGAATGAAGATATTGGTAGTTTCCTTTTTCATTTTTGATGTTCAATCAAAATTTTTTTATGTGTCCCTTGGTTTTAATATTTTTTTTCTTTTCTCAGTTTCTGTTTGTTTTATTATTCCCACATATTTCTAGGGGTATGTGTGCGATTATGGATAGTCCTCGCTTATTTTATCATGTTGTGGTCACTATATTTTTTAATTGTTTTCCAATGTACATTTTCATAATAATTTTCATAGAGGGTGTTGTTATTTCTATGCATATATGTCCAAAATGGGTTGAAATAAGTTATATTATTGTGTTTTTTACATTATCAAATTTTCTTTACTATTGAGGGTTCGTGTTCCTTCTTTAATATCTAGTTTTTTCTTACCTAGATGTTTTTACTTTATTTCTGGAAGTACATTAAAAAACATGCTTCAAATACAAGTAAATTGGTTTGACAATATGGGTTTTATGGATTTCCTCCCCTAAACACCATTGATATCGTTGACCTTTAAATGTATATATCTCTTTATCAAAACTAAACACATACAACTAATCAACTAGTACCCAGAACATCACCGCAACCTGAATGAAAACGTCAGTGCGGATAATGCACCACTACTTCTAGTCTCTAGGTGGTTTATGAACCACCTATACACATCATTAGGTAGATGATGAAAAACTACTAAAAAACAGTAGGGGGATTCATCAACAGTTATAGGGATTATTGGGTAGATGACTCACCACCACAACTCATACAAAATTGAATGATACACCATCGATACAACAGTCATAGCGAATAAAATACCCTCGATTGAAAAAATATCAATGGAAATTATGTATAAATATGTGAATGAGACATAACCATACTAAAAAACGTGGTTAATGATGTATTTTCAAGTGTATTATAAATCCTTATGCTTATCACATGCAAGATAACAATGTATTTCTGGGTGAATGAGGCATCACCCTTCCATAATATGGTGAATGTGTAATACCACAAAATTTCATTGTTAATGAGAATAATCCATCATCATGTCACAAATATAGCTGAATTATTTATAACCAGAACAGAATTTTCAGGTGTATGAAACACCACCACATTATAATTTCATGGTTAACGATACATAACCACACAATTTTAAGGTGAAAAATACATCACCAATTTAATGAGGTATCACCATAACTCAAATGAGAGAGAATGAGTTATCACAAAGTATATAATTTTGGATGATGATGCATCAACATAAGAATAACTAAAAAACTAAATCATTTATCACTATATAATAGGAAACTCATTATACATCATAGCCATGGTGAACAGTCTATCAACCTAGGAATTTTTCACATCAACTTGGTTACATGCTAGGCTATGCATGTCCTCAATGTTGTACACCTATAAAACTTTCACAATCCTATCCTTCCATGACATTACTTCAAATCACATATAGATATCTATCATAAAAGGGTCAATCTATATCAGAACTGATCACTGTAGAGTCTCATCACTCAATTAACTGCCACAATCTAAATCCATAACAATGATTCTATCCACAGAGGAACGGTCAAAGATGACTTTTGGGTCCAATAACATGTGTAGGGGATTAGGAAACCTCCTCATGTCTTCTTTCACTATGATTCTCCGTGCGTACCCCAAGAGACATAGACCTCAATAGACCCATGATCAATATAGTAGATTTAAGGAGCCTACCACTATCTAGGTATCCCTTTATATCATTAAAAAAAATGAAAACTCGTCTACATCCATCCTAGGACCTTCCTACGTACCCTCCCAATCATTTATCGCATAGATAATATTCAATAACATTCAAATAGACTTACCCATATCCCCACCCTTATGAGAGTACCATATACCATTAAGTGATCCTCTAAGCGGGTGTATCTAAAGGGATATACACCCTTTAAGGTTCCAAACTTCTCTAACAAAGCCTCTAACATATGTTAATTAACAATTGATGACTAGACTATAATTTCATAGCCACCAAGGATTGATAAGAGTCTCATTAAACCCCTTAGTTAGGCCTTACAATAGGGAGCATCTCCATAGTTCCCATACATGTCTCTCACGCCTTCTTATCCATTATTACAATAACACCCCATGATTTTATGAGATATATTCTTTTTTAAGTTCTTTGATGTCCTCTATTGTACACTACACTAATATTAGCTTTTACTATACGCAACACTGTATTAGCTTGCAGTATACACAACACTATTTGTGGCTCTTGTTACACACAATTTCAAGTTTGTTTTGAAGAAATTATTCGACGAAACATTACGTATAGATTTACTTTAATGTATAAATGAAATAAGTTTTGATCATGTTATATGAATGACCAAAGGGAGCTTGCACTACACGCAACCCTAACATGGCTTGCATTACACGCAATCTCAATATTCCTCAATAGTGTGTGTAGTATCCAATATCGGGTTTCACTAAATAATTATATATTGTTATAATATTATTTTGAACTATAAATTAATGAATAGTATTAAATAAATTTTTAATTTTATAACATTATTATTCATCTTACACATTTCCTAGAACATGGTAGGAGAATAAAAAAATTCCAAGTAAAATAATTGTTTTTCAAAAAATGCAGTTTTGCCGCCTTTTAATGGAACACCCACTATAAATCTAGTTTTTGACATATTTATAAGTTAAATTTGACTAAAAAAATCTTATATGGAATCAGGATATAAAAAATTACTTTGGATAAATTTATCATATTATTCTGATAACTTTCATATTTTAATGAATAGTAAAAACACGCTATATTTTAATTAAAAACAACTTTTTTCATTGTAATAATTTATATGGTTAAATTATAATATTGAATTGACATGAAGTATATATATAATATAGTTTTTACATTTAATATAATGTTTGTTATTATCATTGATTTTATATTGAATTCATACGTAAAATCATTTCTATCTTTTGCAATGTTTTAACATTTAAAACTCGTTTTCTTAAAAACATAATTAATTTTAAAATTAATCTCTGCAACTTATTTTATATTAATATGTAAAAATGGATTCCATATTTGGAATCAGTAAGTCCTAATTATTTTAATAGGCTAATTTTTTGTTTTGGGCTCTACGAATAGTAACTACGGTAAATTTTATTTACCATAGTTAAAGGTAAATCAGGTAATTAAAGGTAAATATAATGTTATAAAATTACCCTAACACTTGTATTAATATAATTTGATGATAATATTTCGTCTTAAGGAATATTTGGGTCGAACATTAATCCTATGGAAGCCACTTTGATGTGATTATGACCTTTAATGTATTTTATATTAAGGAAAGTTAAATATGCATCACTCAAACATTAATAAGTAAATTATTTTCAATATAAAGTTACACATAATATAAATTATATTATAATTACTCATTTTAAAGCTAATTGTTTTTATTTTTATGGTAATTTATTTTAAATTATTAAGAAATATTTAATTACCTTAATAGCTTATACACTAATGATGCAGAAATTATTTACTTAGTGAAATATCATTAATATAGTAATAATACCAATCAAAAGGCACAAAAACTTGACCAAAACTTATTAGTAGATTATATCTATACCATAACAATCCAAGGATCGACTTTGTGACCATTTTGAGACGTATAAAAGAGATTAGGACATTCATATTATTTTATTTCAAATGATGTCAAAGTTGTCTGCTTCATAATTTAATAAATATAAAAATGTATATGTTGTTATTTTAAGATGGTAAATTGGAGTAAAAGTATTATTATGAATTATATTATATTTATCTTCATCATAGTTTTTTATTTTTAATTTTTATGCAAAAAATATATATTTTAAATAATTGTAAAATACTGTTGTAGTAATTACTTCATTAAGAGAAATATCAAACATTTGGTTTTAAAAATATTAAAATAAATATTATATGAACTAATAAATGTTGTCCACAAATTTTCTAGATGCATATGATATGTTATGAGTCTTTTAAATATTTTTTTTTGAATATATCTTCTGTGTGGATTTGATTTAAATTCAAATAAATAAATAGTCTCAAAATTAACAATGTTTTTATTTTAATAAAATAAAATATTATTTATTTTGTTTAAAAATCACAAAGATATTTAAAAACTAAAAATTGGAATTTATATAGTATATAATGTCATAAATTACCCAATTATGGATAATTAAAAACACATAAGTAATTATTTATTACAATTTATAATTTAGAAGATTATTACCACAAATAAAATAAAATAGATTAAATAAGGTTAAATCCTATTGATAAGGTTTAAAATAAAGTTACATCAGGAATAAATTTTATTGTTTGATGAGATTACAAACCTATATCATATAATATTCGTATTTTAGTCATTTTTAATGTTTTTATGTGGGTATTGAATTTATATTAAATTAATATATTTGAGGTTTCCAAAGGTGCCCCTCTCCTCCCTTATAAAAGAGCACCTCCTCCCTCTCCTCTTCACAAACATTTGAGACTTCAATATAGGCCAAACCCTACCCATTTCACTTCTCCACTTCAATAGAAACCTACTAAAGGTCTTGGTATTCTTCGAAGTCCAACTTTAGTTCCCTAAGAGGAGGTTAAGAGAAGGAGCGTCGAAGAAGAGGTAATCTCTTCTACCGATTCGTTCAAATTTCTTTATTATTCTACTTCTTCTTCTTTACATTTTTTATTATAAAGTAATAACATCAGTATAAATAATATACTAATATGATATTATAAATATTAAAAACCCTATTTAACCTTCAATCCATCCTACGGAAAATGAAATCACCATGCAAGCGTACGTATGGAATACCGTCTCCACATCGTGGTGTAATATGTTTTCCCCCACCGCATTACTAGGATGGGTATAATGGTGTAAAGAATAAAAATATATGGTTATTATAACATCATAAAGAATTATGAGATATTATATGATACACCCCAATTTCATTCAATAATTATGGGAACGATATCATTGCTCATGCGTATGTACGGATTACCGTCTCCACGACGATATGAGATTCATTCTCCATGTTAATCATTTAAGAATAATTATAATGTATATATAATTAATAATAATGATATATATAAAATAATAGTTCTATTGGATTCATTTATATATATTTAATCTACTTACTTCCATTCAAGTCAATAAGGAAAGGAAAACAGCGTTCATGTGTACATATGGCATACCGTCTCCATGAACGGTGTGTTTCATTTCATTTATCTATCTATTAAATATATATATATGTACTGAATATATATGAAATATAAATAATATTTTACATGTTTAAAGTAACAATGTCTTGATATAATTAATATTAATATCAAGAACAGCAAGTCCAAACACGTAAGATAAATAAAAACAATCTTTCCAATAACGCTGCTTTAACATGAAATTGAGAAATGAATGGGTAATATAAAGTCATAATTGAATCAAATATGATATAATAAATATTATTATGGTTCTATTACAAGTTAATAATACATTTAAAACCACTATAAAGAAGTTTTGGACACGTATGGAAGAAATTTGACCTAAGGTAAGGGATAATTTTGCAATCTCATTTTTATCTGAGATTGCTTATACGTAAGTATTTACTAAGGTTATATTTTTCATCCATGTCCATAATTTTTTTTCATAAGGTGTTTAATTTTATTCCATGTATTTTTAAAGACATGGTTACCCATATTTTACTTTTACAATCTCTTATGGATGTAATCTTGCTTTTTTTTACCGTACGAGGAACTTTTTGACTTTTCTGGAAAAAGTAAGAGGAGAATGTTTTTTTAATTATACGGCGTGAACAGATTTTTATAGTTTCATAACACCTTATTTTCATGAAGCTTACTCTACAATATTTCATGATTATTTTAAACCAAATACATTTCTTTTAAAATTGCATGGCTTTTATGAAAATAAAATGATTTTGATGAAGAAAGTATATTTTAATCAAGAACTCATATCAAGTGTTTTATGAAAACAATTTTCCATCTAAAATGACAGTATTTAATATGATTATATTTCAGGAATAATATCTCTTTTATTTACATGGTGTGATTTTTTTCTTATAATGAAATGATATTTGTTTTGTATGTATTGTTATGATGGGATGATGTTAATGAAACCCATTTTATTCATTGGGTTATGATGATTGATTTATATTTATTTTGTGGCACAAGTAAGAATGATTTCATGATGATATGGGTGGGACCTATATCTCCCTTACAATTCATTGGGTATATATTTATATCTCATGACATAGTCATGGATAGAATTGAATGTTAATCCAGTTCCGTGATACAGGACTGGAATGAGGACTGAACTCGATTAAGTAAGGGACTTTTTCCACTATGATGGTATTGGCAGCAATGCCTTGGCTACTATGGAAATCATATCATGTTCATAGTGGTTTTCCACAATTTCATCTTTTATTACCCAAAATATTTTGGCACGATTTATGTTCCATTATGATCTATGCCTTACATACTGCCATGTTTTATGTCAGTACTCAAGATTATGATGTTTAAACATTATGTTCATGTTTTTAAATTCAAATGTATGTGGTTTGTTTTATTTTATCCATGTTTACCCTTACTGAGAATTTAAGTTCACCCTTTAAATGTTTTCTTTTCCCCAGAATTTAAAGAACTTTTTTTTGGTTAGAAAACAAAAAGGCGGAGATTTTAAGGGAGATATTGAAGATCTTTCACCATGTTTAGAAGATTATGTTCCGAGTTTCCAAAGACCCTAAACTTAAACGGTATTTGGGAGTCTGTTTTTTTATGTATTAAGTATTCTGAAAATGTAATGTAATGTATATGTAAGTCAATCTTTGGGTCTCTAGAGTTGGTATTAGAGCGCAGGATTAGTCAACCTTTGGAAACTAGGATGCGAAAATTGTAGTGAGATCCCTAGAGATATTTCGATGGTATGTCTAGGGATGTCCCTAAGGTTAAGTATAAGTATAGGTTATAGTACTAGAATTATAGTAACGATCAAAGAATTAAACCTAAGATCATAGATATTTAAGGTACACCCCTTTTATAATGTTGTTTTCCTACCATGAATTTTTTCCCTCATGCTATTCTTTTTTGGATATAGAAAATGGCTAGAAACAGTATGATTCGTGTTAATGGAGAATATGATGGACAATGGAATGATATTCTTCATGAGCTACCAAATGAAACGGTATTTGGAAGGCAAAACACTGTTATTATTCCTAAACAGCAATCTCATAATATGATCAATAATATCAACTTTGGTAAGATTCCTGACTCAGCTAATAAGAGAAAGATGTAGTTTCATGATGATCATTGAGGAAAGAAATTTCAATTTCCCTCATGTATTTCATGTGGGAAGAGGCATCATGGAGAATGTTTCCAAGGAATTGGAAGATGATTTGGGTGTGGGAAATAAGGACACAGAGCTAGTAATTGCAATGGAAAAGGTTTAGTTAACACAATTGACAAGGATAATGGTATTTCTATGACATCAGCATCAGTGAAATGTTTTAAATGTGGAATGTATGGGAATTATGTAAAACAATTCCCTAAGGGAAAATCTCATAATGATAATCAACACAGTTGCATGGGTAGTATTTATGTTGATGATGATGAAGACACAACAAACAATATATGAGATGAAAGAAGCGTTGAGGAATAAAATTATGAAGCTTTATCAATGGTTTGAGATGGTAGTGGAATTATTTCATGTTTACCATGAATAATGTATGGTACTATGAAATAAAGAAAAATCTAAGTATTGTTACACTGTTGTCATTCCTTGAGTATTTGAAAGTATATGATGAATGGTACAGGTAAACATTAAAATTGACTCAAATATTTTTGGAAAGTAGATGATATGCGAATAATGAAGGTATAAGGAGAAAATAATATGTATGATAGTATTAATGAGCTCATGACTTATAAAAGAACAATGTGATATCATGGTTTGAGTATATAGGATTTTTGGGATTTTGGTATACAGAAAGAGTTACCTTTTGACAGAATTCATGTTTTCACTAAGGTTCTATGGTAATTTATCTTTCAAGAGAATTCATGAATACGGTATTAACATGTTTGGAATGCGATCAACAGGATATATCTTATGAAATATGGGGGATAAATAATGGTATTCACGTGCTGGTTATGTGACCTTTTCAGTAATCATTTTCTTTAAACATGTGATTGGATAAATGTATTTTGGATAAGTCTAATGATTTTATGGATTATGTCGGACATCATATAGTATTGTTTATGGCTATAAGTTTTTTCAATATTATTTTTGTAATGATATAATATTGTAGTTTTTGAAAAAGGACAAACTACAGTACGAGAAAAAAACTATCACGTCGGAAAAGGTTACGAGAATCAAACCCACAACTGAAGTGTGACATGCCTTTATCTCCTACCACTAGCATACATGAAGTCCCTGGTTAGAAGGAACAAGTTTTACTTTGTTAAGCAGGATGATAAAAGAAGTTTAAGTCCATTTTTTGAACCATATACGATCAATCCCACCATCGATGGACTAATATAAATAACTTTTTCTAACCTTATGTTTGAGACAGATGGAAGGACCTATCATTCTATTGTATGATCTACTAACACTTTACGAAAGGAAAATTCAAATTCATTTTATTAACATATGAAGTGGAAATTGTTCAAGGCATGAGAAACTGTGAGATTGTACCAAAATCAAGTATTTATTTCTTTTAATTCAAAAAAATTTCAACATTAGGGAAATGATCTTGAAAACCAAAAATTTTGTCCTACTTCCCTTATATCTAAATCATATCATACCTTAGATCATTACAAATGTATGGCTTTGTGATTGTTTGATTTTTCATATCCATGTCCTCTACCACTCTTCATCAGATGTTGATAGTTATATTTATCATCCATATCAATACTTTCACCTATTTTCTCCTATGTGGAAACCCAATATGAATAAATTTGGGTAACCGTTATGTTTCATACTTCACTTTTTATAATTATTTTCTATTATTCCTTTTTACAATGTGGCTTCCATGAAATAAATTTTCAAGTAGTAAATGATTTGTAACCCACACAAATTTCGAGGGAAAAATTAATTTTAAGGGGGGTAGAATGTAACACCCCATGATTTTATGAGATATATATTTTTTAATTTCGTTGATGTCTTCTATTGTACACTACACAAAGATTATCTTGTACTATACGAAATACAGTATTAGCTTCCAGTATACGTAATGCTATTATAGGTTTGTGTTACACACAATTTCAAGTTCATTTTGTAGAAATTATTCTATGCAACATTAAGTATAGATTTTGTTTAATGTATAAATGAAATAAGTTTTGATTATGTTATACGAAACACCAAAGGGAGCTTCCACTACACGCAGCCTTGACATGGCTTTCATTACATACAATCATGACATTCCTCGATAGCTTGAGTACTACGCAGTACTGGGATTCACTAAGCAATGATATATTGTTTTAATATTATTATGAACTAGTAGTTATTGAATAGTTTGAACTATATTTCTAATTTTATAACATTATTATTCATCATAAAAATTTTCTAGAACATGGTTTGATAAAAAAGAAAATTTTCTGAGTAAAATAAGTATTTTCCTAAAAATATATATTTTCATCGTTTTGTGGTTTCACTCACTTTAAATCTAGTTTTTGACATGTTTATAAGTTCAATTTGACAAAATAAAATTCTGATAACTTTCATATTTTAATGAATACTAAAAACGCGCTATATTTTAATTAAAAACAACCTTTTCATCATAATAATTTATGTGGATAAATTATAATATTGAATGTTTTTTTGTATTAATAGAATATACTTTTACTATTTAATATAATGTATGTAATTATCATTGATTTTACATTGAATTCGTAGGTAAAATCATTTCAATCTTTTGCAATGTTTAAACTTTTAAAACTCATTTTCTTAACAACGTGATTAATTTAAAATTAATTTCTATGACTTCTGTGAATTGAATTTGGAAAAATGGATTCCATATTTGGAATTTGTAGATCCAAATTATGTTAATAGGATACATTTTATTTTTTGGGCACTATGAATAGTAACTACGGTAAACATTATTTACCATAGTTAAAGATAAATCGGGTGATTAAGGTTAAATATAATATAACAAAATTACCCTAACACATGTATTAATATAATTGGATGATTATATTTTTTCCTAAGGAATATTTGGGTGGAAATGGAATCCATTGGAACCCACTTGGATGTGATTAAGACCTTTAATTTAATTTATTTTATAGAAAGTGAATTATGCCTCACTCAGACTTTAATAAGTAATTTATTTTTAATACATGTTTATACAGAATATAAATTTGATACTAAATACTAATTTTAATGATGAAATATTTTTCTTAGTTATGGTAATTTATTTTCAATTTTTAAGAAATATTTAATTACCATAATATCTTGTACATTAATGATATAGAAATTGTTTACTTAGTGAAACATCAATAATATAGTAATAATACCCATCAAAAGGCCCAAACACTTGACCAAAACATATTTTTCGGGTATATGTATAACATAAGAATCCAAGGGTCTACTTGGGGACCATTTGGATCCATACAAAATAGATTAGGACATTTATATTATTTTATTTTAAATGATGTCAAAGTTGTCACTTTCATAATTTAATAAATATATCAATTTATAAGTTGTCATTTTAAGATGATAAATTAGAGTAAATGTATTACTATGAAATATATTATATTTATCTTCATCATAGTATTTTATTATTAATTTTTATATGAAAAATAAGTATATTAATTAATTATTCCAAAATGTTGTAGTAATTATTTCATTAAGAGAAATATCAAACAAATGGTTTTAAAAATAATAAAATTAGTATAATATGAACTAATTATTCTCCAAAAATTTTCTAGATGAATATGAAATTTAGGGAGTATATTAAATATTTTTGTTTGAATATATCCTCTGTGTGGATTTTATTTAAATTCAAAAAATGATTAGTGTCAAATTTAACACTTATTTTATTTTATAAAAAGAACATA
This sequence comes from Viscum album, assembly GCA_963277665.1. Lineage (NCBI taxonomy): Eukaryota > Viridiplantae > Streptophyta > Magnoliopsida > Santalales > Viscaceae > Viscum > Viscum album. The sequence goes on from OY728125.1 coordinate 212,527,801, forward strand.
TTATTAAATTGTTTAAAAATCAAAATATATATATATATAATTTATAAATTGAAATTTATATGGTCTAAATTGTCATAAATTACCCAATTATGGATAATTCAAAACACATAAGTAATTATTTATGACAATTTAAAATTTAGAATATTATTACCACAAATAAAATAAAATAGATTAAATAAGGATAAATCATGTTGATAAGGATTAAAGTAAATTTCCAGCATGTCTAAATTTTATTGGTTGATGATATTACAACCGTATATCATTTAATCTTCAGATTTGAGTCATTTTGAAAGATTTTAAGTGGGGTTTGAATTTATATTAAATTAATATTTTTGTGGTTTCAAAAGGTTCCACTCTCCACCCTTCAAAAAGGGCACCACCTCCCTCTCCTCTTCACAAACATTTGAGCCTTCATGATTGGCCAACCCCTGCCGATTTCACTTCTAATATTACTCAGAAACCTACTAGAGGTCCTGGTCTTCTTAAAAGATTAACTTTAGTCCCCTAATAAGAGGTTAAGAGATGCCGCGTCGAAGAAGAGGTTATCTCTTCTACCGATTCTTTCAAGTTTCTTTATTCTTCCACTTACTTTATTTAGTTTTTTCATTATAATTTAATAACATCAGTATAAATAATATAATAATATGTTATTATAAATATGAAAAAACCCCATTTAACCTTCTATACATCCTACGAAAAATTAAATCACCGGGCGTGCGTACGTACGGAATACCATATCCACACTGTGGTGTAATATGTTTTCCCATAACCACAATACTTGGATGGTTATAATGGTGTAAAGAATAACTATATATGGTTATTATAAAATCAAAAGTATTTTGAGATATTTTATCTTCCACTTCAATTTTATTCGATAATTATGGGAATGATATCATCGCTCGTGCATACGTACAGATTACTATCTCAACGCCGCAATGTGATTCATTCTCCATGTTAACCATTTTATAATAATTATAGAGTATATATAATGATAAATAATGTTATAAATGACATAATAAGGCTACTGGATTTATGTATATATATATTTCATCTACTTACTTCAATTTAAGTTAATAAGGAAAGGAAAAGAGCGTTCATGCGTACTTACGGCCTACTCTCTCCATGAACGGTGTGTTTCATATCATTTATCAATATTTTATATATATATATACTAAATATATATGATATATAAATCATGTTTTACTTTCTAAAAGTACATTAATCATGATATAAGTAATAATAATATCTAGAACAACAAGGCCAAACATGTACAATAAATGAAACAATTTTACCAAAAACACTACTTTAACATGGAATTGACAAAAGAACGGGTAATATAAAGTCATATGTGAATCATATATGATATGATAAATATTATTATGGTTATTTTAAAAGTTAATAATATGATTAAACCCACTATATAGTATTTTTGGACACATACAGAAAAAATTGGACCTAAGGTACGAGATAATTATGCAATGTAATTTTTATCCGAGATTTCTTATACGTAAGTATTTAAATGGGTTATATTTTTCATCCATGTCTATATAAATGTTTTTCATAAAGTGTTTAATAGTATTACATGTATTTTTATAGTCATTTTTACGCCTCTTTGACTTTTACATTGTGTAGTGGAAAGAATATATCTTTTGTTTACCATATGAGGAACTTTTTGACTTTTCCAGCAAAAGTACGAGGAGAATATTTTTTATAACTTATACATTGTGAAAAGATTTTTATAGTTTCATAATAGATTATTTTCATGAAGAATCCTCTACAATATTTCATTATTATTTTAAAAAAAATCTTTTCATTTAAAATTTCTTGGAATTTTGTGAAATGAAAATTATTTTGAAGAAGAATGGATATTTTACTCAAGAACTCATTTCAAGTGTTTTATCAAAACTATTTTCCATTTAATTGATAGTATTTAATATGTTTATGTTTCAAAAATAATGTCTATATTATTTATATGGTGTGATTTTTCTCTTATGATGAAATTAGTTTTGTTTTATATGGATTATGTGATGATGGGATGATGTTTATAAAACCCATTTTACTCTAGGGGTTATGATGAATGATTTATATATTTTTTGTATTACAACTAAGAATGATTTCATTATGAGATTGTTGGTACCTATATATCCCTTAAATTCATTTTTTAAATATTTATATCTCAAGATATATACATGGATAGAATGGAATGTTAATCCGGTTTAGTGATATAAGACTGGAATGAGGAGTGAACTCGATTCAGTAAGGGACTTTGTCTACTATGATGGTCCTGGAAACAATGTGTTGGCTACTATGGAAATCATATCATGTGATTAATGGTTTAACACAATTACATGTTTTATTTCACATACTATTTGAGCATTATTGATGTTCCCTTATGATATATTCCTTACATACTTCCATGTTTTATGTCATTGCTCAAGATTTTTAAGTTTAAACATTATGTTCATGTTTTTAAATTAAAATGTATATGGTGTGTTTTATTTTATCTTTGCTTTCCCTTAATGAGCATTTGATGTCACCCTCAAAATTTTTTCCTTTTCCCTGGAATTTAAAGAAAGGTTTTAGGTAAGAAAACAAAATGGGGAGATATTTATTGGAGATTTTGAAGATCATTCACCATGAATATAAGATTATGTTTCTAGTTTCCAAAGACACTATACTAATACGTTCTTTGGTTGTCTGTTTTTGTCTTGGTTTAAGTATTCCGAATAAGCAATGTAATGTCTATGTATGTCAATATTTGGGTTGCTACAATTAATATCTATATCATATTTGAAATCACATTTTATATATCAATATTAGGAACCACCTACCAAAAACAAGAATTTTACCCTTAAGTAACAAATGGATAATAATTCACATGATAATCAAATAATATACTGACCATTAATCACCTCCAAGAGGTCCTAACATTTTTAAACATCTGAATAAATTAGTTATAAAATAATTATAATTAATTAACATAATTAATTTCATAATTTATCCAATATGCATAAAAAGGGTATCTTACTAGAAAACATAACAACACTAAAACCTCAAGAAATTGGTTATGGGTCACTTATGACACATTCCCAAAATCATTTCCATAATATCAACAATAACTTCCATCAATTCATGACTCTATTACATTCCAATTTACATGGAAAACTAAAATAATGTATTGGATTAACTAAAATGAAATCACATGAATCCTTAAGAATTATGTGCCCTCTTAAATCTATAAAGACCCAAATCCCCATCATTAAATCCCAACTCCACAAAATATTAGTGCAATCATCATTAAAATCCTAATAAAAAACACATCATAATTGTCATAAATGGATAAAAATAAGATAGGACCTGGATGAGGATATAATATAACGTCAACTAATCAAATAAACATTCATCAATGCACTATTTGAAAAGGAAAATAAAAGGGGATAAGAGGGGATCCATAGGAATCATTCCCTTCTTATCTTGACATATCTTAAAGAAGAAACCATGAAGGGGTATAATAATGGAAGGGGAGGAAGGAAAATGCCATCGTTATTTTAAAAAAAATGGATACATGTCACACTCTATACCTAGTGGGAAAACAATAGCTACCATGTCGACCACTTATTACTAGATATAATTCATTTTCCACCTGGTGGCCCTGTATTTGGTGCATGTCCCCTTGAGACACCCATTTTGTACACAGTTCTAGTTAATTGGGTACCAAGATTCCGTTTTCAGCCATTGGTCTACATCATCCAATCTATTGAACCCTTGAAAAGTTATTTTGGAGTCCTATTCCGGATCTACCATCATAGATACATCAAAATTTCAATATAAAACACATCTATAAATTCCAATAATTGATACAAATTGAAAAATTAATTAAAAAACCCCTATTTCCACATCCAACTGAAACCCAATTTTCTTCAAATCCATAGACATGAACTAGGGAATGACATTACAACCTCCCCACAATAATACATCTCATCTATGATAAGTCCCAATATGTATCTTTTTTGAATATAATATGTCACTAATAATGAATGCATGCTCCAAAACCAAACCACTAACTCGTTTAGTCATCTATATCATACATGAAAACTTTTGGTACCACTAAACACCTTGAATTCCTCCATTTTAGCTCATCAAATATGTTTTGTTTTCCATAAAAATTATAGACAATTAAATCAATGATTATTTTTTCTTAAAAAAGATGATGAATGATGTGTGTATAATCATATTAGCAGTAATATTGTATTTTTTTGATATTTTATGTGGATCAAATACTTATTATTGGAAATGTCACCCCCAACAATTACACTCTATAAATATGATGTTTGTAAAATGATCCTCTATTAATTACATGGGTGAATGAACCCATGTACAGGGTATGAAGATCTATATATAATGTTATTATAGGATTCTTAGACTCCATTATATACAGACATTTGAAAAGTTCTAAAGATGTATAACATAGATTACTCCAGAAATGGTTCTCACTAGTGTTTCATGGAATGAATCTAATAAAGATTAAGGATTCTTATAATGAATGAGAAAGGATAGAAATAATTCCCAATGAATACACCAAAGGATCTATCATGTATGTTATGATATGTTCTTGGCCTGATTTTTCCTATGATCATAGCATAACCATTAGATACCAATATAGTCAAATTTATAATCCCTAAATTTCTATTAATAACATTCTTAAGTACATTAAAATCACAAGGGATTTTTATTGGTCATTAGATGAGATTATGAGCTCTATATAAAGGGTTATACATATGTGAGTTTCCAATTAAATAATGGTGATGTGATTTCTTAATCATCTTTTATGTTTTTCTTACATGGTTGTTCTATTGGTTATAAGAGTTCTGAATGATCCATCGTAGAAAATTTGATAATAGAGGTAGAGTAAATCACTTCAACAAAAAATAACAAAAGTGGGCATTTGGATTAAGATATTCATGTCTAAACTTTAGGTGTTTCTTATCATTGAAAGAGAAAATGAGCTTTAGGATGATAATAATGGATCCATTAATCTATCTATGGAAGCCCAATCTCATTAAAAGACCAAATACATAATTTTTAAATAACAGTATATGTCATAAATCATTGAGATGGGTTAATTTAGTATCAGTTTTCTAGCTATATACTATGATATAGAAGATCCATTCATGAAACCATTAGACCAGTAGATTCAAATGGTTAATGTTGGGTATCTTTGCACAGTTTACATAAGAGATTTGTGTAATTGTTTTTTAATGTATAAATATGATCTCCATTTATCATTCATTCAAGGGTGATGCAGTCTATTTTACATGAATAGTGGAATGATAATATCCTCTCGAAGTACAAATTTTAATTAACCATAATCTATGATCATTACAAAGTATTTTTAGTTTTCATGATATCTTATAATTAATATGTGTAGTATACTCCTGAGATAATAAGTTGAGACTTATTATTTAGAAAAACCTGCTAAAGTACATCCCATGTAATATCAAATTATAATTTACATATTTAGGGTTTTAGGCTTATTATAAATCCTGTTATGTGAGGTTAAAGAGATACATAACTTGATAATATTCATACTTTTATACCATTCTTATCAAATATTGTAGGGTTAGCTAATAAGGGGATGGATTTGTATGTTGTTGATCATGTAATCAGTTGGAGTTTAAAAAGGATGATTATCAACTCATATATTGAGATAAAAGATATAGCCATTTATTAGACTGAAGAAATGCATGTTCATTCTTAGTTGAATCACTTATTATGTATTTAATTATTTGGATAAGGCACATTTTATGTTATCATCTAATAAATTAATATCATGTGAGGTATTCATTGACCAATTCATTCTTTTTGGAAGAATGAAGAATATTTGAGTTATCTTATTTTAGATTGAAATTTTTCTATGAATAGTGGTCACTCACTATAATGTAAAAAGTTATTTTATAGTTATATATATTATTTATACATGGTATATTTTTTTGGACATGTTCACATGAAGAGATAAACATATTTTATGGAGATCACCCTCAACCACCTTGCAGCTTGAGTAGCACAAATGTGTTTCTAGAGGTATATCTTTTCTTATATCAATGAAATAAAGATTTCCTATTTTTTTCAATTATTATTAGTCCTAAAGAGTACAATTTGTAGGAATTTGGATAAATATTATGTTTTAGACAAATTTTTAATTCCAAAATAATGTGATTTTGATAACCCATGTAAAAAACTGTTTTGGATGGATTCTTAGAATGTTGTGAACTTTTACATAGATTCCTCTTGAGATTTCAATGAATGTTGGATATTGTGGGATATGAACTTAAATAGGTTTATATAGAATTATTTGATATACAAAATTAATAGGTCATGATATTCATGCATTGAATATCCTGGGATAATATACACCTATATCAAAAAGATCCATGTAATGCATCTATTTGACTTTGTCACATAGTATGATAAGGATTATGACATGGGTTTTGTGTGTATGAAACACTCATCTCACTTGGTCCTCATAAATTATGAATCATTATATGATAAATTTATAGACATTCACATTTATTGAAGGAGTTTAATGAATTAACTCCATCGAGCAGTAATGTATGGGTGCAAAAAATACCACAAAATATAGTCAATGGTCAACACACTCATTATTAAGTGAATACTGGTTATATATGAGATGTGATCCATCCTATTAGTGTACTATATATACAAGAAATCCAAGATAAAAATCCCTTTTGATTCTGATAATAGTTTTTCTCACGTAGAAGGCGCTATAACCCCTTTAGTGATTGGAAGTCCTTATGATATGATTGTGGATCCAAGGTCGGTGTACTCCATGTTGAGGGAGGATAACTTTGAATATTTGACAGATGAGTTTTATTTAGAATAAAACAAATTTTAAATGATGGATTTCATGACCCTACAATTATGCTACAACCATTTCATTCTTTTTTCAATACACAATGATATTATGGAAGATAGATCGACTATATAAGGGTTTGTAATATGATATTGTTTCCTAAATATAAATAAAATTATTTTATACATAATTAATAATAATAGTATGTGTATATAATTATTTTTAAAATATTATTAATTCATAATATAACTATTGAAAATAATTTCATTAACATTTACATAACCAATAGTATATTGTAAATATATTTTAATTTAGATATAATAAATCAAATTCTATATATATATTTAATTTATTTTTTTCAAAATATAATTATTCTCATTTTATACTTAATTACTCATAATATTAACTATATTTAATTAATAATTTTTTAAAATATATTATTAATAGTAAGAAAATTGATAAAAAAATTATATGATAAATAATATAATATATTTATTTATTTTTTAAGATAAGATATATTATGAGTCAATCAAACCAGAATTACAAATCCAATAATGAAAAGAATCAACCGAACAATGGTCAGCTAAAAATTTCCTAAAGAATTACAAATAATGAGCTTCAAGATTACCACCTTGTTTAATGAATGAACAATTACAAGAGGACAATTATTACTATAAGGACCATATCTTTCTAAGAATAATACCAAAAGTCTATCTTTCATATCCCTTATGGATAAATTATTTTAACATAAAGGTAATCATACATGACCAAAATAGTTTTCTAACCTATTGAGAAAGCAAGAAGAGTACCATGGAAAATAGTGGATGCCTCTGCCAAAATGGGATCTCAATGAGTATGAACATCCTTGTAATAGGATTTCATAATCTATTCATTGATTTTGTGTGAAATGATCCCAATACCCACCATTGAACCAATATAGGTGTCCACATCTGTATTAATCATAAACAATCCAACTAGGGTATGGGTCAAACTAGATGAATCATATAGATGGAAAACAATAGAGGGAGAAACGTCATTCACAGATCAAAAATCAATCCATTCTAAGGCGCTTTCAAATCAAATTTGATCTTGAGTAACCTTCTCTTGGAACATCTACATGTTTCTTCTTATCCAAACCTACCATGTGTCAGTGAAAATCAATCCAACCACATAAATCATTCCTATTTTCATTTCTCCAGACCCACCCTTTCTCAAGGAGTGTTTTAGCACCCCAATTGATCCTCCATAGAATTCTAGGTCACACCACTAGTTGGGACATCATAATATAAGAATAAGGAAAATATTTTTCCATGGAGAAAATTTGAGAAGATCACATTAGGACAAGAGATAATATTATAACCATGATTTTCCAGTACAGAATTATTAAATAACATAAAGTGTCTTAAACCAAGACCACCATATAAAAGTGAAACATAAAGCTTATCCCAAGACAACCAAAGGTTGTTGTGTTTTCCATCATGATACCCCCACCAAAAATTAGTCATGTAATAATGGATTTGATTGATGATGGATTTAGGTTATCTAAATAAGGGCATAAAATAATAAGGTATTTCTTGGGACAACACATTAACAAGGATAACCTTTCAAACATTAAAAATACACATGTAGTCTCATAATAAAAAAATAATATCCAATATTCCAACAATGGAGGATGACACTTGTTTCTATGATATTCGGATAAGGGTCAGGAAGAACAAGTCATTCAGATGGTTACAACTAATGGGAACCTAAAAAACCTCTATATGTACTACCTCATTTTATTTAGCACAAATCTTCTACAAGAGATATTTGGCATCATTAGATTAGTATGTTTTGTAGATCTCTTTTTATAATGACTAATAATCATCAATATGAAGAAGTGTCACCGAGTGGTAGAATGTGAAAATAGGTGGTTTTCATCTGTAATGAAGAGGTAAGATATTGGGGGAGTATTTAGATATACCATTTCACCTTGGGTGACCCCTTTCTATTCTGATCTCTAATGAAGGTGTGAAAAAATGTCTACCACTTGGATGAAGAGGTAAGGAGATGGTGGATCCCCTATTAATAATCCCCTTGAGGGTTTTAATCACTATATGATACACCCATAAATATTTATTTTTAAGTCCCCAATGTAACATAGTTCATGATAATATTAACACATTTAACCCCTAATAAAATTCTATAAAATCCATGTTCAAAAAAATTCCATTCGACCCTATCATAATCTTTCATCATGTCTAATTTCATTACCATAACACAGTTCTATGAAAATGATTCTGTCTTCATAGAATGGAACGTTCAATAAGAAATGGATTTTTTTATCAGTAATGGATCTCTTCAGGAAAAAATCAAAATGATTTTAATTAACAATTTGGTGGAGGAAGACCTGTAAAAGATGAACTCGGATCTTGGAATAGATTTTTTATAAAACATTATGAACTATTGTTAGCCATAAATCCATGATTTTATAGGGATTATGTGTATTTAGAATAAAAGTAATTAGAGATTCTTTCAAATAATCGAATGAGGATATTCCTACCTATAAATCCATGACGTTGAAGACCAAATAAAGACCAAAAATATGAAAAAAATAATTAAAAATATATTTTATGAACACAGTATGTCCCTTGTAAGTTCATATAATTAATATTATAAAGATCACCAAAAACATCGGCATCAAAAATATCCCCCAAATACTATTGATTCATATACTATGTGATTATTATTATAATACAAATGGAAAAAATATGTGACATCAATACAATATGCCATATATAGATTTCATAATAAGATAATGAGAATGGTGTAAATATCAGTTGCATCATGAGATACCCTTCTCATTGAATCCTTTAGTTGGGTAATGCTGTTTTTTCTTCCATGAAACTTATTTTTTGTTGAAAAATGTATTATTATGATCACCATCCATGATATGGGATTCTATAAAACATAAAAACCAGTAGCTCGCCTTCTCCCTCATGGGAATATTTAAATCCTTCTCAAAAAATGACATATCCCTAAGGATGGGGTCACTATATAGAAGAGGGAGAAGTAACTTCAGATTATTTTCACTATGTTGATAGACCAATCAAACTCTCCGAACCTTACTAATCTCTACTTCTATAAACAAGAAGCCAAACATCATATTTTTGAGAAAAAAAAATTTTTTTCACATCCCAAGCCAAACAAACCACCTCATAACAGTTTATATCATAGAGACAAAGGAATTAAAAAATAAAATAACGTATAGTCTCCATACTGTCTCCTTGAGGAACCATAGATAGGATGAATGGATAGTGATCAGATGAATCTGGGGGCAAGTGAATAATAGAGAAAGCATAGAAAAGTGATTTACAATCGTCTGACCCCAAAAACCTTCCAACCATTAAAAAATATTTACCGCAATTAATCTTCCATTTTTCTAGGATAATAGAATCTCAAAAAAATATAGATAATGAAGAGAATTCAATAAAATAGAATTCCAAAAGTCCTACAAAGCTACACCACTCCATAAGCATCCATCATCATTTTTATATTGGTATTTGACTACATTGAAATACACCCCAATCGATAGGGGACCAAAGTGAATGTTCTGTAGGTTTCTCAAAAGATTTGAAATCCCAAATTTGTATTAATTACCATTACACATGTAGAATCCAACAAAGTTCCACATAGTATATTTCAATACTGAAACTGAAACAGCAATATGATTTCATAAGAAATTAGTAATGTTAACATCAAGGGGTCTATGAAAGTTCTGTTCTAGATACAACCTACTCTTTGTATAAATCACATATTACAATTAAATTGTTATCAACAATCAGAAACACAATCTACACCACTCAAATATCAATTCCATTATCTAGTTTCCATACTGTCTGAATCATGAGTCATAAGGAATAAATATTACATGTTTTTTTTCTAATAGTTTCCCACTAAAAAAAGGGACAAACATTTCTAAATTTTTTCATCAAATCCATCATCAATTACAATCAAAAATTGTTATTTCTTTTATGATAGAAACATTTCCAGTCATTGATTATATAATTTTCCATGAAAGCATAGCCAAAGAACACAGAAGGAACATAAGGTCATCAATCGAAGCCCCCACAGAAGGCAATGAAGTAGGGATAGGGGAGAGAATCATATACCCTAAGAGTGGTCCTGAATATATGGACTGTAGGATGGAACATTAAGTAGAAAACCTAGGATGGATGAAACCACAGGAGAAAACCCTGGGATGAGAGCTTCACTACCACATATCGGGTATTACATAGTGCCTACATTTATCAAATCATTTGTTATCACTGATAAAACTAGAAATTTATCAATTTTTTTAGTAGTGACAAAAACCTTTAAAAACAATATTAATAATATATAGAATTATCATAATTTTATTCATAAAATAATTTTTTATATTCATTAATTAAAAATACATATATATAATTAATATAAATGTGATATATAATTATATATTTTTTCATTACTCAAATATATTTATAATGTTTTAAAAAAAGTTATTTATAAAATTTTAAAGTAGTAAATATAAATTTAAAAAATTATAAAATTATAATAAATAAATAAATTTAATATTTTTTATTATATATATATATAATTATATACTATACATAATTATTTTATTATATACCAATATATTCATATATTTATTTATTTATATAGTTATGCATAATTACATAAATATATATAAATATATAAATATATTTTCCTTCATATATAAATATTTATAAATATATTTATTTATAATTAGAATTAAAAATAATTATAAATATTTAAATAATTCAAAAATTATAATAAATATATTAAATAATATATATTAATTATATTTACAATTATATATGCTTGTTTATTAATATATGAATATATATGAATATATAATTATATATATATATATAATTAAACAAATATATTATTTATTATATACACGAATTTTTAAATATATTTATTTATAATTATATTTACATGTAATATATATATTTTTATATTTTTAAATATGATTTATATTACAATAATTTTTTACATATATATATTAACGTAATATATAAATATGAATTATGTACCTTTAACAAAAAATTAATCTTATTTTCATAATTTTATATATCATAAATGATTGAATTTATATTAAAAAATATATTAAAAGTTTATTTTTATACATTAATTACAAAATGTGTATATTATTAAAATAAATCTAATATATCAATATTTTATTTTAAACAATTGTATTATATATAAATGAATATATTTATATTAATATTAAATAATTTCAAATATGTATACATGTATCAATGCATGTATGTGAGTGTTTGTGAATATATACATGTGTGTATGTATGTGTTTGTGTGTAGAAGGGGTAGAGACTGTTGACATGAGTTGATGGTTGACCTTTAGAGAAGATTTTGGACGCACAGGTGAAGGGAAATACATGGTCTAATATTACTGATGTGAGTTATGTTCATTTTGAGGATGAGAATATCCCTCTAGAAGCATTTGATAATAGATTTGTTCTAGTATATGGTGGAAATTCATTGCATTCTTACTATGAAATTTTTATGGAATCTGTTGGGTCCCCAATTAAAACTATAGTCTATCCCAAAATGGAACTTTCATACTCTATTGGTGGGTTTTAGCTTAGAATGAGGATGGTGGATGGTCCTCATGAAAATTCATAGCCTAGATCAGATGACGCCATTCCTTATAATCATTATTATAGATTTTCTCAGCAGTTTCACATGGTTTAGGAAGCACTATGAATCTAATAGGTGGCCCTTGACTCAGGTTCAATCAAAAGTGTCTGAGGAGTTAGACACCCCAGATGGAATGGTTATGCAAGAGTATCTTATTTAGGGTATGAACTATTATTGGAAGTAGAGGGATTCTAATTTCACCACCCTCATAAATCCAAATCATATGAGCATAAATATTAGACATTGTATGTTCTATCTACACTGAACAAAATGTAGGATGACCCTCTAGGCTAAATGCCTTTTCCAGTTTCCCCTATATAGGTTGAGCATCCAGTTAACAATCCCTCGGGTTGGAGCGTTCATGGTTTTGAGAATCTGGAATGGTTATATCCATCCCATTTCACTGACTTAATGAAAAAGCTATATGTCTCTTTTATCAAGGCCTTAGATAAGTAATGTGATATGGAAGGGCTAAAAAATTCTAATATCACACATCTAGAGAACTATAAAGGTGGAAGGACTACTAAAGGCCTCAATAATGAAGCAGTATAATAGTTTTTTTCTCAATTTGAAGTCACATTTTCTATAATGGAGCTGCATGTACTCAGATTCAATGAATATTTAACAGTTCAAAATTCGTTTCCAATTAACATTGATGATGGATTTTGATCTAATATAGAGATGAAATTTCAAGACATATCTTGGAAATTTTGGATTTTATCCACTGTAATGGACTTTTCCAAATTGTTGTTGGATGAAGAATATGAGGCCCCAAAAAGGGCCAAGATAGGTCAGAGTGGTCATCACCCAAAGGGGAGTGAAATATATCCTAGGAATTTAGGATCTAGTTCAAATTTTAGGGATTGACTTACTATATCGGTTTCACTTTTTCGGATGTGGGGATTTTTTTTCCTTGTTCAACCCAGTTCCTTCCTTGCATGATTTCGTTTTATTAATAAATTCAGGGTCATTGGTTTGGTTTTCAAATCCATCACCAAGTCATCTTGGAATAATTAGAAGTATAATGATATATATATATATAGTTATAAAACTGTAACACATATATTTAATTAATAAATATATTTATTATATATATAATTTAATTAATATATATAATAATATATTTATATATAATTATGTAAATAAATTTATGAATATTTATAAATATTTATAAATATATAGAGATATTTTTAAATATATTTATTTAAAAAAACTTAAAATAATAATATTTATTTTATTAAAATTATATCTTTACCGGTGCTTTTTTTTCTGCATTGATAATGTTACATATTTATCAGTGATAAAAAGGTACTAACAAAACTACTCTTTATCATCACTAGAAATTTAACAGTACTTTCTATTTTCGCACTGAGAAAACAACCCTTTATTAGTGTTTTTTTGAATGATCAGATAAAATCTTAATGATTCAATATAAAATAACTGTAACAGATTCATCACCTCTTCACTCCTTGAAAACACTTACCGAACCAGACCTTTGTCCTTACTCTTACCAAAGCCAACAACGGTCTCCGCTCAAAATTATCGAAAACTCTATCCTCTCCAAATCTATGGTATTTTTCAATTTATTTTTTAGTGACTCATTCCACACTCATTTCATTAGTTATTGCACCATGTGCATCTTTACATCCTCTTCAACCTGAGTCAGGGATATTTTGAGTGGTTTTTTATAAAATTGGAAAATAAAAATTTCTCCCTTTTTTTCATTAAACCCATTACTCAAGATTTCTCCCCCATATTGGCCAATAGCCCCACCAACACATGCCCTATATCCTCTCTTAATCCTAAGGATGGATATCCCTAGATCCTTGGTCATTGGAATAATCACCTCATGCAATAAAAACACATGATTTTTTCATGAGTCCTCTTCTCTTATTTCTTAATTTATTTCATTATCTAGTTTTATATGATCATTTTAATCTAATATTTCATATTTTCAATGTGTTTTTTTGTTTTTTTATTTCTCCCATTTCTAGTGAAACCGATTGTTGATATTGGATGAGTGGGATTCTTTGGGCTTGACATATGTGGTCCCTTTGAATTAAATCATAGTCTCTCTAATTTTCCATGTACTTGGATAGTGTGTTAATGTAGTGTTTTAATGACATTACCTAATTAAATTTAAATTTTTTAAGATTTCATCCACTAAAATTTGGAGACCCTTTTTACATGCATTCGTCCATAGAAATAGACCTCCTATTAATGATCTTATGTAAAAAGTTTAACATTGGAGTTAGCTAGTTAAATGGTATGTTAATCTATGGATATATAATTTTAATATGATAAAACGATACTTCTATTAAAATGGTCAAAAGGGAACAATAGAATAATTTTACCGTTTTGAGAGGGATTTTTATAACCATCAATATGTAAATAAATGGGAACATAATAGGCATAAATTTTTCAGTAACCTGAACTGATTTTTATGAAATGAGAAATATGTTTTAAAAGTGACTTGGCCTATTGTTGTAGATTTTATTTTATTTAAAATGTGATGTTATAATCATTTATATAATTGGATGGGGATTATTGAATGGTTTTTTTCCTTGTTGATAAAAAAATTACCTAATCAAGGAGACATAATTTTAAAAAAATCATTAAAAATCTATTCGTCCAAAATAATTTCATGTTCTCCCCAAATATAATCCTTTCTTATAAACATTACTTAATTATTATCATTCCAATTATCTATGGATGATAATAAAAAAATTTAGAATTGAAATTTTATTGGATTTTGTTTACGATACAATTTCAAACTAATTTTTATTCATAAATATTAGGAAACAAACATCCCTAAATAATTTCATTTTCCTTAACAAGGTAAAAAAATAATTCCTAGAATGTCATTATACAACCCTATAACTATCCAGTTTTTGATATTTTGTTCCACAACATTTCTATATATTATATATTTATTAAATTTTATATTAGTATGAAAAAATTTTACTCAAAACCATTCATTGGAATTTATGTAATAATGCATTACTAAAAAACCATTTATCCATAATTGGATAGGTATAATATTATTTTTAATAAAAAAATTTGTGTGAATACACTTATTTCTAATGTATTGTAATTTTCATGTCATGTAGTCATTATTCAATGTAGTGAATTTCACAATCACTATTTATATTGATATAAATGAAATATGTTTATGTATAAATAAAATTCCATGAAATATATAATGTGGATTCCTACATGACTTATTTTACTGTAAATATTGAAATCTTTCAATGTGTTTTATATGAAATTTTTATGTATTCATTAAAAGTACACATTAAAAAAATTTATCATTATATAATAATCTTTTAAAATAAATCATACCTATGTATTATTATTTATTAAATTTGAAATGTTTTTATTTTTTCATCAAAAATGATAGAAGCTTTAATATGTAATAAAAAAATTATTAACTAATAAGAAGTGATCGAAACCGGAATGTCATTTATATGGAGTTGATTACCTATTGGGAGGAACAATAAATACAAAAAATATACAAAAATATTTATTAAATAATTTTTTAGATTTCTTTGATGAACCTCATGGTAGAACTAAAAAAATACCATTTATTTGGATTATGAAATTTTATAAAACATTGAAATCGTCAAATATAATTATTTCAAAAGATATTAATGAATAATACTTGTCAGCAAAAATGATAACCATGTTTTTACAAAAACATTATAGTGGTATAGATGCAACAATGATAATTTAATAAGTTTTATAAATACAAAATATTACTACTTATAACAGACACATATATAATTTATAGTAATATCATCAATAATTTCATTCGATAAAATTATTTTATCATGTTCCTTACTTGAAATATTATTTTAATAATTGTCCTAGTTAATTTTAAATAAAATTTTCAATTTATTACATTTAAACCAAAGTAAAATCATGATATTTATATCACTATTTTATTATCAATAATATAAATAATTTAATCTCAATGAAAAATGGAATTTAATATTATCTAATAATTCATGGTTATGGAAACCAAAGGATGTATGTAAAACCACATACCATAAATGTTGAATCCAATAATTCCTAGTCTTATTGGTAAGATTGTATCCTTAAATTATTCTATGAAGAGTTACCATTTTTCCCTTTTGTTATATTTAGAACATCATATTAATTTATCATTCTAGTAATGAATGTTTACAAAAATATACTCCTTTAGTGATCCTACTCGTTTTTTTAGATAATATGATCAAGTTGTCTACTCAATAATTGAATTACTATTTTAAGACATAAGTTGAATAAATTTTCTGCCTCAGCCACATGAATTATATTTTCACTTTGTTCACTGATCTCTTATCAAATTACATCTTTAAAATTAGGGAGTAGTATGTTTATTTATAATAAATATGAAACTCTAAAATAAAAAAAATTCATTTCCATGGTATCATCCAAGAAAACCATCCACTCCATCAAAAACATAGTATATGCATCATAACCCAACTCCCACAACCTTGGCCTCATGAGAACATATGCAGTACTAAAATTTAGTCATCAAAAAAAAATCTTTTTCATCTCTATGTAGTATGTGATGTTTTTATTTAATTTTTGAAATTGTTATGGTTGTCTCAACATGAGTTTGTGTACACCAATCTATACGAGCCTTCTCATGATCACACTAGTCAAGGAACCCCTTATAGGGATCATACTACTAATATTCCATTTTTCTACATTAGGCAGAAAATTAATATTTTTTGTCCAATTTATTTATAATTCACCATCTTTGTAGAATTTAGATTTAATGAGATAGTTGTCATCCTCATCATCTTCATATCTTATATAGTTATTATTTCATTTTTCTGAATAATACTCATAACCCATATCTTAAAGACAAGAACCCATGTTACTTCAAATACCCAAAGTAGTAGTAACCCCATTCCAAGTAATGGTGACCAATATTAATGAATTCATAGGATAACACCTACCACAAGTGGTGTAATGTTTTCTTAAATTCAACTACCCATTTCATTTAAGGCATGCCGAAAATATTTTAATCAATCAAATTTTGTGTTCCCATTATTTAAAATACCCATTTAGTGTATTTTTTCAATTTTTAATATTACAGAATATTATAGGATGGATATGAATCTAAAATGGATCTATGCCAGTCATATGAAAAAAGATTATAAGGATGTGGTGAAAGAGTTCCTCATGTTTGAATAAGAACGTGTATATGACCCTTATCAAATCCTTTTTCCATGTTTATCTATCTATTATTATTGACTAATTAGACTAGAGAAGTTGTAACAATAGATGATCTATCATAGAATAGATCAAAGTTATAAATGTTGGACTAAAAATAAGGAAAACTTGAATTTAGTTAGTAACGGGGATATAATTTCATTTTATAGATCATCTGACATGATAATAGGTTTGGATAATAAAGCAGAATATATCAAGGATGTGTTTATTGGTGTGAATGATGATGAAGATCATAATTACGAAATGAAAATGACAGTTTAAGATTAATGTAATTATTGTTTAAATTTTTTTGAAAAGATAAATATTTTTTCAATGGTTTCATTGAATGTTGCTTATACTAAATGTACAACATTATTAGCCATACTGAACTTGTATAACATAAAGTATAGAAAAACGTGGAGTTGTGTTAATTTTTCTTAATTACCTTATCTCTTGAATGGTAAGCACCCAAAAGATAAATAGATTCCAAGAATATTTTATGATGCTATAAAATTATATGTTTAATGGTTATGATATCTGAAAGAATACAATCCTATGAAAATGATTGTATACTATTTATCAAGGACCACAAATCACATAAATAATTCCAAAACTGTGCTGCTTCTCATTACAAGAAAGACTAATATAGTCCTAAGAAATTTGTATGGTACATTTCAACCATTCCATGGTCTAGATGAATATATTGATGTGAGGATACTGTGAGGAAATTAATTTGGCATGCAGATACAAGAAATAAATATGGGAAACACTATCACGAAAATAACACTTCTCAGTGGAGGAGAATTGATCATGAGTATCCTGAATTTGAAAATGACCTGAGAAACACTCATCTGGTTATATCTATATATGGATTGATTCCATTTGGTTTTCAAAGAAGCACTCATGGTATATGGATGATTGTATAAGTAAATTATATCTTGATATTGTGGGTTTGCATGAAATTAAAATACATTATGTTATCTATTCGTATATCAGGACCAAAAAAACAAGTAATTATATTGATGTTTATATGGATTCATTGATCAATTATTTGAAATAATTATGGGATTTAGGTGTTATAATGTATGATATTTAGAGAAATAAAGATTTCATGGTGAGATACATGTTGTATTGGATGATAAATGACATTCCACTTTATGAATATTTATTAGGATATAACATTAAAGGAACTTAGGGTTTTCCCATTTATGAACAATTTACATAGTTAATTATGTTGAAACATTCATTGAATATTGTTTTTCTAAGAATTATTGTATCACTACAAAACATTTACTCTATATCAAAGGTTTTTCCAAACATTATCACTATTGAAGTGTCCATTATCAAGTGTTTTCCTAAAACTATGGTTATATGTGTTTCATCAAGGTATATACCCATACATCCTCAAACGTTATCTATAAAGTCTTATTATAGCCATGGGTTTGATGAAATAATGGCTATATTGTTTCTATATAGCCAGGGTTTTGAGAAATTGTGGCTATAGGTATCCCGTACCTGTGCGAGAAAAACAATTTACTAGGAGAAATTATTGGGAAGATCTATTCCCACTATTTACATCCTATAGACATGATTTGTAATAATATATATAAAAATATATACACCTTAATTAATCTATAGTGTAGTTTTTATGTGGATAAATCCCATAGGTGAGGTACATTGATTGAATCATATCTGGTTCATAATATATTTTGTCTATAGACAAGGTTTACCAATGTTGTAGCCACAATTTACCATTCATAAAAAACCTTATGAAAACATGTTGGAAAAAGAGATCATTATTTTTTAATTACCATACTAGAATTGTTTGTACATAATACATTATCATGATGTTATGTATGATGAAAATGAATTATATGGCCTGTAAAAACAAATGATGGGATTAACTCTAGGTTGGACATGATTGACATGGGAATACGAGAAGATTTGGCACCGATGAAGGGTGAAAATGTAATTTTCTTCCTTTATTTGCTTATAATTTATCCAGGTTGAAGAGATATAAGTTTTTTCTACTTATTTAATGATATAAGGAATATTTAGGGGTACTCATCGAATATCAAGAATATAATTTCAATGACTTATTTCAAGTTACATGGTATAAAATCACATCATTAACACATTTTTCATGCATGATATAATGTATGAATACTCATGTTGTATTTTTTCTAATAATGTATGTCATACAATAACCAAACAATGTTTCTTTTTGAAAGATATATGCTGCTTATTTATACACGAAGTGAAATTTCTAACCATGGAAAAGGAAATTTCCATCATATTATTAAAATTGGATATTTTCTTCCCAAATTTATTATTTTATATGATGGTTCATTTGATGGTTGACATGGTAATATATAGTCAAAAATGTTGTCATATACATTATAGTTAGATGTACCCCATTGAATGTTATATAGAGATGTTGATTGGGTATGTCAAAAATTAAAGTCATCCAGAAGGCTGTATTGCGAGGTTATATATTGTTGAGGAAGTTGGTGAATTCTGTACGGACTACCTATATTATGTGGAATGTTTTGGTCTACCAAAATACCATCACAATTGGAAGCTTGTCGTTGAAATGATTTCTAGAATAGATGGTTTCACAATCAGTATTATAGATACAGAGTAGTTCCACCATTGTGTTTTGTATAATTTTTATAGGTTTCAATAAATTTTGAAACCAACAAATAAATTATATGGAATTTGAATTTCTTAAGGGATGAAATTGGGATATGAAATACACATAATAAATAATTTATAAAATCATTTCGAGACCATATTTTTAAGGATTAAGATCTAAATCCATATTCAATTTCAGAAATAATTTGATGGCTAGAAATAATACCATGTGTATATGTGTTATCCCTTAATTGTGTTGTAATTAATCATTATACAATTTATACAATTAAACATGATGAATGTGATACCATAGAAAATAGAAGAGTTTCACGTGATGCCAAATAAATGCATATATCTTGTACCAAGTATAGAAATTCCATTTATGTGAATATTTCATACATTGGAATCATAAATAATATATGGGAGTTGGATTATAAAACATTTCATGTGTCCATTTTTTAATGAAAGTGTGTTTATAATGGGAGCGCTGTTAAAATAGATGAAGTGGGATACATGATAGTTTATTTCAGTAATGTTATAATTAAAACCCATTTATAATGGAATCTCTTGCGGTACAAGTATTTTATATTCTAGATACCATAATCCAAAAGTAGTTAATTTTTCTATAATTGACCAAAACAATAGATGGGTTAGAAGAAAATTCAACTAAGGATAACCCTTTCATTGGGTTTTCACAATCATTTCATAGTAGTCCCAATATATATTGGGTTTCATATGTTAGTGGAGGCCACAATGAATGGATTATGATAATCGATAGAGGTGTAAAATGCCTTTAACATTTAAAAAAGATATTTCAATGATCATGTTATATTAAATTTTTTATAAAAATTACATTAGATAGTATTTTTTACACTACTGCATTTATGTAATCTAAATTAAATGTTTATCCACTCTACAAATAATGACTGTTATACATTTTGATTCTCCCAATCATGAGGAAAAACATATTTTCAACTATTCGGTGATCCCAACATATAAGAACAACAACCTTTTACAAATGTCGATGCTACTAATCCAGCAGAACAACATATTGTTCGTGTGGAATTTTAGGAAATGGTAGATTATTAACAACTAGAATCACTAAAAAATATCATTATAGAATAATGGTTTTACAAAAAAAATATTAATGTGATAAACAAAATAATCAAATTCACATATTGTAATGAATTCACATAACATGGATATTAACTCCAATAAGGCCATGTTTAGTGGTTTCAATGGGCTCCCCTCTTGGTAGTACATTCCGACTAATATAAGATTCAGGGCACCATGTTGTTGTAGTTCTTAAGAAACTGATTTGGGAAGATATTATAGTAGAATTATGATATCATTTCATTAATTTACTAAAAATTAAAATAAGGAAACATTTACATAATCATCATTGTTCCTTGAAGATATAATTTATAGTAGATGAATCCAAATGGAAATTTTTATTAATGCTTCTTAAAATGGATAACTAAGGCTTTCAGTCAATTCATATGAAGTTTTAAATCAATGTTGATGAAGGGAAAATAAAACCAAACCCACCGTAGGTGTACGCTCACATAATAAGATAAGAAACATGGGATGCATTTTTTAACATTTGTGAGGGTATTTATTTTCAAGTACATTGTGGATGATAATAATGTTTTTTAACGATAGATGTATTAGTCACTTTGATTAAGAATTTTTAATGTTTGAATCAACATCTGAGTATGGGTAGTAAAACCAATGTACCACTATCGTAAAGTAAGGATGAGATTCACTTCACTTGAAAAAAAATGTTGTGCGTTTTAAATATACAATAATATTTTTTTCTAACATAAAACAAAAGAATAATTAAGTTCCTCTGATTATATTAAGATTGATGAATCCTAATCCAAATCCACTTCCATAAAATATCATGTGATATGGAAGGATGAATGTGTTAATAAATATGGGATTATAATATATGAAAACATAAAAAAATTAGGAAGCTTGTGAAAGTGTGGAATAAAAAAATTATTTGAAATTAGTATTACATAACAATGATTAGTTGTTTTCCAATATTTCTTATATAACTTAAACACATGATTAGTCATCAGTAATTCCAGATGAACAACTAATATTAATAAATTTGATGTGTCCAGAATAGTATTGTCACATAAAAGGTGTGAGTTTTTGGGTGACACCCTAAATGTATTTTTATAAAAAAATAATTAGGGATAAACAAAAACAAATATAAGATAACCAGACAGGATAAGAAGATCATGAATATAGATTTCAATTGAAGCCTTAGTTTCTAAAAAATGTTATGGGTAGGAAGAAATGAGAATAAAAATCTCAAGAAGAGACATTGCATGAAGAACCCCCCCCCCACACACACACCAACCCTCTTTGAGGCAATCCATTCCCCTAAAACAACAGCCTTAGATGAGGTAATAAATATTATCATATTTTTTTATATCAAATTTCAATCAAACAGATAGTAATACCTCTCATGTACTAATATTCTATAGGGTCAAATTGAATTTTATTTATATCTATCAACACATGCCCATCACCTTATTACAGGGTCTACCTTGTTCAATATCAAAGAAGATACTCTACAAAATAGAAAACATCCAACAGGTTATGTAAAAGTGTGGATTATCATAACTCATGAGCTTAGTGCTGAGATACCCATTTAACATGATGATTCATATATTCATATGTTTATGAAATATATTATAATATTCATATCATTGCCTCAAGATATTTTAAAAATCATATTGACAATGAGGTATCCATTTTCAAATTTTTTTCATGTTAAACCTTTAACATGTATTGATAAATGTCTTAACTGAAGAATTTTATTACATTAAGACCACGATAAGGGGTTGAAATGAAATATGGAATAAAATTGATCTAAATATTCAACCAAACAATTTAATGGATCATCAAAAATAACCTTTACCCCACCCATTCAATATCGAAATTTACTTATGTTGAAAGTTCATGTGGATACGAGGATACAAGTTGGTATTAATTTCATATTTGATTTTGAGGACCAAATGTATAGAAGGGTTTTTACAGAATATATTTATCTGGAGAATGTAAATGAAATCCTGAAGTATTTATGGCTAGGTGTATTAGTTGTAAATATATAAATGAGGTGTGTTTTCATGATATTTTTCTAATAGCTGATCTATTATATTAATTATGACTCAGTACAATTCAAATTTTTATTAGGGTTCTATATCAATATAATTTTAATGGAAACCCATGTGAACATAAATATGGAAACATTACTCATAACATCACTTCTACGCATCAAACATCATTGGATTCAAATAAAATTGATACAATAGTGGAAAAACTAGCTGCAACATTAGAAAGAAAACATACTGATGAAAAATAATTGTTATTGCCAACAATGTAATGGTAAAACTATGCAAATTAATCACATAAAAAATATTTTCATTCCATTCATTACTTATTACATTTTTTATTTTTTGGAAACATTTGATACTCATTATAGTCAATTTGAATAATTCATTGATCTATATTCTAGATTCACTACATGGATACCCAACAAACCGACCACGTGTGATAACGTTTGTCAAACTATATACAACATTTTAGAACTAAACCTCAAGTTTAATATTTTATATAATGTTTTAATGATAATTCACTAATGATAGGGTGGGGTGTAAATATAGTTAAAACCATGGAATTATGAGAAGCCATTCATGCATGGAGCCTATGGACTTATATATGTGGATAATTATTAGGGTATATATAATAAGATTTCTCTGTAAACAAACATATGAAATCAAATTACATATTTTTATCCATGTTTCTATTATGTCAGCAACAACCCAATGGAAATGGTTGTGGTTATTATTTTTACAAATTTATTAGAGATATCATATACTACAAACAAGATCCCATCCCCAAAGAGGTATTTTATAAGATAATTACTATTTAATTTAAAATATTTAGTTATACATTCCTTATTTATATTTTTTAGTACTATCATGACTTTTAAAATTCCTCATATTCACAAGGTGAAATATATTTGTTTAACAATGGCTGGGATGCATACCTTGTGTCATAATGTACATATATATCACAATGATGGGACTTCCTAATACATATTTAGTTGATTGTATCATCATTTAATCTAGTTTTTTAGTTTATTTATTCATTTTTTTATCAAATACTTATTGTTTAAATTTTCATAGTGATAATGATGAAATGCCTTCCTCAACAAGGATGATTAACTCATGTACTATAATCATGCATTTAAAATATATAAAGCACTCATTATGAAGAAATTTCCATTTTATTCTACAATACATTTTGTATTCTTGGTTATCAAACACCAATATAGTTCAATAGCCCAAAATATTAAATGCACAGTAGGATAAAAAGACATAGTGGCACAAACCATGCCTCAATACGATACATGGTTCATCCAGTATGACTCAAATTGTGTTGTTTCAAATTAAAATTTACATTTTATTAATCTCTTGTTTCAAATTTATGTTTAATATATTTTTAAATAGTATTAATAAGAAAAGAATTATTTTCTTATATATGTGGATTCGTTTACTTGTGTTGGGTTAGTTTGTTTGAAGGTGATCATGCACATGAGATATTGGACTACGAGGATACAATAAAGATAATGAAAATAAAAAGATGGTTCAACAATTTATTCTAATAGCATGGAAAGGTTATTTCTTACTAATTATTCAGTCAATTTCTGTAACATTTTATCTGGTATTTTTAATTTAATGTCCTTATAATTTTTATCAATTATTTATTTGTCTTTTTTCACCGATATTTTGGGATGTATTATTTTACCTTCAACTATATGCAACAAGCCCAAAAAAATAGAACATGTTTCTTTTAGATGGGTCATTTAAGTAAGAAAGAGGTTTCTTCTTCCATCTAAAGGTAACTTGTTAACTATTTTTATTCTTGTTACAAATAGTTGAAATAAATTAACACATCACATATGAAATTTTCAGAACCACTATATGATACATCATGTTACTAGTTTGAATCGTATTGTGTTGTTTTTGTTTAAAATGGACTGAAAATTAATTTTTCATTCAAAATCACATTTGAGGAAAAATTAGGAATCCTGATACATGATTGTACCCAGATCAAGACTATAAAACTCTGCCACTAAAGATCAATTACATCATTATTTTAAGCCTCCACCTCACATGATAACTCAATAGGTTGTCTTGTACAGGGTTTCATGGGCTTGGTATCGAAAGAAAATCCATAACCAATCATTTGTAAAAATCTGAATGGTCATGCAAAGATGGAATATTCCTTCTCTAAAATCTCATCTGGATCGTCTCCTTACAGGGTGTTGGTTACATCCACCATCCAAATTCAGAATAAAACAAAATACAAAACAACATCAAATCCCTCCCATTTCAGAATTAAAAAACCACCATAGAGTAAAAACCAAAAACCAAATTCTTAAATGTCACAAAATATCCAATGAACTTATCATTGCCATCGATTTCCCGGAACTGGCCACTGTGACTCATGAAATTATATTAATGTATTGTTTCAAAATTATTTTTAATCTATTTCTTTACAGTACTACTAAAATATGAATTTTTTTCGTATATAGGTGGATTCTTATGCTCGAGTTGGGGTGGTTTGTTCAATGTCTCTTGTGCTCAAGAGAGATTGGAGATTGAGGCCAAAACATATATGATGGTAATAAGGAAACAGATGCATTATCCACACCTCAATACAATACATAGTTTTATCTATATGACTCAAACTGTATGTTTATAGTTTATAATTTACAATTTAGTTGAAAAAAACATACTCAAAAATGGGAAAACACATTCATATTTTTTTGATACTTTAGTAAAATGATCCATAAGTCTATTGTGTCATGTAAGAATGAACCTCACCTAAATCTAACATATGGTGCGACGCATATGACTCAAATTGTGCATTTTACTTGAAATTCACATTTTTTGTAAAAAAACATGTTACATAGTCAAAATAGAAAAAATTCATTCAGATTATTTTGATACTTTAGTAAAATGATCTCAACGTCATTGGTGGTGTGTAGAAATCATCCAACACTCAATCAAATACATAGTGTGACTAGTATAACACAAAGATGATATTATTAGTTTAAAATTGACATTTTAATTAAAAACATGTATCACTCACTAAAAATAGAGATTTTTTTGGATTTCATTGATAATTTAAGACAATGATCCATAAATCAATCTTAATATGTAGGAATCAGTCTCACATTAATCCAAAAAATTATGTGACTTTTATAACCTAGCGTGTGTATTTTATGTTTAAAATTACATTTTAATAAAAAAATAGAGGTGACATACTCAAAACTGAGAAAACACAAAAAAAAATTAATAATTTGAGATGATGATTAATAAGTCATTTTTTAATTGTTGGAATAAACCACACCTCATCCTGACACATGGTGTTATGGGTATGACTCAAAGTGTTTCTGTTTATTTAAAATTGATATTAATTTAAAAAAAAGGTCATGTGACGTACTCGAAATTGAGGAAACACATTTGGATTATTTTACAACTTTAATAAAATGATTCATAAGTCATTCTTAATGTGTATTAATCAGTCACACCTTAATTTTATAAGTCGTGTTCTCAGTATGACTCAATGTGCATGTTATCAGATTAAAATTTACATTTTTGTTGAAAATGTGTGTCACTCATTTAAAACTAATTATACAAACTCTAATTATATTTATAATTTACGAAGGTACTCTATATGTCATTTCTTATGTGTAAGAATCCATCTCACTTCAACCCAACACATGATGTGATTGGTATTACCAAAAGTTAATGTTATCTGTTTAAAAAGGCATTTTATTAAAAACCTATGTGACATACTCAAAATTGATCCCACAAATTTAAATTGTTTTTATACTTTCAAAAAACAAACTATATGTCATTTTCAATTATAGGAATCAACTAAACCTCAATATAACACACATTGTGACTGGAATGATGAAACTGTATCTTTTTTTTTTCAAATTTTCGTAAAATAAAAAATGTGACATACCCAAAACCAATAAATGACATTCTGATTGTTTTGATTCTTTAGTACAATTATAGATATTTAATTATTGATGTGTAGGATGAAACCTCACCACAATTATACAATTGATTTGACTAGTATGACTCTAACTGTGTCCTTATTTAAAAAACATTTGACATTAATTTTAGTAATAAATTAAATGTGACATACTAAAAACTGAGAAAATGCTTTGGATTATTTTGATATTTTAGAAAAATTATTTGTATGTCATTTTTTATGTGTAGGAATTATCCACACATCAATTTGATAAATCATGTGCCTGGTATGAATCAAAGTGTATCTTATCTATTTAAAATTTACATTTTATTTCAAAACAACTGTCACTCACTAAAAAATAAAAAAAAATGAAATTTGATTGTTTTGATAATTTAGTAGAACGATACATAAGTATATTTGTTACATGTATGAATCAATATCACATCAAACTGACACACAATTTTAACAGCACTACCAAAAGATTGTATGTTACGTTTAAAATGGCATTTTAGTGAAAAAAACAAGTGACATACTCAAAACAGGGAGAAAAAATTAATATTGTTTTGAGAAATTAGAAAAAATGTCCATATATCATTTAGGTATGTAATAATGAGTTTCACCTAAAACCTACATATTGTGTGACCAGTATAACTTCAAGTGTGCTTTTTCATTTAAAATATACATTAATTTGAGTAAAATGGACAATTGAAGTACTCAAAAACTAGTAAAATTCATTCATATTGTTTTGATAATATTGTAAAACTATCTATAAGTCATTTGTGATGTGCAGAAATTAGTGACACCTTAATATGAAAACCCATGTCCCAAATATGACTTAAAGTTTCCATTAATAGTTTAAAGGAGACATTTTATTCAAAACATATCTCACTCACTAAAAACCAAGTAAATGTTCTCATATTTCCATGATATTTTAGGAAAATGTTCCATAAGTCATTTGTGACATGTAGTAAATAGTTTAATGTCAAACTGATAGACAATGTGACCTCCAAAACCCAAATTGCGTGTTTTTAGTTTTAAATGACATTTTATTTAAAAAACAAAAGTTAAATACTCAAAACTATGAAATTACATTCATATTTTTTTATATGTTATGATAAAGATCTAAAATTCATTTTTTACATGTGGGAATAAACAGCACCTCAATCTAACACAAAATGTGAACATTATCACTCTAATTGTGTTTGTTTATTTAAAAGAGACATTAATATTAATAAAAATTAATAGTGATATATTAAAAACCTATAAAATTCATTTTAATGTAGATACTTTAAGATAATGATCCATAAGTCATTTTTGATTTTCAGGAATTAGCCGCACCCCAATCTGATATAGCATGTTCCCAGTATGAATAAATGTTTCCAATATTAGTTTGAAAATGACCTTTACGTTTAAAAGATGTGTCACTCAGTAAAAACCATGAAACCATGACTTGATTGTCTCGATAATTTTGGAAAACAATCCCGAAGTACATTTTTGTATAGGAATCACACTCATTTAAAAATGACACATGATGTGACTGGTATAACCCAATGTCTGTGTTATCAGTTTAAAATGCCATTTTCATAAAAAAATCAAGCAAAATACTCAATACTAGGAAAACACATTAGGATAGTTTTCATACATTAGTTAAATGATCCATAAGTCATTTTTGACATGTAGGAATCAATTTCATCTCAATACAACACATAGTGTCATTAGTATGACTCTAAGTGTGTATATTTATATTAAATTGACATTTATATTAGTAGAAATGAAAAGTGATGTAATTAAAACTAAGAAAAAACATTGGGGATGTTTGGATACATTAGTAAAGTGGTCCATAAGTTATTTGTGATGTTCAGGAATCCTCAACACCTCAATCTAATAAATGGTGTTCATGTTATGACTCAAAATATCCCTTAGGATTTTAAAATTGATATTTTGGTCAAATAAAAGTGTGACACACTTACAACAATGAAAAAACACTTTAATTGTCTAGATTATTTCGTAAAATGATTCAAAAGTCAAATTTAACATTTAGGAATCGCTCTCATGTCAAACTGAAACATGATGTGATTGGTGTAACCAAAAGTAAATGTTTTTAGTTTCAAATAAGATTTTAGCAAAAAACACAAGTGAGACAATGAAAACTGAGAAAACGCATTCTTATTATTTTTATGATTTAGAAAAATGATCCAAAATACATGTGTAACATGTGTGAATCAACCAGACATCAATCATGTTAGGACAGAATACAAAAATATACACAATAGGGGATTGAATTGTTTCCTATCAATATCATTCATAATTCTATCTTCTGTTGTCAACTATAGATTATGCAGATAATTAGTGGTTATCTTCTATTTGAAAGTATGACTCATGAAAAAAAAATAACACGCATATTTTTAGTTGTTCGGGGCATAAAGAATCTATATTCCACTCCACCAATTACTCTCTCTATGATTTTGGTGAATTTTATTAGTCATGCCCTCATATCATAAGAGTAGTCCACAACATTGTACAAGAAGTTAACACCATAAAAAGGCTAGAAACTGAGCATTATGGTTCTTTAATAGAGAACAAATCCACAGCTTAGAGCAATAAGATGATATTCCACCACAACTGATTAAAAGAATCTGAAAATCCCAATAAAAAGATATTGATTCAGAAGGTTATGGTTGAACTTCACAATTGAAACAAAAACTGATAAAAGGTGGATCTTGTTCTTCTTTAGAAAAGAGTTACTCCAAGAAAGAGAAGTTCTTATGAAATTCGGTTGCAGTGGATCATCAAATAAAAATTGAAATGAATTCCAGCAGAAGCCTTACAACAAATACTACATTAAAAACACATATATATCCATTGTAGAATCTTTTGTAGATAATAGAGACTGATTGATTATTTCAGTAGATCTATAAAATAAAATCACAATAATGCTGTTTTAATCACAAAAATTTGGTCAAAATATGTGGTTTAATATATCTCAGCATTTTTTTGAATCATTCACATATCAATATTCTAAATAATATAATGATAAAATAATTAAATCATAGATCCTACTTTTCAATTTTAGATCCATGAAAATCACCAGTTAAATCTTGACAATTTTAATTCATAAGACAACTCAGAGTATTCATAACATCAATTTAAAATATGAGAAACTCTCCCTACATAATATGATTCTTTGAACCAATCAAAACAAGCACTGAATTGTTTGAAAACAAGCTTTAAATTGGCACGATATTCTGTAAAGACCATTCCATGAAATTACATTAAAACTATACATTCAAATATACAGTGTTGAAAATCCAGACATAAGGTTCCTACACAAAATGAAAAAAAATACCAAATGTAGGGTTAAACTAAGTAGTGTTAATTCTCTAAATGTATTTTTGACAACATAAGGCTGATTAAAAAATTAAGGTTGATGATCCTAACATTATCTTCTAAAATGTAATGTTCCATAACTATGTAGATTTCTTTAACCATAATGTTTCTCTCTATCAAATATAAGGTTTTATCAAAAGGAAAGGTTATTTATCAATACATTTCTATCAACATATGGTTGATTAACCATACACACTTATCATTCAACATAAGAATTAATACAAATGTATTATTTGTTTCATATTTTATGTTCTTCAATGTACGAAATGAACAATGTTTACAGAACACGGTCATGAGTGTTTCAAACACTTTGGTGAATATTTCACATCAATAATAACCTTGAATATAAGTCCAAAAATATGGAATATAATGAATGTTAATTTCTTAAAATACAATTAATGTTATATAATTTGAAAAACAAAAAGGGTATTTCTGATCATCAAAATAATTAAGATTTATACATTTTTCTTGATACAATATATGACCAACAATTTGCCCCTTTTTATGATCACAAAACCCATAAAATTAATAACCAAATTTATATTGTTTAATAAAATTAAAACAAAACAAATTTGAAATTTAATTTGAATGAATTATTTTAATTAAAATAAATTTTGTGTTTATGAAAATTTCTTCCTCTTTTGTGTGCTAA
This sequence comes from Viscum album, assembly GCA_963277665.1. Taxonomy (NCBI): domain Eukaryota; kingdom Viridiplantae; phylum Streptophyta; class Magnoliopsida; order Santalales; family Viscaceae; genus Viscum; species Viscum album. Next base: position 212,559,341 of record OY728125.1, read on the forward strand.
AAAATTTTATAAAATGATTAAAACATTTTTAATTTTTTCACATATCAGTAAGTGGATTTTATAATAATATGTTTAAATAATTAATAATGGATCATTGGATAGAGACATTAACAAAAAATAATATGAAATAAATCCCAAAATATACAAAAATAACAAATTATAGATAAATTTTTTATTAATACAACAATTAGTGTTACTAGGAAACATGTTTAGTTAAGTGAAATGGTTAGGCTACAAAATATTTGGTACAAATTGACTCAGTTAAGGTTCTATAGGATTCTGAGAGGCTTCAAACATGAATTTCAACACTTCTATCTATAACCAAAACATTCCCATAAGAATATCCCCCAACTTGTAAAACCCCGAGCTTCCACGATACGCTTCTCTTTCAATAATGCAATAGCTAGCATTGTACACAACTTCGAGTTCTAACACACTGTGACCAATCAAAGTAGCCGTTATGAATAGTAATACCAAAATTTTGAAATTTTATAAATTTTATCTTTCAAAATGGACTTTTTTTTGGATTCGGAATATCAAAATTAGCCTATGTTGAATTTATGGTATTTTTCTGAGAACTTCCAATTTTTTAGGAATAGTGAAAAATACTTAAAAACAAATTTTTTAATCAAGATAATTTATAGTGATAAATTATACAATTGAGTGGTTTTAAAGTATAATTAGAATATATTTTTACAATTTTATCCAATGTTTTTCATTGGAATTAATATCACTTTGAAATTGGACATAAACAATTTCCAATCTTTTGATATATATTGTTTCTGAAAAACACGCTATTTGTTATGACATCAGGATTTAATTATAAAAATAATTAATGCAACTTATATGTTTGTAATTTTTTAAAATAGAAATCATTTTTGAATTTGGGATATTAATTATATCCTAGGGTGAAATTTTGGCATTGTTCTGAAAAACTTCAATTTTTGATGAATATTGAAACCACTAAGTGGTATTTTAAAAATCGATTTTTTGTTTAAATGAAACATTACAACATCTGTGATTTGATTTTCAAAAATCCAAAAAAATGGTTTTCATTAGGTTTTAAAATGTGTTTCAATTGGATTAAAATAATTTTTTGGTGAATAGTAACTTTTAAATTTAATTAATCGCGATTAAAGGTAATTAGTGTAATTTAAGTTAATGATAATGTTATAATATTATGAAATGACCTTTACACATGTCCTACCCCTATTGGATAATTCATGGCCAACAAAGAAAATCCATGGGTCAACTTGGGGACCCCATGGAGCCACTTTGGTAGGAAAATGACATTAAAAACCTTTTATTTAATGTTAAAATAAAAATTTCACTAACATGAGTTGTTTTACTAAAACAATTTTTAAATGGGGTTATACAAGTCATAGTTTTAACTATAAATATTCATTATAAATAGAAAAATATTTCCTACATCATGATAGTTTTTTTATAATTTTTAAAAATTATATAAATTAAATTATTTATGACACCATGATGATGTAGCGATTACCTCATTAATTAACGATTTTAATAAAATGGAAGGATAATGTAAAATATAAGAATTAAACTTGTCCAAAGCCTATTGTATGAATATATTTTGAACCATTATCACTTTTTAACCTTGAAATATATAAGTGTGGGACCTTTAAAATCTGAATCTCATTATATAATAAAGTAACATTTCATGACTTTCCAAAAGTGCCCCTCCTCTCCTCTTATAAAAGGCCCCCACCACTACCACCATACTCACACCATAAAATCATTTTGGATCGGCCAACCTCAGCCCAGATACTCTCTCAACTTCCCACCCTTACTCCTAGAAGCCTCACTTTGGGAAGAATTCATCCCAAGGAAGCCTTTGGCTCAAATCAAAAAAGAGTTACCCGATGTTAAGGTCATGTCTTGTCTTATGTTATTTTGTTTTATTTTGCTTCTCCAACCCCTTATAATCTTTTTATTCCTTTATTTTGTAACAACACCAATATCTATAATATACTAGTATGTTCTTATGTGAAGGATTTTATTTACATTTACACACACTTTCGTCAAATGGTTAAAGAACATACTGTTTCTATGGCTGGAGAATTACTCTCTTATGAAACGATTGATTGTTCAATATTCTTTTAACACCTCTAATGGTGGAAATTATGATGACACTATTTTTATATATGATATATATTATGTTTTTTTTCTTATGATTCTGTATTTTTCATTTATGGCATACCTTTACGATTTCCATTATGGGTAAATGCGATAATTTCATTTTAGGAAGTGTGGACTACCTCCCCCTCAATGTGATTTGAATCATTAATGCCATATGTGGGATGCATAAAGGATGGAGTAAAATACATTATATTATACGGGAATTATATTATACCTTTATATAATTATAACCTCATTCCATTGAATACGAAATAGAAATGGAAGTAGTGTTCATGCGTGTGTACGGCTTACTGTCTCCATGAACGGTGCATTTCATTTATTACCTCTAAATGTTATGTAATATTATAAATGCATGTTTATACCAGATATATATGATATATATGATATCTAAATCATGAATATAATTCTGTATATAATGGTTATTTCACCACAAGAACAACTTGTAATTATAAGATGTTTATTTTTGACTCAAGTAACAAAGATCGACAAAACGACTGTTATTAACATTAATAATTAAATAATGTTCATAACATGGTAATAAGTGATATAAAAGGAATAATTAACTTGAAAAATTTTCTTCAGAAATTATAAATTAACTCTAGTTTATTATTCTGGAGTTTAAAGAATGATCGAGTCAAGTCGGACACGATGAAAGGGAATTTCTTAACCCAATTTCCATTCTTTGGGTTAATCTCTTACTTTCAAATTATGTCCTGATATTATTATGCCCTATCTTGTATTTGTAATTTCTTTATGTGTAATTATAGTAAATACACATAATAGATCAATTTTATTTTAAAAATGATCTTTGTAAAGACTTCGTCTCAATCTCCTTTCATCGAGGCATATTTGGTTTTATACACAACTTTCATTTATATGGTGTATAAACCCCTTTGACTTTTACTTTTATTCAAAAAGAATCTTCTTATATGATGCATTTTTAATAAATGAAAAAATGAATGTTTTTCTTACATATGCGGCGACAACAACTTGTTCACCGCCGTGACTATTATTTGAGTTTCGACTTCCTCTATAAGTCGTAACATCATTTTAAATGAATAATGAATACCAAGATTTAATTTTCATTTATTATGGTATTGAAAATGGTATTGAAAGTGTTTTTATTATATAAATGTGTTGTATCGATATCTTGTGATTAAAATTTGGAAATGTTATGTTTCCCATATGCAGGTATTATGTGATACGATAATTTTATGGTTTATGATATGTTTAAACCTGTTCATATGAGGAATGCATTGGAATTAATAAGAGACGGGTGGAGCCCGCTATATCTCCTCGATGCATCGGCAGGTCTCAAGAGACAAACTAGTGTCTTGGTATGAGGCCGTGACAAAATCTTATTTTTAGTCTTGGTACTAGGCCTTGGCTACGTGGTTATGATATTCTGGCATTATGCATTCCATCATTATGAAAGTGGTTATTGATATTGCATGTGTTTATTCGACCAGTAGAATATCCATGTGAATAAGTAAATGGAATTATCTCATTTTACTTTTTCCATATTATGTTGATGTTCAAGTTTAAAAGGATTTTTTTCAGTTATACGTTGCCTTAAATGTTAATGTCTATTTATGAAATCTTCTGCTATATTGTTATCCTTACTGAGCATCTGAGCTCACCCCTTCCAATGTTTTAATTTTTCCAGGATGTGAAGAAGTATATTATGAATGACATGCAGGGATAGTATTAGGGGATATGAAGACAATATGTTGTTGTAGATTTTGTTTACTTTATGATGTAATGTAAGACTTATGAATGTATCTAGTGTTTCCAAGTCTACTAAACTAATCGGTCTTTCGAGACATGATCTTTTGTGATCATGCCAATGTTATGCAATACTGAACCGACTCTGGGTAACTGGGTTCGGGGCGTTACATTTGGTATCTTAGGTAGTTTAGTACTAACCTTGGAAGCTATATTTAGATAAACTCTGATTAGAGCACGTAGCCTAAAGATAGACTTGGAGGATTAGTATATAAGAACTTCCTAAAATTTTGGAATTATAGAGATTTAGTGAGTTTTCCAAGAAATACATCCCAGTCTGGATACAAGCAGATAGAGGAGGCTCTGGCACAGATGTACCTAGGGGTAAAACCCGAAAACACCGCTTTGAGCTAGACTCGAACGAGAATTGGTGCATGACAACAGGCCTTGCTGTACACTTGGTTACGACACTCCCGAGGGATATGCTTAGGATAATTCTCATTTTTTTACAAATAATTATAAAGATTTCATGAGTATATACTTCCTCAAAGAAAACATTTTTTTATGATTATGGATTATATCTATAAACCGTTCAATTTACATTATGTATTTTACAAGTTTGGAATTATTCATTGCAATTCATAAACAAACCTAGTTTATGCCATTGTATAGAAATGGTTCCCAATGGAAGGAATGTGAACTCCTGTAATACGTATGATCCAAAGAGTAAGAAGGATCGTATCTTTCACGGTATTAAGCCAACATTTAGTAGGGAAATAGTCTCCCATGTGTTCTCAACATATGAAGAAATAGTATCATGTGTTAATAAGATAAGTAATGAATTCTCTGAGTCTTATGGATTTGAAGGGATGAAAGTGAAGAAAAGGATGGAAGAGAGAATGAAGGATAATGGGAAGAGGGAAAAGAAGGATTTTCCAATATGTGACAACTGTGGGAAGAAACACCTTGGAACTTGCCTGAAGGGAATGAGAGTTTGTTATAAGTGTGGAGAAAAAGGACATCAAGTGTGTTACTGCAGGGGTAAGAAAAAGGTTTCAAATGTACAATGCTTCATCTGCAAGGAGTGGGGACACTACACAAACCAATGTCAAAATCGTCAGTGTATGCCCCAAATGATGTTATTGGATAATAATCATGTTATGATACTACCACAGATGAGTATGAATGATTAGAGGTCTTCTGTTTTCATTAAATAATTTTGTCATTTGAGGTTTTTATCAATGATTTACTGGTTATAATAATTATGGAGTACATAAGGATTATACTGCAGTAATATTTCATCAAGGACTTGAGCTTGTGTGGAACCAAGAAATGTGACTCCATAGCAGGTTAAATTTTTGGAAAATATATGGTTGAGATAAAGATAAACGATAATATGGTTCTGATATTGAGAGATTAATTTTAGAATAATACAGGATTGATTTGGATAAATTATATTGGATATATTCTTAAAACAGATTAATGGTTTTTATACATTTTTGGATAGAAGTAGTATATCTAGTATTCTATAATTAATAATGGATCATGAGTGTAATAAATAAGGATTTATGGTAATTCCGGACGTTGCAGTGTTTTAAAAGAATACATGGTGAAGGTGTTCACATGTTGTTACACGGAAAAAAGGATCTTCATTATGTTTAACTTCCTTATAATATTTTGACTTTGAGTTGGAAAAAAGTATTTTGGATAACTATAAAGGATGGAATGGATTAAGTTGAACTTTGGATAGTATTGTTTAAGGTTAAAAAATTTTTGATGATTATTTTTGGAATATTATTATACTATAGTTTTAGGAAAAGGACAACCTGTAGGTCGGGGGATAACCCGTCGTGTCGGAAAAAGTTGTAGGAATCGAACCCACAACCATAGTGTGACAGGCCTTTATTACCCACCACTAGCCTACAGGAAGTCCCTGGTTATTACAAAATAGCTTTCCTAATCTAAATTGTATGTGTTGATATTTGGAACCTTGTACGATTAGAATAAATATAGTATTTTTGAGTTCTATTATCTTTTTGAGTGAAAGATGGGTTTGTGGTAAAAATTTATTAAAGAATGAAAGTCTACATGACAAGTAAGTATATTTCCTTACATTCATAGTAAAAATCTTAAATAAATTCCTCAACTTTTTTAATGGTAACTTAAAACAAAAACGTTGTTTGTTAACTTTTCCAACTGGGGAATCAATGACCATTTAACCAATCACAAGTTTGTGATTTTCTTGTAGTTAACTTTCTCCTAACCCTGTTTTCTATAACTCTCCATCAGAACGTGATGGTTAGTTTCTCCTCCATATCCATATTTTCATATAATCCTAGTTTGGGCTATCTCGGGTGACATTTGTACTTCTCTTTCTTTCTTTTAAAGTTATATTTTTATTATCCTTATTTTTTATGTGGGTTTTACACAAAGGTATTTTCTATTTTCAACCTTTTATTTTCAAAGAACAATTTCAAATTGTGAGGACGCAATTTATTGAAGGGAGGGAGAATGTAACACCCTGAGCTTCCATGATAAGCTTCTCTTTCAATAATGCAATAGCTTGCATTGTACGCAACTTCGAGTTCTAACACACTGCGACCAATCAAAGTAGCTGTTAAGAATTATAATACCTAATTTTTGAAATTTTATAAATTTTATCTTTCAAAATGGACTTCATTTTTGGATTCCTAATATCAAAATTATCCTATGTTCAATTTTTTGAATTTTTCTGAGTACTTCGAATTTTTTATGAATAGTGAAAAATACTTAAAAACAACATTATTAATCAAGATAATTTAAAGTGATAAATTATACTATTGAGTGGTTTTAAAGTATAATTAGAATATATTTTTAAAATTTTATCCAATGGTGTTCATTAGAATTAATTTCACTTTGAAATTTGACAGAAACAATTGCCAATCTTTTGATATATATTGTTTCTGAAAAACACGTTATTTGTTGTGACGGTGGGATTTAATTATAAAAACAATTAATGAAACTTATATGTTTGGAATTTTTCAAAATAGACATCATTTTTGAATTTGGGATATTAATTATAGATTATGGTGAAACTTTGGCATTGTTATGAAAAACTTCAGTTTTTGATGAATAGTGAAACCACTAAGTGGTAGTTTAAAAACTGATTTTTCGTTTAAATTTAACATTACCACTTATGTGATTTGATTTTCAAAAATATGACATACATGGTTGTCATTAGGAAGTAAAATGTTGTTCAATTGGATTAAAATAATTTTTTGGTGAATAGTAACTTTTAAGTTTAATTATTCACGTTTAAAGGCAATTAGTGTAATTTAAGGTAAAGATAATGTTATAATAGTATGAAATGACTTTTACACATGTCCTAACCCTATTTGATAAGTCATGGCCGACCAAGACAATCCATGGGTCAACTTGGGGACCCCATGGAGCCACTTTGGTAGGAAAATGACATTAAAAACTTTTTATTTAATGTTAAAATAAAAATGTCACAAACATGAGTTGTTTTACTAAAACAATTTTTAAATGGGGTTATACAAGTCATATTGTAACATCCCAAGTAAGTAATGAAAAATATGTATTTTTATCTATGTCTATTAATGATTAAGATAGTGTTTTAGAGGATTAAAATGAAAATAAATCCAATCTTAAGCATGGAATACACTAATATTTTTAAAAGATTGTTTTACTGCCTTTTGATGGAAAACCATTTTTAAATCTATCGTTTGAAAATTTTATAAGCTATTTCTGTCAAAATAAACTTATTCTTTATGATTAGGACATCAAAATTTACTTTGTGTAAATTTTTGGTATTTTTCGGACAATGTTCATTTTTTAATGAATAGTGAAAAATACTGCATTTTACATCAAAACTAATTTTTAATCTAATTTATTTATATGATTATATTGTCTTTTGAATTGGTTTTGAAGTGAAATTAGAATATATTTTTACCATTTAATCCAATTATTGTCATTGGAATCAATTTCACATTGAAATTGGACTTAAACTAGTGTCAATCTTTTGATACTTATTGTTTCATAAAAACACGCTATTTGTCATGACATCAGGAATTAACTATTAAATTAATTAATGTGACTTATATGTTTTTAATTTTGTAAAATAGACTTCATTTTTGAATTCGGAATATCAAATATAGCGTAGGGTGAATTTTTGGTTTTTTTCTGAAAAACTTCAATTTTTTATGAATAGTGAAACCACTAAGTGGTACTTATAAAAACTGATTTTTCTGTTTAAAAGAAATTTTTTCATCTTTGTGTTTGGAATTTCAAAAATCCGACATACATGGTTGTCATTAATAAGTAAAACGTGGTTCAATGGGATAAAAATAATTTTTTGATGAATAGTAACTTATTAAGTTTGTAATCGTGATTAGAGGTAATTAGTGTAGTTTAAGGTAAAAATAATGCTTTAATGAAATGAGATGAGCTTGAAACATGTCCTACCATCATTGGATGTGTCATGGCCGACAAAGACAATCCATGGGTCAACTTGGGGACCCCATGGAGCCACTTTGTTTGGGAAATGACAAAAATAACTTTTTATTTAATGTAAAAGTAAAAATGACACAAACATGAGATTTTTTAATAAGACAATTTTTACATGGGGTTATAAAGATCAGATTTTTTATTATAAATAGTCATTGAAAATCTAAAAATATTTCCTACATCATAGTATTTGTTTTATAATTTTTAGACTGTAAATAAATTAAATTATTTATGACATCATGATGATGCAGCGATGACCTCATTATTTAACGATTTAAATAAAATGGAATGATAATGTAAAATAGAAGACCTACACATGGCCAAAACCTATTGGATGGGTGGATTTCTAACCCTTATCACCTTATCCTAGAAACACATCGATGTGGGACCTCTTAAATCCGAATACCATTTTAAAATAAAGTGAAATTTCTTTACCTTCCAAGAGTGCCCCTCGTCTCCTCTTATAAAACGCCCCCACCTCTACCTCCTTACCCACACTCCCAAAGCCTTTGGCTCGGCCAATCCCTTCCCATTTGGGCTCTCCACATCCCTCTATTACTCCTTGAATCCTCACATTGGGCAGAAGTCTTCCCAGGGATGCCTTTGAGCTCAAATCTAAGAGAGTTACCTGATTTTAAGGTGATGTCTTCTTTTGAGTCCTTTTGTTTGATTTTGCTTCTCCAACCCCATAAAATATTTTTATTCTTTTCTTTTGTAACAACTCCAGTATACTCAATATACTAGTATGTTTTTATAATAATTAATCGAGCTACACTTACACATAACTACATCTAATGGTTAAAGGACATATTGTTTCTGTGGATGGTGAATTTATGCCTCCCGAAACGATGATTGTTCAACATTATTTTAACACCTTCAAAGGTGGCCATTAAGATGTCACTATATTTATATATGATATATAATATGTTTATGTTTTCCTTAAGCTTCTGTATTTTTCATTTTGGGTATACCTTTATGGTTTCCATTATGGGTAAACGTGATATCTTCATTTAAGGAAGTGCGGACTACCGCCCCCTCAAAGTGAGTTGATTCGTTAAATACTATATTTGGGACGTATAAAGGATGGAACTATGATATTATATATTATATTATACTATAATTAAAATATACCTTTATATCATTTTGATTCCATTCTATAAAATATGAAATATAAATGAAAGTAGCGTTCATGTGTATGTACGACTTACCATCTCCATGAACGGTGCATTTCATTTCTTACCTCTAAAAGATTATGTAATATTATAAATGCATGAATGTACTAGATAAATATGACATATATGATATCTACATCATGATTACCATTCTTGATATAATGGATACATGAACAACTTGTAATTATAAAGGGTTTATTTTTGACTCAAGTACCAATGATCGTTAAAATGACCGTTATTAACATAAAAATTTATGAAGTGCCCAGATCAGTGTGAATCACTGAGAGGGGGAGGGGGTGAATCAGTGATCCTTTAAAACTTTTTACTAATTGATTCTTAATCAATTAAACCTCTATGGCTGGTTAAAGCCTCGATCCACTCTTTTTGTATCTCTCAACCTTTCCCGGATAATGCAGTAATGAAAAGGCACAGGACACAAGGATTTACAAGGTTCGGCACAAAAGGCCTACATCCTTGCCATGCTCTCCCAGCATGGATTCTCCCATTATAATCTGTTAGTATTACAATGGTCGATACAGCTTCCCACCGTATCTCTCCTGAGTCCCACAGGAGGGTCTTTATACTGCGTCCCACAGTGTTACCAGAGTCCCACTGGCCTGCTCCAGAATCCTACTGAAGACTTCTTCTCCCTGAGTCCCACAGGGTCTTCTCTTGGCTCCTCGAGTCACACGAGTAGCTCTTCTTCACTTTAAGTTCTTCAAGTAACTTCAGCAGCCTGGGATAAAGGCTGCTGGCCTTGCTCTTCTCTTCTGATCACTTGTGGTTGATCAGGGCTTCTCGTCTAGCTCAGGCTTTATCTCCTTCTTCTGGATGACCTGGCTTCTCTCTTCAACTACTGAATGCTCAGACAACTGATATCTCTAACTTCAGTCTGGTCCAGTCTCACATCAACTTCACTTCATGCACTGAGCGCATGGCCTTCTCAAATTTTTCAAGATCCTCTGGTCTTGGTCAACTCAAATGCACACAACCAGATTTGGCTTTGTTCACGTGTGCATGTGCATGCATGCATGCATGCACTCCTCCTTTCCTCTTCTTGGTGCAGTAGACCCACAAAGGGTGTAATCAATTATAGCACACACCTTCTCCACAATCTTCACACACTATATTCAAATTGTTCACACACTAAAAGTGTGTTATACTTTAGTGTGGGTCAACTCCTTCTTCTTCTTCTAATGTGTATACACTTTTAGTGCACACACTAGGATCGGCCACTTCTTTAATTTGCACACACAAATTCTTCACTTAGCATACACTTGTAGTGACCTTCCTCTTCTTGCACACAATAAATGCCCGTAGGGTGTTCCTCTTCAATTTGCACACACACACACACTCAAATGAGATGTGATCTTCACTTCACCCACACAAGGCTATGGCCTTTCACTTCCTTTGCACACACAATTTGTTCTTTCTTCAAGTGTGCACACCAACAAGGGCTACGGCCTTCTTCTTCAAATTGCACACAAAGTGTCTCGGGTACTTCTTCTCCACTTAGCACACACACTGGCCAAATTCAATCATCCCATAGGTATTCTTGTCCACTTTTCACACACACAAATAGTGTGGTCTTCACTTGTTGCACACACATGAGGGATGTGGTAGCCTTCCTTCTTTGCTATGCACACACAAGAGGCAAGGCCTCGGCCTTCTTTGGCACACACACGAGGCAAGGCCTCGGCCTTCCTTGGCACACACTCAATGTGTGTGAAACACAACCCAAAAATCTCATTGACAAAAAATGCAACACAATGCACTTCAATCTCCCCCTTTGTATTTGTTGTCAATACACTCCTTTAGAACATATGAATGGGTCAATATGTGTGAATCACTGAGAGGGGGAGGGGGTGAATCACTGAGAGGGGGAGGGGGTGAATCAGTGATCCTTTAAAACTTTTTACTAATTGATTCTTAATCAATTAAACCTCTATGGCTGGTTAAAGCCTTGATCCACTCTTCTTGTATCTCTCAACCTTTCCCGGATAATGCAGTAATGAAAAGGCACAGGACACAAGGTTTTACAAGGTTCGGCACCAAAGGCCTACATCCTTGCCATGCTCTCCAAGCATGGATTCTTCCATTATAATCTGTTAGTATTACAATGGTCGATACAACTTCCCATCGTATCTCTCCTGAGTCCCACAGGAGGGTCTTTATACTGCGTCCCACAGTGTTACCAGAGTCCCACTGGCCTGCTCCAGAATCCCACTGAAGACTTCTTCTCCCTGAGTCCCACAAGGTCTTCTCCTGGCTCCTCGAGTCACACGAGTAGCTCTTCTTCACTTTAAGTTCTTCAAGTAACTTCAGCAGCCTGGGATAAAGGCTGCTGGCCTTGCTCTTCTCTTCTGATCACTTGTGGTTGATCAGGGCTTCTCGTCTAGCTCATGCTTTATCTCCTTCTTCTGGATGACCTGGCTTCTCTCTTTAACTACTGAATGCTCAGACAACTGATATCTCTAACTTCAGTCTGGTCCAGTCTCACATCAACTTCACTTCATGCACTGAGCGCATGGCCTTCTCAAATTTTTCAAGATCCTCTGGTCTTGGTCAACTCAAATGCACACAACCAGATTTGGCTTTGTTCACGTGTGCATGTGCATGCATGCATGCATGCACTCCTCCTTTCCTCTTCTTGGTGCAGTAGACCCACAAAGGGTGTAATCAATTATAGCACACACCTTCTCCACAATCTTCACACACTATATTCAAATTGATCACACACTAAAAGTGTGTTATACTTTAGTGTGGGTCAACTCCTTCTTCTTCTTCTAATGTGTATACACTTTTAGTGCACACACTAGGTTCGGCCACTTCTTTAATTTGCACACACAAATTCTTCACTTAGCATACAATTGTAGTGACCTTCCTCTTCTTGCACACAATAAATGCCCGTAGGGTGTTCCTCTTCAATTTGCACACACACACACTCAAATGAGATGTGATCTTCACTTCACCCACACAAGGCTATGGCCTTTCACTTCCTTTGCACACACAATTTGTTCTTTCTTCAAGTGTGCACACCAACAAGGGCTACGGCCTTCTTCTTCAAATTGCACACAAAGTGCCTCGGGTACTTCTTGTCCACTTAGCACACACACTGGCCAAATTCAATCATCCCATAGGGTGTTTTCCTCACTTGGCACACAAGCACAAAGGCTCGGGTCTTCCACCTAAATGCCAAAGGAGGCGCGCAAGGGTCTCACCCGCGGGCTTCAACCAAGGGCGCGCAAGGGGTGCGGCCTCTTCTTCTTCAACAGCCGCACAAGCCTCGGGTGCAAGGGGCAGCCGCGCAAGGCTCAAGTGTGCAAGGGTGAAACACTGCCGCGGGCTCCTTCCTCCGGCCACACAAGTGTGCGGGCAGAGAGGGTGGCGAGAGACTCGAGCGCGCAAGTATGCGGCTCGGCTCCTTCCTGTCGCGTAAGGGATACGCGCAGGGGACTCCCCTTCACTTCTTTCGCGCAAGAGATGCACAAAAGGAACTTCACAGAGCCTCTGATGGCTCCGGCTTTACTGCCGCGCAGGAGGCGCGCAGCTCAGTTCTTCGCGAGGCTCAAGAGCTCTCTCACGGGACTTCTCAAAATTTCAGCGCATCAGCAAGCAGCTCAGAGGGCTCGGCCTCATTTTTATAGGCAGAGGATCCTCAAAACATCCGCGTGGGATAAATCTCAATTCCCCAAATATTCGGATCTTCAAGATTTTTCCAAATCTTGAACTTTCTCCTCGGTTTACCGCGGGCTCTTTTATTATTTTCTTCCTCCTCGTGCATGCGATTTATAATGCATGCACGGCCTCTGTTTAAACCCAATCCATGCATGCATAAACACCTGAGTGGCCTCGCACCTTCGGTTTTCTTCGGCCTTCATCGAATTCATCATCTGGTAGCATGCATGCTCATTTTAAGGCATGGTTGTGTTCGGTATGCACAGACGATTCCAATGGACACTTCGGTTTGATCGGAGGTGGCCGGATACTCAAAATCTTCACTCGGGAGGCACTGGTTCAGCGGCGGCTTCGCGGGTGACTTCGGCTTGAGCTCGAGGTTGAGGACGAAGCGGCAGCCGTCGGATCAGGTGATCGAAAGAAATCGGACGGCTGGATCAGATCGCGGCGCCGCTTGCATTAAAAAATTTGAGAAGGCCATGCGCTCAGTGCATGAAGTGAAGTTGATGTGAGACTGGACCAGACTGAAGTTAGAGATATCAGTTGTCTGAGCATTCAGTAGTTGAAGAGAGAAGCCAGGTCATCCAGAAGAAGGAGATAAAGCCTGATCTAGACGAGAAGCCCTGATCAACCACAAGTGATCAGAAGAGAAGAGCAAGGCCAGCAGCCTTTATCCCAGGCTGCTGAAGTTACTTGAAGAACTTAAAGTGAAGAAGAGCTACTCGTGTGACTCGAGGAGCCAAGAGAAGACCCTGTGGGACTCAGGGAGAAGAAGTCTTCAGTAAGATTCTGGAGCAGGCCAGTGGGACTCTGGTAACACTGTGGGACGTAGTATAAAGACCCTCCTGTGGGACTCAGGAGAGATACGGTGGGAAGCTGTATCGACCATTGTAATACTAACAGATTATAATGGGAGAATCCATGCTGGGAGAGCATGGCAAGGATGTAGGCCTTTGGTGCCGAACCTTGTAAATCCTTGTGTCCTGTGCCTTTTCATTACTGCATTATCCGGGAAAGGTTGAGAGATTAAAGAAGAGTGGATCGAGGCTTTAACCAGCCATAGAGGTTTAATTGATTAAGAATCAATTAGTAAAAAGTTTTAAAGGATCACTGATTCACCCCCTCCCCCTCTCAGTGATTCACACTGATCTGGGCACTTCAATTGGTATCAGAGGGAGGTTACCTCTAAAAGATCCAAGAGAGTCTATATGGAGTGCAGATTTGAGGAAATGAGTGACCAGCCTCAAATGGAGATATCTGCCAAGACTCAGAAAAATAGAAAGAAGAAACAGGAAAGAAGATGAGGAAGAAGGTTGCTGCAATCAGAGAAACTCCTTCTATGGAAAGAAATGTGAAAGTCACATCAGATGACAATTCCTTTTATCATTCTTCTGATGAATCATGTCCTAGCTGTGATGAAGATGGAAGAAACAATGACCTTCTAAATGCAATCAAATATCTTCAGAAGACAGTCCCCAAGGAAGTGGCAATGTGTATAGCTACAGGCATCCTTGATCTTCAAGAAGAAAAATCACAATTAGAAGAAGAAGCCAATGCAATGGAAGATCAATTGGCTAAAAGGGTTGGCATAACCAACACTCTCAGAAAGCTGGTAAATGCCAAAGATGAAACAGTATCTCTTTGCAATGAAAGATATGAAGACACTTGTGAAGAATTGCAAAGAAGCCTTTCTGAGAAAGAAATCTTTAAAGTAATTATCAAAGATGTTTACCATGCACTGGAAAAGAGGCACAAAGTGTCAATGGTTGTCAGAGATGCTCAACTAGAAGACAAAGTCAAAAGGGTGAAGGAGCTGGACAATTCATTGCAAGAATTGAAGAAGGTGCATGAAGACCAGATGAAACAACTGGTGGAGAATTGGGAAGGAAAGCTAAGAACTATTGAGGATGAGAAGAACTCCCTCAATATGAAATGCTTAGAACTAGAGGCGATATTGAAAAATCAGCAATCACCCAAAGCTGAATCCTCCCAGTCAGCTGAAAGAAGACATGTTGCTACTCAAGTATGCTTTGAGCAGGATGATTCTAAGAGAAAGACATCCTCCAATAAAAGTGCAACATCTTCTAGAAAGAAGGTACCATCCATACCATCTTGTACTCATGCTTCTAAAAGTGTTTCTACTAAAAATGCAGGATGGAAGAATAATTCCAAACAAATATGGATGAAGACAGTAAAGAAGCAGAGCTCTCCTGAAACAGCACAACAGGTCAAGAAATGTACCCTACAATCAGAAGGACTGAAGAGGTCAAGATTCGTGTGACAATGCTGGTGTTGTAACAGGTATGGGCACTGTGCAAATGATTGTTGGTACAATCCACTAAATGTCAAAGCACAAAGGAAGCTCATGCCAAGGGGGAGCAAGCCAGAGGAAAAGAAGCAGCATCCACAGGTCCAGAGACATATGTTTACTGCAAATAGATTTGGATTACTTGACAACATCTGGGATGATTGCAAAAGTGGTCAAAAAGATACATGTCAGTCTCCAACTGTATCCAGAGCTCAAAAGGAAAAAAGATCACAGAACCTGGCTCAGAAAGAATCCTTGGGAAGCAAACAAAAGAGAGGTGACAATGCTCCCAAGAAGATGTTGAAAAAGTGTTTTAGAAATGAAGAGAAGTCCTTGGAGTCTGAGTCCAAGAAGGGTGATGCATCCAGAAGGACCACCAAGAAATGCTTCTACTGTGGAAAGAAATGGCATATCATGGATCTTTGTAAAGAAGCCATGAAATTCAATAGAGGCAGACTGGACTCAAAAAGACAATCAATCCAGAAGAAGAAGGGATTGATTGAAAATAAGTTGCCTAAGAGAGGTAGCTTAGCAGCATCAAAGGAACCATGTGGAATATCCAGAACTGAGGGCACACTCCCAAGTGACTCACTAGTCATATGGCCAAATCAGTTGCAACTTTCCAAAGATCTGCAGAGAGCTGAAGATGAAGTTCTGGCAATTGCTAAGGCAAAAAGGAAACAAAAGGTTTCACATGAAGATGTTTTGAGAACCACACCAGCACAATCATCAATGAAGATCAAATGTGCAAGTGTGAAGACTGGTGAAAATGGGACATCTCGGTTGAGAGAATCTTCTCAACCTTGTTGTTCACATTGATGAACCAAGGAGGTTCCATCTTATTCCCTTATACTCTTGGTATATACATGTGCTAACATTGCAGGGAATTGAAGATGATGATCATTCTCAGCTGGAGGATGATTTGGAAGGAATGGAGTGCACCCCTTGAGGGGGAGCCAATCTGAAGAGGATGGGATTCTAAGATTAATACCATCTTGAGAAAAGCTGAAGGTATTCCAATCATACTTTCATCCCTTGTTTCTTAATTGAGTTTATCTTGTCAATTAAGGGGGAGTATGGATTGAAGACAAATGGATGAAAGGGGGAGCTTTATCATTGCACTGAACTTTCTAATGAGTTTTGTGAAGTATGTGCAGGATTTAGCAATTCGTTGTTATATCTGAAAAATTTTCAAACCCCTGAAGCATGATCTCACATGTATAGTGAATGTTGGACAGCATTGAGTACCTTGGTTACATCACTCTTGTTTTCTACACCAGGTTAGCCCAAGTAGACTTAGAGCTGATTTACTAAAGGGAACATGTGACATCATCCCTCTCCTAGTGTTTTTCAAGAAGATGCTATTCGAAGGGAGGAAGAGATTTTTGAAAAAGTGAACCACACCGCACCTTTGCATTTGATTGCCAATAAGAGGGAGAAAATATTGGGCACACATATTGACCCATTCATATGTGCTAAAGGAGTGTATTGACAACAAATACAAAGGGGGAGATTGAAGTGCATTGTGTTGCATTTGTTGTCAATGAGACATGTTGTTGTCTTAGAATGAATGGATGTCAAGAATTGTCAAGATGTGAATGCCAAAGGTTGTGATGGTGTTGGTGATGAAGGAGAATGGTCATGGTACTAAGATGCATGTCACTTAGGAGATTCACTAAGTGACATAGGAGATGATGGTTGAAACATTCTCCATGAAAATCTGACGATTGTTGAGCTGTTCTTTAAGTTCCAAGAACTTGTATCAACTGGATACAATGTCACAACATGATTAGAAGACCATGCATTGTAGTGACAATGCATGAGGAGTTGAAGAAGCAAGATGATCCATTCACTACTTCTAAGTGGATGAAGTGGTTTAATGATGTCCATGTACTAACTCTTAGTGCATGTGAATTTGAAGTTGATCCAATTGATCTTTGATTAGATTAATGAAGATTATTGAAGAAATCTTTGATTCAGGAGTTCGGTTGAAGATGAAGAACCTTCAAGAATTCACTCCTAAGAAATGAGTATATGTTGAGGAGATTTGAGGAATTCAAATGAAGAAGAAGATGAGAAAAAGAAAGGAAGAAGGCTTGAAGTGGCTTGGCATTTGGTACTTGATATGGCTTGATTTCATGGAGGACTTTGTTTTTTTTACAAAGTATTATTCAAGACTTAGCCAAAAAATATGGCCAGCCCGTGAGCACCTTGTGGGTTCAACCCCAAGGCTCATGTGGGCCTAAGGCGCCACGCCCAAGGGGGAACCCGTGGGGCGAGCTCAGGGCGGCAGGGGCGCACCCGCAGACACCACAGAGGCGCTGGGGCACGCCCGGAGGAGCGCAGGGGGCCGTGTATAATCCCCCGAGGGCACGCGGTGGTGAAACCCGCGCGCCGGAGGAGCATAGTGGGTGCTAGGAGCGCGCCCGCAGGAGCAGAGAGTGGGCGCAGAGCGCGCCCGCAGGGAGAACACGGTGCGGGGCGGCACCGTGGAGGGAGAGGATTCAACTGGCGAGTAGCGGTGAGTGCCAGGGTTATAAGTCGCGGAAAAATCCCGCGCCGTTTCGATGTGGGACGCGCAAATTCCACCGGGAGCGAATCCCAGTCGCTCATCTGATCTCGCGGCCGATCCGAGCCGCTCACTATGCTCCTCCGGCGCGCGGGTTTCACCACCGCGTGCCCTCGGGGGCTTATACACGGCCCCCTGCGCTCCTCCGGGCGTGCCCCAGCGCCTCTGTGGTGTCTGCGGGTGCGCCCCTGCCGCCCTGAGCTCGCCCCACGGGTTCCCCCTTGGGCGTGGCGCCTTAGGCCCACATGAGCCTTGGGGTTGAACCCACAAGGTGCTCACGGGCTGGCCATATTTTTTGGCTAAGTCTTGAATAAGACTTTGTAAAAAAAACAAAGTCCTCCATGAAATCAAGCCATATCAAGTACCAAATGCCAAGCCACTTCAAGCCTTCTTCCTTTCTTTTTCTCATCTTCTTCTTCATTTGAATTCCTCAAATCTCCTCAACATATACTCATTGCTTAGGAGTGAATTCTTGAAGGTTCTTCATCTTCAACCGAACTCCTGAATCAAAGATTTCTTCAATAATCTTCATTAATCTAATCAGAGATCAATTGGATCAACTTCAAATTCACATGCACTAAGAGTTAGTACATGGACTTCATTAAACCACTTCATCCACTTAGAAGTAGTGAATGGATCATCTTGATTCTTCAACTCCTCATGCATTGTCACTACAATGCATGGTCTTCTAATCATGTTGTGACATTGTATCCAGTTGATACAAGTTCTTGGAACTTAAAGAACATCTCAACAATCGTCAGATTTTCATGGAGAATGTTTCAACCATCATCTCCTATGTCACTTAGTGAATATCCTAAGTGACATGCATCTTAGTACCATGACCATTCTCCTTCATCACCAACACCATCACAACCTTTGGCATTCACATCTTGACAATTCTTGACATCCATTCATTCTACGACAACAACATGTCTCATTGACAACAAATGCAACACAATGCACTTCAAATTACATAGTGTTCATGACATGGTAATAAGTGATATAAAAGGAATAATGAACTTGAAAAAGTTTCTTAATAAAGTAGAAATTAACTCAAGTTTGTTATTCCGGACATTAAAGAACGATCGAGTCAAGTCGGACCCGAGGTATGGGACTTCGTCTCAATCTCCTCTCATTGAGGAATATTTTGTTTTATAAACAACCTTATTTTATACGGTGTATAAACCCCTTTGACTTTTATGTTTATCCAAAAGGAATCTTTTTTATACGAAGCGTTTTACTAAACGAAAAAAGGGAATGTTTTTGTCGTACGTATGCGGCGTCAATGACTTCTCCGCCACCGTGACCATTATTTGAGTTTCAGATTCCTCTACAAGCCATACCTTTTATTTTAAAGAAAAATAAATACCATGTTTTACTTTAATTTTATTTTTCTATTGGAAATGGTTTTCATAATTTTTTTATATCAATGTGTTGTATTGATATCTTGTGATTGAAAGGTGGAAATGTTATGTTTCCTTTATGCATATTTTATGTGATATGATTATGTTGAGGTTCTTGGGAATTATTATGAAGATGGGTTGTTCCGTGATAAAATAAGGGTGTGTGAGCCCGATATAGCTCTCCAATGCATTGGTTAATGCGAAGGAGTGAAACGTTAAGGTTTCTCTGAAGAGATTTAGGGAATATACTTTGATGGGTATTCCAAACGTAACCAAGAGGGTTACTCCCTACGTAAGAATGTTATGAATGCCTCAAGTTACCTTTATGGCTTATGATTTCTATGATTTATTCATGATTTTATGAGGTATGTTAAAGTTCTTATGTTTTATGGGTTAACTATGATTTCATTCCTATGTATATATCTACCCATGTTTCCTTTCCATATTTTTATATCCCTTACTGAGCTTTTTATGCTCATCCCAAGTTTTTTTTTTGAAATGTTTTTTACAGGTCAAGGGAAAGGTACATGATATGATGATAGTGTCAAAGAAAGTGTCAAGAAAGAATACATGTTTTATTTTAAATAAGTTTCCATTAATGGGAAATAAGAATACTATCTTTATGTAACCACTTTGTTTATATGTGGAATGTAATGCAAGTTTTATGATCTAATTCTCTAAAACACTAAACCCGAAAATATCCTCAAAGTATAATCTTGTAATAACTCAAGATTAAGTAAGGTTTAAGGTTGCAGCCTTATAGTTGGTATCAGAGGTCGGTTTAGATATCTTTAGGAGTTATAATTCTATTAATTGATTATCCAAAAATATTTTTTTATGGTCAGATTGAAGTGATATAGTATTTGAAGATTACCATGTTGCTTCATCTAAGACATGTCTGTTCAGAATGGTTTTCCATAGAGGAAACAAGGAAGTAGTGCTAGGAAGGCATGCAGAAGGAAATAACCTTCCGAATCAGCATCCCGAGATGGTTAGAGTTGGAACTGAATAGTTTGTTGCAGTAATGGCGTAGTTGACTCAAGCGATAAATGGAGGTTGTACCCATACACAAGATCATCCAGATCAACCGCAAAGGAACATGTCTATGGTGGAACATTTCATGAGGCTACATCCCCCATCATTCAGAGGATCATCTGACCCTGTGCTAGCTGAAGGGTGGATTAAAGCACTGGAGAAGATTTTTGATGTCCTTGGATGTTCAGACAATCAAAAGGTTAGTCTTGCTATTTATCATTTGGAGGGTGAAGCATATCAGTGGTGGTCAATGGTTAAAAATATTAGGGACACTGATGAGATTGATGCTATCGACTGGGATGAATTCAAAGGTATGTTTCGTGAGAAGTATTTTCCTAAGGCTGTTCGACTTAGGATGGAAAAGCAATTCTTGGAATTGAGGCAATAGGAAGACTCAGTGGCTACCTATGACGAAAGGTTCACTCGATTTGCAAGGTATGCTCCAAATTTTATCCGAGACCTTGATAGTAAAATCAATCATTTTTACTCAGGATTAAAGCCAAAATATCGAAGTGCATTAGCTTCTTGTGAGTTTAAAATTTATGAAAAGCTTTTTCGATGTGCGGAGAAGGTGGAAATGGAGTTTGCTGATGATCAAGTGTTCTATAACAACCAACAAAAGAAGAGACTGAGGTGGCAGGAGAAAGGTAAGAAATCTTCAAAAAAAAAGTCTGATTATAAGAAAACTATGTTTCCAGTTTGTGATAAATGTGGAAAAAAACATGCTAGGGAAAGTCATCTGAATTCTGGAAATTGCTACCGATGTGGTAAGATGGGACATAAGGCTTTTGATTGCACTGAAAAGGATCAAGGTAAAGGTAAGACCAAATTTTATTTACAGTTAGTGAAATGTTATAAGTGCAATGAGATGGGTCACTATGAAAATGTGTGTCCGACAAAGAGCTTGATCGATGGAAAGCAGTTAGACTACAAGCAGAAAGGGGTGGTGAAATCCTTTGCAACTACTTCAGCAGATGTCGTGCCATAAAATGAAGTTGTATCAGGTACTTTGTTAGTTTTTTCAAATTATGCCAGTGTGTTTTTTGATTCGGGGTCTACATATTCTTTCATCTCTGAAAACTATTCTAGTAAAATGGGAATACCATCTCAAGAAATGACTCCTCAACTTTTGGTAAAAACACCTGGGGGAAATTTTGAGGCAAAAAGAATTTATAAGAATCTTCCCATCCTTGTATGTGGAAAGAAGCTACTTGCAAACCTTATTGTTTTTCCTCTAGTAGAGTTTGATGTTATCCTGGGTATAGATTGGCTCTCTAGTTACCATGATAAGATTGACTGTAGAGCTAAAGAGGTTTCGTTTCAGAAGGACTTTCAGTTTGTGTACAAGAATGAACCCTTACTGTTGATAACTTATCAAGAGGCCGAGAAAATTGTAAAAGATGGAAATGAATGTTACCTTGCACACATCATTGAAAATAAAGGAACTATTCAGATTAATGATGTGCCAGTGGTAAATGAGTATCCTGATGTTTTTCCTGATGAGTTGCCTGGAATAATACCAGATCGGGAAGTTGAGTTTACTGTTGACTTAGTTCCTGATGCTAAGCCAATTTCAAAACCCCCTTATCGAATTGCTCAAATTGAACTTTTAGAGTTGAAGGAGAAATTGCAAGATTTATTAGAGAAAGGTTTCATTCGACCTAACACATCACCATGGGGTGCCCCTGTTTTATTTGTTAAAAATAAAGATGTTTCAATGAGACATTGCATTGATTATAAAGCCTTGAATAACATCACTGTTAAGAACAAATATCCTTTTCCTCATATCGATGATTTGGTTGACCAGCTCCAGGGAGCTCATTATTTTTCAAAGATTGACTTGAGATCGGGGTACCATCAGCTAAAGTTAAAGGAATAAGACGTTCCGAAGACCGCGTTCCATACAAGATATGGCCATTATGAATTTGTAGTAATACCTTTTGGGCTAACCAATGCACCTGTTGTATTCATGGACTTAATGAATAGAATTTTCCATGAGTTCATGGATATGTTTTTGGTGGTTTTCATTGATGATATTTTGGTGTTTTATAAAAGTAAAGAGAAGTATGAAATACATTTAAGGGTTATCTTGCAAACCTTAAAAGAAAAGAAATTGTATGGGAAATTCAGCAAGTGTGAGTTTTGGTTGCAACAAATTTCTTTCCTTGGTCACATTGTTTCTAAATATGGGATAACTGTTGATCCTGCAAAAACAAAAGTTGTGGAAGACTGGCCAAGACCCACAAATGTAACTGAGATTCATAGCTTCCTTGGTTTGACAGGATCTTACTGAAGATTTGTTATAAATTTTTGACGGTTATCTAGTCCAATGACTAAGCTAACTCGGAAGGGTGTTAAGTTTATCTGGACAAAATAATGTGATGATTGTTTTTAGGAATTGAAAAGAAGATTGGTGAATTCTCCAGTTTTGGCACTACCTTCCAGGAATGGTGAGTTTGTTATCTATAGTGATGGTTCATTGAAAGGACTTGGTTGCGTCCTAATGCAGAATGATCAGGTAATTGCTTATGCTTTACGACAGTTGAAAAATCATGAGGTAAATTACCCTACACATGATTTGGAATTAGCTTCTATTGTTTTTTCTTAAAAAATTTGGAGGCATCATTTGTATGGAGTAAAGTGTGAAATATATTCTGATCACAAAAGTTTAAAGTATATATTCACTCAGAAAGCGTTAAACATGAGACAAAGGAGATGGCTGGATTTAATCAAGGATTATGATTGTACAATTCATTACCATCCGGGAAAAGCAAATAAAGTGGCTGATTCTTTGAGTCGAAAAAGTAATGCTTCATTAGATATATTGCGCTTGGAACGTAATCCTTTGGTTAAGGATTTGATGAAATTTGGCATAGAAGTTGTTGGTGCAGGAAGTTCTTCTGTTTTGTTTCAGGTATCAGTGAGATCATCTCTATCAGAAAGAATCAAGCAAGCACAGAAGCAAGACAGCGAGTTTCAGAAAACGGTAGAGCTGGTTCAGAAAGGTAAGTTGCCTGAATTCAACATTGATAATGATTGCGTTTTGAGATTTGGGAAGAGATTGTGTGTTCCTTGTGATTCAAAATTGACGAGAGAGTTGTTCTGTGAAGCTCATAGTTCTCCGTTTTTAGTTCATCCTGCCAGTACAAAGATGTACAGAGTTCTGCGGGAGTATTACTGGTGGGATGGAATGAAAAGAGATATTGCTGATTTTATTGTTAAGTGTTTGATTTATCAGTAGATTAAATCTGAGTGGTAGTTACAGAAAGGGATGCTTCAGCCTTTACCGGTGCAGAAGTGGAAATGGGAGAATATATCCATGGACATTGTTGTGGGATTACCGAAAACATCTCGAGGTAATAATGCAATCTGGGTTATTGTTGATCGCTTGACCAAATCTGCTCATTTCCTTGCTATACGAGATACTTTTTCCCTAGATCAACTTTCCCATTTATATCATAAAGAGATAGTTAGGTTACATGGAGTTCCTCTCTCCATTTTATCTGATCGTGATCCCATGTTCACTTCTAACTTTTGGAAAGGCCTTCAGAAGTCGTTGGGTACTGAATTAAATTTTAGTACAGCATTTCATCCTCAATCAGATGGGCAGTCAGAACGAACAATTCAGACATTGGAGGATATGCTACGTTCTTTATCTATGGATTATCAGGGAAGTTGGGAACAACATATTTCTTTGGTTGAATTTTCATATAATAACAGTTTTCATTCCAGTTTGCAGATGGAACCATTTCAGGCATTATATGGGAAGTGGTGTCGAACTCCAGCTTTCTGGGATGAAGTGGGTGAAAGGAAATTGATCGGACCAAAATTGGTAGAAGTGATGGCAGAAAAAGTTCAGCTGATTCAGAAGCACATGAGAACAACTCAGAGCAGGCAGAAGAGTTATGCAGATAACCGGGGGAAGGATCTATCTTTCGAGGTATGTGATCATGTTTTTCTCAAGGTTTCTCCTTGGAAAAGTGTGATGAGATTTGGTAAGAAAGGAAAGCTGAGTCTAAGGTTCATTGGACCATATGAAAATCTGGATAGAGTTGGATCAGTTGCATACTGAGTGGCTTTACCTCCGAGTTTATCTCAGGTACACAATGTTTTTCATGTTTCGATGTTGAGGAAGTATATGCCATATCCATATCATGTTTTGTTCCCAGAGGTAGTTCAAATGCAAGAGAATATCTCTTATGAGGAACAACCAGTCCATATTCTTGACAATAGGGAGCAAGTGTTACGGAATAAGGTGATTAATCAGGTAATAGTTTTGTGGAAAAACCACATGATGGAAGAGGCAACATATGAATATGAAAATTCAATGAGGGATAAGTACCCCCATTTATTCGATAAGTAAATAAATTGTGGGGATGCAATTTTCAAAAGGGGGAAGGAGGTAACATCCCAAGTAAGTAATGAATAATAGATATTTTTATCTATGTCTATTAATGAATAAGATAGTGTTTTACATGCTTAAAATGAAAATAAATCGAATCTTAAGCATGGAATACACTAATATTATTAAAAGATTGTATTACTGCCTTTTGATGGAAAACCATTTTTTAAATCTATCTTTTGACAATTTTATAAGCTATGTTTGTCAAAATAAACTTATTATTTATTATTGGGACATCAAAAATTACTTTGTGTGATGTTTTGGTATTTTTTGGACCATGTTCATTTTTTAATGAATAGTGAAAAATACTGCATTTTACATCAAAGTTGCTTTTTAATCTAATTTATTTATATTATTATATTATCTTTTGAATTGGTTTTGAAGTAAAATAAGAATATATTTTCACCATATAATCCAATTATGGTCATTGGAATCAATTTCACTTTGAAATTGGACTGAAACTGGTGTCAATCTTTTGATACTTATTGTTTCATAAAAACACGCTATTTGCCATGACAGTAGGAATTAATTATTAAATTAATTAATGTGAATTATATGTTTTGAATTTTGTAAAATAGACTTCATTTTTGAATTCGGAATATCAAATATAGCCTAGAGTGATTTTTTGGTATTTTTCTGAAATACTTCAATTTTTGATAAATAGTGATACCACTAAGTTGTACTTATAAAAACAGTTTTTTCCGTTTAAATGAAATTTTGTCATCTTTGTGTTTTGAATTTCAAAAATCCGACATACATGGTTGACATTAAGAAGTAAAATGTGGTTCAATGGGATAAAAATAATTTTTTTGTGAATAGTAACTTGTTATGTTTTTAATCGCGATTAGAGGTAATTAGTGTAGTTTAAGGTAAAAATAATGTTTTAATAAAATGAGATGAGCATGAAACATGTCCTACCCTCATTGGATGTGTCATGGCCGACAAAGACAATCCATGGGTCAACTTGGGGACCCCACGGAGCCACTTTGGTTGGGAAATGACATAAATAACTTTTTATTTAATGTAAAAGTAAAAATGACACAAACATGAAATGTTTAACTAAAACAATTTTTACATGGGGTTATAAAGATCTGATTTTTGATTATAAATATTCTTTGGAAAGATAAAACGATTTACTACATTATAGTATTTGTTTTATAATTTTTAGACTTTAAATAAATTAAATTATTTATGACATCATGATGATGCAGCGATGACCTCATAATTTCACGATTTAAATAAAATAGAATGATAATGTATAATCTAAGACCTACACATGGGAAAAACCTATTCTATGGGTGGATTTAGAACCCTTATCACCTTATCCTCAAAACTCATCAATGTTGTACCTCTTAAATCCGAATACCATTTTAAAATAAAGTGACTTTTCTTTACCTTCCAAGAGTACCCCTCATCTCCTCTTATAAAAGGCCCCCACCTCTACCTCCTTACCCACACTCCCAAAGCCTTTGGCTCGGCCAAACCCTAACCATTTTGGCTATCCACATCCCTATCTTACTCCTTGAAGCCTCACTTTGGGCAGAAGTCTTCCCAAGGAATCCTTTGAGCTCAAATCTAAGAGAGTTACCTGATTTTAAGGTAATGTCTTCTTTTGGGTCCTTTTGTTTGATGTTGCTTCTCCAACCCCCTAAAATCTTTTTATTCTTTTATTTTTTAACAACTCCAGTATCCTCAACATACTAGGATGTTTTTATAAGAAGTATTCGAGCTACACTTACACATACCTACATCTAATGATTAAAGGACATATTGTTTCCGTGGATGGTGAATTTATGCCTCCCGAAACGAAGATTGTTCAACATTCTTTTAACACCTTCAAAGGTGGCCATTAAGATGTCACTATATTTAAATATGGTATATAATATGTTTATGTTTTCCTTAATATTCGGTATTTTTCATTTTGGGTATACCTTTATGATTTCCATTATGGGTAAACGCGATATCTTCATTTAAGGAAGTGCGGACTACCGCCCCCTCAAAGTGAGTTGATTCGTTAAATACCATATGTGGGACGTATAATGGATGGAACTATGATATTATATATGATATTATACTGGAATTATAATATAACTTTATATTATTATGATTCCATTCTATAAAATACGAAATAGAAATTAAAGTAGTGTTCATGCGTACGTACGGCTTACCGTCTCCATGAACAGTGCATTTCATTTCTTACCTCTAAATGATTATGTAATATTATAAATGCATGAATTTACTAGATATATATGAAATATATGATATCTAAATCATGAATACCATTCTGGATATAATGGATAATGAACAACTTGTAATTATAAAGTGTTTATTTTTTACTCAAGTACCAATTATCGTTAAAATGACAGTTATTAACTTAAATAATTACATAGTGTTCATGACATGGTAATAAGTGATATAAAAGGAATAATGAACATGAAAAAGGTTCTTAAGCAAGTAGAAATTATCTCAAGATTATTATTCAGGACATTAAATAACGATCGAGTCAAGTCGGACCCGAGGTATGGGACTTCGTCTCAATCTCCTTTCATTGAGGCATATTTTGTTTTATAGACAACCTTATTTTATACGGTGTATAAACCACTTTGACTTTTATTTTTATCCAAAATGAATCTTTTTTATATGAATAGTTTTACTAAAATAAAAAAGGGAATGTTTTTGTCGAAAGTATGCGGCGACAACGACTTCTCCACCGCAGTGACCATTATTTGAGTTTCAGCTTCCTCTACAAGCCATACCGTTTATTTTAAAGAAAAATAAATACCATGTTTTACTTTTATTTTATTTTGGTATTGGAAATGGTTTTCATAATGTTTTTATATCACTGTGTTGTATTGATATCTTGTGATTGAATGGTGGAAATGTTATGTTTCCTTTATGCATGTTTTATGTGATACGATTATGTTGAGTTCTTGGGAATTATTATGAAGACGGGTGGTTCCATGATAAACTAAGGGCGGGTGAGCCCGATATAGCTCTCCAATGCATTGGGTAACGCGAAGGAGTGAAATTTTAAAGTTTCTCCGAAGAGATTTAGGGAATATACTGTGATGGGTATTCCAAACGTAACCAAGAGGGTTACTCCCTACGTAAGAATGTTATGAATGCCTCAAGTTACCTTTATGTCTTATGATTTCTATGATTTATTCATGATTTGATGAGGAATGTTAAAGTGCTTATGTTTTATGGGTTAAGTATAATTTCATTCTTATGTATATATGCACCCATGTTTCCTTTCCATATTTTTATATCCCTTACTGAGATTTTTATGCTCATCCCAAGTTTTTTTGAAATGTTTTTCACAAGTCAAGGGAAAGGTACACGATATGATGATAGTGTCAAGGAAGTGTCAAGAAAGAATCCATGTTTTATTTTAAATAAGTTTACATTTATGGGAAAGAAGAATACTATCTTTATGTTACCACTTTGTTTTTATGTGGAATGTAATGCATGTTTTATGATCTAATTCTCTAAAACTCTAAACCCGAAAAGATCCTCAATATGTATTCTTGTAGTAACTCAAGATTAAGTAAGGATTATGGATGGGACCTTATACATATTTTTTACAATAAATATTCATTAGAAAGATAAATATATTTTCTACATCATGATATTTTTTTTATAATTTTTAGACCTTAAATAATTAAATTATATATGACACCATGATGATGCAGCGATTACCTCATTAATTAATGATTTTAATAAAATGGAAGGATAATGTAAAATCTAAGTAATACATTAGTCCAAAGACAATTGTATGAGTATATTTCGAACCATTATCACCTTATCCTCGAAATATATAAGTGTGGGACCTTTAAAATCCGAATCTCATTATATAATAAAGTATTATTCCATGACTTTCGAAAAGTGCCCCTCCTCTCCTCTTATAAAAGGCCCCCACCACTACCACCTTACTCACACCTTCAAGGCCTTTTGTCTCTGCCAACCTCTACCCAAATACTCTCTCAAATTCCCTCCCTTACTCCTAGAAGCATCACTTTGGGAAGAATTATTCCTAAGGAAGCCTTTGGCTCAAATCAAAAAAGAGTTACCCGATGTTAAGGTAATGTCTTCTCTTATGTTATTTTGTTTTATTTTGCATCACCAACAACTTATAATCTTTTTATTCCTTCCTTTTGTAACAACACCAGTATCTCCAATATACTAGGATGTTGTTATGAGAAGTATTTTATTTACACTTACACACAACTTCGTCAAATGGTTAAAGAACATACTGTTTCTATGGGTGTCGAATTACTGCCCCATGAAATGATGATTGTTCAATATTCTTTTAACACCTCTAATGGTGTCCATTATGATGAAAATATTTTTATATATGATATATATTATGGTTTTGTTTTCCTTATGATTCTTTATTTTTCATTTATGGCATACCTTTACGATTTCCATTATGGGTAAACGCGATAATTTCATTTTAGGAAGTGCGGACTACCGCCCCCTCAAAGTGATTTGAATCTTTAATGCCATATGTGGGATGTATAAAGGATAGAGTAAATGGTATTATACATTATATTATACTGGAATTATATTATACCTTTATATAATTATAACCTCATTCCATTGAATACGAAATAGAAATGCAAATAGCGTTCATGCGTACGTACGGCTTACCGTCTCCACGAACGGCGGATTTCATTTCTTTCTTCTAAATGTTATGTAATATTATAAATTCATGTATATACTGGATATATATGATATATATGATATCTAAATCATGGATATAATTCTGGATATAATGGATCATTCACCACAAGAACAACTTGTAATTATAAGAAGTCTATTTTTGACTCAAGTACGAAAGATCGACAAAATGACCGTTATTAACTTAAATAATTACATAATGTTCATAACATGGTAATAAATGATATAAAAGGAATAATGAACTTGAAAAAGGATATTCAGAAATTATAAATTAACTCTAGTTTATTATTCAAGAGATTAAAGAACGATCGAGTCAAGTCGGACATGAGGTAAGAGAATTTCTTAACCCAATTTCCATTCTTTGGGTTAATCTCCTACTTTCAAATTATGTCATGATATTATTATGTCCTATCTTGTATTTTTACTTTCATTATGTGTACTTATAGTAAATACACATAATAGATCTATATTATTTAAAAATCATCTTTGTAAGGACTTTGTCTCAATCTCCTTTCATTGTGGCATATTTTGTTTTATACACAACTTTCATTTATCTGGTGTATAAACCCCTTTAACTTTTACTTTTATTCAAACAGAAGCTTTTTATATGAAGCGTTTTTACAAAACGATAAAAGGATTGTTTTTTCTTACGTATGCGGCGACAACGACTTCTCCGACGCCGTGACTATTATTTGAGTTTCGACTTCCTCTATAAGCCATAACTTTTTTTAAATGAAAAATGAATACCAAGATTTAATTTTCTTTTATTTAGGTATTGAAAATGGTTTTGAAAGTGTTTTTATTATATCAATGTGTTGTATCGATATCTTGTGATTGAAATGTGGAAATGTTATGTTTCCATTATGCATGTTTTATGTGATACGATTGTGTTATAGTTTATGATATGTTTAAACCTGTTCATATGAGGAATGTATTGGACTTAATAAGTGCAGGTGGGGCCCACTATAGCTCCTCGATGCATCAGAAGGTCTCATGAGACAAACTAGTGTCTTGGCATGAGGCGTTGACAAAATCTTATTTGTAGTCTTGGCACGAGGCCTTGGCTAGGTGGTTTTTATATTCTAGCATTATGCATTCCATCGTTATGAAAGTGGTTATTGATATTGCATGTGATTATTCAACCAGTAGAATATCCATGTGAATAGGTAAATGGTATCATCTCATTTTACGTTTTCCATATTATGTTGATGTTCAACTTTTAAAGGATTTTTTTAGTTATAAGTTTCCTTAAATGTTAATTTTTATTTATGAAAGCTTCCGCTATATTGTTATCCTTACTGAGCATCTGAGCTCACCCCTACCAATGTTTTAATTTTTCCAGGATGTGAAAAAGTATATTATGAATGACCTGCAGGGATAGTATGAGGGGATATGAAGACAAGATGTTGTTGTAGTTTTGTTTTACATTAGGATGTAATGTAAGACTTATGAATGTATCTAGTGTTTCCAAGGCTACTAAACTAATCGGTCTTTCGAGACTTGATCTTTTGTGATCATGCCAATGTTATGCAATAATGCACCGACTCTGGGTAACTAGGGTCGTGGCATTACACAACTGCATAATAAATACTCTAGAATTGTAACTAATATGAATAATATCAATAGTATTTACATTAAAAATGTCATGAAATACTTCCTCACTCTTCATAAACTCATCCAATGTATATGTAAACATGATCAATAAAAATATGATACCTGCTTCATTTTGAGTCAGTTGGTCTACTATAAATTTAAAATTATCTAATAGAATTGATAGAGGAGCACTATTGAATAGATGATTTTGAAGACAATCATTCATATCAGCCATGAAAGAGGTGATTACTTGAAATATTTCAATGAAATCTGGACTGGTAGTAGGAGCATAGATAGACGTAATGGCTTGACCAACACCACTCTTGATTGATTCAAACTGACTCCCTAAATACTACATAATATTAGTATTGTTTTACTTAGAAACTACTAGAAATTTTTTCTTTCCAAATGCATCTAGCAACACTCTCCTGAAAGAATCAAATTCCTTATGGGAAACAGAATTTTCTATAAGATCTAATAACATTTTCCTATCATCTTCCAGATCTTGATGAGGATTGACATTTTCATCATATGACTAGTTAAACATTATTATAATCTCCTCAACCTGATTAGTTAGGGAATCTGAGGTCCCTTTATCTAGATGTTATGACTGATAAAATGCTAAAATTTCTACATTAATAAAGAAGAATTTTCCAAATACTTCTGCAATGGGGTTTCAATTTATTTTTTACTTTAACATGAGATACTATCACGAACATTTTTTGTCTTCAAGTTTAGATTGATGTATTTTTAATGATCAAAATTATATAAAACTAGACTCTTAAATATTTTAGTAGCCACATTTTCTGATATAAGCATATGTTTCCCTTATTGGATAGTTGGGTCTTACTCTGGTACAACTATTAAATCAACACATTACATATCTCTTATCATGAATTCAACCTATTGGTCTTTATCAAGAAAAAATTCTTCTAAATGAACCTTCTTAGTAGCCTCACTAAAACCCAATACTAGTTCTTTACCAGGTGGATATACTATTTTCCTCAATTTTGCAACCAATTATTATACCAAAACTTATTATTCTTCTTCTTCATCAACAAATCTCAATCGTTTTTGGGTTTTTTGGAAGTTCCTCCAACATAGGATTCACCAATTCCTTCATTTCAAACAATACTTTTCTCCCATGAGCAATTGAACCTAATTTTTATTGGTCATCTGCACTAAATAACATGATTTTTCCATTTACTGTACTATTGTAAAAACCTAGCTTCCATAATGTTCCAACATTGAGTACATTATTATGATGAAGTTTGATTTGAACTTCTATTAGATAAATCATTCTTTTATTTATATAAATTTAAGATATCATCCTTCTATAAGGATAAAAACTCATCCAAAAATCGTATTGATAACAGTATTGAAAATTTTAAAACATATACCATTAAAATTTCATCTTTATTTCACTAAAATATAGAAACATGATATATATGTCTGGATATAGAATATTATCCATCTCATCAATCTTTGGAGAAATTCCTATTTGAATAAACTTAACAATGATTTTCAGGTCTGCCTTGAGATCCTTGGAAAACATTTTCCAAATATATTTTAAAACAAACAGAAAATAGATAATGTCATTAGACTTATGATCTTTATCACTGATATATCGTAGATCTAAATGAAAACCTCCATAATGAGGATAGTTTAAAATTTGAGAACATTCAGTTGAGGAAACCGAAAAGTACTTATCTACTATTCTCGCAAAAACTGTATCTTCGAAATCAGCAAAACAAAACTTAACACTATTATAGAAAAATTTCGGTTCAACCTCATAATGAAACATTAATTTTTCTTCATTAAACATGGATTCAAGACCTTGATAAGACAGATCTTACTTCAAAAGTAGATTTTTCTGATAGAGCCATTCAAAATCAACTAATTTTCCTTGCTGAATCATTATTCTAGAAACTCAATATTGCATCAAATCGATGGATTCACCTTCTTCGGTTCTCTTGGTTTTCATCATTTCTATGAAAAGATTTATATGAGGATTTCAGGTTCTAGGGTTTTGAATAAAATATTAGGTAAACAATGGTAGATGAAGTTTAAAAAGGTTTCTGTATTTGAAAAGGTTTTGAGAAATGAAAATGTTAGGTATTTGAAATGTTTCTCATAGTTCTTTGTTTCACATGTCATTACATATGATAATTATAATTTTTTTTAAAATATCTTGTGTGAATAAATTTATGATAAAATAAATTAACTAAAGAATATTGCAGATTTTTTGTTTAAAACAAATCATAATTAAATTAATCAGTAAATAAATTTAACACAAATAAACATGAATAAATATAAAAAAATTGATTAAAATAACATCTTAAAAATATAGAGAGATTAAATTTTATTTAAAAATTAAATAAACCAAAACCTCTTTAATAAAATTAAAACTTAGTATAGGAAGCTGTTTTGTAAAAATATCAGCTAGTTGATATTTAGTATTAAAAAATTATAATGAAATATATTTTTTCACTATGAATTTATGATCTTTATCTTTATATTAATTTTTATATTCATGCATCATCAGTGTCCCAATTAATTCTCTCAATTTTAGATCTTTAACGAGAGATGATTGTTGAATTATAACTGATATACCATTCTATTTGGTAGGTATTACTCTTAGTACATTCAAAGATTGATCTTCTTGTTTGATAGGATCACCCAAGGATATAATATTATTGATAATCAGTAAAATCCTACCATTCATTTTATTGACACTCTCTTCTTCAAACAATCTAATAGTATCAATTTTCATCTTCGTTGTTTCATGGCTCATTTAGCTGAAATTATAGGTTTCTTAATAGACAACTGTAATGGTTTTCATCATTTCGTAAGTAGTAGTACATTGTGTGACATGATTGAATTCATCTTTTCCAGGACCATATATAATAGCATTCATAGCCTTAAAATTCATTTCATATCCATCCTATATAGCTACAGTCCATGTTATAGCATTTTCAAGAATTATATAAGGATTAATGATCATTGAATATTCTTTAAATCCAATATTCATCAAATATATAATCATCCGTAATTTCTAGCATCCATAATTTTCACCATTGAAATAAAGAGCATGAACCATTGACATTATATATCTCGGGTCAGTCATTTATATATTTTTATAAACCTTATAATTTTAACTTGTTATATCTTTTTCCAAAACCACTATTTTGGTTACAATTGTTAGGTCAGATTATACAAATATACACAAGCGGATCGTTAATTGTGTCTTTTCAAAATATTTCGCAATTCCTCCTTTCGATGCAACTATAGATTATGCAGATAAGTAGTTTTTATCTTACTTATGAAATTATGAACAACAGATAAAATAGAAATATAGATTATGCCTATTAATAGTGGTTCGGGACATAATGATCCCATTTTCCACTGCACCAATTACTCTACATGTGAGTTTGGTGAATTTCTTTAGTCAGGTCCTCATATCATAAGACTAGTCCACAACTGAGTGCAGGCAGTTGACATATTTACAAATAAGGCTAAAACCAGAGCCTTCTAGTTCATTAACAGTAAACTGAAGTTCCAAATCTTAGATCATGAAGCTGATACTCCACCATAACTAAGTACGATCAGTGGCAACTCTCAATAAAAAGATATTGATTGTAAAGGATTCGGTTGAACATCACAGTTGAAACAAAAACTAACAGTAGATGGATCTTCGTCTTCTTCTTTGGAATAGTGTTTCATTATGAAAGAGTAGTATTAATTTAATCTAGATGCCATAAATCTTCAAATAAGACCATCAATGAATAGAAGTAGTATACATACAACAAATACTTGATTCAAAACACATCTATATCCACTATAGCCTCTTCTATAGAAAATATATCCTGATTGATTGTTGCAGTAGATCTATAAAATATCATCACAAGAATGCAGTTTCAATCGAATAAGTGTTATTTCAATATTTGGATCAATATATCACATCCTTTTTTTGAATCATACACATAACAATATTCTAAAAATAGAGGGATATAATAAAAAAACAGAGAGCCTTCTCTTCAATTCAAGATCCAAGAAAATCACTTCAAAAAATCAATTGTATGTTTCCTTCACAAAACAAAAATATATATGAATCATATGGTTTCACTATATAGTTCTCATTGAATGAATGTAGTTTTGACAACACAAGGTTGATCACAAAAATAATATTGTAGGTCCATAAGTATGTTTCTTAAACATAAGGACCCATTCTCACATAGGTTTCTTTAACCATACTTCTTCTCATTTTTCAAACGCAATGTTTCATCCAAATTTAATTATCATTATCCATAAATTTCTATCAATGTAGGGTTGATTAACCATATGTGATGATCTTTCAGCATTAGGTTTAACACAAATGTAGGGTTTTTTCCTTAAGTTACTTTATTCAATGAATGGTACAAAAACTGTTTCCAAATCATGCTCAAGTGAATTTCAAACACATTGATGAATATTTCACATGAATAATAACCATGAAAATAATTCCAAAATAAAGATTATAAGGATAATTAATATCCTGAAACACTCATAATTTAATATCATTAC
The DNA here is from genome assembly GCA_963277665.1 of Viscum album. Lineage (NCBI taxonomy): Eukaryota > Viridiplantae > Streptophyta > Magnoliopsida > Santalales > Viscaceae > Viscum > Viscum album. Next base: position 212,595,135 of record OY728125.1, read on the forward strand.
TAAAAAATGGTATTTCTATGCAACAAACTCAATATGATTTATAGATTATTGTTGAGGCCATATATTCCTAACAAATCAGACACATTGTGTGAATGGTATGACTCCATGTGTGTTTTTTATATAAAATTGACATTAATTTCAATAAAAAGGACATGTGACATACTTGAGATCAAGTTTAAACAGTTATATTTTTTTTATACTTTAGTAAAATGATACATATGTAATTTATGACATGTAGGAATCAACAACACCTCAATCTCATAAATTGTGTGCCCAGTATGACTCAATGTGTTCGTTATCAGACAAAAATTGGCATTTCTTTACAATTTGTTCCACAGACTAAAAAATCGGAAAATTTACTCCAATTATCATGATAATATAGTACAATTATACATTATAAATTTGTGATATGTTGGAATCAGTCTCTTGTCAAACTGACACATGATGTCACCAGTATAACCCAAAGTGTGTGTTTTCAATTAAAAATGAAATTTTAGTAAAAAACTCATTTCAAATACTCAAAACCAATAAAATTAATTCAAATTATTTTATACATTATGATAAATGATTCATATGTCATTTGTGACATTTAAGAATCAACAACAGCTCAATCTGACACACAGTGTGAGCGATATGACTTTAAGGGTGTCTTCTTATTTAAAATTGACATTACTTATAGTAAATAGGACAACAGACGTACTAAAAACCATTAAAACACATATAGATTATTTTTATACTATATAAAAATGATCCACATGCCATTTTTGATATTTAAGAATCTGTTGAACTGCAGTATGATACTCCATTTTTCCGTTATAACCCCATGTGCCGGCTATCTATTTAAAATTTATATATAAGTTCAAAACATATGTTACTACTTGAAAACCAATAAAAAACACTCCAACTAACATGATAATTTAGAAAAAGTGGACCATAAGTAATTAGAGATGTGTAAGAATCAGTCTCATATCAAACCAAAAGTCTATGTGACTAGTATAACCCAAATTGTATGTTTTTAGTTTAAAATGACATTTTACTAAAAAAACAGGTGTCATACTCAAAACCATGAAATCAAATTAAGATTATTTTGATATTTTATGAAAATTATTCATATGTTATTTTTTATTTTTAGGAATTCACTACACTAAAATTTGACACATGATGTGACTACTCTGATTCCATGTGATTTTTTAAATTTGATATTTTTGTAAAAAAAAATGTGATACACTCAAAACTAAGAAAACACATTTGTATTAATATGATATTTTTGGAAAATGATAACTGGGTCCCCTCTTTAATGGCGTTGAAGACTACAATGCTTTCTTAGCACTATTAAACCAATTTTTTTACATTGTTAGAGGACTTATTTATTGTAGTTATCTTAGTAAGAGGATAATTTTTTAAAATATTTATTTTTATATAAATATATTCCACTATCAAGCCTGTACATGAGTGGTAAAGGCTCTTTCATGGAATCTAAAAGGTTTTGGGGTAATGCCTTTTTGGGTTTAGGTACTATTACTGTAATTTGTTGGCAGGATGATGTAGGCATGATGCGGAATAAGGAATTAGGGAAATTTTATGGCCTTCATGTCCACTAGGCCTACTATACATGTAATAAATAAATAAGGTTTGATGGGTCGGTTATCACATTATGAAGGGGTTATAGCTTGCCTCTCTTACTTTCTTCTTTGGGGGCTGTGTGTGTTTGAATGTAATTTTACCCCCAAACACCTAAAATATGTATATATATATAGTCAAATATATTTTATTACATTTTTTTATAGAATATAATCTGTAATCAAATTTTCAAAAATATTTATATTGAATAATTCGATTTTTCCTTATAATGATGAATTGTAAAATTATTATAATTGAAATATAATATATAATATTAAATATACATAAAACTATATTCAAATGTAATTATTAAAAATTTAAATTTTCATTATACATATAAATTTTTATTAGAAATGATACATTCCTAAATATATATAATTTTATTTTTTCTTAATCATCCATCATTCAACAACATTTAAATTATCCAAATGTCATATTTAAATTTTCAAATTCATTAAACCTAATCTAAATCTTACAAAGATCATATAAATGAAATCCTATATTCATAGAATAGTTCAATTGAAATATATATTTATGTAGATAGGGGCAAATTATCTATATTACAAATAAAAACATGAAACACAAAAATACAAGCATTAAGTTAAGATGAGACTCGATCTCAGGACCTTGTCGATACCCAGAGAAATGTCCACCACTGGGGTGCATCTTGAGGACTTCCAGTTGAAATAAATAAATCATAAAAATAAAATAAATAAAATGATTAGAAAACAAAAATATTGAATGAATAAAAAATAAGACATTATAAGTAGTGTTGTTTTTTAAATAGTTAAAAAATTAGGTTATGAATGAAATAAAATATATACTAAAAGATTAATGGGGAAAATAAAAAAATAATGGGTAATAAGAATAGATATAAAAATCAAAAGAATAAAAAGGTGACGTCAGGGATGAGGAAGGCAATGTATGGAGGTATAAATATGGATTTAGTGTGGCTAATGAGATAATTTGGAATAAGAATTAGAATCCATGGGAGGTGATGGTGCATTATTTATAGAGGGGTCGAGGAGGGCGAGGAAGTAGTGTGTGGCAGTCACATCTGGTTCTTCTCACACTCTCAACCTTTCCCTTTTCTACCTCCTTCTTACATACACAGATGGTTCCACAAAATTATCAAATGTTTCTACTGCCATCCCACCAACCACCTCCCCACCCCCACCATAAGTGACGTGTTGGTTTGGGGGTGTTAGGGTTCCTTATATTTCACATCTTCCACCATCTCCCCCATTTCCAAACCCAATCGTCAGTCGTCAGTCATCAGTCATCAATTGTGTAGTAATCTGTGTGCAACCGTCTCCATGATTCCCTTCACATTTATTGTGATGGGATTCTTTAACTTTTTATAAACATGGGGGTTTAAAAGTATTCCTATCCCTTTTCTTGTTATATTTTATTTTATGACTTATGTCAATGAAAAAATTTGTGTTGTGAGTTGTTCTAATATGATTTTCCTACATCATACAACTCAAAACAAGACTCATCGGCATTGCTTCTAATGTGTGTATTCATATCATAAATAATCATTTTTCAACACAATTTTCTTTTAAATATTATAATTTAATTATTAACTTCAAAATATTATTACGGATATTCCAAATATGCACATATAGTTAAAAATAGAAATTAAAAAAAGGGTTGCGCGGAAGGATAAGGAATTGGTAGAGCAGAATAAATCTATGAATTTTATAGAAAGGAGTGTTTCATGCTAAACCAATTACAAAATGTGACCCTCACATATGTGGATAAAATATAAAAACACTTTATATTAATTAAATAATTCACTACATAAAATATTTTTCACTTTGAAGAATACATTTTATACTTCATTTTATCCCAATCTAAGTGTTTGGAATGTGTGAATGAAATAAAAATCATAAAAATAAAAAATGGACCTAATGAATGAGTAAATATAAATATGTTTGAAAACCTAATGACCAAAATTTGAAGACAAAAGGGAAAAAACTATTACAGATGATAAAAATAATTAGAAATCCACATGGGCAAAGAAGAAAATAAACATCTTCTTTCATACATTAACAGGAGAGAAACATGTAAATAAGAACATATTGAACTTAGAAAAAGAAGGCTCAGTTTGGATAATTATAAAAATAAAAAGTTCCTTGTTTGAATATAACAAAATGGTGTTGACACAAATCCTACTATTGTTGGTATAAGATGTCCTTTCTATGAAAAAATTATGAATAAAGGGGAATCCATGGTAAGCAAATCAAAACAAATTATCAATGAAATAAATAATTATCAATAAATCCATCCAAGTTGTAAGTACTAAATAGTTATGAATGCTAAAAAGAGTTTAGAAAAGTTTAATTAAAAGTTCATAGAGCATTGAAATGAATTACGAGACATCCAGGAGTGATTCCATAATTTATTAAAGGGAACTAGTTTCAATATATAAATAATTGTGGGTCCTGTGAAGATTCTGATAAGAATTATAATGTTAGGAATGAATACCTTTATGACATTAAAAATCCATTGAAATTGGTTTAATATTTTGAGTAAGATAAAAATTTAGTAATGATAATGGGAATCATTTCCCTCCGAAATCTGAGGTTAATGTTGATGAGAAGTTTTGAATAACTAGATACATTAAAATTCAGATGATTATAGCAGAAAAAGGTATTCTACACAAAGTAATATTTCCATACTATGATTAAAAGAAAAGAATGACCCAATTTCATATGAATCTATCAACTTGAATGCAATTTCTGTGGAAAAAATAAGACCCTCATTATTACACTTTTTAATATTATTTTATATTAACATGCATGGAATTTATGGAGATGAATTTATACCTTGAGGGTGAGAATTGGTGAGTTAATGTGGTTAAATCCTCATTAGATAGCTATATCGGGCTCACCCATCATATAAGTTGTTTTTATCTCACTCGTCATATAAGTTGTATCACACTCACCCATAAAATAAGATTTATCAATCACACCCATCATTCTAAATAATTTCCCTGTATCTAAAATGAATATAAAACCTAGAATCTTATATTTTCATCATCAATCATTAAAAAAAATATTTCACCCCATTATATCTTGATTTTCCCATTGAAAAGAAAGGGTTTTCTTGAAAATATCTACAAAATAATCCTTTTAAGCCTCCTAGAGAAATAAGATGAATTCTATCAAAAGTATATATTCCCAATGAATTAGAAGAATCATTAAAGGATTTTTACATGGATGATAATATCTTTAAATGAAAATTTAAAACATATCTTTTAAAAAATAGAAAATTCTCAATACTTTTCTATACCTATAAAAAATAAATATTCAAATAATATAGAGAAATTGTTTATTATAAATAACATTAAAAAGAATATGAAGTTAGCTTCAAAACATGGAATAAATATGAATGCGGAGAAATCTATTAATGTTGTAAATGTAAATGATAAACATCCTTTTCATACTTTTGTAATGACATCAAAATATGGCCCATATGGTAAAATTTAATAAATTTTCTTTTAAGAAATTTTAAAATAAGGTCGATGATCATGAAAAATAAATTTATGAAACCATCTATGGTTAGAAATGAAATGATTTAATTCAGAAAAATAACATAGAGGAAGAGTAAAAAATGGATCACGGAAGAAAAAATGGATTTTAATTCATCTAAGAACGCACTACACATTCCCTTATACTCCCTAGCGATCCAAATGTTACTGTGGCGGTGGCTCCTCTAGAGCCATTAGAATGGAATCCTACCCCAGCCACTACGGTGGTTCTTCCATGGGTTAGACCCTCTCTGAAAGATGTTCTTCTCAGATCCCCAGCTTAGTAGGTGCTCCCCCACATCCCTGTGGCTCTTATAGATTCTCCCAGTGTGGAGTGGAGTAATGGTATCCCAGTCATCTCCATCTCAAAATCTTTATATGATGATGCTTCATAGATTCTTTTTTGGTCCCTTGTTTCCAATTTTAGGTACAAAAAAGTCATCTCTGGGATTTTTTACAAACTTCTTTTAGGGTTGGAAGATGGATCACCTGAGGATAGTCTCTGAGCTCAAAAAAAGGCCTTTATTATAGTGCTATAGATGTGGGAGGATTTTGTGCATCCACGTCATGGTACCCATGATCTATTATTCGTTTGAACATTATACTTTCTTAGGTGTCATTGGTGTTGTTAATACAAGCTGAGAAATTTGAGAGGAAGAAAAATCGAAGAGGAATAGAATCGGCACACAACACAAAAGGAGCATTCAATATTTTTCACACAATTGAAATTTCATACTAAAATAACATCAATTTATAGTCCCACAACATTAAATTCATAGCATTTATGTTGGTACAACGAAATACCAAAAAAAATTAATTCAGAGAATCTCCGACGGTACAAAGAAAGACCAAAACATTAAATTCAGATCATTTATCACTATACCAAAGATACCAAAAACTAAATAAAGAATATTAAATTCATTCAAAGAAACAAAATGGACCCATGGAAAAAATGTGCATGTAATAAATGATGCCAGAGGAAAACATGCAGGCGGCTTTGACATGTGGTTGTGGTTTGGAATTCCAACAATCCCATTCAAACCAAATCCAGCTTCATTCCAAGCATCGTTGTGAGTCTTTTGAATACATTTGTCTATAATGGCTTTGTGAAAATATCATCCACATGTTTTGTTGTATGACAATATTCAAATTTTATCGTTTACTTCTTCACATTATCTCTCAAAAAATGGAATCGGGTATCAATATGTTTGCTTCTTCCATGTTGCACCAGATTTTTGGAAAGTTCAATTGACGACTTGTTATCCACATATATCACTGGGGATCCATCCTACAGATTCTTCATGTCCTTCAGCAGATTAATCAACAAGATTCCTTCACAAGCAGTGGATGATGCTGCCACTTACTCTGCTTCACATGTAGACAAGGTAACCACACTTTTCTTCCTTTAATTCCACGTGAAAGTTGTCGATCCAAGGAAAAATACATACCCAGTGGTTCTTTTCCTTTCATCTTGGTCGCCTCCCCAGTCACTTTCTAAGTATCCATGAAGATTTTTTTCTTCATTGTATGGATAAAAAAGACAAAAATCAATCATTCCTTTAACGTACCAGAGGATGCGTTTTCTGCCCGCCAATGTGAGTCTTTTGGGGCTTCCATGAACCTGCTTAGAATCCAAACACTATAGACAATATCTGGCCTTGTGATTGCGAGATACCTCAGGCTTCCAATTAGAGTCTTGAACATAGTTGATTGAACACTTCTTCCTTCTCCATATTTTTTCAATTTTAATCTCATTGCTGCAGGTGTGTTTACAGTATTCAATTGGCCATCTTGAATTTTTCAAGTAACTCCTCAGAAAAAATCTTCTGAGAAATATAGATGCCTCTATGTTGTTGCTTTACATATATTCCCATAAATAAGGATATGAGACCTCCGTCGGTCATTTCGAACTCCTTGAACATAGCCTTCTTGAAATCATCGAACATCTGTTGACTATTCCCCATAAATAGAAAATCATCAACATACAAGCATTCAATGATTATATCTCCACGATTATTCTTATTTATGTAAACTGAATGCTCATATGGACATTTGGTGAATCCTTTTTCTCGAAGATAGCTGTCAATGTGTGTATTCCAAGCACAAGGAGTCTGCTTCAACCCATAAAGAGATTTCTTCAGTCAATACCCTTTGTCTTCCTCCCCTTGCATAACAAAGCCTTCAGGTCTTTCTACATTGACCTCTTCCTCTAGAATTCCATTATGGAATGTAGACTTCACATTTAATTGGTAGATCATCCAACTGTGATGAACAACAAGGGAGATAATGATTCTTATAGTGTCAAGGTGAGCAACCAGAGTGAAGACTTCTTCATAGTCCACCCCATACTTCTGTTTTTACCCCTTTTCTATGAGCCTTGCCTTGTAGTGATCGATCTTACCATCAAAATTTCTCTTTATCTTATACAACCATTTGATACCAATAGTTTTTTGGATATTAGGAAGTGTGGTCAGCTCCCATGTGTCATTTTTCACTATGGAAAAAATTTATTCTCTCATATCCATTCTCTAAATTTCTTCCCTTGTGGATTCCTGAAACGTCAGAGGCTCATGATCTGCATATAAGAAAAAAATATTTACCTATTCAGTTTTTTCATAAATGTCACTTAATCTTTTCGAGAGACATAGGTGAGGATGAGCTCGTCAAATTTTAACTTGTTGGAGTCCTTTCAGGAGTGATGGAATGTCCTCCTGGACTTCTATGTACTGACGATGCGCCCGGGGAAGGTGTTGATGGTGTTTTCTCTTGATGATCATTCCTTTCTTATGGATCTTCTGAGACCATATCTCTACTCACCGCTAATTTATTGGATATTGTATTGTAGAGATTGTAGGCTTTAGACTATTCACTATAGCCGATGAAGATGCACTTTTCACCACGATCATCAAGCTTCCTTCATATCGCTTTTGGTTCTTGAGCATAGGGAACACACATGAAGATTCTTAGGAGTTATATGATCGATTTGTAGCCACTCCATACCTCTTGTGATGTCATGTTTCTGATACTCTTGGTTGGGCACCGATTGAGCAGATAGTCAGTCCATGCCACTACATCTACCCAGAAGTTCTTTGGAAATTCTTTCTCCTTCTGTATGGTCCTCATCTTATCGAGGATGGTGCGGTTCCTCCTTTTAGAAATGCCATTTTTTTGTGGTGTGTAGGAAGCCGTATATTGTTTCTTGATGACTTTTTCCCTACCAAAATCTTGAAAATCATTCGAAGTATGTTCTCCACCATTTTCAGATCTGAGAACTTTGATTCTATATCCAAATTCAGCTTCAACATGAGCTTTAATCTGTTTAAAGATAGAAAATGTAGATGATTTTTCATCAATGCAATACACCATGAGATTCTTGCAAAAATAGTCAATGAAGGTAATAAAATACCTATTACTACCAAGTGAGGGTGCTTCAAGTGGTCTGCGGATATCAGTGTGAATCAACTGATGTGGTTTCGTGGCTCTTCTAGACACTCCACTTGGAAATCAGTTCCTTTGTTTCTTTCTGAGTGTACACACCTCACACACATGATTTTGAGATTCAATCATTGGAAATCCACGCACCCTTTTTGATGAGGATAGAAGTTTAATCCCGCAAAAATGCGGATTTCCAAATCGCAGATACCATCTCCATGAGAAATTATTCATGAGTCCCAAGAGACACTCCTCATCCTTTGTGTTGATTGGCAGTGGAAACAAGCAATTTTTCTCCATTTGGACTTGAGCAACAAGCCTCCTATGAGCATCTCTTATAGATATAAAGAATTTCCCAAGTGTATGACATACCCATTCTTAAGAAGTTGGCCAAGACAAATGATATTATTTTTCATACGTGGTACTTAATATACATTTGAAATGTAATTATACTCTCCATTCTTTAGATAGATTTTGATTTTACCTTTGCCTCTCATGGGTACCTTGGATGAGTCGCCAAAACTCACGTCGCCACGAACATCTTCGGTGAGTTCCTCGAACAGTTTCTTGTTACCCGTCATGTGGTTGATTGAACCCGTGTCCAGATACCATACATTGGGGTGTTCACATGCATTTTCCTATGCCAATATGAGTGTGGTACCTTCTTCTTCATAATGAGATGCATCAGCATAGTTGGATCATTCATCATGATCCAATTTTCTCCAACAATCAGCGACATAATGGCCAAATTTCTTACAGTTGTGGCACTGAATGTTCTTGGTGTTTCCATGACCACGTGTGAATCGACCTCCACCATTCCATCTTCCATGAAAGATGGTAGGATTTTGTTGCTTTTGTTTATGGCTTGGATAATATCCACACCCTCTTCCTCTTGAATAATGACCGCCTCATTGCCTGTGACCATTCTTTTGTTCTTGTAGAGTCAACTTGGACTCTAAGACATGCTCTATTGTTGAAGTAATATTCTTTTGCATCTGTTGCTCATGCACTTGCAACAACCCCATCAGTTCTTCAATGGACAGTTTCTCCAAATATTTTGATTCTTTGATTTCCACAACAACATGATCAAACATGGTTGTGAGAGATTGAAGTGATTTTTCGATAAGTCGAATGTCCTCCACTTTTCACCATTCCGTTTCGAATTGTTAAAAATAAGATTTAGTCTTGAGAAATAATCAGAGATGGTCTCACCTTCATTCATGTGCGCCGCTTCAAATTCCGCTCTTAATGTTTTTAGACGTACCCGCTTTACTCGATCAACACCTTTAAGGATGGTTTCAATGGTATCCCAAGAATGCATGCTTGATGTTGCTTCAGCAATCTTTTGAAACGTTGATTCGTCCAACCCTTGATAGGGGAGGAACAATGCCTTGTTGTCTTTCTTTCATGGATTTTTGAGGCCCGTCTTTTCTTCATTCGTGAACTTGACTTCTTCTTCTATAGAGGGTACAATTTACCCATCAGTGATGATCTCCCATAATTCTTGTGACCGGAATAATGCCTTCATTTGAATGCACCACCTTTCGTAGTTGTCCTTGGACAACATCAGAACTTGCTGCTAGATTGTGGCCATCTTTTAAAAAACAATTGGAGTATCTTGGTAACCGGCTCTGATACCATTTTGTTGGCTATACAAGGTGAGAAATTTCAGAGGAATAAAAATTTATGAAGAATATAATCGGCACACAACACAAACGGAGCTTTCAAGATTTTTCACACAATTGAAATTTCAGACAACAATTACATCAATTTATAAACACACAACATTAAATGCATAGCATTTATGTTGGTACAAAGAAATACCTAAGCATTAAATATTGAGAATCTTTAACGGTACGAAGAAAGACCAAAATATTAAATGCAAATAATTTATGACAGTACAAAAGATACAAATAATTAAATACAGAATATTAAATTAATTCAAAGAAATTAAATGGACCCATGGAAAAAATGTGCAGGTAATAAATGACAGCAGAGGAAAAAAATGCGGGTATCTTGGAATCGTGGTTCTGTTTGAAATTCCTTCAATTTGATGCTCAAAGGGGTCAGGATCCCCCCGTGGCTATGGTTTGTGTGGTCCTTCTTAGGCTTCCCCTTCCTTTTACGAACCTTGGCTTCTTGGAGGAGATTGGGTGATCTCATGAGGAGTTCCTGCACGTAGATGATCAGAAACTACTTCTCGTATACACTAGGTCTCCTCATATTTATGTGTCAATGAAACTCTCGGTGTTGGTGCCTCCTCAAATTCATCTTCAGGTTGGGGACTCCATTGAGTGGTCATAGTGACTACTTTATATGTTGGCTCCTAGATTCTGTGGTAGTTGCCATCTTCAAGGCCACTAGCTGTCTAATTGCAGGAAACATCCTTCCCACTAGGGTCCAAGGATTAGTGAGCAGCATTTTGATTGGGTTGAATCCTCCTCGGTAGTATGTCATGAGCCGGGGCCATTATTTACACTATTCCTTTCCCTTTTTTACAGGCATTGGCCCCTTCTCCACTCTCCCACCACCTCCTCCTCCATCATCCCCTCTTCATCCCTCTTCGACCTCCTCCTCCCCACCATTATCCTTTCCATCTTCCCCCACCACCTTCACCATCCCCTTGTCTAGCCCTTTTACCCTTTCCACCTTATTTTTCTCCATCTTCTCTTCCACCCTCTTGCGGAGCCCTCGTCCCCTTCTCGACCTCACCCCTCCCTACTCCCTTCGCAGTTAGCTTCCTCCCCTCATATCCTAATAGTAAGGCGTGTATTGGGGCTTCTCCCAAGGCCTTGTTCTCTAGCAGTCTAGTCCTCCTCCCCTCAGATATTTCTCTCTAAATCATTTTATCCACTTCTTCATTAGGAGGAATACACTTCCCTAAAACTATTGGCTGGAAGGAAGGGTCGCTACTCTCGACATGGTTCTCCAAGGGTGGTCATCACCTCTCCAACATGATCTTCTGGTTTGAACAGGATCTGCACAAGAACAGAATCTCATATCTCTTCTGCTTCCATGATTGATTTTTTCATGATTCTTACCTCAACTGGTTCCAGTACTGGGCATCATCATCTTCCACGATCTCACTGATTATCTAGAATGCATGGGGCCACTGGTCCATGGTGAAGACAGATGTTCCTAAATCTAAGGCGTCTCAAAACTTGGTTTTTTTTGCTGTGATTTAAGAAACTAGAAATTCCTCATCAAATATCGATATTTTTTTTAATAAGTATGGTAATGTGGTCCTTTATGAATAGAAATCATGTTAACCTCCATATATGTATTATTTGAAAACCCCATGCTAAGATTGATTGACTCGCGACATCCGATCAAAACCTACCAGTTGAGATTTCAGACAGAATGAACTAATTCTTCTTATCCTTTTTTATGCTAAATATGAATCATTATTTCACGAGTAATATTGGGCAGATCTAGGGGCATTAACACAGTATATGTTCTTTTGGTCGTTGGTGGATAATTTAACTCCATTGTGAATCCCTTTGAGAAAAAAGGCAAAAATTCATTGCCCAAAGCCAACAGGGTTTTCTTATATACCTTTTTTGTGCATGAGGTTCTCCAGGAACGTGGTTTTTCCGGTGACCGGTAAACTTAGTTCAACAACCAGAGGAGCAACAGGCGTACCTGGTGCAGACTTGGCCGATTCCGGGGAAATCTACATGTGATCCTGGAATTCCATAATCTTGAAGTCTGCCATTTCGTCTGGGACATATCGGAACATTCTCTCCTTCTGTGTCATCTAAGATCAATTCCTACGAATCCCAGGTGCTTCTTCTTATCCTAAATCTACCTGTAACATCCTGAGTTTTCAAACAGTGGGCACCAGTCCTTGACTTCCCCCTTTCTAAGTGCAGGCTGGGTGGGTATGAACTCCAAAGAAATATTGTATGTTATTTACAAGGAGATATAGGGAATGTAAATTCACTTCGAAGAAGAATGGAATGATGAGACCTTTGGTGCACTTTACCTCATGAAAAAATAATGTAATGAGCTCCTTCTAGAACAAGAAAGATGTCTCTTGGAGAACTCTTGAAATCTATTTCTCAGGGAGGGAGACATAAATTCTTCTTTATTCCATGCATTATTAAAGGGAATACAATGTGTTTTAAACCCTAATATACATCTTGAGGATGGATCCTTCACCAGTGATTCGGATCTTATTAGTGGTATGGTATGCTTCCATTTTAAAACTCTTTTGTGTAACCCAAGTTCTCATCTCCCAAATGGTTACCCCACTAGACGGTAAGACCTCTTTGACTCTATCCCTAGCCCTATCTCATGCCATGTGAATGGGATTCTCGGTAGTGTTCCCGAAGAGAAGGAGATATGAAAGATAGTTAAGTATCTAAACTCGAACAGTGCCCCAGGCCCTGATGACTTTCCGGGGACCTTTTACAATGTGGCCCAGACCATCATCAAGAGGGACCTTATTGAGGCTAACGAAGAATTTTTCAAGGGTGGGTCTATCCCTCTCATTGTAAGGGCTACCAATATTAAACTTATTCGGAAGGAATTTTATCATTTCTATATCTCTCAGTATCAGCCTATTAGACCGTGCAGTTATTCATACAATGTTCTAGACACCATCATCAATATCAGACTTTCTGAATTCATACATGGATGGATATTGAAGGAACAACACAACATCATTCATTAAATATAAGTTCAATGTTCTACCAGTGTTTCCTAGGATACGGTTTGTGATATCAACCAGAAGGTTATTGGATCGAATGTTTTTATCAAATATGACATGGAAAAAAACATAAGTTTTTCTAGAGTGGAGCTACATTATTCACATCATGAGGTGAACGGGCTTCTCTGAGACTGTTATTGATATCCTATTATATTTCTTCATCTCGTCATGGTTCAACATCAATTTCTCTAGAAGACCGTGTTGTTCTATCAAATCCGTAAGAGGTATTAGACATGGGAATCCTCTAACTCCGACTCTTTTCATTCTGGACTCTGATTCTTTAAGAAAATTTATATCCTCAGCAATGCGGGCTGGCATGGTTTGTCCTTTTCACTGTGTCTCTCATTTCAGTGGGATTTCTGATCTCCTCCTTGCAGACGACTCTATGTTTTTCATCAATGGAAGGAGAACATTGGTAAGAAATTTTGTTATGTTTCTAGAGGAATATTCTAAATGGAGCGGCCATGTTATCAATAAAAATAATATTGGGTTCTATCTCTCTTCTCACTACCCAATAAGGTGTATGATTAGTATTGAGTCATTTCCTGGAATCCATGGGAAATATTTTCTCATTAAATACTTGGTCACTCCAATTTCTCTAGGAAGAAACAAGATTCACTACATTGAGGACATGGCTAACAGAATCATTAACCGTATTACCAATTGGAAGATCTGATTCCTCTCATTTTGTGGGAGGATCTCCATCGACAACAATGTGTTTTACTCGATCCCCGTGATAATTTTGTATATCCTTAATGTCCCCAATTCAACAATCATCAAAATACAGAATGTTATGAACTCCTTCCTATGGGATACCCACAGAGGGGGTAGGTACCAATGGTCCTCATGGAGTATGTTGGAAAAACCAGTGGAGCTTGGGTGTATCAATGTGAGAAAATTGGTTTAGTCTATGTATCTCTTGCAGGGAAGCTGTTTTAGGAGGTGATTGAGTGTAACTCTTTATATATCTTTTTCATTAGAAAGAAACATTGATATATGGCTTAAGGAGAACTAGTAGGAAACCATCCTATTTGTGGACCTATATTTGTAGTCACATTCCATTCCTCCATGACCATTCTCAGTGGATTATTGTCCAGTGTGACATCATTATCTTGGAGTGCAATTGGGGAACTGGGTTGCTCAGTTTCCCAAGCTGCCCTACTCTAGACATTTCATTCAAGGAGGCCAACTCCCACCCATAATTCATCAACACTATCCTCAATCAAACTCAGGTGGATTTCTTCTATATAATTAGTTTTTATGGCTCCTCTAACAGCTGCATCTTCTTGACCTCCCCTATAGGTAGATTTTCGACCAAAGATTACAATAGATCCTTACTCTATTAGCCAATTATAGATACCTGGGGATCATTTCTCTCATGCAAGCATATCCCAGACATGTATAATTTTATACTATGGAGTTCTTAGTCAAAGTATATTCCCATGGAGATGGAAATCAAGGAGAGAGGTATTCATATGGCCTCACGATGCACATGATGTCCTGCTCCTTCTGAGGAGTCCATGCTTCACCTCTTCATTCATAGTGAATGGGAAATCCACTTCTGGAAAGACCTTGATGTGTTCATGGATATTTCTGTAAGAGATAATTATTATGATTTTTTTTTTAGTTCTGGTTGAGAAAGGATTAGAATAAGCATGAGGAAGCCGCCTGCTCCTTCATTCTGGTTGTGGGATTCCAGTGTATTTGAAAGTCTTGTAATTATGCAAGGAACCATACCGCTCTTACTTCTTCCCACAGATTTGTTATTAAAACCTGGTTTCATTTGACGAAGCTAGAATGTCTACTTGGAAACTAAGAGTTGGACCCCTCCCAGCATCACTATTCGGTTGGCAGGCACTCGTCTGGTTCCCTTGGCCCCATGTCGACTGGCAGTTGGGTCTGATGGACCACCCCCTATCATGGCTTTAAACTATAAACTGATGGTGCTTGTGGACATGGGATCCTGAGGGGGTGGAACGATTCACAACAGGGTTGGCTCAGTGCACCTGGATTTTAGTGAATATTATGGGAATGGAAATTCTTGGTTGGATGAGGAAAGGACAAAGCATGATGGCATAGAAATATTCATTTCTAGAAACATTAGCTTCAATATGGTGGAGACTGATTCTAAGATTATTTGGAGTTCTCCTAAGGGTGACTTCACTCCTGCTTGGCACATCATGTACCTCATCTATAAGTGTAGGGATCTCCTCCATAATGGCATTGAGATTCCCTACTTTTGGGAAATAGGTTGGAAAAATTTCTAGCCTCTAGTGCTTCCCAATACTTTCCTCTTTTGGGTTTTAATTCCCTTGCCTCCATCTCCTCGGGCTGAATGGAAGTGGCTATTGGGGATTCTCTCAGTCTCCACTTCTTAAGACCACCATGATTTTTGTACTTCACCTTTCCCCTTCTCTTTAAATAAAAAAGAATGTTATGTGTAAATTATAAACACCTCATAATGAAACCTAATATTACCCATTTTCTTTTAGAGTCTCTATATATAGGTTTTTGTCACCTTTTAGAAAACATAGAGGAAGAGTCTAGTTAGAATTCTTTAGAAACATAAATGCAATATTCATTTTAATGAAAACCACTTTTGAAATTTTAAAAAACCATTTGAAATAAATAACATAAGAAGGAATATAAAATACCATTGGTATAAAAATATTCAATATATTATATATCAATAATCGGGGTATAAACTATACAAATTAATATAGATTCATCAATAAAAACATGTATCGAAGAATGAAGTTTAAGATAGGAAACCCTTATAAATTGAGTAATTATTGAATAAAAAATCCATTGAAGGGAAAAAAATTTAAGATTATATAAATCATATAGTTTATATGAATTAATTTATTAAATTACATTTACAGGGAAATAATTACACCATATGAAATAAATCATGGTGAATAACAACAATTTTGTCTCAAAGAATATAAATTAAGACCATTAAAACCCTTAGAAAAATTATAACATTTGTATCAATATATCATGAAATAAAGATCCTCAAAATAATGTTAAATATCATGCTAAATTATTTATTATTGAAATAATATCAGAATAGGTTTCATATACACCTTATGAGAAGATGTTGGTTTATTATACAAAAAATTTCTCAACGAAAGAATATTGATATGAATAATCTTTATGAAGATTGTATTATTGAAGTTTGGATTTAGTCAATGAATTTTCTAGGTGTAATAACTGTAAAAAAACAAAAAAAATTAAAATAAAACATAATTCAATCATAGGACATTTCATGCATAAACTATGATAACATTATTAATGAAGTATAAGTATGACCTATTAAGTAAAAATATAGTAATGAAACCCCTTACCTTGAGTCTATAATTTCTAGGTATGTCCTTCATGTTCTGTAAAATAAAATTATATTAATTAATTACATGGTTAAGAAAAATTAATAGGTTTATTAATTTGTCATTAAAGAATTATTTTATTTTATTTTATTATCATATTTAATTACTTAATCAGTTAAGTCCACATATGATATCTTGTGGACCTTTAGTTTGAAATTTCAAAACAACTTCGATATATCGATCATTGCCAATGAGTTCATGCTTCCAACATTTAAACAAATAACGATGAAATTATTATAACATTAAATAATGAAATAAAATTTTACATCTATTAATGAAGGGATATCATGAAAAACAATTCACATTGCTTTGGGTAGTTTTTAAGCCACACGAATGCACATACTACATTACAATTTTCGAATGAATGTAAGGGAATGAAAATAAATGATATCATATTTTTGTTAAATAATAAATATGTCTTAAATATCATATATATTTATATACATTAAATAAATCATTATAAACATCCATTAGAGGCAATGATGGAAAACAAAACATATTTCTTCATGGAGGTGATAGTCTACATCTATGCACGAATGATGTTTTTCTTACACATTTGATGGAAAATGAGATGAAAATGGGTTTCACAATAGTATTATTTTTTCAAATAGTGGTTTTTATTTCTCTATAAGATAATGATGTTTTATGAATATATTAATGATTTAGAAGAAGTAAAATTAAAATTTTCACTTCTGGGAAACACCACTTCTTCAGAAATCCGCCTTTGGCTTACACCTTAATCCTTCTAGAATGGTATTTTGATGAGACCAGATCATCTAGTTCATTTATTAGAATGTTATGAAGTTATTTGGGGAGGTAATGGATGATATATAGTTTTAAAAATATTAATGGAAGAGATGATAGGACGTTCTATTTTATATGTGATGGGAGGCAAAACCTAACAATTACATATAGTTTTAAATTAATATAAATTAATTTTCGTGTTCATGTGGATTAAAATTTTCACATTTTGAATCTAAGATGAATATAATTAAAAATATATAAATCTAAAAAAAAATTATATGCTTTTATGTTGTTTAAACTCTTATATATTAGTTTTAACCCTTTTTTAACAATTATAATGATTACCTCTGTAAAAAGGTTTTGTACTCCTTTGGGGTCAAGACCGATAAAATTAAAAGAAAAGTGTCACATAAGTGGAAAATGGAAGATATTCTAGACCATATAAAATTAAATTTCTATTATATATAATTTTTATTATTTTATATGATTCAATTAAACATTATTTCATATAAGATACCATTAATGTTTTTTTCATGTTTATTCAAAACATTTGACTTTAAAAAATTACTAGACAATAATGTAATTCAACTATAAACTTCTAAAACATATCTAATATTAATTGGAACCAGGATGTTCTTTTTTATAAATAGAATATAGTTTGTGTTTTTTATCAATCATCAATGGATGGTCAGGTAGTTCACAAGGGATGAGTTCTTATAGTTCAAACAGAAATAATATTGAAGGTGGCATTGTAATCCTAGTGTTTGAAAACTTTTTGGGGTCCAATATTCAAAGAATGGAAAGCATTGAGAAAATTGATTTTTTTTAAGGAAATAAGAAAATATCGAAAAGGAATGAGTTTCATGAAAATGGGTTGCAAGAGTGGTGTTTCAAGGAGGATTAAAGAATTCTGATAGTGTGCTCCATGATTACAATGAGCATCACGAAAATGGAGAATTAGAGAATAATGGTTGGTGATGGTGATCTCCAAAAATTTGATAATAATAGAATCATGGAGGTGTGAAGGGTTTAATGGGGAGAATAACGACAACATAAAACCCTAATGGATCTTTACGAATTGAGGTGAACTGAAAAGTTTTTTTTGATGTATCTGGAAAATGTGATAGAGGTAGTATAGCTTGGTGAACTGCTAAGCATATAAATAAAAAGATACCCCTCTTCAATTCGCATCAGTATTTACCAGGATATTCTGGAATCTCTCTAAATTTTTGTTGCCAAGGTAACCTTGTGAAATTGACATTCTATGTGAGCCTGAGCTTCATGAAAATACTTGCAATGTGTTGACGGGTGCTAATTATTTTTGAGAAAAGAGAGTATTGTGATGATAGGTTTTACCAGATTGACATTGTGTTCTTCACAACGGAGTTTGTTCTAGGATTTAATTTAATGCCCTAACCTCCGTTTCCTAGAGTCGGTGCATTATTAAATAACATTGTCATGATCACAAGAAATATGACAACCCTGATTTTTATTAAAACTTAAAGATGGTTTATTACATAAAACATCACATGATACAACAAAGAAGATCGAGTGGTTTAGTGTCGTTGGGGCTTAGGATCATTACATAAAAACTTTAAACTTGAAATAAAACATCTTTATTGAAAACTTCCTTTACATGACCACTACATTCCTTCGTACTTAGCATTGCATGGGATAACCTGATGACATGCTTAAGAAAAGGGTGAGCTATAAAGCCCAGTAAGGGAGTAAAAAATGAATAAAATGAGAGGTGAAATGCATGTTAGGCAATAGGAACATCAATAGAGCATAAGAGTAACATGAACATAAAGGCATGATAAAGACTGATAATCATAACATGGAAATGTGGCAACAACACTTAACATTGAATTAGCATGAGCCAAGGCTCATTGCACATGGAGCATGAGTAAACCCTCATTGCACTTGAAGCATGAGTAAACCCTCGTTGCACTTGAAATAGCATGATTCAACACTCATTTCACATGACGTATCATTATACTATACTTTACCCAATGCATTTGAGCGCTATAAGGGCACTCCCTTCTTAAACATTTCATTTAATGCATAAGTGTGCCACATGGATCAAAAAACATGGATTCATAAAACATAATCATTTATTCCATGATAAAGGAATGTGTAATTCATACATGAAACATTAAAATCAATAAGAAAAATTTTCATAAAGGTGAATACCCTTGATGGAGAAATGCGCATGGTATTCACTACACAATGAAATTGGCTTATAAAATCGATGTGATTTCGGCAGCGTAACAGCGTGACATAAGAATTCATAAAAAAGGTTGATGAAAGAGAAAGGGGTTCCTAATCATATTTACATGTAATGGACAGTAAGGAGGTCAAATAGATACATGTCCCAACAATTGAAAAAGAATTTAGATTCATGATACAAAAGTATTACTTGAATGTAAAAGAAGAGAGATAACTTCCTTTCGGAATTTCAGCATAGTAACGGGTGTACATGGGAGGCATTTAATGAGAGAGATAGGGGTCTATAATCATTCAAACAATAAGAGGATAGTATGGGGGAGGTGCGAAACCATACCCCAAAATTCACAATTGAAATTAAAAGTGCAATACAACTTAAATAAAATTGACAAAAAAAGAGAAAGGAAGAAAAAACCCTTACCTGGAAGTGTGCTTCCAAAGGCTAGAGAGAGGCTTGTGAGAGGCTTATTGGGATCTTAGGGCACCTTGGGAGGATTATAGAGAGAGTTGGGAAGAGGTTGGACGAACTCCAATGGCTTTGATTGAGGAGGAAGTAGGAGCTTGGGTGGGTTTATATAGGAAATGTGAGGGAATTCTTTATTATTTAGGTTTGGGACCCCTTATATTAAAATAATTCAAACCACAAACCACCCAATGGTTTTTTCCCATGGTTTCTGGGAAAGGAAATAGGAAAACAATATTTTATAAGGGAAAGTTCCGAACTTATTATGAAATTAGGGTTGCTTATGTGGAGGTGAGTCACACTCCCATTGAAATTAATTTAAAAAGCCAAAGTGTTGAATAAGTCTTGAGGGGTTCATTAATTCTTTGAAAAGTAAGTCAAAATAACCCAAAACCTCATTATTTTAATGATAAAAAATATATTGGCCAACCATAAGGATTATGGTATTTTATTACATCACCATTGGGTAATTATGATGTCATAAAACACATTATATATTAAAATGGTATTTAATTTTTACCCAAAAATTTGACTGTCTCAGAAAATTATGAAAAATTCACCGTTGGATAATTTCAACATCCTGATTCCAAAAATAATATTTATTTTATCTAAATAATTTTCTAAATATGTGAATTTTCACTTTTAAAATAAAAACCATCATTTATAAAAAATTCACGGGTTTTGACAGAAATGGCTTTCAAACCTTAATAAAAAATTTAATTGCATTAATAAAATTATAATATCATTTATATTTAATAAAAATTAATTTAATATTAAAAAAAATATTTTATTAAAATATTATTTAATTCAAAAATCCTTTAATTTAATAAAATATAATTCTTAATTAAATACTAACTAAAAACACCATTTGTACTTTATAATCTATTTACAAAGTATCAAAAATGATGAGAAATTATATTAATTATTATATACCAAAATAATGTACATGAAAATAGTACTACTTATTTGTTACATAACCCCTTAAAATAGCCGCATAAGTCCTAAGGGTAAGGTGTGCGATGGTGACAGACTCTTGGGGCGGCTCGGATAACATCGCTCGAGTGGTAATCTCTATCAACATCCAATTTTCCCGTAGACGGTCCCATTCGAGCATGACATAATGAAGCTCCGCTTGGGCTTGGTCAAGGGAGAATCCCAAAGACACCACCTCTTTTCCGAGCTCCGACAAATGGGCTTCGTATTGGTCAATTCTACTGGATTAGGCCATCGCTTCCTTTGTCTAAGTAAAATTGGGTTCGTTAAAGCCTTATATTTATACTACTCAAGTGATCACTGTTTAACGGCTATAAAAGTAACAGTCACAAATCTTAACATAAAACCAAAGAAGTTGACATCTTATAAAAACATTTTTCATAAAGAGACATTAAACTGCATCAAGAGGGATTTTCATTAATGAAACTTTGGGTCATTACAATATTCCCCCCTTAAAAAATTTATCAATCGAAATTTTCCTTTTCCCACACAAAAAAAATGTGGGTAACTCAGCTTCATCATATCCTCTGACTCCCAAGTCGCTTCTTCAAACTTGTGGTTTCTGCACAACACCTTGACGAGGGGCATTGTCTTATTTCGCAGAACTTTTTCCCTACGATCTACGATCTTCACTGGTTGCTCCTCATAAGAAAGATCATCTTCCAATTGTACCACCTCGGAAGAGAGTACATGTGAGGGGTCCGATATGTACTTCCTTAAGAGGGATACATGAAATACATCACGCACCTTGTCCATAGTAGGTGGAAGTGCTAGTCGATAGGCCACAACCCCAACACGATCACGAATCTCGAAGGGGCCGATGTACCTTGGACTTAACATCCCTTTCTTTCCAAACCTCATGACCTTCCATGGAGATATGCGTAAAAACACATTGTCTCTGACTTTAAACTCAAGGTCTCATCAACGATTATCTACATAACTCTTCTGTCGACTTTGGGCTACCTTGATATGTTGTTGAATGGTTTTCACCTTCTCCACCATTTCTTCGACCATTTCTGGTCCAAGCTGCTTACGTTCACCGACCTCATCCCAACATGCCGGTGTTCTACACCTTTTCCCATACAGGGCTTCTTATGGTGCCATTTGGATGCTAGAGTGGAAACTATTATTATAAGAGAACTCAACCATAGGAAGATGTTGATCCCATCCCCTTTAAAGTCCATTGAGCATGCTCTCAATATATCCTCAAGTGTTTGGATAGTCTGCTCGGATTTGCCATCAGTTTGAGGATGATAGGTCGTACTGAAGTTCAGTTCAGTATTCAGAGCATGTTGAAGACTCTTCCAAAACTTAGAGGTGAATCTTGGATCTCGGTTAGAAACAATACATAGTGGTACTCCATGCAACCGTACCACTTCACTGATATATATACGTGCCAGTTGATCCAAAGAGAAATCCTCTCGAATAGCAATGAAGTGTGCAGTCTTTGTAAGACGATCCACAACAACCCATATTGCATTGTTGCCTTTGGATGTCCTTGGAAGTCCGGTGACAAAGTCCATGGTGATGTTATCCCATTTCCATTCTGGTATGAGCAATGGTTTCCTCATCCCCTTAGACATCTGCCTCTCTGCCTTCACATGCTGACACACCCGGCACTTTGATGTACATTCAGCGATCTCCTTCTTCATATTATCCCACCAAAAGTTTTCTCGGAGATCTCGATACATCTTTGTGCTCCCTGGGTGAATAGAGAAATTTGAACTATGTGCATCATCCAAACGTTCCTTCTTCAGCTCCAGACTTTATGGAACACATAGTCTTTTCCCAAACCGCACAATTCCTCCTTCATTAACATTAAACTCTAAGGATTTTCCCTTTTTGATAGCTTCCACTTTTTCATGAATTCCCGCATCATCCTTTTGAGCATCCTTTAACCTTTCCAAAAGAGATGGTTGAGCAATACATTGTGAAAGTATTGATGATGTTCCCTTAAATATGATTCCCACATCCATCTTCATCATGTCTATGAAGATTGGATCCTTCTCAATACTCATCATTGATAGAATCGCTGGATCCTTTCTACTTCGAGCATCCGCCACCTTGTTCGCCTTCCCAGGGTGGTAATGTATTGAACAGTCATAATCCTTGATGAGATCTATACATCTTCTCTGGTGCATATTAATCTCTTTCTGTGTGAATATATATTTAAGACTCTTGTGGTCAGTATATATCTCACATTTCTCTCCATAGAGATAATGTCTCCAGATTTTCAACGCAAAGATCACCGCCGCTAACTCCAGATCATGTGTTGGATAGTTTCGCTCATGGATATTCAACAACCTTGAGGCATAGGATATCACTTTATCATTCTGCATTAGCACACATCATAATCCCTTCTTTGAGGCATCACTGAATACCACAAAAAGTTCCCCACGTGTGGGTAAAGTGAGCACGGGTGCAGTGATAAGCCTCCTTTTCAACTCCTTGAATTTTTCTCTGCATTCTTCAGTCCAAGAAAACATTACTCCCTTTCGAGTTAGCTTGGTAAGAGGGTTGGAAAATTGTGAGAAATTTTTCACAAATTGTCGATAATATCCAGCTAAGCCCAAGATGCTTCGGATATCAGTTACCGATGTTGGTCTCGGCCATCCCTCAATTGCATCTATTTTGGAGGGGTCCATTGATATCCCATTGCTTGTGATGATATGGCCCAAGATTGAGACTTCCTTCAACCAGAACTCATACTTGATGTACATTTCATAGAGCTTCTCCTTGCGCAAAGTCTCTAGTACAGTTTTTAAATGATCCTCATGGTCCTCCTTTGTTTTGGAGTATATTAGAATATCATCTATAAAGACTACCAAAAATTTGTCAAGGTAATCTCTAAAGACTCTATTCATTCAGTCCATGAATATTGTTGCAGCATTGGTGAGTCCGAAAGGCATTACTATAAATTCATAGTGCTCGTACCTTGTCCGAAAAGCTGTATTGGGGATATCTTCCTTCTTCACCCTTGATAATATCCCAACTGAAAGTCCACCTTGGAGAAGTATTGTGCTTCACGCAGCTGATCAAACAGGTCATCGATTCATGGGAGAGGATACTAGTTCTTTATAGTGATTTTGTTAAGTTCACGATAATCGATGCAAAGCCTCATTGAACCATCCTTCTTCTTGATGAAGAGGATTGGTGCACCCCATGGTGATGCACTTGGGCGTATAAACCCTTTATCCAGATTCTCCTGTAGTTATTTCATCAGCTGTTCGAGCTCAACAACAGCCAGTCTATATGGATCCTTGGATATTGGTAGCCCCCCAGGTGTAAGTTCAATTGATAACTCAACATCTCTTCTTGGATGAAGAACCGAAAGTTCCTCGGGAAACACTTCAGCAAATTCCCTCACAACAGGCATTTCTTCAAGGGTGGTTTCTTCCTTGGACTCAATCATTTGAGCTTGATATGCGTGCTCATAAGGCTGTAATATCCATGCTTGAGATGATGGAGCTAAAGGAGATTCATCTTCCTCCTGACACTTGTAAAGAATCGGGGGTCGATTCTCCATATGGAGTGTGACTTCCCTCTCCCGACAATTTATGTTGGCTCTATATGAGGAAAGCCAATCCATGCCAAGAGTTGCATCAAATTCCACCAGAGGGAGTATGATGAGGTTCACCGGGAAATTCAATCCACAGATTATAACAGGGGAGGTCATATAATCATGGGATGCAATGATTACCACATTTTCCGTACTCACCGACATCTTTACTTCCGTGATTTGTGGTGGTGCTGGGATTGTTCTACTAAACATTTGAGATATAAAAGAATGCGTAGAACCTGAATCAAAAAGTACGTTCTCTATTCTTGAATGAATAACTAGCATACCTGTCACCACTTCGTTTTAGGGGTTCACTTTGGCAGAAGTGATGGGAAAAGCTCATCCTTGCTGTCTTGGAGGTTGTTGGTTGCCTCCGAAAACCCTTGGATTAGGGCATTGATATGAAAAATGACCCGGTTATTTGCATTTGTAGCATTGAACAACGCGTTGAGGTTCGGACGGAGCGTTCCTCTCCTCTGTCGCAGCTGTGGGTCCTTTTTTCCGACATTTAATAGCTAGGATCCCTTCTCTTCCACACCTGAAGCATTTTCTCGTCCCCTTAAGGCAATTTCCAGGGTGCTTCTTTCTGCACTTTTGGAAAGTGGGGTGATGGAACTTCTTAGTGCCATTGGATTTATCCATCAGACCACCAGCATTGAAGTCCACCTTACGCTTCTTGTCCCCATGATACCCCTGTGATTCTCTAATCTCCATTTCAACCTTGAGGGAACATCAGACAATTTCCTCATAACTGTCGAAGTCACGGATCGCTAATGCTTTCCGCAAACTAGGCTTCATCCCACCAAAGAAGCGGTCAACATTGCATTCGGGGGTAACGACAAAGCCAGAAGCGTATCGTGCAAGCCTTTTGATGTTTGGCTAGTATGCTCCCACAGATTCTTCATCCTTCTGCTTGAGGTAAAGGAAGTCCCTTTCCATCTTAAGATGGAGGGTTCGCGGAAAATATTTATCGAAAAACATCTTTCAGAATACCTTCTATTTCAAAGCCTCGATCTCCTCCTCAGGCATCGTATTTTTTATCAACGTCCACCATTGATCAGCTTCACCCTCCATACGATAAGCTGCCAGGAGAACCTTATCTTGTTCAGATCATTGGAGGATGTAGAATATCTTTTCAATGGAGTTGATCCACTGTTCAGCGATCGTGGGATCGGATGATCCACTAAAAGTAGGAGGCCTTTGTCTCATGAAGCATTCAATAGAGACTTGTTCTTTCTTAGGGGGGGTTGAACGTTCCTCTTGACCCTTGTTTCTATTCAAAACTTGAGTTAGCTGAGAGAGAAGCGTGACAAAGTTCGTGATTCCCGCTCCCATTGGATTGGGCATCTCATTAGTACAATCATCACACTAATCTTCACAACGGTTGTTTGCCCGAGTCCTCCTATTATTGGCCATTGGATGGAATAAAAGGAAAGTTAGGGGTAACACATAAAGGGTAATCCAAAGACAAAAGTTGATGACTTATAAGTACACTTTAATCTCTTTATCTCATGAGTCTATATGATTCAATCCAGGCTTTTCATGATCTACCTTCTAACATGTATTCTTAGGGGTATTTTTCCCTTAATAAGGGTTCATACTAAGATTGTGAATTTATCAAAACATATCCCCCGGGAGTGTCGTAACCAAGAGTGAAGCAAGGCCCGTTGTCGTGCACCAGTTCCCGTTCGAGTCTAGCTCAAAGCGGTGTTTTCGGGTTTTACCCCTAGGATACATCTGTACTAGAGCCGCCTCTACTTGCTCGTATCCAGACATGGATGTATTTGTTTGATAAACCACTTACTTAGTATTTACCAAAACATAGGGATGTTTTTATTATACTTAGTCTTGTATCTAAGGCTTTACTTGGGTTTCCTAATCCCAAAAATAACTAAACCTATACTCTGATACCAACTATGACAACCCTGCTTTTTATTACAACTTAAACATGGTTTATTATATAAGACTTCACTTGATACAACAAAGAATATCGAGAGTTTCAATGTCTTTGAGGCTTAGGATCATTACATAAAAACATTAAACGTGAAATACAATATCTTTATTGAAAACTTCCTTTACATGACCACTACATTCCTTCGTACTTAGCATTTCTTGGGATAACCTGAGGACATGCATAAGAAAGGGGTGAGCTATAAAGCCCAGTAAGGGAGTACACAATGAATAAAATGAGGAGTAAAATACATGTTAGGAAATAGGAACATCAATAGAGCATAAGAGTAACATGAACATAAAGGCATGATAAAGCATGATAATCATAACATGGAAATGTGGCAACAACACTTAACATTGAATTAGCATGATCCAAGGCTCATTGCACATGGATCATGAGTAAACCCTCATTGCACTTGATGCATGAGTAAACCCTCGTTGAACATAAATTAGCATGAGTCAATACTAATTTCACATGACGTATCATGATACTATACTTTACCCAATGCATTGGAGCGCTATAAGGGCGCTCCCTTCTTAAACATATCATTTCATGCATAAGTGTGCCACATGGATCATAAAACATGGATTCATAAAACATAATCATTTATTCCATGATAAAGGAATGTGTAATTCAAACATGAAACTTTACAATAAATATGTAAATGTGCATAAAGGTGAATACCCATGATGGAGAAATGGGCATGGTATTCACAACACAATGAAATTGGCTTAGAAAATCAGTGCGATTTCAGTAGCGTAACGGCGTGACATAAGAATTCATAAAAAAGGTTTATGAGGGAGAAAGGGGTTCCTCATCATATTTACATGTAATGGACAGTAAGGAGGTCAAATATATACATGTCCCAACAATTGAAAAGGAATTTAGATTCATGATACAGAAGTATTGCTTGAATGTAAAAGAAGAGAGATAAGTTCCTTTCGGAATTTCGGCATAGTAACAGGTGTACATGGGAGGCATTTAATGAGAGAGAAAAGGGTCTCCCATAATTAAAACAATAAGAGGGAGGTATGGGGAAGGTGCTAAACCATACCCCAATATTCACTATTGAAATTAAAAGGGAAATACAACTTAAAGAAAATTGACAAAAAAAGAGAAAGGAAGAAAAAACCCTTACTTGGAAGTGTGCTTCCAATGTCTAGAGAGAGGCTTGTGATAGGCTTCTTGGGATCTTAGGGCACCTTTGGAGGATTCTAGAGAGAGTTGGGAGGAGGTTGGACGAACTCCAATGACTTTGAGTGGGGAGGATGTGGGAGCTTGGGTGGGTTTATATAGGAAAGGTGAGGGAATTCTTTATTATTTAGGTTTTGGACCCCTTATATTAAAATAATTCAAACCACAAACCACCCCATGGTTTCTGGAAAAGGAAAGAGGAAAAAAATATTTTATATGAACAAGGTCCGAACTTATTAAAAAATTAGGGTTTCTTATGTGGAGGTGAGTCACACTCCCATGGAAATTAATTTAAAAAGGAAAAGTGTTGAATAAGTCTTGAGGGGTTCATTAATGCTTTGAAAAGTAAGTCAAAAAAACCCAAAACCTCATTATTTTTATGATAAAACATATATTGTACGAACATAAGTATTATGGTATTTTATTACATCACCATTGGGTCATTATGATGTCATAAAACACATTATATATTTAAATGGTATTTAATCTTTACCCAAAATTATGACTGTCTCAGAAAATTATGAAAAATTCACCGTTGGATAATTTCGACATCCTGATTCCAAAAATAATGTTTATTTTATCTAAATAATTTTCTAAATATGTGAATTTTCACTTTTAAAATAAAAACTGACATTTATAAAAAATTCACTAGTTTTGAGAGAAATGGCTTTCAATCCTTAATAAAAAATATAATTGCATTAATAAAATTATAAGATCATTTATATTTAATAAAAATTAATTTAATATTAACAATAATATTTTATTAAAATATTATTTAATTCAAAAATCCTTGAATTTAATAAAATATAATACTTAATTAAATACTATCTAAAAACACCATTTGTACTTTCAAAAATGACGAGAAATTATATTCATTATTATATACAAAAATAATGTACATGAACATAATACTACCTATTTGTTACATAACCCCTTAAAATAGCTGCATAAGACATAAGGGTAAGGTGTGTGATGGTAAAAGACTCTTGGGGTGGCTCGGATAACATCGCTTGAGTGGTAATCTCTATCAACTTCTACTTTTCCTGTAGACGGTCTCGTTCGAGCTTCACATAATGAAGCTCAGCTTGGGCTTGGTCAAGGTCGAAGCGCAAAGATGCCACCTATTTTCGGAGCTCCGACAAATGGGCTTCGTATGGTACAATTCTACTGGATGAGGAAATTGCTTCCTTTGTCTGAGTAAAATTGGGTTCGGTAAAGCTTTATATTTATACTACTCATGTGATCACTGTTCAACAGCTATAAAAGTAACAGTCACAAATCTTAACATAAAACCAAAGAAGTTTACATCTTATAAAAACATTTTTCATAAATAGACATTTAACTGGATCAAGAGGGATTTTCATTAATGAAACTTTGGGTCATTACAAGAAAGATCAAGTCTTGAAAGACCGATTAGTTTCATAGCCTTAGAATCACTGGATATATTCATAAAGATTACATTACATCATAAAATGAAAACTAAGACAAAATAGTCTCCATAGTACACAATCTTATCCCCTCATACTATCCCTATAGGTCATTCATAAAATACTTATTCACATCCTGGGAAAAATAAAACCTAGAAAGGGGTGAGCTCAGATGCTCAGTAAGGATAAAAATATAGTGGAAACTTTCATAAAAAAGCATAAACATTTAAGGAAATGTATAACTAAAACAAAAGCCTTTTAAACTTTAAATTCAGTATAATATAGGAAAGATAAAATGAAATAATTCCATTTACTTATTCACATGGATATTCTACTAGTCGAGCAATAACATGCAATATCAATAACCACTTTCATAATAATAGAATGCATAATTCCAGACTATCATGACCACATAGTTAAGGCCTCGTTCCAAGACTAAAAATAATATTTTTTCAAGGCCTTGTGCCAAGAAACTAGTTTGTCGCATGAGACCTACCTATGCATCGAGGAGCTATAGTGGGCTCCACCAATCACATATTAAGTCCAACGCATTCCTCATATGAATAGGTTTAAACATAACAAAAACATTCGTATTAAAACTAGCATATGAAATGTCAATACATTCTCCATAAACCACAAATGGTATAAAAATAGCACATCCACAGAAAAAAATATAACAAAACCATCAATACAATATGGAAGTTTTGTATCATAATAAATAAACATCAAATAAGCTTATAATCAATGAAGGGATTTTGATATAGATGAAATCAAAACTATTTGAGAGAAATATCTATTTTTCTTAAATCATTTAAAAGTCACATGATTATAAAATAAAAAATTTACTTTGAAAATACTATTATACGCTTGTAAGGGAAGCTTCAAAGATTTTATATTGGCAGAAAATAGATGCACTCGCTATATAAGTTAAAAAAACATTCTTACCTTAATTCTATCAAAAATGTTAAAAAGGACCTTTTTTGGAAAATGACAGAAATATTCCTTTATAAACATCTTATAAAAATTCAACAAGGGTATAAATGACTTTATCCCATAGTATTTAAAATAGTAAGAGTTATTTGAAATACATTTTTAAGAAACATGGATGTGGATGATAAAGAGGTCCCATAAGATAATTACGTATAAACAACCTCAGATAATGAAGAGATTGTGAAATAAATTCTTACCTTGTACTTTTTCTTAGTTGAAGGTATGTTAACCTAATTTATAATAGTTAAAAGTTTTTTATTAAATTATACAAGAACCATATACATAATTATGATATCATATATGATGTTATAATAATGATTTGTTAATAATACTTTAGAACTATCGTCATTTCGGGTGGTAACTCACTCTTTTTCTTTTATATGTTTTGTTACATAAGTCGTGTTTGTTATGTGTAGGTTGTATCTTATTCATATAAAAAATGATATAATGTTCTTAAACATTAATTTTAATCATCAAATGAGAATTATTTTTGAATGGATATGATGGGGAATGAACCTCATCGCGTTCATGGGGACGGTAGTCCGTATGTAAGCACGAGCGATAATATGATTCTTTTGATATTAAAATAATATATAATTGGATGTTATATCATATATACAGAATAATTATCATATTATTTGTATTATTTAAATTAATTACACATCATTATTATACACATCCAAATAATAATATATCGAATAACAATTACACCACGACGTGGAGATGGTAAGCTGCATGTATGCAAGTATGGTGACATTTCATTCAAAAGATGGATAGAATATTGAATATGGTTATACCATATTTATTATAATATCAAATTATATATTAGATACTGGAGTTATTAATTTAAAATGTTAATAACAATGAAATAAATAGTTTAATAAGAAATGAACTTGAAAAATGGTGGTGAAAACATTACCTCTTCTTCGGGTTCTTCCATATGATTTGATCAAAAGGGCTTCATCGGTTGGCTTTCTGATCAAACTATATACTATACGTTGAATTGAGGAAAGTTGAGAGAGTATTTGGGTAGGGGTTGTCTGACCCAAATGGCTTTGACGGTGTGAAGAATTGGTTAGAATTGGTGTTCTTTTATAAGGGGGAGGAGGGGCAACTTTGGAAGATCTTGAAATATTATTTTATAATAAATTCATATTCGGTTTATAATGGATGAAAAGTGGATTATTTAAATGTTAATGTGGGGATGGTTCAAAAACCACTCAAAAAATATAATTTAGGAAGGTTTGGGTCATTATATTAACCTTATCTTTTAGTTTTAACTCTTATTTAACTAGTTTGACACTTACCATGTCACTTTGAATTTTTATATTATATTGTTATTAAACATACTATATACCTCCAAGTGATCCACAAGTGATCCATTAAAGATACACCTATCATGATACATGTCCTTTGGCCAATCCTTAGATTTTTCGGAATAGAATATAAATCAATAATATAATATTTGTTTTAAAACTCTTTTATGTCAATTTTGACACTATTGGTTATTTTGTTTTTGATAATTTAATAACTACATTATTAATTCGAAACAAATTAATACAACCAATCTTAAAATGCCATATTAACCTAGAAAATTAGTTTAATTCATAAAAAGACTCAAATTATACTTATTTTGATATTTATAGTATCAATTATTTAAATATTTCATTAATTAGGTAATTACTGCATCATCATTGTGTCATAAATAAATTAAATTATTTAATATCTAAAAATTATAAATAAAATACCATTATGTAGGAAATATTTATATCTCTCTAATGAAGACTTAAAATCTAATTTATCTTATGTATAACCCTATATTAAAAATGTTTTAGTTATTAAACTTTGATTTTAACTCTTTTAACTCTTCTTTGATTTAAATAATAATTAATGTCCTAATCTAATCCAAGTAGACATAAATTATATTATTTTATTCCTAAGGATGTTTATGGTAGATATACACTTTTCCAATAAAATTATGACATGTTTTAAGGTAATATTAATATCATTTTTACCCTTAATTGGCCTATTTATTTTTAACCGTTGTAAATAAAAGTAAAAAATATACTATTCACAAAAAATTATTTTCATCTCATTGAACCACATATTAATCCTTCATATTAACCATGTCTCTCAAATTTTCAAAATTCCACTCACAGAAGAGGTAAAATTGCGTTTTATGTGAATTTCCAAATTCTCCTAGGAGGTTGGTAAAAGACGGTGAAAAGTTCAATAAAAACTTTTTATATATTAAATTATTCTAAACTAACTCCAATGAATTACATTGAACATAAATTGTTATTATGTATCTATTTTTACCCTAGTTAAATTTAAATAAAATAAATAATTATTTAAATAAAAATTTGGTTTTAAACTATAATTCAATGCTTTTTTACTATTCATCAAAATTGATAGTATTTAGAAAAATACCCAAATTTCACCCTAGGCTAATTTTGATATTAAGAATCCAAAAATGAAGTCCATTTTGAAAGATAAAATTGATAAAATTTCAAAAAGTGGGTATTACTATTCATAAAGGCTAGTTTGATTGGTTGTAGTGTGTGTGTTAGAACTCGAAGTTGCATATAACACACGCTGCTATATTATTCAAAGGGAAGTGTAGCGTGGAAGTCTGGGGTCTTACATTCTACCCTCCTTTAGATAATTTTGTCCTTGACATTTATAGAATACTACCTCATTAAAAGACTAGGGAGTTTCTTCATCATATGATCCTCAGGTTCCCACGTTGCCTCTTCCATCTTATGGTTTCTCCACAAAACTTTTACCAGACGAGTTGTCCGGTTTCTCAGTACTTGTTCTCTCGTCTCAAGAATCCTGAGGGGCTCTTCGCAATAGGATAGATCAGGTTCCAGTTATAATTCCTCATAAGTGAATACATGTGTTGGGTCAGACATGTATTTCCTCAACATTGATACATGGAACACATCGTGAACATTGGAGAGACTTGGAGGCATTGCCAAACGGTAAGATACAGCCCCAATTCACTTTAGAATTTTGAAAGATCTGATGTACCAGGGACTCAATTGAAATTTCTTGCCAAAATGTATGACTCCCTTCGGTGGAGATACCTTCAAGAAAACATGATCTCCTACTAGAAATTCCAAATCCTTCATTCGATTGTCAACATAGCTCTTCTGCCTACTTTGAGCTGCTTTGATGTGGTTATGGATTACATTCACCTTCTCCATCGCAACCTACACCAGTTTTGGGTATACAAGTTTTCTTTCACCAATGTCATCCCAACAGGTAGGTGTGTGACATCTCTTTCCATATAACGCTTCATATGGTTCCATATGGATACTTGAATGGAAGCTATTGTTATAGGAAAATTCCACCAGAGGTAAATATTAATCCCACATTCCTTGAAAGTCAAGTGATCATGATCTCAAAATGTCTTCTATGGTTTGAATAGTCCGTTCTGATTGTCCTTCTATTTGAGGGTGGTAGGCAGTTCTCAAATGAATTTCTGTATCGAAGGCCTTCTGAAGACTCTTCTATAATCTTGAAGTAAAATGGGGATCACGGTCAGAAACAATCGATGGGGGTACTCCATGAAGTCTCACAACTTCATTAATATATATTCTTTATCGACCTTCCAGTGTTAAATCTTCTCTTATAGAAAGAAAATGTGCTGAATTGGTAAGATGATCAATAATAATCCATATTTCCTCATTCATTCTAGGATTCTTTGGTAGTCCCATGAAAAAGACCATCGTGATATTATCCCATTTCCACTCTGGTATGGGAAGAGGTTGCATGACTCCTCCAGGTTGTTGCCTTCCAACTTTCACTTGTTGAAATCCATACATCTTGACAAAAAATAAAAAATCTCCCACTTCATGTTGTCCCACCAAAAATGTTTGTTCAAATCTCTATACATTTTGGTGCTCCCATGGTGTATAGAGAAATTGGAGCTATGAGCATCATCTAACTTTTCCCTTTTCAGACCAGGTATATCTGGAACACAAAGCCTCTTCCCAAATTTCAAAATTCCATCTTCATACACAAAGTCTCTCAATCTCCCATCATTCACATCTTTAATCTTCTTTGGAAGCTATTCATCACTGATTTTAGAACGATTTATCCTTTATAGTAAAGATCGTTTGGCAACCATTTGAAAAATTATCGATGTTTCACCTTCTATGGTAATTCCCATATCCATCTCCACTAGATCTAGGAAAATAGGATCCCTTTATATTATCAACATTTTCAAAACTCCAAGATCATTTCTGCTCAAAGCTTCTGCCACCCTATTTGCCTTCCCCGGGTGGTAGTGTATCGTGCAATCATAATCCATGAGTAGTTCAAGCCATCCACTTTGCATCATGTTGAGTTCATTCTGTGAGAAAATATACTTCAAAATCTTGTGATCAGTATTAATCTCTCATTTTTTACCATAGAGATAATGTTTCCATATCTTGAAATCAAATATTAGAGAAGCTAACTCAAGATCATGAATAGGGTAGTTTTTCTCATGAATTTTTATCTGTCCTGATGCATAGGAAATAACCCTATCATTCTGCATAAGGACCCAACCTAGTCCTTCCATTGTGCATCACTAAAAATAATGAACCCATCATTCCCCGATGGTAGAGTCAATATAGGAGCATTGACTAATTTTATCTTCAGTTCTTCAAAACATTCTTAACACACTTTTTTTCAAACAAATTTAACCCCTTTACGTGTGAGCTTTGTTAATAGGTTAGCCAATCGGGCAATGTTCTGGAATAAATGTCGATAATAACTTGCTAAACCAATAAAACTATGTACCTCGGTTATACTCATTGTTTCTGGCCATTCTTGGATTGCTCTTGTCTTTGAATCATCAATAGAGATTCCATCCTTGGAGACAATATGTCCAATAAAAGAGATCTCCTAAAGCCATAATTCACACTTGCTAAACTTACCATATAATTCATGTCTTCTAAGTGTCTTCTGAATAATGCTCAAGTGTTTTTCATGATCTTCATAGATTTTGTAGTATACCAAGATATCGTCAATAAATACCACCACAAAATCATCAATATATTCATTGAAAACACTATTCATTAGATCCATGAATACTGAGGGTGCATTAGTCAATCCAAAAGGCATTACTATAAACTCGTAATGCCCATACCTTGTTTAGAATACTGTCATTGGAATGTCATCCTTATTCACTCACAACCGATGGTATCCAGATTGAAGGTCAATCATTGAATAGTATTGAGCTCCATGCAGTTGGTCAAATAAATCATCAATGCGAGGAAGGGGATACATGTTCTTTATTGTTATAGCATTGATTTCTTTGTAGTCGATACATAACCTCATAGATCCATATTTCTTTTTACGAAAGAGAATAGGGGATCCCCATCGAGAAACACCAGGGTGAATAAAACCCTTTTTACTAAATTCTTCTAGTTGTTTCTTTAGTTCAACTAATTCCACAGTGGCCATTCTATAAGGGGTCTTCGATATAGGCCTCGATCCAGGAATTAAATCAATGGAAAACTCAAATTCTTGTTTTGGAGGATGTCCAGGTAAATCTTCTGGAAAGACATCTACATATTATTTCATAATAGTTAAATCCTCTATTTGAACATTCCTTTCCTCACCCACAGTTATTTCATTCTCTTCCTCCCCAATAATTGAATTTAGTTGAGCTACTGGTGGTGGATCTGGATAGGAATTAGTTGGTGACGATTCTACAGTAAAGATAAGGTTTTCCTTATTATAATCATCAAAAATCTCAACCTCCTACTTCATACAAGAAATTATCATATCATGGTCTGAAAGACAATCCATACTGATGATTATATCAAATTCCGTCATGTGTATGACGATGATATCAGTAGATAAAGAACATTTATGTGCTCTAATGCGGACTGATTCAGAAAACATTGTTGCAATGATACTTCCAATAGGAGTTTTGACTGACAACTCATTTGTTAAATCAAATTGTAATGATCTAATTTTCATAGAAAACTGGGAAGATATGAAACAATGTGATGATCCATAATCAAAAAATGCATTTTCTAAACTATAAGAAACCATTAAATTACCTTCCACCACATTTTTCAGAGCTTCTACCTCAGCAGTAGTGATAGCATAAGCTTGGCCTTGATCCCTTGGCCTTTTCTGAGGTAATTTCCCCTTACGCTTAGGAAATTAATTCTCATAATGTCCCATCTCCCTGCAATTGTAGCATTGTACATCGGTATCTTCCTTCTTCCCCTTGCAATCACGAGCTTGGTGGCCTTTTTCACCACACTTGTAACAGACTCCCATTCCTTTTAAACAAGTATCGGGGTGTTTCTTCCCACATTTACTGCAGGATGGATATCTAACTTTTCCCTTATTCCCCTTAGTTCCATTTCCATATTGATCAGCAGATCTCTTGTTCTCTTGCTTTGATTTAAAGTCATACGACTTAGAGAATTTCTTCTCTGTCTTGATAGCACATGAGACAATGTCTTCGTATAACGAGAAGGATTGTGAGACTAATAATCGACAAAGAAATGGTTTTAACCCATCAAAGAAATGATAAATCTTACTTCTTGGGTTACATATATAATCTCCAGCATACCTTTATAACCATGTAATGTTAGCCACATACATTGTGACATTCTCATCCTCCTTTTTTCTCAGACTCAGAAATTGTCTTTCTGTATCATCACAATGGTCATGGGGAAAGTATTTTTCTAAAAACAGATCTTTGACCTCCCTCCAATCCATATTTTATACTTCATCATATTCCTTCGTGTTTTGAATCAATGAACATCATTGATCAGCATCTCTAGTCAGGCGGTAAACTTCCATAAAAACATTTTCTCTTTCACTACTCCCCAAAGCCTGAAATATTTTCTCTAGGGAATTTATCCATTGCTTATCTTCTAAGAGATTTGTACTCCCCTTGAATGTTGGTGGTTGTTACATCATGAAGAGATCTAACATTGATCATCCATGCTGCGGATCATCGCGCTCCATACGGGTAAGGTTATTATTCATAACCTGAGTGAGTTTTCCCAGTATGTTGATTAGCGGATCAGCACTTGTTGAATCACCAGCTCCACTATAATTATCTTGAGAAGGAGGAAAATACCTACATGGAGTGTGTGCATTGATACTATTTCCATTTCTTCCACTAGGTTCCATTTCTAAATAATGGCATAAACTAGATCAGTTTATGAATCAAAATACATAATTCTATACTTATAAAAACACATAACATATATTTACCTATTTATGTATATAATCCACAATTATAAAACTGTTTTCTCTGAGGAAGTATGTACTCATAAACCCTTAATAATTATTTGTAATGAAAATGAAAGTTATCCTAAGCATATCCCCTGGGAGTGTCGTAACCAAGAGTACAGTAAGGCCCATTGTTGTGCACCAGTTCCCGTTCGAGTCTAGCTCAAAGCGGTGTTTTTGGGTTTTACCCCTAGGTACATCTGTGCCACAGCTGTCTCTACCTACTCGTATCTAGACATGGATGTATTGCTAGGAAAACTCACAGAATCTCTATAATACCAAAATTCTAGGAAGTTCTTCTATATTAATCCTCAATGTTTATCTTGGTTATTTGTTCTCTAATTAGAGTTTACCTAAATCTATCTTCCAAGGTTTGTACTAAACGTCCTATGATACCAATTGTAACACCCCTACCCCAGTTACCAAGAGTCGGTGCATTATTATATAACATTGGAATGATCACAAGAAATATCATGTCACGAAAGACGGATTAGTTTAGAAGACTTGGAATCAGTAGATATATTTATAAAGTTTACATTACATCATAAAATGTAAACTACAACAATATAGTCTCCATAGTACACACTCTTATCCCATCATACTATCCCTGCAGGTCATTCATAATATACTTCTTCACATCATGGAAAAAATAAATCATAGAAAGGGGTGATCTCAGATGCTCAGTAAGGAAAACAATATAGCAAAAACATTAATAAATAAGCTTAAAAATTTAAGGCAATGTATAACTAAAACAAAAGCCTTTTAAACTTGAACATAAGCATAATACGGAAAAGATAAAATGAAATAATTTCATTTACTTATTCAAATGGATATTTTACTAGTCGAATAATAAAATTCACTATCAATAACCACTTTCATAATGATAGAATGCATAATACCAGACTATCATAACCACATAGTCAAGGACTCGTGCAAAGACTACAAATAAGATTTTGTCAAGGCCTTGTTCCAAGACACTAGTTTGTCTCATGTGACCTACAGATGCATCGTGGAGCTATAGAAGGCTCCACCCATCACATATTAAGTCCAATGAATTACTCATATGAACATGTTTAAACATAACATAAACATTCGTATTAAAACTAGCATATGAAATGTCAATACTTTCTACATAAACCAGGAATGTTATAAAAATAGCACATCCATAGTCAAAAATATCACAGAACCTTCAATATGAAATGGAGGTTTTGTATCATAATAAATAAACTTCAAATAATCTTAAAATCTATCAAATGATGTTGACATAGATGAAATCCGAACTATCTGAGAGAAATATCTCTGTTTTTTAAATCATTTAAAAGACACATGATAATAGAATAAAACAATTACATTGAAAATATTATTATAAGCTTTTAAGGGAATCTTTGACGATTTTATAACGGCGAAAAATAGCCGGACTCACCATATATGTTTAAAAAAACATTCTTACCTTAATTCTGTCAAAAAGGTAAAAAGGGACCTAGTTTTGAAAATAACAGAAAGATTCCCTTATAAAATTCCTAAAAAAAATCAACAAGGGTATAAATGACTTTATCCCATTATCTTTAAAATAGAAAGATTCATTTGAAATACATTTTTAAGAAACATGGATGTGGATGATAAAGAGGTACCAATATATAATTATGTATAAACAACCTCGGATAATGAAGAGATTGTGAAATAAATCATTACCTTGTACTTTTCCTTAGTCGATGGTATGTTAACCTCATGTATAATAATTAAAACATTGTTATTAAATTATTCAAGAAATGTAGAGACACAAATCTTGACGTACATAGACATTACATTACCTTTTCGGAATACTTAATACATAACAAAAACAGACACACAAGGATTGTAATAGTTTAGTGTATTTGGAAACATGTAACGTAATCTTCTAATCGTGGTGAAAGATCTTTAACATCTCACATAAAGATCTTCCCCCTTTTTTACCTAAAACCTTTATTTATATCATGGGGAAAAGAAAACATAAAAAGGGTGAGCTCAAATGCTCAGTAAGGGAAAACATAGATAACATAAAGCAATCCATAAACATTTGGAAGCAAAAACTTGAACATGAAATTTAAACATCAAAATATTGAGCAAAGACATAAATCGTGGA
Source organism: Viscum album (assembly GCA_963277665.1). NCBI lineage: Eukaryota > Viridiplantae > Streptophyta > Magnoliopsida > Santalales > Viscaceae > Viscum > Viscum album. The sequence continues at coordinate 212,634,745 of OY728125.1, forward strand.
AGTACGTAAGGAAGATATCATAAAGGAACGTCAATCACGATATAAAATCATGGGAATAAAACATGTAATTTTTTCAACCATTCAGCACTTGTTATGATTTTCCTAGTAGCCAAGGCATTGCTGCCAAGACCATTTTAGTGGAAAAAGTCCCTTTCTGAATCGAGTTCACTCCTCGTTTTAGTCCTGCAACACTGAACCAGATTAACTTACCATTTCAGCCATGTCTATCTCATGAGATATAAATCTTTACCCAGTGCATTAGAGGGAGATTTAGGTCCCACCCATCTCATAATGAAATCATTCTTACTTGTGCCACAAAATAAACATACATCCTTCATAATAACCCAAGGAATAAAATGGGTTTCATAAACATCATCCCATCATCACATAATCCATATAAAAGAAATGGATATCATTTCATAATAAAAATTTAAACCATGTAAATAATAGAGGCATTATACTTGAAACATACACTTATGAAATAATGTCATCTTAGATGGAAATTTTATTTTTGATAAAACACTTGAAATGAATTCTTGAGAAAAATATCATTTCTTCTTCAAAAATCATTTTCCTTTAACAAAATGTCATGAAATTTTAAAAGAAAAGGATTTTGTTGAAAATATTTATGAAATATTTTGGAGGATGCTTCATGAAAATAAGGCTTTATAATACCATAATAATCCATTCACGCTGTATAAGTTAAAAATAACATTTTCCTCGTACTTTTGTCGGAAAAGTCAAAAAGTACCTTATATGGTAACCAAAGGAAAGATTTCTCCCTACAATGTGGTAAAAATTAAATAAAGGGTAAAAATGAATTTAAACATTCAAGGAATAATATTAAACATTTTATGAAAAACAATTAGTAAACATGGTCATGGATGATAAACGTCACCCCAGTAAATACTTACGTATAATCAATCTCGGATAAAAAATGAGATTGAAAATTTATCCCTTACCTTAGGTCTGATTTGCATTGCAAGTGTCCGATCCTCCTGTATAATGATTTAAATAATGTTATTGACTTATTATAGAATCATATTCATTTTTATGATATCATATATTGTTCACTTATGACTTTATATTACCTATTCTTTTGTAAATTAATGTTAAAGTAACGTTTTGGGTAAAATCATTTCATATGTCGTTCGTGTTTTAACTTGTAATTATTCATAAGATTACATAGACCATGGTTACATAATTTTAGAATATAAAACAAGATTTATATATAATATATATTCAGAATATACATATGTATAATTGATTAATAAATGCAAAGAAATACACCGTTCATGGAGACGGTAGGCCGTACGTACGCATGAACGCTGTTTTCGTTTCCTTATTGAGTATAATGAAATTAAGTAGACGACATACATATATATATACATAAATACAGTAGCTTTATAATTTCATATATTTCATTATTATTTCTTATATATACTTTATAATCATTCTTTAATGGTTAACATGGAAAATGAATCCATCGCGTCGTGGAGGCGGTAGTCCGTACGTACGCACAAGCGATGATATCATTTCCATAATTATTGGATTGAATTGAAGTTGATGATATAATATATAAAAATCAGTATGATGTTATAATAAATATGTAAAGTTATTCTTTACACCATTATAACCATCCAAGTAAGGTGGTATTGGAAAAACAAATTACACCACGGTGTGGAAACGATATTATGTACGTACGCACGCATGGTGATTTCATTTTCCATAGGATTGATAGAAGGTGAAATGGAGTTGTTTCATACTTATAATAACATATCATTATATGAGTGATACTGATTTTATTACTTCATAATGAAACAACTAAATAAGAAGAAGTGGAATGAAGAAATAAATTTGAAAGAATCAGTAACGGACTTTACCTCTTCTTTGAAACGCCTCTTTGAGACCTCCACTTAGGGCACTAAAATTTGTCTTGGAAGAAGACCAGGACCACTAGGATGTTTCTAGGGAAGTTTAGAAGAGAATTTGGCAGGGTTTGGCTGAGCTTGAAGGCTCAAATTGATGTGAGGATGAGAGGGAGGAGGTTCCCTTTTATAAGGGAGGAGAGGGGCGCCTTTTGAAAAACTAAAACTATTATTTAATTATAAAGTCATATTCAGTTTTAAATAGATCCAAATTGATTTATTTAAAATCTTCAGTGGGTATGGTTCGAAATCCTATCATCAAATAGAATTTGGACAGGTTTAGGATACTATTGAAATCTTATCATTTAGATTTAACTTTAAGTTAGATAAATTTACTTTTACCGTGTCTTTTTGTGTTCTTATACTATAAGGTTAATATACATACTATAACAAGCCAAACTAACCCCAAGTTGTATATTATTAATATATATAACCTTATCTAAGTCATTTGGCCGAACATTATATTTTTAGGAATAAAATAACAATTAATAATATAATATTTGTTTTAAAAACTCTTTTATGTCAATTTTGAAACTATTTCGTAATTCATTTTTTTGAAACTCATAACAGATATATTAGTTTGAAAAAAGTTACGTAAATCAATAATAACATGTCATATTAACCTAAGAAATTATTTTAATTCATCAAAAGTCTCAAATTACATTTATTTGGGTATTTATAACATCAATTATGTCAATATTTTTTTAATAAGATAGTTACTGCATCATCATTGTGTCATAAATAAATTAAATTATTTGATGTCTAAAAATTATAAATAAACTACCATTATGTATGAAATCTTTTTATCTTTCTAATGAATATTTATAGTCGAATTTATCTTATGTATAACCCTATATTAAAAATTATTTACTAATTAAACTTTGATTTTACCTATTTTAACCCTTCTTTAAATAAATTAATACTAAATGTCCTAATCTAATTCCAGTGGGCCTAAATGGTCATATTTTATTCCTAAGGTCGTTTTTGGTCGAATTACCCTTATCCAATAGAATTAGGACATGTGTTAGGGTAATAATAATATCATTTTGACCTTTAATTACCGTATTTAATTTTAACCGTGGTTAAAAAAAGTAAAAAGTTACTATTCACCAAAAATTATTTTCATCTCATTAAACCACATTTTACTTACTAACATCAACTGTGTCTGTTAGATTTTTGAAATTCCACTCATAGAAGCGGTAAAATTAAGTTTTATGTAAATTTTCAAATTCTCCTAGGAGGTGGGTAAAAGACGGTGAAAAGTTCAATAAATTTTTTATATATCTAAATTTATTATAAAATAACACCTACGAATTTCATTAAACTTATATAGGTATTATGTATCAATTTTGACCTAAAAAATTTAAATAAAATAAATAATTATTTAAATAAAAAGTCTGTTTTTAAATAGTAACCTAGTGTTTTCACTATTCATCAAAAATAGAATGTTTTCAGAAAAATACCAAAATTTCACCCTAGGCCATTTTCGATATTCCGAATCAAAAAATGAAGTCCATTTTGAAAGATGAAATTTAAAAAATTTCAAAAAGTGGTTATTACTATTCATAATGGCTAGTTTTAATAATATTTTAATAGCATATTGTTGTTTAGTGAAACTTGGTATTGTGTACAACACACACTATCTAGGAAGCTTGCGATTGCGTGTAATGCAGCCAAGTTAGTGTTGCCTGTTGTGCAATAATTCTTTTTTTTGTAGCATACAACACAAGACATCAATAAAATTAAAAAGAATATTTTCCATAAAATCTCGGGGTGTTACATTCTACCCCCCTTAAAATGAATTTCTCCCTCGAAATTCGTCGAGGTTATAAATGGTTTACTACTTGAAAGTTTCTTTAATAGAAACCCACATCGTATAAAAGGAATACCAAAACCAATCTTTAGAAAATAAGGTATGAAACATAACAGTTAACCAAATTAACTAATCACTGGGTTTCCACATAGGAGAACATTGGTGAAAATATGGATATAGAAGTGAAATCTAACCATCATGTTCTGATGGAGAGTGGTAGAGAACATGGCTATGAAAATGCCAACAATCCCAAATACATAGATTTGTGATTATATAAGGTACGATCTGATTCATTGGATATAAGGGAATTAGGACAACATTTTTTGTTTTCCAGATCATTTCCCTAATGTTTATGAATTAAAAGAAATACTTACATGACTTTGGTACAATTTAACTATTGTTCATGAATTGAACAATTTCTAATTCATCACTTAAAGAAATTAAGTTGAATTTGTTATTCGTTATGTGTTAGCAGATCATGTGATAGAATGATGGGTCATTCCATCTGTTTCAAACAAAAGGTTCACAAAAGTAATAATTCCATCTTATGATTAGATTAATCGTATATGGTTCCAAAAATGATCTTATACTTCATATATCATACTTCTTAATAAAATAAAACTAGTTTCTACTAACTAGGGACTTCTTGTAGGACATTGGTATGTGATAAAGTCCAATCGCACTTCAGTTGTGGGTTTGATTCCCAAAGCCTTGTCCGAAGCTATGGGATGTCGCTCGTCCAGCAGGTTTTCCTTTTTCTAAAACTACATTACTATAACATCCCATCAATAATATCGAAAAAGGTCTATCCTTAATTAATATTAACTTATGTCCAACATAATCCATTCCAATCTCAAGGCTTATCTCAAATAATTTTGTCCAATCTCATAGTATAAAGAATATGATTACTTGAAATATCACATAACAATCACGTGAATTCCATCATTTATCCCCCATATATCATAAGATATATCATGTTGGTCAAATTACATACATTTGAATACCATAGTAATGTATTCTCTTGAAAAATGAATACTCATTTAACCTTAGTGAAAACATGAATGCTGTCAAAAGAAAACACTTTCCACATACCAAAATCCTCAAAATTCTATATACTCAAACCATGATATAACTATTTCTTTATATCAGTCATGAGCACATGAATACTGTAAAACATTTAATTTTCTCTTTATCCCTTCATTATGTGCATATCATCTACTTTCCAAAATATTTGAATCACTTTTCATGGTTAATGGTACCATAAAATTTTTGAAAACCACAATAGACTAATAAAAAAATATTCTAATACACCATAAAAGTAACTCAACAACATTATTCTTGAATACCAATACATAAACACATTAATCCATCCTCTTCAATGATTGTCCTAGAATAAGTCCTTCCTTGATTGAGAAGTAACTTTTTAGGTCAGGGCATTATGTTGGGTAATTCCCATGTTCTCCACAAATAAGACAATGAACTCCATAACAGTCTGTCACTCTATGACCCTTTTCTCGACAAAGATAACATATGTCCCTCCATTTGAGGTATTCCTCAAGGTTCTTCTTCCCTTCTTTAGAATTGTCAATATTCCTTTCCTTATTTTCCTCAACATGCGAACATGCATAAAATTCTATCTTCCTCTTATTTGATGAATTAGGTATACCACTAAATTTTACCTTGTTAATCATATATCGTGATGACTGATTCGGCATAATCACAATATCTTTCTCTCTATGAATTAAACAATTTTGTTGCTCATAGTCACCAATGTGTCCATTGGATTCAATGTTAACCGAATTCCTTCTGGTTCCCTCCATTGACTAAAACACAAAACGAATTCTGTGAGAGGCAAAAAATCATTCTTGAGAAAAAAACATAGTAAAGGGGGAGTACCCTCAATATCTAACATCAAAGGTTAAATTCTAATATCGTTACCGTAGTTCTAGGATTATATCCTATATGTATACTTATCCTTAGGGACATCCCTAAACATACCTTAGAAATATCTCTAGGGAAGTCACTAACATTTTCGCTTCCTAGTTTCCAAAGGTTGACTAAACCTATCCTATGATACCAACTGTACAGACCCAAAGATTGACGTACATGGACATTACATTACTTTTTCAGAATACTTAATACATAACAAAAACAGACACACAACGACCGTAATAGTTTAGTGTCTTTGGAAACTTGTAACATAATCTTCTAACCGTTGTGAAAGATCCTCAACATCTCCCATAAAGATCTTCCCCCCTTTTTTACAGAAAACCTTTCTTTATATCCTGGGGAAAAGAAAACATAAAAAGGGTGAGCTCAAATGCTCTGTAAGGGAAAACAATGATAATATAAAACATCCAAAAGAATTTGGAAGAAAAAAACATGAACATGAAATTTAAACATCAAAATCTTGAGCAAAGACATAAATCGTGGAAGTACGTAAGGCATATATCATAAAGGAACATCAATCGTGATAAAATAGCATGGGAATAAAATATGTAATTGTGGAAACCATTCAGCACTTGTTATGATTTCCATAGTATCCAAGGCATTGCTTCCAAGACCGTCTTAATGGACAAAGTCCCTTTCTGAATCGAGTTCACTCCTCATTTCAGTCCTGTAACACTGAACCAGATTAGCTTACCGTTTCAGCCATCTCTATCTCATGAGATATAAATATTTACCCAATGAATTGGAGGGAGATATAGGTCCCACCCATCTCATAATGATATCATTCTTACTTTTCCACAAAATAAACATACATCCTTCATAATAACCCAACGAATAAAATGGGTTTCATAAACATCATCCAATCATCACATAATCCATATAAAAGAAATGGATATCATTTCATAATAAAAAGTGAAACCATGTAAATCATATAGTAATTATACTTGAAACATACACTTATTAAATAATTTCATATTAGATAGAAAAAGGGTTTTGATAAAACACTTGAAATGAATTCATGAGGAAAATATCCATTCTTTTTCAAAAATCATTTTATTTTAACAAAATGTCATGCAATTTTAACAGATAATGATTTTGTTGAAAATATTCATTAAATCCTTTGGAGGAAGCTTCATTCAAATAAGGCTTTATGAAACCATAAAAATCTGTTCACGCTATATAAGTTAAAAATAAAATTGTCCTCGTACTTTTGTCGAAAATGTCAAAATGTTCCCTATATGGTAACTAAAGGAAAGATTCCATCCATACAATGTGATAAAATGTAAATAAAGGGTAAAAATGACTTTAAACATTCATGGAATAATAGTAAACATTTTATGAAATCATTTTTAGAAAACATGGTCATGGATGATAAACGTAACCCCAGTAAATACTTACGTATAAGCATTCTCGGATAAAAAATGAGATTGAAACTTTATCCCTTACCTTAGGTAAAATTTGCTTCGTAAGTGTCCGAACCTCCTGTATAATGATTTAAATAATGTTATTTACTTATTAAATAACCATATTCATTGTTATGATATCATATATGGTTCACTTATGACTTTATATTACCCATGATTTTGTAAATTAATGTTAAAGTAACGTTTTGGGTAAAATCATTTCATTTGTCGTTTGTGTTTTAACTTGTAACTATTCATATGATTACATAGATCATGGTTACTTAATTTCAGAATATAAAACATTATTTATATATAATATATATTCAGAATAAACATATATCTAATAGATTAATAAATGGAAAGAAAAACATCGTTCATGGAGACGGTAGGTCGTACGTACGCGTGAACGCTGTTTTCGTTTCCTTATTGTGTATAATGGAATTAAGTAGATGACATACATATATATATATATACATAAATCCAGTATATTTATAATGTCATATATGTCATTATTATTTCTTATATATACTTTAGAATCATTCTTTAATGGTTAACATGGAGAATGAATCTCATCGCGTCGTGGAGACGGTAGTCCGTACGTACGCATGAGCGATGATATCGTTTCCATAATTATTGAATTGAATTGGAGTGTATGATACAATATATCACAATTTGTATGATTTTATAATAACTATGTATAGTTATTCTTTACACCATTATACCCATCCAAGTAAGGTGGTATTGGAAAAACAGATTACACCACGGCGTGGAGACGGTATTCCGTACGTACGCATGCGTGGTGATTTCATTTTCCATAGGATGGATATAAGGTTAAATGGGGTTGTTTCATACTTATAATAACATATCAGTATATGAGTGAAACTGATGTTATTACATAATAATGAAACAACTAAATAAGAAGATGTGGAAGAAGAAATAAAGTTGAAAGAATCGGTAACAGACTTTACCTCTTCTTTGAAGAGCCTCTTTGAGACCTCCTCTAAGGGCAATAAAATTGGACTCTGAAGAGGACCAGTACCTCTAAGATGTTTCTAGGGAAGTTTAGAATAGAATTTGGTAGGGGTTGTACGAGCCTGAAGGATCAATGTGGTGTGAGGTAGAGAGGGAGGTGGTGCCATTTTATAAGGGAGGAGAGGGGCACCTTTGGAAAAACAAAAAATATTATTTAATTATAAAGACAAATCCTATTTTAAATAGCTAAAAATTGATTTCCTTAAAAGATAAGGTGGGGATGGGTCTAAATACTCTCATCCAATAAAATTTGGACAGTTTTACGATACTATTTTAATCTTATCATTTAGATTTAACTTTATGTTAGATAATTTTACTTTTACCGTGTCTTTTTGTGTTCTTACACTATAAGTTAACAAAACATACTATAACAAGCCAAACGCACCCCAAGTTGTTTATTACGAATATATATAACCTTATCTAATTCATTTTTCCAAACCATAGATTTTTATGAATAAAATAACAATTAATAATATAATATTTGTTTTAAAAACTATTTTATGTCAATTTTGACAGTATTTGGTAATTTATTTTTGTGAAAATCATAATAGAAATATTAGTTCGAAAAAAGTTACTTAAATGAATAATAACATGTAATATTAACCTATAAAATTATTTGAATTCATAAAAAGTCTCAAATTACATTTATTTGGGTATTTATAACATTAATTATTTCAATATTTCATTAATAAGATAGTTACAACATCATCTTTGTGTCATAAATAAATTAAATTATTTAATGTCTAAAAATTATAAATAAAATACCATTATGTAGGAATTTTTTTATCTTTCAAATTACAATTTATAGTAGAATTTATCTTATTTATAACCCTATATTAAAAATGATTTACTTATAAAACATTGATTTTTCCTATTTTTACCCTTCTTTAAATAAATTAATATTAAATGTCTTAATCTAATCCAAGTGGGCCTAAATGGTCATATTTTATTCCTAATGTTTTTTAGGTCAAAATAAACTTATCCAATAGAATTAGTACATGTTTTAGGGTAATAATAATATCATATTTACCCTTAATTACACTATTTACTTTTAACCGTGGTTAAAGAAAAGTAAAAAGTTACTATTCACCAAAAATTATTTTCATCTCATTGAACCAAATTTTACATACTGACATCAACCGTGTCTATAAGATATTTTAAATTCCACTCACAGAAGTGGTAAAATTATGTTTTATGTAAACTTGAATATTCTCGTAGGAGTTGGGTAAAAGACGGTGAAATGTTCAATAAAATTTTTATATATCTAAATATATTATAAAATGACTCTACTGAATTTCATTATGCTTATATAGGTATTATGTATCAATATTGACATAAAATAAATTTTAATAAAATAAATAATTATTTAAATAAAAAGTCGGTTTTTAAATAGTAACCCAGTGTTTTCACTATTCATCAAAAATTGAATGTTTTCTGAAAAATACCAAAATTTCACCCTATGTTCTTTTCGATATTCCGAATACAAAAATGAAGTCCATTATAAAAGTTGAAATTTACAAAATTTCCAAAAGTGGGTTTTACTATTCATAATGGCTAGTTTTAATAATATTTTAATAGCATATTGTTGTTTAGTGAAACTCGGTATTGCGTACAACACACGCTATCGAGGAAGGTTGCGATTGCGTGTAATGCAGCCAAGGTAGGGTTGCGTGTTGTACAAGACTTCTTTTCTATAGCCTACAACACAAGACATCAATAAAATAAAATAAAATATTTTTCATAAATTCTCTGGGTGTTACAAGAAACATATACAAAATTATGATATCATATATGATATTGTAATAATTCTTTATTAATAATACTTTAGTATTATCGTCATTTTGGGTGTTATCTCACTCATTTTCTTTTATATGTTTTGTTACATGATCCGTCTTTGTTATGGATAGGTTGTATATTATTCACATACAGAATGATATAAAGTTCTTAAAAATTAATTTTAATCATCAAATGAGAATTAGTCTTAAATGGATATGATGGAGAATGAACTGCATCGCGTTCGTGGAGACGGTAGTCCGTACATATGCACGAGCGATAATATCATTATTTTGATATAAAAATAATATATAATTTGATTATATATCATATATACACAATCATTATCATATAATATTAATTATTTACAAGAATTACACATCATTATTATACCCATCAAAATATTAATATATTGAATAACAATTACACCACGACGTGGAGACGGTAAGCCATATGTACGCACGTATGGTGACATGTCATTCAAAGGATGGATAGAATACTGAATATGGTTGTACCATATTTATAATAATATCACATTATATAGGAGATACTGGAGTTATTATTTTAGAATGGGAATAAAAATGAAATAAGATATTGAAGAAGAAATGAACTTGAAAAAGGGTGGTGAAAACATTACCTCTTCTTCAGATTCTTCCTTTTGATTTGATAAAAAGGCCTCTATAGGTTTGATTTTTGATCAAAATAATGCCTTTATGATGAAGTGAGGGAAGTTGAGAGAGTATTTGGGTAGGGTTTGGCCAAACCAAAAGGCTTTTAAAGTGTTAATAATTGTATAGAAGTCTTTTCCTTTTTTAAGGGGGAGGAGGGGCACCTTAAGAAAATCTAGAAATATTATTTTATAATAAATTCATATTTGGTCTATAATGGATCCAAATTGTATTAAATAATGTTTAATGTGGGGATGGGTCTAAAACCACTCAACCAATAGAATATAGACATGTTTGGGACATTATATTAAACTTATCTTTTAGTTTTAACTCTTAGTTAATTAGTTTGACACTAACCATGTCACTTTGTAATTTTCTATTATATAGTTAATAAACATACTATATACCTCCAATCAATCCCCAAGGGGTCCATTAATGATACACCTATAAGGATACAACTTCTTTGTCTGAACCTTAGATTTTTAGGAATAGAATATAAATTAATAATATAATATATTTTTTAAAACTCTTTTATGTCAATTTTGTAACTATTGGGTATTTTGTTTTTGATAATTTTATAACAGCATTATTACTTCGAAAAAAATTAATATAAAAAATAAAAGTATTTCAAATTAACCTAGAAAATTAGTAGAATTCATAAAAAGTCTCAAATTACAACTATTTTGATATTTATAATATCAATTATTATAACATTTCATTTATTAGGTAATTACTGCATTACCATTGTGTTATAAATAAATTAAATTATATAATTTCTAAAAATTATAAATAAAATACCATTTTGTATGAAATACTTTTATATTTATAATTAATATTTACAAATCGAATTTATCTTATGTATAACCCTGTATTAAAGATGTTTTAGTTATCAAAATTTGGTTTTAACTCTTTTAAATCTTCATTGAATTAAATAATAATTAATGTCCTAATCTGATCCAAGTGGACCTATATGTTATTATTTAATCCCTAAGGTTTTTTTGGTCGAGATACATATGTCGAATATAATTAGGACATGTGTTAGGGTAATATTAATATCATTTTTTCCCTTAATTACCATATTTACTTTTAACCGTGGTAAATAAAAGAACAAAGTTACTATTCACCAAAAATTATTTTCATCTCACTGAACCACATTTTAATCCTTTATATTAACCATGTCTCTCGGATTTTCGAAATTCCCCTAACAGGAGCGGTAAAATTAATTTTTATGTGAATTTCCAAATTCTCCTAGGAGGTGGGCAAAAGACGATGAAAAGTTCAATACAATTTTTATATATCTAAAATTATTCTAAACTAACTCCAATGAATTACATTGAACTTATATAGGTATTATGTATCTATTTTGACCCTAATTAAATTTAAATAAAATAAATAATTATTTAAATAAAAAATCGTTCTTAAACTATAATTTCGTGCTTTTTCACTATTCATAAAAAATTGAAAGTCTTCAGAAAAATAAAAAAAATTCACCCTAGGATAATTTTGATATTCCAAATCCAAAACCAAAGTCCATTTTGAATGATAAATTTTATAAAATTTCAAAAGGTGGGTATTACTATTCAAAACGGCTAGTTTGATTGGTTGTGGTGTGTGTGTTAGAACTCGAAGTTACATACAACACATGCTACTGTATTATTCAAAGGGAAGTGTACCATAGAAGCATGGGGTGTTACATGGAAGGGGTTACTCTTGAAGGAAATTTATTTTGTAAAGTAAAGTGAGCTTCATGAAGGAGCTTCATAAAAGGTAGTTTCAAACATTTGGTTTTAAGTGTATAGTTCACTCAGGTGCATCAATTCAGGAGATCGATGAAATTAGTGTCTGATTCTAGAAAAATACATAGACTTACATTAAAATTTATTCAAGAGACCTTCAGTTCAATAAACTGAGTAAGACATCATCCACAACTGTGAAGAAGGGGTAGTCAAAAAAAGTGTTCTAAGGGATGCCATTTGTTATACCTAAAATAATTGTAATGGCAGTGTGCTTGGCATAGAGTGACTATGCCTAAAATAATATACTCCAAAAATAGTAATGATTAGTGGAATTTGGTATGATGTAAAACCTATCGGTGTATTATCATTGGACTAGCCCTTAGTGGTGAACCAAATATAATTATTGTGTCATCTCTTTGCATGTGATTATATTTTTCTGGACATTCTCATCATACAAGATTACCAAGTCCCTACTAATTTGGCAATAAGATCCATTAGTGTAGAAGAAAATTTTGATATCCTGATAAAACCCTCCCCTCTCAGGGTGTTTTGGGGTCCCACACATAGAATCAAATCATGGTTCCTAGTGTTAAATCTGTCCTTATTTCTATCATGGAGAATATAGTGAATGTTAGGGGAGTACCGATCTATGAGGGAAACAAATTAATGTTTTGGAAAAATAGTATGAGATCTCATCTTAGATCTCTTAGAATGAAAGTCATTTTTTCTATTTCACAAGGAATACATGTCATTAATTATATAGGGATGTTTATGACAAATTCAGACATAAAAAATACTTGATGTAGATTCCAAACTGCAAAATTCCCTCACTGCTTCACTTTTTTATCAGATCTATCTGAAGGTGATGTGTTTCACATATATAATGTCTATGTGGAAAAATATATAAAATATCTATAAAGGATACAGTAATGTGAAAAAGGAGAAAAACCATTTTTTTCACAACAGGTTTTATGATATGAAGATGTAGCCTACTGAAAATATAGATTCTTTCTTCAATCGAAGTACTGATGTTGTAATAGAAATTCAAGGGTTTGGCGATGAGATCAAACACATCAATTTTGTGTAGAAGTTTTTCAGAAGGATTCCAGCTATCTACAATCTAAATTTTTCTTCCCTTGAGGAAGGGTACTTTTCTTAACATTCTCTAGATGATCTACTATGTAGTCTAGTCTTCTATTAAGTGATTGTTAACATAAATGAGGCAATGAAACATATCGGTAAAGAAATGGAATTAGAATCCATGGAAAAACCTGAGAATTCAAGGGATAGTGTTAAGGAAGACAATGAGGAAGATGAATTCCTTTACCTCTTTGACATCATTTTCAAGAGAGGAAAATGTATATTTGATGGAATTCTACCCTTCACATGTTTTTTTGGGTAGAGATAGGAACGTTTCCTTTCAATGATCAAGGAAGTTCTATGATGATTATGATGGTAAACATAGAAACTCAAAGAAGCCGTAAAAGACGTTTCAAAAAAAGGGAATCTTAAAATATGGAAATAATCTACATAAAAAAGAGTTTTTTATAAATAATATGATAATAATAATTAATTCCTTGAGGAAGAATAACCCGAGTAAAAATTTTGAAACCAAGATTCGATTATGGCTACTGCTGAGAATTCATAACCATAAAAAGGTAAATCATGAAACTTTAAATTGTGTGTTAATGTTGATCTAATGTTTTAATTTAAGGATTTTCATGGTATTCTTGATAATCAAAGTAAGAAATGAAAAAATTGGAGATAAATTGTTTAAGAATCATCACAATATTTTTATCAGCATGAGGAAGAAATTGAACAAATTGAAGAAGTATTTAATATTCAATCAACAACCCCTGAACGACTAGAATAATAAGTGGAAGTAAATCTCATAATTAAAGAAAAAGAAACTCTCATCAATGCATATAACTTCATACTAGAGGATAATTCCAATAATATTTAGGGACTCGAATAAGAGGTTGTTAATATTACGAGTAAACTTGAATGTGATTAAAATTAAAAATAAGAAAAAAAGAAAACACGGTTTGTAAAATTGTTATATGATGAGTTTCTGGAGAGAGCTAAGCGTGGTACTAATGATGTAGAAAATATTTTCATTTATCAATGACCTGCATGCATGGTAAATTTTGTAAGAATATGTGATTCCAAAATATAAAATACTATAAATAAAATGGGTCAAAATAACGTAATGATAAAATTTTGACATGTTGAAAATTAATCTGATGTTCTAAAAAATAAACCCTCAATTCAGATTAAAAGGAGAATGAAAATATATCCTTTAACATACAGAAATTATAATCAGAAAAACTACCTTCCTACAGAAGGATACATGTAGAGGAATATAAATTAGAAGGCGAATCCACTTATGAAATGACAATTATGTGGGTATTTGGTCCATACCATTTTATACTATGAAAAAGAATGGAGGTATTTGAAAGAGGAAGATCTATGAAGTCAAATAAGAAGAATAAATTCATATCCTACTTCTTAGAGAATAAATAGTTTCTTTGAATATTGTTTTCATTTTTCAAACATTGTTTATAAATAATTTTATTACAGGCAAAGGAATTATTTGGATATTTCATATACAACTCAAGGAAAAGCCAATACTTTTCAACGAAAAGGTGTAACTATTAAAAGAAATATTTTAACCTATAGAAGTTGATTATTAGTATAAAGAACCCTCCCTCATGGAATAGAGATATGAAATCCTATCATTATCCTTCACTCAATCTAATATTTCATGGAAGTAAAATAATAAAATTGAAATGTCCAACCTTGAAGAAGTATCTCTCAAACCTACAAATAGCAACAACACCTGGATCCCTGATAGCAGATGTTCATCCCACATGAATTTTAATGCTAAATTATTATCAAATGTAAATAA
This sequence comes from Viscum album, assembly GCA_963277665.1. NCBI lineage: Eukaryota > Viridiplantae > Streptophyta > Magnoliopsida > Santalales > Viscaceae > Viscum > Viscum album. Next base: position 212,649,956 of record OY728125.1, read on the forward strand.
AATGATTGATGTAATTATATGGTATGGTAATAGTGTCGTGTTAATGATCAAAGGAATTGGAAGTATTTAAATAGGAAATGGAGAACTAAAGAAAACTAATGTTCATTATGTGGACGGTTTATGTCACAATCTCCATAGTGTAAGTCTACTCCTTGAATTAATACATATAGAGAAATTCAACCAAAAATGTTACACTATAAATAGAAATATACGGAATTTTCTCATGAAGGATTACAGAATATATGGAAACTTATATCAAGTTGACAGTAAGGAGAACATTTGTTATCTGAAAATTGAAGAAGAAAAGAAATTGTCCCCTTGAAGGTTGGGACAAATTAATCAAAAGGACATGGAAAAGATATCTATTTTGAATATTTTCATTGATATCAACAATCTGAAGTGTGAAAGGGAAAAAAATTTGATCCCTATGTATGAGGGATGTTGGTAAGCAACTCATATCAGACAAAGAAGAAAATTTCATCAAATATTCATGATCTCATCTATACATATGTATTTGGAGTAATAAATTTAACTCGAACTCATGGAGAAAATAACTTCATCCTTTTCATTGATTATTATAGTATAATGGTTTGTGTGATGGCTATACAATGGAAATGGAAATTGATTTATTTAATGAAAACATATCACTGAATAGACGAGAATATTAATATAAAGACAATAAATGTTTTGTTGTGTAACAATGATGGAGAATATACATCCATTGGATTTGAATACTACTTGGAGAAGAATGGGATAAAATAAGAAGTGTCTGGTATTAGAACCCCACAACAACATGGAATTTTTGATTACATGAATCGATAGGTGAAAAATATTTCTATATCTATGCTGATTGAGATTAATATCGCTCACAATTATTGTAAAGAGGTTATCCAAGCTGTGGGGTATATTCAAAATCGTACATGGTTTTATATGGGTGAAAGAAATATACCATTTCAGTTGTTTCATGGATGGAAACCCTCCATGGATTATTTTTTTGAATGTAAATGTTTTATCATAAACAAATAAGGAAATTAAGTAATGTATAGTGATGTGGACAATGAATGAATATTCATTGAATAGTCATTGAATAGAAAAACCTATATTTTTTTTAATAAGCATCTCAGAAAAATTGTGGGAAGAAGTAATGTTAAGATAGTTGAATATAAGACCACCATACTATGAGGGGATTATATGCTGATGTGATTGAATATGCAGAATATAGTGTACATGAGTATATTCATATTAAAATGTAGATGAAATAGTGAAAAACTATAAGAGATTACAACAAGATGTGGATTTATAAAATGAATCGGAAGATGAACCTGCAGTTGATGAAAATTCTTATGAACCTCACAGGAAAAATCAAAGGGCATAAATTTATTAATACAACATCATTGAGGATTATAAAGCACCCACACAAACAAAGATAATGAGGAATAATGCACAATATACCTTCCTTTCTATTGTGGAACCATTATCATTCGAAGAAGTTTCAAAATATTACTCAGGGGTAAAATCAATGAATGAAGAGTTGGATCAGATCGATAAAAACTGAACATGGGATCTTGTTAAGAGAAAAAAAACCACAATGGGATTTGTATAAATTTTATTTTCAAGAATAATTTTTATTATCATGGTAATGTGATTATAAACAAGCGTGACTGGTGTGTAAAAGTTATTCACATATTGAAGGTGTTGATGTTGAATAAAAAACTTCACCAGGGGAAAGACTAGAGTCAATCTGACATTTTCATACCATGGAAATTTAAAGAGGATACAGATTTTGTCAAATGGGTGTCCAAAGAGCCTTCTTAATTGGTGTTCTTTTATAAGTGGCCTACATAGAAAAACAAGTGGTATTTTTTATTAGTAATGATGAGATAACAGTTTTCTTATTAATAAATTATCTTTATAGCCTGAAACAGGCACCACGAACATTGTATTCCTGATTGGATTCTTATCTGAAGAAGATTGAGTTGAAAAGTAGAGGAGTGGAGCACAATATCCATGTGAAGAATTATCATAAAGACTATTTCATGGTTCTCATGTATGTAGATGATATTATATTTGGTGAAAGCATACAAGGATTAGGGGATGAATTTTCCTATCACATGAAATCATAATTTGAAATCTATATCGTTGGGGAACTTATGTATTACTTGGGGAAGAAAGTGATTAAGAGAAAATACTTCACTTTTATTACTCAGAATTAGTATGAAAGGGTGTTTCTAAAGAAAATAAATATTCATGACTCCAAACAAATATCAACTCTGATTATTGTTGGAAAAAAACTAGGAAATCACGAGCATGAGACATATGTAGACACCACGATATACAGGAGAATCCTTAAAATCATACTATACTTGACAACGACAATACTAGATATTATTTTTCTAAAATCATTGGTGGATCACTTTCAAAGTAATGTGAAATATGACCATAAAGTGGTAGTGAAATGAATAATGACGTACATTCAAGGAACATACAATTATGGCTTATATGTTTCTCTAGGAAGTGATAGTAAACTATTAGAACATTATTATAATGACTGGGATAGATATGTGGTAGATAAAATTTCTACATGTGGGGATGAATACATTACTAGAAAGAAATGTGTTTGATGGGTAAGTATGAAACAAGAAATCACTTCTCTTAGTACTGTTGAAGCTGATTATATCACTGCTACAATGGAATACACTCAGCTTCTATGGATGAAGAAAAAACTCATAGATAATGGTGATGAGGTGAAAAAACCAATAGTGATTCACTATGATAATAAGAGTTTGATTGATCTCACAAATAATTCGATATAACATTATCATATGAAGAATATTGAAATAAAATATCACTTCATCAAGGAAAAAGATGAACTAGCTGTGGTTAAACTAGATATTGTTGGAACGAATTAATAATTGGTTGATATTCTGACCAAGACATCGGCAGTGGTTGTGTTTGGGAAACAATATTCTGACCATTACTTTGGTAGTGGTTGTGTTTGAGAAATATCAGTTGAACCTTAGTGTTCAACAACTTTCTAGTGCATGAGAGGTCATTAATGTTACCATATCCCTTGTCAAATTAACATTTCAAATCTTTTTTTGGATGTGTTACAGGTTTATAGGGGAGATACAATCCAGGGGGAGTGTTCATTGAGATCTAAAATCTATAATTTGGTTATTTGGGTTTATTTATAATATGGTAGAATAAATAAATTCAATAGTCTTCAATGGTACTCAATGATATAAAGGAGGAGAATGAAATGTTTTTCTAGTTATAGGAAAGATAAAGAACATATATATTAAAATAAGTAACAGTTGGGGAAAATTAATAGAGAAAATGATAATGGATAAAAAAATTATATATTTTAAAGAATGTTTTAATCATTCGAAAACATGAGAACCCAATTCATGATTACCCTCTTGTTTTTTACATTGTTCATTGGTCAAATATAATTAAAATGTTGGATGTGTTGACTGATGCATATCAAGTCTTGATAGTGGTTGGTGCTCTATTGAATTTATCCATAGATTTCCAACAACCCCAAAGTGGGATATTATTAGAATCATATCTGGTCTTTGCTATAAATTAAGTATGATTTTTTTTGATGTAAATCCTCAATAGAAGATCAGAAAGTTTATAATGGAATAGTTCTCGAGTTCAGGTAGACAATAGTATTAAAGGTGTCGTTTTTCCCGTAGTTTGCCAAATTTTTGGGGTCCCAAATTTGGAGAATAGAAATAATTTTGAAAAGTGGTCTTCTTGAAATAATTATGTAAATATTAAAAAGGCATGATTGTCATGAAGATGGTCTATGTGAGTGGTGTTTCACGGAGGATTAAATAAATCTGACACTTTTCTCAATGATTTTGATGAGTATCGTGAATGATAGAGAATCGTCGCATCACGATTAGAGACCATGATCTCCACTAATATGATAATTATGAAATTGTTTTGGGGTGAAGGGTTTTATGGAGAGAATCATGACAATATCAAATACCAATGGTGCTTCATGAAAGGAGGTTCACCGTAAAGATTTTTTTTTTAAATCTAGAAAGTACACGTGTGGCGAAGGAGATTGATGAAAAAATGAGCCTATAAGTAAGAGGAAACCCCTCTTCACTTATCACAATTTAATTTATGGAAATATAAAAACCAATCTGATTTCACAAAGCCAAGGGAGCTCCATGAAACTGTTATTCAGTGCATGCTTGAGCATCATGAATATAATTGAAAATCCATGATAGATTCTAAAGATTGTAGAAAAGGGTGCTTTGACATGATATGTTTACAATGTTGAATTTTGGAGCTTCACAATAGAGTTTATTCCACCATATAATGGGTTCCCCACGAAGGTAGTTTGTTCCGTGAAGGAAATGATACATCGTGAAAAGTAGTTTCAAACATTTGGTTTTACATATATAGTAATTTCAAGTGCATCAATATAGGACATTGATGCAAGATGTGTCTCATACAGGAAGGAGAGAACGTATTCATTGATAATCTATTGATGAGACCTTCGGGTTGACAAAAATAGCAAGAATTCACCCACAACATTGAGAAAGGAAGAGTCAATGGATGTGTTCCAAGGGACACAATGTGATATCCCTAAAATATTTATAAAGGAATTATTACTAGAATATAGTTACTATGTATAAACTCTTATACTCCACAACTAGTGATGTTTGGTGGAATTTAGTATGACCGACAGACTATTGGTGTGTTATTCTTGGACTATCACATAGTGTTGATCCATGTAAAACTCTTGTTTCATATATTTTCATGTTATTGTTTGTTTTCTGCCCATTCACATCAGATAGAGTGAATTGGTTCCTACAAAAGTGAGAACAAGATCCATTAATAGTGAAGAGAACGTTAAAACCCTAATTACCCCCTTCTTAGTGTGTTCCAGGGTCCTACAATATGTTTTATTTATCTACAAAATTTATGGGAGACAATAATTCTTCCAAATTATATAACTTTTAATGTTTTTAAAATTATTTAGATTAGTTTTTTATTTCTTGAAAATTAATTGTACCAATATAGAATTATAATTTAAGATAATTATATCACCCCTTAAATTTAAATATAATTTTTCATAATAATAAGATCATTCATATTTTAAATTATTATGTATAATGAAGAACAGTATCTGTTCATGCCTATGAAAAAATATGAGAGATATTTTGACATTGAGTGTAAAATTTTTAATATATAATTAACATAAAATAATACTATGGCCATTATCATAGAAAAACGGAAACAAGTTTATATATCATTTAATATTGGATGAGGATAGTGAAACTAAAATCATAAAATAGAAATTAAATATTTTTTAGAATTATTTCTAAATCCTTATCACATTACTTTTCACATTTATTACATGATTTACACATACCAAGGTGACAAATATTTTCTACGGTTAATACTTATAATGACAAAAACTAATGTATACTTATTTACCAAATTTTAACCTCTTGATTATAAATTTTAAATCCATTTTGTAATATTCAATTTTTATAACTTTTTTAAGTAGATTTTAATATAAATAATTAAAATGTAATAATTTATTTAGAAAATAATATTTCCAATCACAGAAAATGAACCATTTCAAAAATCATGTATAAAGATAATTACTATGTTATCAATTTAATTATTTATAAATAAATGATAATCATATTATTTTAATATAAAATTTAAATATTAATTACTTTCTAATGAAAATAATTGAAATTTTAATGAAAATATGTTTGTTCACAATGAACTAAAAAGTAAATATTTTTAGAAAAATACTATAAATCATACCTAAAGAAAATCTAAACATACCAATTTCAAACAAAAATTATTTTTACATGATAAAATTTCAAAAACCAAAAGAAATATGTTATAATATTCAGTCCCAAAAATAAATAAAAGCTATTTTTGATGAAAAAATATTTTTTAAGTATAAACTAACTTTTATAAAAATTATGTTCTTATTAATTGATAATAAATCAATAATTTTTTTTATTTGGACCATTTCATATATATATCATAATTTATTTACTCTTATTAATATCCACTAATTCAACAACAAGGAGATAATGACCATATTTAAATAACAATATTTCGTGGTTCATTTATGCTTGATGTTATGTGTCATATAAACTATCAACATTGTTTTGTTTTAAAAAATAATGTATTTAAATTCGACCCTATACAAAAATTAAGACCATGAAATTTTAATCGAACATGGAAATCATGGTTTAACATTAGAAAATACATTTATTTTAAACCCATATCAAAAAAATGGTTTACATAACATTATTTAGAAAATAGGTAAAGGGTAATATAAAGGTTATTACGAATAACACATTACCAGGTTTCAATATAGGAGAAAATTTCTCAGAAATGGAATAATGGCACTGGTAGAAAATATTAATGAAACAATGATGGAAAGTGATATATAATGTAGTCATGAGATATTTAATGACCACAAAACCAAAAACCAATATGGGATTAATAAGACCATAAATTCATTATAAATGATGGTAATCAGATAATTTCTTTCAATAACCCTTCCACAAAGTTGAGGAATTTGTGTTTCATATAGGCTATGAACATAAGGAAATATAATCCCACGATTTTATTTCAATCCATAAACACAGTTTTTTCCTTTGGTTTCATGTCTCTATTTGTTTCCACCATTATCTAAACATCTATACAAATGATGAGTGTGTAAATTTTAATTATTGTAGCACTATAATCAACTTATAATTGTGCAGGTGGTATATAAATGGATGAACATGTTTTCTTCTCATCGTTACTAAAACCAAAAATTATTAGAACATGAATACATAATAAAAAATTAATAAACCAAAATATGAATAAATAATATATTAATCAACAATATTCAAAAATAAATAACATAGTTCATCATAGATCATTCAATAAATAAATAAACCCATATCCCAATTAACCAAAATAACCACAACATTAAATAATGTTTTAACCTGAAATTGTTTCTCATTCCATTATGTTTACATCTTGAAAAATGCAACAGAATTATTCTAATGTAATACTTCTGGTTAAATGTAAGGCTTAAATACATCTCAAACCAAACAAAACATATCCCAAAATCTCATCAATCACCTTAAAATTACATCACTTAAAACCTAAAAATGCAATGTCAATTATATTTAACTTATGATGAACCATAAACTTATAAACCTGTGATTGTATACATAAATATTAATTTAAACTCGCCTAAAAAATATTAATCATAAAATTTATCTAAACCATACCATGAATCCAACATTAGAAGACCAGAAAATGTACTGCCAAATTGTTTACTCAACACATAATATTTCAATTTCTGGATTTTATACCGATAAACATGATCAAATTTTATCCATAAAAACATACATCATCAAATAAAAAATTTTGATCACTAATATTCCCAACGACCTTTTAGGTTTAGTTTTTTATAGAATTAGAACAACCTTTACTTAAGAATACCCTTTTCTTCAAGTGATAATTTTTTTAACTATACCTATAATTTATTATTTCAATAATATTACTCAAAGTGTCCCATAAAAATAGTCACACATGAAACCATATTAGACATGAACAATTTAATATAACTATTAATAAGTTAGGGAAATGGAGGAAAAAGATGTTTGAGATGAAGTTATCAGTAAGTGTAAACATCATCATTGGAAATTTAATTTCATTAGGGAGATTAAGATCATCATAACGGTATTATTATATAATTAATGTGCATGATCATAACATAAGAGAATTCATACCCATAAAAATTTTGATCATTACACATGTGATATGGAATAACACATTAACAAAGGAAATATTCACCCTAATCAATAATTACGAGTCCAATGATGTAAATCTTGATAAAAAACAACTAATAATACATAGCATATATAAATAAAACGTGTTTGTATCTTGGGAAATTATCTTCATAACCCATATTTACTCATGTCTAAAATAAATAGATACTTATTAATTCCATAAGAGAATCCTACTCGATTAACTCCCACCTTCTTTCCTTAAAATGAAGGGAATATTACCCAATACATTGAAGAGATATATTGGACTCACCCACCATATAAGATGTATTGGGATCACCCATCATAAAATATGTATTAGGGTCACCTATAATGATCAATTATTTCCAGGTATCTTACATGAATATAGCATATTAGAGATTTTATTTTCATCATCAATCTTTTAAAAATGACTTTCATTCCTTTATAGCTTGATTTACTCGTGTAAACAACTGGGTTCAAGGTAATCTCTTCAAAAATTCATAACAATATATTCAGAGAAATAATATGAATGGTATCAATATATTTTATTCTTCATAAAGTATATTAATGATTAAATAATGTTAATATAGATTATAATACCATTAAAATAAAATTTAAATGATTTCTCTAAAAACAAGGGAAAATAATCATTTTATTTAGTGCCATTAAAAGGTAAAAATTCCCCCAATTTTGAGAAAATTTTATACATTATAAATAACCATGGAAACATAGAAATTAATATTCAATGATAGGAAATGATATAAAGAAGGTAAAATCCCTTCTTGTTGTAAATGATAAAAATAATATTCTTTTAAATATGTGGTAGTAAGATTTAAAAGTTACCTCTAAAAAAAATTTAAGAAATTTTACATTATAAACCTTTAAAAAAGTTCAAATATCATGGAAAATAACTTTAGGAACTAATTTGTATTTATAAAATTTATTTTTTGAATTAAGATAATGAAAATTGTGGAAGGGTTTTGACAAAATCCATTACAAACATTAAGATTATTTTTTAATGAAAACCCATTTAAAACCTTTTAAAATAAAAACAATTTAAATGTACAAAATAAGAAGGAACATAAAGTATCATGATTATAAAAATATTCATGATATTATATTTAATGGATCAGTCTATACACAATAAAAATTAATATTGTTTGATCAATCAAAACATGTCCCAAAGAAGCATGTTTGAGGTGTGAATCCCTTTAAACATAGGTATTACATAAATAAAAATCACATTGAATAAAATAAAATAAAATTATTATAAAAAACTAAAAAAATCAGTGAAATTATATTTTAAATAAAATTCATGTGAAAATATGAACACTATATAAAATTAGCCAAGGTGCATTATATGAATTATGTCTCAAAGATTAGATTTTGATACCATGAAAACGCTCAAAACATTTAAAAATTTTGAATAAATATTCCATGAATGAGAGAGAATAAAAATAACTATAAAAATAATGATAAATGATTCATTATTAATATAATATCATAGTGGTATCATATAAACCTTATAAAAGGAAGTAATTGAATAATTCGAAACATGCCTCAATTAATCAATTTTGAGATGCATAATCCTTAAAAAGATCATATCATTGATGTTTCTTTTAAATAAATGACGTGATTATGTGTAAAAATTGTAAAACCAAATACAAAAAGTTAAAAAAAAATAATACAATAATATATTTAATAAAGTATAAGTATAACCCAATGAATGGAAATTGAGTTATGAAACCCTTTACCTTGAGTCCTAAATTTCAATGTATTACCTTAAAATCTTGTATAAAAAACATATTGTATATTTAATTATTTAATATCATTATATTGGTATATTAATTTATCATTGAACAATTTATTTCATTTATTTTAATGACATATTTAATTACAGAATCAGTTAAGTCCCCCTAGAATGTTTTGATTAGCACATAATTTCAAAATGACTTTGGTAAGTTGACTATGGTCAAAGTGGGAGTGGTTCCATCATATATATTATTATAATAATGAAAAAAAATCATTTTTATAAATTAAATACTATTTTATAACCATCCATGAACAACATATATGAAAAAACAAATCACATCACTTCGTTGAGGTGACAATCCACACGTATGAATGAACGACATTATCATTTTCCCCCAGATGGAAGGGTATGAAAATAGATGATATATGATATTTATTGATTTATAATTATGATAAGAATACAATTTATATAAATTAAATACATCATTATAAAAAGAAATTAGACGTAATAATGGAAATCAAGACATATTATTTCATCGACGTGGTAGCCCACACATATGCACAAATGATGTGTTTGTTCCTCATTTTATTGAAATGAAAATTAAAAGGGTGTTTAACTATTTTTTAAGGAACATATAAAATTTGAAAATGTGGGTGATTTAATAAAATTTATTTTTATATTTGTTTCTTGGAACCATGTTTAATGATCTCTGTTATCAAATTTATAATTAATTAATTTTGTTTTTGAAAAATAAATACCGAGGCCTAAGAACTTTCCTCATTGGTAAAATTTGATCAACTAAAATTCCCTATCAGAATACCTTTATTGAACTTGTGAGGGTCTAAGGATATAATTCCTCTATCGGTGATCCACATGTGCTCCTATGTTCTCCGAGCAACACCACTTGTTCTCTGGTTGTTATGGAAGCGTGTGAATGTCTTGTAATGTTTGTTCTTAATCTCATGTTCTATGCTCTTGATGAAATATTTCTTATACATCTCATTCATGAGAAGGAGAGAGAAAGAGGAGTTTAGAGATAATATATTGTGTGCCCAAGGTTTCTTTTCTCAATTTTGGATAGTTTACAAAATAGATATGGCCATATATATATCGAGATAGGATTTAATTTAAAAATATTTTTTAATTGCATACCAGCCATTAAATAACATTTATTAACAATAATAAACACCATTCAACATAATAATAATTATATTATTAATATTTTTTGTATGAATGAACATGCTCAATAACAAATATTATATAATGGTCTTGTTAATTAATATTTATCCCCAGACTTGCTCTTGGTCTATTCGAACTCTGCCATCATTTATTGCATAATTGAATAAATATTTTATTCATAAATAAATATTTTCATCACACTATATGGAATAAATATTTATTAAAATATTTAATAAATAAATTGAATATTTTATTTACATCATGGTGAATAAATATTTATTTAATTTTTGTGATTAATATAACATGAATAAAATTATTCTTCGGGGTTCGAAATAATATTTATTCCATTAATTAACTCTAATATAATTTAATTGAGATCATTGGAAAAACATAGTGAGGGACCCTATCAAATTATTTCATGATGGCATTAGGCAGACCTCCCTAAATTACTAGATTATTATCTAGTAATGGGTCATAATGCCCAATATAAATAACTATATGTTGCAACATCGACAACCACATATAAACATTCTCTATATAGTATAATAAATTTTTCACAATATCTCATCAAGTAGATTTCACATCTATTTAACCAACCTATTTGATTGATATGTCTTTCTATGATTATATGAAATAAATAATTCGTTAAACTATGGTTATGTAATTCAAGGCGAATATTATATTCCAATAATAGGGAAAACATATAAGAATCCATAAATATATAAGGGAAAAATCCATCCCCAAATGTTTCATTAATGAAATGTCCCTCATGATGCAACCAACATTTCCAACTTCTCGACGAACTGTTATTATCATGGTTTGGAAAATACATCTATGTAAGTGAGATATAACATGTAATATTAATAATCCTAATGTCTAAGGACCCTCACAAAAGCTCGTAGATTGTAAGACATGATGCAACCAAAACATGCATAATTCCAACTGGAAGGTCTGTTCTCATAATATCCTTTTTTGGAGATTACCATGTTTTAACTTCATGAGAATAATCATTATCTTCAAATACATACTTGAACATAATAGTGTGTGTATAATGTTTCCATTAATGTATGTTATCGCATGAAAAAATATTTTTTTACAATATAATCATAGAACATCAAGGATTTCATCCTAGTAGGGAACTGCTATAACCTTATCAATGACAAGTATTCTCTAGGTCATTATTACATTAGAGAAATAAATAATAACAAACAAGTTGTAATAATATTTTTTAATAATATTCAATGCATCAAATATTTTTTATTCAATTTATACACATTTGGGCTCAAGAAACCGACTCTAACAAACACCCACATGGAAAATAGCCAACATCCTATAACCTTCATTCTGCTAGACCTCATGTGATAGTATTTTTTCAGCTAAGTGTGGGATTTGATTGAGGGGTTCGACACATTTTCTTACAAGGAAATACAACTCACAAACAATTAACCTCTATTATAAAAATACATCAAGAGATGATACTTCTAATGTATTTGTTTCATCTGTTGATGTGTCTTTGGATCTTTTTCAAGATCCACCACTACAATATTATCACAACATAGTGGGATATGATCATTAATTCTTTGTACAACATAAAACTATTGGAAGAATTTGGGAATCCATACTTCTTCCTTAACAGCCTTAGAACCCAAAATATACATATACATTACTATATAATATGAAACTATAGCCCGCTTTTATCTCTTACATATCACAACACCTCCATTAAAATTGTAGATGTATTTCCTTTGTGACATCATGCCATATTGATAATTTTGTAAACTAGCATATGTATATCCTCCGATGTCTAGTTCCTTATCTTCTCCATAAACTAGGAGCACGTCAATAAAAAATATCTTATAATTATGGATAGTCTTCACATCCATCCAATGGATTTCACTTGGATCAGCTTGATATAATCTTGTCACACTTAATGCGTAGGTGAAATCTGGCCTAGTACATAGTATAACATACTTGACTGACCAAATCACTGATGAATACGGTATCCCTATCATTCTATTTCTTCACTCATTTGTCTAAGGAAACATTTTATTAGATAGATTAATGCCTTGTGATATTAGAAACAATGGAATATTAGATTGTTCTGTGCTGAAACACTTCAATATATTTTCAATGTATACACGTCGACTAAGGTTGAGAACCCTATTTTATATATCAATGTTGATCTTGAACCCATGAATATATGTTTTCTCATCCATGTACTTCATACAGAAACATTTTTTCTACTATTCCTTATCACATTATAAGACTGGTATTTTGTTTGGAATGAGTAATATAACATCAAAATATACTACTGAGAAAATAACTGAACTCCCACTAAACAATTTAGAGACACATGACTCAAATTAATTCTTTATGAAACCAGATTCTGTTATGGCCTCATCAAAACTAATGTTCTAGGAGTTGGATGCTTCCATTAATGCATAAATGGTTCTTTTCAACATCTATACCTTGATTCCATACTGTAGAGTCCTAATCCCTTCGGGTTGTGTCATATAAAAATCGTCCTGAAGGTTTCCATTACGGGAGGCTATTTTGAAATCTATTTTAAAAATATCAAAATCTTGGAAATCTACTATGGCTAGTAGAATTATGATGTATTTCCGAATTGAAACTGGTGAAAATAATCATTGTACATAATTACTTGTTTCTATTTGAACCCTTTGCCAACCAGTGGGGACTTATAGGTACTAAATTGTCCTTCTATGAATAGTTTATTATTAAATACCCATTTACAACCAACGGGTATTACATTAATTAGTGGGTCTACCCAAATATATCCTCAGTTCTAGTATATGGAATCCATTTCATAATTCATGGATTCTTACCACATGGAAACATTTATGACACATAATGCTTCTTTATACTTCATAGGATCATTATTATAAACTAATAATGAGTCAATATTCCCTATTACTAGAAAAGAATAAAATTATATATCTATAACCTCTCTAGTTAACCAACATAGTAATTCTTCCACTGGAACAATTTCTTCTTCCATGGTACTTTGTGGAATTTATTCATGTGCCAACTATTATGAATATTGTTCCTGATCTTCATCGATGTCTATATCACTCCCACTATATCTTTTAGATATAATATCCTCCTCTAGAAATGTTGGAAATCTCTAAACCACACCTTTTTTCTGAAGGATTCTTTAGGTAATATCCGTTTGTTTAATTGGGATAACTTATAAAGGTAAACTTTATGCCTTGGGGTGAAATCCTATTACCTGAAGAGACCTTAACAAATTCTTTACAACACCACACATGTACGTAAAATGACACATGTGTCTTTATATTCCATAATTGTTATGTTATACCATCGATTGCATTAATTGGAACTTTTTTTAGAACATATAATGTTGTTTGTAATGAATATCCCCCAAAGGATAATGGAAAAATGAATGAATCTTCATTGATATAACCATTCAAAATATGTAGTGGATTTTTTACTTTCATTTACACCGTTATACAAATGCATATAAGGATAATTTAGTTGAGATAAAATCCCAAAATCCTAGAGATAATCAATTAAGTATTAAAAAATATATTATTCACCATAGTCTGAGAAAACATTCGTAATCATCATTCCAATTTGGTTCTCAACTACATAATTTTATTTCTTACAATTTTCAAAACAATCCAACTTATACCTCATTAAGTGTGCATATCCATATAAACTAAAATCACTAGTAAATGTTATGAAGTATGAGTACCCACCCATTTATTCAATAGGAAATGGTCCACACATACCGGTATGAACTAATTCCAAATGATAATTATCCATTTCAACTTTCCCACTAAATGAGGAATTTTTCATATTTCCTTCTAAACATGTGTGACACACACTAAGTTGTTTTAGTTCATGGGAATCTAAATATTCATCTTGATTTAATTTAATCAATAAATTTTCATTTACATTACCAAGCCGGTGATATGAATGTTGGGTGCCGAATGAGTCAGGTAAAGTTACATCATTACTGATGGCCATTATTCTATTCATGTAATCAAAAAAAAGATTGTTATTTAAATTTTCATTACCAAAAATGTTCTATTTATAAGAGATGCAACATTAATTCCCAAATTTAAAAATAAATCCATCTATATCAAGTCCTAATACAGGGAAAAAATTTCTAACTTAAGAAGCATAATAATAACCCATTAAAACCAGGATAATTCATGTTGGGAACATGAGGTGGTAGTCCCCCATGTGTACAAAAACATGTTTAGCTCTATTGGATGCTAAAATATCTACCTATCCTCAGTCAATCATTATTAATTTATAGGGTTACTATATTTTAATACATATGTGAGAACCACAAGCTGTATCTATAAACCAATTTCTAGAAACAAACAAATTGAAATTAATAACAAATGCACCTAAGGCTTATCCTTTCTTCATCAGCTAGGAAATTTTTTTATTCCAGTGGCCCTTATTAACACATGTGAAATAGAAAACATCATGTTACCTTTCTTTCCCCTTGATCGTCCTCTTATTGGAAGGGTGCGAAGAAGGTTTGGGCTTAATGTTCTTTTATAATCATTTCTATTTTTTCACAGTAATTATAGAAGGGTTTTCATTCTTCATATCCTTTTCTTATTGTCAAAGAATATTAAGAAGATCTACCAATTAATTCCCAATGTTGTTCATATTAAAATTCATAAAAAATATGGATAAGATTAATTGGAGTGATGCCATGATTAGGTTGGTGGCTAGTTCGTTAGAGAATTTAAACCCAAAAACCTCTAAGATCTCAATGTAGCCAATTAGCTTGAAAACTTGAGGACCAATTAGGGAACCATCTATAAGCTTTCTTTGAAAGAGTGCCTTGTAAATCTCCAAATATTTATGTCTTGATATTGCATGGTAAATACCATAGAGATACTCAAGCTGGCTATATGGATCCATATTTTTGGGAGACTTCATTAGTTAACTAGACATCGATGAAAGCTTTGAACAGTCAATGTTGACCGCATCATTCAATTTTTTTCATAAAAATGGAGCTCTTCATCAATCTAATATTTTTCAGGTAGATCAGTCAATGAGGATTCTAGCACATACGATTTTTTTATGGATTTACACAACTCGATGGTATCCAAACCAATTCTATAAGTTACTTCTTGTCAGGAGGTTATCTTTCTCAAATATTGATTGTAGGGATAGTGTGGATGATGAAATTTACATTTAACTCCATTATTAAAATTATAAGATTATTAATAATTTTAAATATTAATAAAAAAGTAATATATAATAAATTAATTTTTTTAATTATTTATTTATTTAATCTCTCACTATTTTATCAAGTCTTAATATCCGTCACCATTGAAATCACATTGTCTAGGGGATTTAACATTCAAGTGGAAGAGATCCACTTTAATTTTACTAATGATATAGACTTTTGACATGAAATCCAAAATAAAGTAATTATGTATGTGGCCTTTCCTATAGTGGACTAGAATCTCCTTGATCGATTGATTAAATTCTTCTATACTAAAATCCAAATATAGATTTCCTCAACACTTGCATCAATATTTTTGTTGAACAGACATTCACCATTAAAGTCAATACAATTTGATTTAATTCTACCCAAAACTATCATGAGAAATTCCTAATAAATTTAAGTTTCCATACTTTTTCCATATATTACACTTAGTTCTATGGTTTCACCCCCAATCAAGAAATGGATGTATTATTTTGACATAATATTTAATTGATTGATTTTAATTTATTATGCATAAATTATATATTTTTTCATCCTTTATATATAATATTAATATTAAATGGAAGTTAATTAATTAATTAACCATATTGGGTAAAATATTTATTCATAATTCATTTACTTAATTTCCTCCTTTTCACATTAATTCATTTATTTATCTTATCATTGTCTTCCATCGATAAAATAAATAATTTCATAGTTAGAAACAATTAACTAATTAAATTTCCCATTCTTGGGCATTATCTAATTGATATTTTAATGAGAAAACATTAAATGAACCTTTGACATAGGAGAAAAAACTCTTATTTCTAGTCTTGGCATGAGTTCCAACATTCCACCTATTCACCTATATATCACCATGGTTGAAATAAATATCCTCCCATATTAAACTACCTCAACATCACTTGGTATACACATTTAATACAAATATTTATTACTCACATGCTAGGGTGGGGAACCAAATGATTGGTTAAAGGGGGTCACAAGAATATCCCTGGAAATGTTGGTCCTACATAATAATGGAGGGAGGGATGACTCACTGGATGTCATTTAATTTAGTATTAAATAATTCCAAAGTCATGAATTAAATTTAATTAAGACATGCAACACATAAATATGTCTTTTTCATGATCATTAAAAATCCCACACACAATAAATATGAAAAAGTAAAGAGTTATCATCCATTCCTTTATTAATTATTTAATTATTTAAGATAAATTTTCTTGCATTAATTAATTAATTAATTAATTTCCTTTCATCTTAATGATCATTCAGTCTTATTTTACGATACCCATCATTAATGAAATTCATGGAAAATAAATAAAAAAATAAATAATAATAAATTAATTATAATAAATTAATTGAGCATTAAAAATTATTTAAAACCACTATTAAATTTTCAAACACCAAATGGTGTTCCAATCAATAAAATAAGGTTTTAGTGTTTTAATTTTCAAATATAATTTAATTTTAATTTTTACATTAATGTGATTCTACAATGAGTCTACATAAGGCAACACACCATATACATCGGTTATCGTATATATAAGTAACATGCCTGAGGATTCTGTGTGTTAACTCAACAGAACAATATAGTGTGTACATGCATGATTGACACCCTGTATCTACTTTCCATGGGCCTAGTTTCCCTGTTCAATAGACATTGTTAAATAAAATAACAAAATGTAATTGATTTGTTAAAACAACTAGATATAATGTGCTTGATTATATGACATGTGCTCCGACCACATGATGTGAAACCATGTTTTACCAACCAGTGATTTGGGATTTCCATAGGGAATATTTAGTCATTCATCATTTCATCTTAAATGATATAGAAAATGAGAAACAGAATGGAAATCATTAATATGTCGATATCATGTTATTAAAATCAAATTAAAGAAAAAATAAAATAAAATTAATATCTTACATAAATTGTAAATAAATTAACAATCAAATAATTAATTATCATTTTGACTGTGACCAATCAAATACAACTTGTTGGTTTTGGGTGTTGCGGAAGCATACAGAGGTGGGTGATATATTGAAATTTCATTTAATAATCATTTCCAAAAAATGAAATTGAGGATTCTCCATGTCAAATTTATAATTATTTTATTTAATATTTGAAAAAATAAATACCTAGACCTAGGAACATTTTTCGTTTTTGAATGTTGATCATCTATAAAGACACTTTCAGATAACCTTTGATTCAATTTTGTGGATCAACGGATTGAATCCATCTAGTACTGATCAAAACGTACTCCAATAACAATCTAGTAACAATAGTCGATCGATGTGTGCTAGCTGAGGGAGTCGAATGTCTTGCATTGTTCATTCATGATATCTCATTCTTTGGCTGTGAATAAATCCCTCTAAAACTTATCATTATTGAGATGGAGAGAGAAGGAGGAGTTTAGAGAGAATTTGTTGTGTGAAACAATTCTATATTATAATTTTTTGATAATCTATACAATAAACATAGGTGTTTGTTTATAGAGTTAGAATTTATGCAAAACATATTAGGTAATTTCAAACTGACCATTAAATAACATTTATTACCTTTAATAAACCACGTTCCCCATAATAATAATTATATTATTAATATTTTGTGGTGCATGCAAACTTGATCAATAACAAATATTATGTAATGTCCATATTAATAAATATTTGTCATTGGACTCTATCTTGGTCCATTAAAACTCCTACAACAATTATTGAATTATCAAATAAATATTTTAGTCATAAATAAATAATCTATTCACAATGTAGATAATAAATATTTATTAAAATATTCAATTAAAAAATAAATATTTTTTCACATGCTAGTGAATAAATATATAATTAATTCAAGTGATCAATATAACTTGAGTAAAATTATCCCTCATACATGAGATGAAATTTATTTCATTAATTAAATTATAATTGAATTTAACTGATATCAATGAAAACACTTATAGTGTGCCCTTCTAGGATTCTTTTTCAATGGCATTTTTGGGCTTGCCTAAAGGTAAATATCACTATCTAGAAATTTGTCAAGGAACCCAAGATAAAGAACATAATTTACCAACATCCAAAACCACATATAAATTCTCACTGTGTTATATAATCTCTTTTTTATAATATATAATGAAGAAGGTGTCACATATACATCACCAAATTATATACTTGATATGACTTTCATTAACTATCTGAATTAAACTTGTCATTACACCATGTCCACGGAATTTTTTGAGATTATTATATTCCAATAAAAGGGATGATATATCATCTTCCATAACGTTTTAAGGGACAAATCATTCCTCAATATATTCATTAATGACATTTCACTTGTGACGAACCAATGTATCGAACTTCTCCATGAACTATTATCGTCATGGTTTACAAAATAAATATATATACGCAAGTTGTAAAATGAATTAAAAACAATATTATAGTATATGGACCATCACACACACTTTTATATATGAATATCTAATGGAACCAAAACAATATATATTCCTACTAGTGTGTCTATTCTCATAATCCTCTATAATGGATATTATAATGTCTGAACTTCATGAGAAGAAGCATCATCTGCTTACTTGTACTCACACATGTCAGTCTATGCACTCTGTGTTCCGTCATAATATGTTATACAACTATAGAATATTATTTGAGAATATCATCATAGCACATCAAAGTTATCCTCATAGAGGGGAACTGTTATGAACATATCTATGTGACGTATACTCTAGGACATTATTACATTATAGTAATGAAGAACAATAAAAAAATATAATAAGTACTTTTATTAATATTAAATACATTAAATATTTATGTAATCAATGTATAAATCTTTAGTATTAGGAAAATAACCCCAATAGTACCAATGCAACATCAAAATATATTTATATTTGATATCCTGATGTTATTGTATCATCATAGTGAAAAAAATATTTGAATATGGTAGTAGAATTAGTAAAATTGAAATTCTCTATTAAGAGTTATAGCTATTCTCCAGAAAATAGACTTTTCCTTACACATTAAACCTTCAAGGATGGTATTTTGTTGATAAAAGAGACTAGTGTCCTCAAATATGAAATATTTTAAGGGATTTGGGAAGGTTTAGGCTTACATAGAGTGCTAAAAATGTGTGAGAAAGAGAGGATATTAGGGGAGGGGATCCCTTGGAACTACTTGAACTATAAAATTAATTTTCATGTTTATGTGTATCCAAATTTATATATTTATTATATATGATTGATATATTATTAAATAAACACATAAAATAAAATTTAAGTACGTTATGGTGATGTTTTACCAATATCTAATAGTTCTAACCAGACTAACCCATTTAATGATTACTATTATAACATTATTCTTTACTCTTAAGGGGTCAATAAAGTAACAATAAAATGAAATGAATCCCATAAGTTGATAATTTTTTATATTATTGACCATATACAATTAATGTTTCCAAAGATGGTGTTTTTATAAATTTTATATCATTTAATATAATATTATTAAACGTAAGATACAATTAATGTCATTTGTGATACTATTAACATAATTTTTATTATAAAAATATAAAAGTTGTAATGTAATTAAAAAAACAAATATTGAAAAAAAAATTAAAATGATATATTTATAAAAAAGGTCATTAAATAGAATAATTATTCAAAATTATTTTATTTTAATGTTACATAAAATCATTTACTTTATTTTTGTATTACATGAACATGCATCGTGTCAATGTTTTATAAGATTATATGGAAATTATTTCATCAATGGGAATTAAAAAAATATAAATAATAAAAAACTAATTTATCTTTTAAATGACCATTTATAATATAATATAACCTCTTTCTATCTCTATCAAAATATATTATAGTTATTAAAAAAAGAGTGTGACATTTTATACTTATGTTTTACTTGAATTAATGTTAAGTTCATTATTAATGAAAAATGGCTCCAAGGTACATTATCCCCAAATATTGGATGATAATAGATGAAATCATCCAATATAAATAAGGTAGATGTTAGATAGACTTTTTAAATATCGAATTATAATTATCTGAATTACCAGATTTACACTTACTAAGGTGAAAAATATTTAACACAGTTACTAATTATAAATAGAAATATTGTTGAACTATTTAATATTTAAATATATTGATTTTAAATATGCATTTATTTAATCAGGATTCATTTTTTATAGCTTTCATAAATCAATTATAATAAAAATGCATAAAATGCCAAAAAACAACTTTTAGAAAAAATGTTTTTAAGCACAAAAAAAGTATTTACAGAAAAATCATGTATAAAGATGATTCCTATACAAGTAATTATATTATTTATAAATAAAATATAAATATATTAAATTAAGATATATGTAAAATCATAATGATATGTTTGAATAAAAATAAATGACATTTTTATAAACATTTTTATTTTTAACTTTTCACTGAAAAATCAATGTTTTTTAAAAAATCCCAAAATATTACCCTCTTATAAATTTGTTATGATGATTTAAAAACTAATACAATTTTTTCAAATAAAAATTATAAAATTGGTATAAATTATTTATAATAAATACTAAAAAAATGAAATAAAAACTATTTATGAAAAAAACATCTTCTTGAAGCATAAAATTATTTTACTAAAAATTTAGTGCTTATTTCCTGAGAATCAATCAATGCATTTATGTTGAATAATAAAATTATATATATATATTTATATATCATAATTTAGTTACTACTATTCATATCTGTTAATTAAACGGCTAGATTATAATAATCATATTTAAATAATAATATTTCATAGATTATTTATGCTTGAGGTTGTGTGTCACATAAATTGTTAAACATATTGTTATTTTAAAATATCGAGGTATTATAATAGGATACTTCCTCATTAAAAAGTCTCACTCATTATATTAAATGTATCAACAGGGATGCCTCCTATAATTTATATCATATTATGACCATTTTCATCATAACTAGTTCCTATTACATTAGACATATTGGAAGAAATTGAATGAAAATATTATAAGGGATTGACATCAATATATTTCATATAAATGGGATTGGTAGTTGCATGTCACACCACTCTAATAAAAAAACAAAGATATAATTTTCCTAGGCTATCGCTACACTATTTTTTGAACACCAATCATTCTCCCACCAAATCCTCATCATTGATCAATGGATTCTCAATGTGAAATAGTAAATAAACATATTGAAGATATCTATATGTTATTAATGTCAATACATGATCAACCGTCAATTTTAAATGACTATGAACCATCTAATGAACATATTCTGATGTCACACATTAACAAATGTTATCCACTTTAACATGTGTTAAAATATAGATAAATCCTTCCTAATTATAAATTACTTCATCATTACAGTATATTGTCGTATACATGAATATCATGAAACAATAAAAATATAAAAAATTATATATATATATATACAATAACATCAATTTTTTAATCTTTTTACTTTAGTTCAGATTAAATAATGGTGAATTAATCTTGATACTTTTTATATGGATTGGTGTATCATTAATCCATGACCAAAATAGAACTAGGGGATACTCTTGGATCTTTTATTATCATTTATTTTAGAAATAGTGAATCCCCATTTAGTTATGGTGCACAAATCTAACATTTAACATAAATCCCTCTAATGAAGCCTTATTTATTGCAACAATACTCACATTGATGTCAGAGGATAAAATGGTTTGGGATACAAAATTTTTTACCATGGCCAAGAAAACCCATACATTCTTAGAGAGAGGGATGACAAATAGATCGTCAATGAAGAATGAAAATGAAATTATTAAAAATTATATACCAACATAAAAAATAATTACACATCCAATTACCTTCATACATTGGTCAGCCATGTCAATATTAGTCATCAAACAATAATATTACCAATTTTTTTGAGGATTGTTCTTAAAATTTTTATTCATTTAATATTTTTTAATGATGTTTTTAAATAAAATTATATATATTACTCGAAAATAAGGTAAATAATGATATTTTTAAAATATAAATACTATTAATTTTTATTTTAATAATAACATAAAAATAGATATCTAATTAATGATTCAAATAATAAATAAGAAACTTTTTACTTATAATTAATTATTAAAATTATATAGTATGACATTATATATGAAAAATAATATATATATTACTAATATATAACCTATAATAACAATATTGTTTAATATTGTTTAATAAAATAGACTTGATCTACCAACATTTTATTTGGATTAGTTTGTTATATATTGATAAGAAAACAGAGACCTTGGTGGAAACTCATAAGGCCCCCACTATCTCATATGTCAAGAACTACAAGTCTCCGTTCTATCATGTTGTACAAATCTAACATCAAACATCTACAGCTCTTGTAAAGCCTCCTTTTATTATAATATAACTCACCTGAATCTGAGTATTCTAGGGTTTTGGGATACAAAATTTCACAAAACATACACCATGAACATCCTTGTCGGTAAGAAAAATATTAACCATATTTCTCTCCATTTATATGTGTGTAACATTATATTTCTAGTGGTTTAGTTCCTTCAATCATTTTATACACTCTATTAAAATCCACCATGGAATATGTCTTCACTGTCTCCTTAAATCCTCAACTCCAACGGTAAAGTATTCTTCAATCCATAATTGTATCCATCCAAATTTCATGGTATAACTATCAAAATATATCATATCCCACAATTCATCCACATATGCAGTACTGACTCCATGATATGTGTTGAAGAATCCATTCTAAAAGACTTCCTATGTCAAGAACACCCTATCACATCCCATGATTCCTGGATCATCATGGGATTTCCCATCCACATTAAATTTCATCCAATTATAAATGACTAGAATCCATTTAATTAAATTTATGTTGAGAAGTTTATGGGCACTTCATACAACCCCAAGAACACAAAGAGTACTCATGTTAATGAAGTAATTATTCACAATTCCACTTGGAATATTTTTGGCTGTTTGGAGAAAATAATTTATAAAGAAAATGCATGCATGAATATATTCTTTTTATCCTTCAAAGGTAACCTTATTCATTATTTTATAGATATTGGTGATCAAATCTCCAATAAAAATGATTAGTAGGATGTAATTATACTCATTGCACATGTTATCAGTTTTATAAATATGAATCTCTTTAGTGTTAGAATTATAAAATATTATGAATTTGAAATCCTCCTTGATATATACAACACGCCACTTCAAAAATTGGAAATTTATAGAAAAATACACATTTCACTCAGAAAATACATGGAAAAAACACATGATTTTATAATAGAGAAGACCATCTAGTTAAGATGATCCTTAATGCAGATGTGATTTTTCTACACCATCTATAAAAATAGAGATGCAAAATCTAGAATGAAGCATATCCTAAAATTCATCATCCACTTTGGGATATTGAAATTATTGATATACTATGTCTAATATAATTCCTTTCTGGTGAGAATACCAATAAGGATGTGTATCCAAATATGTACATCTACAACAGTACTTTTGAACATGAGTGATGACATCATCTGAATGGACATTATATGATACTAAATTTTTTGTGTTATGATCATCCATAATCATTTTTTGAAGTGTCGAGGAATTTGAATTTGGTTCCAGAGATAGATTCCAATTCAAGGTACATTCCCTCATTTAATAGTAGAATTTTTTCAAACAAACCATTTCAAACAATACGTCAATTTATTATAAGATGATCAAATGGATGGAAAAATAGAGAAGTAATAAGAATATCCTCCCTAAAGTGTTTTAACAAATAAATATCATAGAATGAAAGCATATCATTACTAGAGGTTATAAGTATCCATGTGAAATTATATATGAGTGCCTCATTAAATTTTCAATACTCCTTCTATTAAATTCCACAAATATCAACTAGATTGGTACACTCCATCCAGGAAACATATTCAATTTTTTTATCATTCACACATCCCAAATAGAAAAAATATAATCATATTTTTAATTTTATTAATCAAGATAAATTACTATTTGTTAATGGATAACATGTATACAAGTATTGGTGTGATTTTTAAGTCAACAAGACAAACCCAAATTTCATGTGACATACACTACCTCTTTCCCTTTTTTATTTGAAAAATATCATTCACAGAGGTGTTTTTAGGATAACAATTATTATTTTTACCATTTTAATTAGGGATACCAAGTTAATCTAATGAAAAATAAATATCCCCTTTTTACCCTTCTATTTGGTCAATCACCTTAAATAAAATTACTTTCCACCTAGTTATCCACAATTAAACACAATTTAAATTTTCTTAACATCATATTTTAATTTTCAAAGTCATTCCACAAAATCTATATCACACATAGATTGTATAAATTAACACCAATATTATTAGAATCATGAAATTGGAATAAATAAATAATGAGAACCAAATAAATTAATAAATTGGAAAAATAAAATTTCTAAAAATAAATTATACCTTCCCAAAGGATAT
Organism: Viscum album; assembly: GCA_963277665.1. Classification (NCBI taxonomy): domain Eukaryota; kingdom Viridiplantae; phylum Streptophyta; class Magnoliopsida; order Santalales; family Viscaceae; genus Viscum; species Viscum album. Next base: position 212,675,448 of record OY728125.1, read on the forward strand.
AAATGATATTTTGAGAAATGTAAATAAATTCATTTGATCTTCAATAAGAAAAAGAGGGCGGTGGATTGAAAAAATTATTGAGGGTGTTTCTGATATAGTGTTTATAAGTATGTGGCATGAACCCCATTAACACCACATATTTTAAATTTCATATGAAATTTGAATGAGGTTTAGACATCCTTAGAGTTGGAATAAGAAGTGAGAACCCCATTCATGATTACGTTCTAATGAAATATGCATGGATAGATTTTACCCATTATGTAACATTTTTTTTAAAATATAATCAATCCTAACCAATTTTTGATATTTTTTAACATCTAAAACATATTTAAGAAAACTAATTATATTAATTCTCATATGTATTTTAAAAAATTAAATTTACAAATATCAGAAAAATATAAAATTGGATTATTGTTTTTCTTATTAAAATTTATAATAAAATAAAGAAAAAAATATTAGGTTATAAATAAAAGAAAATATTTACTAAATGATTAATTGTTGAAAAAAAATAATGTCAAATTCTAAAAATAGGTATAAAAAATAAAATAATTTTAATGTGATGTCACGGACTGGGATACCATCATTTGATGGTATAAGTAGGGATCCCCACAGTAAATTGAAAAAAAAAATTGAATCCATTTAGTGGAAATAATGTGTTATTTATTGAGTGGTAGAGGTGGGTTTTAATATAGAATAAATGTATATTTATCACATATGTTATTTATTATAATCTCCACCCTCATCATATCTTCATTCTTCATAATTGATGTAGGGATCCATCCACCATCAGATGATGAAACAAATCTAAAACCACATGAACCAGATCCGCCAAATCTATCAATGAAGTGTTTGTTGAGTTCTTGAGGAGGTATTTACATCTTACCCCATAAATAACTACTTATCATTCATATATTACACTCTATCCTATAAGATCATTATTCTCTATATTCTATTATCATTCGAATAAAATTTGAACCATTCATATATTCATGTGTCTCAACATCCACTAGTCCTCAGCCATGTAATAATTTGTGTAAAATTGTGTTTATGTTTAATTTGAATATTGTTTTTGGTTTCTCTAACATTGAATAAAGTTGATATTTAGAGTATTATTTTCCCTCTATTTATGTAATTATATGTCTACTATATTTTATTTTATGATCCATATGAATGAATCAATGTTTAGGGTTGTTTTATTATGATTTTCAAACATCATACCACTAAAAAATATATTAATGGTGAAGCCGAACCTTGGTGCGGGGGGGGGGGGGGTCTATAATGGGATTATCATTCTTTATCCATGTATTTTTCCTTTAAATGGTGTTTTTATACTTTGTCACATTCATACTAGAATTCAATTTCTTATGTACTTATATTTTTTATAGTAAGGATTATGATGACCCATCCCCACAAATGCTTTATAATTGGTCGAAGCCTATAAATCATATGTTTAGATTACTAATTAATGATTTCAATTTCTTGGAATTGGTTTTATAAACATATTATTTTCATTTGTATTAATGTCATGATGTTTTTTTCAATATTTCTTTATCAATTCCATAGCTTTTTCAGTTTCCTTTTGACTATATTGAAACCTTGCTATTTTTTATCATCTTTGGCATTGCCTTTGAATATTTTATAATGTTTTATGAATGTAATAGATTGGGTTATTCTTTCTACATAATTTTTGTTATTATACTATTTTATAAATCCTCATATTTTTATAATTTTCAAGAAACTGATTTTATTGTTATAGAAAAGAATATTATTTATGGTACGACATTTGTTAATATGACAATATTTTTCATCATTTGATTCTATTTTTCATAATTATTGATTATTTTCTTTTTTTTTTATAATTATTGTATGCTTATTTTTAGTAATTTGAAATAACATGTATCATTTTTCATGTATAGTTTACCATTTCATTGATTCTGGTTACTGGAATTTAGTTAATATATATTTTAGCTTTGGGTTTATTGATTTTTTCAAACAAAAATATATTCAAATGGGATCGTATCCATCAATGTGGACTACCACTTCTATGAAACCCCTAACTATTAGCATCATATACAAATTGGTTAGGACTTTATGTTATACAAATTCAAAATTCAAGTGATTGTTTCATTATATGATTTAGTCTATGTATTTTTCAATACACCACACTTCGATTTATTTTATATAGCTTTGTCATGATCTATTTTAGATATAATTTTACAATATATGACGGATTATTTGTTTCCCTGCCGGTTTACTATTTTTTATTTTCTTGAAGTGAAATCAGGAATCTTGATTTGTTTGAATTTTGTTTGGTAATCATTAGTAAGATAGGTATAAGTGTATGTCAAGACCAACTATGAGTGTTGGTTCGAATTTTAATGTACCCGGTAGAGTATTGTTGTTGTTTTTTATCCCATGATATTTATTTTTCATTTTACATTGGTTGGGATTTAAATTTAAATTGTTCATATAGTTTGTGTAATAGTTTGGGCTAGTTTCATTGGTTTATTTCGTATAGAAAATTTTGATTCATCTTGTTTTTTTGGATGAAATAAATATTTATTCATTCGTTGTCCACCAAGATTTTTGGAATTACTGATTAAACCCTTTACTGTCTTGTTAAAGATTTTGTAGTATTTAGGTGCCCAAATTCTCTATGATGGATAGTCTTGGTAAGTTTTTTCCTTGGTTGGAAGAATGCTTCCCATGGATCAACAATGTTTCTCATAGTTTACAGATTTTACATAGGACCTTAGGGTCATATATGATTTTTAATGGAACACTATTATTTTGTATTCCTCCGTTTTTCATTATTTAGGAAAAGTCATCTCACTAGAGAGATATTCCAATTCCCATTTAAGGATTGATCAATTCCTATATTTATATTTTTCTATATCTTTTTTATTAATGTGGTGAACCTCAATTTGTCCCATATATAATTTTGAGATGAAAGATCATGTTTGTCTCTATTTATTTGTGGGGTTTAGGGGTAGGAAATATATTTTTCTTTTACTATATATTTATATATATGTTTCGATCATTTTTTTCTGTTTTTATGATTGTACTGGTTATTTTTTGAGTTTTTATTAGTGAATTTTCTAGTATTATATTCCCATAGTATTAGATTATGGGTACACTTATTATATACTTATTTGAAAGTATTGGTAAGTTCATTTCAAACTTTATCATCTATATTTTCATAATGGGATACACCGGTAAGTGTATGTTCATGTTTATTTTATGTTCAGAATTTTTTAATTTATAATAATTTTATCATCTTTAAATAATCATTAAATACAAGTTTCGTGTGTCATATTGATACATGTTATGGGGAAACACGGATTACGTACCATTTTTTTCTTTGATTTAGGATGCATCCAAATTGATGATGGTAGATGGTACAAAATCATCCTTAGTAAGAGATTAATTTTAAGGTGGAGATTATGTGGATATGTGTTTCATATTAAATTATGGTTTATGAATTTTAACTTCCAAGGTCTAGATATTGAATTATTGATTAATCATTTCATTTTTTTAGTTATATTATATATTTAATATAATGTATATTCTGGCATTATTGTATGCTATTAATAAAGCTATGATCATGAAACACTATTTTTTTCAATTAGTTCCCCTCGTTTGATTCACTACTGTAACTTTTGAATCACCTTTTTGTCCTCCATCTTAGGAATCCCATGTCTAATCCATGGACCACCCCACTCTCAAATAACATGCCTCTTCATTTGATGAGACTATCCCCAATAAAGGATACACTCTATAAAGGGAATCAAATCAGATCCTTGGTCCTGTTTTGGTGGAGAGGTAGATTTAATTAATGGGATATTCTATTATATAATTCACTATATTTCTCATTTCTATTGGTTCTTATGTGGAGTAGAGGATTGCGAAAATGATATCCTCTTTATCGGGTAAAACTACATAGATGAGAATAAAATATGGGTAGATTGAGATATATACTCATCCAAGGATTGTTCATGTAGATCATGTCCTTTTATGTGATTATCTAGTATATAAATTCATGTCCTTGGAGCTCTTTCTATCTACATGAATACTATATAGTGGTGCAACGAACATGAACATGAAATAGATGGAGAAAACCAATAGAAACAGTGTTATTCTTGATCCAAGATAATGAGGTTGGATCTAGAGGCTCCCTCAAGATCATAGGGATGTATCTTGTTTGGACTATTGGACATGGTGGGAAATAAAACTATATTTCAACAATAATCTTGGTGGATAAAGACTCAAAACTGACTTGTATCAATATAGAGGCATTAACTAATGTGAATAAGAACCTTGGAAAGGGTGTGTCAATTTGGTTTATTGTTCATTGGTATTTTTTTGACTCCTTATCTAGGTTGTTGTTCTATTTCATCGTGTTCATCTTATCTTTCAAAATATGCTACTCCTTTATTTTTTATAGTTAATTGTATAATGATCATTCCCTGATTATGTAGAACAACTTCATAAAGAATGTAAATCTTTATGTCTTTTTTTAGATTTAAAAAAAAATAAATCATAAATCATTGAATGTATGTTTCATTTTAAATTTATTTAAATATGTTTTAAATATATACTTTTTATTTAAATGTTGTTTGAGTATTTTTATTCTCCGCTTTTTTCATTTTATTTTACTTTTATTTTCTTTTATACTACTTTGGGACTTTTTAAATACTGTAATACGATTTTATGTTCTATAATTATATTGGATGAATATAATATATGTTATTTATATTTTATTGGTTATGGTTTAAAAATATTCATGTACATAATTTTGTTTATATTTATGACAATATATATTGCATGAAGATAATGTTTTTGTTAACGTATTAGACACTTATATTTTATTTTTCACTATTTATATTATCATTTGTAATTCATTTTATTTAATTCAATTTTATTATATGAATTTATTTTTTTAGGTTCTTTTTTCATAAATCTTAAAAAATAGACCCCATGTTTTTTCATGACCTTTCCTAGTGGGCACCATTCCATGACTCCCTATTCTCACCTCTAATAGTCCATGGTCAGGTGACTCGAACTATGTAGACATGCCTCTAACATGGGAGACATTTCCTTATTACTTATAAGTACACACACATTTCAAAGCCACAAATGATTAAATTTAAAAACAAAAAATAAACCATTCATGCTAACCACAATACCATAACCAGAGTACAATTCGAAACTGAAATATAGAAAGATAAACAAGGATAGATTACAATCCCACCAAAATGATCCTATAAAAATGTTCCTAAAACACATATGTAGAAGACCCTACCTGATCTGATGTAAAGGTGAGGAACAGAAACTATTGATGGATTCCATTAGAGTACCTCACCATGTATGATATCGCAATGATCTATCGGATCTAGGTCCACCCTAGACTCTATCAAACAGTCACTATTATTCACAAGACACGAAACATTCAGGAAAATACCTTGTAGGGATGAGTATAATAATACATAGTTGTACACCTTGAAACCATAAGTCAATACACAAAGGAAAAGTGCAGTTATATCTACACAAGTATATATCTACAGCATATAACAATGACATCCATATATACTCAAACCATACTGCATATTCTAGGTTTACTCATAACCAACGCATACCAACACTAGGGATTTAGACCAATGATTTCCACAAAGCAATTGTCCAAGAGAAAACACTGATGAGTTTGATAGCACAATTGAAATCCATCTGATATGTGATTCTCATTGGGAACCTCCATGAGAGAGAGAGAGATAATGAAAGATCTAAATAGTATGTGACACATCAATGGAGGATAATAGCTATGGACATGTTTTATACAAAAAAATCCGTCTGGAATAACCTGTTACGTAGAATATTGATGTTCTGGTAGGATTGGTCGGATCAATACTAAAGACTATGCCTACAGGAAGAAGACTGAATAGAGGATCCCACATGAGGTCTCTCAGGGGATTACAAAACTCTATCTAGGATGTCCCACTGAATGGAGCATATAAATTCAAGTAGGAAACCACACCAAAAATACTTCAAGTAAATTTTAAGCATAAAAAACTCATGAAATATTATACAAGATATGGTAGAAGAGAGTAACCGTTCACATAGAAGAGGAGGGTGCATAGTGAGTAGTAGTTATACTGACAACATCAATTGTCCTCATGTACTACCCATGTAAACATCTAGTGTCACTTGAAATCATTATATAATACCCACCATTGGCCTCACAAGAACCATCACATATCAAGGGTACCAATGTTTAAAATAGTTCATCCATCAGATGAATGGTTTGAATGATATGGACATTTTAGTGAAAATTTATGATCAGAGGCACGTCTACATTCCATTGGTAATGCTCTGGTTCTCCATTTTTTAAAACAAGGGAAATGTTTTGATCCTTAGGTCACATTCTTCATCACCCTGGTCTCGGATCAATGTCCTAATTTATTCTGACAAAAAACCACTATCATGGAGATATCTCTTCAATCGCCTTGATTTGTCCTTCACTGTCATTGTCGTGCCTCTGGTTGGTCATCCCAACATTGGATCTTCGATCTCGGAACATTAATCCATGAATCAAAGGCATAACGATCCTCTATTCATATTACATGAATAAATAAGAATGTAAGAAAATTTGGGGAGATAGATAGGTGCACAATAACTCCCAAACAACCTCTATTGGACTTGTTCAGGTTAGACTTGATCCATTCAAGTTATAACAATGAATAAAGAGAAATAAAATGAAATCATTCACAAATATCAACCATAAAATCTACCCACAAATAAATCTCAAATCCCCCAATATGCATGACCGATGAATCAATCCATTCATTAATTGATTTTCATTCATTGTAGGAAATAAATAATGATTAAGGAATTATTCTAAAACACACACCCTACCTTGATTCAGTTTGATTGCTATAGAAGAATGCTCATCACAACATTTCCTCTGGTAAGATCCTTAAAATCTGAGGTTAGTCATTCATGATTCACAATTGCATCAATATTTATTAGAGAGAGCTTCATCTCCTTGCCTTAATGAATTCTCAGGGTTATTGTGATAACACTGATTTCTATGACAATGTTTTTCTTAATAGTAATCCCTATTGTGTCAAATAAAAAATATTTTTATTACCATTCCCTCCAAAATATAATATTTACAGTTGACCCATGCCAACCAATATTAGGCCTTTCCTAAGGTAAACATACTTCTTTGAACATAGAAGTGCCCGCATAATTCTGATTCGGGAACCCGTATGGATGTTATTCTAATTTGTCATGAAACACACTTGTGTGGGCCACTTAAAACATAATATTTTTCTACAAATTGTTCTAGGAACACCGGACCATAGAATCATATTATTTCAAAGTGACTGGTCTCATTATTTTACTAATTAATTTATAAAAAATAAAAACCAGATAAATCTAAGTCATTACAATATTATTTTTTAGTTATAGGGTTTTATGAACTAATATTCATAACAAATAAATCTTGGTGATTATAGGAAAACTACGGTGTTAATGCATCCCTCAACAACATCTTTTTCAATAGACTGAGTTTTAGTGTATTATCCTTTACCTTATTATATTTCATGTCTATTTTACTATATTTGGTATGTAATATAAATGAATGAATGTGTATCCAATATATATCATTATTAATTTGAAAATAAAATTTGTTGAAGTTTTTCATTCCCAATTCATTTCCATATGTTAAAAAACTAATTTTTTTCATTGATTTTATGCACTTTATTTCTACTTATGTGCCTATAATTTTTAGTTTTTATATAATGAATCATATCTCTCCAGTCTAGTATTATAATATTTCTACTTCTTGTAATAGCATAAACATTTACAACATCAAGATATATCCTAGAATAAAAAAGTATCCTTGTAAATAAAATCAATACACATGATTAAATAATATACAATGACTTATTTAAAGCATAATTTATTTTCAATCAATTTACATTCATGATAAGATAACAAAATTAAATCCATCAGAATTCTTATGGATTCCCTTATGGTTTATTTTTTTAAGGAAGGTAGATCTTATTAAGCCTAAAAAAATAAGAATAAATTAGTAAAAAATATTTTATAAAGAAATGTTTGATTGAATAAATATGTTCTGGAGACACCTTTAATCTTCTCCCCATGACAATTTATAACTACCAATCGATTGATTCATCACTAAAGCATTTTATATTTGTTCTGGGTTTTGATTATGTTAATGAGTTTATAACGTAGTTTTTTACTCATAAATTAAGTTTCAAGATTGGTGAAAAAAATAATTATTGGGTTGGAATGTACAACATTTTATGTTACACACATATTTCATTTTAAGATGGATGAAATTTGGGTGATCATCTTTGAAGGATGGTGAGCGGATGAGAGTTCATATGTCCTCTTTGAAATGTAATATAAACCACAACTTTCTCGATGTATACGCATTAGATAGCGAGCAATTTTATTTCTCACAATAATTTTGATTCCTATAAACTTATGGTGACTGGTTTAAAAGAGAAAAACATGCGATTGAGCGAGCTTCGGATGAAAATTCAATGGAGTATTTTCAACACAATAGTACCTTCTCGGTTTTCAATGGTAAGAATGTTGTTATTAATAGGAAAGGGATCTTTTCCCATGATAATGTCGAACCAACAGTGGTCTTGGAGAAGATATAAAATTGTTCTCACTTCATTATTTCTCGCCTAACACTACCAAGAAGATATAAGCCTTGTAAGGTTAAACATATCATCCATAGGCTTATAGAATTTTGTTGATTCTCCACCTATAACTAAATTTCACTACGATGTGGTTTTTTTCACCTTCTATTCCCATCTAAGGAACTCAATATGAGATCATGGGGGTTGAGTTCAATCTCTTTCAAGCTGGGAGTACTTCACAAACATGAATGGGACCAAAAATTCACCCCCCAAAAAATTGGTAACTCCTCTATGTAGACTTGGGTTAATGTTTTTAAATTAAAAGTGATTTTATGGAACCCTATAATACAATATTAAATTGAGTTATCTATAGGAATTACTATTAAAATTGACAATGAATCTAATGTGGCTAGATATGGCCACTATGCTCATTTTTACTGGAAGTTAATTTATGTTCAACATTGGTAGAAATGGTTTATCATTCGACTGATTAGGATGAACTACAGTTAGGAATTTTGTTTGAAAACCTCCCTTGGTTCTATTCAGAATGTAAAAAATTAGGTCATGACTCTTTAAATTGGAAGAGATATATTGTTTGTGATTTTTTCTCCAACCGTGGACATGATACAAACTCATGCTTCAAACACCCCAAAGCAATTAAGGATATGAATGATTCTCAAATACTTCCTCAGAATGGGACCATGTATGTCCACAATGATTTGATGAATAATCTGGTTAATGGAATGTAAGTGTCTAGGTTTTCTGGCCAATGTCATGAGGAAAAACACAATACATGCCCCATCGATTTTCCCCTTGGAAACAACAATAAATCCAAGGATTTTCCTAGACTACATCCCAAAAATTAAAGGGCTGATATTTTTAAACAAGGAAAAAATTCTCATACTCAACCATTGGAGGGTAAAAATTCACAAAAAACACTAATTTTTGTTGGTGAGAGTTTGATCACTCAAGTGGAAATGAAGAACGCCACTATCTTGGGGAACTCTTATGTTATTATGGCAGTAGATTTGAGGAATGATGAAGCTCCTTATTCATCAGTTTTTCCTTGAGATATTGGATCAATGCTCGCACCTAGGGAAGACTGTTCTCCTTCTATGAAACATGGAAAATAGATTGCCTTTGCACCTGATTTGGAAATCTCTCAGGAGGAGGTCAAGAACACTCAAGGAGAAAACTCTGCTTGCTCTCCTATTTTAGAAAATAATAGCTCCTAAACATCCCTTAAGTGATGTAAGATGTAGGTGACTTCCCCCCCCCCCTCTTGATGCTCCAGTTTTAATCTTCACATTGCATGGAAAACTGATGGAGAGGGAGTCAATGAACAACCTCGGGATACCAAGGGGGACAATACAGTTTTGTCTTCACCCTCTCATAAGGGGATAGATGAATTGACTCCACTAGGGAAGAAAAATTCTATCATAGGAAAGGAAGAGAAACAAGGATCATGGCAATAAGGTAATTGTAAAAGGGGATTTCACTCTAGAAGTTGTGGATGGGGGAGAGGATGAGTAGACTGGTCTACAAATAAAAACAATTATGGATTTTGACTTGTTTGATTTGGACATTGAAAGCCTCCTACAACAAGCAATAAAATTGGAAGAACTACACACTTGGGGTCGTGGACATGGATAGGTACGTAGAATAGATTCTGAAAAATTATAATACATAGAGTGCAAGTTTTCTAAAAAAATAGAAAAAAAAACATGATACACTGGGATGAAACGTTTTTTGAATCATGTGACCCTTGGTTCATTCCTTTTTCTTGCTTTTCTGATATTTTATATTAAAGACATTGTCCCAATATTCCAAAAATAGGATGAAATTTTGGAAATTCTTATTTTTAGATGACACTTATGATGTCAAATATTTGATAAAAAGTTATTGAACTATTACATATAGAGTAACACACATATAAAATGATATAATAGTATAAATAAAAACATTGATTTCTAAATTTTTATTTATTTATCACGTCAACCTAGACTGGTTTCATAGAGTTCAGAATTATGTAATTGATTACAAATGTTTGGATTTAATAAAGGAGATACAAGTAAAGGCTTTACATCACTAGTGGATCAAAAAAGATACTTCTCTATATGAATGTCGTTATTGAATGAAAATCCTTTTATTCAATTTATAACTATTCATCAATAATTTTCAACATCCATATATTTTCATCTTTTAGTAAATCAAGATGTTTAAAATCTATTTTTGTAGAAAAAAAATTCATGAAAATACTCATGTTAATATATGTGATTCACCCCTTTAACAGAATCAAATGTCATTTACCCTCTGTAAATTGGAAAATTAATCATCCTTTACATACAACGTTGAGTAATTTTCTCATTTAAAAGAAAGGTGTACCTTCCCTAACCCAAAATAATTAAATTGTACCTATTAGGGTTCTCTAAAAAATCTAATTTCCCATGTTTTGAAATGGAAGAAAATTATAGGGTAATTTAAATTTTTTCTTACTATATGGGAAGTTTTTAAAACCAAGATGCATAAATTAATTCAGATATTTGGAATTCTGTGAAGTTCTTTTTTGAAATTAAATTAATTATAATTATAATAAAAATGAACTAAATTCGGTTAAATAAAAAATAATCATAATAAATAATTATTTTAATGATAATAATTATAATATTATCGTTATTATTGTTATTATTATTATTATTATCTTTATTTTTATTATTGTGTTTATTATTATTATTATTAATCATGGATTTTAAGACCCAAAAGGGGTACTTCCTTCCCCCATACACACAATGCAACACCCCTCCTTCTCTCAAATGTGTGTTTGACCCACCTCCATGACTCCCCCATAGAGCATTGATCTCCTCCAATTCTATCACATTTTATCTCTGATTCATTGTGGTGGTGCCTCATCTCACCTGTATATCTCATTTTTTGATTGTTTTTGTTATCCCCGTCATCCAATATCGTTCAAATAAAACCCTAGGGTTATGAAAATACTTATTTTTTGTTTTATTTCAATGTTAGGTTATGATGATATTCCTTTAGGATGACTTAGTTTGTATTCTGACAAACACCACTGAAGGAGAAGCAGTTTAAATCATTTTGGTTTTCCACCAAGGGTTTTAGGTAAGGTTTTCTTCCATTATTTTTGTTAGTCAATTTTTAATTGGTACTTTTATAAGTTTTTAGTTGCTGATAATTTTCCTTGGCTGCACTGTTTATTAATAAAATGTTCTTTTTAGTTCTTGGTATTTTTTGTATTGTGTTGGGTCATCCTTGAGTTGGTCTTGGGTTTCCATTTTCAATGGTGACTTAACACATATTCATAGGTAAGAATATTAATATGTATTATCCCCTATTATATTTATATTCTTTAATGGCAATGAATATATGTATGTACGGATAGGTATGATTAGGTATTTTATGAAATATGAATATGTGAATGTAACTGTTAATGAGTTTATGAGGGTGTGAGCATCCATATATGGATCCCCTTCACATATTTAGTGCTATGGAAATATTTTCATAGGGGTTAGGTGTCCTTAAGCGTATGAAAATTTTCTTATGCTTCGAGGTGGGAGGAATCAGCTTAGAGTGGTCGTCGTTTAATGTGTCATGAGCCAAAGAGTTTATATTTCTTTATTTTTGTGGTAGGATCACTTTAATTTCCATTTTATTTTTGGAATGAATGAATTAATTACTTATCACACCGTTCTTTGATATTAATTAATGTAGTTGGGTTTTAGATTAAATTACTTCATTAATAAATTGAACGAAATTTTAAATATGATAAATGAACTTTTTGAAGAAAAATATAATATTTTTATAATAAATCCACCCCAATATAGGTGAAATGCATTCTAAACCAAAATTTGTTTATTTTAATTTTTATCATTCTTAGCTCTGGTTTGGTTTTTCCATATTCCTCCTGTTTGTGCTTGTTTTTTTGGAAATTTAGCTATTTCCCCCTTTGAATAATATGAATGAAATTGTCATGTTTGATTAGGTTAATTGGCATTCACTGGGTAGGATTATTCTTGATCAGTTTAAATCAAATTTCTTGAGTAGGCATATTCCTTGAAAATGACACTTTCCATTTTACCCTCTAGTATTAAAAATGAATTTTCCATGTTTAGGAAAAGTGAATGAAATGAAAATTTGGTTATGTAGGGTGGCTTAAGCTTGATTATAGTATCCTACTTAATGTATTGACAAAGAAACATTCCAATTGACATAAATAACCTTATTATATCGTTTCCATGTTTTTATGAAATGTAACACCTTAATGGATTTGGATTTACATATAAATAGGAATTGATCGTGTAGGATATTTCACTTTTTACAATGACAGATTCTAAGTGATCATTGATCCTTATAAATAGATATTCCCTATATTAATGTAATTGAATGGGTTTAAATAAATTAAATGGCATGCACATGAAGGTTTATACATTTAAATATATGAATCAAATGGTCTTGATGTATATATAATGGTTAAACCATGCCTTTTACTTCTAATTTATAATAATAATTTTGTTAATTGGAATGTCTAAAAATGATTTAAATACAACCATTCTGTTTATTGAATTCTATGATTTAAAAATCTTGATGAATTGTTTTGTTGAGATGTCATTAATGAAATATGGTTAGAGCCATGTTAATTCTATGTGATAGTGGTTTCATGTAATTACATAAATATTAATCCTTTTAATAAATTCATATTTCTAATGACATGTTATATTTTAATGCTCCATCCATTCTATATATATTTTTCCATTATGTTTCGATTTTTTGAATATCTTATAGATCTTGATAGATGTTTAACTGAGGATATTTTTTAAATGGAATTTAATTATAATTTTTTTCCCTATGAATCATGCCTTTCTTGATATGGTTATATTAGAAAAGTATTGGGAGAGATCTTGGGTTTTATATTAAGGATTCATGGATGAAATCCTGTTCTTGTGAGGTTATACCATGACTCATTGGGTTGATGATTTAGCGCTCCAGGTGTGGGATTCCCATGCAGTTTATTATACTCTTGGGTGATACTTAGTTCCCTATATGATATATCTATAATGGATTAAGAAGATACCATGCCTTCTTATGATACAAGGTACTCTATTTGGATCACCATGGAATGACTCGGTGTATTAGATCATCATACGTTCCCATAAAGATACCTTGGATTATTTAGACCACCTTGGATGGTCACAGGAATCCACCACTAGTTTTGATATATTTGATTGATTTAATATTTTTTTCTTATGAGATTCATCTTTTATTATTGTTATGATCCCATTACTCAATTTCTTTTCACTTCATTCTTATAATTTTTCTTTATCATGTGTTGACATGGATATGAGACCCCAAGCTAGAGCACAAGAATGGGGGAATGATTTTTTTATTTTCCTTGTTAACATTGGAACATGCTATATTTATTATGACTTTCATAGGTACATCCTTTCTAATATTCAGCTTTTACAAAAGAGGGCGAGGGTCCAGTTAGGAACTCGAACTAAGGTGTGTTAATTTTATTTTTTATTTCTCTTCAATAACTATAAATGACAGACTATCTTAATTTATATTTCGCTGTATGGATTATTATAGATATTGGTGATGTCAAACTAGTAAGATTTATGTCTCACACCTTGCATGGGTCACTATTTCACCGGGCCACCCGAGTAGTCCTTCTATTTACAAGACATAGGTTTATTTCTTTTATTGTTTGCCTGTACCTGGGTGTTAGAAGCACATGAATAAGTTAGGGCTCATGATACTCTTAGAGCTATTATTTTTTTATTTTTTTGTTTTTTAACATTTTACTACTTTTAATAATTGTTACTGCTTATACTTATATCACTATTTGATATACACGATTGTGGTAATTTGGCATTGGCTATCATTTCTTAAAATATTATATTATTATTCCACGGATGACTTTTCTTATTTATTATTTCCATATATACTATTTATTTCTTATCCTGATGAATACTCTTATCTATAAGGGAATTTCATCCCCAAAGGCACACCTTAGGCCTTCGCTACAAGTCGGTAGCCTTTGGCATCCCTAGAGATGTGTTTAAGGTCATGTGGTGACCTGTTTAGCTACTTGTTTGGTGGTTTGTGAGGTCAGGATGTTACAAGGTGGTAGTAGAGAGCATTGTTTCCTTCTAATACTATTTTTGGATAGTTTACAGGGGATATAAAATTTTTTAGTACATGCTATGCATCCATGCTTGGGACTGATCAACCAACAGATGGTAAATGACTGAATTACCTAGGTTGGGAATTATTGTTTCTACTCTTCGATATTACTGTTGATTTTATTTATCCTCAACTGAATGTTATAATTTATGATGATTTTGATATATGTGATTTCTGGTATTTTTGACCTTATCTTGGTATCTCAAGGATGAAACATCACATGCATCATATTAGACATATATAATTTCACCTACCTAGAATATTCCATTCCATGTAGTTTTATTTGTAGTTTTCATGGTGATTATTTGTGTTCCATTAATGTTATGACACACCTTGGTATTTATTAGTGTATGTGTTTAGATAATTTTTTACCATGCAAGATTGTATAATATTCCGAGCTATTAAAATTCCAGGTTTCCTATGTTCATAGCATGATTTTCCGGTTTATTATTCCATTCTACTTGAATATTCATCATATCTTTCCTTGTATTATGTTACATTTTCATTAGCATGATTCTATGTTTACTTCTTATGATGGAATTATTTTCTTTTTTATATATGGGTTGTTCATGGAATAATGACATAATGGTTCTGAATGAATGAGAACCAATTTTAGATTGTAAGGTGCATGGGAACCTTAAAACTAGAAAATGGTAAATCATATATTCAAACTATCTTGAGAATTATATATATAAATTTTAATGATGTTGTTAAATTGTAAAGGCTTCATTTTTAAATTTCAAATTGTATTGGTTTAAATTAAATTGGAGAAAAATGTTAGACAATAAAGTTTATGTGTGATTAGTATTTTGATTTATGGCCACCCATATGACTGGAAAATTATATAGGAGAAAATTATATTTGGAAATGGAATTTGGTTTCAATAAATGGGAGTCAAATCTCTACTTATGGAGTGTATAGGTACTTCATCAATTGGTAAATGGAAACCAATATCAAAGGTAATGATAATTTTTTATTCTGAAATACTTATAAATGTTAAAGCTATTAATTTATAATCTAAATTGAATTGGATAAATGCCTAAATACACAATTGGAACCATGTAGATCTTTTGAAGGCAGGTTTCATATGACATGAATCAGTATGGGTGTTTCAAATTTCAAAAATTGAGTTACTAAGATTGGGTTCAATTTTTATGAGCCCGGGTTGGTTAAAATAGTACCCTTGTATGTCTCTTTTTTTGTTCAAAGAAATTTATTTTGAAAAATTTACTAATTATAAATTGATGTTAAGAAGAGTAAAAGGGGTTTTTTTAAAGGTAAAATTAATAAAAGGGATGTTTACGGAGACTTTATTTCGTTTCCTTGATATTTTAGCTTAATCTTTTAAATTGTTAAATGTTATAATGTGTATAAATGTAATGGGATTTGAAATGGAACCTATAGTGTTTTCCTCTATTTATAAACAATCATGCAAGGGTAGTATGAGTATCCCCTTATATAGAATTGTAATATAAGGAAGAGCATTTTCCATAGGGTTTATTTTCACTAGCATTAACATAAATAAAAACCTCTTGAGCCTAGTTACTTTTATCAGCATGACCCCAAGGTAGTTATTACCCTTAGAGCTAACTGCCTTACTAGTGTAATGAGTTTTCTGACATTTGGTGCCATTTGGCTGTTGATTTCCCTAGTTGAACTATTAATTTTAAATGTGTCCCTTGTTCGCACAGGTGATGATGTCCTACATTGACCCTTGTTATGGGTTTTAGCATCTAGTAATTCGTTGTTTCAGTAGGTTAGACATGCCTTAGGCATGGTTATCTTTTAATAGGTCTCATAAGAAATTTTCTTCTCTTTATGTGGATTGGGATTCCATCGATCTATTTTGTAGACCTATGAAATAAAATGACTTTGAGTCAATTTTCTACATAGTTCATCATATACCTGAATTAATAGGTCTAATAATCCCATGGTTAGTATCCCATTAGTGTTGGTCTGATTCTAACATTTTGGGAATAATGTGTTTATATACGTGGTAAACTTCGAGTTTCCAAACGTCGTAATGAATTAGTTGAGTTTAGTTGAATTTTTAACCATTATGTTGTTGAGTACAGTCTCATGTCATTTTCTAGTAGATTGATCTGGGTGTTAAAGAAATATATATCATCCCAATGCTGGTTATGAATTATAGGAATCAGGTTTTTTGACACACAGGTTTATTGGATTTTTGGATTTCTTTCCAAAAGTTGTGATGTACATGAGTGTGGCATGGAGTAGCATCACGTGTACATTTAAGCTTAATCTAGATCTAGAGCGCTGGTGAGAGGATGGTATATTTCTTTTACTTCATCAACTAGGACACTCCTATGGTGGGGAGAATCACATCTATCCAAGGAAATGTGTACTTCCAGGTTGAAGGAATACAACATGAGAGGATCATTATGGAATGGTTGGTTTAACTAGGAATCCATTGAGGCTGGAATGTTTCTTTTAATGTTAGTTCTCTCTTTGAATAATGAAATTGATGTATATGGTTTTGTACACAACCCTTTTAAAAATCTAATGGTCATGGTTCTATTTATATGGTAAAGCATCATCGATTAAATAATGCCTTGAGTAGTAAATACCTGGTGATTATTTAGTGTTGATCTATAAATAGTTGAAGCTATGTTTTTTTATAAATGCATCAGTTGGTAGTGTTTTGACTATTCTTTCCATTGGTATATGGGTTTGGTTGGTTAGAAACCAATCCAATTACTTTATATTTGGAATATGGATGTTTCTTGAAACCTTGTGTTAATATTTGAACTTTTAATAGTGTATTTTTCTTAGTGATGAGCATATCCCATATCATGAAATCTTCCTTGATTGACAAATAGAGTGTTGGTATTATGATGTGATAAATATTCAAGTAATGCATACACAACTATTTTTTGGTTAGGTTGATCGGGATTCAATCATTCCTCTTCTATGAAATCATAATAGGAACGTCATTAAAATTCTTAGAGGCATTGTAATGAAATTATGATAATGGTGGTATTGTGGCTTCAAATTATCCCTTTCTAATTTTAAAGACCTAAGGAAGGATGCACTATCGACATGATGTTTAATAGGATGAATATATGATCATGTCTCTAGATTAACGTGTTGTGTAAGCTCTATTTCAATGATTTAGTTGGATAATCGAGTATTTCCTCAAGTTGGGATGCCTTAAGTGCCATATGATTATGTAATTATTAAAGGATTGTTGGATGTTTGGAAATGAAACATGACCATTTGAATTAAAATTTATAATCCTTGATATTCCTGTGATGTATGCATTATTATTGAAGGCTTATTGAGGACGATAAGTTCAATGGTTAGGTGGTTTTAATGTCCCCTGTACTGAACCATATGAAAAATTACATGGGAATTTTAATTTTTCATTTACTAGATGTGTTGTTTTAAAAACCATTCTTCAAAATATAATTTTAACAGTTAGAACATAGATATGTGTTTTTTAAAATAAAATAAATAAATTAAAGTAAATATAATTATAATAATAATGAATCAAATGAGGTTAAATGAAAAAAAAAATAAAAAAAAAATATCTTCCTCAAAATAAAATTTATTATTATATTATCATTATTAAATTTATTATTATTTTTAACCATGGATTTTAAGACCGAAAAGTGTGTCTTCTTATGCTCATACATGTGACACATGACACCTCCCCCTTCTCTCAAGCGCACTGACGGACCATCGCCACAGATCCCTCTTGGTGTGTTACTATGCTCCTACTACTTTGAGTTTTCTCTTCAATCCATCGATGTAATGTCTCATCTCACCCTTATATATTGTTTTGGAACTGTTTTTGGTCTCCCCATCCCCCTCTCTCATTTTTATGAAACCCTAGTATTAGGTTAATTCTTATTTTTGGTTTCATTCAAATGATAGGTTATGCAAAGAGTCCCTCAAGACTCCTTTGATTGTATTGTACCAACAACCACAAAACATGAGATTTTTAGATCACATTGTTTCGTTGAATATTGTTTATGGTAAGGTTTTTATCCATTATTTTTTCCTCTCAATTCATAAATAGGACTTTCATAATTTTTGAGCTGGTGGTAATGTTCTTTAGGTGTGTTGGTTCTTACTGTAATGTTTTTAATATGTTCTTCGTATTGTTTGTAGTGTGTTGGGTAATCCCTGTGGAGGGATCGAGTTGCAGTTGTAAAATGTTTTTTACTGCATATGAATAGGTAAGCCTATAAATACGTAGGTTCCCCTATTATTGATAAATTCACCCATAGTAGTAAATATATGTATAAAGGGGAAAAATGTTCTTTGATAATATATGAAAAATGCATATATGTGTGTAAGTGTTAACAAAAGTATTCATGTATGAGAATGTATGTAAGGATCCCCTTGGGAATATTGAGTTCTATGAGAATATGTGAATAGGGGATAGTTTTCCTTATGTGTATGCAATGGTACATATGCATGGATGTGGGAGGAAACAACTTCAAGTGGTCATCATTTAATGTTTCCAGAGTTGAAGTGATCAAAATGGTTTCTATTAGAGGTAGGATCTCGTTCATTTCCCTTTTATTTTATGAATAGATTAATTAATTACCTATTAATCCATTCATATATTTTATTTAATGAAGTTTGATTTTGGATTAAAAGCTTTCATTTCTTAATTTAATTAAATGTTAAATATTATAAAAGAATTGTTTGAAGAGAAATACATGCCCTTTATAATAAAACCCCTACTAATGAGCATGTACCAGAGTAGTAGAGGATTTTTCATGGAATCCAAGAGACCCAGGATCAAATCCTTATGAGGCTTAAATTTTTGGGATATGTAGCTATATTGTAGCAGTTATTGAAGAAAGAAATGTTTGGTACAATAGAAGATGACACTATTCATCTAATTTGGGCCTCTAAGATAAAAGTTTGGGCCTATGGTTCTCAAGACCATTGGGAGTCTAACGTACTTTGGACCATAGGTCCTTTAGCGTGCTATAACTTTCATAAAACCAATGACCTTTGGGCCATAGGGATTTTAGGTCACAGAAAAAACTAGGAAACATCTCAAAAAGACCATAGAAGAGGAGGAACATATAAGGATTTAGTGTAAAAATAGCATCCACCATAGCAGGGCTAACTAGATTGGTCTAATGAGAGTGTATAGAAACTACCATCGGGACTAAACACCGTGCTACTTTTCATGGGGAAATTCTAGATCACCAGTCAGGCATGGTGGGGATCTAGGTGTCTTCAAGATGCAAATTCTAGGGAGGGTCTATTTCACGCGTGTTGGGTCTTGGGAATTCATGGTCATGAATCGGGTCATCTATGGGCGTTGTGAATCGGGGATACAGGTCATGTATCGGTTACACTTCAACCCTCAAAAGGTGGATTATCCAAAAATAAATTAAAATAAAGCCTTCGGGCCATTTGGGTCAGGTATAATAAAACCCCTCCAACAAAGGTTCACTACCTTATAAACCAAAAATTAGTCATATTTATTTATATCATGCTAAACTTTTGTTTGGGGTTTCTATATACCTCTTCATAGTGTTTGATTCGTGGAAATTTATCCTTCCCCCCATTGAATAATATGAATAGAATTTTCATTATTGATTAGTTTAAATGTCATTTCTAGGGTTGGATTGTGCCCAATTAGTTTAAATGACATTTCCTTGGTATGTGTATGCCTCTCCATGATAGTTTACATTTGATCCATTAGTCTTACATATGAATTTTTCAAGGTTAATAAAAGTGAATGAATTAGTAATTATGTTGTGTATGGTGTCAAAAGTTAGATTGTAACACCCTATTTAATGTATTGTACATGGAACATTCCAATGTAAATATAGATCCTTATGAGATCATTGCCATAGTTTAATGAAATTTGATGCCTTAATGGGTTTCTCTTGACTTATAAATGCTAATTGAATGTGTTAGAAATTCAATTTTTTCCAATGAAACCATATATGTGTTCATTAAACCATATGAATGGATTTTCCATGTCTAAATGAAATTGAACAAGTTTAATTAAATGAAATACATTTCACAAGATGGATTCCAATTTTAAATGGATTTATCAAACAACATTGACACATATAATATGGTTAAATCATTCCTTCTACTTGTGATTTTAAATTTCCTTAGGTAATTGTAAGGATAAAAAATGGAATTGAATACTACCATGTAATTTATTGAATTCTATGATCAGAAAATCATGCTATATTTTTTTCATAGATTTAATTAATGAAATATGTGTATAGGAATATCAATTCCATCTGCCAATGGTTCCGTTCCATTACATAATGCTTATGTGTTAATATAAATTTCCCTTGTTAATGCCTTATTGTGTTTTAATTCTCACACCATTCCATAAAAATTATACCACTGTGTATGGATAATTTTAATAGCTTGTATATCTTGATAGATTTTTTAATGAGGATATTGTTTAAATGGATTGCATTTATAGGTTCTTGCCTTACGATATATTCCTTTCTTGACATGGCCCCCTCAGAAATGGGCTAGGAGAGATCACAAGATCCATATTAAGGATTCATGGATAGAATCTTGTGCATTCATGGTTATACCAAGAAACGCGGAGGGCGATGCCTTGTATTTCAGCCCAAAATAGATGTACATGAAAATTACATTACATTTGCAGGATAATTAATACATGAAACAAAAAGACACATAAAGAACATATTAGTTTATTGTCTATAGAAACTAAGAAAACATAAATAACTAGTTGCTAAAATATCTAAATTGTCTTAGGTTTTTTCCTTCATAACTCTAACGCATTTTGACATGTATTACTCATTGACAATTTTCATATCCTAGGGAAATCGAACATAAAAATTGTGAGCTCAGATGTTCAATAAGGGTAAAGATGGAAAATATCAAACAAAAAATGAAAATATGAATTTAATAATGTGAAAATAAATATCTAAAATTATACCATATAAAAGTATATCAGAATATTGAGTCATGGAATAAAAATTGGTAGTTCATAAGGCATAAATAATGAAGGAATACGAGCAATAAGAAAATAACATTGGCATAAAACATATAATTTTTGAAAACATATATGCATAAATTTCATTTTTATATTAGCCAAGGCACATATTCAAGACCATCATAGTGGAAAAATTCTTCTATTAAATAATTATACTCCTCATTCCAGTATTTTATTACTTGATCAGGTTTACATACCATTCTAGCCCTGTATTACTGAATTGAGATAATTTCCCATTCCAACACTATATAACTGAACCAAGATCATTTCCCATTACAGTCCAGCCTATCTCATTAGATATAAATAATTACCCAATGCATTACAGGGAGATATAGGTCTCACCCATATCATAATTAAAACATTGTTAAGTTTTTAAAAAAATATAAATAATTCATCATATCTTAACCCAAGGAATAAAATGGGTTTCCTAAACATCATAACATAATCCTTTTTAAACAAATAAATTTCATAAATAGAATTTCATCATAAACACAATTAAAACATGTAAATGTTAGGGATATTATAATTGAAACATAAAACAATTAAATAATTCCTTCTTAGCTGAAAAATTATTTTGATATAGCACTTGAAATTAATTTTTGAGTATAATATCCTTTTTTCATCGAAAACCTTTTATATTATTAAAGTAAAGTGAAATTTATAAAGAAAATTATTTATTTGAAAAAAAACATGAAATATTGTAACAGAATATTCATGGAAATATGGTTTTTTGAAAACATAAGAATCCATTCATGCCGTATAAGTTAGAAGAAAATATTCATCTCTTACCCCTTCCTGAAAGCCATAAAAATACCTCGTATTAAAAATGATAAAAAAAATTATTTCATACCATTTAGTAAAAATTCACAGATGGTAAAATTGACTAGAAAAACCTGTAAAAGGATAGAAAGAATATTTTGGAATAATCATTTAGGAAATATGGACATGGATAATAAATATACCCCAAATAAAAAATCTCTGATAACAATGAGATTGTTAAATTATCCCAAACCTTATGTTTGGGTTCTTTAGTATGTCTCTGAACCAACTATATATGGGATTAAATAATTATATTAAATTATTATTCAATCATATAAAATTTATAATATTATAATTGATTATATTATTACCTATTTAAAAAATTCCATTATCACTCCTCATTCAGATATTAACTACTTTATATTCTTATGCATGTTTTGTCAAATAAGTTCTTATTACTAATCTTAGTATATAGTAATATTATTTAAATAATTATATTAGTATAATATATGTTATATTTACTTGTTATATTAATTTATAGTATCATTTTTAATAAATATCATGCAAAATAAATTTCATCACCTCTTGGAGATGGTAGGTTATACAAACACACAAATGACTATATCATTCCCATAATTATGGAATGGTATTGAAGTGGATGGTGTATATAATATTTCAGAATCAATTTCATTCTATAATAATCATATATACTTATTATTTTCATCATTTCATCCATCCATGTAATGTGGTGATGAAAAACATATTACACCATGATGTGGAGACGGTAAGCCATACGTTCGCACACATGGTTATTTCGTTTTTCATAGGTTGAATAAAAGAAAGAATAATTTTTAAAAATAAATATAATAAAATCTATGAATATAAGTGATAATGGATTTATTAATTTTAGATGTAAATGTATCATGAAGAGTAATTAGAAGAAGAAATATGTCTGAATTAATTGGTAGATGAGATTACATCATCTTTAGTGATCTTCATCTTGATCTTCTTTTAAAGGAACTAAGTTTGGACCTTTGAGAAGAAAAATACCTCTACAATGTGACTAAGGAAGTTGGTAATGGAAAAGGGTAGGAGATGTATGATATTGAAGGCTCAGTGTTATGTGATGTTTTGAGGGATGATGTTCCCTTTTATAATTGAGTTGTGGGGCGCATTTGAAATCTCCAAAAATATTAATTTATAAAAAAAAACAAACCACATCCAAAAACCTCAAAAAGAAACATTTTTTCAATATGATATGAGATGAGGTTTTAATTGAATAATAAAATAAATTTTTGATAGGTTTTTCAGTCAATTTATACTTTATCCTTTTAATTGACAATTATTTATTCTAGTTAATATTTTTCTAAGGTAATATATATTTCCAAATTAAAAGGGTTCAATATTTACATATTTGATGTTAATTAGACCATAAAGGAATAATTTGGAATATTTTCCACTTTATCATAATTATTATATATTTTGAAACTGTTTTTTTTTGAATTATTTAATAATACATTTTTTGATAAATAATCATTAGTGTCAAATTTGACACTATTCAATTATTGTTTTTTTATAAATATTGAGATAAGAATTAATTTCTGAAAAAATATATATTATTATATTCCTATGGGTTTATGGTCATCTACAAAATTTATTTTATATACTAACAATAAAAAATTAGATTTATTTTATAAAATTTAATAACATTAATTTGATATTTCCATTCATAAACTAATTACTACATCAGTTTTATATAATTATTTAATATACTTATTTGTTAGGTAAAATATAATAATAAAACACTATACTGATGATAATAAATCTAAATTTCATAAAAATACTTATATTCTAATTTATATCCTATAAAATCTTACATAAAAAATGGTATGTTTAGGAAAACATGAATGTGGAAACTTTAGCATCACTTTAAATAAAATATATTAAGAGTATTAATATATTCCATAAGGCTCTGAATGTTCAATAACTCGACACATGGATGATTATGTTTGATATATACTATACCAACAATTACTAAAGTTACTATTCATAATGCCAAAAAATAAAATAAATTTATTTACACAATTTGGGCTCACTGATTACAAATATGGAATCAAGTTTTAAAAATAAAAAACAAAGAAGTTTCAATAATTCATTTTAGATCAATCCCACTATTGGACGGAAAATGAATTTTAAAAGTTAAAACATTTTAAATGTTTGAAATGTTTTTACATCTAAATTCCTGGAAAAATTAATACTAATGAACAACATTATATTAAATGATATAATTAAATTATATTTAAATATAAAACCATTAACAAATATAATATAACCATATAAATTATTTCAATGAAATTTTTTTTAATTAAAATAAACTATATTTTTACTATTCATCCAAACTTTAATCATATAAGAAAAATATCAAATATTCATCTAGAGAAAAAAAATTTCCCTATTCCATAGAAAAATATTATTTTGTTAAATATAATATATAAAAGTTTCAAAAAATATATTTAAAATTGGTGCGCCATGAAAAGTTGGAAAAATATATTTTTTGAAAAATACATCTTCTATCTAAAAAAATTGAATTTTTTCTTATATTATGTCCATAAAATATATAAGTATATTTTGAATAATTTGATTGAATATATTAAATTTATATTTAATTACTAATAATTATCAAGAGTGATTGTATTATTTTATAAATTCACTGATTTTCATTTAAATAGATTTTTAGAAAAGAATTCCCTATATTTAAACAAGGTTTTATTTTCATTTATATTTAATTTATCACCAAATAAATAATAATAATTTCATAATTCAGTTAAAACTATTCTTACCCTCAATTTTAATTAATTGGTTATAAGGTAAAAAATTAATATTTATTTGTTCACTTTTACTCAATCCTGCGTGAAGTGAATTTTATCAAAAAAACATGAAATTTTTAGTAGCACATTTCAAGCATAGTATTGTGTATACCACAAGACAAGATAGTGTTTTTTATAGTGAATGATTATCTTAGTGTTCCATAAAAAAAGAAAATTAAAAAATTAAAAAAAATATATCTCATAAAAACCCTAGGGTTGTAAAATTCTACCCCCTTAAAATGAATTTAACAATCAAAATTCATCTATGTTATAAAGGGACTAACATATGAATTTTATTTCATAGAAACTCACATCATAAAAATAGAATAAAACGTCGTTTTAAAAAGGAATAGATGGAAGAAAGGTACCCAAATTAAATAATAATTATTTCTCTACGTATGAGAATATATGATCTGATTTCAGAGTAGAGGAAAAACAAAAATAATCATAGATACTACTAAAGATCACTGATCACAAGAAAGTGGGCGATCCAAAGAATGTTCGAAATCACACAACCATAAACTAAAGAATTGTGAAATATGTTATTGATATTATAAAAAATGATGATAATATGACACCCTTTTACCTCATGATCCTTTTCCTAAAGGAGAACATTTTACATGAGAAGATATTATTACTTGATTTCGGTACAATCTCACTATTGGTCTTACCTTGTACAATTTACACTTCATTTCTTATTTAATGAAATGAGTTGTCTTTTTCATTCCAGAAGCGTTAATATATCATGAAATAAATAAATAGAATGATAGGCGATTATATTTATCTTTTTCATAATAAAATGGTTAACATAAGTTATCAAATATGAATAATTCCACTATTAGTGAGATAACTATCAATTCTAACAAACCCCAACAAAACATTATCTTACCCTTTTCATAAATTGATAACCTGACAATCCTTATGAATATCAAAAAACCAAAACATTTGAAATAGGTGTACAAAATCGACATAACATATATAACCCATATATATAAATGTATCTCTTGTTGGTCATATTTAAAATATGTGAACACCATCATCATGTATTTTCTAAAGTCATGGTAATAATATAAATTACCATATATCCTTATTGAAAAAAATTCATGTTTCTTTATTCCAAAAATTATTAGATATATTGATTTATTCCCCAAAAAATTATACATTATCCGTGATAGAATATCCCTCATGAAAAAAATACATAATTAGTTCCCTAGAAAGTAGTATCATCCAGTTCACTTATTCATATGAAACATATCTTTTTCTAAACATCATTATCATAACATAAAAGACATATTAAGGATTATCTTTTACTTAATCTTATGTTCTAAAAATATTTCATTGTACCATTAAATAATTTCTCATAGTCTTTATAACCATTCAACATATCCTTCTCAATCCATAATAAAAAATGTATATTGAAAACACTTAAATGTTTCGGGATTTGTATAAAATTTTAATTTTGAAACATATACCCCTTAATCTCCAACGTTACTGTTAAATCATTACTCATAATCCATCATCATAGTAATTCCTAGAATATAAATCATGACATAAGGTTCGTAAACCTTAATCTAACAGAGCTTCTTAGGTTTAATGTAAACAATAATGCTAGATCATATCATACCTTTCACATTTCATTTACAATCTCTTTATCCTCAATAGTATAACCATTACTTGTACCTCATTCATGATTCTATTTATGATATTTCCACATAGGAAATTATTTTTCATAGTTTCCATACTTTCCACATCTGAAACATTTAAGGTTAACTACTTTTTAACTAGTTGTGGATATTGACTAAGTACAGAAATAAAAGTGTGAGCAATAAATATTTGAGATTGAAAACAAATAATTTGCGTAAATTTATAATAATAATTCAATCTATGATATCATAAGATTAATCCTAGGTTATTCATGATTATCATAATTACTAGAGACATGTAACCTATACATGGAAATATCTTGAGGAAATCCATATACATATCCTTTAAAATATCAATATGGATCTCTCTAATGATTTTGCATCCTAGTTTCCAATGGATGACTAAACCATCACTAAAATAAAAACTATAAATACACAATATTGATGTACTTGGAAATTAAATTTCTTTTACGGAATATTTATTACATTGAAAAAATAAACACCCAAAGACTGTATAGTTGAATGTCTTTTGAAATTGGGAAAACATAAACAACTAGTTCATAAAACATCTACATCATCTCCTTTTTTCCATCATAACAAGGAACCATTTTTGACACAAATTAATTAATGTCCTTTTTTCATATCTTGGGGAAATGACACACAAATAGGGTGAGCTCAGATTCATAGTAATGGTAAATAAGGAAGATAAATTCCAAAACACGAATATAATAATAAAATAACATGTACATATCTTTTTAAAATTGTACAATTTATAGAATATATCAAAATATTGAGTCCTGGAATAAATCGTGGTAGTTTATTAAGAATAAATCATAAATGAACACGATCCATGAGATAATAACACTACTTAAAAAATGGAATTGTGGAAAATACATTAGCATAGAAAATTATTTCTATATTGGCCAAGGCTTATTTCCAATAAAATAATAGTGGAAAAACTTCCTTCCTGAATAAAATTCACTCTTTATTCAATCTATATACTACTAAATGGGTTTACCTACCATTCCATCGATATATTACTGAATGGTTATCATTTTCCATTCTACCCATGTATTACTAAACTGAGATCCTTTCCCATTCCAATCGTTTCAGTATCATGATTTATGAATCATTACACAATGAATTGGAGGGAGATATAATTCTTACCCATCTCATAATGAAATCATGCATACATGATCCACAAAAATAGAAATCATTCATCCATGCATAGCCCATGGAATAAATTGGATTTCTTAAACCTCATAACATAGTCCATGTAAAAATGGATTTCATAAATATAATTCAATCATAAACATAATAAAACCACATGAATACTAGGGATATTATACTTCAATAACACTACTAAATAATTCCATCAGAGACGGAAAATAATTATTATAGAACACATGAAATTAATTCATGATAAAAATAGACTTTCTTTCTTGAAAAAAATTATTTTATTAAAATAATATGAAATTTTAAAAGAAAATAATTTATTTTAAATTTACATGACGTATTGGAAAATAATATTTTTGTAAATATGGGGTAATAAAAACATAAGATTCCATTCATGTCGTATATGTTAAAAAAGAACATTATTCTCATACTTTTATCAGAAAGTCATAAAATTACCTCATATTAAATACAAAAAATATTCCTTTAATTATATTTAATAAAAATTCCCTAATGAGTAAAATTTAATTTAAAAAATTGTATAAGGTTAAAATTAATATTTTAAAATACATATTTATGAAACATATATATGTATAATAAATATAACCTAGTAAATACTCACATATAAATAATCGTGGAAAATAATGAGGCTGAAAAATTATCACATACCTTAGGTATGGGTTCCTTCATATGTGTCTGAACCTCTTTTATAAGGATTTAAATAATTTTATTAACATTTATCACAATCATATTCATTTTTATAATATCATAATTTATCATATTATTACCCATTGTTTAGATAAAAATAATACTCATCTGTCAGGTATTAACTACTTTATTTTCTTATACATGTTTTGTTAGATAAGTTCTTCTTAATATTTTTAGAATATAGTTATATATTTTTTATAATGATTTTATAATGATATATAAAATATTTATTAATTCTACTCATTTATGTAATCATTATTTAATGATGACCCTGTATAATTAATCACATCGTATCATGGGAACAGTAGGTCGGACACACGCACGATCGATTATCTCATTTACATAATTTTTGAATGGTATTGAATTAAATGGTGTATATAATAATTTAGAATCATTATTATTATATAATAATAATATATAGTAATTATTTCCATCATTACCCACATTTAAGTAAATCGGTGATGAGAAACAGATTACACTACTCCGTGGAGACGGTAATCTGTATGTATGCATGTGTGGTGATTATGTTTTTTATAGGATGAATAAAAGGTGTAATATAGTTATTCCATTTCCATAATAACTTCTCAACATATAATTTATACTGTATTTATTAATTTAGGATGGAAATACCTCATGGATGGGAAGTAAAGAAGAAATATGTTAGAAATAATCAGTAGAGGAGATTTCCTCTTCTTCGATGAGCTCCCTCTAGATCACCTCAAAAACGCACTAAAGTTGGTATTATGAGAAGACCAAAACATGTATAATGTGAATAAGAATGTTGACAAGGTAAATTAGAATGGTATGTTTGATATTGAAGGATCTTTGTGAAGTGAATTTGTGGGGGGGAGGATCATCCGTTTTATAATTTTGAGGAGGGGAACATTTAGAATATCAAAAAATATTAATTTGTAATAAATTCAAAACACATCAAAAATTCTCAAAAATATCATAGATTCGAATATTGTATTATATAATATTTAATTAAAATCATCCAAAATATATTTTATAAGTTTTTTAGTCAATTTAAACCTAATACATTTAATTGAAAGTTAGTTATTTTATTTAATGTTTTGTTATGATGTCAAATATTTCAATATTAAAAGGGTGAAATATTTAATTATTTGATTTTATTTATACTATAAATTAACCCCTTAAAATATTTTACACTATATAATAATTATAATTAATTTATAAAAATATTTTATGATTTTTAAATAATTTTATAATATATTATTTTTAATTAATAATCAATAGTGTCATATTTACAGTATTCAAATTGATGAATTTTTAAAAATATTAAGATAAGATTTTATCCTTGAAAAAATTATTTTATTATATCCTTATATGGTCAATATTATCAAGAAAATTCATTTTATATATTTATAATCCAAAATATTATGTATTATAATATTTTTAATAACATTAATTTCATATTTCCATTAATAAAAAAGTTACTACATCAGTTTTGTGTAAATATTTAAAATACATATTTATTAGCTAAAAATTATACATAAAATAGAATAATGAAGATAATTATTTTAACTTTAATAACAATACATGTCAAATTGATCTATTGGAATATCAAACATTAAAATTTTAATATTTAATAAAAAAATTGTAAAAAAGTTAAGATCACTTTAAATAAAATATTATAATTATCATACTATTTTCCATATGGTTTTAAATGGTCAATAACTAGACTATTAGATAATTAAGGTCACGATATTCTTGACCAATAAGATTTTGTCAAGTTTTTCGATCTTTTAATGGTTATTATCATTTTAATAAATGATGTTTTATTTATTTTTCATCAATTAAATAATTTCTCTATCATGAATGTATAAGCCATTAATGTGATTATTTATTTATAAAAAATTAAAAATATATAACTATGTTAAATAAAAGCACTTTATCTTTTAAATGAGTATTTATAGTCTAATTTATATTTTGTATTATCTTATTTTAATAATGATAATGCTCTTAAAATTTGTGTAAAACAAGTTATACTTGTCTTTAAATAAAATATATTAAATTTCATAATATCACCCATGTGGCTTCAAAAGGATACCATATTCACCTAAGAATGATTTTATTAAAAATTAACTCATCCTATTATATTATGATAAGTGTTTGGGTAATTTTATAATCTTATATTTACCCTTAATTACATGATTTACCTTTTTACTGTATTAATAAAAATAAATGAAGTTATTATTCATAATACCCAAAAATAAAAGAAGTATATTTATATAATTTGGACCCACTGATTAAAAATATGGAATCAACTTTTCAAAAAGTAAAAAATCAAAAGTTTTAGTAATTAATTTTAGATAAATCCCATTGTCAAAATGAGAAATGGGTTTTAAAATTTAAAACATTGCAAAAGATTGAATAATTTTTACATCTAAATGCATTGTAAAATTAATTCCATTGAACAACATTATATTAAATAAAAATTTATATTCAATTTATAATTTGAAACCATTGAATAATATAATTTAACAATATAAATAATTTTTGTTAAAAATGTTTTTTTAAATTGAAATTTAGTAAATTTCTACTATTCATCAAAAAATAAAACAAATCAGAAAAATATAAAACATTCATCCATTGTAAATTTTTTTATCTTTATTCTAAATAAGATTTTTATTTTGTGTTATAAAATATATAAAAGTTTCAAAAACTAAATTTAAAATGGGTTCGCCCTCAAAAGGTTGCAAAACTAATTTTTTTGAAAAATACATGTTTTATTAAAAAATTGTAATTTTTCTCATATCTTGTCTAAAAAACATATAATATGAATTTAAAAAATTATATTGAATATAATAAATTTATATTTCATTAATAAAATATATCAATAGTGATTTTCTTATTCAATAAACTCAATTTTTTTCATTCAAAAACTTTTTCATAGAACCATTTCCTTTTATTTAAAAAGAGATTGATATTAATTTTTAAATAATTAATCACAAAATAATTAATAATATTTTTATAATTCAATTAATACTATTCATTTCCCATCATTATAATGACTAGTATTGAAGGTAAAATAATAATATTTTGTTAATCACTCAAACCTGTTCTTATTTTATGTGAATTTTATCACAAGATCTTGAAATTATGTGAAACACAATCCAAGAGTAGTGTTGTTTTTACTTCTAGATAAGATTGTGTTGCGTGTAGCTTATGTTTATCATGGTGTATAGTATAACACAAGACATTAATGATATTAAAAAAAATCTATCTCATAAAAATATAGGGGTGTTACAATTTGGAATTCCAAGAGACATCTTCCCAAGTGGTTTATTATAGACCATAGTGATACTGGTTCTCTTGGGGAGAAACTATGGAAGATGCTTTTGGAAGGAAGTATTGTCCATTCCTTGTGTGATACTAGATCCCCTATGTGGGATAACTTTTACATACTCCGATGTTACCAGGCCACATAGTTCTATAATATATTCCATTTGGATCACCTGGGATGGACTCAATAGTAATAGATTATCAGTACTTGGGATTCTTTAGATCACCTTGGATGGTCACATGACTCCACCACAAGTTTTGTAAAATTTCAATGATTGATTTTTTTTCTATAACAAGATGAATCTTTTAATATTGTTGTGAGACCATTGTGCTATTTTTTGGCACTTCTTTCTTATAGTTTCTCTTTCTCATGCATTAACATGTATATGAGACCCCATGTATGAGAAAAAAATGAGATCATTTTATTTTTAATTTCCTTGTTTACATTGGAACATGTTATATTTATTATGCCTTATATAGGTCCCCCCCTTTCTGATTTTTGACTTAGGCTGAAGCAGGTGGTATGGGATGGGGGTTAATTTAGGAACCTAAAATAAGGTGTTGTCATTTTATTTTTTATTGGTATATTATTACTATAAATGGAACACTAACTAAAATTATATTGCACTTTCTAGATTGGGATAGACACCGGTGGTGCGGACCAACTAAGATTTTTGTCTCACACTCTACTTGGGATACCATTTCATTAGGGCACTCTATCATTCCTTCTGTTTGCAGGACAAAGGTTGATTTCTTGTGCTATATGACTATACCTGGGGGTGAGGTTCAAAGAACATAGCAGGTTCTTAGGATTATCATAGAGTTAGTAATTTGGTAGTTTTTTTTGTATTACATTGTACTACTTATAGTAATTGATACTACTTATACTTATAGAATCATCATTCATACATGATTGTTGTAAATTGTTTTGGCCATATTTTATAAAATTATTATATTATTCTTACACTTTTATATCTTGTTGTTTATGATTACTCTATCTATTCTCTGTTGTATCTCATGGTTCATAATATGATATATGATGGTATCCCCTTAGTCATGAGTGGATTCTTTTTATAATTCATTTTTCAAAAAATTAAAATGAATAATATAGTATTAGATAATGAAATAAATGGATATTTATATATCTTGGGTTAAATAATAAATAATTATACATAAGCCCTAATTATTCTCATAATCCCTGATAAATCCCATATTTGAATAATAATAACTATATTATATACTTTATATGGGATAAAATAAATGATAAATATATATTATTTTTCTAACAAATAAATTAAAATTTATTCAAATTACATTTAATATATCATTTCTAACAAGTCCATTAACTCAGACTATCAATCCTCATCGGTATTTGACAACCCATGTAATTTGAATATTTTGTTAATAAATAAACTTTAATACTTTAATTGATAATATATACAAAAATATTATATTCGTGAAAATAAATAATACATATTTATTTAATTACAAACTCATATATATTCTATTTAATAACTGGTGACTAAATATTTTTAATAAACTGAACAAGTAAAATTAGTAAAATACATATGATAATAATATTTATTCCACATTTAAAATTAATGTATAATATAATTAAGGTTTTTAATACACTTTGTGTTTTACCCTCTTGGCCTCTTTCTTAGTGGAATTGTGAAATACCAAAAAAGTTTCAAATTTGGCATCTAAAATATACACAATCTCTCAAAGAGAAAAAATATAATTTCATAATGATATATATACTCCTTTGAATGTACATTATGTAACACAATAATTTTATTAGGTGGTATCTAATGAAAAACATATTACACCAGTGTCCTAAATCTATGTGTTGATTTTTCATTATATGACTATATAGAAATGAACATTCAAAAAAATCAATAACCATGGAAATAATCATACAGTTCTATTCCAATTAAATAGTATAATATATTATAATCCATTAAAGAGAAGAGGTGAAAATCCTTTCATTCATTATTCATTTATGAAATATTTGTTGTACTGAACCCAATGGATCCAACCCTACCATGATCATATCTCATGATGGGTTTCATAATCATAAAGTCTAAATAACATTAAAACAATCCATTGATAGGAACATCCAATGAAATATATATATATGTGTGTGTGTGTGTGTGTGTGTGTGTGTGTGTGTGTGTGTGTTTCCAAATGTTATGTCATGTTCTTGTAATCTTCATGTCATGTAGATTTCTATGGATGAACATTATGAGAATAATTTTAAATGTCTTATGAGACCCTATCCTAGACAGCTTGTATCATTTGTGTCTTTTGAAGTGATATTATATGAACATAAAACAACTATTTTGAATAATATTATGATAAACCATCTAGGTCCTCATCATAGTAGAGACCTACTGGGACCTTTAAGTGTGAAAAGTACTTTAAAGACACTAAAACCTACATTTATTCACATAAGAAAAATCATGTTGTGATAAGAACATTATTTATATACAAAAAATGAATATAGGTAATCATAATGTACCTAAAATTTGTTTTTACAGAACCAGATCTAATATACTCCCACTTTCACTGGAGATAACTTTTAAAATCTCTTAGTCCACTACCTCTCACATGATGTGAGTGATTTTTCTAAGATAATATTTAGTCAAGGAGTCTTCCACGTTATTCACAATGAAAATAATCCTCACTATTATATCACCCCTTCTATTAAAATATATAAAGTTGTGATATTTTCTATGTATGGTATTCTTCCATTGATGCAATCTTGGCTTATTTTAAAGAGACACCACATCAATATTATCATAATTTAATGTGACATGATATTTACAATTAAGTACCTCTGTATGATCTTTAATAATGTTTCATATCTATAATGATTCTATAGCTATATAAAAAGTTTAAATATATGAGGAATCTACTTTAGAATCATTGACAACTAGCTACATTGAACTCTTTGAGATCACAACTCATCTATTAAGACTGAAGAAAAATCATGACTGTGACTTTAGATTGTTTTGATTTACATTAAGTCTAACATTTTTAAATCCCATAATGACTAGTTCCTTGTCTCCTCAAAATACCAGTAACATATCCTTGGTATTACATAGATACTTAAGGATATCCAAAACCGCATAACAATGTTGTTATCCTATATCATTTTAATATTTTCAAACAACTATCAACGCATAATTAACATCAAGACTTGAAAATATAATAACATACCTGATTGATCCTATCAAATATGTGTATGGAATCATAATAATCCTATCTCTCTCTCATATTGTGTCTAAGAACAAATTTTCATAGAGAGATATATACCATGTAAAAGTTCAAACAATCCATTACTGGATTGTTCTATAATGAATCATTTAAGTACTTATTCAATATATGTACCTTGACATTGTCCAGGTAGACTCTTTGATCTATCCTGAATGATACTGATCTTAAGTATATTGGATGTTTCACTTATGTCCTTCATAGGGAAGCACTTGTTCATCCAGGACTTAACTGAATGTAATAATGTTATGATATTTCTAATAAATAATATTTCATAGACATATACTATATGGAATACAACTAAAATCCCTCTATAAACCCTATAAATACATGAATCACATTTATTTTTTATATAAAAAAATTATCTTAAGGCATTATTTAACTAAATATTCCATGTCCTTGATGCTTCATTTTGTCCATTAGTGGATCTCAATAATGTACATACTTTTCACTCATGCTTTTGTGTCAAAAACAATCCAATTTTTTCAAGTAGACATCATTCTGTTGTTTTTTAGGGAAATATATTTCGTAATCCTCTTCTAAATATCAATTTCAAGGATAAATATTATAGAAATAATAATTATTAATGATTTATACATGAAAACATGAGTAAAGGTCTCATCATTTTCAATTCACTGACACTATTTAAACCATTTAAACACTTGTTCTTATTTATATGCACTCTCTTTATCTTAAATATCTAGTTTCAT
This sequence comes from Viscum album, assembly GCA_963277665.1. Taxonomy (NCBI): domain Eukaryota; kingdom Viridiplantae; phylum Streptophyta; class Magnoliopsida; order Santalales; family Viscaceae; genus Viscum; species Viscum album. The sequence continues at coordinate 212,711,757 of OY728125.1, forward strand.
TCTAAATACACACATTCAACCAAGATCTTTTACATCAATTATATGATTGAATAAACCCCATTCATTGTTCTAATACATAGAATATATATCATAATTTATAGATTCATTACATTAAATATCTTCTAATCTATCTATTGTGTCCTTATTGGAAAGTGGATCATTATTCTCATCTAATAATGAATCACCCAATTCAGTGATAAAGAAAAACATATATTTCTGGTTTCCATTATGTTTATAGTTGACCTACATAGGACATATGTTTGATGAACAACCTCTTATATAGGGACCTTTCAAATCTATCTCTATATTCACTCTTGTTTAACATTATCACCAACTTCATAGAAGTAAATAATTCTCCAAATATATATTTTATATATATTCTCCCAATCAATAAATATTTTTTTCCTACTTTAATTACACTACTTTATGAGGGGTCACAAAGGTATTTTCACCTTGTTTAATTGGGATATTATATAGTGATACACTTCATGAGTGGGGGTACAAGTTTGTTTCTAGATATAGTCATAAAATATTCTTCACAATACTGTACATGAGTATGCAATAATGAAATTTACTTCCACGCATTAATTGATTAAGTATTCAGTTTTGTGCCATTATTTGAACTCTGTTTAGAATATGTGAAACAATATTTAATGCATATCCCGAAAAGGACAATGGCAGATCTATAAAAATAATCCTAGATGTCACCATTTAAATAAATTTATGACTCCTCCTTTTAGTAACACCATTTCACATTGGTTTATAGAAAATTTTTAGTCGATAATGAAATCCAAAACTCCTATAAACAATCAATGGAATTTCGGATAATATACCCACCACCCTGATTAGATCAATGTTTCATTATATTCATTACATGTTGAATATCAACATCATTATTGAATTGATTAAATTTATAAAATGATACAAACATATACCATACTAAACAATCACTTACATATACACACAAGTCATCAGTAAAAGTAATTATGTATTAATAACCACCTATATATTCTTCTAGAAAAGGACCACGCACATCAGTGTGTCTAATTCATGAAGTTGCGTGGCCCTTTCACACCTACCAAAAAACGGTTCATTGTCCATCACACATTTTAAATAAATGGTACATATATTGCTGAGTTTTAGTTAAAATAATATAAATAACTATCTTGATATAGATATGTCAATCAAATTTAATTTACATAACCATGTTGGTGATGCTACATTTGGGTGTCAAATATTCCATTAGAATATAATTTGTTATCAATTTACAATACACTGTTTTCATAAGGTAATATATAATAACTATTATTTAAATAATACATACCATTACATATGGTGTTTTTAAAAAGGAAAAAAAATTACATCAACATTTAAAAATAAATCAGTCAATATCTAGACAGGATAGAAAAATTTTATTTTTGTAACTATGGGTACAGAATAATAGTCATTCGGAAGAATGATCATTATTATTGGTAATGGAATGTGTCTGTCTCATATTGATAAAGAAATAAGTTATGATCTATTGTCTTCTCAAATATCCACCACTCTAAAAAATAATCCAAAGTATACTTGGTTTGTACATTTGAATACAGATGTGGGTCCCACAATATTATCTAAAACCCAAATATTATACATGAAAATATTTCACTAGATAACTATTACTCCTAAATCTTCTTATTCCTTATTAAACTGTAATGACCCCCTCCAAGCAAAGACGCCCCTCCTGAGCTAGAAATGGTGAAAGGGAGAAAATGACCCCTGAGTCCCACCTCTAGTAGGCCCCGGAGTGGCGACTAGCACCAAGGGTATGAGTTTTCACAAATATGGGAGGCATTGCCCTTTTTATTATTTAATATCGGGAAATAAGATGAGTCAAACACCAAATGGAAAAAAGAACAAGTAAGTGTAAATAAAACAAAAACCAAACCCATATGTATGTTTTATACAATACTAAAACAAACTTACAAGTATCAAAAAGCTCCAAAGTACTGTACCAATAAGTAAAATAAAACAACAACAGCAAACAGCAGCAACTCCCCAGCCATACTAGTAAGGTCCCGCATAGTCCCTACAGTCCTCCTGAAAACCAGAAAACAAATTTAGGGTGAGAATACAAGAATACTTAGTAGAGAAACATAAAGCTCTCATGCACATGTGGGGAGACATCCTAATGCCCCGTGAGAAAACAGAAGAACCAAAACCTAGTAAGGAATCTATCCACCCAGCCTCACCATTCACACTCACCAAGTAACACAAGTCAATATAGTATATTAGTAATGTTATCAAAGTATGGGTACCCTGTACCACCTTCACACTAGATACTTATCAAGCCCTCACACCTAACGCTCTGATGCTTCCCCCTCTTCCTAATCTAGTACCGAAACTTCGCCATATGAAGCTCACGCTAGTGCTGTAAAGACCCGTAAATCTCAAGGGAAATTTTTTCTTAATTTTATTTTGAAATCTACGAGTACACAGTTTCTGACGGCGCCTGATTCTGAGGCCCGGTGTGCCGGAATTATTTTCCAAAGTTTATCTTTGGTACGTTCAGTGAACGAACGAGCGGGTTTTTCTAACTTTTGATCTGGTTCTCGAAATTGAAATCTGAGCGCACCGATGAAACTGCAGCGCTGATAATTTATTAGGAACACCTTTCTCAAAGGTACATTTTCTCAGGAGTATTTGTTAGAAAATTTAAAGAATAAAAGTATAGTTGCTTTACAATTATATTCATATTATACCTCTAGTGGTTTATGAGTTCTGGGAAAGGATGTTGTGAGAATGTGGGGTGGGGCCCACATGATCCCCAACCTCCTTGATTTTCCTATCACCCCATTAAACACCATATCCCTCTTTAATACATGTCAAACCCCCAATTTTATGAGGAACCTTCCTCCCTCTCATTAATTAAATGCCAAAATGTTTAATTAAGGAGGATCCTTACTCTATTTTTAATGTTCCACCGCAGCGGATTAATTGAGTGGTACCCTATGTCCTAAATCCCCCATTTATGACTTTCGTACCAATGACGAACCCACCACTCCTATTTAAAAAAGGCCAGGGGGAGGAGTTTTGTATGGATTCCTCAAGCGGTGGAACGCTAGCAGTGAAGCACAACACCCAGCACTTGGAGAGTTTTCCTCCTCCTCCAATGACGAATAAAGAACGCTGATGCCACCCTCGGCTTCATCCTTCTCGACATTGACGGAATGACGCCCGTATACCGTGATGACGTCTATCGTGACATGGACGAATGAATTCTTTGAGGCAGGGGTTTTAAGTTCAAATTTGATGGATTATATTTGTGCATGCCTTGTCGAAATTGTTTTATGTTAATTTTTCCGCCTGTTATCAAATTAATGGGAGGAGGTCAGACCGCACAAACATGGCGGATCCTCCTCCCCTTATTGTTGATCCTAGACATGGTTTGGAACGGAGGCGTTGTGGTGCAATGACACCACACAGGAATGAGGATGAACAAGGCGAAAGTGCACAGTGTTGTCGCGCCGCACCGGCGAAGCCTTAGGAAGCCGCGACAAAGGACGGGTCGCGGAAGAGGAGTGTGGCGCCATCGCTCCGCGCCAGAGCATCACAAATGGCCGGGGCCAGGGCGGGCCACGGTGGAGGGGCATCATGTCGTCGCACCATGCCTGTCAGACAAGGCCGCAGTGGTGCAGGGAGGGGCGGCCGGAACCACCGGTGTATTAGATTGTGGGACCCACGGGGGTCCCGAGGTGGCACACCGGCCGACCGATTTCGTAAAATCCGGGGGTCGTAACCCCCGACTGGAAAAAGGGTGGGCCACCCATGCGAGGGCCGTTTCTTCAATCAAGGGAGGGGCAGTGCCCCCTCCACTTCCCGTTCGGCTGAACGGCTGAGCCACTGGAAACGCAGGCCGCACCCGCGTCAGGCCGGATTGGCCGTGCCGGGCCGGACCAACCAGGTCGGGCCGGGCTGCCAGCGCCGATCCAAAACCCTGTGTCGGGCCAGGCCGCACCAGCCAGGCCGGGCCATGCCCTTGTGGGCTGGATCCAGACCCGAGTCGGGTCTCCCTCGTTCGGGCCGACCCAAGCGGTCTTGGGTCGGGTTTGATCGGGCCCAAACCCCCAATTTCTGGACAGATCCGTTCAAACACCCATATCATGGGCTACGTACCTCTGATTGATGTACCGTCCGTTGGGATGCGATCCTTGGATCGAGATGGTAATTTTAGGATATTACACTCAAGGTTTTGAAGAATTTTGTGTACATCCTGATTGGTTCGAACACAAAACCAACCGGGCCTCCGGAGCGGAAACACTTATAACATGAGCTCTGGATGTCTGATTGACATGCCGTCGACCTTGTTGGATTCCTCTTAGTGAGGGAGACCTTTTGCCTTACTTTTCTCAAGGTTTGGAAGCAGTTGGTGTATGGTCGGGTTGGTTTTTACTTAAAAACAAACAGGGCCCCTAGAACAAAAAATCTAATAACTCTAAAATCGGGCGTCCGATTGATGCACCGTCTATCGCATAGAGTTCCTTTTGTCGAGACAGATCTTTGCGATACATCAACATTGGTGTACATGATAGTTTATGTATCGACCCCTAGGCTCGTGGAGTGGATCCTCTTGGAATGACTGTGTTGTGTGCGGGAACCCAAAAGCTGGCTGCGACTATAAGGACAACTATCATACCAGGATCCTCCGTGGGTTCGATGAGGACGACTATGATACTGGGATCCTCCGTGGGTTCGACGAGGATGACTACCATACCGGGATCCTTCGTGGGTTTTCCACGGATAATTATCGTATGAGTATCCTCCATGGGTTCGACGAGGATGACTACCGTACTGGGATCATCCATGGGTTCGACGAGGACGACTACCTTTTTGGGATCCTCAGTGGGTTTGATGAGGATGACTACTATATTGGGATCCTCCATGGGTTTTACTACCATGATGGGATCCTCCGTTGGTTCGATGATGATGAATTCAATACTTGGATCCTCCTTGTGTTCGGCAGCGACGACTACTAAACATGGATCCTACGTGGGTTCGATAGAGGAGATGATTCAGAGGCTACATCTAATCATCTCTACCCCTCTTCATAAATGGATACCTAGGTGAGCTGAGTCTTGACTTTCAATCATTATCTTCGATGTGATGGACTTGATATCCTATGTGAATTTGATTATTCTTTCCTATATGGACTTGGTATTACTTTCCTGTATGGATTAACTTTTACTTTTCTGAGTGGATTGGATTGTACATGAGCTCGTGAGTTGGAGAGGAACTGGATTTGATGACTAAGGTATATGTATGGGCATATACCTAAGTAGTGTCGGATGATAATTGTTATTGTATCTTTTCTTTGAGGTTTATCCTTTGTGGATTCAGGGAGACCTTCGGGGGTCTCAGGGTCCCTACTGAGTATCGTATACTCACCCCTGCACGGGCTTCGCCCGCACTACATTGTGTTGGTTGCAGACGACAGACATCACTGATCGAGGTTGAGTCTTGTAGAGCTGGATGGTACCTAGAGGTGGATTTTATGTCGAGTCGGTGCTCGGAGGTGGATTTCACAACGAGTCGGTACTCGAAGGAGACAGAGGGACGTGGAGTGCTGATGAGGAGATCTGTACCTACCCTTCATGTAGGAAGCTAGAGGACAATCCATGAGTGGCTTGTCACCATTCATCTATTGTCCTTGAGTTTTACTTTACTTTCAGTTGTACTGCATCTTTAGTTTGGTTTGTATTCTGGCCCATTTACTTTTCAGCACTTACTTATATTTTCAGTTTACTTAGTGTTTACATCAGTTTGCATACACTGTGGTGTTTATTTTCTTTTATAAAGGCATTGCATTCCGTTTTTATCAGGATTTATGCCTTTTGTGCTAGTCTCAAGCCCCTGGCCTATAGAAGGCGGGCTTATGGTAGTCGCGGCATGGGCCCCGAGGACGGGTCATGACAAATTGGTATTAGAGGAGTTCAATTCTACCGTAGAACTCAGGACTCTGATCTTTCTTCTATGTGAAGCAATAGTGTTAAGGGTATTGATTTTGGTTATTAGTCCAAGGAGTATAGTGTTGGTGCGGCGGCTGATGTATCCATACACCAGGACCCTATTTTCTGATTTCCGACTCAGTGCACGAAAATATTGATTGCATGTGTGATTCAAAAGTTTCATTTGTGATTAGATTGCGCCAGCTCACCAAGTATACTGTTTTGACTGTGGTGCACCTGTTTCTTTTCAGGATGGCCCCACGACGATAGGTAGCTAGGGTTTTGAGCTTCGTGTAAGATGACAACCCACGGAGTGACGAGGCCTCGGTGTGGGGACCTATTATAGAAGAGGCACCGACGGCACCACTACGCGTTGAGCCACCGATGCCACTAGCCCCATCCGCTAAGAGGGAACATCGCCTTAGTTCACTACATGAGTTTCAGTGCTAGAGACCGCCCAGGATCCACGGGGAGATGGACCCTCAGGCAGCCGAGGATTAGCTGGAGGCTGCTGTTCGAGTTTTCAGGTTAGTGGGGACACCAGCTGACCTCATGGTGATCCTTGCAGCGAGTCTCCTGCACGCGGCAGCAGGCAGATGGTGGAGCCTGATGCTCCAGGTGCACGATGAGGAATCACTTCTTTATACGTTCTTTGAGAGCCTCTTCCACTAGGAGTTCATCCCAGCCACCCTCCATGCGGTGCGCATTAATGAGTTACTACAGCTGCGGTAGGGAAGTATGACTATGGCCCAGTACTCGGCGAGGTTTACTGATCTCACGTGCTACTCCATGGATATGGTACAAGACCCGTTAATCAGGGCCCAAACCTTCGAGCAGGGACTGAGGAAGGAGATATGGGCTTAGATGGTCTCCCTCAACATTCCGATATAGGAAGGGGTGTTGGAGAGAGCCCTTCTAGTGGAGAGTTTTCTCACCGTGCAGTCACCAGATGCGGGACCCTCCGCAGGATGACCCGTAGCGGAGTCTTCTGCAGCTGGAAGTAGACAGATTACGCAAAGGTCCAAGGGGGATAGACCATCAGATGATCAATCTTAGGATGCCTATTCAGCTGTGTGAGGCACCTGAAGGAGAGCCATCCACATGAGGACCAGGTAGTGCTATGTATGCGGCGGGCAGGGTCACATGGCTCGAGACTGCCCGACCTACCCAGCAGATGAGCAGCCGGTGGTAGAGGGACCTCCTAGGAAAAGGTTTGACCGTGGCCGTCCAAAGGGAGCAGGCAGACAAGGCAGAGAAGATGGCCGAGCAACGGATGGTGGGCAATGCTTTGAGGCCCAACCACCACCACCACCACCACCAGGAAGACCACCCTGGCCGCAGGGAATGGGTGGACATGGGAGAGCCCGACTTCAGGTAGCAGAGGCTTATAACCATGGAGCTCCCGGAGCTGATGGACAGGAGAGGGACTACATCCGGTCATGGAGACTTTTGTTCATGTGGCCTCTAGGCTTATTGTTGTTTTGTTTATAGAAGTTTTGTGTCTTTGTACCTTGATCTATTGTAATAAAAGACACTTGTTCTTACGACGTTTTCTTCCCTGTCCTATTTTTTATTGTTGATACTAAGAGGTTCTGGTTTAAAACTGATGACTTGACCCTCAATTTCGAGATTCCTACTAAAGGAGATCTAGTGACCACACACTACTACCGATAGTGTGACTTGACCCTTGGAGACAAGAGTAATGGTTGGATCTCTTGGTAGTAGCATCGAGGCCTTACGATGTCATCCATGGCATGGATTAGTATCATTCATGTCAGGATTGACTATATTAGGAAAAGAAAATGGTTCATACAGGGGATGATACTAGATTTCTCTTATTAGCAATGAAGAAATCTTTGCAGCTCATGTAGGACCAGAGAAGGTTTAGGTCATCCAGGAGCGGATAAGGATAGCTCAGTGCTGACAGAAGTATTTTGCTGAAAGGATGGAGAGACCACTAGAGTTCGAGGATGGTGACCACGTTTTCATATGGGTCTCACCTCAATGTGGATTAAGGATATTTGGTTGAGGTGGAATGTTATCTCCGCACTTCATTAGACCCTTATATGTCATCAATGGGGTAGGCGAGATGGTTTACCGCTTGACCGATCCACCTCAATTGCACCAGGTGCACGACGACTTCCACCTATCTCAGCTAAGGAGATACGTGCATGACCCAACTCATATCATTGGCGATGGGGTGACTTTTGCGGAGGTCCCGATGGAGATCGAGGATCGACAGGAGCGGGTCCTATGTGGATAGTAGATTCCCCAAATGCGCCTCAGGTGGCAGCCCAGGACCCTCTAAGAGAGCACTTCGGAGAGGGAGGCTTAGATGTGTGATCAGTACCCTCTTTTGTTTCCCTAGTTTGAGATGTATCTTTATGGGGATGTAAAGCCCTGAGGTAGGAGTAATATAAAGTCCTGTAAATATCAAGTGAAATTTTTTCGTAATTTTCTTTTGAAATCTACGAGTACACCATTTCTAACGGCGCCTGATTCCGAGGACCGGTGTGCCCAGAATAATATTCTGAAGTTTAGCTCGGGTACGTTCAATGAAAAAACGAGAAGGTTTTTCTAACATCTGATCCGGTGCTTGAAATTGAAATCTGAGAGCACCGATGAAACCGTTGCTCCTGTAATTGCTTAAGAACACCTTTTCTGAAGGTGCGTTTTCTCGGGAGGAATTGTTAAAAAAAATTAAATAATAAAAATATAGTCGCTTTACAATTATATTTTTATTATACCGCTAGTGGTATATGATTTATAGGAAAGGAAGTTGTGAGAAAGTGGGGTGGGACCCACATGATCCCCAAAAACCTTAAATTTCCTAACACCCCATTAAACACCCTCTTCCTATTTAATACATGTCAACCTCCCTAGTTTATGAGGAACCTTCCTCCCTTTCTTTAATTAAATGCAAATGTGATTAATTAATGAGGATCCTTCCTCTCTTTTTAATGTTCCAGCGCAATAGATTAATTGAGTGGGGCCCTATGTCATAAATCCTCCATTTATGAACTGATTGTCAATGACGAACCCACCACTCCTATTTAATGGAGGTCAGGCGGAGGAGCTCTGGACAACTTTTCAAGTGGCGGAACGCTAGCAGCGAAGCACGGAGCCCAGCACTTGGGGAGTTTTCCTCTTCCTCCAATGAAGAACGAAGAACACCGATGCCAACCTCGGTTTTATCCTTCTCGACGTTGATGAAACGACGCCCGTATACCACGACTCCGTCTACCACGACACCGATTAACACCCTCTTCGAGGTAGGGGTTTTAAGTTCAAATTTAATGGATTAAATTTGTGCTTTCCTTTTCGAAGTTTTTTTATGTTAATTTAGCCACCTATTATCAAATTAACGGGAGGTGTTCGGGCCGCACAAACATGGATGATCCTCCTCCCCTTGTTGTTTATCCTCGACGTGGTTTGGAACAGAGGCAGAACAGTCCAACGACACCATGCAGGAATGAGGATGAACACAACGAAAGTGTGTGGCGCCGTCATGCCGCGCCGACAAATCCTTTAGAAGCAGCGGCCAAGGATGGGCCACGGCGGAGGAGCGCGGCACCATCGCGCCGCGCCGAAGCATCACGAAGGGCTATGGCCAGGGCGGGTCGTGGTGGAGGGCCGCGACCACGGCCTAAGGCCGCGGCGGTGCAGGGAGGGGCGGTCGGAACCGTTGGCTGCCGGTGCATTGGAAGGCGGGACCCATAGGGGTCCCGCGGTGGCACATTGTCCGGCCATTTTGGCAGGCCGGTTTCGGAAAATCCGGAGGTCGTAACTCCCATCTGGCCAAGAGGCAGGCCCCCCATGTGGGGGTTGTTTCTTCGATCAAGGGAGGGGAAACGCCCCCTCTACTTCCCGCTCGGCCGAACGGCCGAGCCGCTGGCCCTGCGGTCCGCGCCCACGTCAGGACGGACCGCCCGCTCTGGGACTGGTCGAACCGGATCGGGCCGACCCAGGGGATCTTAGGCCGGGTCTGACTGGGCCCAAAACCCTTGTTTACAGATAGATGCATTCATATGCCCATATCATAGGCTACAGACCTCCAATTGACGCACCGTCAGTTGCGATGCGGTCCTTGTATCAAGATGGTCATTTAGGTATGTTATACTAAAGGTTTCTGAGAACTTTGGGTATGGCTGGGTTGGTTCGAACATGAAACCAACCGGGCCTTCGGAACGGAAACACTTATAACTTGAGCTCTGGACATCCGATTGACGTGTCATCGACCTTGTTGGTTTCCTCTTAGTGAGACAGACCTTTTGGATTACTCTGCTCGAGGTTTGGAGACAGTTGGAGTACGGTCGGGTTGGTTTTGACTTAAAAAGCAACCGGGCCCCTTGAACGAAAAAGCCAATAACTCTCAGACCGGGCGTCCGATTGACACGCCGTCTGTCACGTTGAGTTCCTTTTGTCTAGATGGAACTTTGTTATACATCACCTAAGGCCTACATGATAGTTTATGTATCTACCCCTTGGCTCATGGAGTGGATCCTCCCGGAATGAGCGTGATGTGTGCGGGAAACCTAGAGTTGGCTGTGACTCTGAGGATGACTACCATACCAGGATCCTCCGTGGGTTCGATGAGCAGGACTACAATACTGGTATCCTCTGTGGGATCGACGAGGATGACTACCATACTGGGATCCTTTCTTGGTTCGATAAGGATTACTGTCATACCGGGATCCTCCATGGGTTCGATGAGGATGACTACCGTACTGGGATCCTCCGTGGGTTCGACGAGGACGACTACTGTATTGGGATCCTCCTTGCATTTGACGAGGATGACTACTATACTGGGATCCACTGTGGGTTCGACTACCATGCTGGGATCCTCCATGGGATTGAATACTATGACTACTATACTTGGATCCTCCGTGGGTTCGGCAGTGATGACTACTATACTTGGATGCTAGGTGGGTTAGGTAGAGGAGATGATTTAGAGGCTACATCTAATCATCTCCACCCCTCTTCATTAATGGATACCTGTGTGAGATGAGTATTGACTTTCAATCATTATCTTCGATGTGATTGACTTGATATCTTGTGTGGATTGGATTATGCTTTCCAGTGTGGACTGGGTTGTACTTTCCTATGTGGATTAATTTTTACTTTCCTGAGTGGACTGGATTGTACTTGAGCTCGTGAGTTGGAGCTGAACTGGATTTGATGACTTAGGTATATGTATGGGCATATTTCTATGTAGTTTTGGATAATAATTTGTGTTTATATATTTTATTTGTGGTTTATCCTTTGTGGATTCAGGGGGACCTTTGGGGGTCTCGGGGTCCCTACCGAGTATCATATACTCACCCATGCATGGGCTTCACTCGTACTATGTTGTGTTGGATGCAGAAGACATACATCACTGATCGAGGATGAGGCTTGTAGAGATGAATGGTACCCGAAGGTGGATATTACATCGAGGAGGTGCCCAGAGGTGGATTTCATGATGATTCGGTACCCAGAGGAGACGGACAGACGTGGAGTGATGAGGAGGATATCTGTACCTACCCTTCAGGTCGGAAGCCAGAGGATGATTCAGGGATGGCTTGTCACTTTTTAGCTATTGTCCTTTAGTTTTACTTTATTTTCATTTGTACTGCATATTCTGTTGGGTTTGTATTCTGGACCATTTAATTTTCATCACTTTCTCTTGTTTTTGAATTTACTTAGTGTTTACTTCAGTTTTTGTACTCTGTGGAGTTTATTTTCTTTCATAAAGGCAATGCCTTCCCTTTTTTCAGGGATTATGACTTTGGTGCTAGTCGCCAACCCCTGGCCAATGGAAGGCGGGCTAGGTGTAGTCACGACACGGGCCCCGAGGATAGGTCATTACAAGTGCTGCAACATGACCATACGATGCTCATAGTAACCTGCCGGCACACATTGCTCAGCCATCTCAAATCACATCCCACATGCACACAATCCTCATCCATTACTGCATCTCATCCAGAAAAAAACTATGAACATATCACACCTCATCCTGAAAATTCTTGAAAAACATCTGTCATAACCTGCCAAAAGGAACATGGGCTATAGAACCTGGAAGAGGGAGCATTGGGAAGAACAGTAACCAGCCATCCTTTGGAAGTTTGAGAATCTCACCCCCCACCCATCCCATGGGTGTTTGGCACGTAGTGCTTGACATGGGTTGGGTGCGTAAAGAAACATAAAAAGTATAGATTTATATAAGTATAACAACCACTCAGCCCATCCTAAGGCTTCTACACAATGATCTGAGCACGTGCCTTGGCACTGCTACTTTGAGAGTATGCACAAAACAATCAATACCAAAACCCCATTTAATGTTTTCTTGTTTCAACAGGTTCGGTTATTAGTTTCTTAACTACTGGGCATCTATAAACAACTAAAATGGATCAATCATTCATAAAACATATCCCTGCCATCCAAAAATCAAGTTTGGAAAACACAAGCAAAACAAACAGGTCCCTTCTTATTCACCAACCAACTACATTGATTATTATTCCCATTCCATTACCATGCCCCACCATTAATTAACTCTTCTACTTTTATTTATTATTCACAACCCATAGTTCTTTCACATTCAAACCCATCCTTGTAGCCCCGCTGCCAACCACCATATCCACAATCACATCGAAACTCATACATCATCATCCCTTTGATACCATTTATAGTAGCCCCACTTCCCATCACCAATATAGCATTCACACCAACCCACAACCAAGTCAACCACAACCCTACTGCTCACCTGATCCACAACAAACCCTGAAACACCTCCTTCACATAAATAAACCTTAACCAGCACCCACATGTTTATTATTTCAGTTTGTTCAACAGGGGTGATCACACAAGGGTTCCAAGTATTTAAACATCCAACATTACATGATTAAACAATTTCAACATTCAATAAAATTTCCATCTATAAGAAAATACCGAAGGAGAGGGAAATTTTTAATTGCATAAGAAAAGTCCCCCAACAACCATTATTTTCAGTAGGAATAAGACCATTCAATTCACAACATAATATCATAGGATATAAAAATGTAACCGCATTCAGAAAATTCTCATCCCCATTATAAAAGCCAGTTATTATCTTTATTAAACTGGTTCAAATGTGTTTCACATAAACAAGAGGACACCCACCCCACATGATGCACAATTTAGAGAGGCAAAGGTAAGATCCCTACCTCAATAGGTTGTGATGTCCTTCTACGAACATGACCACTACGATCACAATGCTTCTTCCTGAACGACTGCACCCACCAAGGACGTCGTGACACCACCAAATCAAAAAAAAAAATAAACTCCCTCAACACGGAGATGACATGCCATAGCATGGAAAGAAAATGAGAGAAGTATGATCAGAAAGAGAATACAAGAATAGAGGTTTAACATGCCTTTTTAGATTTGTTCATCAAAGACCATCATTCCCGTCAATTATCAGTAATCTCCCCTGTTGGAAACTGCAGATAGGAAGTCGAAGAAGAGGGAACAGAACATGGTGTACAATGTTCCCCTCACTTACACGATCCCACAGTCATTGACGGATCGACGATCAGAGTCCGTATGAAGAAGTTAGGAGGAAGGATTCGAGTTCATTTGGGATTGTCGTCGTGCAGAGAATAAGAGAGGTCTGTAAATAACATGTGACCCTCTCTTATTTAGGAAATGAAAAGTTAAAATAGTATGCAGTGTGTATTAATGAATACACGACGTGACCGTACAACTGATACACTGTTTGACTGGTCAACACACGACATGTCACGCGGTTTCAATGTTTTTAATGATAATAATAACTTCAATTAATAATATGTGTTTTATTGACCGGAGACATGAGTCATAAAAAGGTATTCATCATTGGTCTTAAAATGACCATCATAATTTCATGGATACTCTGCCACTGATGGTTCATCAAACTGAGGTCGCACGAAGATGTTACGTATGAATTATGGTTTTAACAAACATAAATAATAATAATAATATTAATATATAATAATTATTATTATTATTTAATTTCATTGAAAATTTCACTCTCCAATCACATTTGAGATTCATGAACAAATCACTCTAATTTGGTGCACATCACCCCATTCATAGGATTCTCCATCTTTTTTTTATTAGTTTAAAATTTAATTTGTTTTCTTTTAAACATTTTCTCTCTCCAATCTTACTCTTTCTTCCATGATTCTCTCCCACTCCACTAAAAGTGGTGCCTCCCCTTTCCTTTACACCATATGGCATGCCCCAAACCTCTATTCTCACATCAATGTCATTATTATGAAAATTAATATTAATAACATCCAATATTAATGTTCTAATTTAATCCCATTAAATTAGTTTATCATGGTTATTCACATATTAAATTAGAACCAATCCATTTAATTAAATTAAATGACAATAAACAATTAATATAACTTACATATTCACCCCCCTTTTTTAATACATTTAATTTCATTAACCTCTCGCACATAGTTTTACACCCTCATTGTTATTTATTGTTTTTTAATAATAATAACAATTCATCAACTTACTTTATTAACTCATCACCATTATTATTTTTTAATAATGATAATATTTATGCTCATCACATTGACCACGTTAAACCACCCCGTTGGATATCTGAATCTGACCACGCCACGTCAATGTTGCATAACATCCGTTAATTTAATTATTTAACTCTATTTATTTTTATTTCACACTGATTAAATTGAAACAACTTTTATTAAATTAAAACCATTAAATTTAATAAACCCAACATATTTTTATGCCACCATTATTATAATTATTTAACATAATAGTAATAGCGAACTCACCTTTAATTTTATTAACACACCACCATGCTTCCACTATGCATCTTCATTTATATTTTTGAAATAAATATCATGAATCATTTTATTAATTTCTCATTATTATTAATATTATGAATAATATTAATAACACAACACACATTATTATTATTCAAATTTAATTTCAACAATTATTCAATTTACAATAAACTACATGTTTCATTTATCAATGTCTAATGGGTCACACACCTTCCCACTTCACATCAATAATAATAATTACACCCATTAAATAATTTTATCATGATTATTCTCTTTTTAGTTTAATTAATAACACAATTTTTGTCATCATCATTATTATTTAACATATTTTTTCCTTATCATCAGTATTAAAAATTATCATTATAATGCACATGGTGTTGACCATATTGATTTCAACAAACGAATGGACATGTGGAGTCCAGGACATTACATCAGATACCTATCAAAACATTATCATCCTCAAGAATTAAAAACCATCCCAGAAGAAAGAATGGATCCGAACAGACACACCTCAAGATACCTCTCAGGGCTCTCATCATAACAGGAAACAACCGACAACCCTAATTATATGAGTTATAAATTCCTTCTCCAATATCGAGATATTATCCGCTTTAGGTGGAACTGACTCGCCTTCACGAGTTTAATCACATCCACATTAATGCATCTTGATTAGGAATTAGGTCTTCCGGCTTCCATATCGTAGGATTTTCCAAACATACACCTCCCCCAACACCATACAAAACAACAATAAATTTCCCGAACACATGGATTGAGAAATTCCTTCTCCCATGTTGAGATATTATCCGCTTTAGATGGAACTGACTCGCCTGCACAGGTTTAATCACATATACATTAATGCGTCTCTATTAGGTATCAGGTCCTCCTCTCCCCACATGTTAGGAATCTTCACAAACATTTAAAGGAAAGAGGGAAATATATGTAGCATTATAGAATCATGAAAAACAATGTCCAGACCCAGTGCATGGGAGAGAATGAGTTTCAACAATGGAGTGTGACACTCCCAAACATAAAAGAGAGCATTTAAGTACAACCGAAAACATCTCTCCTGATCTTCGACCATGCTAGGGTGGCTGATTCAATTGTGTTCAACTGTCCACGTCCCCACTCCTATTCCTCTCTATTGACGTCCACCTCCTCGACCATGTCCCGGTAGGGGTCGTTGATGAACTCCCTATGGTTGGCCACCACATTCTCCAGATCCCCTTAGAGGTACTAGATCTTATTACTACTGGAAGGGTCGGGCTGGGAACTGTTGCTGGGGCTTGGGCTGAACCAGGCCAATCCCTCCATACAGAGTCTAAAAATGGCAATGTTTTCCAAGATTCCCATGATTCCCATATGCAAAGCACCTCGGTCCCTGGACTATAGAAAATGGGTGAAATTTTTTAGATTGGTATGGGACCTATTGAAGTCTGCTCCCTGCCAGTTGAAACTTGGAAGTTCCTACTGCTGGGGATCTACTGATGACCGCCTCCTTCTTGGATGATCATGGGTGACTCCTCTCTCGCAGTGGACCTACTCATGAGTGCATCCACTCGATTATTTCTACCTTCTTCTATACTTCTAGGTATGTTGGTAAGGTGAATGGGGTCATCGTGCACCGAATAGAGGGGTGAAGTGCCTCCTCTAAATGTCTGGCTCGGGAATCCTCATCTGGAAAGAGATTCGGGAAAAACTAGAGGAGATCCTTGAACATGACCCCTAGTTCCTACACTGAACTGCTTTCTTGTTGGAGATTCAACAACTCCTGCCTCTTCTCGGCCTTCCTCTTCGATGAAAGAAATTCCTCATGGAACTCCTTCTTGATGTAGGCCCATAGAACTTATGTCTCCATCCCCTCCCCAAGGTAAAGCATCCACCATTGATGTGCCGCTCCTCGTAGCTGGCTTACTGCTAGAGGAACCCAGTACTTTGATGGATCCCTAATCAGCCCAAAGGTGATCTTGAGTTCCTCCAACCAACTGTCTAATTTTGTAACCGAAGTGTTTCCTTCATACTTATTCAAGCTCTGTCCCTGGAAAGAACAAAACGTGCGCTGCCACAAGTCATCTTCCTACTCTCAGTCAATACTCAGCTGATTGACCGCCTGAATCTGCTGGGCCTCATCTGCCTGAGTCACCTGGGAATGATGTCCAGGTGACATAGTTGAATGGTAAGCAAAGAACACCTAAGCCCATGTAGCAAGGAAATTTTTTCAAGGTTTCATTTTATCATTTTATTTTGATTATTTCCCAAAACACCCAAATCATATAAAACAAAAATCCTGAGGAAGCATGTACCATTCCTATGGTCACTACCCTGCAATAAAAGTAGTCTTATTTGGTCGTTCGGTAAGCTCATATTCCTTGCATAGGATCACGGGGGGCCCTAAAATCATGTGTCCTAGCCAGTATTCTCTGGCCTATTTCATGCAACAAGATCAGCGAACTCTATTGTCCTACCATCCTGGGAAATCCTTACTGTTCCTAACTCCAGAATTCATCCTATCTCTCAACCATCACCACTAATACCATTCTATCACAACCACCTACAACTAAATATGACCATCTTGAGATGGCAATAGTGAAAGGGAGATAATGACCCCCAATTCCCGCCTCCAGTAGGCCCTAGAGTGGCGACTAGCACCAAGGGTATGAGTTTTCACAAATATGGGAGCCATTACCCTTTTTATTATTTAAGATTGAGAAATAGGATGAGTCAAACACAAAAGGAAAAAAGAACAAGTATGTGAAAATAAACCCAAAAAAACCCATATGCATGTTTTATACAATACAGAAACAAAAGTATAAGTACATAAATGCTCTAAAGTATTTTACCAAAAAGTAATGGAAAACAACAATAGAAAATAGCAGCAACTCCCCCTGCCTGACTAGTAAGGTCCTGCATGGTCCCTGTAGTCCTCCTAAAAACATGAAAACTAACGTAGGGTGATCATACATGTGTAATAATTAGGGAAACCTAAAGCTCTCGTGCACAAGTGGGGAGACATCCTAATGCCCTGTGAGAAAATAGAAGAACCAAAACCATGCAAGGAATCTATCCACCTAGCCTCACCAGTCACACTCACCAAGCAAAACAAGTAAATAGTTTATAGTAGTAATGTTATCACAGTATGGATACCCCACACCACCTTCCCACTAGATAATGCTCAGGACCTCACTCTTAATGCTCTGATGTGTCCCCCTCTTCCTGAGATAGTGTTGCAGCATGGCCATACGAAGCTCAAGCTAGTGCAGCATCCTGGCCATACGAAGCTCATAGTAACCTACCGACACAAAATCCTCGGCCATCTCAAATCACATCCCGCCGGCACACAATCCTCGTGCATAACCACATCTCATCCCAAAGACACCTGGGAACATATCACACCTCATCCCAGATATTCTTGGGAAACATATTTAGTAACCTGCACGAATGAACTTGGGCTATAGAACTAAGAAGAGGGAGCATAGGGAAGAACTGAAACCAGCCATCCTTTGAATGTTGGAGAATCTCACCCCCCCCCCCTCGTCCCACAGGTGTCCATCACGTATTGCTCGAAATGGGTGGGGTGCGTAAAGAAACATAAAACATACAGATTTATATAAGTATAAAAACCACTCATCCCATCATATGGCTTCTACACAAAGATCTGAGCATGTGACTTGGCACTGCTACTTCAAGAGTATGAACACTACAATCAATCCCAAAACCCCATTTAATGTTTTCATGTTTCAACATATTTAGTTATCAGTTTCATAACTAATGGGAAACTATCAACAACCAAACTGGATCAAGCATTCATAAAACATATCCCCACCATCCACAAATCAAGTTACAAAAACACAAGCAACAAAAACAAGTCCCTTCTTATTATCCAACAAACCCCATTGATTATTATTACCGTTCCATTACCATGCCCCACCATTAATTTAATCTTCTACACTTATTTATTATTCACAACCCATAGTTTGTTCACATTTAAACCCATCCCTGCAGCCCCACTCCCAACAACCATAACCACAATCACACCGAAACTCGTACATTATCATCCCTTTGATACCATTTATCGTAGCCCCTCTTTCCATCACCAATAAAGAATTCACACCAACCCACAACCAAAACAATTGTAGCCCCACTGCTCACTCAATCAACAAAAACCAAAAAAGCACCCCTTCACATAAATAAACCTTAACCAACACCCACATTTTTATTATTTATGTTTTTTCAACAGGGGTGATCACACAAGGGTTCCAGGTATTTAATCAGCCAACTTTACATGATTAACCAATTTTCACATTCAATAAAATTTCCATCAATAATAAAATCTATAAGGAGAGGGAAACATTTAATTACATAAGAAATGGCCCCCAATGACCAAGATTTTCAGTAGGCAGAAGACCATTCAATTCACAACATAATATCATAGGATATAAAAAAATGTTACTTCTTTCACAATCTTCTCATCCCCATTATATAATCAAGTTATTATATTTATTAAACCGGTTCAAATGTGTTCCATGTAAACAAGAGGACACCCACCTCGCATGATGCACAATTTAGAGAGACAAAGGTAAGATCCCTACCTCAATAGGTTCTGATGACCTTCTACAAACACGACCACTACATTCACAAGGATTCTCCCAGAACGACTGCACCCACCAAAGACATCGCAGCACCACCGAATCAATAACACACGAATCCCACTCAACATGGAGATTACATTCCGTAGAATGGAATTAAAATGGGAGAAGTAGGATCGGAAAGAGAATATAAGAACAGAGGTTTAATATAACTTTTTTGGAGTTTTTTTTCAAAGACTGTTGTTCCCGTCAATTATCAGTATTCTCCTCAATAGGAAACTGTGGTGGGGAAGATGAAGAAAAGAGAGCAGAATAGGGTGTATGATGTTCTCCTCGCTAACACGATTCTGTAGTCACTGATGGTTCGATGATCAGATTTCGGATGAAGAAGTTAGGAGGAAGGCATCTAGGTTATCCAGGATTGTCGCCGTGCAGAGAAGAAGAGAGGTCCGTAAAAAACACGTGACCCTCTCTTATACAGGAAACAAAATGGTAAAATGGTATGCAACATGTATTAATGAATACACGATGTGACCGTACAACAGTTATTTTGTTTGACTGGTCAACACACAACAAGTAACGCAGTTTCCAGGCGTTTAATGATAATAATAACTTCAATTAAAAATTGGTTGTTTTATTGACCTGAGAAATGTGTCATAAAAAGGAATTCATCATTGGTCTTAAAAAGATCATCACAATTTTAGGGTTACTCTGCCGCTGACGGTTCATCAAACCGAGGTCACACGAAGAAGTTATGGACGAATTATTGTTTCGACAACCATATATAATAAGAATAATAATATATTATTATTATTTCATTTCATTGAAAATTTCTCCCTCAAATCTCATTTGATATTCATGCACAAATCACTCTAATTTGGTGTGCATCATCTAATTCATGAGATTCTCTCTCTTTAATTATTGGTTTAAAAGTAATTTTTTTTCCTTTAAACATTTTCTCTCTCCAATCTAACACTTTATTCCATTATTCTCTCCCACTCCATCAAAAGTGGTGCCTCCCCTTTCCATTACACCATGTGACTTGCCCCAAACCTCTATTCTCACTTCAATGTCATTATTAATAAAATTAATATTAATAACATCCATCATTAATTTTCTAATTTAAAGCCATTAGATTAGATTATCATGGTTATTCTCATATTAAATTAAAACCATTCCATTTAAATAAATTAAATTACAAAACAAAATGAATATAACATACATATTTAACCCCTTTTTTAATACATTTAATTTCATTAACCTCTCACACATAGTTTTACGCCATCATTGTTAATTATTGTTTTTCAATAATAATAACAATTCATAAACTTATTTTATTAACTCATAACCATTATTATTTTTTAAGACTGATAATATATACACTCATCACATTGACCACCTTAAACCACCCAATTGGATATCTGAATCCGACCATGCCACGTCAATGTCTCATAACATCCATCAATTTAATAATTTAATTCTATTTTTTTTATTTCACACTGATTAAATTGAAACCACTTTTATTAAATTAAATCTATTCAATTTAATATACCCAACCAAAATTTACGCCACCATTATTATTATTATTTATAATAATAAAAATAATGAAGTCCCCTTGAATTTTATTAACGAACCACCGTGCTTCCACTGTGCATCTTCATTTATCTGTTTATAATAAATTCCATGACTCATTTAATTAATTTCTCATTATTATTAATATTATGAATAATATTAATAACACAACACCCATTATTATTATTCAAATTTAATTTAAACAATTAATAAATTAATAATAAACCACCTGTTTCATTTATCAATGTCTAATGGGTCACACACCTACCCACTTCACATTAATAATAATAATAACACCCATTAAATCATTTTATCAGGATTATTCTCTTTTTAGTTTAATTAATCACAAAATTTATGTCATCATCATTATTATTTAACATATTTTTATGTTATCATCAGTATTAAAAATTATCATTATAATGTGCATCGTGTTGTCCATATCGATTTCAACAAAAGAATGGACTCGTGGGGTCTGGGCCATTACATAAACTATGTTGAATTCATATTCCAATGGCCAAATTTTCTATATAAAAATCATATTTATTGTTTCTCCTTATATTTCATTTGGATATTCCCCTTATTGGAAGGCTGTTTCTCAATATACTTTTTCATTGAGTGAGTATTAGGACCCTTTTAATTATTCTTCATTCCATTCACTATAATGTCCATAGGTTTTTCATACCTCATGTCATTTTCAACATTTCAAATTATGTATTGGAGTTTATAGAGATACTTTTCTTGATTTCTCATATTTCAATTAACAATGAAATTAGATAAGATCTTAGGTAGTGATGATATGTTGTGATATGTGAATAAATCACAAAATTTCCAAGTAATCGATGTATCCAATCATCATGAATACTGGAGGCCCAATTTTCACAAAATCTCAATTCATTCATGTGAATAGTGTATCTAAGATCTCCTATCTCTCTTGTCACTTTGTCTCTTGATAATGATCATGATGTAAGGTAATAATTCTATACACATCCATTTCCTTACATGACATTATGAGATTACTGGATATAGATGATTTCATGAAACACTGGAAACCAACCATATAGTCTAGGTGTTTCATATAGAGAGAAATTTCTTCCTCGATGTAATCTTTACCAATAGATTTAGGGAAAAAGGTTTAAAACACACATATTTTCTAATCATGGACTGTAGATACCCTAACCTTGACGTACATGGACATTACATTACTTTTTCTGAATACCTAGTCCATAACAAAAACACACACACAAGGACTGTAATAGTTCAGTGTCTTTGGAAACTCGGAATGTAATCTTCTAATCGTGGTGAAAGATCTTCAACATCTCCAATAATGATCTTCCCTTTTATGTCTTACCTAAAACTTTTCTTTTAATCCTGGGGAAAGGAAAACATAAAAGGGTGATCTCAAATTCTCAGTAAGGGTAAACAAATGAAATGTCAATCACATCATATTCATTAGAACATAACATTTTGGAAATCTTAACCTATCAAAGAGATCATAATTTCATAACATGGGATAAATCATGGTAGTGAAATTTAATCATAATAATCATAACATAAAACATAATGATTTGTGGAATACACACATAATCATAGAGAATCATATCTTATTAGTCAAGACTCATTGCCAAGACTATCTTAGTGGAGAATGTCCATTTCTAAACCGAGTTCATTCCTCATTTCAGTCCTATTTCACTGAACTGGTTTAACCTGCCGTTCTAGCCATGTCAATATCATGAGATATAAAATATTTACCCAATGAACTGGAGGGAGATATAGGTCCCACCCATCTCATAATGATACCATTCTCATGTGTTCCACAAGATCATAAATCATACATCATAGCATAATCCATGTAATAAAAATGGAAATCTTAAACATCATGACATCATAAAACAATTCATATAAGATAAAGTAATTCAAAAAAATAATTCCATCACAACATAATCAAATCAATGTAATAATCGGTATATAAACAGAACCCTTTATTATCTTAGATGGAAAATAATTTTGATAAAACACTTGAACTCCATTTTTGAGGAAAATATCATTTCTACTGCAAAATCATTTTTCCTTTCTTAACATGTCATAAAATTCTAAACTAAATGAAGTTGATTAAAAATAAACTTGAAAGCTTGTAAAGTATTATTCTTGTAATTAATGTTTTAGAAATCCATTCATGTCGTATAAGTTAAAAAAACATTCTTCTCGTACAATTGTCGGAAAAGTCAAAAAGTACCTCGTATGAATACGACATAAGATTCCTATAATATCTTTTACTAAAAACTCACCGAAGGTTAAAATTGGATTTAAACAATTTTAGGTGGATGGAAATAATATTAAATATTGAGTAAACATGGATGTGGATGATAAAATACAGCCTAGTAAATTCCAAAGTATAAACAATCTCGGATAAAAATGATATTGTGATATTTCCCATACCTTAGGTCTGATTTGCTTCGTAAGTGTCCAAACCTCCTGTATAATGATTTAAATAATGTAATTTACTTATTCCAGAATCATACATATTGTTATGATATCATATGTGGTCATATTCGTAGCTTCTTATTAGTAATATTTCATTATTACCTGTTATTCGGGTTTTTATTGCTTTTTTATGTTCTTATGCATGTTTTGTCGAATAAATTATTATATTTGTATTTAGGTTATAGTTACCTCATTTAAAGAATGGTATTAGTGTAATATAAATCATATTTTTCACTCAATTCATTTTTGTAATCATTATGCAATGAAAATCATGTAGAACGAGTCGCTTCACATTGTGGAGACGGTATTCCGTACGTACGGACGAGCGATGATATCATTCCCATGATCATGGAATTGTATTGGAGTGTATGTATACTATTTCAGAATCAATACCACTTTAAAATAATTATATATAGTTATTAATTACACCATTATACCCATCCAAGTAAGGTGGTGGTGGAAAATAGATTTCACCACGGCGTGGAGACGGTATTCCGTACGTACGCACGCGCGGGGATTTCGTTTTTCGTAGGATTTATAGATGGTGAAATAGAGTTGTTTCATAATTATAATAACATATCAGTATATGATTGATAATTATGTTATTAATTCATAATAAAACAACTAAAGAAGAAGAAGTGGAAGAAGAAATAAGGTTGAATGAATTGGTAACATACATCACCTCTTCTTTGAAGTGCCTCCTTGAGACCTCCTCATAGGTCACTAAAATTGGTCTTTGAAGATGACCAGGACGTCTAGGATGTCTCTAGGGTATTGGATATGAGAAATTGGTAGGGTTTGGATGAGATTTAAGGCTCAAAGTGGTGTGAGGAAGAGAGGGAGGGGGTGCCCTTTTATAAGGGAGGAGAGGGGCACCTTTGGAAAAACAAAAAATATTAATTTATTATAAAGTCATATTCGTTTTTAAATAGCTCCAAATTGATCTATTTATAAGCTAAGGTGGGTATGGGTCTAAATAATATCATACAATAAAAGTTAAACAAGTTTAAGGTTCTATTTTAACCTTATCATTTAGATTTATCTTTTAGTTAAATAATTTTACTTTTACGGTGTCTTTTTGTTTTCTTACACTATAAGGTTAATAAACATACTATAACAAGACAAAAGAACCCCAAGATGTTTATAATTAATATATATAACTTTATCTAAGTAATTTGGCCGAAAATTAGATTTTTAGGAATAAAATAACAATTAATAATATAATATTTGTTTTAACAACTATTTTATGTCAATTTTGACACTATTTAGTCATTGATTTTTGAGAAAATCATAAAAGAATTATTAGTTCTAAAAAAGTTAATTAAATCAATAATAACATGTCATAGTAACCTATAAAATTAGTTTAATTCATAAAAACTCTCAAATTACATTTATTTGGGTATTTATAACATCAATTATGTCAATATTTCATTAATAAGATAATGTCTACATCTTCATTGTGTCATATAAATTAAATTATTTAAAGTCTAAAAAGTAAAAATAAACTACCACCATGTAGGAAATCATTTTTTCATTCTAATGAATATTTATAGTCTAACTTATCTTATGTATAACCCTATATTAAAAATGATTTACTTATTAAACATTGATTTTAACTATTTTAACCCTTCTTTAAATAAATTAATATTAAATGTCCTAATCTAATCCAAGTGAGCCTAAATGGTAATATTTTATTCCTAAGGTTTTTATTGGTCGAATTAAACTTATCCAATTGAATTAGGACATGTGTTAGGGTAATAATAATATCATTGTTACCCTTAATTACCCTATTTACTTTTAACCATGGTAAAAAAAGTAAACAGTTACTATTCACCAAAATTATTTAATCTCATTGAACCACATTTTACTAACTGACATCAACTGTGTCTCTTAGTTTTTTGAAATTCCACTCACAGAAGCGGTAAAATTATGTTTTATGTAAATTTTCAAATTCTCCTAGGAGGTGGGTAAAAGACGATTAAAAGTTCAATAAAATTTAATATATCTAAAATTATTATAAAATGACTCTAATGAATTGCATTAAACTTATATAGGTATGATGTATCAATTTTGACGTAAAATAAATTTAAATAAAATAAACAATCATTTAAATAAAAAAGTCGGTTTTGAAATAATAACCCAGTGTTTTCACTATTCGTCAATAATTGAAAGTTTTCCGAAAAATACAAAAATTTCACCCTAGGCTAATTTTGATATTCCAAATCCAAAAATGAAGTCCATTTTGAAAGTTGAAATTTACAAAATTTCAAAAAGTGGTTATTAATATTCATAACAGCTAGTTTTAGTAATATTTTAATAGCATATCGTTGTTTAGTGAAACACGGTATTGCGTACAACACACGTTATCAAGGAAGGTCGCGATTGCGTGTAATGCAATCCAAGATGAGTTTGCGTGTTTTGAAAGACTCATTTGTTGTTTCCTTATAATAGAATCCAACCATTTATCATTTATACATTGAATATATATATATATATACTCAATGTTGAGTAGAATGACTATTATCAAATGAACTAGAAATTGTGTGTAACACAATATAAGAATAGTGTTGCATATACTGCAAGCTAATACGGTGTTGCATATAGCACACGATAATCTTGTTGTAACATAAATCACATGAAATCAAATAAATTAAAAAGAATACTTATCATAAAATATCGGTTTGTTACATTCTACCCCCCTTAAAATGAATTTCTCCCCTGAAATTCATCGGCGTTATACATGGTTTTCTACTTGAAAGTTTCTTTAATTGAAACCCACATCGTAAAATGAAATACCAAAACATAACATTAAAACTAAATTATGAAAAGTAACGGTTACCCAAGTTAACTAATCACTGGGTTTCCACATAGGAGAACATGGGTGAAAATATGGATATGGAAGTGAAATCTAACCGTCATGTTCTGATGGAGGGTGGTAGAGAACACGGCTATGAAAAATCCAACAGTCACAAAGCCATAAATTTTTTATGATCTAGGGTACCATCTGATTCATCGGATAAAAGATCACTAGGAAAATATTTTTGGTTTTCAATATCATTTACCTAAAGTTGAAAATTTTGAATTAGAAGAAATACATACTTGATTTTGGTACAATCTCACTGTTGTTCTTGCTTTGAACAATTTCTACTTTGTCTCTTAAAGAAATGAAGTTGAATTTGTTATTCGTGTAGTGTTACCAGATCAGGTGATAGAATGACGAGTCATTCCATCTATTTCAAACAAAAGGTTTGCAACAGTTATGAAATATACATAAGTCCATATATGGTGAGGTTAATCATATACGATTCCAAAAATGAACTTATAATTCATATATCATACCGCGTAATAAAATAAAACTAGTTTCTACTAACCGGGGACTTCTTGTAGACAAGTGGTAGGTGATAAATGCCAGTCGCACTTCAGTTGTGGGTTTTATTCCCACAGCTTTGTCCGACGTGATGGGCTATCGCCTGTCCTGCAGGTTTTCCTTTTTCTAAAACTACTTTACTATAACATCCCATTAATAATATCGAAAAAAAGATCTATCCTTATACAATACTAACTTATGTACAACACAATCCATTCCAATCTTTAGGCTTATCCATAATACTGCAGTCCACTCTCATAATATAGGGAAAACGATTACCAGAGATTAACCATCATTGATCACCATATATCATAAGATATGTCTTGTTGGTCATATTCCAAATATTCGAAGGCCTTAATCATGTATTCTATTGAAAATTAATACCCATTTAATCTTAGTGAAAACATGAGTGCAGTTAAAAGTTAACACTTTCCACATACCAAAATCCTCAAAATTATTTATACTCAAACCATGATATCACTTAGTCCTTATATCAATCATGAGCTCATGAATACAATCAAACATCTCATTATCTTCTTATCCCTTCATTATGTGCATATCATTCGCTTACCAAAAATATCTCAATCACTTTCAATGGTACCGTAAAATTTTTAAAAACCAAAATAGATCAATACATAAATATTAAAATATTCCACGATACTATATATAACATTATTTTGGAATCCCATTACATAAACACTTAATCATTCCACCACATCGTTTTCATATTCAACATCGCCAATAGTGATCACAGGTGACTTCCCTTTGTCTTTTGCCTTAAGTGGTTGCTCATGTCGATCATCATTAACCATTGGATTAGGGAATTGATTAGCATAATGCCCCATTTAATTGCACTTGATGCATTGAAGTGTTGGTGGTGCGTTCTCTGTAGTATTTTCTTTATTCATACCATTAGCAACCCTTTTTCCATTACTTCGACACTCAACTGCTCGATGACCTTATTTTCCACACTTAAACATTTTCTAGTCCCTTTAAGACAATCTCCACAATTCTTTTTTCCACAAATTGAGCATATGGAGACAATCATCTTCTTTTCACCATTATTCTGAGATTTCTCCTTGAACTCCATCTTTCGTTTCTTGTCAAAACCATTAGATGGATATGTAACACCAACTTCCATTTTTACCTTCATAGCACAACGCACAATTTCTTCATAGCTACTGAAGTCTCTTATAGCTAATTCCCTTCGAAGATTTGGGTTTATTCCCCTGAAGAATTGATCAATTTTACTTTCAGGTTGGATGATAAAGCCGGATTCATACCTTGAAAGCCTTGTAAAATTCTCTTCGTATATACCAACAGATTCATCATCATTTTTCTTTAGTTCAAGAAACTCCTTATCCATCTTTGTTCGAAGAATACGAGGGAAGTACTTATTGAAAAATAAGTTTTTGAACTAATCCCATTCCATGGACTCAATTTCATCTCTTGACCTTGTATTCTTGATAAGAATCCACCATTGATCAGCTTCACCTTCCAAATGATATACTGGTAAGATGACTTTATCATGTTCAGAACATTGAAGAACTGAAAATATCTTTTCAGTAGTACTGATCCATTGTTCAGAAACAAGTGGATCAGAAGACCCACTGAAAGAAGGTGGACGTTGCCTCATGAAGGACTCAATAGAATATTGTTCCCTTCTCTGCTCATTTGAAAGTCCAGAATGATTCATAGCTTGTGTAAGTATAGAAATAAGATTGTGCACTCCATCTCCCATGACATTGGTTTGGTCAGGAGTACAATCATTGCATTTTCCATTACATTGATCAACATGGTTACTTCTGGTTCGAGCCATCATCTAAAACCAAAAAAGAATAGTGTGAGAGGAACAAATCATGCTAGGGAAAACAACATAATAAAGGGGGAGTACCATTAATATCTATCATCTTATGTTAAATTCAAATATTTTTACCATAGTTCAAGGACTATATCCTACACGTATACTTATCCTTAGAGACATCCCTAGACATACCATAAAAATATCTCTAGGGATCTCACAAACATTTTCACATCCTAGTTTACAAAGGATGACTAAACCTTTCCTCTGATTCCAACTGTAGAGACCCTAAGCATAACGTACATGGACATTACATTACATTTGCAGAATACTTAGTACATAAAAAAACACACACACAAGGCCCATAATAGTTTAGTGTCTTTGGAATCTCGGAGTGTAATCTTATAATCGTGGTGAAAGATCTTCAACATCTCCCATAAATATTTTCCCTTTTTTTACCTAAAACCTTTCATTATATCCTGGGGAAAAGAAAACATAAAAGGGTGAGCTCAAATGCTCAGTAAGGGTAAACAAAATAAATATCAATCACATCATATTCATAAGAATATAACATTTTGGAAATCATAACCTACCAAAGAGATCAGAATGTCATAACATGGGATAAATCATGGTAGTGAAATGTAATCAAAATAATCATAACATAAAACATGATGCTTTGTGGTATACACACATCATCATAGAGAATAATTTCTTACTAGTCAAGAATAATTTCCAAGAATATCTTAGTGGACAAATTCCATTTCTGAACCAAGTTCATTCCTCGTTTCAGTCCTGTTTCACTGAACCTGTTTAACCTGCCGTTCTAGCCATGTCAATCTCATGAGATATAAAATCTTTACCCAATGCATTGGAGGTAGATATAGGTCCCAAAAAACTCATAATTATACCATACTTATGTGTGCCACATGATCATAAATCATACATCATAGCATAATCCATGTAATAAAAATGGGATTCTTAAACATCGTGAAATCATAAAACAATTCATATAAGATAATGGAATTCATAAAAATAATTCCATCACAAAATATTCAAATCAATGTAATAATAGGGATATAAACATAACCCTTTATTATCATAGATGGAAAATAATTTTGATAAAACACTTGAACTCCATTCTTCATGAAAATATCCTTTCAACTTCAAAAACACTTTTCCTTTCTTAACATGTCATACAATTTTAAAATAAAAGAAGTTGATTAAAAATAAACATGAAAACTTGTAATGGAACCTTCTTGGAAGTAATGTTTTAAAAATCCATTCATGTCGTATAAGTTAAAAAAACATTCTTCTCATACAATTGTCGGAAAAGTCAAAAAGTACCTCGTACGAAAAACAACATAAGATTCTTTTCATATCTTTTACTAAAAACTCACCGAAGGGTAAAATTGGATATAAACAATTTTAGGTGGATAGAAAGAATATTACTTATTGAGGAAACATGGATTTGGATGATAAAATACAGCCCAGTAAATTCCAAAGTATAAACAGTCTCAGATAAAAACGAGATTGTGATATTTCCCTTACCTTAGGTCCGATTTGCTTCATAAGTGTCTGATCCTCCTGTATTATGATTTAAATAATGTTATTGACTTATTACAGAATCATACATATTGTTATGATATCATATATGGTCATATTCTTAGCTTCTTATTTTTAATATTTCACTGTTACTTGTTATTCAGGTGTTTATTGATTTTTTTTGTTCTTATGCGTGTTTTGTCGAATAAATTCTTATTATTATCTTTAGGTTATAGATACCTAATTTAAAGAATGGTATTAGTGTAATATATATCATATTTATCACTAAATTGATTTATTTAATTATTATTCAATGAAAATCATGTAGAACGAGTTGCATCACATCGTGGAGACGGTATTCTGTACGTACGCATGAGCGATGATATCGTTCCCATGATAGTGGAATTGTATTGGAGTGTATGTATACTATTTCAGAATCAATACCACTTTAAAATAATTATATATAGTTATTATTTACACCATTATACCCATCCAAGTAAGGTGGTGGTGGAAAATAGATTTCACCACGGTGTGGAGACGGTATTCCGTACATACGCACTCGTGGTGATTTCATTTTCCGTAGGATGGATAGATGGTGAAATAGAGTTGTTTCATACATACAATAACATATCAGTATATGATTGATACGGATGTTATTACTTCATAATGAAACAACTAACGAAGAAGAAGTGGAAGAAGAAATAAGTTTGAAAGAATTGGTAACAGACATTACCTCTTCTTTAAAGCGCCTCTTTGAGACCTCCTCTTAGGGCACTAAAATTGGTCTTTGAAGAAGACCAGGACCTATAGGATGTCTCTAAGAAATTGGATAGAAGAAATTTGCAGGGGTTGGATGAGCTTGAAGTCTCAATGTGGTGTGAGGAAGAGAGGGATGAGGTTCCCTTTTATAATGGAGGAGAGGGGCACCTTCGGAAAAACGAAAAATATTATTTTATTATAAAGTCATATTCAGTTTTAAATAGCTCTGAATTGATTTATTTCGAAGCTAAGGTTGGTATGGGTCGAAATACTCTCATCCAATAGAATTTAGACACATTTAGGGTTCTATTTTAACCTTATCATTTAGATTTAAATTTAAGTTAAATAAGTTTACTTTTACCGTGTCTTTTTGATTTCTTACATATAAGGTTAATAAACTTACTATAACAAGATAAACGAACCCCAAGTTGTTTATAATTAATATATATAACCTTATCTAAGTCATTTGGCTGAACCTTATATTTTTAGTAATAAAATTAAAATTAATAATATAATATTTGTTTTAAAAACTATTTTATGTCAATTTTGACACTATTTAGTAATTAATTTTTTGTGAAACTCATAACAAAATGACTATCTCGATAAAATTAAATTAAATCAATACTAACATGTCATATTAACCTCCAAAATTAGTGGAATTCATAAAAAGTCTCAAATTATATTTATTTGGGTATTTATAACATCAATTATGTTAATATTTCCTTAATAAGATAATTACTACATCATCATTGTATCATAAATAAATTAAATTATTTAAAGTCTAAAAATTAAAAATAAAATAACATAATGTAGTAAATCTTTTTAGATTCTAATTAATATTTATAGTCTATCTTATCTTATGTATAACCGTATATTAAAAATGATTTACTTATTAAACGTTGATTTCAACTATTTTAACCCTTATTTAAATAAATTAATATTAAATATCCTAATCTAATCCAAGTGGGCCTAAATGGTCATATTTTATTCCTAAGGTTGTTTTTGGTCGAATTACACTTATCCAATTGAATTAGTACATGTTTTAGGGTATTAATAATATCATTTGTACCCTTAATTACCCTATTTACTTTTAACCGTGGTAAAAAAGTAAAAAGTTACTATTCCCCAAAAATTATTTTCATCTCATTGAACCACATTTTACTTACTGACATCAACCGTGTCTCTCAAATTTTTTAAAATCCACACACTGAAGTGGTAAAATTATGTTTTAGATAAATTTGAAAATTCTCCTAGAAGGTAGGTAAAAGACGGTGAAAAGTTCAATAAAATTTTATATATCTAAAAATATTATAAAATGACTCCAATGAATTTAATTGAACTTATATAGGTATGATGTATCAATTTTCACCTAAAATAACTTTAATTGAAATAAATAATTATTTAAATAAAAATTCGGGTTTCAAATAGTAACCTAGTGTTTTCACTATTCATCAAAAATTGAAAGTTTTCATAAAAATACCAAAATTTTACCCTAGGCTAATTTCGATATTCTGAATCCAAAAATGAAGTCCATTTTGAAAGGTAAAATTTAAAAAATTTCAAAAAGTGGTTATTACTATTCATAATGGCTAGTTTTAATAATATTTTAATAGCATATTGTTGTTTAGTGAAACTCGGTATTGCGTACAACACACGCTATTGAGGAAGGTCGTGATTGCGTGTAATGCAAGCCAAGATAAGGTTTCATGTTGTTCAAGACCCCTTTGTTGTTTTGTTATAACAGAATCCAACCATTATTTCATTTATACATTGAATATATATATATATATATATACTCAATGTTGAGTAGAATGACTATTATCAAACGAACTTGAAATTGTGTGTAACACAATTTAAGAATAGTGTTGTGTATACTGAAAGATAATACGGTGTTGCGTATAGCACATGATAATCTTGTTGTTGCATAAAACACATGACATCAAATAAATTAAAAAGAATACTTATCATAAAATATCGGGTTGTTACATGATCTATTATAATACAGAAGTGCCTATAACGTTCATGGAAATTAGAGATGATGATACGGTTATCTGCATATAATATAGGTACCATTGATATAGTTGAATTAATTTGTATTTCTACTTATATAATGAATAATAGTTTTTTTGGTACATCATTTGAAATATAATTTTGATAATAAATATTGATTAATATGTTAATCGCTCAAAAAAATTTCACAATCCAAAATTTATAAATATTGGTTTCTGTAATAAGATATCCCAAGGATATTCTAGGAGAATAGACTCATATGACCATTATAAAAACCTAGATAAGGGCATGGAAAGCTATTCAATGTTATTTAGATAGGCATCACAGTCCAACTACATTAACTGAGAACTGATTAATTTGATGAGTGGACTCACCAATCCTGAAATCATAGACTTGAATTTCCTTAATACATTCCTACTAGTTTCACTAATCCTCGTAGAGGTGATATAACCTTAATTTTATCTAGTTTTAGCCATCCCAAATATAATGTAATAAATTTCCCAATATCTAAAAGCACCCCAATCGATGTTTTTCAGGAACATTATACTAGGGTTTGATTTCAACCCATGTAGTTGGAGTGTTTTATGACATAATATTTTAATTTATTTATATTATCTTTATTCATAAAAATTATATTTTTATCATATTAGAAAATTGTTAATTTTATGTGTATTTCACTAAAGTGATTAACTAGGATTAGATAAAACTTTTTTATAATACAATTAACTAAAATTCAATCTTGCATTATATCGAATTAATTAATATTATGAATTCTATAGGAGTGGATTTCATAAGACCAACTATTTATAATATTATTTCCTATATATCAAATGATTTGAATACTAGTAAAGTTACTTATTATATATTGTTCATTATTTAATATTAATTTACTGTAATCATGTCATAGAGTATCGTTCACATTGATATGGTCATATAAGTTCCCCAATATGATGAGAAACATGAAATCATAGAAAAATATTTTTAAATTAAGTTCTATGGGTAGATAATGTTCTATAATGGGACATATAGAACAAAACTATTAGGTGCGAGTACTCATAACTATATTAGTTTTGTTCTCATGATGTTCACACTTGGTAATTTTTATGGAAGGGGACTATGAGAACAGATTCGCTATTAGGAATCCTTTATGTGTTGGTGTCATTGGATATAACAATCTACAAGCATGTTAAATGGATGTTAGACATTAATATTTTTCATTAATTCATGTCATGACTCACAAAATTAGATTTACTGATGAAATCAATGATTACATATATTATTGGGATGTAGGGTGCATTGGGTGAATCATAAATGACATGTTATTAATGAATAAGATGATGAAGGATTTCCCCTTCATTTATTATGTAATTTTATATCTCATCCCGTTTATTGTGAAAGAATAATCATATTGAATTCCATGTCCATTTTCTGAATAAATATTTCTTTTATATATTCAAAGAAATTCATATTGATCTAATGAGTTAATGACATAGATATAAAACGTTAATGATGAGTATTGTGATAAATTGATTATATTATATATTGATAATTCTCATATGGTTGTTGATGTTGTGACATTCAGTTATTTATTTTCTGTTCCATGAACTGTTGCTGGAATGTAATCATGAAATTTTGACATTCTTGCCTAATGCCAACGATAATCAATCCAAGAGGGTCAAAAACAATGTGTATTGATTGATCATGATTAAATCCCACTTTAATATAATTAACAGATTAAATATTATTCTCAAGAGTGAGTAATAATTGTATTCACCTTTTATCGATCACAAATATTTATTAATGAATGAAATATTTGATTAAAAAATTATTCATGTATTCAATAAATTTTAGGAGTTTCATCAGGCCAAGATCAAGTCTAGTTAGGAAAATTTATTTTCAAGAAGATAAATAATATTTATCATTGTGTGAGATAGCACAAAACAAGGAACAATAATAATAATAAGGTTATTTTTCTGGAGGTTTTACAATAATTATTATATTTTAAGGGTTTGAACACAATTAATTTATAATTTATCTTAAACTATAGATCTATAAATATAT
The DNA here is from genome assembly GCA_963277665.1 of Viscum album. NCBI lineage: Eukaryota > Viridiplantae > Streptophyta > Magnoliopsida > Santalales > Viscaceae > Viscum > Viscum album. Next base: position 212,746,736 of record OY728125.1, read on the forward strand.
TTTTATATATTTTTTGGAGGTTTAATCGATATTTATGTAATTTTTCACACAACAGAATTATGTATCCATCCATCTTCCTCTTTTCCTCTCCTGAAAGAAAAGTTCTTGAGATAAACCATAAAAATCAAAGTAACTACATGCGATCAACATGAACAATGAAAGATCATTGAATCACTAAGTCATTACCTGGAAATAATTTTAAACTACTCAAATATCAATGTAGAATATGTGGATAACCTCTATTGAAATTATAAAATTGGACCCTCCAAAAATTGATTGTAATCATAGAAGGGGTTTTCAGACGATCATCATGATCATCTGGGAACATTTCTATGCCAATGTATTCATTTCTCCCAATATTAAATAAAATAATTACATATGTAATGTGAAAATTTCTGGTATAGGGTTCCATGTTTCTCTTTGTTAGTATCCAATGGAAAATTTCATTGCTCATTGACTTTATTTCAGGTAAAATAGATTGATCTATTGGAGAAAAAATGTCTATTTATTTTATGACCACTGAGGTGTGTCCGGTATTCCCAAAACCTATAAGTGGTATCAAAGAGGTATATTAAAATTTAAAATAATTTATTTTATTGTTTAGCATTTCAGAGTTAAAAGGTAACAATCATTTCATATTTTAATTTTTTCATGATCTACCATCAAAATCTATCCTTCCTTTTCTTCATATATCAGAATTATTCTCTAAATCAATTAAATATTATCAATGTTTACATATCAGTATCCCACATGGATGATTGAAATATCCTTGTTGGATAATACATGACTGCATGGTGTGTACTTATTTGTTACATTCCATGTGTCCTTGTTCATTACACAAGGAAACCCATTTTGATTTCTGGTCATCTTCAAATTAATACACATCACATGAAATTAATGTACTATGCGAAGACTACTCATGGTGGAAAATAGATTTCTAAAAGGAAACCCCACATAGTTTGAAAATACATTGTGTAGTCCATGTGCCTTCATGAACGAAAACATTGGGTCAATCCATGTCTTGTAACTAACCCACCACGTGTATTTAATACACAATGCATAATGATTAGCAGCCATGTTACTAGAATTACACACTATGTATCCAATATACATGCCTTGTACTTCATAAATTTTTATGAAAAGTATATTCTCTGTCCCTAGTTGTCTGTAATGGATATCGGGTGAAGATAAGTACATGTCATGTGGATGAATTGTACACACCCTCTAATTTAACTACATCAATGGAAATATCATATACAATTTGTTAATCTAATAAACCTAAGAAAACCAATTTCTATGTAATGAATTAATTTCATAGTAACCAATAGTCGTTAGGGTTTATATTATATTGATTAATGATTTATTTATCTGTAATATTAAATTATTTGAATCATGTATGGTTATTTTTCACTAAATTCTTAACACATTAAATTGTACATGCTGCACAATTTTCATGTCTCCACTGTGGAATTAAATTTTCTATTCACACTATGAAATTATGATACATGTTATGTAAACAACATGTCTTATGAGGGTATTTTTTATAATTTAATCCATAATGACTTGTTCAGACATGTAATCACCATGTTTCTTCTATGTATAAAGCTGTGTACTATTATATTGTGATTTAAATTAAATAATTATTATTTTATTTAATTTAATTTCACAAAATATGAGAATTTATGAATGGTTGGATGAAATAAGATAAATGGAATTGATTTATTAATAATTAAATTCATTTAATTAGTTTTTTTTCATTTTCTCTTCTCTAATAAATAATTTAAATGATTGCGGGATTATTATTTTAAATATGTAATCATTGTATGTTTATGAATGATCATGAGCATGACCATGGACAATATATATGTGATAATTATTTAATTTAATTTAATTTATGGGTTTTTAATTATTAAATATTAAATTAAATTGATGGTATGTGAGTAATCACTACCTCCATTATTATGTAGGGATTATATGTCTACATTTTTTTTGTAATTCCCCTTCAACTAATATTTTTGTTCTCCTCACCAACATGTGAGTTATAAATACTTGAAATAAATAGAGTATAATAATGCCTATAGATTTTGTTCAAGAAGGAAACTATATAATTTCAACCCAGGTTATACATTGGTGTATAGGTAGAATGCTTTAACTCATGATAAGACATGAAAAATGAGTTTTTTTCTCATAGTTCAAAGTTTATTCATTATCCGCTCTATAAATAAACTATTAGATAATCTCATGATGAGGCCATTTATTTATTTATTTATTTTTATCTTATGCATTATTTATCTTTGGGTTGAATGACCTTAATCACACTAACAAATGAGTTAATGTGAAATGGTAAAATATAAATAATTGTATAATGCCTAATTTTTTTTTATAAAAAATGGTTTATTAAATAACTAAAATATACTTAATATTTACAAGATATATAAAGGAAATAAAATGATAATTTTTATTCAAATAAATTAATATCACACAAATATATATTAATTATGATTTGGGATTCTATTACATCATTTTTAATGAGACCCATAGAACTATGTCTTCAAATCACCCTTACTATGAAACATAATTTTAATATAGAGTTATTATGAAGGATAGAGGTTGAATTGACCATTTTACAAAAATATAAATTTCTCTCTCTAGACATGATGTAACTTAGAGGCGGGTGTTGAGGAAACCAATATTGGGGTTTCTGGATTGGGGTGTCCACTTAATAAATCAATGAGCAACTAGTTTTCAATTGGAAATGAAATTCCTACGTAAATACCTTAAATTAATTTGAGAATACATTTTTGGGTGTATGAGAAGGTGAATATGGATCCTTGGCACTATATTCTCAAAGAGAATATGTATTTTGAGCTCAATGGTGAGGGTTTTTGGGACATTACAAAATAGTGGGAGACTTAATAAAATAATTTACTATTATTTCACATATGATATATTTTCATGAAAATTACTAATAATCATCTATTTCAAATTTTGGATTAAATGACTGGTTTGTTATCTTCACTATCTCTGAAAAAAATATGAAAAAACATACATCCCCTCAATGATAGTAACTTCTATAAACTTTCTAGAATCCTATGGGTTGTGTTGCTCCCTGAAATAAAATATTTCATACTAGAATCCTCAATTACTAATCGACATGTAATAAAGGTGTGTTATGAAGAGAATTTTCTCTATGAAATAACTTGATGGACATACATGACATTCAAACTATTTTGATTTTAACTCTATCTAGGGAACTCAAGAAGCTTCACAAAAAATGGAATATTATATCATTATCAAGTATCCCCATGGTATTCACTAATAGAGGTAAAGATTGAAAAAGTTTTAGATTTCCAAGGAAATTTTAAATAGAAATATTGGATAGGGTTCTTTAATAGGTCCTTAAGTAGTCATGCTCATTGAATATTTTTACATTCAAGAGGTTATAACATTTAAACTCTAGGGTGAACCACACATTGATATAATTATTACATCACCCCCTCTAATATTGTCCACCTTTGTTTTAAATTTTAATAGAAATAAAATTTATAAGACTCTCCATGATTCTCTTAAACATATTCACTAAGTTGGTAGGGAATCAATGTTCGAAAACCTTTCTTTCCATATGGTGAAAACATAGGAAGTCCAATAAAAGAGAATGAAGCCCAAATATTCTTTATAATTACATTAAAATAGGAGAATGATATTGGATAATACAAGGGAACATGATGTTATCTATTTGACATGTGTTGTGAAGGGACACTAGAAATAAAAATACACCCACCCAATGAAGAAAGGGGATGATTTAGGAATATTTTCTAGCATGTGTAGTTGTTACATTTCTAAAAATTAGGTGTTAAAAACATATTGTGTTTCCCACACGTATATTCCAATAAAATAATGATGTAGATTGAAAAATATTGACCAAGGGGAGGTAGATCTACGAGAATCCAACAAAGCGAAACAAGTTTTAGTGGATATCAGGGTCTACCACCTAACGATTCAAATTGGAAAAATCTTGGTTTTAAAGGATTGTTAATTTTTCAATCAATTACAAAAAACATTATTTCTATTTATAGAATTGATATAGATAGATTTATTTTCATATTTATGAATAAATCTCTCTCGTTCTATAAATTTATCCTTTTATGGAAATATACATTTAAATAATGTTATTTAGGTTTTGGAATACATAAACCAATTAACGGATATTGATAAAGATATATATCACATTAATCAAACCACACCAAACATTGTAATCACCAACTTGGTCATGTAAAAAGTGTTGATAAAATTACACAATGATGGATATTTAGATTGTTTTGAACGAAAACTGCTTTTTGTATATTAAGCATGTTTTTAATTAACAATTTACAACATACCATTTACTGTAAATGGTGAAAGGGAAAAATAACTTTTTGAATTAATTCATAATAATTGTTGATCACTATATCTAGTTGAGGTAAGGGGTTTTCACTCATATTCCATAAATTTTACTGATGATTTTAGAAGATATTGAAAATGTTTACATGATGAGCTATAAGTCAGATTATTTAAAATGATTCAAGGAATACAAGAATAAATTTGAGAACAATATTGGAACCAAGATTATGAAATCCCATTCATATTATGGTGGATAATAACTTAATCAAACATTCATATATTAGTTATAGGGTTTTTGAGATTTTATCTCTACTCACTCCTCTATAAACAACTCAATGGAATTGTGTACTTGAAAGAAGAAACTAAACCTTGTTGGGAAGTGTTAGTTCAATTATGAGTAATAAGTGTTTTAAATTTCCCTTTTGAGGATAAAAATTACAAAAAATAGCATAAATATAAAACCCAATTCCATCTAAAATGGTAAATGGAATACAATAATATTTTTGGGAAGGAATGATACCGTTCATTTATACTTTCATGTGTGAGGTTTTGAAGCATTTTTTAATGCCTCTTCATTTAATAAACATTCACCTCAAGGCACAAAATGTACCTGTATATGTTACCCTAACGAAGAAAGGGGATATTATATATACCACCCCTCACAAAAAAAACATTATAGTGGAATGAAATAACATATTTCTTAAATGGATGAACATATATTAAAGTGATAGTGGGAGTGATATAGACTTCAATAAATTCGACGATCAAGGTACAAAAGATTTGGAATAGGAAAATATTCTAGTGTTCCCCTTTGAAGAAGTTTTTTCAAATGATACAAGTATTATGTAGGAGTACCTGATAATTTAGTGATAAAGAATGGTATGGTTTTATATTCACTGAGGATGGTGATTTATAATTAGTTGATAATAATGAATCTCTAACATATAAATAAGAATTCAGTGGAATATATTTTTCCAAGATGAAAAAATCCATGAATTCGGAAATAGATTCCATGTACCAATGAAATTCTAGATTTTGTTATATCCTAAAATTTATTGAAATACCATTAGTTGTAAAATGTTATTAAAGAAAAAACAAGATATTGATAGGGAATTTGGTACCTATAAGTCATGAAATGTTAAAAAAGTTTTAAAAAACATAAGGCATTGACTATGAAGAAACCTTTTCACCAATTTCAAGGATGAAATACATTAGAATTATTTTCTATAATTATGTACCATGAATATGAGATTTGGATAATGAATGTCAGAACAACTATACTTAATGGAAAATTATGGAAGTTGACTATATGACACAATCTGAAGGTTTTCTAAATCCAATGGATGAGAAAAAGATATAAAATTTTACAAACTAAATATATGGATTAAAGTAACCATCCAGGTCATAGAGAATTTGATTTGATGAAGCTATAATAGAATTGTGTTTCAGAAATAATGAATAATATACTTGTATCTAAAATCTATTTAGAAGGACTTTAGTTATCTTCTTAAAATTATATATCAATGAAATATTACATATTGGAAACCAAATACTTATCTTATAGTCTATTAAGTCCAGGTTGAAAAAACACTTCTCTATGAATGAATTAAGTGAATAAGTATATATTCTTGGAATCAGATCCATTGTGATAGATCTGGGAGGCTACTCAGTAAAATCATGGTATATATATTGACAAGATACTGAAGAGATCTAGTATTGAACCATACAAGAGGGTAATGTTTACAATGTCTCCTAGAATTTGTCCTTCTAAGAAAATTTTTCCCCACACACGTAAGGAAATAAAAATAATGGAAAAAATTCCATATGCATCATCGATTATTTAAATAAAATATTATATGCTATGTACTAGGCAGTATGTTTCATATACCTTGAATCTACCGGGAATATATCTTGTAAATATAGGTGAATTTTTTAAGATTAAATTAAATTCTATCATTAAGAATATTAGGCGTAGTAATGACATGTTCCTACTCTATAGGGGATATGTACAACTAGTCAAAAATTTATATGAAGATTATAGTTTCCAAATTTTTCATGATGATATGAAATAAAAAACTAGATACATGTTCACTTTGAATGAAGGCGATATGAGCTGGAAGAGCTAAAAAAAGAATGTGATTGTAGATTCTATAGTAGAGTCTGAGTATATTGTGTGTTTTAATGTAGATAAATCTGTTTTTTAGATACAAAAATTCATTTAACTGCTTTAATTGGTACCTATAATTAAATAAACAGTAACACTCTATTGTGATAATACTGTAGAGGTGACCCTCATAATGGGTTCCAGGACCAATCGTTGTATCAGAAACATAATTCCAAAGTATCTTATATTAGGAGATTTTTAATTTAGTGGTGAGGTTGTAGTGGGATGTATTTCTATGGAATTAACATTTAAAAAATTCCTGAATTTTCAAACACATAACTATCATGTGATGTCTAGCTGGATGAAAGTGATAAGTTGTTAGCTCTAGTTGAAGTGAGAGTTTGATGGAGTTGGTGTCATAGTAAAAACTATTTTTACTTTTATTATATGTATATTTAATGATTTTAACATTAGTAAAATGACTTATAACATATTGTTCATTATTCATCATGACAATATTGTAATGAAGTCGTAGAGTATCTTTATTATTGATAAGTTTATAATAGTTCCACACTCGGATGGTAACCATGAAATGCAATGATGATTTCAATAAATATAGTTCTACAGTTTGATAAAATTATATACTAGGACATATATAATTATTATTATTACATTGGAGTACTCTTAAGTGGATTGGGATTCTTCTCATGATATTCTCACTTCGTAATCTCCAAGATGGTAGAATGTTGGAACAGACCCACCAGTGGGAATTATACATGTTTGGTGTCATCTATTATTTAAATATGTTATCATGTGTAATAGACCTTATAATTTAATATAACCGTTAACTCATATAAGGAATCACACAATTATATTAAATGAATAAATATGTGATTCCATATGTTCATGGGAAGTAGGGTGTGTTGGGTGCATAACAAAATACATTTTATTAATGTACAAGTCAATGAAGGATTCACAGATTAAATATTTATATACATTGATATCTAAAACATTTAATTGACATAGAAAATTCACTTTAAATTATATGGTCATGGTGTAACAACCGGTTTATTTTAGAAATTCAAAGAAAGACATATCAGGCATATGATGAGAAGACACAAACGGGAATCATATATTATGAGACATTGGGATAATGGGATTATATTACACAATGAGTTTTCATATGTGGTAATCGAGGTTATTTAATTATATTATTTCTATTACTTTATAGGAAAATTTATTTTAGAATAATCATGGAAATTAGGGAATCCAACCTAATGCCAATGAGAAAGAATCCAAGAGGGTCCAAAACAATCTGTTTCAATTGATCTTGATTTAATTATATTTGAATTTAAAGAATGTATTGAATATTATTCTCAATATTGAGGAATAAATTTATTAATGTTTTAATTATTGTAAATATTTGTTGAAAAAATAAATATTTAGTTAAAATTATATCTGGATATTTAATAAATTTAGATGACTTGGAGTTGACCAAGATTGTGTCTTGATATCAATATTTATTTGATAGATAGTAAAAAAAATTATTACAGAAGATAGTTCATGACATCAAATAACAATACTAATGTTGTTATAATTATTTTTATGTGGTTTTAAAGTGATTATTTAATTATTTCAGCGATGATACAATATTTTAATAATATTTTAACCAAAAAATATCTATATAAATAGATTGTTATATCTATTATTTTGGGATAATTGATATTTAATATTTGTTGTGCATAATAGAATTCTCTCTCCCATCATCTTCCTCAATTCCTATCAAGAAAAAGAATGTATAATTAGATTCAATCAAGATAAAATTAACTACAAGTGATTAACATGAGAAATACAAGACAATTGATTCACTACACTAGTACCATGAAATCAATTGGTGTGACTTAGAGCTCAAAGGATATCATGTAGATCACTTCTGCAGGGATTCTACACATGGATACTCCTAAAAATGAGGTTAATTTGAGTAGTGTTTATCTGATGATCAACATCATTATAAGAAAATATTTCTTTGATTAGGTAAACCATTCTCCAAATCTAAAATAAATATATTATAAATTTAATGTGAGAATATCCTCTCAAAGGTTCAATGTTTCTCTATTTCAATATCTGATTGATAAATATCAATGGTCATGATGTTTGAAATATGTAAAATATTGTGAATGACCCATGGGACTAATAAATTTTATTTGTATTAAGCCATCCGAGGTGCATTCTCTACACCTTAAACATATTTTTATGATAAAGAATCCATAAATAATAAAACATGAAACTAAATGAAATAAAATAATAAAATGGTATGACCATGTGATTTTGTAATGAATGGTTTATCTAGTGAGTGATAAACCAACCATCAATCATAGTGTAAAACACCTAGAAGCACACCTTGGTATGAGTTTCAATATTCCACACATGCCCTATGCATGTACATTATTATTTTCAAGATGACTCCATATTTGGGCAACATCCACTCACCTAAGATAACCATCATTTATATATTTATTAATTCACATATATGTGAGGGGAACTAATGGAATGGTTTATGTGTTTTGTATAAATGAAACCATGGACACATGGGTCATAAATTGTATAGATAAGGGAATGACACACATTCCATAATTTTAATTTATTTACTCCTTTTTAAAGAAACCAATCACGTACACAAATCATTCTCTGATAACTATTGTCCACACATTCAATGTATATACATTTAATAAATAATAATTCATTTCATTACTTATTAATTATGATAAATCATGTATGAATAAATTAGTTTTCCTTATTAATCAATCTTTTCTTTCTTCTAAATTTTCAAACATACATTCCTTGAGATTTCCATCCATTATAATTTTTAAAAAATTAATTTTATTTAAATTTTATTAATTATAAATCATATTCATTGAGGTAACATTGAGATTTATAATCAGAACTAATAGGTAAGAAAACAATTTTGTCCTAAATTTGTTGTGTTGATTTTTATTTATCTCTTCCTCTATGAGATTACATCTATTTTGTTATTGAGGATAGATTTAAGCATAAGAAGAAGGTTTTGTGTGATGGTATAATCGAGTATTGTAACAACACCAATGTTGTCGGTCATAGACAACTCCATTTCCATAAGTGAAATTATTAGGAATTTCTTCAAGTAGGAGAAACTATTCTAGAAATTCCATCAGATTCTATAGTAGTTTACAATTTTAGAACTTATAGTTAGGATTCTCATACATTTTTAGATTCATGCACAAGGGTGTTTCATTAGTGGGTGAGAAATGGTCATTACTCATACCCACTCTAATAGCTAGTTTTATGGTGATTTAACAGAATTAATGTGGAATTAGTGAACATGATTTATTCATATGGGAAGGATGTGGCCTCTTATATTGAACAATAACCCATGTAGACAATACAGTATGTATGAGATTATGGGAACAATGATCACATCATTCAAGCTTAGATGTGTATTTATTTCAGATAGCTTCATCATAAAACATTTTTTTATGGGGTGGGAGAATTTTTTTCACTTATGTTTTTCTTTTAAACTCATCCCAAAAGACTATTTTGGGAGAAAGGTATATTATTATTTTTACATTGGAATATTATTTTGATGGTGTAATTGGGACCAATGCAAAGGCTTGACAGTTGGAGTTGTGTAGAATGGTTGTTTTGAGCATGTAAAACATTTATATCTAGAACTTTGGGAATGAAATTATGCTTTTGAGGGTTTTAAATGTTCAATGTGATGGGGTAATATATGTAAAAGAAAAATAGAATGATTTAATATAAATGGGAATCTGACCCAATGAAAAATAAGCCATATGAGAACATACATATAATTGACAATGATAGATAGGTAACATACTCCTCCCCACTGTTAACACTTCAAGATGATGTGAAATATCTAAATGGATAGGAATGTCTTTTTAAGGGGGAAAATTGAAGAAAAGAACCAATTTCATTGGGTATCACTTAGTAGCTTTGGGGAAGAGTGAACGATGTCATAAATAGTATTCATACCTTACTAAACCCATGGTGTCAATGTTATTGTGGAAGGAAAAGGGTTCCAAGGAGACTAATCACTAAATAAAAACTCTTCATGATAAGGAGGACTATCTATTATTTGTTGATGATGTCTAAAAAACTTATAAAGTCAAAGAAAACTTAGTTCAATACATATAATTGGATGGAATTGATAAGGTCTATAGTGGAGTTCCCAAGATTGAGGGAATAAACTGTATTTTATGTAGTGTTATAGCCCTTCCTCCCATAGATGGGAGGTTTTATGTAGGAGGAAAAGATAAAGGATCCTTACATTCCAGAACCAATTCAAATAAACAATAACCAAATATCCTGGTAAATGTTGACTATATGAATGTTTTTGTTGATAGTCTTTTTCAAATTGTAACTACCTTAGTGGAAAATTGAAACACTGTAGGAATAATAATGGATGAAAAATAGGTGGTATTTTAAATAGATAAGATCATTAAAATCACCTCTCGCATTATAGTAGAGGGGATTCTTGCAGGATGAAAGGAGGATTAGATGGACCGTCTCCCCCTATGGATATAATCATGCACTATAGGGATGTTATGAAGGAAAATGAATTTCCAGATAAAGACGCATCATAGGAGGACTAATTTAGCAGGGTCTCTAAAATAGATGATGTTTCTACCAATAAAAAACAATCAGAATTGATTGATACTACATGTAAAATTTATCTTCTAATATTTTACAGAGTAATGATCAATACAGAAGAGTACATCAAGACATGAGGTAAGATGTATTTACATTTTTTGTATATCATTCGAATGAAGATAAAGTATAGTAAATTTTCTATAGTGGGGAGTGTTCAAAAAATGTGTGAGTCTAATAATTTAATGTTTTTTGGATTGTTTTATCTATCCTCATTGATTTCTAATTTCATATTTTGTATATTACTATTCCACCCATAGATATGGTCTTTTGAAATTAAATAATAATTTAATTTGTAAGTGTACTGTGGTTTTATATTGGATACTCATATGACATATAACATACATGTTATTTCATGTAGTAATATAGAATTTACTATCAATAAATGACTCACAAACACAAGTGAATTTAGGTATCATGTAATTGTTTATTATGTGCATGGAGTTGTAGGTAGATTATAAATATGGATAAATGTAGTTATAATTTTATGAAATCATTAATTATGTATTTAATATATATATATATATAACCTATCACACGAATATACTATAAATAAATGAGATATGAACACTAATTTATATGTTTTAACTGAAATAAATAAATGTTTTTTACTTTTTGAATAAATAGTTGAGATACAGCGAGTTTATATGCTAGTTTCACACAATATATATTTTCCCTATTTATTTATGACCTGTGGATAGGGATTGGGAATGTATAATAGCCAAATATATTTATGGGGAACATTACATTGATGGGATCTAGACACGTTGTGAAAACTGAATTACATAGTTTTTAGTCATTCAAATCATGGAATAAATACAAGACTCTTCATTGACTTCACATTTTTCTACATAGAAATTTTTGAACTAATTGACATGTAAGCAAGTAATAAATTTGTAGTCTATAAACCCATGATTTTACTATAATAGTAATCATATGATGTTCTAATAATGTTGTACATATTTCAATGAATAAAGATTTATATTAGATTTGAGGTTCATTATAGTCTATTTAATATGGGTATAGAACATATATCATTGGGATAAACACCATGTAGTCCCATGTTGTCCAACAAGAATTTTGGGAAACTCTATATTGGTTCTGCAGATGTTTTTCATATTTTTTTATACTTCTCTTGATTATATTGTAAATAATTACGAAGAATAATAACATATCACAATGTATTAAGATTAAAAAAATAATTAAGCTAAAGAGAAATCTACCTTAAAATAAATATAATGATTAATGATAAATAAATAATTTAAAATTATTAAGTGAACAGTCTTATACCTCTAATAGGTTTCAAGTAACAATATAAGGGATAGATACCATGTACAGAAATGGAATGTAATGACCCAAAAATTTCATGGAAATTTATTTCTTAAATACTTTGTAATTTTACGAGTCTGCGGTTTTTTGACGACACTTGATTCCAAGGCCCAGTGTGCCCGGAATCAATTTCTGAAATTTTGTTCAGGTATGTTCAGTAAACGTGTGTGTGGGGTTTTCTATCTTATGAATTGGTGCTCGAAATTGAAATCTGAGGACACTGATGAACTCGCAGGGAAGGTATTCTCTTAATGGGAGTTTTACCGCAGTTCCATTTTATGAGGGTTGAGACTTAATTTTTTGGGGATTTAGAATAAAATAAATAAAATTTTAGTACACAATTTTATTTAATGATGTTTGTTATATCCTAAAAGGGGATTTTATAGGTGGGTCCCACATCCACATAACCTCATCTGAGAGGATAATGTGAGGAGGGGCCCACACATACAACTAACCTTTTAACTCTCTTAAACTACACATTAATTAATTTGAAAAATATCCCCTTAATTAATGTGATCTCTTCACCTCCCTCTCTCCAATTAATTTTTTCCAACACTTTTGATTAATTAATTTAACCCTACAATTATTTAATTAATGTGTTTGAATTTTGAAAATTCATGTGTGAATAAAATAATAGCCTTAGCTATTATTTTAGTTTGGCACTCATTGTGTTAAGAGAATTTTGGGAGAGATCTTGAGAAATAGAAGAATAGAGTTCTTATTTCGATGAAGAACCACCGAAGAATGATGATCATATCCTTAAATCTTTGGCCAAGACAATGGGGAAGGAGCTGCCGACGACGAGCCATCCTCAACCCCTTCATCCCCGACGTCAATGAGTTGACGCCGCCTCCCCGTGACTTCATCAACGAATGAACCTTATTTCGAGGTAGGGTTTTATTTTGAATTGAGAAACGCTGATTCATCCTTCCATGTTTGTTTCTCTTGACCATCTTGCTACCAATCTAACGTGCAAAGACTGGCCAGATGAACACGGCCCGATCCCTATGCTGTTTTTGTGAATGTTTGGTGTGTTCTTCATGTTCTTCATGGGTGAAGAACATCCGATCGTTGTGAGTTCATTATGTGACTCAATGATCTAAAATTGAATACCCAACATCAGGAAGTAATATTGTAGGTGCGGCGATGATAGTGGGTGATGGATCAAACTGGAATGGGAAGGACCGACCCTCGACCATTCATTAATCAGGTGAATCAAATTGTGTTTTCGGAGCAGATCGAAGGCCCAAAAACACTGGAGATGATTACAGGACATCAGAGAGACCTAGTGTCCAAATTTTCGTGAAAAATTGAACATCATAATGAATAATGGACTTCACAGGAGGCGTGCTGGCTGGAGGCGACGTTTTTGGAAAATTCTGGAATACACAACCTGTACTTTTGGCGAACATGTCGTGTAGTGTGGGTGTACTGCGGCTTGAGTTTTGGATGTTATAAAAGTAACACATGGTGTGTAACCCTGAAAATAGCGTGTATTCTCTATGCAGAATGACAGAAGCGACTCTTCATGGTTTGGATTGTACTCTGGGAAAATACATTGACATAGGCAGAATTACATGGCCAAGAGGCATGACATCTATTATCTACGCAGACTGGAAGAAGTAGCTTCACGAGACATGGAATGTATCTCAGGGATACATGGACATGGGGTGGAATACAGAGGCATGTAATCCATCACATAGCTAGACATGGCATGTGGCAAGGGCTACCATGTGTACCAGTTACACAAGTTGGAAAACACGAGATGAGGCCGTGTACGAACACATGGCCAGCATACATGGAGTCGACCCCTAGATGATTGGACACAGCGTGTAACCATACCACATGACGTGTACTTACTTTTTTACATGAACAACCCTTTGACATAGGCCGTTGTACACGAGCAGTAACTGAGGTCTGAAGACACAACGTGTGACCATACCAACACACCGTGTACCTTTTGGAAAAATGGCTTTTTCATATCGTTTATGTGTCTTGGACATGTATTTCTTGGTTTCTCCCCTATGAAGTGGATGATATCTAACACACTTTTTCGTTGGAATTCGTGACAGTTGATGTATCGACCCCTTGGATTGAGGAGAGGACCCTCCCAAAATCGAGCATGTTGTGAGCGGGAACCCTAGAGCTGGTTGTGACTGTGACGCCTTCTGTACTAGAATCCTTCGTGGGTTCGACGATGATGACAATAAAACTAGAATCCTCTGTGGGTTCGAAAATGATGACAACTATACTGGAATCCTCCATGGGTTCAACATGGATGACTACTGTACCTGTATCCTATGTGGTTCTGACAGTTTGAAAACTGTACTAGTATCCTGAGTGGGTTCGATAGAGTACATGGTCTCATATCCTACATGGGTCCGACATCTTAGCTGGTCTAGTATCCTACATGGGTCTGGCAACTTAGATGAATCAGTGACTACATCTGATCATTTCTATCACTTTACGAAAGATGTATACCTATGTGAGATGAGTCTTGGATATCAATCATTATCATCAATGTGATTGACTTGCTTTCCTGTGTGGACTGGGTTGTTCTTGGGATCAGGAGTTGCAGTCAAACTGTGATTGATAACATAGGTATATGTATGGGAATATACCTAAGTTGAGTTGGTTGATACTTCGTGATTGCATCTCCATTCTGTGGTTTATCCTTTGTGGATTATGGGAGACCTTCGAGGGTCTTGGGGTCTCTACTGAGTATCTTATACTCACCCATGGATGGGATATTCCCGCACAACATTGTGTTGGATTCAGATGATGGACAACACTGATCAAGGTGGAGGCTTGTAAAGCTGGACCGTACCCGGAGGTGGACCACTTGGTGAGACGTACACGGAGCGGACGCCCTTACCTGAGGTGCTGAGGAGGCCAACTGTACCCACCCTTCAGGTGGGATTTCTAGAGGACGACTCAGTGGTTGTTGTTTACATTACTACAGTTGTACTAGCTTTTCAGTTGTATTGTACATACTATTGGGATTGTATTTCCAGCCCCATTCCTTTCAGCACTTACTTTTGTATTCAGTATTACATAGTTCTTTATTCTACTGCGTACTCTATTTTTTTTACTTTTATAAAGGCAATGTCTTCCCTTTTTATAGAGATTTATGCCTTTCCTACTAGTCTCCAGCCCCTGTCCTATGGAAGGCGGGCTTGGGGTAGTCATGGAACAGGTCTCAAGGATGGTTCGTGACAAATTGGTATCAAAGGAGTCGATTCTACCATATAACATATACTCTGAATTATATTCTGTGAATCAATAATGTTAATAGTATTGAGTTTGGTATTCAGTCCAGGGAGCCCAGTGCTGGTGCGGAGGCTGACATATCCATACACTAGGACCCTGCCCACTGATTTCTGACTCAGTGCATGAAAACACTGATTTCGTGTGTGTTTCATTTGAAAAGTATTCTTTGTGATTACTTTGTGTTAGCTCACCAGGTAAACTATTTTAACCATGGCACACCTGTATTTTTCAGGTTGGCTCCCCAAAGGCAGCCAGCTAGTTTTCTGAGTTACGTAAGAGATTTTAGCTCATCGAGCGATGATGCATCGGTGTAGGGCCCCATCATAGTGGAGGCACCAGCGGTAGCTCTACCCCCTGGACCACTGATACCACCCATCCTAGAAGTAGAGAGTGCACGCCGACTGAGTGCGTTGCATGCATTTCAGCAATAGAGGCCACCCAAGTTCTATGGGGAGATGGACCCACAGGCTGCTGGGGACTGGTTGGAGGCTGTCTTCAGAGTTTTCATATTCGTAGGGACACCAGATGACCTTAAGGTTATCCTTTCCAAGAGTCTCCTGCATGCAGCAACAGGTAAATGGAGGATCTTGATGCTCTAGGTGAATGACCATACATCTTTACATTGGACAGACTTCGAGTGTCTCTTCCGCTTGGAGTTTTTTCAAGGCACCCTTCGTGCGGTGCGGATTCAAGAGTTACTTCATCTACATTAGGGTAGCATGATAGTAGCTCTATACTCAACGAGCTTCACTAACCTCTCATGCTACTCCAGGGATATGGTGCGGGACCCGTTCTTTAGGGATCGTACCTTTGAGAAGGGACTCAGACATGGGATCAAGGCTTTAATGATTTACCTCAGTATTCTGACGTAGGCGAGAGTACTGGAGAAAGCCCTTCTTGTGGAGAGCTTTTTTGCTGAGTTGACACTAGCGTCAAGACATACCGTAGGGTGACACATAGCAGAGTCTTCTCCAGCCGTTAGTTGATAGTTGAAGCAGTGGTCAAAGAAGACCATGCCATCAGGTGAGTGACCTCATGATACAGGTTCGGTTGTATAGGGCACACAAAACTGAGCCTTCTATACAAGGATAAGACAATGTTATGCATGCGGAAGGCATGGTCACATGGCTCAAGACTGTCCAACCCTCCATGCAGATGAGTAGCAGATAGTAGAGGGACCTCCCAAGAAGAGGCAAAGGTTTGACCATGGGGATCCATCAGAAGCAGGCAGACGAGACAGAGTTGCTGGCCGAGTAGCAGGTGGTGGATTACGTTTTGAGGCCCACCACCACCACCACAAGGAGGTCCACCCCGACCCCAGGGAGCTGGAGAACATAGGCAAGCTCAGCTCCAGCTAGTTGAGGCTTACGACCACGACACACCTGAAATGATTCTACGTACTATCTATGTCTACATCACCCATGTTGCAGTACTCATAGACACAGGTACGAGTCATTATTTTATTACTGCTTCCCTTGTTTGGTGCTCGTAGATTCCAACGGAGCCGTTGGCTAAATAGTTATGGCCAGAGACTCTTATGGGAGTAGACTCGATGATTATGCTTTGGTTCCTACAGTGTGAGATTACTCTAGGAGGTGAGAGCTTCAGCTGGGATATTCTTGTAGCAGTGTCAAGACCTTACAAAATAATATTGTTTATGGACTGGTTGTCTATAGTCCATGCTCAGATCGACTGCATTAGGAGAAATGTGCAGTGTCTCCACACGGATGGGACTAGGTTCCCCATCACCGGCGAGATGGATGACATTACAGCGTAGGATCATCTTACGAAGAGGAGAGGGTAGTAGATTGCACATCAGTTGGCTAGTCTCATCCTCAGAGTTGTTGATGTGTGGAGTCCATGTTTTCTTGTTCTGGTGGATCAGTATGCGGACGTTTTTTCTGATGACGTTCCAGGAAACCTCCTCACAGAGATGTGGACATCGACATTGACATGTACCCTGGGAAAACACCGAGATCTACTCTAGCATATCGGATGGCTCCCACCGAGCTTCATGGGTTGCGAGTACAGTAGGAGGACAAGTAGGGGAAAAGATTTATCCAACCCAGTGTTTCACCCTGGGTATCTCCGATTTTTTTCTCCAAGAAGGTAGATAGGAGCTTGCGACAATGTGTAAACTATTGTCTCCTTAATCAGGTGACCATGAAGAACAAGAAACCACTCTTTATGATTGATGACCTCTTTGATCAGCTCAAGGGAGCATGATTGTTCTCGAATATTAACCTTAGGTGAGGCTATCACCAGCTCAGAGTTCGAGTTGAGGATGTGTAGAAGATGACCATAAGGTGTCGATATAGCCACTACAAGTTCATGGTTATGCCCTTAGGTATAAGAAATGAACTATCTATGTTCATGAGTATCATGAATAGGATCTTCCAGCCTTAACTTGATCATTTTTTCTAGTCTTCATTGAAAACATACTGATTTACTAGACTACTGAGGATAAGCATGCCTACCACTTGCAGGTTGTACTGGACACCCTTCGAGAGCACCAGCTTTATGGTAATCTCTCAAAGTTCCAATTTTGGATTTCAGAGGTTCATTTCATAGGACACATCATCTCAGAGGCTGGAGTTGCAGTGGATCCAGAAAAGATTTAGGTAGTACTTGCCAGGGAGGCACCCAGGAACGTGACAGAGGTGTGGAGTTTCCTAGGTCTTGCTGAGTACTATAAGAGATTTGTGCCAAACATCTGTAGAGTTGCATCACCACTTTTATCCTTGAAGAATAAGGGGAAACCCTTCGTGTGGTCATAGAGATGCCAGCAGAGTTTTTAGGAGCTAATGAAGATATTGACCAGTGCTCCCAACTTGAGGCTATTGGAGGAGGGTGTTGGGTAAGTAGTTTACTGTGACACATCAGGGATCGGACTCGGGTGTGTCCTGATGCAGAAGCGGGCAGTGATCGCATATGGTTCATGGAAGTTGAGACAGAATGAGAAGAATTATGCTACCCATGACTTGTAGTTAGTAGTAGTGGTCTTTGACTTGAAGATGTGGCGGCACTATCTGATGGGAGAGCGCATTACAGTGTACTCTAACCACTAGAGTCTCAAGTAAATATTCATGTAGAAGTACCTTAACCTAGGATAGAGAAATTGTCTAGAGCTCCTCCAGAACTATGACTTTGAGATAGTCTATACTCCTAGGAAGGTGAAAGTTATAGCTGATTCTCTCAATAGGAGATCGGGCATTCAGCTGCTAGGAGAGGTGACTAAGTAGTTAGCCGCGTTGCAGATATCCTTTGTGGATATATATGGGGCAGCCTTCTTAGAGTCACTCACAGTCTCTCCCCAACTTCTTCAGCGAGTTAGAGAGGCACAACATGGGGATGCTGACTGCGAGACACGATGTGCTCAGATATCCTCAGGGCTGGCACCCGAAGGATTTTCTGAAGGTGGGTATCACGTCATCCTCTTTAGGGGATGTACCATGGTACCATTTGAACTACAGTAGGAGGTGCTGAAAAAGCTTCACACTTCCCCACTAGTGGTACATATTGGAGTGGAGAAGATATATCAGGACCTCATAAGATAGCACTGGTAGCCGGGTGTGAAGAAGAATGTAGTAGAGTTCATTTCATGATGCCTCGCATGTCAACATGTGAAGGCAGAGAACCAGGTACCAGCAGGCTTGGATCAACTCTTATAGGTCCCATAGTGGAAGTGGGATGAGATATCCATGGATTTCATGATGGGGCTTCCACGTACATCTAGAGGACATGACTCTATCTGGGTGATCATTGACCAACTAACCAAGACGACCCACTTCCTAATGATCAGAGAGAAGGGCTCAGTAAAGAGATTGGGACGTCTCTACATTCAAGAGATCGTACGACTTCATGGTTTTCCATCATCTATCATTTCTGATCAAGATGCTCGATTCACTTCCTAGCTATGGATGGGGTTACAGGAGGCTTTTGGGATGCATCTACATCTGAGCACCTCCTCGCATCCTCAGTCGGATGGTCAGATAGAGTGGACCATTCAGACTCTCTAGGAAATGCTTCATACATGTGTCCTCGACTTTGGTCATAGCTGGGAGGATCACTTACCCTTGGTGGAGTTTTTGTACAACAACATTTACCAATCCACAATCGGGATGGCCCCTTATGAGGCACTGTACGGCCGACCGTGCAGATCACCTCTATGTTGGGCTGACCCAGGGGAGTCACCTCTTATAGGACCAGTGAAGGATCAGTCTATGACATAAAAGGTGCAGATCATCTAGGAGCAGATGAAGACTGCACAGAGTACACATATGTCCTATGATGATAGGAGACGGAGACCACTGGAGTTCGACGATGGCGACCACGTCTTCCTACGGGTCTCACCTCGATGAGGTCTATAGAGATTTGGTCGAGGGGGCAAGTTATCTCCATCTTTCATCGGACCTTTCTAGGTCCTAAGTAGAGTAGGCGACATGGCTTACCGCCTGGCCCTTCCACCACAGTTGCACCAGGTACATGACGTATTCACGTATCACAACTGAGGAGATACGTGCAAGAGTCGACCAACATCATCGATCACGGGGAGCTTCACATCGATGATAGGGTGACATACATGGAGGTCCCGGTGGAGATCAAGGATCGACATGATCGGGTCCTACGTAGATGGTCAATTTCTCTAGTGCGCGTTCGCTGGCAGCACAGGAACCTCCAGGAGAGCACATGGGAGTGGGAGGCTAAGATGCAATCTCTTTACACCCATTTGATTCCCTAGTGTGTGTTGTAGCTTTACAAGGACCTAAATCCCTGAGGTGGAAGTAATGTAAAACCCAAAAATTCCAATGAAAATGTTTTCTTAAATACTTTGGAAAATTACGAGTCTTCGGTTTCTAACGACACTTGATTCTGAGAACCAGTGTGCCCAGAATCAATTTCTGAAGTTTTTTTTGGGTACATTCAGTAAATGTACGTGCGTTTTTTTAATCTTTGGAACCGGTGCTCGGAATTGAAGTCTGAGGACACCGACGAACTCGCAGCACCTGTATTCGCTTAAGGGGACCTTTACCATAGTTGCGTTTTATGCAGGTTGTGAGTTAGTTTTTTGGGTTTTTAGAATACATGAAATATATATATATTACACAATTTTATTTAAAGATGTTAGTTATATCCTACAAGGGGAATTTATAGGTGGGGCCCAAACCCACATAACCTCCCATGAAATGATAATGTGAGAGGGGGGCCCACATGAACCCCTAACCTTTACACTCCCTTAAACTCCCCATTAATCCCCCTTTAATTAATTTGACAACTCTCCCCTTAATTAATGTGATCTCCTAACCTCCCTCTCTCCCATTAATTTTTTCCAACACTTTTGATTAATGAATTTAACCCTATAATTGATTAATTAAAGTGTTTGATTTTTGAGAAATCATGTGTGAATAAAATAATAGCCTTAACTATTATTTTAGTTTGGAACTCGTTGTGTTTAGAGAATTTTGGGAGAGATCTTGAGAAATAGAAGAATAAAGTTCTTCATTAGATGAAGAACTACTAAAGAATGATGATCATCTCTTTTGATCTTCAGCCATGCCAAAGGAGAAGAAGACACCATCAAGGAATGTCAATGACACTCCATCTTTGGCCCCTTCTTCCCCAACGTCAACGAGTTGATGCCGTCTCCCCGTGACATCATCTACAAACGAACCTTACTTTGCGGTAGGGGTGTTTTTTGATTTGATAAACGTTGATTCTTCCTTCCATGATTTTTTCTGTTGACCCGCTTACTACCAAACTAATGCGGAAGGACCAGGCCAAACGAACACGGCCCAATCCCTCCACCGTTTTTGTGAAAATTTGGTGTGTTCTTCGTGTTCTTCAGCTGTAATGAACACCGGATCATTTCGAGTTAATTATGCGACACAATAATCCCAAATTGATGACCCAACATCATGATGACTTAGTGAAGGTGTGATGACAATATCAAGCAATGGATCAAATTGGAACAGGAAGGACCGACCCTCGACCGTTCTTCGAGCTGGTGAATCAAATCGTGTTTTCAGAGCCGATCATAGGCTCGAAAACACCTGAGACTATTACGGGACATCAGAGCAACCTTGTGTCTGATGTTTCGTGGTGAATAGACTGTTAGAATGAAGAATGGACTTCATGGGAAGCATGATGGCTATAGGCGACATTTCAGGAAAATTCCCAAATACACAGTGTGTACTTCTGATGAACACGTCGTGTAGTGTGGGTGTACTATGGCTTGAGTTTTGAATGTTAGAAAAGTAACACACGGGTTGTGACCCTGGTCACACTAAGTGTCTTCTCTACCCAGAATGGTAGAAGCAGCTATGTGAGGCTTGGTGTGTACTCTGTGAAAGTACACGGACACATGGAGAATTACATGGCTAAGAGGCACGACATGTAATATCTACACAGCCTGGTAGAAGTTGCTTTGTGAGACTCAGCGTGTATCGTGGGGATACACAGACATGGGGTGGAGTACACAAGCATGTAATTCACCACACGACCAGACATGGATAGTGGCACGAGCTACCCCATGTATCAGTTACATGGGTTGGAAAACATGGGTTGAGGCCGTGTACGATCACATGGCCAGCATACATGGAGCCGACCCCCAGATGCTTGGACACATTGTGTGACCATACCACAGGTTGTGTACTTAAATTTCTATATGAAACACCCTTTGACCTGGGCCATTATACACGGGCAGTACCCGAGGTCTGATGACATGACATGTAACCATACCAACACGCCGTGTACTTTTTGGAAAATGGATTGGTCATCTCATTTATGTGTCTTGGAAACATATTGCTTGGTGTTTACCCCTATGAAATGGTGGATATCTGATATACTTATTCGTGGGGCTTCGTGAATGTTGATGTATCAACCCCTTGGCTCGAGGAGCGGACCCTCCTGGAATCGAGCGTGATGTGTGCAGGAACCCTATAGTCGGTTGTGACTATGATGACTTTCATACTGGAATCCTCTGTGGGTTCTACGATGATGACAACCATACTGGAATCCTTCATGGGTTCGAGGATGATGACAATTATAATGGAATCCTCCATGTTTGTTGACAGTGATGAATACTATACATGTATCCTAAGTGGTTCCAACAGTTCTACTTATGTACTAGTATCATGAGTGGGTCTGACAGAGTATCTGGTCTTGTATTCTATGTGGGTCTGATAGCTTAGTTGGTCTAGTATCCTACAAGGGTCCGACAACTTAGATGAATCAGTGGCTACATCTGATCATCTCTATCACATTCTGAAAGATGTATACCTGTGTGAGCTGTGTATTGACTTTCAATCATTTTCATTGATGTGATTGAATTTATTTCCTATGTGGACTGGGATGTGGTCGGGCTCAAGAGTTGGATCTGAACTGTGATTGATAACATAGGTATATGTATTGTAATATACCTAAGTTGAGTGGGTTGATACTTCGTGATTGTATCTTTCTTCTGTGATTTGTCCTTTGTCGATTTAGGGAGACCTTCAGGGGTCTCGGGGTCCCTACTAAGTATTTTATATTCACCCCTGCATGGGCTATGCCCGTACTATGTTGTGTTGGAAGCAGACGACAGACAACACTAATCGAGGTGGAAGCTTGTGGAGCTGGACGGTATCCAGAGGTGGACCACTTGTCGAGACGTACATGGAGCAGACGGTCGGACACGAGGTGCTGAGGAGGCCATCTGTACCCACTATTCAGGTGGGATTTTTAGAGGATGACCTAGTGTTTTCTCTTTACATTACTACAGTTGTACTAGCTTTTCAGTTGTGTTGTACTTACTGTTGGGCTTGTATTTCCGGCCCCCTTCCTTTCAACACTTACTTTTGTATTCAGTATTACATAGTGCTTTCTTCTTTTTCATACTCTGTTGTGTTTGTTTACTTTTATAAAGTAAATGACTTCCCTTTTATTAGGATTTACACCTTTGGTGATAGTATTCATCCCCTGTCCTATGGAAGGCAGGTTTGGGGTTGTCACGGCATGGGCCCCGAGGACGGATCGTGACATAAAAATTTAACAACTTCATTAGATATCTCCTCAAAACTATATGGATCGAAACCAAAAAATCTATCTGAAAGGATCATCACATATAACTCATAATTAATGTATGTAGATTAATAATTTACATTTGATGAAATTATTTCTTCATTTACGAATAGGTATGCCAATTATTTTAATACATTCATTGTAGTGGGAGGATTCAAGTGTAAAATCCCTCCAGCGGTGTCCAATATTTGTTCCATGAGCCTTTGAATTTTGTTGTTGAGATTTTTGGGTTCTAGCACATAGGTGTATAGGGCCTCTGTACTTATATTTTTTATCACCACAATAATCTAATCAAGGAAACATAAAATATTATTAAACAAGTATACAAATAAAATTTAATCAATATGTTAAATTCAAATATAATTTATCTATAGATCTGAATGAACCTTATGTGTGACCCTTTAGGCCACTTTCTTAGTGGAATTAAAAAATACCTCAGAATTATTTTGGATAGAATCATGAAATAGTCTAAGACACAAATAGATATATAAGATAATGTAACAATGTTATATTATCATATATGAATGAACATTGTGTGATATAATCTGATTATCACAATACCACTAATCATATAGGTTTCAAATTTTTTTGATTAACCTAGGTGGTCTATGTTTATTTTATTACTTTTTAGGAAACAAACTATTTGAAAGAATTCTATTTCCATGGACTTAATAAGCCAATTTCATTCCGATCAAGGGGAATGAGATATCATCATCCAGTAAATAACTAATGAGGAAATCCTTTTTCATATTATTCATTCATGAAATATCAATCATGACATACCCAATGTATCCTACCTCACTGTGATCTTATGTCAACAAATTTTTCGTCAATACATCAAAGTATGTAACTCATGACATACACTAATAAAAATATTAAAATATCTTTACCATTTAAAATTTATATAGATTATAACATATAGTGACACATATAAATATGGATTTTCAATTTTTATTCAATGTTCTCATAACTATATTCTATTAGATACGACTAAGTATGAACATCATCAGAATAAGTCTTAATGCATTATGAGCACCCTACCCTTGATAGCCTATATCATTGGTGTCCTATAAACTGATATCATCCTTCCATAAAACATATATATTTATTAATATTATCTTATCACTTATAGAATCTCATTATATATATGAATTAATATTAACTTTTAGTTCAATAGGTACCCTTAGGAAAATATCATATATATTATACCACATATGTAAAATAATTTTTAATAATAATTTTATAGATATTAAAAACCATGAATATAGGTAGTCCTAAAGTATATAGAACATTATTTTTGGTATACAACTTGAAATTGACCATGATATAATAAATATTTCATACGTAGAGAGGTAGATATACACCAACACATGTGTACCCTTTTGGCTGGTGATATACAATATAGAAATTACAGAAAGAAATAAAGGGAGACCCAATTTGTTTAATGATGGTTTCAATAAAAATAGTATTATTTCATTTATTTTACTAATTAAATATTATTTATATTCATGGTACATCAGATTATCTTCCATGAATATTGGATTTTTTATATGGAAATAATCATTTATGTATGGATTGCGTTGGTTCAGTGTGTTTTTTGTTTAATATTATATGAGATTCATGTTATTCTATCCTGATATATATTTAATATTACAAGGATTTTTATGGGATACACTAATGTAGCCCCTTTTTGGAGTTAAATTTTTATGTGAGGGTGTATTATTATGATGTAGTGATTGAGTGGGTTGTGTATTCCTATATTAATTCCTTTAACATCTTTATTCAATCATGGTTGGTGAATTAATCTAACGTGATGTTCTTAGGTAGTGGGGGATTTTATTCTTCAATAAAGCTTGTTTTTTTCATCCTTATGTGACATAATTGGGGAATTACGGAGAACATTCTAATGAAGTGTTTTTGATTCATGACATTTAGTGTAAATGACCTCCCCTTTAAAAATGCTATTGATTTTAATATCACACCACATATTGATACACATGTAATAGTTTATTACAATTATAGATTATTCTGTGTGTCATTGACTATAAAATTTTCCTTTTTATCATCATATATTTTTGATGATTTCCAATAATATTTTGGTTTTATCGTATAGGAATTTTCAAATATTTGTTTTTTGAGATCCCTAATCATGTACATCTGAGAGAGAAAATCGAAAAAATATATTTTATGTTAAGGGTTTTACTTGATCTCAATACTTCTATTCTACTATGATTGTCACAATGGATAAGCATGATTATTGTGATATTAGAAGGGAATAAAGATTATGGAAACATAGTTCATCATTTCATAGGATCACTTCTTGGTTATTTATATAAGCAATGGTTTTTAAAAGTGTTCGTACTTTTTTTAGTTGTGTGGTGTGTCTTGTTACTATATATAGTTTTTAGGGTTTTGGAAAAGATTCATTGTAATCACTTAATTTTCCCAGTTTCATTTTATCTATTTTCCCCTTTATAGCTTGTTTTTTATATTTTTATACTAATTATCATTAAGTGTGTTATTTTTGATGTGCATGTTGGTCAAACGTGGGATGAAGCATGTTATATGCTTGTGTTATTTACTTTCTTCAATTTTTTGGGTTATTATTCCTTCCACCATTGTTGATTTATTTTTCAAATACATGATTCTATTTTCTTTCATAAAGATCATTAATAATCCTAGGACCTATATGTCAATGTTTTGGGAATTACCTCCCCCCTATAGTTTATATCAGAGTATGATATTGCGTTTAAAATTTATTCTATTATGTTCATGGTAGATATGTTTTACATAAAGAATAATTTTTATATTTTTAGAGTTAATATGTGTTATACGATTTTCCATAATAATGTTCTAGATTTTTAATGTGGTTTAATGAATATATTCACTACTGAGTCTACCCAAAAATAGTTATTAGAATATTATTATGATGTGAAATCTCATTTTCATGTGAAATAATATTTCCTAGTATTGTTGAGTTTCTTATCTGATTCAATTAATATCATTAAGGATTCTATTAGGTATTGTAGATATTTTATTACCTTAAAGGTTGTGAAATCTATCACCCTATCAAGTGTTCTTTAAATAAATGATCTGAAGATGGAGGATTGTGGTGGGGGTGTCTAGTCATGGGTTTCATATTTTATAGCATCAAGTGAATAAATGTTGTGAGAAAAAGAAAATTTGGAATTAATATATGGATTTTAGATCTATATTGGATAACTAGCCAATAAAGAGGTATTGTCCCAAGGGTATATTTAAGGATGGTAGATCCAAGTATTATGTGATGGAAGACCCTGGCCTAGATAGTACGTATTTTCTTTAAAGACTAGTAGTATACTTAGTGTATAGTCAGGGTTTATCTCCTGGTTACCTTTATTTTATGATCATAGGCGTGGTGTTGAATGTGACTTTTAGATGTCTTGGTTGGATGGGAGGGTGCATCTAGGGATGGGTTTTAAGATCCATTTTGGTATTGGTGGAGGGGTTTTCACCATTAAGATTGTTTTATTTTTATTATGGTGTTTCTATTTCTCATATTACATGTATATGTAAATTTTTACATATATGTTGTTTTTTTATAATTTATTTTATACAAAAGAACTATATACTACGTTCTCTATTAGTTTTTTATAGATATAGAGGGGTGTTTAGTAATTCTGGATCTAGTTTTTTGGTGTGAATTAATATCTCTAACAGTAATTTTGGAGGAGATAGGTATATGGGTTGTAATCAAAATTTATTTTATTTTTCAATATTTTGGGCTTTATAAAGGATTATACCATGATTGGGGGGAGTGGGCTGAAATAGGGTTTCATAAAAATTAAAATTTCTTCATTGATTATGATCATATCACATAGTATAAGGAAAGTATATTTATATCCATTAGAGCTTCTCTTAACAAATAAAATAATTAAATAACATACGTGATTTTTACATGGTTCACAAAAACTGGGCTTGTTTAGGGAGCCTGAAAACAAAGAAATATCGATGCACCTGAAACACTTTTATACATTGAATTTATATTACTCTATAATAGAGTAGTGTCACATACTCTCTTGACTCATTTTCCACACTATTAATAGAAATTTCACATATATTCATTATTATATTAAGAAAACTCATATTTAAACTTCATTAATAACAACTCACTTATCCTTATTTGATAGTCTTTTTAATAATCAATATTAGATAATAAATATTTTTCTAATACTGTTTCACATTCTACATAGATTTGATAATCTTTAAATAAAGTAGATCTCCTAGATTATCCCCTTTATATTCAATCTTCCTGAGTATAAACCTAATTTTTTTTACTTCATATCTAATTTAGTTTTATCCAAATTAATATGTTCATAGATTTATTATTCTCTTTTATGAGAATGTTCAACCACTCTACTATTTCATTGTTGTATTTTTTTAATATGTATGGATAATATTTATCAAATTAGATATAATTTTGAATCTGAGATTTCAAATTCCATTCTCACTCAACTTTCATCATTCACTCATTTAAATTGGAACTTTTAACCATCTATCATGAAATCATATCCATTTGATTCAAATAGGTTTCAAAAGAACAATACATAAATAGAAAAAGGTTTTTGAAGCACTAAGTCAACATACTTATTCATAACATCCATTTTAAAGCACTAAAGCATCCAAAAAGCTGTTATCCTAGGGAATACAACACAGTGTAGTGAATTTCTAGCGAATACCACCATCAATACCTGAAACACCATGACCATTGGTTATTTTGAAATCCATCATGAAAATATGTAAAAGAACATCCCACATAACTGCTTCGAGCACATTAACATAGAAAATTATAGTGGGATTCCTCATTTTGAGTAGGTAACTCTTCTAATCAAAAATATCACGTGCTATGTCATGGTGACAATAAACTAGCTATTTTGATTTCAAATTACATTTATGAATATTGATATACCTATATGCATAAAATATATTACATTTATATAGGACATATTCTTACTTGAAACTCCATGAACTATGGTTTGGTGACAAACCACAAGTAATTCTTTCTTTAGATGGCCATTAAAAAAATTAGATTTATCATTACATGAGCATTAAAATTCCCATGTTACATTTACAAAGTAGTAGGATAAACTTTATGTTGGTTTTTTTTAATGAATCATGTCTACTAATATGGTGTGGACCAATTCACCATTTTTCATAGGTGAATTCAAAAGTTAAAATGACAATAAAAAACCACTATAACTTTATTCGAGCAGTTTAAAATTTAAGAATCAGATTTTCTAGAAGCACTATATATTAGTAAAAGTCATGGTTATGTTTTAGTTCACTAAATACATTTAGACATCATCCATGAATGAAACTCAAAATCCTATATAACTTGAAGGAATAGTTTGGATGAGTAAATATTACATTTTCAACAATAAAAATTCAAACACATTTCAAATGGATTTTTAAAAAATATCTGGCTTTTGGATTATTGAAAATTTTAAAACCATAAAAATGATAAACAACTTTATCCAATTACATATTTAAAAAATATTAGATATATTCATCAATAAATAATTTAAAATCTAACCTTTATGTTTTTCATCAATGAATTGCTAATCTTTAATTATATTCCCATGTAATCTATGATCCATTTTAGAAATATGAATTGAATGAAAAATCCTCATGAATACTTAACAATATATCTTCATAGAGCTCAAACCACAATTCGCCTTTCAAATATTATATTTCTCCCCTAAATATGCATTTATGAACTCTCTCTCATTTGATAGGAAAGGAATCTTTCTCCCCATTCTCAACACATGCCAAATTCTATTTATCTAAATGGATGAAAAGATACTTATCTACATTTTTCATGTAAACCAAATAGAATAATTTTCTAAAGGATTGCATGAGAGAGTTATAAAAAAATTGATCATAAGATATTAGACATAAATTTGTTTACATAGTATTAATTTATATGTAATGGTGGTTTCTACATTAATCCATCCTTGTAGATAGATTCAGTTAGAATCCAAGAACAAACTGATGTCTTTTTAAATTAATCATGGGTGTTGTTTCCTTATTCATTATATCATTGAAATGATTTTGGGTAGACATATAATAGATATGAACTAACTATTTCTTAACCTTCTCATTTATAAAGTGATATTTTTTCATAATATTATTTTTCATTGAATATTGGATGGGATTATTTATATGATTTACATAAATCAATTCTTCACACTTGATATGAATATTAAATTCCGCAACAATTCCAATGCCTCTAATATTTACCATCACCAGTAACAATTGGGAGAATATTGATTGGTTAATATATTCGTAGCCTTAGTTGTGATCAAGGATATGTAGTCCTTTTTTTATAGATAGAGAATATTGGAAATACATATATATGAATAACCTCATTGTGTATAATTTAGTTCACCAAGAAAACCTACCCAGATTAAATTAGCGAAGACCAAGATTTGTTGTTATTATTTTCTATAATAAAATATGACATAATTCACCATTTGATTGATATATTGAAGAATTAATTTCATTGGTTTGAGATGAATGTTTTTGGAAAAAAATTTAAAATAATAACCTTAATGTGTTGAGAATACAATATCTGATCATATGGATATCGAATATAGTAGAAGAAAATAATCATCCTATAAAGATTCTCATTAACCTATTTTTAATCCACATATTTTTGCAATTTCATTTGGGTCTCCATTATTGTGGCCATATATTTAGATTCATCCATCTAAAATATTTTCAACCTTTCTTTGTTATACATAGTTTGGTTAATAAATTTTCCATTTTATCCTTGAATCTATTACACGCTATGGAAAGTAGATATGTCACAAATTAGAGATATTTCACACCTCATGATTTTTAGGAATATATTATGTTAGGTGTTATCTATGCTGTCTATTGGAAAAAATCCCTCCAGGTATTATCTAGTTACATTTTGTGTGTGGTTGTGTTTTTTGACAAACCCAGATGACTGAAAATATGGATGATAACTATGTACCAAAAATCATGGAATGTGTACCATGTTCCAAGAATGGGATGCAAAGCGGTGGGAATGGTACACCAGAGATGTTAAAAAAACTAGAAAAAGTTTGCAACGATGATTTGACGCTAAGGGCATATATTACCCAAAAGGCTAGAGGCCTACGTGATTGATGATCATTTGCAGAAGGAAGAAACCGCCCCAAAGTAAAAGAGATAGCACATAGACCAAATAAGTAAAAAAGTTTGTGGGTGGCATGTGGTTCATGAATAGAGGATCGATATGCGGTGGACGCTGGATCAAAGATTTTAAAAATCATTGATTACTGGATTTTGGAGACATATTTTCCTATATAAGAATCATTAATTACACTTATTATTATTGAGATCGAATATAATTAAAGAACACATTTTGGGTCCAGAAATTCGACAATGTTTGAAGGAGGTTCGTGATGGATAATTCCACAAAATTTAATGTTTTTCATGAGGACGAAATTATATTAATGGATTCCATGGAGAACTATAAACCTCATAAGATATGGTATGCAAAAAATAAGGAACCATTCGAAAGTTGTTTCTGAAGGCAGTATGTGAACAGAGAATAGTTTATGGAAATTGGGTGTTTCACATAGGAGGTTCGTGGAGTCGGTACGAAGTATCGATACACAATAGTGATGATGGAGTCATTTGGCGGAGGAAAGGTGTTTCGTGGAAGCACAAGCATTACGTGAAGTAGGTGTTCCACATACCAAACCCACTATATAGTACGCATAGGATAAATATGGTTTGTGGTTTGATCAATGAAGCTTGATAAAGCTTAAAATCAGTTTTAAAAAGTATTTCAAGGTACCTAGTAGTACTCAAGAAGATTGACTTCATCTACAGGTGAAAAAGGAACATCAACAATGCATCTACCTATATTTGAGGATGCATTTGCTCATGAAAATTAAGGGTCCTACATGTCAATAAACTATGTTTGACTTAAAATTCCATAAAATGTTAGTGGATTCATTTCCAAGAGCAGTGCTAAAGGAAGAGGAAGACATTGACCCTTTCTATTGGCAGTGATCCATAGTAAGAGGCATAGGGAGTGACCCTTGGGAATATAGTGAGAATACCCTAAATGTTTTAGAGGTAGTGAGCCTAGGCATATAAGATCTAGCCTGATCATTGTACTCATTATTTACAGTGATCCTTAGTGAATTTGGTACATCAGAACATCATCGTTGTACTCTCCTTGGATGTATCCTAGTGAGGGGGAACCAATTGAAAATAGATGTGTCCTATGCATGATTTCATGTATTTTCATATATTGTTATGGCAAGAAGAGATAATTGAGATTTGTTTGACAACAAAACAAGATCCCATGGGAATATTTTTTAATATATCATAACTTGAATCACCCCCCTCCCACTCTCATGGTATTTTAGATAATGGACCTAACAATTTGTAACATAGATAAAGGTCGAAATATAGTGGTTCTATCTAAAGAAGAAGAAATTGAGGTGGTCAATCATTGAAGAATTCTGATTGTTGATATAAATAATTTTCAGCTATGGATGAATCGAATATTGCACTACTTATGATCAGAAGGGATGAATGTCTTCACAACATCTATTCATGGATATCAGCTAACATTTATAGTGGTGCATTATTAGAAGAAGAAATAAGATAATTGGTTACTGATGCTAAAGGGATCAATGCTTTATGGGGATCCCTATCAAATGAAATTTATACAAAGATGGTGTCCTATAAAACATCACATGTAATGTGGGAAAAATTATTTAATGTTTATGAGGGTGACTTAAAAGTCGGAGAAGAAATTTTATAGGTTCTATAGAAATATTTTGAGGATATAATAATAAAATCCAGTGATATTGTTGATGCATTCTTTGATAGGATAAATATTATTTCGGAAGACATTTGGGGTCTTGGAGAGGTCATTAAATATATAAAGATTTTAAAATGTATCTTGAGGTAACATCCACTACAATTAAATATGAAAGTTTTAGTATTGGAAGACAATGACCCAAAATAGCTGACAGTAGATAAACTAAATAGTACAGTTGTAGAATATGAAATTAGAAACCATGATAACGATGTAGTGGAAAATGGGAACTCTATGGATGTGGAATTCAAGGACATGAAGAATCTCTATGTCGAAGATATTCGTATGGGGGACAATATGTTTGATATCTTTTCATTTCTATCCTCTAATATGAAAAAGGGGAAAGAGAAATTCAAAGGTAAACATCCATTTTCATTCTTTAGATGTGAAATTATAGGGCATTTTGTAGCAATGTGTCTTATGATTTTTAATGATGATAAGGTAGAAAATGAAGAAATTCCCCAAAAGAAGTATTCATCAAACGAGAGATGGAGGAGAAGTACTAAGAGAATGTTCTTCAAAAAGGGGAATCTACTTTCAAAAAAGGATGAATGTTCAGAATAATATGAGGTAGAAGAATTGGAGGAATAAAAATATGATAAAATATATTTTTGATGGTTTTTGTCATAAATTCATTAACAAGAGACTAAAGTGACAATGAAGAATGAGAAATTTAATGAAGGGTTGATCTTTGTGTGGAATTTGAAGATTCCCTTGAAGAGGTAGATATTATGAGAGCCAAAAAAATATAACATAGTTTCTCATGACCCCAAACTTTGTATACAGTAGTAGGAAGAAGAGAATTGTTAACTTAATGCAGAAATTCAACAGTTGAGGTCTTCAATGCCTGAAAGCTCCGAAAAAGTTGGTTGAGTACAAACAGAAAATTGAAGAGAAAAAAATAGATATTGATAGTTTGACTGAAACTGGAGAAGATCAAATCAAGTGTATCAAAAAATAGAAGAGGAATTCCACAATATATGATGAAAAATTGATGATTAGAAGAAACTCTTAGGAAAGAAGATCATACAAGCAACAAAGAAGATGATATTCGATCAGAGGGGTCTATTAGAATAGAATCAACAACTAATTCTGAATGATAAGTCTAGTATGGGGTTGATCTAAAATATAAACCAGCCATGGATCAAATCATAGAATAATAACCCACTACAAGATTGAATATTCATTTGGGTATGAAGCAGAATTAGAAGATTGATATAACCCAAGGCTCAACTAGTGGTGAATCATTTCAACATAGGAATGTACCTCACATAAGATGCTATTGTTGTGGAAATATGGGAAACTCTCAAAATGCATATTCCATATTAAAGAGGTACCAAAGGGAACACGACCAAACAAAGGAGGTCATATAGAGCTAAAAATTTCTGGTCATCATCTAATTGTATTTTTTTAAGGTGTAATGGATTCAGATATATGGAAAGGAATTTAACATCAAAAATGGTGATGAATGGGCTGAGGAAAACCCAATGTGTTCATAAGAAGCAACCAAATGTATCATCAAGACAAATGGAAATTCAAAATCAATTTTCATCTGTTAAAGTTCACGATGGCCCATCATTTTTTATGGAAGAATAAGATTATCATTCTATGACAGGTCTGAAGTCAAATAATTGGGTCAAAAAGAAAAGGGCTGAGAAAGTGGTGGTTATAGAAATTGAATTCAATGTATCATATCACATTAGGATATTGATCATTTATACTGGATACACATCCAATATGATGATAAATAAAGATATAGTGACCATAATTAGGTTTGATAAAAAGGTATCATAATATTTTCCAAAGACTTGTTTTTAAGGTGGCGGGAATGGTACGATGGAGTAGTTCGCGAAACCCGAAATAGTTCATAGAGATGTTTTATGTCGAAGGACATATGGTACCTAGAAGCATAAAGATCTACGAGATGGATTATCATTTTCAAAAGGAACTAGTTTCCACATAGGAACAAAGATAATATATTGAACGAATAATAAAAATGGTATGTGGGTGGCTTGAGGATCGTGAAAGGAGGATAGGTATGAGGTGGTGGCTGGATCAAAGATTTAGAAAATAGTAGATTAGTATATTTTGTAGATATCATTGACTATATAAGAATAGATAATCCCACCCTTTACTGTTGAGACCGAATATCATTATAGAAAATGTTTTTGGTCTGAGATTCGAGAATTGTATGAAGGCAGTTCGTGAGGGAGAATTCTACAAAAGCTAATGTGGTTCACGCATTCGAAATTCTACAAAAGGATTTATTGGAGAACTATAACCTACATAATACATGGTGAATGAAGGAAGAAGGTGTAATATTTAAGAGGTTTACCAAGGTAGTCTGTGAATATAGAATAATTTGTGGACTGAGTGTGTTTTGTAGAGAACGCTCATGGAGTCGGTATGAAGAGTCAGTACATGATAGTAAAGGCAGAGGCAGTTGGAAGACTAAAAGAGGTTCCCGAAAGAATATATGGTATGAAAATGAGGTGTCCTATATACCAATCCCAGTATACAATATGCAAAGGTGAAAGGTGGATTGTGGTTTTCTCACGGAAGCATGAGAAATCTTAAAATGAGTTTGTAAATTTATTTCACGGTACCTAACAATACTCGGGATAATGGAATTCATCTACTGGTGAAAAAGAAACTTCAACAGTGCATCTACCTATAGTTTAGGATTCTGGTATTCATTAAAATTAAGGGAACTACATGTCAATAAACTATGTTTGACCTACAAGTCCATAAACTGTGATTTGATTCCTTTGCAAGAGCAGGGATCAAAAGAAGATGAAGATGATGAACCTTTCTACTGGTAGTGATCCAGAGAAGGTTTCATTGTGACCGACCGTTGGGATTATTGTGAGAAGACCTGAATCTCTGTAAAGGTAGTCAGTCTGGGCATAAAAGAACTAGCTAAAACATTGTACTATTTACTGGTTTTGAGCCTTAAAAAATTTGGGGCATTTGTACATTTTCGTTTTGTGCTTCTTGGACGTAGCCCAGTGAGGGTACACCATGTAAAAATCATTGTTTCATTTCCATGATTTTATATCTATTTATATATTTCTACAAGGGGTAGATAGAATTTATTTTTTAAAAAATGAAACAAGATCCAAAACGAAAATGGTTTAATCTGTCATAACTTGATTCACCCCCACCCCTCTTAGGATATTTGACCTAATGGACCTATCAATTTCACCAACATAGAAATGAACCACCATTTAATTATACTCCCATACTATGATATAGATTTTATAGTTAAACCATATTTTAAAAAACCTAGATTTATTATCTATCAATCTAAAATTGGGTATAAATATTTATGTTCTTTTTTTTTGTCCATAAAAATCATTCGTTAATTGAGACAATTTATTATCATATTTAACAAGGAGAAAAGAATCATGTTGTTCAATACATGCTTCCACATTTTGAAAAACCTTGAAAATGTTGGATTTAGTTCCATATAAAAATATTACTCCTTTTTTCAACACCATATGTAGAAATAATATTATTAGTTCAAGTCAAGATTCTTGTGAAAAAACAAATTTTATACACCAATTCCATCAACTTGGGAAGACAAATTTCATACAATATGTGATTTGTTCATTTTCACCTGGTCATCATCATAAATATTACCTACAAAACACACTTGGTTTAGATAACCTTCTTTTTCATGGGCCTTCAGATAATATCCCAAGTCAAATTCTTCTTAATCTATCCAAGTTTCTCATTGATGCCATGTTTTTGTGTATATGAAATATTCCCATTATTAATAATTATAACAACATAACTTTCCACAATATTTGTAATCCACTCAATAAAACACATAAAGGTTTTGATTTTGTATTAATATCCAAGAAGAATCCCATCATCACCAGTAGCATCAAAAATTTTATTCCTTTCATTATTATGAATAAAAAATTTACATATGAACACCTAAAAGTACTTTAGTGTGGGACTCATTCTATACCATATTTCATATGTAGTTTTTTCTTCAATTAGACAAAGTAAGTCTATATTATAAAATATATAATTAAACAATAAATTATTATTTTTAATACTAAATGGTAGTCTCTTTTAAATTTACATAGTCTCAGCTATGTTATTTACAATATGGTTCTTCCTCCTAATAACTCCATTTTCTTGAGGTCCCTACCTATGATAAAAGATGTTAAATTATATATTTTTCAATATACTCATGCACCTAACTAATTTTTATTTTTTTACCATTATCGATGTAATGCTCTTGGATCATTACTCCAAGAATCTTCCAAAAGGTTTTTAGCTATCGAGTGATACATTTGAATACCTTAGTATTGGGGATAATAAACATTATATATTACATTGTACTAAATTAATCCCCAAATAATATATTGACCTATTTTATATATGAGTATATAGTTTTCATCATCCCACACACATCAATATGTAAAATATCGAGTAACTTCGATTATTTTAATTTATTAGGATTAAAGGTCTCCTAAAAACTATTACCCTTCAAACATGTGTCCTAAACACAAGTGTAATAAGTATGCTTGGGGGTATCTCAATCATCATAATTCATTCCCAAATTCTACAAGTTTCATGGCAAAAAATAATAAGTTGTCTGTTCCATAACCTTTTTTCATCCTCATTATATAGAATTGACACAATTTTTTCACCAAAAGTTCAAAGATCCATGATGGTTCATTATACTAGAAAAATAATTGAACTATACCCTTCTTTAATGGTGAAACACTTATCTCTGAATTTCACAACAAGTCCTGAGTCACATAATTGACTCACAATTGTTAGATTATGGTATCGACCTATAATTAGGTGAGAATATATTTTTTTAGATTTTTTTCACGTGAATTTTTCTTTCTAGGGAAATTAATTTTATTTTCCACATATTTTAAAAACAAAAAAACACCATTTTATTAATATTTGATACCTTATATGAGGTATTCCTTAATTTTCAAAACCAATGTCACCTTTTTCAAAAACCCACAATCTGGACATTTCTGTTTCTCTCAATGAAATATTGAAAACATTTTCCTTCTAAGTTATTTTTTCTTTACCCATGACAATGAGTTGAAATTTATTGATAGTGGATGATTCTATTCATCCCTAGTTCCATGTAATCATCTTAAACTTCAAATATTGAAAACCTTTTGTTTTATTTCCATATTGTTTTAAGAAATTTCAAATCAATGTGTCCCACCACTCTATCTCTCCTTAGGTGCCTTCAGTTATACTCTTGATGTGAAATGAATCACATTGATCCAAAAACATTCATAAAAAATGTAGCAATTTAAAACCTGAGTAACTTTGGATAAATAGATTTCTTATTCTTGGTAATCATGATTTTGTAATATCATTTGTCAATGTAACAATAAAATTGAATGTGGCTTAAATTTCCATAGTAATAACACATTATTAATGATTTATAAATCTATGATTTTGTGGAGACATTAATAGCCTGGTAATAATTGTACATATATAGCTTTGTATAGGGTGTTGATGCATGAGGTTTAAAATTTACCCCAATTTTTTCATTCTGGTGTTAATTCTCAACAATATATTTATGCTTGTGCATGAACCACTATAAATATAGTATAGTTAAACATTCATCAAAAGATACCCTATAAATTCGTTTTTGCTGATTCACTTGAAAATATAATTTTCATTTTTGGAGTGGGGAATCTTTCTTGGCCATTATACTTTTATTTATATGACATTAATTTTCCTTTATGTTTTTAAATTCACATAACCATTTCAATTAAAATATATCTTTGGTTTACAATGATCTAGGAATTATCCACAACATTTAATTTTGAATAAACTTATTTTTTGGGTACCCCAAATCTCTAGATCCATGTTTTTCAATTTTAGTATTCATTTATTACTTTTATTCCTCCTTCTATATAATTTAATTATTAGAATCATAAAAAACTAAATTTTATTTCTTATTCTTTCCCCTCTAAATATAAATGTCCTCAAGGCATTATACTAATTATTCTTGAATTTCAACTATTCCATCTAATTACTTAACATTAGTGAAAATTTCATCATTTTATATCATATTTACAGTGGTCACTATAGAATCTTTATAAATATCCATATAATCTTAGACCATTTCAATATCACACTCCTCATACCTTTCATATTCTTACGTGGGAAAATTTTTCTCATTAAAATTATTCATTTAAAACCTTTTTTTTCTATGAAATTACTTTGATAATTTATTAGTAGGTAATTAATCTTCATATTACTCTTAAAATTTCTTGAAATTTTTGGCCATAATATGTACCACCATTCGAAATAATAATTAATAATTTGGAAACTTTCCAGGGAAAATTTCATTTCCTTTTTTAGTTTAGAGGATAGAAATTGGATAATCTTATTCACTTCTTCATCTTGGGGTGTCTTACTTCATGGTGTGTTTCTTCAAGGATTTAAAAACTACTTATTGAATTCTATAATTTTTACTAGAATCCTTATATTAATTCCACATTTCATATACAATGATGTTACTATGTAATATTTCCAATAAAACCCCTTTCAAATCATTATCTTCACACCCTAATAATTTTTCATTTACACATAGAGATAATATACTAATAACAATTTTAAGAATTTAATCAAAATGAATGTTTTATACAATTCCACAACAATATTTTACATGATATTTATTCAATCAAAGAATAAATGAATATTTTCATTTATACTAATCCAAAAATCATCATTATTACACCCCAAAAATTCAAAAGGAGTAACTTTTTATTCGATTGAGTGTATGACACAAAAAACCCAACAAGGAAAGGAATATAACCAATAGATACATTTTGGTAAATTTATTATGTTAAATAAAGTTAATATATTCTATATTTTACATTAAAAAACAATGAGTATCTTTGATTTCTTATGTAACATGCTAGACTGAGTTTTACCAAAATACAGTAGATTAATAAAATATTATTATTTAATTTGATAAGTTACAACCTAGATATTAAATTAGTGGTTATTAATAGTAATAACTAACTTATCTAAATATATTAATTGTAAAAATATAAAATTAATTCATTGGTTACCAATTAATTTTAAATCTATATAAAAACCAATGGAATATAAGGGATATATTTTTATTCTTACATAGTTGTTTTTTTATAATAAACTAAAATAAAATATTATTTGGGAAAAATATTTATGATATTTTTATATTATTTATGAAATAAAATATTTTTTTCATCTAATGTATTTTATTGTTATAATATAATATTAAATCCATTTTTATTATTAGAAATTGTATTTTTCTGAAAAATGTATATTTGTCATCTTTTAATGGAATGTAGATTCAAAAACTAAATTTTCCTATATTTTTAAAAATTTATTTGTCAAAGTAAACATTATTTTTGAGTATTTAATACCAAAATTATCTTAGTGTTAATTTTTTTAATTTTTCAATGAATTTTCATTTTTGGTGAATAGTTAAAAATACATAATTTTAATTGAAAATTGTTTTTCAAATATATAATTTAAATTATTAAATTATATTAAAAATTGGTTTTAAAATAAGAATTTATAAATTATAAATAAATTACTCTAATTTAGTCTATTGGAATAAATTTCACACTGAACATGGAAATAAAAACATAGCAAACTTTTAAACATTTTCATTTTAAAAAACCGCTTTGTCGCCCCATCTACCGGATTAATTTTTAATTAATTTATACCAATTATATTATTTAAATTTTGAAAAATGGATTAAAAATTTACAATAATAATATTTAATAATTTACACTAATATAATTTCTATTTTTACATAAATAATTACTGAATGAAACAAAAATTAATTACAATGATTAAGAGAAACAATATCCTAATAAAAGACAAAAACACAGACTTGCGAGAAAAAATGACTTATAAATATCTCCAAAACATATTTAATTTCCATTAATAGGCCATATACTCTATTTTATAAAAAATTTAATTATTGGACCCACTTGACTAGGTAAAAATGTGGTTTGAATTCCCTCTTTATGTAATTTAAAAGAATGACCCTCCTTCTCTATTTTAAAAAGGAACTCACTCGTAAAACTTATTCACAAGTATCATGCCATTTGGATCCTCAAAACCCTAAACAAATTATATTAAAAAATCAGTCCATTCATAATAGAATCCGAAATTTTGTAATAAAACAATCCAAGGAAGTATTTCTTAATAAATTCAATTGAGTTACCCAAATAAGAGTTAACGTTCTTCAATGATCACTTTTGATTTCTTTATTTCTTCACCCCTTAAATTATTTTTATATTATTATAATATAATAAAATAATTATAATAAATATAATAAGATTTATTATTTCTAGGTTATGACCAAAATCCACACACACACTTCTATCAAATGGGATATAGAATTGTCATTATCATGTATAACTTACTACCTCTTTACAAACCGGTATCGTTTGTTCTTCTATTAACACATTTAATGGTCAAACATGATGGATTTATAGTATATATAAGATATATATATTATTTATAATGTATTAATGATTATTTAATTTTTTATATAACACATAATTTCATACTTTTCATTATTTGGGAATATGATAACATCGTTTGAAGACGTGTGGGCTACTGCCTTCTCAATGTGGTGTGATTTGTTCACAAATTACATGGAATGTATTAAGGTTTCTATTTATAAAAATATGTCATATTTATAACATAAATATGATTCTATGATGATAATATACATATATAAATATATCGCATAAATTTAAAATATGAAAATAAAATGGATGCAGCGTTAATGCATAAGTATGGCCTACTATCTCCATTAACTGTGCATTTCATTTTCTATCACCATATTTTATATATTACCATTAATATTTATATAATAAATATATATCATATTTAAATTATTATTTACGTTATAGATACGATAAAACTCTAATCGGCGTAAGTGGAACAAAAAATAAAAAGTCCCGACAGGCTCTAACAACAAAGAAATTATCACCCAAAATAGTGAAAATAATAAATGATTATTAACAAAAGGGTAATAATACATTATAAAAATATAATATATGAAATCATAAATATTAATATAGGTTTTTATATGTTAATGACACGTTTCAAACCATTATACATGAGTTTAAATAGCTCTCAACCTAATGGAAGTGTAAGGTAAGGGATTCAATCTCAATTTCATTTCTTTGTGGCATATTGTAATGATATGTACCTAGTTTATTTTATATGATTTATATACTATTCATTTAAAATTTAATTTCATTAATAATTAATTATTAATTTAATTATTTGTTTCAATTTTATTTATTTCATCTAAGAGGATTTAAACATAATGTTACAAAGTGGTAAATATATTTCATAAATGAATTTCATTTTATTGGGTTATATTACTTCCTCATTGTAATTAATATTATATGATTATGTATATAATGAATATTAATATATATTTATGTATTTATAATTGTTTTGTGTGTATTAAATTTGATAAAAATGATCAAATTATTTATTAATTCACACATTAACATTGTGTTCATTTCAAGTCTTTACTTTACAATATTATTCTTGTCAAGATTGTTTATTCTTGAATTCCCATTAAAAGAAATTATATAATCATTCATTAATAAACAATTTAATTTTATTATTATTTGGTAATTAATGAATCTTTTTCATGTTGTTGACCAATTTTTCCACTCTTTGGTACATAAAATACATTACAAATTTTTTTTAAGAAAACCATATATCATTTACCTCTTCGTTTGAAATTTATTTTCTTTTCAGACAATGATTTATTTTAAAACCACATTCTTTAAAAATGTTTGGAAAAATTTTTATAAACTGTAAATAATGATTTATGAAATGTGTTTTATAAATTTTTTCAAAATAAAACTCATATTATTTTTCCAATCAAGGGATCATTATAAAATTTTCATATTGAAAATGGAATTTCCATTTACCTTGTATGACTTGTACAGATTTACCTATCATCATTTCATTGAAGATTCCTTTGCATGTTTTAAAGGATATATTTTAAAGAATTTTTCTAAAAGTGATTTTCAAAATAAAATTTCTTTCTAAATGGTTTTAAAAATGAAAATAATATTTTCCTCATGAATATTTTGAAATGATCTTTTTTGTATTTCTATTTATCAATGACAAACAATCATTACTTTTTACTCCAATTGGGATTTTTTCTACTAATACCATAGTTCTTATTCTTCTTGATGCTCAATGATTTGTTTATACATGGATAATATTAACATTCTCTTCCTTGATTTATTTCTATATTCCCCTTTAAATAATTACTTTCTTGTGATCATTAAGCATTAAATTTTCCCTAATTATCTATATCATTTTTCATAGATATGATTGTTGTTTTAACCATATAACATTTCTATATACGGATTGTTACATGATAATTAAATGATTGAAAAGATAAATATTGAAACATTTGTACCATTTATTCAATATAGATATTTTATAGTAAGAAACATTTATCATTAATTAAATATATTATTCAATATATGATGATTTTGTTGGACATGAAGTGGTGGGAGGTGCCTAGAATTTTTATATGCCCTCAATGCATCGACATGTTCTCATGAAAAAATATTATATATTAGATTTAAATGTGATTACAAAAATAGAATTAAAATGTCTAGATGATATATCTTAATAGTTGAGGATT
This sequence comes from Viscum album, assembly GCA_963277665.1. Taxonomy (NCBI): domain Eukaryota; kingdom Viridiplantae; phylum Streptophyta; class Magnoliopsida; order Santalales; family Viscaceae; genus Viscum; species Viscum album. The sequence continues at coordinate 212,790,167 of OY728125.1, forward strand.
TCATGTGCTTCAGATATGATTTCCTATAATTGAGAATTGCCTTAAGTTTTGTTAACATAATTATCCATGATATTTTTAGTATGATAAAATCTACTGAAACATTTCATTATGAGTTTATTTATTAAATGAAATGTGTGCTCAGTTATTTACCTTGCTATATTCTTTATTTGTTATATTTTTTTAAATGGAATGTGTTTTCATTTGATTACCTTTATGTATTATTTACGCATTCCCTTATTAGTTTACTAATTACATGGAATGTGTGTTCATATAGTTACCTCTATATAATTGTTATTAACATTAATTAATTACTTCTTCCGCTATAATTATCCCTTGCTATGAATTTGAGCTCACTGTTACTTATTTTATTTTCCCTAGGATTCCTTGAACTATACTGTGAAATATATATAAGGATACACTATATGAAATAAGGTTACCATTAAAAAAAGTCAATTTTTTTTATTAGTCATACAAGAATTTTGTATATATATAGTATACTAAGACTATTAAACTATTCGGTACTTTGTGACATGATTTACTTGTATCATGTGCCAATGTAATGGTAGAAGGCACTGAAACTGTGTTTTTTGGGTTAGGGTCACTACAGTTGGTATTAGAGAAAGTTTATTCAACTGTTATCGAACTAGATTTAGGAAGACATATATTGAAAAACATAACCCTAAGATAGATTTTGAGGATATGTATAGAAGGCTGTCATAATGGTTTGATGAGGTAGATATTATACGGGTCCTCCTATAAATACATCCTTGTTTGGATACTACATGTGGAAATTATTGTTGAATTGATGTACGTACGGGTAAAAATTTTAAATGTGTGTGTTAGGATTTTCTCAAGCGTAACTTAGTACATGATTATATTCCATACTACACACCTGTCTTGATACTCTTTGGGAATAATCTTAGGATAATACATATTTTCATTACAAACCATTATTAATAAATTGAATATATACTAATAATTAATGACCAAGGTTAAACCTAAGGTGATTTGTTTCATGATTTAGATATCTTATAAATGATTATATGTTTCCTTATTGTGACTATTGTCACTCACATTATGATTTCTAGTTTTAATCAATGGATGGAACCCAAAATAGTCATGTAAATATTTAACATGAACGGCAAGGTGATTAAAATGAGTAACAAAATGAGATGTTGGTTGGAGTAAAATATAGCAGGTTTATGCCTAATCAGTTTTCCCAAAATATGATTAAAACGTATACCTTAACCAACTCCCAAACTCACCAATGTAGAGAAGGATGGAGGTTTTTAAGAGTTGGAGTCATGGAGACCATAGAGAAAAAATCACAATTAACACTATGTAAGAAATGTGGATGGAGGCACCTGGGAAAGTGTATTAATGGAAGAATAAAATGATTTATGTATGGAAATGAAGAGAAAAGGAAATAATTTATAAGGAAAAATGAATAGTATTATGTAAGTAAACAAATATCATCCCAAGGATCCATTTATTCTTTATTTCTCTTGAATTTGGGGAGCCTATGAAATACCTGCGTCAATTCCCCCTTCAAAATAGTAACCCCTGAAACATAGAGGGACCTATATATATATATATTAGATTATGTACTTATGTATTGTGGTAAATTATTTAGTTTTTTACAAATATTATTTTGGTTACAAGGATCATGAAACATGTAAGGATTTGGTAAAATTTTGTATCACATGTGTATTCATTAACATATGGGTTATGAATACCATAATGAGTTTATGAGTTCATGGCTTATCCTATGATAAATGTAATAAATAAACCTTTTTTTAGGTTTAATTTCATAGGAGTCTAATGAAATTAAAAACATTATGGAGAACCAGTTCATGTATATATTTTAATGGAAATGTTATTTTAAGAATAAAACATTTCCATTTTATAGAAAATGTATAATGGTATTGATAACATTTACAGTTAATATGATCATTAATGACATTGTAATAATATCCAAATAAAAATATTAGAATTCATAAGAAAAAAATAGTTGTATTGAAACCCCTAGTGAAAATTTATTTAATGATTAATTTCAGGGAATGAATGACCATTATAATTTTTGTAATTGTTAGAGGAATTATATTAATTTGGGTTTAGAAAAGGAAACAAATTATTGAGGGTGAAATACCATCATGTTTGACATGGACATGGGACATGAACCCATGAAAGAATGATTATAAGGGTTTAATGATAAGCACTATCCTACACAATGCCCTGGTTAATATGTCATTGCTTTTTAGTTGACCATTTTCAGGAGTAAATATTAATAATGAACCATTAGTGTTAATTTTTTGGTTGATAGGTTAATGTATTAACAATATTGGATTTGGTGAATAGTAAGATATAAATGGAAAGACTATTCACTCTTTTATGGGCCTTACAATCCATTAAAATAGTATTTTAGGGCATGAGAATCAAAGTTAATTTTATCGAATCCATTTTCTGATGTAATTTATGAATTAGAAATTAAAAAATCACAAAAAAATAAGAGTCAAATTATTTTTATTAAATAGATATATGTAATGTAAGAATATTTTATTTTGATATTAAGATGTAAAATAATTACACAAAATTAAGAAAATGGTCTGGAAATAAAATGTTGTCCCAATACCTTAAATTTTGTTGAATCAATAGTATTTTAAATAATTAAATTTTTATGAATTTGAGGCCCTAAATATTCCATATATCATCCACTTATTTTTTTCAATGATCTCAATAAACATCTATAATTATTTATTCTTTTCCCCAAATTCATTATCTTCACTTGCTGAGGATGTTCTCATACTTGGAATCCATGTCAGGTGTTGTTTCATATGACCTTGGTACTTCCCAATCAATATTTTCAAGAGGATGTTTTACCGACCATTCTCATGATTTATGATTTCAATAAATGAATTTTAAAACATCAGTAAAATTATTAATACTATGTTCAAAATTTGAAGATGTTATTTATTTGAGTTGGGGATAATTTAACACCATAAAAAATTTAAAAGAGTAGCTTTTTCTTCAATAGAATGTATAAAATGCAAAAAAAATGTTGAATGAAATATAAATTTAGGATAAATTATGGTATATTAATTTTTTTTAAAAAATAATATATTATATAACTTACAATTAAGGGAATGCCGAGTTAGCTATCATCACATGAAATAACGAGATTCCTTGATAGCTTCCATTAAATGCAAGAATGAATTTTACTGAACAAAATTATATTAATAAAATATTTGTATTTTACATAAAAATTTATATCCTAGGCATTAAATTATTGGACATTAATAGTATTAACTAACATATGGAAATATATGGTTTATATAAATATAAAATTTATTAATTAGTTACAAATTAATTAGAAATGAATATAACAACCAATTTAACACAAATGAAGTTTTTTAATGATCACAAAGGTATTTTATCCTAATAAAAAAATTAATTAATTTTTTTTTGAATCATCTTATTTAAATTTATATATTTTATATATTCAAAAATATTATTTTTTATGGTTATCTTATAAATTTTATAGGCATAAGATAAGAATAAATTTTATTTTATGCATAAAAATTATACTTTTCTACAAAGGTTATTTTGCCACTTTTAATAGAAAACCTATTCTAAAAATAAATTTACATAATTTTTTATAGTCTATTTGTCAAAAATAAACATCATTTTTTCAGAAAATCAAAATTAGTATAGGGTGATATTTTTTTATTTTTTTGAGAAATTTCAATTTTTGATGAATAGTGAAAATATACTAAATTTTAACGGAAAACTTCTATTTAATGTATACATTTTATAGTGTAAAAATATATTTTAAATTGTTTTTAATTTCACTTATCTATCAATTGTATATAAATTAATAGAATTTAGGGCATTATAATCAATTTCACTTTTCAATTGGATATAAAAACGTAGTAAATTTTTGAACATTTTCAATTTAAAAAACCTGCTTTGTCATCCCATCTATGGGGTTAAGTTTAAATTAATTTCTGCCATTTATGTAATCCGAATTTGTAAAATTTTATTATATTTTTTTAATAGTAATAATTTATAATTCCAAGTATGGTTAACTTAGTTTTCTTACTGAAGCTATTAGTAAATATAATTAAAATTAATTGTAGAGATTAATAGAAACATTTTCTTAACAAAACACTAAACCTTAAAATTAATTGAAATAATGACCTTATAAAATGTCCAAAACATATTATATATACATATTTAGACCATATACTCTCTTTTATATTATTTTTTTCATTATTGGAGCCACATTATAAGGAAAAAACATGGGTGGAAATCCCTCTTTCAAATATTAACAAGAATGCCACCTCTCATCCACTATAAAAAGGAACCCCCCTCCCATATATTCAAACTTCTAAATCCCTTTGGATAGTACAAAACCAACCAATATAATCTCCCAAAATCCCTCCTCTTGTCCTATATTTCCTATAACCATATTTTATATATTTAAATATATATATATATATATATTAAAAATAAATTTTATTTAAATCATGATCTACATTCTGGATATTATAAAATCATGATCTACATTAGAGGAACAAAAAAATAAAAGTCGATAGATGTATGAAAAACCCAAAAATTAACAGAAAAAATAGTTAAAAGTTTAAATTTTTATTAAAAACTGTTTAATAATATGTTTTAAAAGGATCATATATGATATTAAAAATATTAATATGGTTCTTTAATATTTTATTAAAATTTATACAACTATTTTATATGATTTAAATGAGAGATTTTCCTAAACTATCTGTAAAGTAAGGGATTCAATCACAATTTCATTTCATTGAGGAATACTGTAATTTTAACTACTAGTTTCCTTTATATTGTATATATACTACCCATTTTAAATTTAATATATTGGATAATTCATTATTAATTATATTCTGAGATTCAATTTTAATTATTTCTTCCTATGTCATTTCAACTTGAAGTTACCAAGTGGTAAACAAATTATAACTTCATTCTGTTTCATTGATTTATAGTAATTCCTCATTGTTGTTAATATTAAATGATTATTATAATTACCTTTAATATCTTATGATTTTCTTCAAATTTATTATTGTGGATTCCCTATGATAAACATAATCAATTCATTTTTAATTGACACATCAACATTATATACACTTTAAGGGTTTATTTCACAATCTATGTAAAATTTAGACTATTTATTCTTGAAATTCCATCAAAAAAATTATTTAATAATTATTCAATAAAAAATTTCATTTTCATAACATATGTGTTTTCATGAATATATAACATGTAATAGTACCGTTTTTCTACTATTTGGTACTTAATATGATTTATATTTTTTTAAGAAAACCTGACATCTTTTTTCTCTTTGATCAGAAATATGTTATCTTTTGAAACCAAACTTTTAAATCCATGATTTAAAAAAATTAAATTAATTAAAATTATTTATTAAGAGTTTTTAAAAAAAAATTCAAAGGAATATTCTTGTTGTTTTATTAGCAATGAATGATTCTAACCTTTTTACACTGAAAAAATAATGTCATTTTTACCTTGTATGCCATTTAGTGATTTTACCACAGTCATTTAATTGAAGATTATTTTTCATGATTAAAATTAAATATATTAAATAAATTATTTATAAAATATATTTTAAATTAAAATAATTTTAAATTTTTTTAAATGAATTGGATATTTTCTTGAATAATGTATTTAAAATATCTTTTTATAGTATTTTCATTCAACAAGAGCAATAACCCTTTATTTTTAATCTGCTTAGGATATATTTTATTGATACCATCTTTTTTTTACTTTGGATGGTTTATGATATGTTTTTTCAGGATAGTATTAAAATTAAGTTCCATTATTCATTTTGATTGTCCCCTTGAAATATTAACATTCCTATGATCATTGTATATTAAATTTACCCTAATTGTGTACATAATTTATCATGAATATGTTTCTTATTTATACTAGATTATAATTTCTAGATACGGTTCTTAATTTAATATTAATTGATTAATTATTGAAATATTGATAATTTTGTATCCTTTTTCATTAAAAATAATTGCTGATAAGACACATTATTCATTAATTAAATCGGTTATTCAATATAGTAAGAATGTTTTGGATTTGTAGTGATAGGTGGGGCCTTAATATTATATATCCCATAGATGCATTAATTTGATCTCATGAGGAAAATTATTATGAAAAACTAAAACAGTTTCTACATATAATTTTTAACATTCTAGAGGATATATCTTTATAGTATAGGTTTTCATGTGCCCGAGACATGATGTTAGATAATTAAGCATTTCCTTCATTTCATTTATCATTATTATTCATGATATTTTTCTTTATGTTAAAATATATGGATGTATTTCATCATTAGATGAATTATTAAATTACATTTGTTTTCATTTATTTACCATTATATATTACTTATTCCTTATCATGTTATTTTAATGGAATGTCTTTTCCATTATTTACCTTTCTATATTCCTTACATGCTCCCTAATCAGTTTATTGATTATATATAATCTATGTTTAGATATTAACTTATCCATAATGATTATGCTCATTTGTTTATTTTTTCTTCTTTTATACATAACCCTTTCTATGAATTTGATCCGACCCTTATTTGTTTCCTTCCACCAAGATTCCCTGAAGTATAATAAGAAATATAGGTAAGTATACACCAGATGAAATAAAGTTATTATAAATAAATATATGTTGTATTTTGTGTATTAATTAGACTCATGTATTTCTCTTATTTACCAATATTACAGAAAAAAAATTTCCATTGGGATACAATTTACTTGTATCTTATTCTAATGAAATGGTAGTAGGCACAGACTTTAATCCGCTGGGGTCAAGGTGACTACATTAATATTTTTTATAAATAAACTAAATCATTGAATCACATACTAATTAATCTACTAAATAAATTTTAAAGAGATTCTACCCTTCAAAATGAGACATCTTTCATCAAATATCATTTTTAGATCGGGTTGACCATGGATCTGCTTAAATCATTGATATCATTAGCATCTTCATCCAATTTTTCATGATCTCTCTTTTTTAGGTATAAATTCTTAATAATTGTTGAAATAAAATACATTGATACCATATATACATCCATACATAATTATATAAAATAATAATTCATTATGATCTACAAAATATATAAATTAATACCTTAAAAAATAGAGATTCACTTGTGGTTGAAAATTTTCATCATGCTTTTTTGAAAAACAATTCACCCAAAAAAAATATTATGAAACCACTGGTCACTCAATATCAATGATATTATCCTGAGGATCAGTGGGGTGGAGGGAAATTTGGGTATCATAAAATTTATGATTTCTTCCATAATTATGGTATTATTCAACAAATTTAAAGAACATTTATTTCCATCCCTTATAATATCTTTTGATCAAGAAAAATAGTGAGTAACAAAGTTATTTTAATATGTTTTTCCTAAATAGGGATATTCCAAAGAGAATTCAAAATGAAACTTTCAACTACACCTGAAACATTGTAGCACACTACCATTATATTCTTATGCAATGGAGTAGTATCCATTACTCTCATGACTCAATCTCTATATTGGAAAAGGAAGTATCACTACTCTACTTCTCTATAAATAAGAAAACAAAAACCCAATTGAAAAAGAGGTTCTCACTAATCCTATTATGATAGTCTTAATCTCTTATAAATTTAGATAATAAAAACCCCAAAAGTGGTATGTAGCTTCTTCAGAAAATTTTAAAATATTATGGTGAATAACATATATTTGATTAATTCATTCTCCATAAATATTTATGACCATATACCTGTAATGGTTTCCATTTCTTCTCCAATATATATTTATCTAAATGATTATGTTTGGATATGTATTCCATCTGTTTTCTATGAATGCTAAACCACTAAAATCGTCCTATTATATATATTTTAAATATATACACCCAATATTTATAAAACCAATAATAATTTTGAATCTATGATTTTAAAATGAAATATCCGGAAACATATTTCTTAAACGTATTCAAATCTGATCTATGGATCATCTCTCATAAAATTAACACCGTTATATTCATAAAAAGATTATAAATACTGATAAATAACATAGAAAATGTTATTGAATCAAACAATCCTTATATCTATTCCTAGATTCCTATTTTCAAACATAAAAACCACTAACACATCCAACTTTGTGAGACTATGATATGGTGTAGTTAATTTCTAGGAAAAATACTCTTCATCACAATCAACACCTTGAACAATGTCTCTTTTTGATGTCCTTATTGTAAACATTTATATCATCTTTGTACAACAAGCCTTATTCCACTATCATCTTTATACCCATAGTGGGCTTCCATGTTTTGAGTTGGTAACTATTCTACAAAAAACTTCTATATGCTATAAAATAGTGTTAAACCACTTGAAATTATTCCTTTAAGTGGGCCTTATAAATCTTGATTTACATATAGAAAATAACACACATTACCATTATGATGGTTTAATTCTAGCTTCAAACACCATAGACGATGATGTGGTGAAAACCCATTGGCTATAGTGGCTTCACATGACCATTAAATACTGTTAGATATGCCTTTATGTGAGCATTGAAATTTCCACGTGACCTTTATGAAATATAAATATTACCATTAAATAGGATATCTAAATACTCCATGACTACTTCCATGACATAGTACTCTTCACTGTTGTCATGGGTAAATTTCAATGTTTAAATTCTAGATATAAAAACCACTATAACTTTATTCATTTCATTTAAAAATTAAAAATGGATTTTCTAAAATCACTACATCATAATATAATCCATGATGATGTGTTCCTTCGACAAAGTCATTTTGTTTTCTTCCATCTAAGAAATTAAGATTTCTAAATGACCTCTAATAATGTTTTAGATGAATACCCAGAAAAAAGTTTCAACAAAAAATCCTGATCATCTCTCGATGGGAGTTTTATAGCACTGAAAATATGATGCATGTTTTTATCATGTTTTTACATTAGATGCATTTTATTCGAATTGGTATGACAAGACATGTTTAAATGTAATATATTCAAAAGAAATGATCAAACTGACGAAATCAATGACACAGTTAAGGTTTTCTATAAAGATGAATATTTCATAAACCAGTTGATTGGGAAGATTAGTATTTCAAGATCATGACCCAATGTTTTTGTAAATTATATGTTTTAAGGTGGAGATTATTCATTTTTTAAAATTTTTATATTGTGACGAATTAATTTTTTTGAGTGTTTGTTGACGTAATTTTGTTTATCTTGATGGTACATGTATTTATTTTTATTGAATAATTGATGTTTTAATTTTTTTATATAAATTTATATTTCTCTATTTATTATTTTATTGTTTGTGATTTTTGTTTAATCATACATGATATTCATGTTATATTGATATGAGATGCATTTAATCTTTTCAGTGGTTGGTTGGGTTATTCTATCATATCCCTTATTTTTAGGAGTTAATTCTTATGTGGGGTTTATTTTAAACCTATGCAATTCATAGAAGGTTTATTTATCGCTTTGTGAATTCCTTGGAGGAATTTTTTCATCCTCTGTTGGTTAATTAATATTACATGAATTGATTGGGTAGCTGGGTAGTTCATTATCCCCTTACCTATGTGTTTGAGGGAATCATCTGATGTAGAGTGGGTAGTTCTGATATCATTCTCCCTTGAAACTTTTTAATAACATAACTTAATGTAGGTGACCTCTCCAAAAAAAATTAGCTTCAATTTCATTCAAAGTGATGATATAACTTCTTGGATTTTTTTTTTCAATGGATGATAATTCATTATAACCCTGACCAAACTTTTGTCTCTCCTCTAATTGATTCTGTTGAGTCTTGATGATTTTATATCTTATTTGAGATGCCCAATAAATTTATTTTAATGTGGTTGGAAATTATAATCCTTACTAATAATTCAACAAGTTTCCTTATGAATTTTTCATTCCTTTTTGTTTTTAATATCACAAACACAAATTCTTAAGGAAATTTATCTCTTTCTATGAAATATTCTCTCAAGGAAAATTTTCTTTGTCTATGAATGTTTTTGACCATAACCATGGTTTTAAATTTTTTATCTAATCGTTTTATAACTAAAACTAATCATATTCTACTTATGTCCATAATAAGATCCTTAACTAACTCAGAACCAAATAGTTCCTTAGAATCTAATTTGCCTAGAATTGTTAATCTAATTTGGCTAGAAATCAGACATTGATTTCTTCTTAAACCAGACTCCATTTTCTTCTAAAATCTGACTAAAGTATCATTTAAAATCCGACTATGATATCTCTAGAAATGTGCCTCCAATTGCTTCTGAAATGAGATTCTAATATCTTCAGAAATCAAAATCTGATTCTCAAATACTTTAGAATTTTATTAATAATATTTCATAGATTCCAATTTTCATTACCTTAAGTATCTGATTAAATTATTTTAGTACAATTATCATAATTACTTAATAAAATGTTCCATTTTATTAGATCCAAAATCAAATAATTCTTCTTAATAATTAAAATATTTCTCATAGTTTGACATATAAAATGATGTCATCCAATATATTCTAACATAACCATTTCCTGAGTTCCGCATGTAGAGGTCCCTCCAAAATTCAATGAAAATATCACTATTGTAGGATGTTAGTCCCACAAGGAAAAATACCCTCATAGGGGGGTGAATCAGGGTAATATAGATTTAAACCTATACCCCTTGAGATCTTGTTTTTCTATTAATCCAAACTCTCTACTCTCTTTTTCTTGAAGAAATGTATAAACTAAAATTAAATCATGCATAAGACAAAAAATGTTTACTTGGTTCACCCTCACATGGATACTTCAAAGGATCGTACACTGTCGATGTGTCGTTGCACCAAATCCACTATAAGCGCACTATGTTTTAAAATGTTCTATGTGAACTCACTATCTCATCTGGTGTACAACCAATAAAAATATGAAAGCTCACTACTCTCTCAACTGAAGTGTGATCACTTCCTCTTTAGAAGATCCACTCACAGTTTATATACAAGTAGGTCTATTCAATTAAATGAATACATGTATCCTCAACGGTATGTAGATTCTCTTACTGAAGTTCTACTTTCACCCATAGATGAATACCGATTTACCCTATAATTGAACTGGGCAACCTCAAATTATATGTCCATCCCTTACTCCTCCTTCTACATAATTCCTTTTCCTTGCACAAAAAATAACTCTTTTTGTGTGCAATACAAACTCTACTTTTCAAGAAACCTCAGAAATTCAAGGAAACTATCATTTTATGTGCAATATTAATAATTATATACATCATTAATTTTTACATGCAACCTTAACATTTACTCACAGCTCCCAATTTTATGTGCAACACCAATTTTTTTTGTAAAAATGCCTTTGTGTATTTTTACACGAATCAAATATTATAACTTCTTTAAAGTCATGAGCTCTTGATAATTATGGGGTCACTTCATATTTATAGGAAAACACATCGTCTATGTGAAAAACCCTCTTTTAGAACATAATCCTCTTTGAGGGAAAAAAACACATCTTCTGTGCAACACTGTATTCTATGCACTGGTCCAATATTTTGTGCACCTCATGACTTTTAATATTCTGAGATTATGTTCTTAATAGAACTCTTCCATGAAAAACTACATTCCTCTATATCAGACACCATACTTTTCCTAAAACACATCTCTCTAGTTCTTGATTATTTGGCCCAATAATTTGCTAATAACTAGAAAATAGTGCCACCTTATACCCTCTCTTTTTGTACCATCTCTAGATCTACCATCCCTTTTTCAAGGGTCTTCTGTCAATCATGGATTATAAAAAACATCTCTTGAACATGAAAAATCACCATGGATTCCCCCTTTTTCAACAAAATGATCTTATAAATGTATCTAGTCATCATAAAAACATCAAGGCCCGCTTTTCCAACAAACACAACCAACCCAAAAATACTTCAATTATTCCCTTAGGGTTTTTTTTCCAATACAAGATAAGTAGACCATTGGATTCCATGGCTATAAATACCAATCCATTTAAATATGATCAATGCTTGGGCTTTCATTGAGAGATTTTAATCTCTTGAATAAAGTGATACTCTATGAATGAACTGCTAAAATCTGCTTTGTATTAATGTTGTGAACAACATTTTCAAGATAAAAACATCTTTATCTACCTGCCTAGTGTGATTTTGATTTTTTCTGACCTATTGAGGACTTATGGGGATATGAAGACAGCAGTTATGATCACCGTAGATTTTGAGGGATTATGGGGATATCAATACATATAATGATCTTTATATCATGGGATTACCTATCTGTGGATAAGAGAGTCATTCTTGAAAGTATAAATCAAGGGGCCTTTATCCATGGTTATCATATTCTTTTCTCATTGGGTTAAAATATTTCTTATACTTTTGCGATTTTTGACACATTTTAATTACATGTCATTTTTTTAAAGATAAAATGTGTAAATTTCTTACACATCCTTTTTCTTGTGTACTCTAATATAAATATTATTCTACATTCTTTAAATTAGAATAATTCTATATGTAAACATGTCTTAAGTTTCGTTATCAGATCTATAATATAGAATCCTATGAAAGTTAGTTTCATTGTTAACATATAAAGTGCGTTTGTGAATCCATCTTGTTTAAAATTGTTAAATATAGATTTTCATAAGGATAACAAAAAAAGATTTCAAACCTAAAATTCACCCCCTCTTGTTATTGATAAATCTACATATACTTTTCAATCCTCCATTTGTTATCAGAGTAGTTCTCATAAATACCTAAACTTGTATCTAAATTTTATTCTCAAATTTATTTTTTAACATTAATTGCTCATGTTTTTTCTTAAAAACGTTCTTAATAAACATTTTGTTTATAAAATTTATATAATAATCATTTTTTTGGAAATAGTTTTCTTTTAAGAAATGCAGGAATGAAAATTTTATCATTAGACAATTTAAATCCTATTAGACCACCCATTTTTTATGGAAATGACTATGAATGATGGATAGATATGATGAAGACTTTTATTATCAATACCAGTATCGATTACTTTGTTATATTAACTGGAAACTACAAAATTCAAGACAAGGAAATCAGAGATATCATCCATTAAAAAAATAGTATCAGCCAAACTATAAGGTATGAAAAAAAATATTATGTTTTATGACCAGGAAAATCTATAACCTGATTTCATCATGTGAAGCTGCTAATCAAATCTGGAAGAAATTAAAAGTTACACATTTTGGGACATCCATGGTAATTTAAAGATGAAGATCATTGCTTAGAGCTAAATATCATGGTTTTATGTTTCCTTATAGAGAACCTGTATGCAAAGTTGAACAATATTTCATGAATTTTGTCAATAGCCTTATATCTATGGGTGGGAAAGAACTTGATGATGAAATTCTTCTAGATAAGTTAATAGATATTATGCCCAATGAGTGGGAATCAAAATGAAAAAGGATTGATGAGAATAGGAAAGTTTCAAACATCACTCTTGAATATTTTTTTGGGACTCTTATACAATATGAAACTATAATGAAGATAGATTCAGATATCAACTAGAAAAAACAATTGTAATGGTAGTGTTTTATTCACTACTACATCAAATCATATGATATCCAAGAATCATTAAAGAGTTACTTTATCCAAAGCCAATAAATCTACTGTTATATCTAAATCAAGGGATATTGGTCATTTTGAGAATGAACATTCCAATCTTAGCTGAAGAATGAAAAAGATTATGGGAAAGAAACATTTACAATACATGATTCAAGAAGAAATATAGAAAGAATAAGAAATAATCAGAAGTGACTTGTTATGAATGAAAGATGGTAGGTTATATTAGACTATACTATCCAATTCTCAAAAGGAAATAATTAAAGGATATACATTCAGAAAGAAACAAGAATAAGTACTACATGTCTATGTATAATAAAGTACAGAAAGCTATTGACACATGGAGTGCTAGAGGTGGTGAATATTCTAATTAATATCCATATATTCAATCTTCAAGATAGAATAATATTGATCTAATAGCTACAATTCCTACTAAAAATCAATGTCTCATGGATAAGGTAAATATCGTTGAATATTTAACCAATATTTCTTTAAATGTATATTTTTTCTAATAAATAATATTATGAATCTTCAGATGAATATTATTTATCATCAGATGACAATAAATTTCCATATTTTGAATAAGTATCTATGTTTTCCATGATAATTGGTAATGAAAATAGTAATATTAATAAGAAACATGATATGTAAAATTCTATATACTATATTTTAACAAAATAAGGATCAGATCCTTCAAACGATCTTGATCAGAAAATCCTTGATATTGTAATTATTTCCAGAAACATTAAGGAATCAAATTATGGAAAGGGTAATATTTCTAAGGATCTTATAAAATTTATTTATAATAAAGACATTTTAGATTCTAACCCAAATACTAAGACTATTGACTATGAGGACCATAATTTAGTCGTGAAATTAAAATCATAAATATTTTTCATAAAGAAACCATTTTCAAACATTAATCATAGAATAAAAGGTTTTGATAAAATGTTTTCAAGATATTATCCTCTTAGAAATAATTTTAGATTTGGTTATTCTAATTCAAAACTATATTTTAGTAACAACTATTTTGTACCCAAAATTGATCCTTTTTGCACAAATGTAAATATGGTTGATATTGGAAGAACAATTTTTCATAGAATAAAACTCAATCCCCATGATTTCATATGGCCCATTTTCTATGAAAATTTAAATACATAAGATATTAAATTTTAACATTTTTGGATCCAAGAATGTTTGGATTCCCAAATATTAATTATTTTATTTTTAGGAAAACAAAGGATGGACCGACAATAATGAATAGTACATGGATAGTGGATGTTCATGGCACTTGACTAGTAAGAAAAATATATTTGAAAAGATTATTGTGATAAAAGGTGGAAAAGATACTTTAATAGAAAATAATGAAGAATAAATTATTGGTATTGGTAATATGTTTCTCCTTGGCAAAGATTAAATTTCAAATGTTTTATTCATTATTGGTCTTAAGAAAAATCTTATAAGCATAGTCCAATTATGTGATATGAAGGTTACCTTCTGAATTTTAGGAATGATAAATTTCTAGTACACAATTACAAGAAATATTTTTTTCTCTCTACCCATAGGAATGAGAATGCATTAAAATTTAACTATTACAACTTTAGGAACCATGATTTACCTATTCTTATTGCAGTGGAAGATCAATATTTGATATATAATAGAAGACTAGGATACTCTAACCTTAAAAACCTATGAAAACACTCAAATTTTTTGTAAGGATCTACTAGAGCATAGATATGATTCTACACATGTTTTTGATCCTTATAAATATTGAAAGCAACAAAATTCAATATTTAAATCAATAATTTAAGTATCCACTTCGGATGCATTACAACTAGTGCATATGGATCTTTTCAGTCCAACATAAACTGGATGTACTAGAGGAAAATACTAAGTATTATTTTTAGTGGATTATTATACTGGATATAAATGGGCTTATTATCTAATAACGAAATATTAATCCTTTTCTATTTTTAAATATTTCTCATCCATAGTTAAAAATCAGAAAACCCATCCATTGATAACTATTCATAGTGATCAGGGGGAAAATTTTGAAAATTCAGATTTTGAATCTTTTTATTGTAAGAAAGGTATTACTCAGAACATCTCTACTCTAAGAAATCCTCAACCAAATGGTGTTGTTGAATAAGTAAATTATATTATTCAATAGATAAAAAGAAACATGTTGAGTAAGTATTAAAATACTATACACTTTTAGACTAAAGCTGTTAATATGTCTTGTTATAATATAAATTGAGTTTTAATCAAACCATTTCATAAAAAAGCACCATATGAATTATAGACTGGTTTAAAACTGATTGTTTCTTACTTCAATGTATTTGGATGCAATGTATTCATCTTTAATACTGAAGAAAACTCATATAAATTTTCACTCAAATCGGATGAAGGAATTTCCAAAGGCTATTCCACTCCTTCTAAGGCATATAACATTTTTCACAACAACTATTCTACTGTTAAAGAATTAGTAGATGTTAAATTTGATGAAAATGATACTTTTATTTTTTAAAAACCACATCCTACATCTTAATATGTGTTTTCAAAAACTGATTATCAACCATTGATGGAATATTCTCCAGATAAGGAAAATACTACAGAAAATATTCCTAAAGTATTTACCCTAGATGATTTTATACCTTATTTTAATGAATAGGTTTTACAAAACACAAATTATTTGTTTCATAAGAATCATCCTAGCGATAGTATCATTATTGATGTAAATAAACCAGTAAATACTATATGTTCTTTTATAATTAAAGTAGATAATCTTGAATTTCAATCCCAATTATAACTTAAAATAACTAATGAAGCTTTTGGTGATGATGATTGGATTAAATATATGTAAGATGAACTAAATTTATTTGAAAGGAACAAAGTCTTGACTTTAGTTGAAATAACTAATGAAACATCTCTAATTTTTATAAAATAGCTCTTCAAAAATAAATTTGTTGAAAATAGAATAATTGCAAGAAATAAAGAATAATTAATTTCTGATGACTATAATCAACCAAAAGGTATATAATATAATGAAACCAATGGTATAATAGCTAGAATTAAATCAATTCATATTCTACTAGCCTTTATAGAATTTTTCAATTTAAAACTATTTCAAATGGATGTGAAGTGTGATTTCCTAAAAATATTTTTTTAAGAAGAAGTTTATGTTGAAAAACCTCCTAGTTTTGAAGACAAAAACATACTTAAATTGTATACAAGCTTACAAAGATTATAATGGATTAAACTGGACCTTACATCCTGGTATGAAAAACATACAAGATTTTTGTTATAAAACAATTATTTATAGGGAACTACTGTTCCATACCTTTTTATAAATAAAGATAAGAAAAATGTTTTTATTTTCTAATTTTATATTGGTGAAATATATTCTAATCAACTTAATAATCCTTAACTAATTCATCTATATATCATATGAAATATGAATTTGGAATGAGTATGATGGGTGAGTTAATATTTTTTCTATGTTTTCAAATATCTCAAAAACCAGAAAGAACATTTATATCCCAACATAAGTATATTAATGATCGTATTAAGATATATGGATATGAAAAACCTAAAAGTATATGTTCTCCAATAGATACATTAAACACTCTTGATCTCGATGAAGTTGGGAAATCAGTGGATCAAACATCTTTTAGATGAATGATAAAAATTTTATTATACTCAACAACTAATCATCCAGACTTAATGTTTTCATTATGATTAATTTAAGATAACAATATAATCCAAAAATCCCATTTAAAATGAGTGAAAATAATTATTTGCTATTGAATATGAGTAATGTATTGAAGATTTTTTTATTCTTCTTGAAATAATTGTATTATAAAAATCCTTTTGGATGATGGCATTGGTTGATGTAGAATGGATAAGAAAAGTACATTTAGAAATTTTTATTTATTAGGAGATTAATTAGTTTCTTATTTATGCAATAAACATCACACAGTAGCACATTCCACTGCTGAAGCTGAATATATTGGAGCCAGTAGTTCTTGTGCTCAAGTGTTGTGAATGCTGTATAGACTCACATACTATAGAATGATTTTTACCAAAACACAGATAATCTGTGATAATACTGGCGACATTTCCCTAAAAAAACCTGACACATAACTCTCATGAAAAACACATAGACATTAGGAATCACTTTCATAGATATCACACACTTAATGGAGATATCATTCATTAATTTATCAAAATGCAAGATCAACTTGTTGACATAGTTTTAATACCCTTATCATCTAATATATTTGAATACATTAATGAAAATTTATGAAATATAACCATATGGTAATATTTAATAATAAATTGTTTTTAAACCTATCATCTAACATTTAAATACTACTTTTCATATGAGGAGTACATTTGTTTAATCTTTATTATTTCTTTTCAAATTATTTTTCTGAAAACTATAAATTTAGAAACCTAAAAAATATTTCATTACCTAGTAAAACTATTCAAAACCTACATTCTATAAGAAGAACCTAATTAAATACTGACAATTCTCAACATGAAATCTAGGAGTTACGTTTCCTTAATTATATCATCTTTAATCCATTTTTTTATTTTTTGGTATTTTCAATATTGTTTTAAGAAAACCGGATCATATTCAATTACATTATATGTGATTTTCAATAAATCCTCAAAAGATCTAAACATAAATCCTTCTACATCATTGATATGAATCATCACATCATTTCAAGAATGTCTCAATGGCTGGATAAATTAGGTAATATGAACCGTCACCTTAAATCCAATATAAAGGACCCCCTATTTGCATCCTACATCAGTTTTCTCATTACATTTTCTCTGATTCTTTGTCTCCCTTCAAGTGTTTCATTGAGTTTTCCCTTTTTTTCAACTCTAAATGTCTCTAGATGTTTCCTTTCAGACTCTGATGACCTCCATCAAGGAACTCAATGATTGGATAATCTTCAAGGAAATATTAGTGGACATATATTTATTTTCCATGTATGACTCATTAATTTAAAAATATCATAAGGAAGAATGGATGGGAAATCCTCTGTCTATACAATGAGAAGAATTAGGTTTTATTATATGTTGATCTTGTTATAGAATTTTATGATACATTTCATTTTTACGAACAAGGATAAAATGATATGTTTTTATAAGAGTTATTGAAAGATATACTATTGATCTTTCAAGAAAGTAGCATGTATTGTGGACATACCCTATAAAGGATAAACAATATTTTCCCCACACAGATTACTAGATAGAGAAGGTTATTGTGAAAGATTTGTGTATATTGAGTGGATTATGATTAAAGGAGTGAAGACACTGAAGATCTCTCATCATTCAACAAACCATATATTGGTATCCCTATGGATGCAAGACTTCGAAGGAAGGGAGATAAAGCTTATTTAATGTTATGTGATATCATTATGATGGATTGTTTTGGTGAATATAAAGAATATAAACCTCATTAAGTACATTCTTTTAATAATAGAAAATATTTAGAATGTAACCATCAAGTCTCAAATCATTTTGCACCCAGTGATTTTAACTAAGATCATTGTCTTATGATTAGACTCTTTCAAAATCGCAGGAAAATACAAAGCCTAAAACCTTCAACATATTGTTGTTAAGTGATGATAATCTGAGAATAATGAAGATTGGATTCAGTATTATGTCAGGATAATTCTTTAAACTTTATAATAAGGATGATCATGCTTCTAGCAAGAAAGGAGATGTTGGAGATAGCTCAAAAACAACCCCTAGGAAAATAAAATGTAAAGAGCTGGAACCTCAATAGAAAGCACCAAAACCTGAATTAGTATCTACTACACCCATGATGAGGAAGTAAAAGACTTATTCTAGTGAAGTTGTATTAAAATTCAGAGAGGTAAAAATGAAGATGAAGGATGGTGATGAATTTTTTAGATTAGATCCTTCTGATTCAAAGACATTAATACCCCAAGGAGTGTATGATCATGAGAAGAAAGATAGAGAGAATAAGGTGAAGAAGAAAATGTTAGATGATAAAACAATCAATGACTTGTTAAGAGATTCCAAGAAGGCATGTGAACAATTTCATGTTCCAGAATATTTATTGCATGAAATAATTCCAAAAGAGACATCAGTATTAGAAAATGGAAAGATGGATATTTCAATTCCAGAACCCATAGTTGACAGAAGAATAAATATGACAATAATAATAATAATTAGAGGAAGATGAAAGTGATGATGTGGTAAGAATGGTGGAAAACTATCAAGAGAAGTAATACCACTCTAAAAAGTAGTCTATTAATCATCCCATGTTGAATCCACCGAGATAATTTCATAAGGAAAATATGTTCATATAATGTTGATCCTTAGCATGAGGTCAATAATGTTCCTTAGGATGATTATTGTAGTAATTTTGATATTGTTTAAAAAAAATTGATGACAATGCTGACAGGAAAATTGATCATAAAATACCTAATAAAGAAGTTGATGTTGTTGAAGAAAAAATAGGTCATGTTTCTGATTGTGAGCATGATTCATAGACAGTTGAGAATAAAATATCTAAACCTGATAGAGGTAAGGAAGTTATCTTCGACAAGCCAAATAATTTCTTTGTTAAAGAAGTGGAGAAAGTTGTTTCTAGAACATCAAAGAGGAAATATGATAAGAAAGATAAATTTCCTTCACCAATAAAAGAATCTATCTTAGATTCATTATCTTTATTAGGATATGATTTTGGGGATCAGTCCCTAATGAATCCTGTAAATTACATTACCTTTTTCTTATAATTAATTCTAGATTCCAACTTCTTCAAGAAGCAGTCAATTAGAAATTAGATTCAAACTATTTTATTTATAGAAATGTTTGTCAATCTTGACGTAGAATTCAAGAATTTTCAAATCATTTATGATGCTCATAGAAGCTCTTGCAATGAAATCACAATGTGGTTAACGTTAGTCATAGTTGTTCTTATATTATTTTGATGATTTTAGTGATTTAGTCAAAGGTTACTTAGATACATCTTATGATAGAATATATAATATTTCAACAAGTTTTTTAGAGAATATAAAACCAGAGAATGATATTCTCCAACAGAAAGATAAAGATCTCAATTGAAAACTAAATTCAGTTGCTCTAAATTTGAAAAGGGAAAGGGAACTCAGGGGAGAAATTGTAGAAAAACATAATGATCAGGATGAAGAAATAATGGCTAAAACAAAAATTCTTAAGTCTCAATATGATAGAATCAAAATCCTCATAAGGAAAACATGTGGATTAGGAATAGTTGATCAATAAGTTTTAAGATGACCATAAAAATTAATGAAACTGAAATATACCATGAAAAAGACAATGGTAAAGGAGAAAACTAAGGATGAATAATATTTTAGAACCCGATCATTTTTTGTAATAATAGTTTTTATATTAATGATTTTTTTTACATTATTTTGTTTTGTGTGTTTCCTAAATTTTAAAGTACATTTTTTTCTATCCCTCCATTTGTTTAGAAAATCACAAAGTGGGAGAAATGAATGATCAAAAATAATTTTAATTTAAATAAATAAAATGTCTATGTAAGTAAATGATTACTTAAACAATAAATTCTTATGTAAGGAAGAGCTATTTTTCTTTGAAATAAAAGAGAAATATCTATAGGGATTTCATAACATATGGGGTAGTTAGTCATATTCACCATGATTTACAAATTAAAAGGGGGATATGTATTTCTATTAAGATTAAAAAAGAAAACATTATTAATTTAGATTTTATTAAGAACTGTTTTTTGTGATTTCCAAAAAGAGGTAGATTTTTGAGTCAATAGGTTCCCTTATAGATTTTCCATTACTTTTTATTGAAAATAAAAAGCACATATTCTTAAGAAAAATTATATTTCTATCAGAAACATTTTCCTAATAAAAAAATTACTTTGTATAAAATGTTTTTGATGTTTCCCATGGTTTTAAATATGTTTTCTAATGTTTTCCAAACTAAACCTATTAATATTTTTCTTAAGTAAAAAATCATATCCTTATATAAATCAGAACCTAATAGTTCCGTAGATTCGAATTTCCCCATAATTGTGGATTGGGTTTCTCTAGAAATCAGACATTGATTTCTTCTGAAATAAAAATTCAATTTCATTAGAAATTAAAACCTGATTCTCTAATATCACAAAACATGATTATCAATATTTGTTAGACTCTAATTTTCATTACCATAAGATTATAATTAAATTATTTTCTTATAGTTATCATTTTTTCTTTAATGTAATGTTCCATTTTATTGGATCCTAAATGTGGTAAAGCTTCTTATGCATTATAATGTTTCTCATAGTCTATTATATAAAATGATGTCATTAAATCTACTTTAGAATAACTATTTCATGAGTCTTGTGTACATTGGTCCATCCAAAATCTATGAAAAAATATGACCATTGGAGGATAAGTTGATCATTGGAATTAATGCCCATAAATACCCATTCATCAGAATGAGCTTAATGCCAGAGTTTTCTTTAAGAGTTTTTGATCTCTGTAATGGAGTGATAATCTATGAAATATCTACTCAAATTTGCAATGTGTGGATACTGTGAATAGCTTTTTCAAGCTAATAACATCTTGTTCATCCTACCTAGTGTGATTTTAATTGTTTCTTATCAATCGTGGTCTTTCGGTGATAGGAAGACAGAGGTGATGATCACCTTAGAGATTGAACGATTACATGGATAACAAGACAGATACCTATCTTTGTATCGAGGTATCACCCTAGTGTGGGTAAGATAGAAGTTCATAAAGGTTTAAATCAAGGGAACTTTATCCATGGTTATTGGATACCATTCTATTTGGGTTAAAATATTTCATATACTTTTCCTGCTTTGATATAAGATATAATTCTGATGAATTTTATTAATGTTACAAAGTGTAACTTTCTTACACTTTCTTATTCTTGTATATTCTTATAAAAATAAGTTTCTATATTATTTAAGGTAGAATATTTACCTACCAAAACACATATTATGTTTTTTTATTGGATCTATATTATCATTTCCTAAGAATGTTATTTTGTTTGTTATAAAATAAATATGGTTTGTGAATCTATCTTGTTTGACATTATTATACAACGATTTTCTTAAGGATTACAAAAAAGGTTTTTAAACCTAAATTTCACACCCACCCTTATTGAAGTTAAGAAGTCTAAATATACCATTGAATCCTACACTTATTCTTTTTTATCCAAGAGATAAAAAATTGAATTGTGTTGAGATATTAGGATGTCTTTTCTTATAGCTCAGCATCCACATTCCATCACACATATTTCAATAGATAATATCGATTATGTAATATTGGGAAATAAAGAATTAAATGGTAGTGTAATTTATTGTTTTTATGGATAAATACCAAGTTCATCATTTAGGTATACGTTTTAGAGTGTTATTCATTATATTCTATTTTCTCTGTTGTGTTTTCCTATTTTGTATTATTCCCTATGGTGTGTGCGGGAGTAGAAGGACTCTTAGATTAGTTTCTCCTATTGTGCGCTCTATGTTTTCTACCTATTAGCCTTCTATTTTTTTAAAATGATTATATTTTATCATGGTGATATATCCAAGAATGTAGTATCAATATTGTTTAAAACATGTTATATGATTATGTTATTTAATTTATGCACATTTCATTACTTTCTAGGTATCTTGTTCACTATGCCATTATTGATTTGTTTCATCCAACATGTTTGAATTTTATTTCATGATAAATATTAATAATCTAAAATCTTATATTATTTTACTAGGTTGGTAATATATTTTTCCAAGATTATATCCCCTAAACACCCATGTTATCCCCGATCCCACATTGGATCCATCTCATTAACATAATAATGATTTTCTATCCAATCAACTAGTACTCATTTCGTCATAATAACTTATGTTCAAACTAATGCATTAGTATGTATACCATAGTTACAATGTTGGGTATGAGAATAACACTCAGTAGGACACCACCATAAATATCCTTAATAAAATCCAGTATATATATGGACTCATGTGTTTAGTGAAAGTAATTCATGATATCACATGGGTAAACTAATTACCTTGGTACTCGTAGAGATACCCAAATGATCGGTAAATACCTACTTCAATAATTCAAAAACATAATTATGTACACATATTTGGAAGATTACATTAGTTTGAATGATTTATCAAAAACCATATCCTTGATGAATGAGAACATGTTATCTACATATCATAACATAGGGGTGAACAATGATTCACCCACACACTAAAAATGCGCATGATACATCACTATCTCATGGATCTTCTGATCCATATTTAACCATATCCAAGAAGGGTGGATTATGATATTCCATTACATAGTTATGGGTGGAAAATGTAACACCACTACCAATATATGGATGGGTGATGCATCAAAGGTATATTTCATTGGGTGGATGATTCACCGTAATTGTTAGTCTCTAGGTGGTCAATGCACCACTGATACATATCACTATGTGGAGGATAAACCACCACTACCAGTCACTAGGTGGAAGATATAACACTAATAAGAGTCACTAGGTGGGTGATGCACCACCACAACTGATATCTAGGAGGAATATTCACCACTGAAACAATGATCAAGATGAATGAAATATCCCTAATAAAAAAACATCTAAAAAACAATTTACTACAAATTGAATGAGGTATTATCATACTCATAAAAAACTAGGTGAATTATGTATTTTCAGGTGAATGATATATCTATATCCTCATCACATGTTCTCAAATGATTAATTTTTTGGTTAATGATGTATCATCCATTGATGATATAGTGACTAGGTCATATTAGGGTGAATTATATATCACCAAATCTAATTCTCACGAATTATAATCCATCAGTAAGTTACATAATATAGATGAATGGTTTATAATTATCACACAATATTTCAATGGACAGCCTACTACCATATTAAATTTTCTGTTCCATCCCCTAGGCCAAACTATTGGGTCTAAATCTGAGTTATAGATGACCTCATACATGCCTCCCCATACAGAAGAGGTTTTCGACTAGCAGTGAGGGACTAATTGTTTCAGTGGAGAGGATATAGCCATAGTATATGATCCTTCAAAAAAATAAATAATAAAATATAAACATCTCATTTAAAATATTATGGAAGAAAATACTACTAGATGACATAAAAGTCAAATAAATAAATATAATCCTAATGTGGATGGAAAAAACCAGTGAAGATGCGGATATATGTAAAAAATAGGTAAAAGTAGTATCATGTAGAGTACATCTAAGTACAACTCCCATATACATTCAACCCAATTCTACAATATACCGTTGTCCTCTTTCCCTTATCTCAATCCTATACATGAAGTCTATACACACATCAAAATTTCTATATATGTTGGGAGTAAGAATTCCCATTAGGAAACCACCAATGCATCATTAACAAGTAAACACATGCACAACATGAATATCCCATGATAATGATAAAATTTTAAATAATATTAACCACATACTCCACATAATAAGAGGTTATGTGCTAAACAAGATATAGAAACCACTGGTCAAACTTTCTTTGTTTCCATGTTTAAAAGACTATGATAAGATGTCATAAGTAATCAAAACTAGTTAAAATTCTAGTGAAACTATCTCTTAACATCCTTGTGGAATTTTGTTTACATTATATTTGGTATCCTCTTGAAATCAAGTATTTCATGGTATTGAAAATTCACTAGTCATTTGGTGATATTGCCACTCAGCATCAACTAGGAATTGAATAATCATTGTACTTGGCATCCAATAGGTAGTGAGTGAATCATGCTATATGAAACCCATTGAATCATTATACCGCTACCCTATACTTAGGTCTATCATCTCTATTATTTCAAGCGATCCACCCCGCCCCTCCCCCCTTATGGGATAAACATGTCATGATAGTCTACATGTTCTGAGTAGCATGAAAAATACATCTAAAATAGGGTAACAGATATAACGGAGTAAAATATACAATATAATAAAATAATACCTTCATTAGAAGAATAAATAAACTTATAATAAGTGAGATTAACATATAAAATTTTCTATCAAGATACAAGTAATAATTATCGCGTCAAGAATCATAAACAATTCTCATAAGAGCCATACACACCAAGATTGATTATAATCATGAAAAATCATCAAGTTATTACAAATCAAGAATTATACCAAGGAAACAATGGTATCCAAGATCCAGAAATGGTAGGGAACATCCTAACTCATGTTTGTTGAAAAAGAATGCCAATGCTTTTAAAAAATTAAAGACTGAACCACATTCTACATGAATAAAGTGACAAAATATGTTTCAAGGATGTAGATTTTGGATTTATGTTTAGGAAAGAGGATTATAATCCGAGAAAAGAATGTTACATGTCATGAATGTGATTTCAAAATCAAATACCTTATGGTTTCCATCAATGGAATTTTTTCCAAGATATGTTAATGGAAGAAATTCCAATTCACCAAGTCCATTTTTATTCAATGATTAGTTCTTTAATTCATTTTTGATGATAGAAGAGAGCCTTGGGTATATCCTATGAACATTGATCCAAAAAATACATTAATAGATAATCTATTCAAAAAGGAAATAGTCAAACAATTATCTAACTACGGAGTTTTAGCTATAAATCTCCAAAATTCATGAGTGTTCTAAATATGTTCAAGGGAGTTCATCATTTAAATGTCGATATCACCACTAATATACCATTAAATCATCAATGCATTAAGGTTATATCATTAGTCCTCTATTAATAAGAGGTTTAGGAAGATGATTCTTGATCACCTACCAATTGAACATCAATTGTCAATGATAGATCTTAGATTGGTCATGGAATGATGTAAACATGTTTGATCAAAAATTGAATAATATACAAAGGAGTAATTGATAATTTAATGAACATATAAACCATATATAAAATTCTGACCTATCCTTATCTGATAATAATAAAGAATTATTTTTCACATATCTAGAGAATAATCATTGATTGGTTGTCTTTGAATCATCCCCACATTGTATATGGTAGGGAAGATGAACAATGGTTGACATGAAATAAGAAAAGGGATCTCATATTTTGAATAACATCAGTGGTGTTTTATTAGGGTGTTAAATATGGTCAATTTCAAGTGTAATTAATATCTTGTGGGGTATATTTAACGTACCCCTATATTGGGTGAATCGGCCAGGTCGTGGCACCACTTACTGGTCAGTGAGCTGGGATGAACATCCTCGTTTCTAGGAGAACCACTATAAAACTAGTGGGGTATACAAAAAAGGTACAGATAACTTAACCCCATAAAATAGATAGTGGGTTCCGTTGATGATCTATTGGAAACCTTATAGCCACCATAGTATCGTTCCTCTACACATATTCTATGCGTCAAATCTCGGACCCTTTTGACCAAAAAGTAAACAATAAAACACCCATATATGAGGAGAACTGAAAGAAAAATGAAGATTTTATGAAAATGAAACTTCTCAAACATTGAAAAAATGTGTGGATTTTACAATTATCCCCCTCCCATGACTTTTTATCCCCAACAAGTACCTTCAATGATTCTACTCAAACAACTCATGCCATTATGCTCAAAAAAAAGCCTCTCCTTCCTATAACTCCTCCTAAATCTCTTTGTGGTGTCGTAGAACCTATAATAATGGTACCATATTCCCATTAATTACTATTTCACTACTTTAAATTATAATAATTGGGTGATTCACATATGATTCATCATGATCTAGTTCAAAATTCTCAAATTTGATGACATGTGTTAGATAGTTCATGTATCCAAGATCTATGACATATGAAATACAACATGCATACCTTGATAGTGATAGGGGAGATCCATATGGTATTCCACATATCTAAACTATTAAGTGATCTCAAATGGTGCAATAAAAAATGATTCTATCTTCCCTTTATTCATCTAACATGAATGGCCTAACTAAAGAGACACTCTATGAAAAACCTGACCACCAATATAAAATTTTAAAGTCATCTCATATGGTTTTGATAAGACTTATAATGAATATAGCCTATAATAAAACACTTATAAATTATATAAATTATCCTATAGGTCTCTTTTATCATACTATCCCCCACAACTACTATCTCACCATCCTCATTCCATTAAAGCAATGAATGAAATGGACCCCCATAAAGTGACTTATAATGTTCCATCTAAATTAATTCATGGTAATTATTGTTGTATATAATCTAAATCTAGTATAAATGATCATACCATGATCTACTGAATTATAGGAAGGAAGATTGAATCATATCCTCCTATATATGAATAGTATTCTCTACCTATCCATCTACACGAGGATGGTGTGTTAGGCCAAATCTCTGTTGAGTACCTGATGCCTTTTGAAAACCATGAAAAATTCATGGAATAAAATGAGAATATCTGTGATATAGAAGGCTTAAGGAAGCTCCATGTAATAACATAATCTCATTGATATAATGGATTACTTGATTTTCTATTATATGAGTCACATATTTTGGTAATAAGTGATAAACCACCATCATATAATTGAAACTCACCCTAATAGCTCTCGATTCCTTAGGGTCCTAGGTAACATCAACAAAAATTCCACCATCATGCCATCACACATCCACTATGTAATAATAAGTGGTTGGATTAAACCACTGAGATGATGTTTCTCAACATTGATCCTCTATAAGGTATGGCATTGAGAAATAAATAAAATAATTTCCCTCTTAATCCTAATCCACCAGAACTATCATCTAAATTCTTGGTTCGTCGTCGTTACTCTAGGATTCACCAACAACCTATATGTATGGTAGTATCTCATCATTTTTTCATCAATGGAAGAATGTATTGAAACTATACCTTGTACATAGATAATATTATTACCATCCGACGACCACCCATGTAATGGGTCAAGAACTAAAATATGTTCCCTCATCCAAACACACTCAGGGTAAAATTTCAAACTAGCCTTCATATAGTAATCAAGAGAATATGGGATCATAAATAGGAAATAAATCATTAATCCCTAATGCGCATAATATTCCATCCTCAAATTTTCTAAAAATCTCATCAATCACCACTATTCCTCCAATTGAAATTCACCAATATCCTACTCAACATGTGTATTATAGCCAATAGCATCTAAAATCAAGTTATATTTACCTAGTGTATATGATATCACAATGTAATATTTCTAAAAATACTTTACCCAGTTCATCTGCCAAAGATTTAGGTCCTAATATGTATATATATAATAGAGGTTCCTTTGGTCATTGTTGAAAATAAACCTCTCACTAAATAGATAATGTAGCCATTACTTCATTGTGTGGAACACTGATAGCAGCTCAAATTCATGGGCTAGATATTTATACTTGTGGTTTACAGATAAAATGACCCATTAGAAACTACAGACTCCCTCTACATTAGTAAATCTCCTAAACTAATGCCTGATACTTCACATCATATACCAGATATAATCCAAATCTCATGTAAGATCAACCCAAGAACTGTAGTCAACCTCATATTCTTCCCAAGAAATGATTCATTACGCTAGGTTGATCATTGAATCATCACTCCATTCTTCTTTAGTTTAGTCATGGCTACTGATAAATGGATAAATTCCTTGATAAAACATCATTTATATCCAAATAAAATCATGATTCTCCTAATATCGTACACATTCTTAAGATATCTCTTAGATATCACTGCCTACACTTTCTATGGCTCTACATATATACCTAAATTTGACAAAATATTCCCTTAAAATACCCATACTAAAAAAATACTATCACTTAGAAAACTTGTAATATAAATAATGTTCTTGAATTTTACTGCATACTATGTAGATATATTTGAAATACTTTTCTAGACTCAATAAATAGATAATGATTTCATAAATGAATAGAACATATATTGATTCCTGATATTGTTATAATATCATGATAATTATATACATGAAAAATTCTATCATATTTGTTAATAAAAAATGAATCACCGTGTACTTGTACAACCCATACATTCTCTAAATACTGCTTTTGGGATGTACACCTCTTGATCTTGTAATTGGTGAAAGCTTGAATGAATTGCAATCCTGTATATCCATCTATCCACTAAAAACTTTTTGAAATGATCCCCAATCATAAGAAAACTATATCTATTCTTCCCCATCAACTCATTTAGTTTTTTGATAATCTACATATAAAAAAAGGATATCATTAACCTATTTAGTAAAAAAATTATTCCACCCCATGGTGAAGTACATAACATGATAAATCTCTCATGATATAAGTCCTAACGGTATTTTGGTATCCCTATTAGATATGTTGGTGTTATAAGATAATTGGGTATTAAAATACGATACACACCCATAACAATATCTATATAAAAGTTAACTCATTAATCATGGTGAACTTCTTCGAAATCATCTGAGAAGATGTCCTAATAGAGATCCACGATTGGGGTAAAAATGAAGGTGTTACCACTGCTCTTATTTATATAGTCAAGCCTCTAATTGATTCTACAATCATGTTAATCTGAAAAAATAATAGAATAAGTATACCTACCCCAATATCCAATTCTACAATCATTACTTACATCTATCCATTTGGTGAAGTAAATAACATCTATCATTGATAGAAGTCAATGTACCTTCTAAAATGTGTTAGTTAGTCTATGATGATAATAAAATATAATAATTTTACATCTAGACTAAAAAATTCCCAAAGAGTATAATAACTATTAATGACTATAGGATACTCCATGGATGAATGAATATGGTCTACCATTATAAAAAAAGTCAATCAGGGAAATATACCTCGGAAGACAACATGATGATTATGTAAATTCCAAAAAATTATGTAGAAATGAATTAATAATAGGAACTGTTATAAAAAAATATGGTATATAATGTAGAGGTGATCCAGACTATACCTCAAATAGAAGATGGTCCTTAACCACAACCAAATACATTCTGATCCACAACATTCACATGGCCTGCCACAGATCCACGACTCTATCCTTATGGAATGTTTCATTCTTGAGCCATTATAGTATAACCATACTAATGAGGACCCTGTATAGATCCATGATACCTTGTTGTATATTACTTGATCTCTTATGGAATCCTATCCTCAGAAAATTGGATTAAAATAACTAAATATTCCCCATCTTTTCGAATTTTGGGCATTGGGTCTAGGGTGTTGTGTAGACCATAAAGTGGTTCATGATTTTTCCACAATCAAGGAAATATGGATATCTTATAGATGGGTTTTAAGTGGAGAAAATATACTCAACCAATCTTCCACTTATCTACTGAACTTTCTTATTCTATAATGTCTGATTATCAGAAGAGGTACTCCATACAACATTAGGAGGTCCACCCACCAGGAAAATGAATGGTAGAAGATGAGTAATTGTTTGATCCACCTCTACTCCATCCTAAAAGATGAAAGTCTTATGTATAACCTCTAGGTATGATTTTAGATTGAAACTATGGACATGTTGTTTGATGTTGGTAAGAATACTGATCATGAATTGCTTGTCCTTCTATGTGTTTCTACTAGCCAAGTGAGTTAAAATTAGTGAATATCATAGAAATGAGATGATTATGAAGATACTATCATGTAAACCTACTATATTTCTATAACCACCTTCTCTCGATCATGATTTAATGAGTTAAAGAGAAGTTACCTATATAAATATTTCATGAATGTCACTATGGTGATACCCTCACATCTTCCAACGTATCCCATCATGCCCCACAAACCCCAGAAGGTCCTTACAGCATGAAAACTACCATTTTCAACTTTTTATCCTCATTATTCATGAAGATAGCAATGATTCCTTTGATTTTATTTTTCATTTCTTATACATCCTATAGTACACCTATTCTGAGGAGGGATATGTAGTTTAATGTCTATAGTGTAATTGACCATGTACCTCAATACCCCACTTAGCTAGGTAGAAATATGTTGAAAAAAGGCTATATAAAATGAGCCTATAAACTATTTTATAGGATAAGGTCCATGAAAAATCTCTTCAAAACCCTCCTACACATATATTAGTAGACTAGGGTCACCCACTATAGATGGAGCATCCCACTCCATACCAGCTAGTGGTCCCACATGACTCCATGGAAGCATATTCAAAAACATGAAGGAAGAATTTATGAAAATGAATTTTATTGGTTAGGAAAAATATTATTCATTATAAGTTAAGGAAAATGGTTGTCATAAGAGTCTATTTATTACCCAAGGTATATTCCTCCAAATACTAACCAAGGTCCCCCATATATGTATGTTTCTCATAGTCATATTTATACAAAATATAATAACATGACTTGGTTTAAAAATTTTAATTACCACACAGATATATCATGAATTCATGGAAAAAAGATAATTCATTGAATAAAAAATACATGTTTTTCCCAAATAGATAGAAAACAAATCATTACATTATATTACAAAACTAGGATGAAACACAATAGTAGACATATAAATGGCATGTGATCTTATGTTCACAGTCATGATGAATGAATACACCACAAACCTCATATAACATTAAAACAATTGCATTAATGGTAACTTAGAGATCCATTGCATATGAGTGGGTCCACAACATGTTAAATCCATTACCCTAAACTCACAAAACTAATCTCCATTAAACCATGTCTTTTGTTATTCAAAGGAAAATATGAAAATTGTTGTATGATACCATTTTTTAATTCCCCTACTTTTGCCTTCGTGGCTAAAAAAGAGTCTCACATGACATCATGCATGCATCCCCGTATGCAAGAGGTTGCCGACTAATAATGAGGCTCTAAGCCCACCAGTGGAGAGACTATACCATCACTATCGTGTCTATACACAAATAATAAATAAAATATAAAAAATCAATGTAAATAGTGTAGAATAATATACTACTTTATGGAATGCATGTTAAATAAATAAATATTCACCTAGTGTAGCAATCCAAACTAAACTAAACATGTAGAAATTTAAATAAATATGTTTACAATAGTATCCACTTGAGTAAATCCTGATAAATCCACCATCTCAATGCTCCTCAACACAACTATTTTCCACATCCCCCTTTCCCTTTCCTGGTTCCCTATACATATAATATACACATGCATCAATATTCTTATATAAGGTGAGAGTAATAACACCCAATATTACTACATCAATGCATCCTTAGAAAATATGCACAATCATAATAGGTTTATTCCTTGATAATAAAAAAATCATAAAAAACATAAACATATAAGACCATGTACTGATTAGTTATGTTCTAACCAACACACCAAAATCTCTAACCTTACCTTCTTTTGATCCTTGAAAAAATAATTATGATAAGACATTAAAAGTAATGTAAACTAGCTATAAGGATAGTGAAAATTTTTCTTGTAATCCTCCTGGAATCTTATATGCTTGATACAAGGTATCTTCTAGTCATCAATTAATTCATGCTACTTTGAATACACTTGGCATTGAGTGAAAAATCTACCTAGAATCTAATAGTAATCAAATAAACATGGTACATGGAATCCACTATATATTGTGTTCATATAACTACATGATATACATGGAATTATCATACCCCAAACCCAGTGCTTAGGTTCGTCATCAACATTGCCAGAAGTCATGCACACTCCATATTTTTGGGATAAAAATGGCATAAAATCCTACCAATTATAAGCACCTATAAAATACCTGGAATTCTTGGTAACACATATATTTGAATGAATCATGGAAGTAAATTCTATCATATTATCCTGAGAACAAAATGGAAACATATAATACAAGTTCTTAACATCTATCAATGTTAATCAGCCTATAGAACATTGTCAATGAATAAATCATAATAAACTGGTCTCATGGGATATGAGCACATACACATGTTATCTTAATAAAGAACATGTCATTTATTTTCATAGTGAAACCATGCATTGGAGGGTGATATATTAAAAAAAATTTATTAATCATTGTTTGAAACTAAGAGTGAGGATCTTTCATGTCAAATTTATAATTAATTTATTTAATATCTGAATAATATATATATCTAGACTTAGTATATTTCTTCGTTGATGATTATTGATCATCAAAAATATCCCTTCCAGATTTTATTTGTTGTGATTGTGAGGATCCAAGGGTAGGATCCCTCAAGTGGTGATCCACACGTGCATCAATGGTCTAGGGGTAACACCACTCATTCTTTAGGTGCTACTGTGGCGAATCGAATGTCTTGTGATGTTCATTCTTGATCACTCATTCTTCAATGTTTATGGAATTTGTGAAAGAGTTTCTTATTCTTAATAGGGAGAGTGGAACTTGTGTTGAAATATAATTCATTATGCACAAAAATTCTCTATTCCCAAACATGGAATTGGATTTGAATGAATTCAGAAAAAGGCATAGTTATCTATTTATAGAGCTGAATTTTTTTATTACAAAATTTAATTTCATAATAGACCTTAAATATATTTATAACCTCTAATTAAAACTAATTCCACATAATAAAAATAAAATAATTATTATTTTTTGGTTCTCTAACTTGCACAAAATGGATAAATTATATTTACTGACTCGTAAATAATTATTGTATCACTCTACATGGGATTTGTTCATTATAACTCCACCTGTATATATTGAACTCTTGAATAATTATTTTATTCTCTTAAAAAAATATTTTATTCCCAAACTAGTAAAAAATTATTTATTAAATATTCAATAAAATAAATAAAAATATTTTATTAATAATCTGGTGAATAAATATTTGTTTAATTTTTGCAATCAATATAACTTAAATAAAATTATTCCTCTATCTTGAGAATATTATTTATTATTTTAATTAAATAAAAATAATACTTAATCATGGAAACTTGAAAAACATAGTGTGTGACCCTTTAGGATTATTTCTATTTGGAATTAATAAGGCTTTCCTAAAGTCAAAGATTAATGTCAAGAAATGTGTCAATGAACCCAAGAGGAAGAACATAAAGTAACAATGATGACAACCACAAATGAATGCTCAATGTGTAATATAATCCTTTTTTAAAAATGTCTCATCTATAATGAATCATGAAGGTTTCATCAACCTATATGATTGATATATCTTTCATTGAATTTATGAAATAAATTAGTCAGTACAAAATGGCCATGGAATTTAGATACATAGTCTAATTTCAATCTAAGGGATAAGATATCAATTTGATAATATAGAAGGCTCAAATCCTTTCATGAATTATCCATTAATAATATGTCATACATGATTCACCCAACATACCCTATTACCTACCAACAGATGGAATAATATTTTTCGTCATCAAATCAAAGTGCATGAGTCATGAAATGCATTAATGATATTCTAAAAGTCTAAGGACCATTACACATGATCCCATATAAGAATATTTGATGAAACCATAAAATTAATAATTTCTACTAGCGGGATTGTTATCATTATCTCGCATATTGGACATTATCAAGTGAGAACATCCTCAGAAGTGGTACCATCATTTATGAGTAATTTCACCTGATGTTAAATATACTATCTGTCCCATCATAGTAAGTTTTCCAACCATATAACTTTATAATGAATATTTTCATAGTACTTCAAGTCTCTCATCATAGAGAACTTCTATGACCTTATAAATAAGTGAAATATTATTGGACATTATTACATTATGGTCATGTAGAACAATGAACAATATGTAACAAGATGTCTAATTTAATATTTAATACATAAAATATTCATGAAATAAATTTTAAAATTGTTGGTTCTAGGAAACCAACTCTAACAAACTCCCACTAGGACTAGGGTCAACTGCCTACAACTTTCAGTCAGCTAGACCTCACATGATAATCATATTTCTGCTGAGATAAGGCTTTAGACAGGGGATTTTCCAAATTTCCATTCGTGGAAATACTTCTCACTATAACATAACCTCTATGAGAAAAATGCCTCAATATATGATAACTTTGAAGTATGTTTTTCATCCCTTGATCTGACCCTGGCTCTTTTGAGAGTTTTATCACTGTGGTATTATCACAATAGAGTGTGATGGGATATTTACTTCTAGGTACAACATTATTTTTCTGGAAGAAATTTCACACTCAAACAAAATAATTATCTACCTAAAAAGATTCAATATACTTGGATTTTATTGTAGAATCTATGACCACTACCTTTAATGAGCCCTTCCATCCCACAATACCTCCATCTAATGTTAATATGTTTCATGTTTGTGACTTCATGTCATCTTGATTAGAATTGAAACTAAAATCTTCATATCCTATGATTACTAGTTCCTCATATCCTCCATAATCCAAGAACATATCCATAGTACACCTAAAATACTTAAGGATATTATTGACTATCATTCAATTGTGGTCACATGGATCATCTTGAATCTACCTGTTGGAAATAATGCATAAGTAAGATCTAGCATAGCACATTACTTGCATTCATGACTGACCCAATCCCTCTTTCATATGCAATAATTTCCAATATATTTAATTCTTCATGGGTCTAAGGACACATTTTAAAATAAATATGAATTCTATGTGATGTTGGAAGTAGTACACTCTTGGATTATTCCATACTGAATCTCTTTAGTATCTTGTCAATGTATGTATTTTGACTTAGGCATAGAATCACCTTTTATCTATAATTATGGATCTTGATCCCAAGAATATATAATACCTTTCCCAAGCCTTTCATGGATAATAATTTTTTCAACCATCCCCTAATAGACAGTAAGACTAGTATTTCATTTCCACTAACTAATATGTAATAAAAATATTACATTAAGAAATTGATGGCACTACCACTAAACCTTTTGTAGACATAAGTCTCACATTTATTCTTTATAAAACCAAATTCCATTATGGATTTAACAAAAATAATGTTCCATGACATAGGTTCTATATTTAATCCATAAATGGTTTTTTTCATCTATCATATCTTAATGGAATCCTTTAGAGTCATAAACCCTTCAGGTTGTGTCATGTAGAAATCTTCCTAAAGGTTCTTATTATGGAAGGTTGTTTTGACATCCATTTTCCATATGACATAGTCATGGTAAGATATAATGGAATTTAAAATTATTATGTATTTCAACATTGAAAATAGTGAAAAGGTTTCATCGTAGTCAATACCTTAATGCTGTTTATAACCTTTTACAACCAATTGCACCATATTGGTACTAATTTTCCATATATGTCCAATTTATTCTAGAATTCCCTATTAAAACCAAAAATCGTTAAAGTCAGTATTGTATCTATAAACATAATGTCCTGGTTTTGGTACATGGAATCCATTTTAGAATTATTTTCTTCTTTCTAGTTGCAAACATTTGTTCCACATACTATGTCCTTGTTGGTTATAGGATCATTATTATCAACTAATAATGAGTAACTATACTCATGAACTGGAAAACTATACTGTTCTAGTTCTCTAAACTTTATTGTAATCTTATGTAGTTCTTGTGTATCTAGAATAGTTTCTCCTTCCATTTGTATTTTTGGAATTTGATATGTACCATCTCTTGTGTGACATGAGCCTTGACTTTATCGAAGTTTATCTCACTCCCACTATCTCTTTTGGATATTTTATCCCATTCAAAGAATGTGGTGTGTCATATCACAATAACCCTCTTTTAATAGGGGTTGTATAGGTAATACCCCTTGTTTCCATGGGGTATCTTAAAAAGGTAAACACATTGCCTTGGGGTGTAATTTTGTTACTTGAATATGCCTTAACACATTCGTCGCTTCCCTTGAAATGTAAAATTGATAACATGGATTTTCTTCCACTCAAAAATTTGTATGGAATACCATTTATCGATTCAGTTGGTACATGGTTTAGTATGTGTTCCTCAATTTGTAACACATATCCACAAAATGATAATAGATTACTTTCTTGACATCTCATTCATCTCACCTTTTCCAACAAGGTGCGGGTCCTCCTTTTACATACACCATTTCAAAAATGCATTTAAAGAGGAGTGAGTAAGCATAGGATCCCAAACAACTGTAACTAATCAATTAATCCTTGGTTAAGTTATTATCCAACTTAATCGAAGTGAAATTTCATAATCATTATACTAAGTTGGTTCTCAAATTCATTCTTATGTTCCTTGAATTTATCAACAGATTCCAACTTATGCCTCATTAAGTAAATATATCCAGGTCTAGTAAAATAATTAGTAAAAGTTATGAATTAAGTGTACCTACCACTTTCATATATAACAAATGGTCAACACAGATCATTATGAACTAATTCAAGAAGCTCTTTAGCCCTTTCACTTTCCCATTAAATGGGGATTTGGTCATTTTTTCTTGTAAACATGTGTGACATAAACCAAGTGGTTTTAGTTCTAATGAATATAAATATCCATCTTGATGTAATTTTTTCAACTATTTTTCATTTACATGACCTACCTAGTGACGCCAAAGTTGGGTGTCGTTTGAGTCACATGGTGTAACTTCTTTATTAATTTCCATTACTTGGTTCATGTAATTTAATGTGTAGAGACCTTAATATAAATGTTCCTTACCATAAAAACACTATATTTATAATAGAAGAATTATTTATTTCCCAATTTCAATATGAATTCATCTTTATCTCGTCTAGATATTGAAATAATGTTTTGTTAACTAAAGGAACCTAATAAAAACCCTTTAAAGCAATGCTCATTTTAGCCAAAAATGTGATGTGGTAGTTATTGATAGATACAACAAAAAGTTTAGCTCTATTGGATACTCATAGATCTACCTCCACTTGGTCAATTGTTTTGAATATACATGGTTCCTATATTTTAATACATATTTGATCACTATAAGTTATATCTAACACCTAATATTAAGAAGTAAATAAATTTCACTCTATAAGAAATGCACTGGAAGCTTCCCCTAGCTTCATTATATGGGTATCATTTTCATTTCTGTGGACCTTCTTTCCACATGAAAAATAGACAATATCCTATTCCCTTGCTTCCCCTTTGATCATATTATTCCTAGAAGGGCATGAAGAATCTTTGGGATAAAATATCCTTGGTTTCCCTTTCTATTTTTTCACTGTAAGGATAGAAGGACTTTCTTGATTCATATCATTATCTTTCCTATGGATAAGGATAAGAATATATGGAAGATACTTCTCAATTTTTTTCATATTAAAATTCATAATAAAACTGGATAAGATCTGAGGGAGTGATGCAAGCATGATATTGGTGCCATGTAATTCGGGGAGTTTAAACCATAGATCCTCTAGTCACTCAATGTTGCCAATGATATTCACTATATGAGGCCTAGATTGGGAACCATATCCAAGAATACTCTTAATTTGACCCTTGAAAATATAAAATCATTATAGTCTATCTCTCTCCTAGTAAAGACCACTTAGGATCTCAATCACTATATATACATCCATGTTTTCATGAGACTTAATTAGTTTACTAAAAATAGATGATAGGATCAAATATTGAACTTATAATGCATCGTTAATATGCTTTTCATAGACTAGGAACTCTTTATCACTCACCTTTTGAGTAGGCATATTGGGAATTGAGGAATCTAGTATATAGCTTTTCAATTCATGGAATAGAATAACATAAAGGTGTCTAATCCACTCCTGAATGTTTATTCCAGCGGATTGATTGTCTTTGTACCATTTTGATCATAGGGATAGTGAGATTCTCATTTTATTCTATAATGCGAATAGAAAATTATTATTACCTATCTTTTACTATAGGGTTTTTAGAAATATTTAGTTTATTTTATTAAAGATCCCACTATTTTTTCAAGTCACAATAGCCCTACCCTTTGAACTTGGACTATCTAGTTGTTATGACATTCTAGTGGGAAGGATCTGTATTCCCCTTCACATAACCCCAACAAGGATTGGTTAATCTATTTTGAATGTATTTAGGTAGGAAAGTATTTTCCAACTACGGACATACAACACCATGATCCATTGGGTTGACTCCCTAATCTAGAAATAATGACATTTATTTTCTCAACACTTTCCTCCAAATTACACCATGTCTATCAATGGATACTCCTCTTAATGTAACATGGTAAATTAAACCCCCAAATTTCAAATTAACACCCCTTATAAAAGTATTTTTCCCATCAAAGGGTTGGTTAAATAGATAGTTCTATTTAATTTTGTTCCAAATCATGTTAGAGAGTCTTAGTCTGACATAATATTAGATTGAGGGATTTCATTTTATTATGAATAAATATTTTATCTTATTTTTTCTTTTACATGGTGTGTTAATATATAATTTCATATTTACATAATTAATTAATCAGGTCAGGGTAAAACATTTATGGAAATCAATTTAATTTAAATTCCGTATTTTCATATTAATTTCTTCATTTATGTGATTAACGTCTTGCATTAATAAACAAAATTTTATACATTAGATTTAAAATAGATAATAAATTATATCACATGATCATGATATTATCTAATGGTTGATTTAATGAGAGGACATTAAATCAACCTATGAACTAGGGGAAATAACACCTTATGTAGGACTTGGAATGAGCTTCAACATTCCACATTTACACCTATTTATCACTGAGTTTGCATCATTATGGATCAATAATGAACCTTCCCCACAATCCATGGTATTCACCATTAATTAAATAAGTTATCAATCTCACGTAGTGTGAGGAGAACCAGAAGGATTTTTAATGGGATTTACGTATATATCCTTCTATAAGTAGGTCCTACATAATAATGGATGGTGGAATGACTCATAGGATACACCTAGGGATTGACTTAGAGGGTACACCCAGGGATTGGAATTGAGGGAGTCAAAATCCTGTTTCGTCTCAGAAGTCCAGGTAGAGCAGCATGTGCACCCGGTCCATGTCCAAATCCATTTCTTCTATTTCCTTATAGCCT
This sequence comes from Viscum album, assembly GCA_963277665.1. Classification (NCBI taxonomy): domain Eukaryota; kingdom Viridiplantae; phylum Streptophyta; class Magnoliopsida; order Santalales; family Viscaceae; genus Viscum; species Viscum album. The sequence continues at coordinate 212,830,784 of OY728125.1, forward strand.
TCTCTACAAACCATGGGCCTGGAGTCTGGGTCCAAATCCAGACACCAACATCTCCTTGTTTAATTTATTGATCTGGAATTCCCATGGGCTAGGTGCGAGGGAGAAATATGGCTTTCTTGTTAACAAACTTGTTAATCACACTATATCCATGGTGACAGTTCTTGAACTAAAATAGTCATCTGGAAGAATTTCCGAATATGCGCAGAGGCTCAAAGTTTGTGGTTTCATGAACGGGAACCCTCCCAACTCCCATATATGGTTGTTACGTAAAGACAACATATCTGTGAACTTAATTAGTGTTTTAGACCAATACTTTTCCACTAAAATATCGGTAGGTACTCAACGATTCATGTTCTCTTTTATTTATGCAAAATGTCCTGCACAGGGGAAAGAGGTTCTTTGGAGTGATCTGGAAGGACTTATTGATGACAACACCCCTTGGATCATTGGCGGTGATTTCAACACAGTTTCTTCTCCAGAATAGAAACAAGGGGGAGGGGCCTTCCCAATGAGTGCAAGCCAGGCCTTTGTCGCTTCCATGGCTAGAACTAGTCTGATGGTGGTCGTGTATGAGGGAGATAGATTTACATGATGTAATAACCAATGTGGGGGAAGTCGAACCTAGTGTCGACTCGATCAGTGTTTGATGAATGAGGTAGCTCCCTCTATCTCTCTTCTCTGACACCAATGTTTCCCACCTCGTTCGTTGCTTATCTGATCACTATCCACTACGGCATTGTTTGAGGTCCCATTATCAGTGAGACTATAGCACCTAGTTCTCAAGCTCATGGATAGAAGAGATGGATTTCATTGATGTGATCAGGGATGCATGGGACTGGGAGCACTTAGGAAACCCTTGGATATCATTCTACAACAAGAGTAGGAGGCTCAAAAGTCTGCTACAATGATGGAGGAAGACTGTTAATGCTCTTGATAAAGACATGATTGTTCTTAGTAAGGATGTTGATTACTTGGAAGCCCTCCAGGAAAAAGGATGAGATGAGTCCTTGTATAATGACCTCAGGGATCAGAAGGGTCATCTATCAGATCTCTTTTTAAGACAGGAGAGGCTGGAGAGAGAGGGAGAAAAGGTTAAGTGGCTTCATGAGGGAGACCAGAACTCTAGATTTTTTCATGCATGTATTAAAGAAAGGCGTCATTTACACAGGCCAAATATTCTAAGAGAAGAAAGGTCATATTAAAATGACTGAGAAGAATTTGGTAGAATGTCCAATGACACTATCAAATATTTACTGGTAGGACCTAAGTCTAATATGATAGATGGATACACATATCTACATATAGAGCTCTTTCTGGACATTCTTAGTAGTGTAATGGAGGAGACAGATGAGTGGTTGAGGAGGCATCTGAAAGAGGAATAATTAAGAGAGGTGGTGTGGTTTTTGAATCCTGACAGTGCTCTAGGGACATATAGGATACCTGGTTCTTTTTACAGGGCTGCATGGGACTCAATCAACAGGGACATTGTGAGAGCAGTGTAGTATTTCATTCAGGGTGGTTGTCGTTCTCACATTCCTAGTGCAACTAACGTGGTTATGATACCAAAAGTGAGAAACCCCCTCCACGTAGATCAGTATAGACTGATCAAAATGTGTAATTTTCCTTACAAGGTCTAGCGAGTATCTTCAACAAAAGGCTAGCAGTTCTATAAATAAATGGATAGCAGCGGGGCAACACGGTTTTATCAAAGGAAGGTCTATTCCGGGTGAAATTGGAGTGGTTCATGAAATAATAAGTGGGATTAAAAATAAGAATTTCAGAAGTAACCTAGAAATCATGCTTGGAATGAGTAAGTCATAAGACAGGATGGAATGGAGTTTCATTCTAAAGGTGCTGACAAGAAAGGGATTCTCTAACTAGACCTATGATCTCCTATTTTTCTTCTTTAGCTCGGCTTGGATCTCCACTTCTTTTATGGATAAACAACTCAGTTTCTTCAAGGTGTGTAGAGGTTTAAGACCAGAGGGCCCACTTTCTGCAACCCAATTCATTTTGTCTCAAAATGTGCTAAGCTACTTTATAAAGAGAAGCCTTTTCATAGGGAGAGTCCTTCCTTATCAGGATAAACATTCACAGAAGGGAATATCTCACTTGGTGTGTGCATATGACACAATTTTATTTATTAATGTATGTAGGAGATCAGTGGACAGATTGAATGGTATTTTAGGGGAATACTGCAAATGGAGTGGACATGTTGTTAATTGGGAGAAAAGTTTGTTTTATAATGCTTAGGACCTCATGGCCAGGAGAACTCGATCATTGGAAAACATGTTGAATATGCGGAGAGGCTCCTTTCCCATGGAGTATCTTGGAGCCACAGTGAGTCCAAATTTCCTTCGTGTACACCACATTGATAAGTTGGTGGGAAAGCTTATGGGGTACATTCTCAATTGGAAAAATAGGTTTCATTCCTTCGGAGGGTGCATTACACTGATAAATAGTGTCTTAGTCTCTATTACTATGAACCTCATTTCTACCATGAAGATTCCTAAACGTGTGATTGCTAACATGGAGAGGATAATGGTATCCTTCTTATGGGATAGTCAAATGAACATTAGGCATCACTAGGCATCGGGGAACTATTTAGCTAGACCTATATCTAATGGCGGTATCAATTTGACGAGTGCTTATTTGACCATGGAGGGGATGAATTCCATGCTTGCATGAGAGGCGATGGAGGGAAGAACTCTATGGAGTTAGCTCATGCTTGATAAATATGGTCTAGATTTGGTTGTGTAGCAATCTAAACCATCAAGAATATGTATGTTGATCCAACCATACTCAGAGAGACTAATTCCTTAGGCGTGACGGCTGGTTGGAAAAGGTGAGGTGAATTTATGGCAACAGGAATGGGGGAGAGGGAATCTGGTGTTTTCCGGCTACCTAGTACCAGACATATCCTTTAGAAAATCTAGTGTATACACAAATTTCATCCGCTCCATTCTCAATAATTATCACCGTTATTCTTTCTTAGAGGTCAAACAGAATGAGGAACCTGATTGCCTATTTTTCATGAGTGCCCAGCCTGGTATTTGTTCCATCAATTCCTATAGCAGCAACTGGAGGGCTCCCTGTTATGCCGATCAGTGGGGGATACAATGTGGTGCAATGGTATTTCAACAAAGTATAACATTATTCTATAGAGAGTTCTGAAAATCGCTTGCCCATTAATGACAACATACAATGCATGGGTGTTCTCCTCGCGTCAAAATGATGGTTTTGTAGTAATCCCCTACAGGAAACAGTGGAACATATCTTCTTCAACAGCGATTGGGCTCACTGGAGTTGGAAGGCTCTCGGTCAGTTTTCAGCATGGTAATGTGTAGGTTGGAGGTAGGAGGATGTTTTGGATCAATGGGTTACTGGTGCAAGTGAGCATGGTTTAGAAAGGAATGGCATGGAAATAATTCTTATGGCGGGTTGATGTACTATTTGGAATGTGAGGAATGATGCGAGACACAAGAGTTTCTCTGACAACCGAGTAAGAATATGCTTCAAAATGAAGAATAATTTGTTGTATTTAGTCATATTATGTACAGACTTCCATGGTGACCCATCGGTTATATCCATTTTCCATGGTGACGTCTCTCAGGTGGGGAGGACAGGAAGTGGTCGTTAGGAATGTTGGTACCCTTTCACTGACGAGCTCAAACTCAACATGGATGGATCTCTTCAAGATGGTGAGATGAGAGGTGGTGGTGTTATAAGGGACTAGAGGGGGTCTGTTGTGGTGGCCTTTTATAACTTGTATGTAAGAGGAGATTCCTTTCAATCTGAGGCTAAGGCGATGGTCTCGGGTCTCGAGATATGTAATAAAAGGAATATTAATTTCAGGATGGTGGAGACATATTCTCTGGCACTCTATAATGCTTTATCAGGATGTGGAAGTGTTCCTTAGAGCATAGCTTATTTTATCCAGAAGTACAAGGAGATCATGGGAGGCCATATGGGGATCACCCACACTTGTCGTGAGGGGAATAAAGTTGCATACTTCTTGGCATCCCAGGATACCTCATGCCATAATGTTTCCCTCCTTAATTTAGGATCCTTTCATCCTAAAGGCATCAAATTAGTTATCAACGATGCTTTGGGGCTTCATTATTTCTGACCTCCATGATGTTTGTCTCCTTTTTTAAGTTCTTTTATGTAATAAAAATGATAATATTCAGCCATTAATTTATTATTTATGAAAAAACATGTATTAATTAATTAATTAATTAATTGTCTTTCATCTTAATGATAATCTGACCTTATTTAGAGATACCCATCATTAATTAAATTCATGGAAAATAAATTTCATAACCCATAATGATATATTAAATATAATAAATTAACTTGCATTTAAAATTCATTAAAACCATTATTAAATTTTCAAACACACAATGGTGGGCTAATCAATAAAATAATGTCTGGGTGATGAAATTTTAAATTTAATGTAATTATAATTTTTTCAAATAATGGGAGACTACACAATGTGTACATGTAGCTACACATCATGTACATCTGTTGTTGTATATCCAAGTCACACACCTAGGGCTTTGGTGTGTTGACTCGGCTAGAATACATCGTGTGTACATGCCAATTACACACCCTATATCTGAATTCCATGTTCCAAGTTGTCCTTGTCAACATGTAGTTTATAATAAAAGAATCACATGTAATTAATTACTAGATACATCTAGATACATTTTTCAAGGGTATACAATGTGTTCTATTGCCACACGCCATGTTACATAGTTTTACCAGCCAATGATTTGGCACTTCCTGATGGCATCATCGGTCGTTCTTCATTTGTTCCTAAACATTATTTTAAATGAACCATTGAATGAAAATGATTAATATGTGGATAACATGTTAATTGAAATCAGATTAAAGAATTAATAAAATGAAATAAAATCCTACCATAATTTCACATAAATAAAAAATCATATAAATAAATATAAATTAAAATGATACCCCTCTAATACAACTTGTTGGTTCTGAGTGCAGTGGAATCATACATTGGAGGGCGATATATTAAAATCTATTTTAATAATCATTGCATGAATCCATGAGTGAGGATATTGCACATCAAATTTATAATTAAATTAGTTAATATCTAAATAAATAAATACTTGGGTTTAAGAACATTATTCATTGATGATTGCTGATCATGTGAAACCAACCTTCTATATTGAACTCATTTCACTTTCAAGGATCCAATGGTGGAATCCCTCCAGCATTGATCCACATGTTCTTCAATGGTCTCAAATAAACACAACACCTTCTCCAGGTGCTAGCTTGTTGAATCGAATGTCTTACGTTGTTCACTCTTGATAACACATTCTATGGTATTGAAGATGTTATCTATTGGGTTTCTCATTCATGAGAGGGAGAGAGGAAGTAGATTCGAGAGATAATTCATTCTCCACAACAATTCTATATTCCCAAAATTGGAATTTTTTTGAATGGATTAAACTATAGAAATAATCCTTTATTTGTAGAGATGGGATTTCGATTAACAAATTTAATTGAATAAAAACAATTATAAAAAATTATAAACATTAATGAAATCTCATGACACATAATACTAATAAAAATATTATAATTTTCTAGTTCAACAACATGCGAAAAATGTATAAATAATATTTACCGACTTTTAAATAATTAATTTATCACAGGATATGGTCATAGTCCATTAAAACTCCTCTTGTATTCATTGAACACCTGAATAAATATTTTAGTCACTTAAATAAACATTTTATTCCAAAAATAGTAAATAAATATTTACTAAATATTCAATAAAAGAAATAAATATATTTTATTAACAATCTAGTGAATAAATATTTATTTAATTTTGTAAATCAATATAAATTAATTAAAATTATTCTTTGTTCAAGGTAATAATATTTATTCCATTAATTAAAATCAAATATAATTTTATTTGAACCACCAAAAATAGTTAATGTGTGACCCTCTAGGATTCATTCTCATTACCATTAGGTGGGCTTGCATAAAGTCCAATATTATTGTCTACAAATGGGTACATAAACCAACGAGAAATAATATAAATACACAACTGGGACAACCACATATGACTGCTCAATTTATAATATAATACCTTTGTCAAAATATCTCATCTTGAAAGTTGCATGATGGTGTCAACATCTTATATTCTTGATACATTATCATTTGACTATCTGTAATAAAATCGACGGTACACAATGAAAACAGAATTTAGGGTGATTGCTTTATTTAAATAAATGGGCCAAGATATCAACATCCTTAAATATAGAATTGAAAATTCCTTGAATTGTCCATTGGTAACATGTAATTCATTATGAACCCAACATAACATAATTCTCACCAACATATGGCATGATATTTCTCATCAACAAATTTTAGTTTTTGAGTCATGAAATGTGTTAATGATAATTGAAAATTCTGAGGACCATTACAAAAACACACATATTGGAATATCTGATGACACCAAAACATGTATAATTCATACTAGCAGGTATGTTCTCATAATCTCTAATATTGTATATTTAAAAGGGTTAACATCATGAGAATAAATCTAATCTTCTTACAAGTACATGCACCTTACAGTCTATATACTGTGTGTCCCATTATAGTATATCATCCAGTCATAAAACTATATTAAGAATATTTTCATAGAACATCATAGTTCTCAATATTGCGGGGAACTACTATTATCTTACATATAAGGAAAATTTTCTAGTATGTTATAACATTATAGTAATTCATCATATTGAAAAATATGAAATAAGTTCTTTATTTTAATATTTAATACATCAAATATTCATCTAATAAAATTAAAATTCCTTGGTTCAAGGACACCTCCTATAATAGCATGTTCGTCATGGAATTCCATAATAAGAATTATAACATGTAAACAACTATATATACGAGCCCCAAATAGTAATTAACTTGCTAAAACAATGTTATTGACGAATAAATACATGGGTTTTAAAAGTAATGATGAATGGATCATATAATACACCGACAAAGGGATAGATAACACATCATGGATATCTAGTTTGTATTTTTGTTTATGAAATATTTTTAGATTTAGAATCAAGGAGATTCAATTCCAAGAAGTTGATTCTAGAATCACAAAACCAATAGTGTATATAAATAATGAAAATTTAGAGATCTATTAAAGTAGGTAATTATAATAAATTGGATATATTAACATTCTAGTAAAAGATCATGATTTCAACATTATTTCTAGTAGCCATCCATAGATATAGTCAATACACATCGATAAAAAAATATACCTGTGGAAAATAAATTCAAGAGGATTGATTAATAAGGAAACATACACTTAAGTGTTATAAACCTAGTATAGATAGGTAATTGTTGATAATTATATATATAAACTACTCTACCATGAAATAATCAACAAAATAAGGTTCTATGATCAATCCTCCATCGAGAAAAGGTCTTGGAAGATGGTTCACTAACACTTACTTGTTAATCATCTATTATCAATGGTAGATCTGCGTTTAATTATGGAATTATGATAAATAAATTAATATACCACTGGTATATAAATAAATATAAATTAATCATTGTATCATCCTAAAATGTAACACCCCAGGAAAATAAAGAATATAACATTTTCATATTTATCCATATTTGTGAATAAAATATTAATATGACTTTAAAGGGTATGCTATGCTCGATGGCGTACCCAACACGCAACAATGAGTTTCTTGGGAATCTTACGTTGCACTCTAATAATAAAATAATATTTTCTTAAATGGTAGTTAACATGTAGCCGTTGTATTGGTGGGAATGGATATAAATAACTAAAATATGATTATATATGTTTTTAAATGTTTTTACATTTATCCAATAAAAGATAAAGTCTTAAAATATGGAAAGAATTCAATTTTAGGCGTATATTCCCTAGTTTTCACTGAAGGTTCACTTATCGCCTTTTGATGGCGAACCGTCGTTAAATATAGTTTTGATCACTCTTATACATTCTATTGGACCAAATAAAACTCTTCTTAAGAATTGGGACATCAAAATTTACTTTGTGTAAATTTTTGGTATCTTTCTGATAAAGTTCATTTTTTTAATGAATAGTGTAAAATGTTGTATTTTAATTCAAAACTTCTTTTTAATCTAATTTATTTATATGATTATATTAACTTTTGAATTGGTTTTAAAGTTAAATTAGAATATATTTTTACCATTAAATTCAATAGTGGTCGTTGGAATTAATTTCACTTTGAAATCAGACTTAAACTAGTGTCAATCTTTTGATACTTATTGTTTCATAAAAACACGCTATTTGCTCTGACAGCCGGAATTAATTATTAAATTAATTAATGTGACTTATATGTTTTGAATTTTGTAAAATAGACTTCTTTTTTTGGAATTCGGAATATCAAATATATCTTAGTGTGAATTTTTGGTATTTTTCTGAAAAACTTTATTTTTTGATGAATAGTGAAACCACTAAGTGGTACTTAAAAAACTAATTTTTCATTTAAATTAAATTTTACCACCTTTGTGTTTTGAATTTCAAAAATCCGACATACATGGTTGTCATTAATAAGTAAAATGTGGTTCAATGGCATTAAAATAATTTTTTGGTGAATAGTAACTTATTATGTTTTTAATCGCGATTAGAGGTAATTAGTGAAATTTAAGGAAAAAATGATATTATAATAAAATGAAAATACCTAGACACATGTCCTACCCTTATTGGATGTGTCATAGCCGACCAAGAAAAGATATGGGTCAACTTGGGGACCCCATGGATCCAATTTGGTTGGAAAATGACATAAATACCTTTTTATTAAATGTTAAAGTAAAAATGACACAAACATGAGATGTTTTACTAAAACAATTTTTACATAGGGTTATACAAGTCAGATTTTTTACTATAAATATTCAATAGAAATATGAAAAGATTTACCACATAATGATATTTTTTTATAATTTTTAGACTTTAGATAAATTAAATTATTTATGACATCATGATGATGCAACGATTACCTCATTAATAAAGGATTTAAATAAAATGAAATGATAATATAAATTATATGACCTACACATGTCCAAAACCTATTGGATGGGTGTATTTCGAACCCTTATCACCTTATCCTCGAATTATATCAATGTGGGACCTCTTAAATCAGAATACCATTTTAAAATAAAGTGACTTTTCCTTACCTTCCAAGAGTGCCCCTCCGCTCCTCTTATAAAAGGCCCCCACCTCTACCACCTTACCCACACTCCCCAAGCCTTTGGCTCGACCAACCCCAGCCCATTTTGTCTCTCCACATCCCTCTATAACTCCTTGAAGCCTCACTTTTGGTATAAGGATTCCCAAGGAAGCCTTTGATCTCAAACCAAAGGGAGTTAACCGATTTTAAGGTAATGTCTTTCCTTGAGTCCTTTTGTTTTATTTTGCTTCTCCAACCCCCTAAACTCTTTTTATTCATTTCTTTTGTAACAACTACAGTATCATCAATATACTAGGATGTTGTTATAAGTATTATTCGAGCTACACTTACACACACCTACATCTAATGGTTAAAGAACATACTGTTTCTGTGGATGGCGAATTTCGGCCTCCCGAAACGATGATTGTTCAACATTCATTTAACACCTTAAAAGGTGGCCATTAAGATGAAAATATAATTATATATGATATATAATATGTTTTTGTTTTTCTTAAGCTTCTGTATTTTTCATTTTGGGCATACCTTTATGGTTTCCATTATGAGTAAACGCGATATCATCATTTAAGGAAGTGCGGACTACCGCCCCCTTAAAGTGATGTGATTCGTTAATGCCATATGTGGGACATATAAAGGATGGATTTAAAGTTATTATATATGATGTTATAATGGAATTATAATATTCCTCTATATCATTATTATTTATTTCCATTAAAGTATGAGATAGAAATGAAAGTAGTGTTCATGTGTACGTACGGCTTACCGTCTCCATGAACGGTGCATTTCATTTCTTATCCCAAAATGTATTGTACTATTAAAATTACTTGTATATAATGGATATATATGATTAATGATACATTTAAATGATGAATATAATTCTGGATTTAAAATATACATACCTCTCATTTAGTTTTAATTCCATTAATATGACAAAGAAATGAAAGTAGCGTTCATGCGTACGTACGACTTACCATCTCCATAAACGGTGCATTTCATTTAATACCTCTAAATGATTATGTAATATTATAAATACATGTATATGCTGGATATATATGATATATATGATATCCAAATCAGGAATTTTATTCTGGATATAATGAACCTTTGACCATACGAACAACATGTAATTGTAAGAAGTCCACTTTCGACTTACAAACCAAATATCTACAAAACAAACATTATTAACTTAAATGGTTACATAATGTTTACAACATGGCAATAAGTGATATAAAAGGAATAATTAACTTGAAAAAGGTTCATAAGAAAATAAAAATTAACTCAAGTTTATTATTCCGGACGTTAGAGAACGATCGAGTCAAGTCAGACAGGAGGTAAGGGACTTCGTCTCAATCTCCTATCATTGAGGAATATTTGGTTTTATACACAACTTTATTTTATATGGTGTATAAACCCCTTTTACTTTTACTTTTATACAAAAGGAATCTTTTTCTACAAAGCGTTTTGCAAAATGACGAAAAGGAATGTTTCTTTTAACGTACGTGGTGACAACAACCTTTTCCGTCGCCGCGAGTATTATTTGGTCTTTGGCTTCCTCAACAAGCCGTAATGTTTTTAAAATAAAATAAATACCATATACTCTTTTATGTATTTTGGTATTGAAAATGTTTTTGATAAAGGATTCTATTATGTGAATATATTTAAATGATATATTGTGATTGAAATGTGGAAATGTTATCATTCCTTTATATTGGTTTTATGTTTTATGATTTTATATTGGTACTTGGACATTTGACGGGTGGTTACGTGATAAAGCATATGACAGGTGGTGTCGTGAATACCAGGACTGGTGGTTACGTTATAACCTCCAATGCATTGGGTATGGAAGTCGGCCGTATGGCTATTCCATTAAGTATGTATGGAGGTTGGCCGTATGGCTATTCCATTAAGTGATATGTGTGGAAGTCGACCGTATGGTTATTCCACATAAGTATGTTTATGTCTCAAGTTACCTTTATATGTTATGTGTTCTTTATATGGGTTTTATGGTAATCTTTTGGTTACAAAAGGGTAAGTAATGAACTTTTATTCAGTGAAGAGTTTTTACTACTTCGAAAAGGTGAAAAGTATTACTTTGATAAAGTATACATGGTTTACTTGTTGTTTTTAAAAACTAATAGTTTTCATTCTTTCTTTATCCCTTACTGAGCTTTTTATGCTCATCCCAAGTTTTTGATATGTTTTTCACAGTACTTAACGTGGAATAGGGTCAAGGATGGGATCAAGGGAAAGTCATGCTACATAAAACATGGAACTAGACATGTTTCTTTTTAAGAGTTTATTACTTTATGGAAATTTAGTAGAACTGACTACTTTGTAATCTTTGTAGATGTAATAGTTATGTCCTAATTCTCTAAAAATCTAAACATGAAAAGATCCTCAATGTGAATTTTTCATTTAATTCAATATTAAGAGATGCTTAAGGTCGGGGCCTTATAGTTGGTATCAGAGGTCGGTTTAGATAACTTTATAGGTTTGACTATTATCTAGGTGTAGGTAAAGGATCCTATATAACAAAGAGGGATATTAATATGTGCAAACATCTGGAGGGTTACGGTAAAATTGGTCGATTTGATAAAAAAAACCTGAACAATGGAGATATAAGGAGGTTGATGGATTAGAGTAATAAAAAAAATTATGTTGTCTATAAAGGATTCTTTTTATTATTATTATAATTATTTTTCGTATCATGTTAACATAATGATTCTTTTCGACAGATTACGGATCAATTGTAAAGATGGAAGGAAAGATATCTTTCACAACATTCTTATCCCTCCCTGATGATTTTATCATCACCAATATGGGAAAAGCATGTTTGAATGATTTTGATAGCTTCTTGAGTATTCAAATCACATGAAAGAAATTGTTTGCACTATCCAACACCTACACTTTTCTATAAAAAATTTATCTTTCATGGTATCTTATTCATAAGATTTCAAGATCTCAACTTTTCCAATTATATAAAAAATTAAAATTATAGATGTGGAGTGAACGTTTACTTTTGGAAAGTATGACAACATACCGAAAGAGAAAGAGAAAATCCTGAAGATCACGGTATCTGGATTCATGGTATGATTTATTTTTCATATCCTTAAATAATGAAGCATCTTTGGATTGATATTTGTAAATAATGAGGATATTCGGTCTACAAGAATTGGGTATTAAGAAAAAAGGTGGAAATGCATAGCTAATGGATCATGAAGAACGTTGAATGAGTCATAAGTCTACATATAAGGGCTTCAAGAGTTATGGTGAAATTCTTAAGAGTATTAAGTCTCTTTTGATGATGGGGTTACATTAGAAGACTTTTTATTGTATGTGTAACCCTGATGTTTGATATATGAAAATTTTATTCAAGTAATAGTTATCTGTTCTTTTGTGGACATAGTTATAAAGAACCATTTGGGTTTATATGATCCTTACTTTGGAGGTAATTATGGGTTACTATATGTTATGATGGAAGTGAAAGGCATGAGATAAAATTGAGGTTAAATTATGTTATGGTTATTTTTTATGATTTTATCTCTTTTTGGGGAATGATTTGAGAATTATATAGTTTTGGAAAAAGGACAACACAGAGATCGTGTGACTACCCGTCGCGTCGGACAAAGCTGCGGGAATCGAACCCACAACCAAAGTGCAACTGGTATTTATCACCTACCACTGGACTACATGAAGTCCCTGGTTAGTTTGACTGATTCTTTTTAGTTATATGATTTTATGAATTAAGAGTAATTTTATTTTGGGTTATTTATGAAAATGATTAACCTGTCATGGAGGATATGTGATTAGGTTAATTACTTTTCAATACGATACTTTAGGAGCAATTGATGTTGTTTGGAGATAAATGTTATGATTTAACTTGGAAGACTATGTGACTAAATCCTTCAAATATTTGGGTTTCAATCTTATTTTGGTTTAATTTGAGGAATTTTATGGACAAATTGTTTATCGAATGGTCCTCATTGAACCTTGGGTTTTGTTGGACAAATTTTGGAGATTAAGAATAGATTTTCTTTTTATAAAGGGTTATCCTTTTATAGATTATCTGATCTTGTACTAACCTTTTTGGTTTTGGTTTTGGTTAGAGTCTAAAGACATGGGAAGTGTATTTTGTTTGTGTGGATTAGGTGATTCTCTAGAAATTGATTATAGTACTCTTAATGCGAACAAGTCTTCCTAAATACCCATCTTTTGGAGAAAATATGAGTTTGATTAAGGAATCTAGTAAAAGTTGAAAGTCTACATGACAAGTAAGTATGTATCATTATGATTTAGTTAAGCTCAAAAATAAATTCCTCCATGAAATGTAACTTAAAACAAAAAATTTGTCTGTTAACTTTTCATACTAGGGAATCGAATACCGTTTAACCCATCACAAGTTTGTGATTTTATTATGGTTAACTTTCTCCTAGAAATGTTTACTATCACTATCCCTCAAGAACATGACCCTTTGCTTTTTCATCCATTTCCATGTTTTTCTACATGGAATCCTAGTATGGGTTAACTCAGGAGACCTTTGTACTTATCGTTCTTTATTTTAAAGTGATTTTTTTACTGACTCTTGTTCCGAAGTGGGACTTTCAAGGATGTTTCCAAGCTCAATTTTAAAAATTGCAAGGATGCAATTCCCAAAAGGGGGGAAGGATGTAACACCCCGGGTAAATAAAGAATATGATATTTTCATATTTATCCATATTTGTGAATAAAATATTAATATGACTATAAAGGGGATGCTATGCTCGATGGCGTACCCAACATGCAACGATGAGTTTCTTGGGAATCTTACGTTGCACTCTAATAATAAAATAATATTATTTTAAATGGTAGTTAACATGTAGCTGTTGTATTGGAGGGAATAGATAGAAATAACTAAAATATGATTATATGTGTTTTTAAATGTTTTTACATTTATCCAATAGAAGATAAAGGCTTAAAATACGGAAAGAATACAATTTTAGGCATATATGCCCATGTTTTCACTAAAGGTTCACTTATCGCCTTTTGATGGTGAGCCATCATTAAATATAGTTTTGTTAACTCTTATACATTCTATTGGACCAAATAAAACTCTTCTTAAGAATCAGGACATCAAAATTTACTTTGTGTAAATTTTTGGTATCTTTCCGATAATGTTCATTTTTTTGAATGAATAGTGTAAAATGTTGTATTTAAATTCAAAACCTCTTTTTAATCTAATTTATTTATATGATTTGAATATCTTTTGAATTGGTTTTAAACTGAAATTAGAATATATATTTACCATTAAATCCAATAGTGGTCATTGTAATTAAGTTCACATTGAAATCAGACATAAACTAGTGTCAATCTTTTGATACTTATTGTTTCATAAAAACACGCTATTTGCTCTGACAGTGGGAATTAATTATTAAATTAATTAATGTGACTTATATGTCTTGATTTTTGTAAAATAGACTTCATTTTTGAATTCAGAATATCAAATATAGCTTAGGGTGAATTTTTGGTATTTTTTTGAAAAACTTTATTTTTTGATGAATAGTGAAACCACTAAGTGATACTCAAAAAACTGATTTTTCATTTAAATGAAATTTTACCACCTTTGTGTTTTGAATTTCAAAAATCCGACATACATGGTTTTCATTAAGAAGTAAAATGTGGTTCAATGGGATTAAAATAATTTTTTTGTGAATAGTAACTTATTAACTTTTGAATTAGCTTTAAAGTGAAATTAGAATATATATTTACCATTAAATCCAATATTGGTCGTTGGAATTAATTTCACATTGAAATCAGACTTAAACTAGTGTCAATCTTTTGATAATTATTGTTTCATAAAAACACGTTATTTGCTCTGAAAATGGGAATTAATTTTTAAATTAATTAATGCGACTTATATGTTTTCAATTTTGTAAAATAGACTTCATTTTTGAATTCGGAATATCAAATATAACTTAGGGTGAATTTTTGGTATTTTTCTGAAAAACATTATTTTTTAATGAATAGTGAAACCACTAAGTGATACTTAAAAAACTGATTTTTTATTTAAATGAAATTTTCCACCTTTGTGTTTTTAATTTCAAAAATCTGACATACATGGTTGTCATTAAGAAGTAAAATGTGGTTCAATGGGATTAAAATAATTTTTTGGTGTATAATTTTTTGGTCTTACCGTCTCCATGAACAGTGCATTTCATTTCTTACCTCTAAATGATTATGTAATATTATAAATACATGTATATGATGGATATATATGATATATATGATATCCAAATCAGGAATGTTATTCTAAATATAATGAACCTTTGACCACACGAACAACATGTAATTGTAAGAAGTCCACTTTCGACTTAAGAACCAAATATCGACAAAACAAACATTATTAACTTAAATGGTTACATAATGTTTATAACATGGAAATAAGTGATATAAAAGTAATAATGAACTTGAAATAGGTTCTTAACCAAATATGAATTAACTCAAGTTTATTATTGAGGACGTTATGGAACGATCGATTCATGTCGGACCCGAGGTAAGGGACTTCGTCTCAATCTCCTTTCATTGAGGCATATTTCGTTTTATACACAACTTCCTTTTATATTCTGTATAAACCCCTTTGACTTTTACTTTTATACAAAAGGAATATTTTTCTATGAAGCGTTTTACAAAATGACAAAACGGAATGTTTCTTTTAACGTACGCGGTGACAACGACCTTTTCTGTCGCCGCGAGTATTATTTGGTCTTTGGCTTCCTCAACAAGCCGTAATGTTTTTAAAATAAAATAAATACCATATACTCTTTTATGTATTTTTGTATTGAAAATGGTTTTGATAAAGGATTCTATTATGTCAATATATTTAAATGATATATTGTGATTGAAATGTGGAAATGTTATCATTCCTTTATATTGGTTTTATGTTTTATGATTTTATATTGGTACTTGGACATTTGACGGCCGGTTACGTGATAAACCATATGACGGGTGGTGTCGTGGATACCAGGACTGGTGGTTACGTTATATCCTCCAATGCATTGGGTATGGAAGTCGGCCGTATGGCTATTCCATTAAGTATGTATGGAAGTTGGCCGTATGACTATTCCATTAAGTGATATGTTTGTAAGTCGACCGTATGGTTATTCCATTTAAGTATGTTTATGTCTCAAGTTACCTTTATATGTTATGTGTTATTTATATGGGTTTTATGGTAATATTTTGGTTATAGAAGGGTAAGTAATGAACTTTTATTCAGTGAAGAGTTTTTACTATTTTGAAAAGGTGAAAAGTATTACTTTGATAAAGTATACATGGTTTACTTTTTGTTTTGAAAAACTAACAGTTTTCATTCTTTCTATATCCCTTACTGAGCTTTTTATGCTCATCCCATGTTTTTGATATGTTTTTTCGCAGGACATAACGTGGAATAGGGTCAAGGATGGGATCAAGGGAATTTCATGCTACCTAAAACATGGAACTAGACATGTTTCTTTTTAGGAGTTTTTTATTTTATGGAAATTTAGGAGAAGTGACTACTTTGTAATCTTTTGAGATGTAATAGTTATGTCCTAATTGTCTAATACTCTAAACCTGAAAAGATACCCAATGTGAATTATTCATTTAATTCAATATTAAGAGATGTTTAAGGCTAGGGCCTTATATAAAATCCATAAATAACATAGAGATTTAGGATTATCTCACAAGATGGAAGAAGGGTCTGGAATAGGTCTATAGAAAACTCACTGATTAAGCATCTCCAGATTTCCACAACATTGAAGAGGGTAAAGATGAAGAATGATATACAAAATTAATTTAAAAGGGTGTTATAAAAATCATAACATAATCTAGGGGTTCATAATTGAGTGTTATATAGGGTCACAACCATCCAATTAAAATCCGAATGGGTTAATTTAATTCACCCAAGGACTGGGAAAACTTGCTATCTGGTGGAATCACTGGCCAGCTACTAGCTGATGGGCTGGGAAGATCATCGTCAATTCTTCCCGAACCATAATATGGATAGTGGGGTGTATAAAAAAATTAAAACCTTTTGGTACCCACTAATTTGCCTTTGGGTTCCATAGGCTAGCCAACAAATGCCTTCAAGCCCATGCTTTATCAATCATCTACAACTCTTCTACAAATTCAATTCTCAGACACTTTTCAAAAAACCCCCTCAAACACCCATATAATATTTTTACTAAATAAAAAACATAATTTCTAAACATCAATAGAAAATACATTGAAAAAAAGTGGAGATGTTTCAATATTATTTAAATACACATGAACATAAAATTTGAAGGAAAATGATGAATCACGATTTCAATTATATATCACTATAACACATACGAGAGTAAATGAGTTATCAAAATAACTATAACTATAGTATATGACGAATCACCATAAAAATAATTAAAAGAGATTTTATTAACACCATATAATAGGAAAATCATTATTAATCCAAGCCATGGTGAAAAATATATCACTCTAGGCCTTGGTCCCATCAACTCGGTTCAGTGCCTAGCCATCGATGTCCTCATCATCATATTCCTAGAACACTCACACAATTTTGTACTTCCATGGCATGACTTAAAATATCTTATAGTTAACGAACTAATAAAGGTAAATCCATAGATATAGTAAGAATTATAGAGTCTCATCAGTAGGAAAACCCATACCAGTATAATTCAAAAAAAAGATTCATTCCACTAAGGAATTATAAAAGATTAACAATAGGTCCCACAACACAAGAAAGGGATGAGGAAACCCACTATCATTAAACAACTATGGTCAACCCTGAACTAGTCACCCGATCTGGTTTGTAGCATGTCCCGAGGGGTGTCCCCGATCCCCAAGGGCTGACAACTAAAGATAGTAATAAAAACATATAATATGGAACATTTATTCCCATAAATAAAAGACAAATAAATAATTAAAGACTGATAGTAATAAAATAAAACCAGGAATAGAAAGTAATTAAACTGAACATACCTCCGTGTGACCTACTAAGTCACCACCCAATACTTAACCAAGCTTGCTTTGAGAGCGATCCAACACTAACAGAACCTGAAACTGAAATGATATTGGAAGAGTGATCACTATAATTATCAATATTAAATCATCACAAGTCTCATACCATTCATTTCCCCAAAAAATTCCATTGATACTAGTTTTAAATACATTTTTAAAAAAATAGATTTCTATACACCATGAATTTAAAAATCAATAAACAAGTAACATGATACATTTCCCTTATATTTTAAAACATGGAATGGGGATGGAAATGTGTAATTTTGCTTTAATTTTCAAACATCCACTTATAAGAGTTTTTGAACAAACCAAAAATTCATAGTTTACCAAATAATAAAAAAAACCAGGTACAATGAATAGGAATCTACACAACAAGGGAAATATCACAAGTAATACATGTAATAAGAAGACATGATAAATCCTATGAACATAGAGGAAGACCTGAACATACTAATACATGTGAATAATCCCAAAGGCATTCCCTAGTCGAGTAAATAATAAATCCATAATTCCTCATTATCGCCATACCTATCCTGGTCGAGGGGCCCAATACCATAGCAATAACAAAAAGATACCCCAGTTATGGGCCACTAGCAGTGCACAATCTTACTAGTGTAGCAATCGTTCTTAGTAAACCACTTTTCTATTCTAGTTTCCCATGCATATTTCATAAGGGGGTGTGACATACATTCCAAATAACTTGCCACACATATACAACCAAACACACCACATAATACGACACCACCCCAGCCCTCTCAAGGGTAGTCCCTTTCAAGAATATTCAATACAAAATGAAGGTTATATACTAAGGCCCCTCCAAATCTTGTGGATAAACTACTCGGAAAGGAACCCCAAGTCGAGAGAGTTTTTCCATATACCATTTCAAAATTCCAAACATTTATTTATGTTATACCCATCGATGGTAAATTTACCAAAATAAAGAAAGATACAATTCAAAAAAATATTTCCATTAATATGAAATCCCATTTTCAATATGCCTTTTCCAAACGGCCATTATGTTTTGAATACATACTCAAACACACCACATTTTCCAATTGACTCTTTATCTCAAATCCATTCTACTACAAAAATATTTTTGAATAGAAACCCAATGAATTCAATGTTCCAAACATGAGTTAAACCATTTCAAGAATAAAATTCCATTTATCGAACACCAAACAACCATAAATACATTCACACCATTTTAGAAACCACCTGAAGACATTTTAGAAACCATGAAACCATTTATCAAAAGACAGAGTAAAAAGTGAAAAGTGAGTTCTATATACAAAACAATAGTTTGAGAGAAGAACCACCCCACGTGTCATCTTAATTTGAAGGCCCTTTTTTGGCTTCACATCGTGCAACCAAGGATGTTCCCACATCCAATGACATAACAAGAAGTATTATCCTAACCAATCAGTAGAAATTTCACATACACCATTTATTAACATAATAAACCATTTCATCAAGAGTACAAGGGTATATAAAACCAGTCCAATATAAGCCAAAAAAAACATTCACGACATTATTCAATAGAAAAACATCATCCAAAACAATCAAAAATCCATTTAGAAGATAGAAAAATTTGAGTAAACCCAATTATCTAGGAACAAACATTGAATATATTGGAAAAACACCAAAAACACTATATTTTATCAAAAATTTCAAAAATAAATCACTACTATAAGTTAAATAAGATTACATTAATTATGTGTGACTTGATATAAGAATTAACTCATAAAACGCAAGCATCATATGGATTGATATAAGAAAAAATTGCATCGAATCCCCTACCTCAAAACATGAAAATTTGTTAGGCTCTCAATAGAAGGAAGATAATAACTCCACAGACAAATCACTTGCAATATATATAAAAACCATACTCTTTATTTCACACATAAACATAATTTATTACATAAAATCATTATATGAGACAACATAGGAGATCAGGAGTTCTAGTATATTTGTGTCTTGGGAACATTACACAACAACTTAAAACATGAAATACACAACTTTCTTGAAAACATCTTTTACATGACCACACACATTCTTTCATATATCAGTGGAGGAAAAAAGAAACATGAACATTAAGGCATGCTATGGCATGATTATCATAACATTAAAATGTGGAAATAAAATTTAACATGATTTTAGCATGAGACAAGGATCATTGAACATGAATCACGAGTAAAACCTCATTTCATATAAGGAATGATTAAACTCTTATTGAAATTGACGTATCTTGGTTCTAATTGTTTCTCAATGAATTAGAGCACTATCAGGGCACACCATTCTTAATCATTTCATTTCATTCATAAGTGTGCCACATGGATCATAAAACATTGAATCATTTGGCATCATCAATTATTCCACGATAATGGAATGTGTAATATGAACATGAAACTCTATAATCAATATTTAAATGAGTATAAATTTTAATACCCCTGATAGATAAATTAGAATGGTAGTTATTACATGATGACTTTGTCTTGGATAATCATGGTGTAATTTCGGCAGCATAATGATGTGATATAAGAATTAATAAAAATCTTTGATGAGGTATAAAGGGGATCCTAGTCATATTTACATAAAATAGACATTAGGGGGGTTATATAGAAACATTTCCCAAAACATTTAAAGGAATTTAGATGCATAATATAAAATAATTTCATGAATTTACATAATGAGAGTAAAATTCATTGTGGAATTTCGGCATGGTAATGGGTGTATATGGAATGAATTAAAGAAAAATAAAGAGGTAAATCATCATTAAAACATAATTTTATTAGAATTGGGTAGTTTAGAAATAATACCCCAACATTTTTAATTGAAAACAGAAGGGTTTAACTACATAAATAAATTTGGACAAAATGAGAAAGGAATAAATCCCTTACTTAGAAGTGTGATCCCAAAGGATTGGGAGAGGCTTGAGAGAGGGTTATTACGATCTTGGTGAACCTTGAGAGGATAATAGAGAGTTGAGGGAATAGTAGAGATGTGTTATGTTGGGAAACAATTCATCAAGGTAACATTGCAGTATTTTTGGGTTGATTGTGTTTGTTGACAAAGCGGGTTTTCATGGATATTTGTCGAGTTCCAAAGAAGTTGTTGACAATATTTATTGGCAAAGAACGATGAAAAAGGAAAAGGATGATCTGGTGGCAGTACAAAAGAGCAGTACAAGGTGGCACTGTTTCCAGTGTATGCCAAATTTTTGGTGTCCAAAATTTGGAGTTTGGTGAGCATCGCGAAAAGAGGATTTCCATGAAGATTATAATTTAATATGGAAAAGGCATTAATTTCGCGAATATAGGATGCATGGTTTGGAAATCACGAAGACCAGAAGAATGAAGGCGATGATGCTTCGCGATTACGTCAGGCTTCACAAACGGCAGAGGCTGAAGTGCATCGCGGCGGAGAAGGGCTTTGCGAGAGAGCTTCGCGGCAAAGGTGCGAAGGAATGTTGGGCTTCGCGAGGGAGCTTCGCGGCGAAGTCTCGAAGGTAAGTTGACGGTGATTCTTCGCGACTACGTCAAGCTCCGCGAACAGATAATTGTCGTGGTTCTTTTCGATTTGGACAGATTTCCGGCAGAAACTTTGGAGCTTCGCGATTTGAGATGACGTGGTGTTGACTTCGCGCGGAAGGGACGAGGGTCGGTTGAATCGCCTATAAATTGAGGCCGACCCCTTCGAGCGAAAGAGAGCGAATTTTCAGAGAAAATACTTTGCTCTCGATTTGCGAAGGTGGTTTCGCGGTGCCAGTGTGCTTCGCGGAAGAGGTGCTTCACAACGACTACTGTAGCTCTGCAAAACCTGCGAGCTCTGCGTTGGCTTACTAAGCCTTGCAAGGGTTGTTGCTTTGCGACGGCTTGAGCATCGCGAGAGTGCTTCGCGAAAGAGCTTCACGAGAGAGCTTCGCGAAAAGGCAGGAGCTTCACGAAGGCTTGTTTGAGCTTCGCGAAATTGGGAGCCTAGCGAAGTAGGGTGCTTCGCGAAGGTCATTCCAAAGGTAGTTTGCCCAGTGGATAGTGGAAAAGGGGTATTCATCTACGGGTGAAGGTTGAACTTCAACAGAGCATCTACATTCAGAGAAAGATGCATTCCTTAATGGAAATGAAGAGACCTATAGGTCTATAAACTGTGAGTGAATCCCTTCTGGAGCAGTGAGATTTGGAAGAGGAAAAAGGTGTCATCTCCACCGGCAGTGATCCAGAGAGAGAGAAATAGGGAGTGACCCTTGGGAAAGTAGTGAGCTGACCCTAATCCTTGTATAGGTAGTGAGCCTGGGCATAGAAGTGATCTAGCCCGAACATTGTAATCCACAGCTAGTGAAGTTTAGTGGACTTGGTACGACCGACAACCTATCGGCGTATGGTCCTTGGACGTAGCCCTTAGTGGTGAACCAAGTAAAATTGTTGTGTCCTGTGCTTTCTTTACATTCTGTTTATATTGTGAAGCAGGAAAGAGAGAGAAGAGTGTTTTGCTTAACAGCGAAACAAGATCAGAACGGGCCTTAATTTTTAATTGGTCATACCCTAATTCACCCCCCTCTCAGGGTATTCAGCCTAGTGGACCTAACATGTTACAAGGGTTTTGAGTGAAGGGTAACGGGAGCTTGGGTGGGTTTTTAAAGAAAAAGAGAGGGAATTATTTATTATTTAGGTTTTGGACACCACACATTAAACTAATCAAAACCACAAACCATCCCATGGTTTCTTCCTATGGTTTCCACCAAAGTGGAGTGGAAAAAATTATTTTATATTTAAAATGGCCGATATTCTTAAAATATTATGTTTTCTTATGTAGAGGTGAGTCAAACTCATAAGGAAATCATTTTAAAAGTTAAAATGTTTTATATGTCATGGAGGGTCCACTAAGGCACCATAAAATTAATCAAACGAATATACAATAACATTATTTTAAAGGTAAAATATATATTTCCCAAAAATCATCTTTATTGATTTTTGTTACATAACTATTGGTTCATTATAATATCATAAAATACATTATATATTAGAATAGTTTTTAATTTTTACAAAAAACATCGACAGTCTCATAAAATTATGAAAAAATCACCGTGGGAAAATTTCATCATCCTAATCCCAAAATTAATATTAATTTTATCTAAATAAATTTTATTAATATTTTAATTTTTACATTTAAAATAAAAAAGAAAAAATTATAAAAAAATCATGGGTTTTGAAAAAATAACTTTCAACCCTTAATAAAAATTACAATTGTATTCATTAAAATTATGTGATCATTTATATTTAATAAAAAGTAATTTAGTAATAATATTTTATAAAAATTAATTTAAATCAAAAATCCATTAATTAGTAAAAATATATTTCTTAATTGAATATTAAAAAAATACTACTTTCTCTCTAAAAACTATTATCAAAGTGACAATAGTAAAATTAATGTATATTCTCTTTTCTATACAAAAATTATGCACATAATCACAGTGAAATGGTCTTGTTACATATCCACTTATAAAATATGAACTAAGGATAAGGCTTGAGGTAGTTAAAGACTATTTGGGAGGCTCAGATAATATCGCCCGTGTGGTAATCTCTATCTACTTCCAATTCTCCAATAGGCTATTCCGTTCGAGATTAACGTGTTGAAGCTCAACTTGGGCTTGGTCAAGAGTGAAGCCCAGTGATGCCACCTCCTTACGAGCTCTAACAAATGGTCTTCTTGTGGAGTAATTATTTTGGATGAGGCCATCGCTTCCTTTTTCTGGGTAAATTGGATTTGTTAAAGACCAATATTTATACTAATCATGTGATTACTGTATAATGGATATGATAGAAATTATATCAATTCATAACGGTATCTTAAAATCCATAAAAATAATTAAAAGAATTTTTATATTTATTTTATAACCATTTTAAAAAATAATACATCTCATTAGATCAAGGTAAATTTCCATTAATAAATGGTTGGGTCATTACACTAGACACTGAGCAAGATGCCCAAATCAAAAACTCGAGTTTGGAAAAAGGAAAAACACACAAAAAAGAAACCAAAATGATAGGAAAGAACACCAAAATGGTTTTAGGTGCCAATGAGAGCATCAGCGGGTTCATGTGAACTAGAGAGGGCACCAGCAATGTAGGGCACAACTGGAGCAAGATGCTGCCAAAAATGTGGGTGGCCGGGTAGGAAGACTGCTTGGGGTTTGGGTTCTCGGGAGTATGGTGGTGGTCGTAGGCGGGCCGAACGCAGCTGGACCTACCAGTGAGGAGGAGGTGGTTTTGGGATAGTGGTCGATGAGTGGGTGTGGGATGAGGTGGGATAGAGGGCGGTCGAACAGACTACTGGTGTGGGGGGCTACTGGACAAGCTACTGACACAAGGGGAGTCGTGCTATAGGTGTGGCACGCGAGGGTGATAATCAGGGGAGGGGTGCATTAGTTTTTGGGATTCATCCAATTTTTATCTCTTATAAAAATAATAACAATAGTAACAATAATAATAATAATAATAATAATAAATAGATTCTAAAAATAATCTTTATAGTAATAAATGTATTCCCAATTACAATATTAATAATATTACAATCATAATTTTTTACAATTGATTTCAAATATTAACAACATTAATAATAATATAACAACATTAAAAATCATTCCTGATTAATAATAATAAAACACTAATTAAGTGGACCTTTTTTAAACCCAAAATATGGATTTCATTTTTTTAAATATCAATAATATTGTGAATAACAGCAATAATTGTAATAATGATTTATTAATAATATTATTATTATCTAAACAACAATAATAATATCATTATTATTATGTGTCAAGCATTTATCATATTTTATTTACATACAATTTTATATATTTCAAATATCATACAACTACACTGGCACTTGGGCCAATCTTGCATTTACCATCGATAGTGCGGTGCACAAACACTAGTCTGAACCCCACCAAAATTATCGGACATATAAATTTTTAATACTCGTACCGAAACTAAAAGTTTTCCAAATTATGTGGGACCACAACAAGAATAAAATAAAAATAGAATTTGAGGTTGTGGTTTTATAATCCCCCCCCCCCCACAAACACTTTCTACCCGATAAAGTCACCATGAAAACTTGTCACACAAATTGAGTCCATGCCGAGAGAAAATAAAAGGAAACTGAATGCCTCGAGGTGACAATTCCCAACACATTTCATACCCAAAGAATTCAAGAATAAACCAGTTCCTTGGATTTATTGGAGTACACGAGAGGGATATCCCCACTAGGAGAATTCAGTAACATATAAACATTAAAATCTGAAAACACCACCCCCAAGGGCGATAACATGGGAACTCCGAAACTAAACACATTCAACTCATCCACATGTACTAAATATTTGGAACACTGGGATGGATGAATTGCTTATAAAACCAATACAAACTAGTGGAAACCCCACAAAGAGGTGCCAGAACTAAGGATGGGCCCAGAAAAAACACCCATTAATTTCACAAAACAAAATATTCCCCTATTGAACACAACTGAGAAAAAACTCAAAATTAAAATGGGTCCATGTATTCATGGTCTTAAGTCACCTTATGTAATAAATGTAACATAAAATTCACCTTTGGAGCATATACGACCACTAGGGTTTCGGTAGAAAGAGATAATCATGCCACTATAACAAGGATGAGCTTACAACGACTTAGAGAGAAGAACAAGGAAAATCTGGATATTTCTATCCCAATTTCATTAAACAAAAACTGGGCCAAGGTGACACACACCCTTTTCAACATTTCACTTCGTGAGAGATTCACCACAAGTCATGTGGTTGGGCCTTGATGGTGGAAGCTTCTCCTACCTCACAGTTAGGTGTTTGCATGTTCTGGTCCCCAACTCCTTCTTCTTGATGATTCAAATAACCATGATGGTGGTAGGTTTTCAAAGGGAACCAACATGATGTATTAGAATGCCCAAATTGTCCATACTGGTGTCACCAAAGATAATAGTCCAATAGACTAGGATTTGACAATGATAAAGATAGATTCTTGGAGGAAGGTTCCTCCAGCATTCACTTCATTCCATATGATAAACCTTTGTGAGTGATGAACAACATTAACCACACCCAAAACACTAATGATAGTTAGAAATCCCATCATTTCTAGTCCATAATTGATTAATAAAATAAACATGTGTCGGTATGAAATATGACACCCTCAGGAGTTCCCCACAACCCAAAGGAATTTTCTATCTCCCCAAACTACACAACTTACCCTAACAGACATTTATTTCCTTGATAAATAGGTAATTCATGAGAAGAACTATAAATTGGGAATATCTCATTGATATCTTTTGGAGACGTTCTAGGCAGCGTATTTAGAACTACACAAAAAAAAACAATCTAAAATCGGCATCAAGCCAAAAATTAATGAAAAGAAACACTCTGTGCTCAAAAAAACCTGATCAAAATCCAAAAAAATCAATCACAACCAAAAACATCCTTTAGAAAACAAAATATTATATAAATTATCAAAATGAGCACGTTTTCCAGTCACTAGTTTTAAATAAAATTTCATTCCCAATTTTTTGTTTCCCTTTTTATAACCACCATTCCCATTTAAATTCTTAATCCTCACCTATGGTATCATATAAACCATCACATGTGTTTTCATCTAATACTTCTTACGTCATCCAATGACAAGTTCCCCCCATGCACTTCACATACATACCCATGTGCATGTAACCCTCCATAAAGAATACCAATCTCCAAACTTCTCGTTTCCTTTCCAAATCAAACATGTACCAAATTTCCAGAACTGATAAACTTTATCTTTAAAAATAAACAGAACTAATTTCAAAAACAATTTGGAATAAAACCTATTTTTTCATTTGGAAACCACATTCATTTTTAAAACAAACTCACATCAACTGAAATAAAAATGAATCACAACCAACAAAATACCATCAGAATGAGGAACTATTTTCTATGCCTAACGCGATGACATGTTGGGGAGTCATGCCCCATGTAAGGAATAACACTAAGAGGATCTTGAACTAGGATCATGGACTCCACATGGGTAACCAAACAATGTGAGGACACAGAATGACCTTATTTGCCTCTGTTTTCATCCTTCAATCCAAAACAATCTAGACAGAAGACCCAAATCCCAGACTACCCATGGAAACTCAATGACAAGTGTGAGCTAGAGTTCACGATTCTCTTACCACACCTACCTCCCACGTCATGATAGTACAACTCTCCATCTTCCAGGCACCATAAATTGATATATCCCCCTTTGATAAATGTTTTTCATGAACCAAAACTTGTTGACCCTGAACCAGTCAGTCGAGTCATGTTGCATCATGTCTAGAGGGGCGTTCCCAATCCCCACGAGCCGAAAACTAGTGTTAGGCTTAAAAAATATAAGAGGGACAATTTTGGCCCATTAATTCAAGATATACAAACAAATAAATATTTATAAAAAAAATTAAAACTAGTATCAAAAATAAATTAAACTGCACATACCTTTATGTGACCTCCTAAGTCACCAACCAACACTAAACCAAGCTCTCCCTAAGATTGATCTAGTATTAACAGAACTAAAAACTAGAATTATATAGGAGTATTGAGCACCAAAATGATCAGTAGGATATCATTATAGTTTCTATGCAATTTTTTCCCATAAAACATCCATTGATAGTAGTTTGAAATAAACTTCAAAAAAAATAGTTTTTTATACATACAATTCATTTATAAAACAAATTAGAAACATGATCCACTACCTTTATATTTTAAAATAAGGCACAAGGAGGAAAATGTGGAATGGGATTAATGTTTTAAACATCCACATAGAAATGTTTTTGAACTAACCAAACATTATCAGTTTCCTAAATAATAACCTAAACCAAGCACAAGTTATAGGACTCAACATGATGGGGGAAACGACACTAGTAATAATAGTAACATGGAAACACGTGAAATACTAGGAACATAAAGGTAGACCATAAGATACTAATACATGTGACACATCCAAAAGGCATGACCTACATGATGACATCATAATGCCATAATGCCCGATATTCTTCCAAACTAGCATGGTCGAGGGGCTCAATCCCATAACAATAATAACAACAACATACCCCTATTATGGGCCACTATCGCTGTGAAATCTAATTAGTGCATAAATAATTCTTATTAATCCTCTTTCATATTCTAGGTTCCCATGTATTTTTCATAAGTGGGTGTTCCATACATTCAAAATAACAATCCACACATATACACCAAACACATCACTCGATATGGCACCACCTTAGACACCTCAATGGTAGTCCCTTGAAAAAATATTCAATAGAAATGGGAAGTTATATACTGAGGCCTCTCCAAAATCTCATGGATAAATAACAAGGAATGGAACCCCAAAATTAGAGTTGTTTTCCCAATATAATTTTATAATTACAAGCATACCATTATGTTATACACATCGCAGGTAAATTTACCAAAAAAGAATGAGACACTTCCAAATAAATTTCCATCTATATGAAATGAAATTTTCAATATTCCATTTCCAAAGGTCACATATGTTCCAAATACACCCTCAAACACACCACATTTTCCAAATGACCCATTATCTCCATTCCACTATACCACCAAATTATTTTTGAATCAAATTCAAATCATTCAAGGTTCCAAATGGGTGTTCCACTATTTCGAGAAACAAATGACTTTTACCCAACACAAAAAACCACAAATACATTCACTGCATTTCTAAAATCCCCCCAAGACATTATAGAAACCATGAAACCAATTATCAAAAGAGAGAGGAAAAGGGTAAATAAGAGTTCTATTTAGAAAACCATGGATCGAGAGAAGAACCACTCCAAATGTCATATTTATTTAAAGGCCCATATATGGGTGCACTTTATTCATCCATGGATGTGACCACATCCAATTATATAACAATAGGTCTTCTCCCAACCATTTTGAAGAGACCGTACATACACCATTCATTGACACAATAAACCATTTCATCTATAATACCATGTTTTGTAAAACCAACCCAACATAATTCATTCGACTTTCACAAAATTCTTCCATATAAAAACAACGTCCAAAACAAACCATTAAAAAGAGATAAAAATTTTATTAAACCTATTTATCAAGCAAAAAAATTGCATATATAGGAAAACAACCAAAAAAATCTCTTTTTAATCAAATATTTCAATAATAAATCACTAAAATAAGTTAACTCGTAATATAAAATCATTGAAAACCTGATTTAAGAATTAACTCATAAAATGATTGCATCATATGGATGGAAATCGGTATAAATGGTGTGGGAACACCTTTCTCAACATGTGATAATGCGATGGGATGTCAATAGGGGGAAGAGTATCTCTCTATGGATCAATCTCATACCCTTGACCTTGAACATGATGTGCAATTCACAAACATGGGTTTGGTAAAAGAAAAAACTCACAAAAAGGAACCCTAAATTAAGGGAAAGCTCACCGAAATATAGTCACACACCGAAGAGATAATCGGTGAGGTCGCGCTCGCTGGAGAAGGTAATGGAGAGGGAGGTCACTCCTAGATAAATTTGCTGCCATCATAGGTAGGTGGCTGGGCAGGGAGACCGCTAGGGGTTTGGGTTGTCAGGAGTAGGGCCACGGCTAGAGTCGGGCCAGACGCAGCCCGACCTCCCTATGAGGAGAAGCGGGTTGTGGGACGGTGGCTAGAGAGTGGGTGCGGGTGCGGGATGGGGTGGGGAGTATAGGTGTGGGACCACAACCAATGAGTGGGTGTGGGACTGTGTGGGTAAGAGGGTGGTTGAACGAGCTGCTGGTGTGGGGGGGGGGGGCGGTCTACCAGTGAAGGGAGAGTCGTGCGGCTAGTGTGGTGTGCGAGGGGGTAATTAGGGGAGGGTGGTGTACTAGTTCTAGGGTTTCAACCAAATTTTCTCTCTCTTATAATAATAATATTATTATCATAATTATTAATAATAATTATAATAATAATAAAATGATTCTTAGAATTTCCTTTATAGTAATAATGGTATTCCTAATAATAGTATTACTAATAACAAAATCATAATTTTTATTCAATTCATTTAAAATATTAAAAATGTTAATAGTAATCTAACAAGACTATTAACTTATCCTTAATAATAATAATAATAAAAAATTAATCAAGACACTCTTTATTTATTTTTAGAAACACAAAATATTAATTTCTTATTTTTAATTATAACAATATCAATAAAACATTGAATAACAATATTAACATTAATAATGCTTTGTTAATAATAATATTTTTATCTACATAATATTAATATTTTTAATATTATTATTAAAAAATAAAAATTTATCTTCTATTATTTTCATACGATTTTATTTAGTTTAAATATTAGATAACCTCACGGGAACTAGGGCCGACCGTGCGGTTACCACTAACTGTGCAGTACCCACGCATTGGTCTGAAACCCACCAAAATTATTAAATTTCCAAAACATTAATACCATGACCAAAACTAGGCTTCATCCAAATAATGTGGGACCACAACAAGAATAAAATAAAAAGGGAATCAAATGTTGGGTTGTGACATCCCCATATATATATCTTCACTAATATTATCACCAAATAAAACAAGATACATGATCCTTGATGGACCCATGATAATACAGTAATTTCAAGGATCCTACACGATCTTGGTAGCCTAGCATATCACTAAAAAGGAAAGGGATCCCTACATGGTTCAACCTAGGCCTTTCATATTTTTCTGTAGGTTTCGGGTGTCGCGGAAGCGCGTTGGTGGGTTTGCCCAACTTTAATTTTAACATTGAACAACATTCAATCCAAGATCCATCACGATTTAAAACAAAAAATCTTTGGAATAGAACAAAGAACGGAAAATAAAAGAAGCTTCTCAGAACCCTTGAGATAGGATCATCATATGTTGGTTATAATTAATTTAATTAATTTAAAATAATTACCTCGATGGAATTCTTTCTTCATTGGAGTCTCTGGTCACGATCCTGTGATCTGTCATTGTGTTTTAGAATCCAAGTACAGGATTACTCTTGTAGTGATCCACACATGCTCCACGTACCTTTGAACATCGCCGAAGGGATCTACAGGTGCTAGCGCAGAAGAGGTTTCACTTGCGATGCCCGCCATTAACTGCCTTGATCCGGTGGAGGATATCGCTCTCGTAACTTGAAAGCATTCTTGGTGGAGAAGGAATTCTCTATTGGTTTGAGAGTATTTACCAATCCGTTGTGCACAACAACGGCTCTCTCTATGAGAATCATGTAATTTTGATTATAATATATAGAATAATAAAATAAATTAAATGCGTGAAAGAATTTAATCATTTCATTTTATTCTTAGCAATACCCCATGTATTAATAATGACAATTGACCATCATTATTACTTGACATGCACCTAATGTATTACATTTAATATCATTTAATTAAATAAACAATATTTTTCTCATTAATCCAAAAAAACAAACTACATGGCGTGTACTTTTATTTTTCATTTTATTTATTTCCTTTACCGTATTTATTAGACCTTGAGTAATGGCTAATCATTTCTCAAATAAATGTAACTGCATTACTCGCTAATAAATATATATATTATTTTTTCAACAATATATTATCTTGAATAAATAGTGTCGAAATAAATGTGATCAGGAATTCTTAAATAATTATTAAACCACAGTTAGGAATAATATTTATTTAACTTGTTAAATTAATATTTAACTGAGATACGTGGACACACTTAGTGTGCGACCCTCTAGGCCTCTTTCTCTGCGGCATTATGTGGGGTCTACCTAAATTCCAAGGTTAGTATCTAGCAACACACCAAGGTACAAATAGAGAAAGAAGTTAATGTCGTAATGGTGTGTCACCTCCTACGAACGCTTACCTTGTAATATAATCCATTTTTCTTGATATCTTCAATCACGTGGGTTTCATGCTAGTGCCATCAACCCATGTGCTCAATTATTATTTCTTTGACTTCGAGGAATTGAACTTTTCCATACCTTAACATGTCCATGGATTTATTTAGGCTATACCAATTCCATCAAAGGGCCTGAGATATCTACTTTCGTTATGGAATATAAGGTGAAAATCCTTCCTCGCATTATCTATTATTGTTGTATTACTTGTGATGCACCCAACATATCCTACCTCACTGCGAACAGTGTGTTGTCACAGTTTTCATCAATACATCGAAGTGCGCGAGTTGTAATACTCATTAATTATAATCTTAAAGTCTAAGGACCAATACACACAGATGCAGATAGAAGCATCCAATGACACTATGAAATGTGGATTTCCTACTAGCAGGTCTCGTTATCATTATATCCTCATGGATATTACCAAGGTTTCACACCATGAGAAGGTGCCTCAATGATTTATGATTACTCACCCCTAATGGCCTGTATTATTTGTGTCCCTCAAATAATATCATCCGGATATAGAACATATATTCACGAACAGTGTTATGGCACTTCCAGGTTCTCATCGTACCAGGGATCCGCTATGACCCATTAATGCAACAGTTGTCCTTAGGACATTATCACATGAATTGTCACGCATAAGAACAATCATGATGTGATAAGGAATTTATTAATGAATTAAATACAAAGTAGTTGGCTCTAGGCCTCCAACTCCAACAGACTCCCACGCCGACTAGAGCCAACTGCTAACAACCTTTAACCTGCTAGCTCTCACATGATATTCATGCTTCTACTGAGATAGTCCTTTATTCATGGGGTCTGCAACGTTCTCTTCCATGGAAACATTTCTTACTGCATCTTCACACCTTTGATAGAAATCCATCAAGAGGTAATACTTCTGGAGTATGTGCTTTGTCGGTTGATGTGACCTTGGTTCTTTTTCAAGAGCTACCGCTGCAGTATTATCACAATACAATGTTATAGGATCTTTTCTGCTAGACACCAAATCATGCTCCTAGAAAAAGTTCCGAATCCAGACGGCTTCCTTGGATGCATCAGAAGCCACTATATACTCGGACTCTGCTGTAAAATCGGCGACAACTGGCTGCTTTAAACTCTTCCAGCTCATAGCTCCTCCATTGAGACAAAAAAAAATATTCAGATTGCAACTTCATATCATTCTGATCTGTTTGAAAACCAGCATCAATATAACCTCTGATGACAAGCTCCTCCTCTCCTCCATACACCAGGAACATATCCTTAGTTATTCCCAGATACTTAAGGATAGTCTTAACAGCATTCCAATGCTGTTCTCCTGGATCTGCTTGATATCATCCTACCATGCTCAGTGCATAGGCAACATCAGGCCTAGTACATAACTTGGAATACATGATGGATCCTATACCCGAAGCGTATGGTATCTTACTCATTATATCATTCTCATGTTGTGTCTGTGGACACATTTTCTTAGAAAGATGTAAGCCATGTGACACTAGAACAAATCCCCTCTTGGATTGTTCCATAATAAATCTCCTTAGTATCTGTTCAATGTATGTACCCTCACATAGTCCAAGCAGCCTCTTGGATCTATCACGAATGATCATGATCCCTAGAATGTAGGATGATTCAACAATGTCTTTCATGGAGAAGCACTTGTTTAACTAGTCCTTAACGGACTGTAAGGATGGTATGTAGTTTCCGATAAGCAATATGTCATCACCATATACTACTAGGATAATGACAACATTTTCATTAAACCTTCTATAAACACATGGATCACATTCGTTCTTAATGAAACCAAATTCCTTTATGGCATCATCAAATCGAATGTTCCATGACCTGGATGCTTGCTTCAATCCATACATGGATTTCTGCAACTTGAAAACATGTTTGGCTTCACCTGTTGTCACAAACCCTTCTAGTTGTGTCATATAGACATCTTCCTGAAGGTTCCCATTAAGGAATGCAGTTTTGACATCCATTTTCCAAATCTCATAGTCAGGGTAAGCTACTATGGCAAGTATGATTCTTATGGATTTAAACATGGAAATTGGTGAGAAGGTTTCATCATAGTCAATTCCTTGACGTTGTCTGAATCCTTTAGCAACTAACCTTGATTTATAGGCGCTAACATGACCTTTCATGTCCAGTTTCTCTTGAATAACCATTTGCATCCAACAGGCTTTACATCAACTGGCTCATCGAAGAGAACCCAGAATTGATTCTGATACATGGAATCCATCTCAGAATTCATAGCTTCAAGCCATCTTGCATCTTCTAAGCTATCTATTTCTTTCTTACAGGAGAGAGGTTCATCATTTTCCAACAATAATGATTCACCATCCTGGGTGACTAGGAAAACAAATCTCTCTAGTCCCCTTAACTCTCTTGTGATCATACGCAATACTTGTGTTTCTGGAACCTCTTACATGGGCACCTGTGGAACTTGTTCCTATACCAACTACAATGTATCTTGCGCATTAAATTTTTCTAAGTCAATCTTGCTCCCACTATCCTTCTTGAGGATGTTCTCCCTCTCAAGAAAGATGGCTTGTCTGGCGACAGTCACTTTATTTTCCTAAGGGTTATATAGGTAATATCATTTCGTTTCCTTGGGATATCCTATAAAGATACACTTTGTGCCTCGGGGTGCTAGTTTGTTGGCTTAGAAGGCGTTAACAAATTCCTCGCATCCCCATACACGTGTGTGTGAAAAAATGGGTTTCCTTCCATTCCATAACTCGGATGGAATTCTATTTGCTGCATTAGTTGGTACTCGGTTTAATGTGTATGCTGCAGTTTGTAATTCATATCCCCAAATGTATAATGGAAGATCCTCATGACTCATTATTGACCTCACCATGTCCAACAAGGTGCGGTTACTCCTTTCACTAACACCATTCCACTATGGTGTAGAAGGAGGAGTGAGCTAAGATAGAATCCCAGACTCCCGTAGAAGATCGATGAACTCTTGGTTCAGATATTCTTCACCTCGATCCGATCGAAGTTTCTTTATCTTCTCAACAAGATGGTTTTCTACTTCATTCTTGAATTCCTTAAATTTCTCTGAGGACTCTGACTTTTACCTCATTAAGTAGACATAGCCATATCTACTCAAATCATCAATAAAATTAATTAATTAAGAATATTCACCTCTAGGTTCTACTAGAAAGGGTCCACACACATCCGTGTGTACCAATCCTAGAAGCTCTGTTGCCCTTTCTCATTGTCCACTAAAAGTAGGCCTGGTCATTTTTCCTTGTAAACAAGTGTGACATCTATCACGTGCTTTTAGCTCAGTATAGTCTAAATATCCATCTTGACATGGCTTTTTCATGTGCTTCTCATTCACATGACCAAGGCGGTGATGCCATAATTGGGTGATGTATGAGTCATGTGAGTTTGTTTTGTTATCGATTTCCAACACTTGGTTTTCGTAATTTAAGACATAGAGAC
Source organism: Viscum album (assembly GCA_963277665.1). NCBI lineage: Eukaryota > Viridiplantae > Streptophyta > Magnoliopsida > Santalales > Viscaceae > Viscum > Viscum album. The sequence goes on from OY728125.1 coordinate 212,866,425, forward strand.
CATTATTCAAATGTTCCATACCATAACATACATTGTTATTATAAAAGAGACAACCCTTATTTCCAAACATGAAAAAAAATCCGTCCATATCCAAAAATGATACAGAAATTATGTTCCTGGTAACACTAGGCACAAAATAATAGTTTTGTAAAACCAAAATCATGCCAGTTGGAAATGAGAGGTGATAGTCGCCAATAGACAACGTAGATAGCCTTGTGACATTGGATGCACTATGATCCTCCTCTCCTCTGGCGATATTCTTAAATCTTCTTGGTTCCTGCATTTGAATATAGATGTGAGACCCACAAACTCTATCTAATACCCAATATGTAGAAATAGAATGATTTCTCTCGATAACAAACGCACCTTTAGCGTACCCACGCATCTGGGTGTAGTTCATCTTCCAGTGGCCCTACTTGCCACATACAAAACACACTGCCTCCCATTCCTTGCCCTACCTCTAGATCTTCCCCTCCTTGGAGAGACGGTTCTCGGGGGCTTCAGACCGTTTATAAGTCTTTGGACCCTTTTCCTTGTCTTTCCTTTTCTTGTTCACCATAAGGACTGTGGGTTTGTCATGCCCCATGTCCTTGTCAACCTGACAAATAATGTTTAGAAGCTCTGATGGACTCTTCTAATTCCATCTCATGTTATAGTTGACAATGAAGCTATAGAAGTCCTTGGGAAGTGATGATAGGATGAGATCTATACACAACTCATTTGGGAATTTAATCCCTAAGATGTCCAGGAGTTCAATGTAGCCAATAAGCATGACTCCATGAGGCCCAGATGGAGTAGACTATCCAATCATAGTTGTAAAAAAAGCATTGGAGATCTCATACCTCTCATGACTCGCCTTTTCTTGGTAGATATCCTTAAGGCGAGACATCATGCTATACGTGTCCATGTTTTCATGTTTCTTCAAGATCTCATTAGACATGACCGATAGCATGAAACACTGGACATATGTGGCGTTATCCATGTGTTTTATGTAGAGAGATAATTCCTCATCACTATCCTCTTTCCCAGGCGCAACTGGAATATGCTCTTCCAGCACATACAATATCCTTTCGTGGCGATGGATGACACATAAACACCTCTGCCACTCTTGGAAATTGGTGCTGGTGAGAAGGATTTATTTTTCATGTATGGTGTGCAATGATATGTTTGAAGTCATTTTCTTGTTGTTTCTACGAATTAAGATGAGAAAATGTTTAGTACTTTATTAAAAAAATGTAACAAATAAATAAATTAATACTTATTAGTTTCCACTAGTTTATCAAAATCCAGTAGCCCTCACCATTGACATCGGAATATTCTATTGCATGAATATTCTATTGGCAAGGATCCATATTGCCCTTCGCATTACCCCAACTAGGGTTGGTCATGAAACATGAAGGGTTTTAGGTAGGCATTATAAATGACAACTACATTAACTCGCATCTCCTTGATCTGCTGAGTGGACTCCCCAATCCTGACATCCTTTTATTTTGGATTTCCTCAACCTTTGCCTCTCGATCACACCAAGTCCTGATGTGGCAGTCAACCCTTTATATAAACCAAGTCAAGTCAACCCAAAACCCTGAATTAGAATTCCTCAATAATTTAAATCACCCCAACTAGCGTTGGTCAAGCACTTTGAACTATGGTTTGATTCTAACCAAGATTATAGAAGTCTCTGATGACTTAATATTTCTTTTGAGGGATTTTATCCATATATGTAAATTGCCATTTTTTTATCATTGATTACATGTTTGTTAATATTAAGTAGGATATAATTAAGTTTTTAACCAAGTATAAGATAATATTTACGTATAAGCAGGTTTTATTTTAGTTCCATATTGCATGCTCGTTTAATTCATTAAATGTGTGATCGTGACAACACTCCCCCAATATATAAACCATGCAATAGAAAGAAATAATATAAATGGTATGATCATGAGCCTTTCTATTGGTTAGTATATCCAGAGGTTGATAAACTATCCCAAGACCTAGGGGAGAAACAACTTGAACCTTTCAGGTTCGTGTTTACAGGTTTCCACCTATCCACCTTTGTATCTCCTTGGATTGGTTTCACCTTGGCTCCTGACTTGAGACACCTCCAATAGCTTGGGAGCTCCATCTATTACATATGCATTTATCTCACATGAAGGTGAGGGGTAAAAAGGGGTTTTTATAAAAAATAATCCTTGGGCACGCAGACCCTACACATTAATGAGGAGATGGCTCGCAGGCCAACAAATTTTATTTAAATAAATAAATTAAAAGAAAAAATTCACATACAAAGGTCTCGGTCTAGCTCATGATCATCCATACATGCAACGATATTTACGCATAAATAAAACTAGAATTCAATTCTTTAATCGTTCTAGTTTAAGATAAATCACGCTAGAATTAATTACTTATCTTTAATAAATCAATCCTATTATATTAAAACCCTTTTTTGAATTTACTTGAGATTCCCATCCATCATAATTTTAATCAAATAAATTCATTTAAAATTATCCTTGTACATAACTTGTACCTTGGTGGAAACCCGGTGAATTCCCATTCATTACACAGATGTTAAATTAAACACATATATCTAAAACACCAATCACCTGTTGTGCCTCAGCTTTACACCTGCACCATGGTACACGTCTCAAGGTTTTGTATAATATAAAAATAAATTTTAATAAATCTGTGTAATTTGGATGAGTACACGGTGTGTAGTGCTTACTAGACGGTGTGTACTTATCTTCACCATCCATCCGAAGTACATGCCCAGGACAGGTCGTGTTAACGTACTTCAGAAATTTTCAGAGTACACGGCGTGTACAGTGGGACACACACTGTGTAGTTTCCGCATTACATGATTTCCAGCTGGGCAGGCCGTGTACGGAGTACAAGACCCAACCCTAACCCGAAGGGACTACACGCCGTGTTCATTGGACCACACGATGTGTATTTCGGAAACTGTGTGCCACCTGTTTTTGGTCAACCCACGGTATCTTAAATTCTTAGAAAGAATACAATAAACAGCCTGATTTGGCGGACCAGTCAATGCATTGAACCTTTACTACATGGAATGTACTTCCGAATACACGCAGTGTATTCTAGTGTTGTACAGCCAAAATAATTTGGATCCTCAGGATGAGTTCCTGTATTTTATTTTAATCAAAATTAAAAGAAAATTTCATTCCTGTGAGGGGAACGAGAAATGAGGGAGGAGGAATAGATCTCGAGATTCAGATTTCGAGAACGATTAAACATGAATTGAAATAACTAAATTATTAAATGCATAAATCACCAACGAAAAACTAAATAATTATAATCAACAATATGACCGCTCTGATACCACTTGTAGGTTTTGGGCACAGTGGAAGCGGGTTTTTGGGTTTGCCCACCTTTATTTTTAACGCTAAACAACATTCAATTCGAGATCTGTCACGATTTAAAATGCCAAATCTTTGGAATAGAACGAAGAATGAAAAAAGAAAAGAAGAGTCCCAGAACCCTTGAGATAGGATCATCATATGTTGGATATAGTTAATTTAAATAATTCATAAGAATTACCTCGATGGAATTCTTTCTTCGTTGGAGTCTCCAGTCATGATCTTGTGATCCATCGTTGTGTTGTAGAATCCAAGTGCAGGATTCCTCTAGAGGTGATCCACATGTGCTTCATGTTTCTCTAGACATCGCCGAAGGGATCTCCAATTGCTATCATGGAAGAGCTTTCGCTTGCGATGTCTGCCTTTAACCGCCTTGATCCGGTAGAGGATCCCGCTCTCATAACTTGAAAACATTCTTGGTGGAAAAGGAATTCTCTCTTGGCTTGAGTGTATTTCCCAATTCGTTGTGCACAACGATGGATCTCTCTATGATAATCATGTAGTTGGGATTATAATACATAAAATAATAAAATTAATTAATTTCTCAAAAGCATTTAATCTTTTCATTTAATTCTTAGTAATACCCCATGTCTTAATAATGACAGTTGACTGTCATTATTACTTGACATGCATCTAACGTATTACATTTAATATCATTTAATTAAATAAACAATATTTTTCTCATGAATCCTGAAAAACAGAATACACAGAATGTATATAAATTTACACGTCGTGTACTTTTATTTTTCATTTTAGTTATTTCCTCCACCATATTTATTAGTCCTTGACTAATGGCTATTTATTTCTTAATTAAATGTAACTTCATAACTCGCTAATTAATATATATATTATTTCGTCCATAATATATTCTCTCGAATAAATAGTGTCAAAATAAATGTGATCAAGCCTCCTTAAATAATTATTAAACCACAGTCGGGAGTAATATTTATTTAACTTGTTAAATTAATATTTAACTAAGATACATGGACACACTTAGTGTGTGACCCTTTAAGCCTCATTCTTAGTGGCATTAGGTGGAGCCTGCCTAATGTCCAATGTTAATGTCTATCAACATGCCAAGGCACCCATAGAGAAATAATTTTACGCCGCAATAAAGTGTCACCTCTTATAAACGCTTACTGTGTTATATAATGCCTTCGTCTTGAAATCTCCAATAATGTGGGTTGCATGCTTGTGCCATCAACCCATGTGCTCGATTATTATTTCTATGACTTCCCGAAATTGAAGTCTCACATACCTTACCATGGCCATGGATTTATTTAGGAAATATAAATTCAATCAAAGGGCTTGAGATATCTACTTCCATTATTGAATAGAAGGGACAAATCCTTTCTCACATTATCTATTAATGCAGTATTACTCATAACACACCCAATGTATCCTACCTCGCTATGAACAGTGTGTCGTCACAATTTTTGTCAATACATATAAGTGTGTAAGTTGTAATACCCATTAATAATAATCTTAAAGTATAACGACCAATACACACGTCTGCATATAGGAACATCCAATGACACTATGAAATGTGGATTTCCTAATGGCATGTCTCATTCTCATAATATCCTCCTGGATATTACCAAGGGCTCACACTAAGAGAATGTGCCTCAAATTTTTATGAGTCCTCACCCCTAATGGTCTGTATTATTTTTTTCCCTCAAATAATATCATATTCCCATAGAACATATATTTAAGAATAGTGTTATGGCACTTCCGGGTTCTCATCATAGTAGATATCTACTATGACCCATTAATGCAACAATTGTACTTCGGACATTATCACATGCATTGTCACGTAGAAGAACAATCAAGATTTGATAAGTCATTTATTAATGAATAAAGCACAAATTAGTTGATTCTAGGCCACCAACTCCAACATTTCCCCCTTAATCATATATCTAATAAGTCAAATTCAATAAAAACTAAAATTGACCTATCCTTATCCCTATTCCTTGGTGAGTACCACATACCACTAATATATAATCCTAATTTATTTATCTCAAGGGATGTAAATCAATAACTATTCCACCCCTCCATAACAGGGCCTCTCACACAAGCTGATTAACAATCGTATGCTAAACTATAATTCCATGTCTTCCAAAGACTCTTAAGAGTCTGACCAAACCATTTAGTTGGGCCTTATAAAATTGAACACCTCTAACGTTCCCATTCATCTATCTAACACCAACTTAACCATTCTTACAATCCATGTAACATATAGATTGACATTTAATCTATAATATCAGGCACCAACTACCTCAAGAAATACTTATACCCTCAATTAACACTAGGACGTTAACGAATAAGATTTTTAAATACTATAAACCACATCTATCACATCAATAGGTCCTAAATTTCTCAATAATATGATATAATAAATTATAAAAAATTTAATTAATTAACACAATTAATTTCACAATTAATACCATGGGAATTAATAATGGATGACTCGCCAAACAATGTAAAAACACTAAAAACTCAAGAAATGGAGTAAAGATCACTCATGAATCAACACCAACTTCCTAAACATAAAATCCCTTACTACATATGTAAATTAATCTATCAATTTTATTCTAATTTAATGGGAAAAAGAAAATTAATTATTGAAGTGTCTTACCACAAATGAAACTCATTAAACCATTAGAATTTTGGGGCTTATTTTATCTAATAATAGCAAAATCATCATCATTTAGTCGCAATTCCACCAAACTATGAATGAATCGGAATTAAAGACATTAAAAAAAACCACTGTAGTTGGAGATGGATAAAAATAAGGGAGGAGGTAGATGGGGAGAGAAACTAACCTCAAATCATCGTAGAAACATTCTTAGATCCACTAATAGAAAATGAAAATTAAAGGGGAAATATGGGATTGAAGGGAATATCTCCATTTCTTTTTTGAAACCCCAAAATAAAAATCCCCAAATGTGTATAATAAAGGAAGGGTGGAATGAAAATTAGAACTTACTTTAAATAAATTTATCCTTGGCACAATGAGTACCGGGTTTACTTTCACCGACTACCTGGTGCACCATTACTTACTAGATACAATTAATTGGCCACCTTTTAGCCCCATGTATGTGTAATTTCCCCCTAGGACATCCATTCGGTACCCATTACAATTAAACTTGGAACCATGTCTCCCTCTACTCCCACCGAGGTACATCATCTAGCCTATTAAACCACCACAAAATGCTCTGATCCTCCTATTTATGATATACCACCTTATATACATAAAATAAAACAGTTTACACATATATATGAATTCAAATTATTGATAAAATTTAAAAATTAAAAACCACTCTTGGCTCTACATCCTCTAAATCCTAGTATCCTCCAAATCCACTGACATCAATTGGTGTATGTCATTGTAACCTCTCCACAATAATACATATCATCCATGAGAATTCATGATGTGCATTTCCAATGAACCAAATATATTAACAAAACCAAATTCCTAATACTAATCCCAACCACCTACTTGTTTAGTTATGTCGATACAATACCTAAACTAGTGCATCTTACAGTCACCTCCAATACCTCCCTCTATATTTCATCATTAATGATGCTCATTCCCTAAAAAACATGTAGATAATATAATGAATGATTTTTTTACATAAATCATATAGATGATTCATGTGTATATAAGAATATTAATGGGACTGTTGTATTATTCCTGATATTATATTTCGATGTAATACTTATTATTGGATATAAAATCCCAACATTACGCTTTCTTAATATGTTGTTGGGTAAATGGTTCTCAATGAAAGACATCGGTGAATTAGAATCCATACTAGGTATAATGATATACAGTGAATGATCTGTGTGGTTTCTTGTACTTAGTCAGAAGACATATATTGGTAAAGAGTTAAGGAGGTTTAACATATAAAACTCTATAAAAGGGTCTTTACTATTGCTTCATGGGATGAATCTTATAAATATTATTGATACTATAATGTTTTAGAAATGATATATATAATTCATTATATATCTACCATAGGATATATAATGTATTTTAGCATGTGTACTTGAAATGAGGTCACATATTCTCATATCATAACAACTCGATACCAATCCTATTCAAATGATAATTACTCGATTTATGATACACAAACATACTTAATGACTTGAGAATAACTAAGGATGCGTTCTTAGAATTGGTATAAGAGAATGATCTTTATGTTAAGGGTTACACTGATATGAGTTGACAATCCAATAGATATGGAATGTGATGTCAATATAGTTTTATATTTTTAAAAAATTATAGAGTATTAGTTGAAATAATTTTATACAATCCCTCATAGTAGACATGGCGACATAGTAAGAGTAAATCACTATATAAAATTATAAAAAGGTGGGTTTATGGATTAGGTGGATCATTTTGAAACTTGAGGCGATTCATAGAATTAAAGGAGATATTAAGATTTTGTGTCACAATAACGGGTACATTTCATTGTCTAAGGAACCCCATTAAATTCAAAGGCCAAAATACATCCTTCTCAAATACCATATTATGGGAAATATCATTGAGAGGGGTGAGGTTAGGATCTATTGGGTTGATACATAGTATGATACAGGATATCTAAATATGAAATTTCTGTTTCGGTATAGGCATAAGGATCATGTTGTTTCTCTTGGTGTATGATACATAAGAGATTTATATAATGTATATATTTAGTACTATGATTTTATAATAATTGAAATCTATATTTCTCATTCATTCATGGGTGATGAAATCTATTATATGTGAATAGTGGTATAATTATAAGCTCCCAATGTATAATATTGGGTTAATCATAATTGATGATAATCACAAAGTATTATGGGTTTCGATGATATGTTAAAATTATCATGAGTAGTTGACTCATGTGATAATAATGGTAGACATGTTTTTTAGAATAACCCATTACAGTATATCTCATGGAATTTCATACAATCATCAATATATTTTGGTGTGTATGATTTTTCCAATCACATTAATAAATTTGAGAGAGATACCAAACATGAGATCCTTAAAAAATTGATTTTTTTTAATCTCATTGAGGCTTAGATGATCATGGGTGGCCGATATATGGATGATCATATCATCAGTTGGAGATCAACCATAGTAGGATTCCACCAATTATATGATGTAAAAAAGACATTTAACCCTTGATTATATAATTGAAATTAATGGTCATTGTTAGTTAAGTCACATATGTTGTGATTACCTATTTTTATGATGTAAATGTAAGTTTTATCTACTTAATGAATTTCATTTATTGTATTCATTGACCATGTTAGTCATTTTTGAAGAATACATACTCTTTGAGTCAACTTATACTTGATTTTCATTGTTCCATGTCTAGTGGTCACTTAATTTAATGGAAAAATAGATTATATTGGTTTAAATATGATGTATCTAATTAATAATATGATTTATATATTCATATGAATATATGGATATGTTTAATAGAGATCACCCCAGACGCCTTTGTAGCTTGAGTAGCATTGGTGCTTTTATAGAGGTCTCTCTATTCCTACTTTAATGAAATATGGATTTCATTTCTATTTTTAAAGCTATTAAGGCCAACATGGTCACATAGTAATGAATTAATTGTGGATTAAATTTTTTTCAAATTCATTATTTAAAAATTAATAGATTTTGATAAACCATGTCCAAATTTGTTTTGATGGTTTATCATGGAGTTGTGAAGTTTTACAAAGATCCATTTTGGAATTTTAGTTTAAGTGGGATATTGATAGGTATTCAAATAAATAAGATTATATCATATTGTATGATATACCCAATTTATAGACTAGGATATCCATCCAATTATTATGGTATGCTATTGTACACATGTATCATAGAGAGGCATAATAAGTCTTATAACATGGGTTCTGTGTGCATGCAGCACTGCCATCCCAGGGATTTATTCAATTATGAATCATGAGATGAATCATTTATGGACTTGAATATTCACTTAAAGTGTTAAATGAATAAGTATGGATGCATGATATACCACCCAATATAGTCGACACTCAAAGAAAGAATCATTTAGTGAAGAGTGGCTATATAGGGGATGCGATCTCTCCTATTGTTGATCCATATATACATGAAATCAAAGCCAAACCTCTACCCAATCTTGATCATCATTTATCTAATACAGATGGGACTATCACCCCTTTAGTGATTGGAAGTAATCATGATACAATCATGGACCCACGGTTAGTGTACCACAAACAGAGTCAACATAAATTTAACTATTTCATATATGATCTTCAATGAGAGTAAAATGAAGGGTAAAATATGGATTACTCAACAGTTTAAGTATGGTAAAACCATTTAGTTCTTTGTTTTTATTCCACATTGATACTATTGAAGAGAGAATTGGTATATATGGGTCTATAAAAAATTTTAGTTTCCTAAAAAATAATTCTATACATAATTACTCATATTATTTTTTGTATATAATGAATATTATATATAATCATTATTAATAATAATTTCATTAATTTAATTAATGAAAATAATTTTATTAAAATTTATATAAAAAATAATATGTCTTAGTGTGTTAAATTTCACTATATTAAATTAAATTATACATATATAATTTTTATGTAATTATATTTTAAGAAATATAAATAATTTCATTTTACACATAATTACTCTTAATATTATTGTTTTATAAAAACAATTATAAGATATAATGAAAAATAATTAATCCAAATACTACTTTTATATGATTTATTATATAATATAAAGAAATATTTTAAATATAATCATATAAATTAAATTATAATTGTTTTTCAAAATAATATTTTTAATATAACTTTTGAAAAATATTTAGATAGTATAATCTAATTTTTCTGACAAATAATATTTAGAAAAAATATTTTAATTTAAAAATAATCTATAATATAGTATATACTAATAAATATATTCAAATGTAAATATTTATATTTCACATTGTAATTATAAAAATTCATTTTTTTACGAAATTATATATTCTTAAATATAAAAACTATTATTTTTACCTAATTATGCATAATTCAACACCATTTAAATTATACAAATATTATATTTAAATTTATTATATCATTCAATGTAATTTATTTAATACAAATTAAATTTAAATAAAATAAAATATTAATACAATCATACAAATGAAATAAATAAATTATATAATATATATATACACAAATAAATTTGAAAACTAATGTTTATAAATATAATTTTTTTATTCCTAAAGGATGAAAATAATATGTTGAGATATAGACATAAATTGACCAGATCTTTTCTAAAAAATTAGATGGATGTGGACGAATTAGTGGGGGTGGTCTTTATATAGTTATTTCTTGGTATGTGGAATGAAGCATGTTGACACCTCCTTTCTGTCAATTTCACATAAAATGTGAATGCAATTCAACATTCCTTTCATGCGATGTAGGAAGGGTGAACACCATTTATGCTTCCTCACAAATGAAAGTTATCTGAATATAGTTCACAAGTCATGGAACCTATTATGAAAAAATCAATAAACCCAAAAAAAATGTTTTACAATATTTTAATTTTGACACCCAATTTAAAAAATGTCATTATAATTAATCACATAGGTCATTTAATGTTTTAAATAAATAAAAATTAAAAAAATGAGTTATTTTTTAGGTAGTTAATATTAATTAAAAAATCCAACCAAATTATTTTTTTATTTATCAATTAAAATATTTACCAAATGAATAATAAAGTGGAAGAGTTAACCACATTTATACTTTCCCTACTAAATTTTTAGCTCAAATAGTATTTAGGCTTCCACAAATCCATTTCTACATATATTTAACAATTAACCCATTTTCTCAATTCTTTTATATAGTCAATTAAAAAATATTTATTATTTATAATTTATTTCATAAAATAACACAACATAGATGAACAAAAGATAAATATTTTTTATATATATTATGTTACAAAACACTGTTTCAATAAATATAATTTTTTTTCAAAATTATAATTTCAGGTTTTGTATGCTGCATGTTTAAGAATATTGTGTCCCGCTTGTTTTGCATAAAAATGATAAAAATAATGTTTTTATAATAAAAGTAAAAAAATAGTTTGTTCTCAATTAAGCACGTGTTTTTTCATCACTTTTGATAACATGTTATTTTGCTCTTCGATTTTTTATCTTATTAATTATTTTTAGATAGATTTTATTTGGATGTTTTCAAATTTATTTCATGTTTTATCTTTTTTTAATTATTATTATTAATATAATAATAAAAATCATGTTTTAGGTAATTATTTTAGATGATTTTTTAGAAAACAATATTTTTTTTCGTTATCCATAGATTTCCATTATAATAAGGATAATATTATAAAATATTCATTTTTTTATTTGTGGAAAATAATCATGAATTGGGACATCTTGGTATCCAAATATAATAATTTCATTCCTTCTATTTTAACTTTAACAGTTCACTAGTTTTAAGTGTAGATAAATAACATTTTCAGTTACTATTGATGATGTTTAGGTGGATATGTAATGACTTTTTCATTACTGATTATAGAAGGAGCTAGAATAGAAACACTAAATTTTATTTTTCATTAAAAGTATATTCATTCCCACCAAATCAGTTGTAAAATCGGCTTCTAATGAGTCCATATTAGGATAATAAAGTAGGATCAATACTCTATAGTTGATCTAAGGGGAGAGTAATCATTGAAGTAACCTCAAAAAAAGATAGTAAAATAATTTTTTTATTCTTTGAAAAACAATTCCATATATTGGTGTTGAAGTGTTTTAGAGGAATACCAACCTGTAAAAAGGATTATAAAGATTAGAAGAGGTTATAATTAATTTTTACACGCAATGGATACTTTATTTTATAGTCATGGAAGCACCCACTTAGAAAAGGAATTATTCAACTTGGGATCGGGTAGATCCCTTTTTTAAATTCATGTAATTTCTTGATTTAATCTTATCCATCCGATCATGTGTGATCAAATAATTGGACCATATCACACTCGTTATCTAATGGATTTTTTTAGAAGTGAAAATATGTGTCTTATAGATGAAAACATTTATATTTCAATAAATTCTTAAATGTTGTTTGAACAAAAAAACCTCCCCCTTTAAAATAATTTTAATGATAAAAATTTAAATATTTTAAGAAAATTTAAATTCTGAAAAATCTCCCACTACATTAAAATATTATAAAATACCTTTTGAAAATAAATCATCATTATTTCATAGATGTAACTTTTATAAATAAAGGCATCTCTTAATTAAAACCCTTATATAGTAGAGAAAAGTTAAATGAGAATAAAGAAATAGTTAGAAACTACCTTGAACATATAACTCATTTTATAAACCAGATTCATTAAACATGAATACATTATAATTACATAGTTCTTTATCTGCACCTAGAAGCCAATATGGACATGTTTCAATTATTATTTCATGATATGTTTATACCTATAGTGATATGTTCTTTGTAATAGAATAACTCTTACATTCACATAGGTGAACTTGAAAATGTTCGTATGTTTCAACACTTTTTTAATATCCTTGGTCACATTATAGTATTAAACTCTTCATCCTTTTTATAATAGGAACAAAATACCATTTCATGGATGTAATGTACATTTTGTTTTTCATTAAAAATATATAGCATAATTTCCTACATTGAACCTATACATGTAATGGTATCTCATGTTATGTTGAGGTATCATCATTAGGGAATTCTTGACAAGGATGTTAAACTCATCCAGCAAGGAATATTTTTATAACAACTCCCCTGAATGTCTGTTTGTTTGCGGATTTTCCATATTTTTCATGAATATAGTAATGTGAATTGTTATGATACTATCTTATATCAATTTACTAACATAACCATTCCTAAGAAAAATGTGCCTTTATTTTCCATTAAAAGTATTTCTGTATCACCTTTCTATCGTTACTTTACTATCATAATGTATATAAACTAGATATATAAGTGCATTTAACAATGGTAGATCGTGTAAATGATATTTAAAAAATTCCAATTGTTTATTGGTGAACCTAAAATAAATATATATAGAATCTATTATGGACTCTTTTATGTAATTTTGTTCCTTCAATCACTAATAGATTTTTCGATGTAAAGTGTAAAAATCAAAACACTCATAAAATCATGAACCTAAAAATTATTAATCAATCATGATTTATAAATCCTTCATAAACCATTAGGTTTACACAATAACATATTCCATAGTATTTTTTTGGATACATATGTTCTCCTTTAACCATATCCCATTATGCATATACCAAATTACTTGAAGACCCTCTCAACATTACAACAATGTATTCAATATTTAGTATGGTGCTAGTCATAATATATATAATACACCCAATAATCATAAATATTATTAATTAAAAATTACCCTACTATGATTTTGTATCATCATAATACCAAAATTATATAGGCTATAAAAAATGAATTACCAAATGACTAAAATCTATTTAAGTATTTTTCAATATAATGAGATTCTAATAGTAGAATAAAATTTCTATTCCTGAATTTTTTTTACAAAAATATATGAGCTTCATATAAGTATTGTATGTTAGTATTTATAGAAAAAATATACTTACACTCATTTACATGGTTTTTATTAGTTCAAAATATTTTCATTTCATCAAAATGAAAAATATCCACACCATGGTTATTAGGGATTCTATGAAAAAGTTTTCTATCATCTTGATTAACTATAAATCCATTTGACATTGATATTTTAATAAAACTTTCATGATATTATTTTGTATCTTGTCTTAAGAATTTTAGGGTTCACACAAATGTAAAATACTCTATTTATTTTCTAGGTAATACAGATCCTTATATTTTTTTTGTATATATTTACTCATTTAATTAAACATTAATGAATTTTATTTTAACACCAATTTTTTTAATTTCTAAATTATATATAGAATCAAAATAAATATTAATTCAGTTGGATGTAATCCTTTCAAAAATATAATACTTATAAAAATAATTTATTATATAATTTCAATAAAATATATTGTCTATCAATCTAGATTTATATATATTTTTTTACCATCGACTTTTCATTTTTTTTCTAAATGCCCTCTATGATCATATAATATCAATGAATTTTCCTTTAATATTATATCTGGTTCATCATTTCATACTTTATTCCAAAATAATTCATTGGAATATGACATATATTTTTCTAATGTTTTTAGGTTAGACTATATATTGGGAAAAAAATAGAGTTTTGGTAACAATTCAATCACTTTTAAAATTTAATAAGTATATTTAGAAATCAGACCCTTATGTCTTGGGTATCTAAGTTCGTTTTCTTTTTAAAAACTCCTCGAATGTACCTTCATGAGATACTATATTATTTGATCCTGATTCCTTTATTTAGACTTATTTAGGTTAAGAGGTAAATCTACATTCATCAAAGATTTTATTTCTAGATTCAGTAACTTTTTTAATAGTAAATAAATTATTAGATTCTATAACATTGAATCTATATGCTCTCAAATACTCCTTATATACTAGAAATATGATATCAATTCCTATTATACATAACTTTTCACTTTAATATTTTCCTACTCTTACAATCACATGATAACCCCAATACCATAAATATATTAGGTTTATCTTTCTATGCTTCCATTATTTATAATTATTCAAAGACTTCCATTATTTGGGATCCATATTTAGAATATGTATAGATATTAAATAGTTTTTCCCCAAAAATAATCTTGAGAATCCCAAGATAAAAATCATGAAATTAAACATCTATATTAATTCTATATTCTTTCTCTTAAATATATATATATACTTTTGAGGTGTATAGGGAGTTTTAACTACATGAATAATCACCAGGGAATCAAAAATTCAAGGAATATAATATTCTACATCCCTTTTGGATCTGAGGAATTGAAATATAGGATCACATTATTTTTAAGCTTCATTTTATATATAATAAATTTATCTTTAACCTTTTCTTTAATAAGTATATTATAAAAATTGAATGATCCAAAATAGTCATAAATTAATGTTAAAAAGTACTTTTTATTACCTATGGATGGTATAGTAATCAAATCTCATATATTGATATATATTAATTATAATAAATTACTTTTACTTTCTTTAGTTGGAAATGGTCTGAAAACTATTTTATATTTCATGGAAGTCACACATTTATGGAAATTATTTATTCATTATAGGAAAAAATTATTTTTAACATGACATTCATTTTATTATAATTTATGTGACCAAAATGATTATTCTATAAATCAAAATTTACTAGAAAGAAAATAGAATTTTTTTTATATTTTGAAAAATGAATCATACAAGTGACCCTTTAGAACAAATATCCAACCCTCTGGGATAACATTGTTTTGGACCAAATAAAAAATCCTAACGACACAATTGTTTAATAGGTTCCCTAAGACTATGTTTCTACAAACATTGGGATCAGACACGATATCATTTAAGGCGAGGAGAATTTGTGAGGAAAACTCAAGATTAACAACACCCTTGGATTAAATGTTAATTATTGAATAGTTCCCCATGAAGAGTAACATTTTATCGTTGAATATAATTGAACATGTTTTCCTATTCCCTTACCTTTTCATTCTAGGTTATTTTGTGGTTTAAGAGGAGTTTCATAAAATTTCTAGTTGTTTTAAAATTGGTTTTTTATTTTTAAACACATTTTAAAATGGTTTCACAAATTATGGATGTAATTAAAATGTTTTAAATGTTATTCAAAAGATAAATTAATGTTTTCAGATATGATAATAAAACCTTTTATTAATTAGATATTAGTTATTATAATTGAAAACTTAATATTTGAAATAAATATTTGTTTATACATATAAAATTAATGTTTTTTAGGTAATGGTGGGTTTTAGGATCTTTTGTAAAGGTAATATTGATTTTATAATGTCTACATATGGGTAAGAATCGAGCTATGTAAAGGTAGGAAATTTTATATGGGTAACACCCTATTACCTTATAAAACCATTATGAGTTGTGTATCAGTACTGTAAAAAAACCTATAAAACCCAATTTTCTTTTTCAGAACATTCTATAACATATATTCTACATAACATAGTGGGAGTTAATGTAGAAATTTGTTTATTTGAACCTATTAAGATAATTAAATGAAATTGTTGAATTCTCTAAATATTAAGAGATCTTAAATGATTGTGTAATGAAAATTAACTGGATACCAATTAAATATCAATATATATGTAGTAAAATAAGGAAATTTTGAAGGATTTACTTAAGTAACCATTGGGGAAATATGTAAATTTAAAAATTATGTTTATTCCCCTAGGTAATTTTTCTCTTCATTACTCTTGAGTTTGGGTAGTCAAATCCTCACCTTCTAAGTTCTTCATACCTACTAAAAATTCATCTGAGGATTATCCTACACTTTCAGGGTGTGTTTTATCTTCATTTATCCTCTATTGGGGTGCTTCAGTGTGGGAGTCATCCAAGAGGTATGGTATATGATTTATTACATTATTTTTATCCATGTCTGATATTATAATGATCTCTTATTCCATTGGATGGATAAAATTGGTTGTAAGAGTAGTATAATTAAATGGATCAAATTTGAAATTGAATGTATGAGGAGTTTTTACTATATTTTACCTGATTTATTTATATTATTGATAATTTGTTCCGGATAACATATTATCCCTTGCATAAAGGATTATTTTTCATATTAAAACATGATGTTTTAATCTAGAAAATCCAAATATTATCCAAAAAAGAGGAATATATAATCACACGATGATAATTCATATTTTTTTATGTAAAGGTATTTCTCAATTGCTTTCACATGTTCCATAATATCGATTAATGGATTTCCCATTTGGTTCCATTACTAAAAATAATATATATTTGGAATATTGTATTAATTTTAATTTCTATATATTATGAGACCCTTTATGTATTTTTTTGTTTAAGATTATTATTCATTAAAATGATAATCAAATATATGTAGTTAATGTATTGGTTTCCCTAGTAAATATGGTGTTATATAATAATACCTCATTCTAAAGAGAGTGAAATATTATGGAATTCGTTGATATGAATTGAAATATAAGAAAATTTGTTATGTTGTGTGGTGGTTATAATGAGGTGGTGTTTTTTTATGTGTCATAGAATAAATATGGGCCTTTTTTTCCTAATGTGGATAAGTAGTTATGTGTTGTGTTTGTGTTGTTCTAATTTCCCTATAATTGTGAAATTGATATGAGAATTGTTGGTTGAATTTTTAAATTGGTTTATAGAATCATGTTAGGTATGAGATGATTGAACTGGGAATCCTATTTATATGGAAACTGTTAGGGCCAAAAATTATTAATGGTTTATGAGATGATGATATTTAATTTAAATATTATAATGGATGTTAAAATGGTTGGCAATTGAAATGTTAAATAGATAGGTGTTGAATTAATTTTTTGAAATGGAATTAAATTAATTGAACGATAAATAAATCAGTTGTATTAAATGTAATATCTGGGTAAATCGAAGTTATTAAAATCTCAATAATCTTATAACTGGTTGTATGGGAAATTTAAAATGGTCTTTTATGGGTTGTATGTGGTGTTTATGTTGTGTGATACATTAGTTGTGGTAATGATGTTGACATGAAATAGTTGTAATGTGTAGTTTGTGGTAGTTGGGTGGTTTTTGTTTTGTGAACTCATAGGATGGGATTGTGTGTAACTGTTATATATTTTATTTTCATTTTCATTTCTTGACACACAAGACTCTCATCGATCTCTTTATGCTGATAACCAAATGTTTTATGAGTGTTTTTTCATAAATCTATATGGTCAAGAAAGTTGTTTATCCCCCATCCTCCTCACTCTATCTTATAGGTGACATTGATATAAAAAAGTTATGATGGAATATAGTAAAATAGAAATCTTGTGGTTTGGTTTTACGTGGCTGATGATGTGGAACATAATGGGGTCATTCATGGTAGGAGGAGCACGCTTGGTAGGTGTACTTCTTATTAATGATAACCAACTATTTTAGTTATGGAATTGGATTATATTTTATATGATATACTAGGTGTATTTAGATGAGATTTTATGTGATGCCCTATGTTTCTTAAGGTGACATGAGATGTGATGGTTGGTTGCACATAGGGTTGTTGATGTGATGTTGTTTCTCATGTTTATTTAGGAATGTTAGTATCCATAAGTGAAATTATAAAAAAGGATATATGACATTGGGATGTGAGAGGATAAAACTAGTAGGAAATAAATATGATTCATATTATGTTTCCATGCCTGGATACAATATCGGGAGACCGAGACTTTATAAGGGCAGGAACTAGTTAACCTAATACATTCTTGTTAATTATTTTGTTTCTTCATAGAGGCACTAATATTCCATTCTCCAAATTTTACATGAGTAATTGGATATGATCCTAAAAATTATACATGTTATTCTCACCCTATATATAATAAATTTTTTGGTATTCAGGGGGACTTCAGGGACCAAGCTAGATGTTACTAGATTGCATGTTTGAGCTGTTATTGAGTTGCTACTACAGAGTTGTATTTTATGTTTTATATGGAAAATTTCATTTTATTCATATGAAGTTACACGCATGATTATATTTTGTTTGTTTATCCTTTAATTTTGTTATATAAATATATATATATTTGGTGGTTGGCATCATATTTCCTGGTCATAATTTTTATATATAGAGAAATCCCACCCATGTATGCGACCTTTTTTACACCCTCAGTGCTACTCTTCAACATAGGGCCTACTGGAGGGAGGGATTAGGTTTAAATATCTATCATTCTATATTAGAGACTCATAAGGTGTACCTTTGGAGGGATGGGGTCATGAAAAAGTGGTATAAGTTTTTTAGTATGAAATATATGATGGATTTTAGTGTTATTCCGTACAAGGATTTCATGTGTTGGTAGGGAAATAGTTCTAGTAGACCCTATTTCAATACAATGGTCAAGGATACCAGCTAGTACATGTGATTTTTGGGCCCCTCATAATCTTATTCAAGAACTCTGAACCTACTGAATGACTATGTGTTGTGGTTCTTCTTAAGGGGTAAATGTTAGGACCACTATGTGTATAAGGTTTTATTTCATGAAAACAGTTGTCAATGATGATAAAAATGAAGAAGGAGATGATGAATAACTCCTAAGTTATTGAAAGTAATAAATTAAGATGATTGTTGAACTGATCTTATGTTCAAAATATATGTATCAAATGTGATAAAATGTTTACAACAATAAAACCATCTCAAAGAGTGATGAAGGGATAAAAGTTATAAAGTGATCATGCAATACATCACTGTTCAAATAGACCATACAAGATCTTACCTGAAGAGACATGGATCATTTTATGATGGATCATTTCATGATGGATCATTTCAGGATGGGTCATGTGAATATTTTAGGCTTTAATAATGTTCATACAACACTAAGAAGAAGATGGAAATCATATTCATTGTTTATTGGAATGACTGATGTTTCTAGAAGACAGAGATGTCACATTACTTTCCCTGAAAAAATATGATGACGCTAAAGGTGATCGGTCAGAGACAATATACCACGATAGATAAATATGGTGATGAAAGAAGATGATTTTTTTAAAAAAAAAATATGATAGTGATGTAGCATCAATGTTAATTCGGAAGAAGATATTTAAGTTTGCGTCGTTTCTCAGTGTTTTCCAATTTTTCGGTCCTCAAAATCAGGATTTTGTTTTTTCCAATGGATGTTTTTCCCTATAGGAGTGAATGAGATGTGGAACATCAAAGGGAATTAGAAAGGGTATCAAACCATGTACCACGGATCGTGGAACATGTACTATGTCTGAGAATGGTTTTGGCCAAGTAACTTGTAGCAGGAAAGGTATGCAGAACGGTTCATTGAACAGGTCGTAATAAAGAAAATGGTTTGTCATGTAAGGAGTTAAGGTATGCCAAATGTCTCATCATTGGCAGAAGAGATGTAATATGTGGACTGGTAGACACATGGTATACAGTGAAGGCTCACAGTTCGCATGAGGGTCACAGTACACGGTGGAGGATTACAATACGCAGAAGTATCATTGTCCATGTTAAATATTCTCCCATAATGAAAATTTGGGTAAATCATATTATAGAAATTTGATGAGTTATTTGTCTATATAATTAGTTTTAATCCCATAATTAAGATTGAGTGAATTAGATAAGAAAACATAATCGTTGTGGAAGAACTCAGCTGTGTCTGAATGTGGTAAATTAGAGAGGCTCTGTTTAGGATGAAGTGTTACGCGAAAGAAGAAACAGTTCATGAAATTGGAATGAGCAGTCTGGAGAAGAAATTTGATATAGGAAAAAGAGGTATGCATGAGACAAAATAATTTACATATTTTGAAGAAGAAGTTTGTGGAAGGAAGAAACGGTATGTGAAGGTTAAACATAGAGGTGGTATACAAAGGCATTATGTGAAGGCATAGTATACAGAGTATCCATGGTGCGTGGAGCAGGTGCGGTATGTGGATCAGGCGAAGTAGGTAGAGAAGGCGTGATACATGGAGTAGGCTCAGTACACAGAGCAAGTGCCGTACAGGGGGAAGGCACGATACATGAAGAATTCGCCGTATATTGAGCAGGCATAGTATGTGGAGAAGGTGCAGTAGATGGAGTAGGCATGGTACGTGGAGCAGGTTACCTACACGGAGTTGGGACGGTATGTGAAGCATACATGGTATGAGGATCATGCACCATACACAGAGAAGGAGATGTATTCATAGTATCTGTGGTAAGCAGAGTAGGCATGGTATGCGAAGAAGGTGTGGTACCCAGAGAATATGTGGTATGTAGATCAGAAATAGTCCACATGAATCAAGGATAGTTTGTAGATGTAGAAACATTATAAAGGGAGTTCGAGATTCTAGAGAAAAAAGGATAATTTTTAGTGAATTGAGTAATTTCACTAAAGAAGAAAATGAAATATAAAATATTTATAATTCAAGACTCTAATGAAAGCAGATTCTTATGTTGAAGAGAGACAAAGGCTTTGACATCAATATATTGAAGCTACCTTCAAGTTGAAAATCTGAGTAAAGATCCCTCAAAGGTAGTGAGCTAGCAGGAGTCTTTGTAAGTGATCTGAGGGAGGCAGTGAGATATCCCTGAACCATTAAGTAGTGTACCTAGGACATAGGGTTTGTGATTGAATCATTGTAATCAATAACTAGTAATGATTAATGGAATTATGTAAAATCAGCTACCTGTCAATGTATTTTCCTTGGATGAATCCCTTAGTGGTGACCCAAGTAAAAGTGTTGTGTTGTTCTTTTGCATGTAAATTTTTTAATTACTTCACATATCTGTCATACATGTTTAAAAAACATCCTACCAATGTGGTAACAATATCCAGTAAATAAGAGCAAATGTTGACACCTTGATTTACACCACCCCCTCTAGGTGGTCTAGGATCCTTCTGTAAGGACCCTGAATATGGTCAAGAATCATGAATGGTTCCAATTTCAATTAAAAGTGTTTTTTTTGATGTTATTGAATTTTAATAAATAATACTTAAAATTGTATACATGTTTCTCTGACTTTTATCTTGGTATGGTTTCTAATAATATATTATTAGGATTTAAATTATTTGTATAAATTAAAAAAAAATTATTAAAATGGAGATTAACTAGCCTAATACATTTTTTTGAAACCGTTTAGAGACATGAATATGTAGTTTAGTTTCCTATTATAGGATGATTCTTCATGAATTAAATTTTCATCCTTTTTGAAAATAAATTACATGACAAATTATTATACTAATGTGTAAAAAAATTATAGAATCATTCTTACTAAATTTTTTTTGAATAACTAATGATTTTCAAAAACCCTAAAAAAAATGTTACCATTAGTAGATTCTATTCTTCCATAATGAAATCATTATTTTAAAAACCATGGTTAGGTATATTTTGGATTTCATGAAAGTTTATATTCTATGTATTTCCTTCAATTTATAATTTATCATAATCATTTGTTATGGACTTATTTTAAAACATGGGCATGGATGTTTATATTTTGAACTTTCAAAAAACAAATGACCATAATGTTTATTTATAATTCAAATAATGATTTGGAAAAATTGATAAGAATAAATTTCTAATAATTTTTAGCATTGTTTCAGTTATGTATAATCATATGTTTTAAGAATATGTTAGGCTGGATAACATTCTGTAATTTGATTCTTATTATTATAAAATTATATACATTATTGTTTCCTTTGGAAATGGGGATGACCTAATTGATTTAATGTTCAAACATTCCAAGTGGTTTCTAATGGGTCTGTTCATAGAACTGGAAACATCCAATGATTCTATATCCATGTGGACCTACATTCCAAAGGTAGGTGCTCAATAGTTATGAAGTGATGAGGCTTAAGAATTTGCATTGGTCGAGAGTATTGGAGGTCAGACTCATCACACCCTTTTGGGGGGAATTATTGTCTACTCTGGGACTCTGTTTATAGATTTAAGTTATGTTTGTGAATCCTTATTACA
Source organism: Viscum album (assembly GCA_963277665.1). Taxonomy (NCBI): domain Eukaryota; kingdom Viridiplantae; phylum Streptophyta; class Magnoliopsida; order Santalales; family Viscaceae; genus Viscum; species Viscum album. Next base: position 212,889,377 of record OY728125.1, read on the forward strand.
TTACTAAGTATGAAAATGAGCTTTCTTTTAAATCTGACATTCAATGATTAATATGTATGAGATTTAGATAATCTTTTATATGTATTCGAGGTTCTTCATTAATATATAACCATATATATTTTTTATAGATTCTTATTCAATGGTATCCTTCAACACATTATATATAAATCTCTTGGTCATTATGATAACCATAATGGTTTTAAAGCCACTCAGTAGGGAATTTAAAGTTTATTGTCATTCAAAAGGATATAGATTATTTTAGAGTTAGGATCATACCTGCAGATTGGCTACCTACGTATCTTTTTTTAGAAAATAAATTAGAACCCATGTATTTCGAGTAAAGAAGTATGAGGTTTATGCATGATTGATGGATCAAAGAAAGATGTCATAATTACTTTTGCACACTAAGATCACGTGATTCATTATTGGTGTGAGAAACAAGAGTTATTGGTAAATCTATACAATTTTTCCATGAAGGATGCAATTATAAGAAATTATGTGGGGATTATATATGTATGACCGCCTAGATAGATGAAGATTAGGATTTAGTTCAGGGAAGAAACTCGGGAATAACGTCTATAAAGGTATATGTGCTTTATGGAGATTTGGATACTTAAATTAATGATTAATCCTGAGAAGGATGCCCAAATTAGAGAGGACTTATGATTGGATTTCACTCCAAAAAAGGAAGCCCAAATCAGAAGTAAATTAAGACTGGTTAAGACAAATTATGACTAGGGCTTACTCTTAATGAAGAGGCCCAGGTTAAAGGGGATTATTACTAGGGATTATTCTTGAAAATGAAGCCCAGGTTAAGGGAATTTTGGATTTAGGGGAACTTGAGGCTTACTCCTGAGGAGGATTCCCAAAATTAAGGGAGCATAAATACTGGGGCTTACTCCTGAAAAGGAGACCCAAGTTTTGGGACATAAAGACATAGGAATTATTCCTGAGAAGGAGGCCTATGTTAAATGGAATTTATGAGTGGGGATTATGCCAGAGGAGGATACCAAAATTAGAGGAATTATGACTGGGGATTACTCTTGAAAAGGATACCCAAAATTAATTGGACTTGGGGCTTACTCCTAAAAAGGATGCTAAGAAATAGTCTTCTCATTTTAAAGGATGAGGTTGAATGAATGGAATCTCTAACTGTAGTGAGATAAAGATATGTAAATCACTAGGTTTTGAGAGATGTTCCATAGAATTCCTTTCAAACTAGGATGAAAACCATGTAATAATGCCAAAAATGGCTTTCAATTAGATTTTTATGGCTAAACCTTGAAGAGGAGAGGTGAATTTGAAGAACACAAGTGAGTAGGCAGGAGGGGCACCCAAAAAGAGAGAGGTGTGTGAGTCCTGTGTGGGCATGCAAGTCATGGTCGCGCAAGTATACTTGAATACACATGGGTACTTGAATGATGGTCAACCCTTAGAGTAGTACTTGGGCGAGACATGGCTCAAGCCCTTAATATTATCCCCAAAGGCTTCCAAAAGAGTGGAGCGCAAGTTCTGTTGAAGGGATAAGGTGGCGTGAATGTATAGCCATTTCCCTTAAGGGTTGGCCACTTATGTGCGCAAGTGTTGATGAATTTCAACACTTAGGAGTTATTCCCTCTCTTTAGACCTTCCATTATAGGTATAAAATTACCTTAGAAGTGTTTGGAAGGCTTTGAGAAGATACCTGGGCGTCGGGAGCTCGAATCAGAGTTTTGGAATTTTCTTGTCTGTCAAATGGGGGGCTGACCAGGGGTATTTATAGGTTGGTGTAGACCATGGGTGAGATTTAAAGAGGGCGCACAAGTCACCTACATGACCATTGGGCGGTGAACAAGTATACTTGTGCGCCCTTGGGGGAACTTGCTTGACCCAAGTGAAAATGAATATTTGTTTTGGCCTTTGTCAATTTTTGATGTTTCTTCAAAGGATGAATCATTTTGGGTTTAAGGTATTTACCTTTTCATTCATTTCGACTCTATGATAGAAAGGAGTGTCAACAAAAGTCCCCCCTCAGAGTTGGATCCGAAAGAAATAAGGATGTGACTCTGAGGTAAAGAAGAAAACCAAGGAACTAGCGGTGCGCAAGTGAGAGTCAAGCAGGCGTCGGCATGCAGGGTTGCGCGCACTAGCTTTAGGCACATAGGGTTGAGGACTGGCCTATATATATGCGGTCATTCCTCTTGCAATGCACCGAACCTCAATAAATGATTGCTCTCACCATGCAAGTTGCCTTCGTCGCGCAAGTTTCTCTATTTTCTGCTATTTCATTTCTGTCTCGCTGTTGTACAGGTATTTGCACTTGCGTGGTGATACCTACGTGCCAAAACATTCACAACACATTGATATATGCACACCAACATTAGGACATACTTGCCTTAATGCCTTAGCCATTTCTTCACTATTCTTCACAAAGTTTACGAAAAATCAACTTACTTAAGAGTTAATTATTCAACTTTTGGAAGTTTAAATGGCTCCTAAGAGAATCAGAACGGTTGATGACTTGGCTAGCAAGTGAGCTGATGATATGATGAACATTATTGGACATGACTATGATATCTGTGACATCACTCTCCTAGATTTATCCAAGTACTTACAGAATTATCATCTTAATTTTCCATAGAGAATCTACATGGATCTATATGGCCATGTTCATCTGCAAGGAGTCAACTTTCCAAATGAAAAGAACTATCTGCCCAAGATACAACCGCAATACTATTCCTCTATTTTGGTAATGTTGTGCATTATGAGTAGCAACAATGGTGTGAACTTTCAAATTTTTCCTCCATTCCATTCCCTTTCAGATATGAAACACGAAAACCATGGGCTGATATGTTTTCCACTGCCGGTTTATGGAGAGAAGACTTTCATGACATTTGAAACAATATCTGAAAATAGTACTCTCTCGAAATGGATCATTACTTCCAATGCTCCATTCACAAATCCATGTATCCATCTTCCAAGTCACATAGATGGAAACAGAGTTACTATTTGATCAGCAAAAAATATTATCAAACTGCACTCAAGAACATTCTTTTACAATTGTTCCAATAAGAGCTGGTATCACGACATCTCTTATTGTATCCAGTGGAATGAATGAATTCTACGTGGTTGCTGATGAAGCTCGGGATGCCGTAAATCAAATGATGAGATATATTGAAATCCTTTTGTAATTCCTGAAAAATAGAAGAGAATCCAATCTATGGATGTCCTTATAAATCTTGTTTATTAGTGAAAAACACTTTCATCTTCAGTCATTTGTGCATGCCTTCTTTTGCTACCAGATTTAAATTTTTACCTAAGCTAATGGGCCTAGTACGCATAGTTTGATTTTTAATAGGATTATAAAAATAACCCTACAAACTATGAATCTTTTAATTTCTCAATATTACCTAAAATCATACAAAGTTTATGTTTAGTGAGCTAGGACTTGACTTTTATTCATAGTTCCCTTGTATTTTGAGGGCAGTTTAAAGTCATTCACATCGGACGTTAAAAGGATAATGTTTAAGGTCGAAATATCATTGAACTAATGTATTAATATTGAATCAATTACTTGATAATTTAACTGAAAACATATTAACATGTTCATGTATGAGGGAAAATATATAAACGATGACTTATGAAATTTTGAATCCGAGGAATGATATGATAATGTCTAAAAGGAATTAGAAGAAGAAGTTCCCAAGAATGAAGTTACCATTATTTAACAAACCCGTTAGGGGATTGAATTATGCAGGGCCACCTAAAGGCATTGACTGCATTGTCAAATAACAGAATCTTTTGGTTGATAGCCCCATTATATAGACTACTTATACAAGGCCGCCTAAGGGAATGTGCTTCATAGTCAGGAAGAAGAACTCTCAGAAATTTACCTTTCTACTGCTAAAAAACCATTGGAAGATTATGGGGATTCAAATTTTCCAAAGCATATAGTTTGTTATATGGATAGTGGTACTTGAATATGGAGAAAATATTTCCAAACAAGATCATCTAAGAACTGGATGAATGTCACTCCTACGAAGGTCTGACCCAAACATAGGGAAGGGAAATAAAGACCATATACTGTCATACTTTCAGATCATGAAAAAGAGTATGGGACAAATATGTTAAGGATGGAAATTTTTTGTGGATCCCTACATATTTTCATTAAGACATCTAAGGAAAAAAGATATTTTTTTTTCCAATAATGAAGTTACCACTATTTTACAAACCTGTTATGGGGTTAAAATATGCAGGGCCACCAAAGGGCATTGGCTGTATAGTCAAATAATAATATCTTTTGGATGACATGTCTATTATGTAGACTATTTATGCAAGGCCGCCTAAGGGCACATGCGGAATGGTCAGGCAAAAGAACTCTTAGAAATTGGACATTTTATGACAAGATGTCAAAAAAAGTGTTATGGAGAGATGGAAGTATTTAAGGTTATGAATATGACACATGAAAATGGGTCTTTTTTAATGCATTAAAGTGATACATAGATCATTTCAAACCATAATCATGTTGTGGTTGGGTCCGGAATTGAGATGTTGGACTTCACTAAGTATCCCATAAGGATGGGAATCACGCTATACATTGTTCTTGAAATACTGTTTAACGTAATGTGTTATGAAATTATGGAAAAACTTAGTTTAGGGTCATAGAACTCAGACCATAATAATGAATACACAGTGTGTGTTTTCATAGGGACTTTTTATCCAGGGTACTGAATGTAAAATTTCGGGTTAGGCCCAAATACAAGGGTCTGGATTCAAGGGATGCTCGAATGTTTCTATGTATACCATAAGGATGGGAATAAACCCACATGTAGTTCTAGAAATACCCTCTATACATATTTGGTTCGTACATATGAAGGGTGAAAAGGGGACTTTAGTGCAATGATGGTTTGACCCAAGATAGAAGGTTCGGGTATTTCCATGAATGCACATAGTCTTTAGAATGTAACATGATTGGAGATCAATGCAAATAATGATTCTATCTCAGGTGAGGGTATCAAAGAATGTTGTAGTTTACTGTCTTACATGAAAAAAGTGTTGTACAATATATTTTCATGTAGCAAGGACAAAGGTGAACCAATGTGAAGAGATTTATTTTGGGGCTTCTTCACATATCAGCATCATATGAGATGGAGGTGAACAGATGTGAAGAGATTTGTTTTGGGCTTGAACCTTAGGAGGTTTCCTACATACCCAGCCTAGAAGGCAAGGATCAAAGTCCACATACTTCAATTATAGAATGAATTAGTGATGAAGTTGTTATTGGGGACAACGTCCTAAAAATGGTGTTGGGACTTACGCATGGTTAGCAGCCAATAGAGGTTGTTATGGTTGAAGTTTACTCGATGCTCATGTGAGTCATACTCGGTGTGAGAAACAAGAGGTATCAACAACCTTAATGATGCACAGTTTAAAGTCATGTAGGACTTATGAGGGGACTATGCAGTTTAATGTCTTGCAGTGAGGACTATTGGTGCTGCATAGTTTAGTGTCTTGTAGAAGGGACAAAATATAGTTTAATGTCATGTTGGACAAATATAGGGACACGGTTTAACGTCATGTTTGACGTAAGGGTGTTTTATAGTTTAGCGTCCTGTAGCTAAGACGATAAGGACAACACAATTTAACATCATGTTTGACGAAACGGGGACTGTACAGTTTAATGTCATGCAGTAAGGACAAAAGAGGACACAATTTAATGTCATGTTAGATATATTAGGTATTCTTGATAGTTTAATGTCATGTCAGGCAATGGCATAGTTTAACATCATGTTGGACGATGGTGAGAACAGTTTAAGGTCATATGCATGGACTATAGATTATGCAGTTTAATGTCTTTTTGGAGGTAAGGGACTTCAATTTAGATTAGCTTCATGTAGTTAGGATTTCACAGTTTAATGTCATGTTGGATGAAAGTGCCAATAGTTTAAGGTCATATGCATGGACCGTAGATGTTGCAGTTTAATGTCTTACTGGATGATAAAGTATTTGTGTTACACAAAATAATTCTTCATAAATCCAGCATTGGATGGAGTAGTGGTGAGTTCTACATCCATTGAGATTAAAGAATATGATCCATTGGAGTAGACCTTATGTATTGAATAAGATCCTTCCCATTTTGGCTCTATCTTGGGTGGTTTATTTCCTGGTATCATTGGAGTTCTGGAACCAATACCAATTCTCCCTGAACCAATGAATGAAGACAAACTTTTTTGTTGAAAGCTCGTGCTATTCGATTCTAATAGACTTCCAAGTGGTGCAAGGTGCACAATCGTTTCTCATATAATCATTCAAATTCATCCAATTGCTTTTGAGATTGTTCATCTGTAGATGACTGATCACAAATGGGTACTCTGATCGAGGGTAATCGAACCTCAATGGGAAAAACTGCTTCCATTCCATATACCAATGAATATGGAGTTGACCGTGTTGTCATACAGGTGGTGGTTTAATAATCCCATAAAGCAAGAAAGAGTTTATCATGCCATGATTTCTTATAATTATCCACCATCTTTAGAAGTATGTTTGAAAGAGTCTTGTTGAAAGCTTATATCTGGCCATTGGCCACTGCATGATATCGAGATGAATGATTGGTTTTGATGTTGTATTCTTGATACAACTTTCTCACCATGGATGAACAGATGTTGGTGCCATTGTCCATCAGTATGGAATGAGGGACACCAAATCTGGTAATGATTTTAGACTTGATGAAGATAACAATGCATTTAGAACTAACATCTTTGAGGGGTATTTCCTCTGCCCATTTGGAAAAGAAGTCAATATCAGTAATAATATACTTAAACTGCTAGGCTATAGTCGAAGTATAAGGTCCAACTACATCTGTTCCCCATGTGGAAAATGTCCACGAGTATTTAGCGGTATGATGCAACTCTAGGGGATGATGAATGAAGTTGGCACGTACATGGAAAGAATGCCACTTCTTTTTGAAATGAACACAATCTTGTATTATTGAAGGCAAAAAATATCCAAGCCTTTGAATTTGATCAGATAGTCTGTGTCCAGACTAATGGGCACCACAGACTCTTACAGGAACTTCTTTTATGACAACCATTATCTCTTCACCATCAATGAATCTGAAGTGAACTCCATAAAATCCTCTTTTGTAGATAATTTTTTGTAGGTGATCAGGACTATCATAAAGAGTAAAATTGACCACACGTCTCTGGACTTGTTCTTTTCCAGCTCTATCAGGAGGAAGTGTTCCATTTTGAAGGTATTCTTTGATAGGCATCATCTATCCTGTAGTACGACCATATGGTTCAATAATGGGACTAATTTCATTGATTTCCTTTATTCTGGTTTGAACATAATGTGAAATTGTATGACGGTGGGAAATATTGATGGTTTTCTCATACCGATTTGGATCTGCCAGAGCTGTAGCTATATTAGCTAGTGCATCAACTTGGGCATTTTTTGATCGCGGGACCTAAGAAAATATCAGTTCCATAGGAAATTTCACCATTAATTATCAAACGTAATCAAAAAAGGGATTAGTTATTCTTTTCTGATTGCATGATCCCCATTTACTTGTTTTATTACCAGGTCTGAATCACCTTTCACCTTTATGTGATTCACTTGTGCTTGAAGCGCTAACTCCTAGCCTGCAATGACAGCTTGGTATTTCACATCGTTATTTGTACCACCTCCCAACAATGAGAAGTAATAGGGTAACACAGCTTTTCCTGGATAAATGATAACATTTCCTAACACAACATTGATGAATTTAGGATTTTCCATTTTCCACCCTGCAGGACTTCTAAAAGCCTCATCAAAGTACATTTCCCATGTTTGAAGACTGTCATGAATAAATAAAACTTCCCCATAAAGAAGATAAATATTTGAAGATGTATCTTCTACTAAATGATGTTCAGCAATGAAATCAGCCAGAGCTTGGCCCTTTATTGCCTTTTGATACACATATTGAATATCAAATTACTGCAAAATAAATGCCCACCTTTCCAGACATCCTGTAAGCATTGGACGACTAAGGGTGAATTTGAGCAGGTTAATGCGAGATAACAATTGGACCTTGTGATGTTGCAGGTAGTGTCTCAACTTCTGAACTGCAAAGATTAATGTTAGTTAGCACTTCTCAATATTTGAGTATCGGGTTTGTGCTTCAAGAAAAGTCTGACTGAGATAGTAGAGTCTGTTTTCATATAGCATCATTCTTCTGAGCAATAAAGGCACTCAATGATCACTCTAGAGCTGTCACACAGAGGATAAGTGGTCTTCCTTCAATAGGTGGCATTAACTCCGGTGGACTCAAGTGATACTTCTTGAGAATATCAAATTCTTATTGACATTCTTTAGTCCACTTGTAAGTGACTCCCTTCTTCAACAATTTGGTGAAGGGTAAACTTTTGCCTGCCAAATTGGCGATGAAATGCTGAATATATGATAAGTGTCCTTGAAGTCCTCTCAATTCCTTTAAATTTCAAGGAGGTTACATACCAAATATTGAATTTGTCTTCCCAGGATCAACCATGATACCATGATGGCATACAACGAAGCTGAGAAATGTTCCTGAGGTTACCCCAAAAGCACATTTTAAGGGGTTCATCTTCAAATTATGTTGCCAAAGTTTGTTGAATATGATCTCCAAATGAACCAAGTGATTAGAATGTTGTTTGGATTTAACCACCAAATTGTCCACATAACATTCAAAAAACTTACCTAATATGTGTTTGAATATATGATGCATGGGACGTTGATATGTTGTGCCTACATTCTTCAGGCCAAAGGGCATTACCCAGTAGAAAAAAACACCATGAGGGGCTCTGAAAGCTATAGATTCCTCATCTTATGGAGCCATTCAGATTTGATTATAACCTGAATATCCATCCATGAAGGAAGGTCCTTCATATCCAGCTGTTTCATAAATTAAGAGTTCTGTAATCGGAACTGGAAAATCATCCTTAGGACAATGCTGATTAAGATCTCTGAAATCAATGCAAACTCTAATTTTTCCATTCTTATTTCTCACAGGGATGATACTATCCAAAAACTTGGGATATTTAACTTCTATGAAGGTGTTAGATTTGATAAGCTTATCCACATCAGCTTCAATTTTGGAAGCATAGGATGGGTGTGTTCTTCTAGCGGGTTGTTTGAATCCTCGATGTTCTTCTGGAAAACCCAAACGATGACTGGAAACATCAGGATCATGAAATGGCATCTCTGTATAGATCCATGGAAATATATCTTGATTTTGCTTTAAAAATAAAACATACATTTCTTGCTCATCAAGATTCGTGGCCGCACTAATTAAAGTGGGGTGTGGATCTTCTTTTGTGCTGAGATTTATTTCTCTGAGTTCATCCACGGTGGTAGAGATACCCTCTTCAAATGGTAGATGAGAATCCTTAAGATCATCCTTTTCTTCATCCACATGTGTTATTTCTTCTATTTCAACATGCATAGTAGATGATGAATTAAAATTTCCATGATCAGAAGAGATGTTAAAATCTCTTGAAGAAGATGCTTCCATTTCTGACCCGATTGATGATGAAGGGTCTTCCTTTGGTAATAAAGAGGAGATGATGGATTGAGAATCAACATCATCATTCATCTCTGACATTGTTATAACTTCTTCTAGCCTGGTTGGTGAAGTATAGATTTGCTAGATTTCAACAGATGAAATGAAGACTTCTCCATTGGACCATTCATCATTGCTTGGAGGATCCCCACTTTCTCCCATGTTGTCTGGCTTGGTTGTCGTAATTGACATTATGGAAGTTTCCATAAGAGTATTTTGATTTGGTTCTATCCTATCAATTTGACTGATAGGCAATACATAATCTGTACTCACATGTATGAATGGTTTACTGGGATCTTTTCCAAACCATATGGAGCATTAACTCGGGTAATCTCCCTTGTTGTGGATTTCTCCTTTCCCTTCATGTGATAGAATTCCACCTAAATGTATTGAGATTCACATGTCTTGAACGAGGCCTTATCACCATACAATGTCCAAATTTGACCATCAAAACAATATTTGAGACATTGATGGTATGATGAAGTGATAGCCGCATGTTAATGTAGCCAGGGTCTACCAAGCAAGACATTGAAGGCTGAATCTTGATCAATAACCATGAAATCTGAATTGGATACAAGATCTACAAACTGAGTTCTGAGTGTAATATCGCCTAGTGGTTCTTGTTCATTTTTATCATATCCTTGTAACATCAAATTAGATGGAGATAAATCAGATTCTGTGACTCCCAATCAACGAAGTGTACCAATGGGGATGAGGTTTACTTCTAAACCATTATCAATGAAGACTCTTTGGATGTCTACAACATTGACCTTTCTATATAAATACAAAGGTCTAATATGTCCATAAAAAATATCATCTTCATCTTCATCTGTAAAAGATATCACTACATGACATTCTGCAGGATTATTTTCTACATGGTAGACTTCAGCCGCAGCAATTTCAGTTTCAAACTTCTGAGGACATGACAACGCCTCGATGAGTGCATCCTGAAGATCCTTTGATAAATTCAAGGCATCTATAATTGATAACATGGCTGGTAATTGGGCCATGTGTTTCAGTACATCATGATTTTGATCCAAAGGTCTGCGTTTCCCAACAGGAACATATGGTTTCACAGGTGCCATAGAAGTTGATGCTTTGGAAGTTGATGCATCTTGTACTATGATGGGAGTTAGTAATACTCCTGGATTTGGAATATTAGAACAGTTAGGTCTATTTAATTGATGAGAGGAAGAAGGTGGAACCTCTAACCGATTTTCCAAAATAACTGTGTCAGGACTAAATCTGCCTTGTGTAGAAGAAATTTCTTGTTCTTGTTGAGCTCATTGAAGGGCTCAGCCATGAGTTTCTATTGCATAAAAAGTTCTAGTAGGGGTTGAATTGGAATAGTTCCCCTCTAAAATATCTGCGTCTTCCCTAGTACCCTAATCCTCTAGAACTTCCTCTGATTCTTATGTTTGATACAAGGAATTCAGGCTCATCAAAATCAAAACTGCAACTGGCATATGGATCTGTTAAGAGAATCATGTTAACAGAATGAAAGATCAACTCTTCGTCTCATGAAGACTTTTCCTAATTAGCCAGTTTAGGTTGTGTCGTTTGGTGGGACAGTGCATGTGGCTTCGAAGTAGATGGCATAAAATCCTCCAGATTCAAAGAAAATTTGGTCTATGACACTGTCTCATCTTCTTCTTATTGTTCCCCTTTTTTTGAATTATGTTGTTTCTTTGAGGATTTTCCCTCTGATGAAGAGGTTTTTGCTGTGGCATTAATTGCAGATGACCCAATTGGTTTCTTAAATTGTATTCACAAAATGGTATGAGTTTGGTTGATCATTTTTCTGACCATCCAATTATCATATTTTTGCGATTTTTTGTTCTTGAATTCCGGCCACACACCTTCTTCCTCTGGATTTGTTGCAGTAACACATGCTACCTGAGCTTAAGAACCTTTAAATTTGACTTCTCTCAAGTCCACCATTTTTTGTAGGAGGTATTTGAAGACAAAATACTCCTGAATGGGATGGCCCAACATCTGATGAAATGGGCAATAATTGGGATGGTCTTCATCTCCTTCCTTGTTTGGCCTCTTGTGACTTGTAAATTGAACCAAATTATTTTCCAGAGCCGAAATGAAGTAACCAAGAACTTTTTCATTTTGGAAAGATTAGAAATTTCTCTTCAAAGAATCAAATTGTTTCAATCATTCATCGATATGATCATCTTGATGAAATGGCCTCTGTTTTTGATTCTCAGGAGGTGGATCCCTTCGAGAAGATGAAGGCCTTGAAATAGAAGTAGGTACAGGTTCTTGTTTAATCATAACTATAGCAGTCTCTACTTTACCCATTATATTTCATGAAGCTGATGGAATTACACGAGCTTTATCCTTAGTCTTTAGAAGAGAGTCTTCAAACTGCTGAGCGATCGAAGTAAGGTCTCAAAACCCTCCTGTGTATTTCACAGGGATCAATGGTGTGCACAACTTATCATGAACATTTTCCACACATATTGGCAACAATTCTTATTGATTTAGTGCTAAGATTAGGGAATATGTTAATCCCTTCCAATGGGCAATGAAATCTAAAACCCTTTCATTCTCCCTTTGCTTACAGTTTGTATGATAAAAAACTATTGTCTTTGAGAAAACTGAGCTAAATTGAAGAAGGAATTGTTGACGAAGATACTCCCACTCGGTAATTGACTGGGATTGCACGCTTGTATACCAGACAAAAAGAGGCCCTTGAAATGACTATACAAAAAATCTGAGCTTAATTGCTTCTTGTTTCTAAGGGGTTCCCATCATAGGATCGCAATGAGAAACAAAATGTGTTAAGTGTTGCTCTGGGTCTCCCAAACCATTAAAGATTGGGAATGTGGTACTTGAAAAATTTTATGGCGGAGAAATTGCATCAACCCATTTAGGGTAAGCTCTCTTTTCTGCTTGAATTTGAGAAAACTTTCCCTCCATAGATTCCAAACGAGCTATTAATAACTCAATAGTAGTTATGAACTTTTGAGAAATATCTGGTTGAGCTTGGACCTGAGCAGGTGAAATGATTGGATCTTGGATAGGTGTGGTGAACGAGACTGCCACTATTGGTAGTATTGTCCGTTGTTGTTGCATATAACCCATAGGATTAGTCCTCTGAGGTTGTACTGGTAAAGGAGGATACTATTGATCCATCTTAGTAACCGCAAAAAATTCCCTTGGTTGAATGACTCTGTCACGCTTAGGAGGAATACTACTCTGAAGTAGTTTTGCATTCAACCTCGTTAATTCCTTCATTTCTTCCTCTTGTTGTGTGAATATTATCTCTAATGAGAGTGATTGGCCTTCTCATGTGAAAGGGTATGTAATCAGATTCTTTCCATTCCCCTTATTTGACACCATTCAGAGAGGGAGAAGTGGGTTACTTGAAGGATTACATAGATTCTAGGTAAACCTTTGATTTCGTGTACGCACACCTTCTTTATTTGTATCTGTGCATAAAACATCTTGAGCATGAACCTCTTCATATGATCCCTCTGAGTGATCCTCATCTGGGGGATCAGCAACAACGACATTGTTGACATTAATTAATGCATAATGCATTCCATCTATTTTATTGGAATTTCTACTATATTATCTTCTTCCATTCCCTTGTTGAGACACTACCTTCTGTTGATTTGATCCCTCAGGAACTTCTTGACGAATTGTAATGTAGAGGGAATATTTTGATAATTCGGCTCTTCATTCCGCTTGTGGCTTCTTCCCTAATCAAGAGAAGACTAAATATCTCTGAGGAAGAGATTGAGGATTTGAAAAAGTACCCGGTCCTGTGGAATGGGGTTGTTCCTGATATTTTTTCTCAAATCCTCGAATTATATTTATTGATTCGGAGGGTTGGGTTAAAAGAGTCCCCAGTCTAGCAAGCTGGGGTGGTTCTGGAGTGGCTATATCTGAGACCTTGTTAAAATCTCTCCTGATCTTACAGACTTTAGTCTGGAAATTGGCTGGATGCGTCAACCTATATCCACTCTTATCACCTGGCATAAACATCTATTGGATGATTTCTGAAACTTCTGTCACTTGATGATGTGCTTCCTCTAAACGAGAGGCCTTTTCAATATTCTCATTTTCTTGATGCATTAGTAATTAAACAAGTTTTTCTTTGTATTCCTGATTTTGAGAAGAACTAGTTGAGGCATGTTCTTGAGTGATTCTTTGATTACAAACAAAGCCAATTGGTTGTGGCCAGCCATGGGCAATAAAATTTCATGAGACCATTTTTGGCGGGCATTGATGACTGGAGAGTACAGTGAAATGTAGTGCTCCATGAACACCCCATACCCTGATATGAATACCAGATGGGGCATTGGCAATGAACTGGTACAATATTTTTAGTTCGCCATGGCATGAACGTTGAAGGGCCCTTTTCTACTCTTCAGCCTTCGGATATCAAGAAACTGAGAGATATGCCAAGTCAATTTGGAATTGTAACCCTTTGATTATAATTCATGATTTTCATATTCATCATAAGATAATATTTTCATTAACAATTGACAAAGAGTTTTCCACTTGTTGAGACGAATGTCATGAATTCCATCTTCTATCAACATCTCTCGAATATCATACTGAGAGTCATCCAAAGGGAAAAACATAACTTGAACTTCACCTTTCACTTGTTGTTTTCTCATATTCAGTACCTCCTCTTTATCGTTTGATGAATATTATTCTACATGTTTAGACCAAAGGGGGTGCTTCTCTGTTGCTTCGTCAGATTCAACAATATCAGTAGAGAATTCACTCATCAAACTAGATGATGCATGATTCAGAGGTGGTTTGGAGAATAACCTACACCTCTGGAAATCTTCTGATTGAGAAATTATATCACCTGCTATTGGTAAAGCATCGAACATGACTGGATTCACATTTTCAAGTGCCTCAAAATAAGAGGGATTTCTCATCACTACATTTTCCATTGGAGAAATTTCTAGGCAATGTGAATTACTATTATGGATAGGACTTTCGTATATAAATTCATCATCATGGGGAGGAACACCATGGTGGGTTACAGCAAAAAATGAAACATTTTGCTCTTTAGCCTTCTGGCCACACAGAGGGTTCTAGTTGATCTCATCTGAAGATGAAACTTCGAGATCGACCAAATTTTCATGAAGCAATCCTTCATGATCAAGTGTCTGATGTAGAACTTCGAAATTTATGTTCCCACTATTGGGAACTGAGAGAGTAAAATCTTGAGTTTCAATCGATAATAGTCTAAGTGCTTCAAGAACTCCAGCATCAAGCAAGGCCTTAGTAGAGATTGGACCTTCATTTTTTGACTGTCTTAGGAGGGTATTCTTTTTAGACACCTTATTACTCACTTTAGGAACCACTTGTTGACAAAAGTGGTTATTATGGGAAGGTGTATGTGCCTGCTTAAGAGAAAAGATCAGGTTAGGATGATTATCTTCACTCAAATCAGGTGTATGTGCTCGACTTGGTTGTCCGTATAATATGGGGGAGTATGCCCCTCAACCCTCTTGGACTGGAACAGAGGTGTGCATCAGTTCTGGAGTGAACTTTTGATGTGTCACACCACTGGTAGTGATAAATATTCATTTATTTTATTGTGATGTTGTTGAAGCTGTTATAATATATTGGAAGGCTTCCAGAATATGGGAAAGGATTTGTTTCTGCTCTTTCACCATTGACAGAATATTCTTGGTGACTTCATCTATCAGAATGAGAATATATGTCCATGTCGTGCTTGGGTAGGTGTGTGTTCCTGCTCCAGTCCTCTTTTTCCTATCATTAAATTCTGATAGTACTCAAGTTTGGGGGTAGAGAGTTGAGTCTGCCTCCTGTTTGTCATTGGAGCTTTCTGACTGACTTCTATGGGTGCTACCAAACGAGACTGTTGGTAGGCTTTATCAGTACAGGAAGGTGTATGTGCCTGATGATTGCACTCTACCAAACGTGGTTGATGATCATCCTTCATTATAGACAGATGAGGCTACTGGCAGGATTGATGAGTGTAAGCAGGTGTATGTGCCTGTTTACCAGTTTTCAACACATTGGGTCGGTGGGCTTCATTGTATGTAGTTAGATGAGCCTTTTGACTAGCTAATGATTTAAAAACAGGTGTATGTTTGTGTCTATAGTACTCCACATGAATTTCCTGGCGAGATTGGTGTGTTGCTGCCAGACGAGTCTGCTGGACAGCGGAATTAAAACAGACGGGTGTATGTGCCCCCTCGTTGCTTTCCACCAAGTTAAGTCGGTGGACTTCTCAAAAAATGGCAGAGATACGAACCTACTCACTATTAACTAGTCATAACCTCTAGTGGTTCTTCTTACCTGCTTGGGTTCGAGGATCCTGAGTTGAACGCCTAGAGACGACACCCTCATCATGGTGAGGGCGCACTACTACATGAGTCTGGCAATGATTGTTGGAGGGAGCCCTCAAAAAGGACTCCTGCTTCCATGAATTAAGGACTTGAATGGCCTTCTCATTCACCTCCTTATAATATGGGAGGGAATAGTGATTGCGTTCTAGGGATAACGAACTGAAACGGCTGGAGACGGTAGTTAGCCCTGCCTGCTTTATGATCGTTGGTTGTTGCTGTCCGGATGACAAGCGTGAATTATTGACTTGGAGGGCTTGTCTGCCGGCCTCCAGAGTCGGAATTGTACCATTCTGATGGTACTCTTTAACCAGCGCATTTGATACCCAATGTTGAAGATACTGAGTGGGTGATGTCATCCTCAGATCGGACGATGATCCAGCAAGAGTAGCAGCAGATGCATTCACAGTAGAGGTTTTTATAGTAAACATGAACTTAAGAGAAGCCATTCTTATAATGCATATGATCATAGAAAAGAGTTCCTATTTGATATATCAAACATAATCAAGATAAGTTCGGTTGCTACATCTTTTGGATGAGCACATATGTTACTGAATGTTCTGTTGGCCCTCCAATTGAGTTTAAATAGGGGCCTAACAAAATAAGTAAAACATCATTTTAACTTGGTTAAGGATTCACGTCGGGTTCACCATTTTTGTTTCTTCTTGAAATGGGGATGAACTCATTGATTTAAGGTTCAAACACTCCAATAAGTTTCTAGTGGGTTTCTTTATAGAACTGGAATCATCGATTGATTCTATATCCATTTGGACCTAATTTTCAAAGGTAGGTGCTCACTAGTTATGAACTAATGAGGCTCAAGAATTTGCATTGGTTGAGAGGATGGGAGGTCGGACTCATCACACCCTTTTGTGGAGAATTATTGTCAACTTAGGGACTCTATTTATAGATTTAAGTTATGTTCATGAATCCTTATTAAATTTCCAACTTTGAAAATGAGCTTTCTTTTAAATCTGACAATCAATGATTAATATGTATGAGATTTATAGAATCTTTTATATATATATGAGTTTATTCATCGATAGAGAATCATCTTTATTTGTTATATATTCTTAGTCAATTGTATCCTTTGACATATTATATAGAAATTTCAAGGTCATTATGATAACCATACTAGTTTTAAAACCACTCAGCCAGGCACATGATATTTATTGACATTCATAAGGATATAGATTATTTCAGATTTTGGATCATACCCGCAGATGGGATACCTATGAATCCTTTTTTTAGAAAAGGAATCATAACCCATGAAGTTTGAGTAATGAAGTATGAGGATTATGCATGATTGATGGCTCAAAGAAATATGTCACAATTACTTTTACACTCTAAGCTCACGTGAGTCATTCTCGGTGTGAGAAACAATAGGTATTGGTAAAACTAGACAATTGTGCCATGATGGATGCAATTATAAGAAATTATGTGGGGCTTATGAATGTATGACTACCCAGATAGATGAAGATTAGCACTTACTTCAGGGATAAAACCCAGGAACAAGGTCCATAAAGGTATATGTGCTTTATAGAGATTAGGATACTTAACATAGGGCTTGATCCTGAGAAGGATACCCAAATTAGAGAGGAATTATGATTGGGTTTTACTCCTGGGAATGAATCCCAAGTCAGAATTAAATTAAGACTGGTTAAGAGAAATTATGACTGGGGCTTACTCTTAAAGAAGAGGCCCAAGCTAAAGGGAATTATGACTAGGGAATATTCCAGAAAAGGAAGCCAAGGTTTAGGGAATTTTGAATTTTTGGGAACCTATGGCATACTCCTGAGGAGGATTCCAAAAATTATGGGAGCTTAAAGACTAGGGATTACTCTTGAAAAGGAGTCCCAGGTTAGGGGACTTAAAGACTTAGGACTTATTCTTGAGAAGGAGGCCTAAGCTAAATAGAATATATAAGTGGGGCTTATTCCTGAGGAGGATTGCCAAATTAAAGGAATTATGTCTGTGGTATAGTCCTGAAAAGCTGGCCCAGAATTAAGGGGACATGGGGCTTACTTCTGAAAAGGATGCCCAGGAATAGTCTTCTCATTTTAAAGGATGAGGTTGAATGAATGGAATCTATAACCGTAGTGACATAAATATATGTAAATCACTAGGTTTTGAGAGATTTTACATAGAATTCCTTTCAAACAGGGAAGCCAACCAAGGAATCATGACAAAAATGGATTTGAATTGTATTTTTATGGATAAACCATGAAGAGGAGAGGTGAATTTGAAGAAAACAAGTGAATAGGCAGTAGGGACACCCAAAAAGGGAGAGGCGCTTGGGTGAGCAAGTCCTGGTCGTGAAAGTATACTTGTGTGACACATGGTTACTTGCACGACAGTCAACCCTTAGAGTAGTACATAGGAATGAATTGGTTCAATCCCTTAAAATTATCCCTAAAGGCTTCCAAAAGAGTGGTGCACATGTTCTATTGAAGGGATAATGTTGCGCGCATATATAGGCATTTACATTAAGGGTTGTCCACTTAGGTGTGCAAGTGTTGATGAATTTCAACACTGGAGACATATTCCCTCTCTTTAGACCTTCCATTCTGGGTAAGAAATTACCTTGGAAGTGTTCGGAAGGCTTTGAGAAGAGACTAGGGCACTGGGAGTTTGAATCTGTGTTTTGAAATTTTTTGTCTGCCAAATTTGGGGCCCACCAGGGGTAATTATAAGTTGGTTAAGACACTTGGAAAAATTCCAATAGGGAGTGAAAGTCACCTATGCGACCATTGGGTGGCGCGAAATTAAACTTGCGTGACCTTGGTAGAAGTTGTGTGACCCAAGTGCAAATGAATCTTTTCTTTTTTCCTTTGAAAATTTTTGATGTTTCATTATTGGATGAAACATTTTGGGTTTATAATATTTCCATTTTCATTCATTTAGACTCTCTGACGGGAAGGAGCATAAACAATGATTTATAGTATCTTATTGCTTCCGGATACTATTTAAATAATTAAACATATTATTCTATTACTAAGAAGAATTTTTATTGCTAATATAACCTTACCTCACATGTTAATCCATGAGTATTTTGTTATGGTAATCATTCATAATATATAAAACATTTGTTTAGTAACTATATAATCTCAAGTATATGAATCATCAATTTTTATTGTTTATAATAATATGTATAATGAATATAAAATAATTTTATACACTAATCACAATTTATTTAAATATAGAAGTAAAATCTTTTAAACTTTTTTTATTTTAAAATAATGTTTTAATATGAAATGAAATGTTTAATGAATGTTTAGTTAGATCATGATAATACTGTAGTATACTAATAAAACATGTTTAGTTTAAATTTTATGATATGAGAGCAAGATTATTTTTAGAATTATGTAATCAATTTGTTTATGAAATAGGGTGTCTGAATTAGGAATAACAACCTATCATTCTTTTTAAAATTTGGATGTGTGTTTCCCTAGTAAAAATATGATCCTATAATGTTTTGTTTAAGCATGTTAAGCGCCATTCCTTAGATAACATAATTAATGTTATTTTCTTTATCATGGATGCATATAAGAGCTATTTAAATACAAGGCATGATGTTAACCTATAAATGACTCTAAAATATTGAGTTTTGTTTGTGGTTTAAATTTTTATTTCTGTGTTAGAGTGTTGAAATTATTTATTTAACATATTTTTCAGAATTTTATGTTGATTTTTTAGAAGGGGATTAGTAAGAAGATGTTAATTAATGAACCCTAATCCATGATCCCTCTATAAATCATAAATTATAAAAATATTTGACATTTTAGATAATGTCTCATTCTATATAGAACATGTATCCCAAATGCGATTATGTGTTGTGATGTGGCCATATTTATGGATTCACCATCATCTAGTAAAAGTTAAATAACTTAAATCATGTAATATAATCAAAAGTTATTTGGTGAATCTTGATATTGATGACTATAATCTTTCTTTCCCACCTAAATTATCATGATGGATGTGATGAATCTGTTCGAATTTTATGCTATTGGTTGGGTTTTTTTATCTTATTTTTTTCATTTGTAATGGTTTCAAGTATATGAAGATTGTAAGACCCTTTCCCACATCCACACATGTCATGTTATGACACATTTGAAAATTATGTGGCTGAATCAGTGCTACAAAAATGAATATAATATCATGGTGAAGTGGATGGGTTCCTTTGATTCATATACTTGTAGTAGATCTTCCTATATTGACATAAGTAATTGAATTTATTGATGAATTTTAAGTGAACCTTTTAGAGATAATTGAATGAACCCATGTAAAAAGGAAACTGAATCGTTACACCTATTTTAATTTTCTATGAGTGTTCTCTTGGTAAATAATGATGGTCAAAAAACATGGAAAACCATACCACTAGAATTAGTCGATTTCTCCAACATCATTAATTGATTGTGATTTATGTCACATGTTAAATTTACTTATCTAAGATTTAATTTATATGTTGGTATTAACATAATAAAAAGAATTATAGAACCACGATAATTGAACAGAAACAATATGATGTAATAAACTAACCTATCCATTTATGTATGTTATTTTCTGAACTACGTTAATTATTAATGGTCAAACATCAAACTAGTTGTGTTTTATGTATCCAATATATATATAAATGTGTTGATATGAAACATGTTTGAGTTTTAAATAAAAATTATTTGAGGAAACATTATATCTTGTGATGCTTAGTGAATTAAAATAATTAATGTTTTGGTCATCTTAGTTTCTAAATTAGTAATGATTTAATTTAGAAATGAAAATTTTACATTGAGTATGTCATCCTTATTGGTCCCTTTCTTATTGTATAATGATTTTTTTTCAAACACCCTTGTAAAAATATAGTTTTGGGAAACATGTTTTCTCCAATAATGTAAATAAATTATTTAATAAAATTTACATTTATTTAAAATGAGGTTCAAAAAAATGGGTTGAAATAAAATTTTCAAGTATGATTTTGATAAATACCTTTTTATGAGAGTATTAATAAGGTATTTAATTCAAACATGATTTTATTAACTTGTTGTATTTTGAATATAATTTTATTAGTGTAAATTTTATTATTATCAAGCGTTTGGACATAACATGTTTAAATATGAAATATTATGATTCATTTTTAGAAATTGAAGATATTTTTTTGAAAATCAAGTTTAGATTTTAATCCACATTACTTATATAAACTAATGAAATGTTGAAAATGGAATATCTATGTTAATAAAGTTTGATACAAGAATGGTAATAATGTTTCTTCATTACATGTTAAGCATGATATGTAACACCCTGAGATTTTATGGGAAATATTATTTTTAATTCTTTTGATGTCTTGTGTTGTACGATACACCAAGATTATCTTGTTCTATACGAAAAAACATATTAGCCTGTAGTATATGTAACACTATTCATGGATTTCGATACTTGAAAAAGAAAACTTTCTCGATAGCTTGCGTTGTACGCAATACCGAGTTTCATTAAACAACGACATGTTATTAAAATGTTATATAAACTAGCCGTTATGAATATTTATAACCATTTTTTCAAATTTTTTTAATTTTATCTTTCAAAATGGACTTTATTTTTGTATTCGGATTATCAAAATTAGCCTAGGGTGAATTTTTGGTATTTTTCTGAAAACATTCAAATTTTTATGAATAGTGAAACTCCTGATTTATTGGTTAAAACCAACATTTATTTTAAATAATCATTTAATTTATTGAAATTTATTTTAGGGAAAAATAGATTCATAATACCTATATAAGTTCAATTTAATTCATTGGATTCATTTTATACTAATTTCAGATATATAAAAATTTTATTGAACTTTTTATCGTCTTTTACGCACCTCCTCAGAGCATTTGCCAATTTACTTAAAAAATAAATTTACTACTTATGTGAGTTGAATTTAAAAAAACTAAGAGTCACAGTTTATATCAGTAAGTAAAATTTTTTTCAATGACATGAAAATAATTTTGTGTGAATAATAACTTTTAACTTTTATTTACCACGGTTAAAAGTAAATACGGTAATTAAGGGTAAAAATGATATTATTATTACCCTAACACATGTACTAATTATATTGGATAAATTTAATTCGACCAAAAAGAACCTTAAGAATAATATATGACCATTGAGGTCCACTTAGATTAGATTAGGACATTTATTATTATTTAATTCAAAGAAGAGTTAAAAGAGTTGAAAATCAAAACATAATAACTAAAACACTTTTAATATAGGGTTAAACACAATATAAATTCGACTATAAATATTCATTAGAAAGAAAAATATATTTCCTATATAATTTTATTTTTTTATTATTTTTACCCATTAAATAATTTAATTTATTTATGACACAATTATTATGCAGTAATTACCTTATTAATGAAATATTAACATAATTGATATTATAAATAGCCAAATAAATGTAATATGAGCATTTTTAAGAATTAAAATAATTTTATAAGTTAATATAACGTATTAGGATTGGTTAGATGAATTTTGTTTGAAGTAATAATGCTGTTATGAATTTAGAAAAAATAAAATACCAAATTTTGTCAAAATTGACATAAAAGAGTTTTAAAAACAAATATAATATTGTTAATTGATATTATTTTCCTAAAAATATAAGGTCAAAAAAATACATATAAAATAATAGGTGTATCATTAATTTACCACTTGGGTTCTTTATATGTATATAGTATGATTATTAACCGTATAATATAAAAAATACAAAGAGACATGGAAAATGTCAAATTATTTAACTAAGAGTTAAACCAAAAAGATAAAGTTAATATAGTGACCCAAACCTGTCTAAAAAATATTGGTTGAGTGGTTTCGACCCATTTCCATCTTATATTAAAAATAATCTAACTTAGATCCATTATAAACTGAATATGAATTTATTATTGAATAATATTTTAATTTGTTCCTAAGGTGCCCCTCACCTCTCTTATAAAATGGAACTCCCCCTTCTCTCTAATTCACACCTCCAAATCAATTTGTCTTGGCTAAACCCTTCCCAAATACCCTCTCAATTGTCCTACCTTAATCCTAGAGGCTTTACTTTAGTCATAAATCCAACTTATGTATTCCTTTTTATCTACACAAAATGAAGAACCTGAAGAAGTGGTAAATATCTCACCACTTATTTTAAGTTCCTTTATTCATCCACTTCATCCTTATTTTATTTTTCCATTCTAAAATAATAACTCTAGTATATTATATATAATTTAATTTTATTATAAAAATGGTAATACCATATTAGTTATTTTATCAAACCTATTAATGAAATGGTCACCATGCGTGCGTACGTAAGGCTTACCGTCTCCACATCGTGACGTAGTTTGTTATTCAAACATTTCATCATTAGGATGGGTATGATAGTGAGTAAAAATGATTTAAATATTAAATATAACATTATTATGATTCTTTATATGTGATATAACATCCAATTATATACGATTTTAATATCAAAAGAATTATATTTTCGCTCGTGCGTACGTACGGACTACCGTCTCCACGAATGCGATAAGATTCATTCTCCATGATTAAACATTTAAGTATGATTATAAAGTATATATAATAAGTAATCATGAAATATATTACATTATAATGATACTATATTTATGTACATTTATTTTTCATTTTCTTAATTCCATTCAATTCAATAAAGAAAATAAAAACTGCATTCATGCCTACATATGGTCTACCATCTCCATGAATGGTGTATTCCATTCCATTTATCGATCTATCATATATATTTATATGATGAATATATATTATATATAAATCATGTTTTACATTTTTTAATTAATTAAATCAGGATATAATTAATAATATCATGAACAACAAGTCGAAACATGTACGATAAATGAAACGATTTTACCCAAATTGATTATTTAACATGGAATTTACAAAAGAACGGGTAATATAATGTCATAAGTGAATCATATATGATATAATAAATATTATTATGGTTCTGTTGTAAGTTAATAATATGTTTAAACCCACTATATAGGTGTTTCATAAATGTACATAAGAAATTGGACCTACAGTAAGGGATTATTTCGTCTCACTTTTATTTCTCTGAGGCATATGCCTTAATCACCATCTATTTCCTTTGTATGGTTTTTATGCTTCCTATAAATGTTTTATTATTTTTATTATGAAGGATATGGTATTTAAATATGCATGTAATTTTTTTTATTTGAGGATAGATATGATTCCACAGATCATAAATGGTTAGGGATAATTATTTCTATCGCGTTCTTATCTGAGATTGTTTATTCGTAAGTATTTACTGGGGTTTTGTTTTTTATCCATGTCCATGTTTTCTAAAAATGTTTTCATGAAATTTTTACTACTATTAGATTTATTTTTAAATTCCTTTTTACCCATTTTTGACTTTTACTACATGGTATGTACGGAATCATTTTTTTCTTTTCCATACGAGGTAATTTTTGACTTTTCCAGCACAAGTACAAGAAAAATGTTTTTTTAACTTATAAGGCATGAATGGATTTTTATGACTTCATAGAACATTATTTCTATGAAGATTAATTTTAATGTTTTAAAGTTTATTTTCACTTAACTTATTTTAGATTAAAATTTTATGACATGTTGATAAAGGAAAAATTCATTCGATGTAGAAAGGATATTTTCCTTAGGAACGGAGTTCATATGTTTTATCAAAATTATTTTCCATATAAGATATTATAGGATTCTGTTTCTATCCCTATTATTACATTGATTTGATTATGTTATGATGGAATTATTTTTATTCTGTCCATTTATATTATATTTATTATTTTATGATGGCATGATGTTTAAGAATATCATTTTTATTATATGGGTTATGATATGATGTATGATTTTTGTTTTGTGGAACACATAAGAATGGTTTCATTATAAGATGGGTGGGACCTATATCTCCATAAAATGCATTGGTTAAAGATTTATATCTGATGAGATAGACATGGATGGAACGAAAAGTGAATCTGGTTCAGCAATACAGGGCTCGAACGGTAAGTAAACCTGGTTTAGTAATGGACTTTGTTCACAATGATGGTCTTGGCAGCAATGCCTTGGCTACTATGGAAATAATAACATGTGATTTGTGGTTTTCCATAATTACATTTTTTATTCCCATTCTATTTTATCATTATTAATGTTCCTTTATGAATTATTCCTTATATACTGTTAATATTTATGTCATTAATTATGATTTTGATGCTTTATGTTCATGGTATTACGTTTAAATGTTTACGGATTGTTTTATGTTCTCCATGTTTACCCTTACATAGCATTTGAGCTCACCCGTTTTATGTTTTTTCCCAGGATATTAATAAAGGTTTTATGTATGAAAAAAGGTATGATCTTTATAGGAGATTTTGATGATCATTCACCATTATTAGAATATTATGTTTTGAGTTTCCAAAGACACTAAACCATTACGGTCCTTGGGTGTCTATTTTTATTATGTATTAAGTATTTCTCAAAATTAATGTAATTTCCATGCACGTCAAGTGTGGGTCTCTACAGTTGGTATCAGAGGAATGGTTTAGTTAACCTTTGGAAACTAGGATGCGAAAACTTTAGTGAGATCCCTAGTGATATTTCAAAGGTATGTCTAGGGATGTCCCTATAGTTAAGTATAAGTATAGGTAATAGTCCTAGAATATCAGTAACAATATTTGAATTGAACTTAATATAATATATATTGATGGTACTCCCCCTTTATTATGTTGTTTTCCCTATCATGATTTTTACCTCACACTCTTATTTTTAGGTTTTAGATGATGGCAATAACTCGAAGGAATTGTGTTGATCAATGTAATGGGAAATGCAATGATTGTCCTCCTAAACAACCCAATGTTATGGGAGATGGAGTGAAAAATATTATTTCTATGCTTACACAAGCTATGAATCATTATAGACTTCCAAATGATAAGATAAGGGAACAATATTCTATTGAGTCATTCATGAGGCAACATCAACCTTCTTTAAATTGTTCTTCTGATCTACTTGTTGCTGATCCTTGGATCAGTACCATTGAAATGATTTTTTTCATACTTCATTGTTCAGAACATGTAAAAGAAATTTTAGCTTCTTACCATTTAGAAGGTTAAGCAGACCAGTGGTGGACTCAAATTAATAATACAAGGCCCCAAGATGAAATTGAATCCATGGAATGGGACCTGTTCAAGAACTTGTTTTTCAATAAGTACTTCCCTCGTATTCATCGAACAATGATGGAAATGGAGTTCATTGAACTTATGAAAATGGATGTGAATCTTTTGGTATATACGAGGTGAATTTTACAAGGCTTGAAAGGTATGCATCGGGCTTAATCATCCATCCTGAATGTAAAGTTGATCAATTCTTCAGTGGCTAAAAACCATGTTTTTAAAGGCCATTAACGATAAGGGACTACAATAACTATGAAGAGATTGTGAATTGTGATATCAATGTAGAAATGGATATTGGTGTTACATATCCATCTCATGTTTTTGACAAGAAATAAAAGATGGAGTTGAAATAAAAATATCAGAACAATGATGAAATGAATGTGAATGTTTCCTTATGCTCAATGTGTGGAAAGAAGCATGGTGGAGATTCTCTAAATGGTACTAAAAATAATTTCAAGTGTGGAAAAGAAGATCATTGAGCAGATGAGTGCTAAAGTAATGGGAAAAAAGTTTCTAATGATGTGAATAGGCAAAAGACTACAAAGAATGACCCCCAACACTTCAGTGCTACAAGTGCATGGAAATGGGGTATTATACTAACCAATGCCCTAATCCAAGGGTTACTGATAATCAACATCAATAACCTCATAAGGAAAAAGGAAACAAGAAGTCACATGCAATCACTATTGGTGATGTTGAGTGTGACAACTATGTGGTGGAATGGTTATGTGTTTATGTAATAGGATTCCAATATAGTGTTTTGGAATCTCATTTATAGTATCATGGAATATTAGAATATCTATGTAATGGTTTTTTGTGGTTTTTAATAATTTTATGCTATATGTATCAATGAAAATTGATTGATATAATCATATAAAGATGATGATATGCGCATAATGAATGGATAAGGAGAAAATAATATGTTCGATAGTATTCATGAGCTCATGATGGATATAAGGACAAAGTGATATCATGGTTTGAGTATATATAATTTTGTGAATTTTGGGTTGTGGATAGAGTAAACTTTTAACAGCATTCATGTTTACACTAATGTTAAATGGGCATTCATTTTTTAAGAGAATACATGATTAAGGTATTCACATTTTTGGAATGTGACCAATAACAAGATATATCTTATGATATATGGGGGATAAATGATCGTATTCACATGCTCAATAAATGACATTTATAGTAATCATTTACTTTATACTATGAGATTGGATTGAAATATTTTTGATAATACTATAGGTTGGAATGGATTAATTTAGACATAAGATAGTATTGCTTAATGCTATAACTTTTGAATTTTATTTCTTAAATGTTATAATAGTATAGTTTTAGAAAAACAAAAACTCGTAGGATGGGCGACAACCCATCTCGTCGGACAGGGCAGCGGGAATCGAACACAGAAATAATGTGACACAGGCCTTTATCACCTACAACTGGCCTACAGGAAGTCCCCGGTTAGTATAAATTAGTTTTAATTTATTAATATGTATGATATATTATGTATTATCCCATTTTAGGAACCATATACGATTAATCACACCATAGATGGACTTATGTGTGTTTCATAACTTTTTCTAACCTTTTGTTTGAGATAGATGTAATGACACCTCATTCTATCACTCGATCTGCTAGGACTTCATGAATAAAAAATTCAACATCATTTCATTAAGATATGAAGTAGAAATTGTTCTAAGAATGACCAATGGTGAGATTTTACCAAAATCAAGTAAGTATTTCTTCTAATTCCAATTTATTTATCTTTAGGGAAATGATCTTGACTACCAAAAATGTTGTCAATATGGTTTATTAGATCATCACAAATTTATGGCTTTGTGATTGTTGGCTTTCTTATAGCCATGTTCTCTACCACTCTCAATCAGAAAATGATAGTTATATTTCTCTTCCATATCCATATTTCTGCCTATGTTCTTCTATGTGGAAACCCAGTGATGAGTTAATTTGGGTAATCGTTACATTTCATAAATTAGTTTTTAAAAATATTTTTCAGTATTACTTTTTATGATGTGGGTTTCTAGGAATTAAAATTTTAATTCGTAAAACATTTATAACCCTGATGAATTTCGAGGGATAAATTCATTTTAAGGGGGTAGAATGTAACACCCAGAGATTTTATGAGAAATATTTTTTTTAATTTATTTTAAGTCTTGTGTTGTACACTATACCAAGATTATTCTGCACTATACACAACACCATATTAGCTTTTAGTATACACAACAATATTCTTGGCTTGTGATACATGCAAGAGCAACCTTCCTCAATAGCGTCCATTGTACGTAATACAGAGTTCCACTAATCAACGATATGTTATTAAAATATTATATAAACTATACATTATGAATAGTAATACCCACCTTTTTAAATTTTATAAATTTTCTCTTTCAAAATTTATTTTATTTTTTGATTCAGAATATCGAAATTAGCCTAGGGTGAATTTTTTGTATTTTTCAGAAAACATTTAAATCTTCATGAATAGTAAAAACACTAAGTTATTGGTTAAAATCAACTTTTTATTTAAATAATTTTTATTTTATTTAAATTTATTTTAGGTCAAAATAGATACATAATACCTATATAATTTCAATTTAATTCATTAGAGTCATTTTTTAATAATTTTAGATATATAAAAAATTTATTGAACTTTTTACCGTCTTTTACCCACCTCCTAGGACCATTTGAAAATTTACATAAAACATAATTTTACCACTTTTATGAGTTGAAATTAAAAAATCTGAGAGACATGATTGATATCAATAAGTAAAATCTTGTTCAATGAGATGAAACTAATTTTTGGTGATTAGTAAGTTTTAACTTTCATTTACCACGGTTAAAAGTAAATAGGGTAATTTAGGGTAAAAATAATATTATTATTACCCTAATACATGTCTTAATTCTATTGTATAAGTTTAATTAGACCAAAAAGAACCTTAGGAATAAAATATTACCCTTTATGTCCACATGGATTATATTAGGACATTTATTATTATTTATTTCAAAGAAGAGTTAAAAGAGTTAAAAATCAAAGTTTAATAACTAAAACACTTTTAATATAGGGATAGAGTCAACATAAATTAGACTATAAATAATAATTAGAAATATAAATATATTTTATACATAATAGTATTTTATTAATGATTTTTATACATTATATAATTTTATTTATTTATGACACAAGATGATGCAATAATTACCGTATTAATGAAATATTAACAGAATTGATATTATAAATACACAAATAAATGTAATTTGAGACTTTATATGAATTAAAATAATTTTATAAGTTAATATAACATATTAGGGTTGGTTAGATGAATTTTTGTCGAAATAATAATTCTGTTATGAATTTAGAAAAAACCAAATACCAAATGGTATCAAAATTGACATAAAAGTGATTTTAAAACAAATATTATATTATTAATTGATATTCTATTCCTAAAAATATAAGGTCCATCCGAAAGAATTATATAATGATAGGTGTATCATTTATGATACACTTGGGTTTACATGGATGTATATAGTATGTTTATTAATCATATAATATAAAAATATAAAGAAACAATGTAAATGTCAAACTATTTAACTAAGAGTTAAATGAATACGATAAAGTTAATATAGTGACACAAACCTGTATAAAAGCAATTGGATGAGTTTATTTTGACCCATTCCCACCTTATATTTGAAATAATCTAATTTTTACCCATTATAAATAGAATATGAATTTATTTTAAAATAATATTTTATGCATTTCCTAAGGTGCCCCTCACCTCGCTTATAAAGGGGAACTCACCCTTCTCTCTAATTCACACCTCCAAAGCCACTTAGATCGGCCAAACCATACCCAAAAATCCTATCAACATTAATACATTAACCTAGAGGCCTTAATTTAGTTAGAAAGCCAACCTATGGATCCCTTTTGATCAAATCAAAAGGAATAACCCGAAAAATAGGTAAATATCTCACCACCTATTTCAAGTTCCTTTATTCTTCCACTTCATCCTTCTCTATTTTTTACATTATAAAATAATAACTCCAGTATCTTATATAAACTGTGATGTTATTATAAAAATGTTACAACCATATTAGATATTTTATCCATCCTATTAATGAAAAATTCACCACACGTGCATACACACAGCTTACCGTCTCCACGTTGTGGTGTTGTTTATTATTCAATAATTTCATCATTTGGATGGGTATAATAATGACTATAAATGATATAAATAATAAATATAACATTATTATAATTTTTTATATATGATATACCATCCAATTATATATGATTTTAATATCTAAAGAATGATATTGTCGCTCGTGCGTACATATGGACTACCGTCTCCACGAACGCGATGAGATTCATTCTCCATGATTAACCATTAAAATATAATAAAAACGTATATATAATATATAATATTGAATGATATTACATAATAATTATACTTTATTAATGTACATATTGGTTTTATTTACTTAAGACCATTCAATTCAATAAGGAAATAAAAACAACATTCATGCGTACGTTCGAGCTACTGTCTCCATGAACGGTGTATTTCATTCCATTTATCGATCTATTATATATATTTATATGCTGAATGTATATTATATATAAATCCTATTTTACATTATTGAAGTAAGTAAATCAGGATTTAAGTAATAATATTAAGAACAACAAGTCAAAACACGTATGATAAATGAAAATATTTTACCCAAAATGGTACATTAACATGGAATTTACAAATGAACAGGTAATATAAAGTCCAATGTGAATCATATAAGATATCATAAATATTATTATGGTTCTATTAAAACGTAATAATATGTTTATTCCCACTATATAGGAGTTTCAGACACGTATAGAAGAAATTGTACCTATGGTAAAGGATTATTTCTTCTCACTTTTATTTCTGTGAGACATATGCCTTAATCACCATCTTTTTCCTTTGTATGGTGTTTATAATTCTATGAATGTTTTATGATTTTTATTATGAAGGATATTATATTTAAATATGCATGTAATTTTCTTTATTTTATAACACATATGATTCCACCGATCATAAAAGGTAAGGGATAATTATTCCAATCTCATTCTTATCAGTGATTGTTTATTCGTAAGTACTTACTAGGGTTATGTTTATCATCCATATCCATGTTTTCTAAAAATTATTTAATGAAATTTTTACTACTCTTCCATGTATGTTTAAATTCCTTTTTACAAATTTTTTAATTTTACTACATGGTATGTAAGGAATCTTGTTTTCCAAACGAGGTACTTTTTGACTTTTTCTGCAAAAGTACATGAAAAAGGTTTTTTTAACATATACAGAATGAATGGATTTTTATGATTTCATATAACATTATTTCCATGAAGCATCATTTCAATGTTTTCAAGTTTATTTTAAATAAACTTCTTTTAGTTTAAAATTTTATGACATGTTGAGAAAGGGAAAATGTTTTTGAAGTAGAAAGGATATTTTCCTGAGGAATGGATTTCAAGTGTTTTATCAATATTATTTTCCATTTAAAATATTTTATAGTTCTATTTATATCAATATTATTACATTTATTTTATTATGTTATGATGGAATTATTTTTATGAATTCCTTTTATCTTATATATATTATGTTATGATGGCATGTTGTTTAAGAATGCCATTTTTATTATACGAGTTATGCTATGATGTATGATTTATGATTTTGTGGCACACATAAAAATGGTTTCAGTATGAGATGGGTGTGACCTATTTCTCCCTCAAATTCAATGGGTAATTGTTTATATCTCATGATATAGACATGGTAGGAATGGCAAGTGAATCTAGTTCAGTAATACAGGGCTGCAACGGCATGTAAACCCAGTTCAGTAATGGACTTTATTCATGATGATGGTCTTGGCAGCAATTCCTTGGCTACTATGGAAATCATAATATGTGCTTAATGGTTTTCCAAAATTACATGTTTTATTCCCATGCTATTTTATCATTATTAATGTTCCTTTATGATCTATGACTTTTGTACTATCATGATTTATGTCATTACTAATGATTTTGGTGTTTTTTGTTCTTTTTATTATGCTCAAATGTTTATGGATTGTTTTATGTTATCCATGTTTACCCTTATTGAGAATTTAAACTCACACATTTTATGTTTTATTTTCCCTAGGATATAAATAATGTATTTAGGTAAGAAAAAAGGAGATGATTTTTATGAGAGATGTTGAAGATATTTCACCGTGATTAGAAGATTTTGTTCTGAGTTTATAATGAAACTAAATTATTATGGTCCTTGGGTATCTATTTTTGTTATTTATTAAGTATTCTGCAAGAGTAATGTAACGTCCATGTACGCCAAGTGTGGGTCTCTACATGATATGTTTGGAATGTTAAAATAAATAATGCAAATACTTTCATTTAATCACATACCAAAGTGATGTTATTGATGTTTGGGATATAATAATGTTTTCTCTGAATTATGTTTCATGGTTCCCATTAAAAACAATGTAATGTGATCACCTATGATGGTGTTTCATTCATTAAATTGTATTTGACTTTTATACATTTCTTACAGGGTTTCAAAATCTTTCTGGTAATGTTCTTGTTTGAGAGGTGTATCCTCCATGATATTTTCATTATATTTTATGGTATATTCTATACATGGAAAGGTCTGTAAGTGGAAACTCAGAATGTGGTTGATTTATCCCCCATCTCATCCCTATTCTTCAAAGTTTGTTTCTAATTATGAAGGATTTGAATTTTTTAGAGGTATCTAATGCGAGGGTTCATTTTTTACCAAGATATTTTTTTATGTTGGGTTCTCCAATGGTTTGGGATAAGCTTGATAAAATTTTTGGGTTTGTTTTTAAAAGATGTTATAATTTTTGAAGAGGTTTAAAAATGGTGTTATAAATTTTAGAAGTAGTATCAATGTTTTAAAAATTAATTGGATGTTAAATTGGGTTTCTTTGGAAATGAAAATAATCTTTTTTCATAATTATTACTAAGATAATTCAATTGGTTTGTAATTCATTTTAATGATGTGCATATCCATAGGCATGAAATTAAAGTTACATTAGGGTAGTGATGTGATTTAATTGAATTTGTAAAGGCAAACTTGATTTTATAAATATGATATAAGGGTAAGAGTTAACCAGTGTAAGTGTAGAAAGCTATATAAGGTTAAATCCAATTACCCTTACATATCATGTATGAGTTGCTTTTGGGTTGTACTTGAAATCTAATAAACCATTATTTTTCTTCTTCAAAACTTTTGTAATTTGTGTTCATCATAAATTAATAGTAATTAAGGTGGAAATTAGTGGTTATGAATCACTAGAGAGTTTTGAATGACATTTGTGACATAACTAAATATTAAAGGATCCTAAATGTTGGTGAAATTAATATTTGATGGAAATGGATTATATATTAATTGATGTATAATAAAACATGGATTGGTTAACATAGTTTCATAAGTATCCACCTGGGGATATTTATAAAATTTAAAAAATATATTATTCCCATAAATTAAGTCTCTTTTAATACCTCTAAAGTTCAGATAGTCCAAATATCACCTTATAGGATCTACAAGGGTTCTTCAAATTCATTTTAGGATTATACTACAATTTTCAGGCTACTTTCATCTTTCACTCTCCTCATTTTTGATTCTATAATGTTAGAGGCTTCCATTTGTTAGTGGATACAAGTTATTTATTTATTTTCTATGTATGTGTGATATTAACATACCCTTGTCTTACTTTTGTGTAAATCATGGGTCAATATAATAAGATAATTAAATGGATAAAATTTTAAATTGAAAGGAATGTGGATATTTTCCTATTCTTTAACATATTTATTTATGTTGTAGAAAAATTTTACCCTAGAAAATATTATCACATAAAGAAAGGATTATTATTATTATTATATAATGAGGTGTAAATCTATATAATTGAAATAT
Source organism: Viscum album (assembly GCA_963277665.1). Classification (NCBI taxonomy): domain Eukaryota; kingdom Viridiplantae; phylum Streptophyta; class Magnoliopsida; order Santalales; family Viscaceae; genus Viscum; species Viscum album. The sequence continues at coordinate 212,923,449 of OY728125.1, forward strand.
TATACCATAAAGATAAATTTATCATCACATAAAGATATTTAACATTATTTTTCATGAAAAGGTCGGTATTGAATGGTTTAACTTGTTTTTTGATGTTTTTAATTAATTATCAATATTTTTGGCCTTGATAAAAATATATTGTTTTTTAAACTTTTTTATTTATAAATTAATGTGGATTATATGACCCTTGATAGAGTTGTTTTACTAATATCACTATGCATTAAAATGATAATAACTTACATCAGGTTAATAAATTGGTTTCCCTCAGAAATCATGAATTGTGTGACAATTCCCCATGCTAAATATGATTTAAGGTTATAAAATCTCATAAAATGAAATCATTGATTTCAAAAGTTATTGTTTATTATTCTTTTTGATATGTGGTTTTTATGGTTTGGAGGTGATTGTGATGTGAAATGGTTGAAATATGGGGCTTATTGGCATGGAGAGTATCAGTTTTTTTGTGTTTTTTTCTATTATTCTAGTTGGTCAATAATTATTGAATTCATATGGGAGTGGTTTATTGCATTTTTAATTGGTTTAATAGATTATTAGCAGTTATGAAATTCTTGAAGATGAAATCCTATTAATAATGAATTGGTTGGGGATTGAAATAATTAATAGTAAATTTGATGATTATGTTTAATTTAAATATGATAATGGATTTGAAAATGGTTAGTATTTGAAATTTTTAATTGAGAGAAAGGAAATTTATGTGTTGTAATTGGATTAAATGAATTGAAATATAAACAAATGAGTAGTATTAAACTAAATGGTTGGGAAAGTAGGAGTTAGTGAATGAAAAATAATCCTAGAAATGGCAGGGCTTAAATTTGAAATTGGGATTGTATGTCTTATGTATGGTGGTTGTGTGGTGTGATGCATTAGTTGCGGTAATGATATTGATACGTGATAAAAGTGACATGACGTTTTTTAGTAGTTGGGTGGTTTTCATTGTCGGAACCGATAGTTTTGGATTACGTGAAACTATTATATATTTTCTTTTCATTTTCCTTATATATACACCACAACCACATCAAGAACCTCTTATCGATGCCCAAATGATATAGGTTTCTGCAATATCCAAATGGTAAGGATAAATGGAAAGATACCCCTTATTCCTCATTCTCTCTTCTAGGTGATATTGATATTCACATGCTATTATGTTTTGAAGTCAATAGTTTTCCTTTGTTTTGTTTCGAAATTCATATGGTTTCATATAGTGGGCTCTATTCATTGTATGAGGGGGGTATGAGGTTATTGTCCTTCATGTTCATGAAACCATACTATTTTGGTAATGGTAGTGGTTGATATTTTATGTGATGGCCTAAGAGACTTTGGGTGAGATGTGATGTCATAGACTATTAGTATATGGGTGATATGTTATGTGAGTTTCATGTGGGGTGATTAGAATGTTGTAGTCACAAGAGTGTCTTCGAGCAGAATACAACACTAAATATTTGGGAGTTCTATGACATTTGATAGTTTGTTGTGGGAGTAGAAACTTTTCTCTGAGTATAGTTCTCAAAAGGGGGTGAATTAAGTATCAAAAAAATATCTATAAAAAATATATTAAAACAAAATCCCTCAATATAAAAAATAACTAGATAACTAATATAGTATGTATATAAAATTTAATTTATTTGAAACAACCCATCAACGTATTGAACAAAACATAGTTAGAATAATATTTGAAATATCCCAACATTTGAGAGTATATTACTCAAATTAAAAAAGTAAATATATTACTTTTAGAAGTTAAATATCAAAGTAAATTTTAGAACCCAATTTAAGGTTTATATACTAACAAATATAATAGGTTTAAATATAGTGTTTTTGAAAGAAAATCAGTTTTATCTGGAGAAATAAAAAATAAATTAACACACTATATAAATAAAAACAAGAGATTCAGTCTCAAGATGAAACATAGTCCTCTCCACTTAAAATTAATCCCATATCAAGATCATTGGTCAAACAAATAGGATGATCCAAAACCTGGATTAGATACATAGAGTGAAACTAAAACATATTATTATCTAAACTACCACCAGTACTCAAAAATATTTTATTGGAGTATGTGATCAAAATATATACAAAATAAATCTAGAAAAATTCCAAAATAATGTAAAATAGAGAGAGTTTTATAAAATGAGACAGATATTATGATCTACATATCATTGAAAATGATCTAGTTTTGGTTGATAAATTGTGTTCCCTTATATTTCCCAATGATAGTTCAGTTCTAAGAGTAGATGGATAGATTAGATGTGTTCACCAATACACTATATGGATTAAATATAGAAAATAGAGTTCCATAGATATTGAATTAGAACAATAACACATGTTTCCACTTTAATATTCATCACTTGTCTCCTTAACATATTTCCGATTAAAATGGATAAATTCTTCATTCAAATATATATTAATGATTAATCATTATGAATCCTCATATTCAACTAGACATTTATAATTATAAATTGTTCTGGATTTATAGTAAATAATAAAAATTGAGCTAGTGGTATATATTATACAAATATATTTCTTATTATACATGGATTATCAAGGTATACCATGTCAGATTGAAGCTTCATAGATGGTAAAATACGTAGTTAGAAAATCCTTTTCCAATTCCACATGGAAAATTAACTTTATTTTATCACACAATTTATTCAAATGTTCAGTCAATTAATCATTTAAATATTATGTTTTTTCACATCAATATGTGGTCACTTTTCTTCAATGTGTGGTCAGTTCAATTCGACTTACATTCACATAAATACTATTCAAAAATTTTGACTCTATCATGTGATTTCTTGATCTTAACTTATGTTATATAACTCATAACATGTGGTCACTCTAATCCTTTCTCAATTAACATATATGGTTGATTGGATATACCATGCAGTCAATCAATTTTCTCTTATGGTTGTATGGTTTACTCTGGTAGTCACTTTAGGAGTTTGTGATAAATTTTCCATGGTTGATTGACCAATCATACTATTAATCCATTTAGTCGTTCGATTGTATCGATCATTTATGAAATATTTCTGATTTATAGACTACATCATCTGTTTAAATGAAATTAATAATGTTGTTGATTGAATCCTTCTTACAGTTTATCCTGTAATAATGAATTCCATTGAATAATTAGAGAAATTTCATTTATCTGACACACAACCACTTTTCTATTTATATGATCAGATGAGTTTATTAATGTGGTGGATTTCTATAATTATGTTTTCCTTACCACTTCATAAAATTATAATATTAATCTTAAAACACATGATACTGAAATAAATAATAATAATAATAAATAATAAATTTATCATGATTTTGAAATGCATTAAAAAGGAATTTCTAGACTAATCCACCAATCTCTCCCTTTTTTATGATCACAAATCATGTAAGAAATACTTAAATAATGTATAGTAATAAATCATTCTATTAATGTATTATGAGGTAGCATTAAACCAATGTATCAGAAAACCTTAACATGAATTTGAACCCTTTTGGGATTATTAGAAAGACAACATGATATAGTAATAAAACAAAATAAAATGTCTTAAATTAAGTGGGAAAATTAAATTAGACGTAGTGAAAAACACATATATAATTAATTGTTTTAAAAATAATAAATGTTTTCTGTTAGATTCCTTAATGTTAATCTATACCTAAATGGTCTCAAATAGTAGAATGATCAAGAGGTGAATTTTATTTGTATTTAGATAGAGTAGTAGAAAGTGTAGTTATGGCGAAGGGGAAGAAGAAAATCGTGGAATGATAATTCCTTTAGATATTATTTTTGTAATAACCCGAGATTTTATAAGATATATTCTATTTAATTCCATTCATATCTTCTGTTGTACGATACACCAAGATTATCTTGCACTATACGCAACACCGTATTAGCTTGCAGTATACGCAACACTATTCTTAGATTGTGTTACACACAATTTCAAGTTCGTTTGATAATAGTCATTCTACGCAACATTGAGTATATATATATATTTAATGTATAAATGAAAAAATTGTTGGATTCTATTATAACGAAACAACCAAGAAGTCTTACACTATACGAAACCCTGACGTGGCTTGCATTACACGCAATCGCGACCTTCTTCGATAGTGTGTGTTTTATGCAATACTGGGTTTTACTAAACAATGATATGTTATTATAATATTATTATGAACTAGCCGTTATGAATATTATTAAATATATTTTGAGTTTTATAACATTATTATTCATCTTACTCATTTTCTAGAACATGGTATAAGAACAAAATAAATTTTTTGGGTAAAATAAGTATTTTTCAAAAAATGTAGTTTTGCCGCCTTTTGATGGCGCACCCACTTTGAATCTATTTTTTGACGTGATTATAAGTTCAATTTGACAAAATATAATTCTTCTTTGGAATCAAGATATGAAAATTTACTTTGAATAAAAGTTTCATATTATTCTGGTAACTTTCATATTTTAATGAATAGTAAAAACAAGTTATATTTTAATTAAAAACAACTTTTTTCATCGTAATAACTTATGTGGTTAAATTATAATATTTAATGTTTTTAAAGTATAAATAGAATATTTTTTTCCATTTAATATAATTTTTGTCATTACCATTGATTTTACCTTGAATTCGTCAGTTAAATCTATTCAATCTTTTGCAAGGTTTTAAAGAAAACCCCTTTTTCTTTCGACAACGAGATTAATTTTAATTTAATTTCTGTAACTTTTGTGTATTGAATTTGGAAAAATGGATTCCATATTTGGAATAATTGGGTCCAAATTATGTTAATAAGATAATTTTTATTTTTGAAAATTATCAATAGAACTACGGTAATTTTTATTTACTGCGGTTAAAGGTAAATCGGGTAATTAAGGGTAAATATAAGATTGTAAAATTACTCTAAAACTTTCCAAAATCATATTTTATGAATAAAATTTTACCCATGTCACCTAAGGGTCAGATTAGATTCATTTAATGGACTTTTTACTGTGAAAATAATTTAATTATTATTAAAACCAAAGAAAGTGACTACATGTCACTCTCTTAAATATTATAAGTATTATAATTTTAAGTTAGTGATAAACTTCATAAAACATTGAACATGAATAGTCTAAAAAATCTAATACAATTATATACATCATGATAATTTATTTATTATTTTTAGGGATTAAATAATTATCATTAATTATGACACAATAGTGATGCAGAAATTGTTTATCTACTGAAAAATCAAGAATATAGTTTTTATCAAACTAATAGTGACCCTAAAATGCTCAAAACGCTGACCAAAACATATTTTTCCTGTAAATGTAATCCTTTATCATACAATGGACGAATATTTGACCATTTTGAGCCTTATAAAAGCGATTATGACACTTATATTATTTTATTTTAAATGATGCCAAAGTTGTCACCTTCATAATTAAATAAATATAACAATTTAAATATTGTGATTTTATGAAGATAAATTCGAGTAAGGGTATTATAGTGAAAGGTAATAGATTTATATTCATCATAGGAGTTTATTTTTAATTTTTATGCAACAAATAAGTATATTAAATAATTATAGAAAAATGTTGTAGTATTTATTTTATTAAGAGATAAACCAAATAAATGGTTATAAAAATAATAAAATAAAAATTATATGAACTATTTAATGATACCTACTAATTTTCTAGATACATGGGACATTTTTTGAATCTATTAAAGCTTTTAGTTCGAACATATCTTCTGTATTTATTTTATTTAACTTCAAATAAATGAATATTTTCAAAATTGACAGAATCGTTATTTTATAAACATAGCATATTATAAAATTGTTTAATAATCACAAAAATATTTAAAAATTATAAATTTAAATTTACATCATCTGACATATTATTTAGTATCCAGTTATGGAAAATTCACAACAAATAAGTAATTATTTAATATAATTTAAAATTTAGAATGTTATTACCACAAATCAAATTAAATTGATTAAATAAGGATAAATCAAGTTGATAATGTTTAAAATAAATTCCTAACATGTATAAATTCTATTGGTTGCTGATATTTCAACCTTATCTTATCTTATATTTGAATACGAGTCATTTTGGGAGGTTTTTAAGTGGGGTTAGAATTATTATAAATTAATATTTTTATGATTTCCAATGGTGCCCCACTCCTCCCTTATAAAAGGGCACCTCCTCCATATCTTCCTCACACCACTCTGAGCCTTAAAGCGCGTCCAAACCCTGCCAAGATCTCCCCTACACTTCCCTAGAAACATCCTAGAGGTTCTGTTATTCTTCAAAGACCAATTTTAGTGCCTTAAGAGGATGTCTCAAAGAGGCTCTTTAAAGAAGAGGTAATGTCCGTTACCGATTCTTTCAACTTTATTTCTTCTTCCACTTCTTCGTATTAGGTTTTTTAATTATGGACTAATAACATCAGTATCAAACATATACTGATATGCAATTATAATTATGAAGCAACCCTATTTCACCATCTATCCATCCTAAGGAAAATGAAATCAGCGCGCGTGCGTACATACAGAATACCGTCTCCACGTCGTGGTGTAATCTATTTTCCACCACCACCTTACATGTATGGGTATAATGGTGAAAGTAATGAATATATATAATTATTGTAATGTTTTATTGATTCTTCAATATTATACATACACTTTAATACAATTCCACGATCATGGGAATGATATCATCACTCGTGCGTACGAACGGAATATCATCTCCACGACGCGATTAGATTCACTCTCCATGATAACCATTCAAGAATGATTATAATGTATATATAATAAGTAATCTTCAAATATATGACATAATAATGCTACTTTATTTATGTATATTTATATATTTATGTCATCTACTTAATTCCATTCAATTAAATAAGGAAACGAAAACAGCGTTCATTCGTACGTACGGCCTACCGTCTCCATGAACGGTGTATTTCATTCCATTTATCGATCCAATATATATATGTATATTCTGATTATATATTATATATAAATCATGTTTTACAATATGGATTTAATTAATCATGATCTAAGTAATCATATATATAATTACAAGTTAAAACACGAACGACAAATGGGACGATTTTACCCAAAACGCTACTTTAACATGGATTTACAAAAAAACGGGTAATATAAAGTAATAAGTGAACCATATATATGAATATGATTCTTTAATAAGTCAGTGACATTATTTAAATCATTATACAGGAGGTTTGGACACTTACGAATCCAATGGGACCTAAGGTAAGGTAAATATCACAATCTCAATTTTATCTGAGATTGTTTATACTTTGGTATTTACTGGGGTGTATTTTATCATCCACATCCATGCTTCCTGAATATGTATTATTATTTCCATCCATCAAAAATATTTTAAATCGAATTTTACCCTTCGGTGAGTTTTTAGCAAAAGATATGAAAAGAATCTTTTGTTGTTTTTCGTACGAGGTACTTTTTGACTTTTCCGACAAAAGTACGAGAAGAATGTTTTTTTTTAACATATACGGCATGAAAGGATTTTTACTGTTTTATAAAGCCATATTTTTATGATGTTTCCTCAAAAATATTTCATGACTATTTTCAAGAAAATCATTTTCTTTTAAAAATTCATGACATTTTGTGAAAAGAAAATGATTTTAAAGAAGAAAGGATATTTTCATCAAAAATTCAATTCAAGTGTTTTTCAAAACCATTTTCCATCTAAAATGAAATTATTTCATATGTGTATGTTTTAAGTATAATGTCTCTTTTATTTACATGGTTTCACTTTTCTTATTATGAAATTATATCCATTTCTTTTATATGTATTATGTTATGATGGGATGATGTTTATGAAACCCATTTTATTCGTTGGGTTATTATGAATGATGTATGTTTCTTTTGTGGCACAAGTATGAATGATTTCATTATGAGATTGGTGGGACCTATATCTCCCTCCAATACATTGGGTAAAGACTTATATATCATGAGATAGACATGGCTGGAACGGTAAGTTAATCTGGTTCAATGTTACAGGACTGAAACGAGGAGTGAACTCGATTCAGAAAGGGACTTTGTCCACTAAGATGGTCATGGAAGTAATGCCTTGGCTACTATGGAAATCATTACATGTGCTCAATGGATGCCACAATTATATGCATTATTCATATGCTATTTTATCATGATTAATGATCCATTATGATTTGTGCCTTACGTACTGCCATGTTTTATATCATTTCTCAAGATTTTGATGTTTAAATATTATGTTCATGTTTTTAAGTTAAAATGTATCTGGTTTATTTTATTTTCTCCATGCTTACCCTTAAAGAGCATTTGAGCTCACCCTTTTTATGTTTTCTTTTCCCCCAGGATTAAAAGAAAGGTTTTAGTTAAGGAAACAAAAAGTGGAGAATCGTTATGGGAGATGTTGAAGATCTTTCACCATGATTAGAAGTTTACATTCTGAGTTTCCAAAGACACTAAAATATTACGGTCCTCATGTGTCTATTTTTCTTATGTATTATGTATTCTGAAAAAGTAATGTAATGTCCATGTATGTCAAGCTTTGGTTCTTTACATTTGGTATCAGAGGAAAGGTTTAGTCAACCTTTGGAAACTAGGATGCGAAAACGTTAGGGAAATCCTTGGTGATATTTCTAAGGTATGCCTAGAGATGTCCCTAAGGATAAGTATACGTATAGGATATAGTCCTAGAACTACGGTAACGATATTATAATTTAACCTAAGATTTTAGATATTTATGGTACTCCCCTGGATTATGTTATTTTCCTTGTATGATTTTTGCCTCTCACAAAATTGTTTTTGTGTTTTAGATAATGGAGGGAACCAAAAGGAATTCTGTTTACATTGAATCCAATGGAAAAATTGGTGACAATGAGCATCAAAAGTGCGTAATTCCAATAGAGAATGATATTGTGATTATACCGAATCAGTCATCACGATATATGACTAACAAGTTGAAATTTAGTGGTATGCCTAATTCGTCAAATAAGAGGAAGATAGACTTGTATGCATGTTCAGATGTTGAGGAGCCTAAATAAAGGAAGAATGAGATTTCTAAAGAAGGGAAGAAAAACTTTGAGGAATACCTCAAATGGAGGGACAGATGTTATCTTTGTGGAGAAAAGGGTCATAGAGTGACAGACTATTATGGAGTTCAATGTCTTATTTGTGGAGAACATGGGCATTACCCAACTCAATGCCCTGACCTAAAAAGTTACTTCTAAATCAAGGAAGGACTTATTCCAGGACAATCATTGAAGATTATGGATTAAAGTGTTTATGTATTGGTATTCAAGAATAATGTTGTTGAGGTACTTTTATGGTGTATTAGAATATTTTTGTATTAGTCTATTGTGTTTTTCAATAATTTTATGGTACCGGTAACCATAAAAAGTGATTCAAATATTTTGGAAAGCAGATGATATGCGCATAATGAAGGGATAAGGAGAAAATGAAATGTTTGATAGTATTCATGAGCTCATGATTGATATAAGGAAAAAGTGATATCATTGTTTGAGTATATATAGAATTTTGAGGATTTTGGTATGTGGAAAGAGTTAACGTTTGACAGCACTCATGTTTTCACTAAGATTCAATGGGTATTCATTTTTCAAGAGAATACATGATTAAGGTATTCACATGACCGGAATGTGACCAACAAGATATATGAGGGATAAATGATGGTATTCACATGCTTTTTATATGACCTTTTTAGTAATCGTACTCTTTATACAATGAGTTTGGAAAGAAGTATTTTGGATAAGCATGATGTTTGGAATGTATAGTATTGTTTAAGGCTATAACATTTTGTTATAATAGTATTGTTTTAGAAAAAGGATAACCTGCACGACGAGAGACAACCCATCACGTCGGACAAGTTTGTGGGAATCAAACCCACAACTGAAGTGCGACTAGCCTTTATCACCTACCACTGGCCTATAGGAAGGCCCTTATTAGTAGAAACTAGTTTTATTTTATTAAGAGGTATAATATATGAAGTATAAGTTCATTTTTGGAACCATATACGATTAATCAAACCATATGATGGACTTATAACTTTTTCTAACCTTTTGTTTGAAACAGATATAATGACCCATCATTCTATCACATGATCTGCTAACACATCACGAATAACAAATTCAACTTCATTTCATTAAGGGATGAAGTGGAAATTGTTCAATTCATGAACAACAGTGAGATTGTACCCAAATAATGTAAGTATTTCTTTCAATTCTTTAACTTCAGGGAAATGATCCTAAAAACCAAAAATGTTGTTCTAGTGCCCTTATATTCGATGAATCAGATGGTACCCTAGATCATCACAAATTTATGGGTTTTTGATTGTTGTCTTTTTCATAGACATGTTCTCTACCACTCTACATCAGAACATGATGGTTAGATTTCTCTTTCATATCCATATTTTCACCTATGTTCTCCTATGTGGAAACCCAGTGATTAGTTAATTTGGGTAACTGTTACATTTCATACTTTAGTTTTTAAAGCCATGTTTTGGTATTCCTTTTTACGATGTGGGTTTCTATGAATAGTAACCAATTTATAACCGCGACGAATTTCGAGGGTGAAATTCATTTTAAGGGGGGTATAATGTAATAACCAGAGATTTTATAAGATATATTCGTTTTAATTTCATTCATATCTTCTGTTGTACAATACACCAAGATTATCTTGTGCTATATGCAAAACCGTATTATCTTGCAGTATATGCAACACTATTCGTAGATTGTGTTACACATAATTTCAAGTTCGTTTGATAATAGCCATTCTATGCAACATTGAGTATATATATATATATTAAATGTATAAATGAAAAAATTGTTGGATTCTGTTATAATGAAGCAACAAAGGTTTCTTACACTATACGCAACCCTGACTGGCCTTGCATTACATGAAATCGCGACCTTCTTCGATAGCGTGTGGTTTATGCAATATCGGGTTTTACTAAACAATGATATGTTATAATAATATTTTTTTGAACTACCCGTTATGAATGGTATTAACTATATTTTGAATTTTATAACATTATTATTCATCTTACTCATTTTCTAGAACATGTTATAAGAACAAAATAAATATTTTGGGTAAAATAAATATTTTTCAAAAAATGAAGTTTTGTCGCCTTTTAATGGCTCACCCACATTAAATATAGTTTTTGAAATTATTAAAAGTTCAATTTTACAATATAAAATTCTTCTTTGGAATTAATATATGAAAATTTACTTTGAATAAAATTTTTATATTATTCTGGTAACATTAATATTTTAATGAATATTAAAAACACGCTATATTTTAATTAAAAATAACTTATTTCATCGTAATAACATATGTGGTTAAATTATAATATTTAATGTTTTTAAAGTATAAAAAGAATATATTTTTACCATTTAATATAATTTTTGTCATTACCATTTATTTTACCTTGAATTTGTAGGTTAAAACAATTTAATTTTTTGCAATGTTTTAAAGAAAAACCTATTTTCTTTCAACAACGGGATTAATTTTAATTTAATTTCTGCAACTTTTTTGTATTGAATATGGAAAAATTGATTCCATATTTGGATTCATTGGGTCCAAAAATATGTTAATAAGCTACTTTTTATTTTTGGGAATTATGAATAGTAACTACGGTAATTTATATTTACTGCGGTTAAAGGTAAATTGGGTAATTAAGGGTAAATATAAGATTGTAAAATTACTCTAACTCTTGACAAAATCCTATTTTATGAATAAAAGTCGACCCATATCACCTAAGGGTTGGATTAGATTCATTTAATGGACTTTTGACCCTGAAAATAATTTACTTATTATTAAAACCAAAGAAAGTGACAACATGTCACTCTCTTAAATATTATAAGTATTATAATTTTAAGTTAGTGATAATCTTTATAAATCAATGAACATTAATAGTCTCCTGAAATATAATACAATTATCTACATCATGAGAATTTATTTATAATTTTTAGGGATTAAATTATTATCATTTATTATGATACAATAGTGATGTAGAAATTGTTTATCTAGTGAAAAATCAAGAATATAGTTTTTATCAAACTAATAGTGACCATAAAATGCACAAAACCCTGACCAAAACATATTGGTACTGTAAATGTAAACCATAATAATCCAATGGTCGAATATATGACCATTTGGAGCCTTATAAAAGCGATTATGACACTTATATTATTTTATTTTAAATGATGCCAAAGTTGTCACCTTCATAATTTAATAAATATAACAATTTAAATATTGTGATTTGAAGAAGATAAATTCGAGTAAAAGTATTATTGTGAAAGGTAACAGATTTTTATTCATCATAGGAGTTTATTTTTAATTTTTATGCAACAAATAAGTATATTAAATAATTATACAATAATGTTGTAGTATTTATTTTATTAAGAGACAAACCAAATAAATGGTTTTAAAAATAAGAAAATAAATATTATATGAACTATTCAATGTTCTCCCCTAATGTTTTAGATGCATATGACATTTTATGAATCTATTAATACTTTTAGTTCGAACATATCTTCTGTTTTTATTTTGTTTAACTTCAAATAAATGAATAGTGTCAAAATTGACACTATCGTTATTTTATAAAAATAACATTTTATAAAATTGTTTAAAAATCACAGAAATATTTAAAAATTATAATATTAAATTTATATGGTCTAAAATATTATTAAGTATCCAATTATGTAAAATTCACAACAAATAAGTAATTATTTAATATAATTTGAAATTTACAATGTTATTACCACAAATAAAATTAAATTGATTAAATAAGGATAAATCAAGTTGATAATGTTTAAAATAAATTAATAACATGTCTAAATTATATTTGTTGATGATATTACAACCTTATCTTACCTAATATTTGAATATGAGTCATTTTTGGAGGTTGTTATGTGGGGTTAGATTTATTATAAATTAATATTTTTAAGATTTCCAAAGGTGCCCATCTCCTCCCTTATAAAAGGGCACCTCCTCCCTCTCTTCCTCACACAACTTTGAGCCTTAAAGCTAGTACTACCCCTGAAAAGTTCCCCCCTCCACTTCCCTAGAAACATCTTGGAGGTTCTGGTCTTCTTCAGAGACCAATTTTATTTCCTTACGAGGGGGTCTCAAAGAGGCGCTTTAAAGAAGAGGTAATGTCCGTTACCGATTCTTTCAACTTTATTTCTTCTTCCAATTCTTCTTATTAGGCTGTTTGATTATGAAGTAATAACATATGTATCACTAATATACTGATATGTTATTATAAGTATGAAACAACCCTATTTCACCATCTATCCTTTCTATGGAAAATGAAATCACCGCGCGTGCGTACGTACGGAATACCGTCTCTACGTCGTGGTGTAATCTATTTTCCACCACCACCTTACATGTATGGGTATAATGGTGAGAGTAACGAATATATATAATTTTTGTAAAGTGATATTGATTCTTTAATATTATACATACACTTTAATACAATTCCACGATCATGGGAATGATATCATCGCTCGTGCGTACGTACGGAATACCGTCTCCACGACGCGATTAGATTCACTCTCCATGATAACCATTCAAGAATGATTATAATGTATATATAATAAGTAATCATTAAATATATGACATAATAATTCTACTGGATTTGGGTTTATATATATTTCTGTCATCTACTTAATTCCATTCAATTCAATAAGGAAACAAAAACAGCGTTCATGCTTACGTATGGCCTACCGTCTCCATGAACGGTCTATTTCTTTCCATTTATTGATCCATTATATATATGTATATTCTGAATATATATTATATATAAATCATGTTTTACATTCTGGATTTAAGTAATCATGATCTATGTAATCATATATATAATTACAAGTTAAAACATGAACGACAAATGAGACGATTTTACCCAAAACGCTACATTAACATGAATTTACAAAAAAACGGGTAATATAAAGTCATAAGTGAACCAAATATATGAATATGATTTTTTAATAAGTCAATGAAATTTTTTAAATAATTATACAAGAGGTTTGGATACCTACAAAGTAAATCGGACTTAAGGTAAGGAAAATATCACAATCTCATTTTTATCTGAGATTGTTTATACTTTGGTATTTACTAGGGTGTATTTTATCATCCACATCCATGTTTCCTCAATATGTAATATTATTTCCATCCAACTACAATTTTTTAAATCAAATTTTACCCTTCGTTGAGTTTTTAGCAAATGATATGAAAAGAATCTTTTGTCATTTTTCGTACGAGGCACTTTTTGACTTTTCTGACAAATGTACGAGAAGAATGTTTTTTTAACTTATACGGCATGAAAGGATTTTTACAGTTTATAAAGCCATATTTTTATGAAGTTTCCTCAAAATGATTTCATGACTATTTTCAATAAATTCATTTTTTTTAAAATTCATGACATTTGGTGAAAAGAAAATGATTTTAAAGAAGAAAGGATATTTTCATCAAGAATTCATTTCAAGTGTTTTATCAAAACCATTTTCCATCTAAAATGAAATTATTTCATATGTGTATGTTTTAAGTATAATGTCTCTTTTATTTACATGGTTTCACTTTACTTATTATGAAATTATATCCATTTATTTTATGTGGATTATGTTATGATGGAATGATGTTTATGAAACCCATTTTATTCGTTGGGTTATTATGAATGATGTATGTTTATTTTGTGGCACAATTAAGAATGATTTCATTATGATATGGGTGGGACCTATATCTCTCTCTAATACATTGGGTAAAGACTTATATATCATGAGATAGACATGGGTGGAACGGTAAGTTAATCTGGTTAAGTGTTACAGGACTAAAATGAGGAGTGAACTCGATTCAGAAAGGAACTTTGTCCACTAAGATGGTCATGGTAGTAATGCCTTGGATACTCTGGAAATCATTACATGTGCTTAATGGATGCCACAATTACATGCTTTATTCAAATCCTATTTTATCATGATTGATGATCCATTATAATCTATGCCTTACATACTGCCATGTTTTATGTCATTTCTCAAGATTTAGATGTTTAAATATTATGTTCATGTTTTTAAGATCAAATGTATCTGGTTTGTTTTATTTTCTCCATGCTTCCCCTTACTAAGCATTTGAGCTCTCCATTTTTATGTTTTATTTTCCCCCAGGATTATAAGAAATGTTTTAGGTAAGTAAACAAAAAGTGGAGAATAGTTATGGGAGACCTTGAAGATCTTTCTACATGATTATAAGTTTACATTCCGAGTTTCCAAAGACACTAAACTATTACGGTACTTGTGTGTCTGTTTTTATTATGTATTAAGTATTCTACAAAAGTAATGTAATGTCCATGTATGTCAACCTTTGGGTCTTTACAATTTTGATATCATGAATAGCCTGTAATAGAATTAGACCAAGACGAACTATAGGATCCATTGAAGATATTTTCATTGAGGTGGAAACCCTAGTTAGAGGATGATATAGAGGAGAAAAAATAATAGTATTGCTTGTATAAAGATAAATCTATAAAATATGACTAATATCAATAAAAAAACCCATGAATCATGCTCTATGATATTAATGAAATCATCATTATTAGTCATGAAATGATGAAATAAATCTTCCATCACCAACAACCTCTCCACAGTGGACATAAATTCCAGAGTTAACTAATATATATGAATATCATTAGCTAAATATATTTTTATAGTCTTCATATTATTTTTAGAGATGATTTGGATCATGTAATACATGATGGAAATCATTATAGTGTCTTTTTTCCATTTTAGTATTAACTTTATTTTAATTGACTATGTTAAATAGTTTCTAACCCTGATTATTCTGATCCATCTACATCAAATTCATTGCTTTATTCAAAATTTCCAAAAGCACTCGAATTTCATCATGTACAATCTTTTGTATGGGATCTTCAATAATAGATACATGTTCTAGAGGGATAGGATTTATGGAGGCATTGGAATATATATATATATATATATATGAAGATATCTATGTTCTATATTAAGTATATTTTTTAGGAAATATTCCAGCAGAGTTCCAAATTTTTCTCTTACTATTTCAATAACATGTTTCATATAACCAATATTTAGAAATAATAATGAAAGAATTTGATAAACACCAATATTAGTGCAAAATTCAATTCCATCATTTCTAATATACTAACCATATATTCCTAGAATAAAAAATATTTCTTTCAAAACAATCAATAAATAATTTTTAAACCTTATGATGTTTTCTAAGGAAATTAAAGAATATGAAACATCTATAGGGGAAGGGTTACAGATACAGTTGGATTCACTAACATCCACATATGAGGGATGAAACATGAACCCATCATCATTTATGGAGTGAATCTTTATTGAATAAATATCTTGAACTCAAATAATAAATTCATTTACCTGTATAATGTCTGTATGAGGGGGTGAATCATATATTTTATCACCTTCTATTGACTTATTGGAGAGGTGATCTGGGGATGATGGAATAACTAGTTTTGTAAGAGATAAAAAAAATATAACATATAATATCATCAACTATGATGTCTAGTATTGCATGTTCAAAATGAACTAGCAAAGAGGGATTATGTTTTACTCTATTTGGAAAACTGGCCAAAATTGGTAATACTTTTTTACAATGTTATATGTGCATTGCATCTTTTTCAATTATTAGTGAAGGATATAAATTATTTCATTACACATAATTCTTAAGGCTACCTAATTAGGATCAACTGCCATATCTTCTCCACTTTCATAAATAGGATAATAATCCTCAAATCTTAATTAGGTTATAAACCTAGATCCACTATATCATTTGGCTCAATAAGATTCTTCATATGATAGTTTTGATTATAAAATTTATTTTCATCTGAAACCATATTTTCTTCCTCAGGTTCCACCAAATATTCATCCATTTTCAAGTGATTTGATTGAAACAAATATTGTTTGAATAAATAGAATTTCCGACCCTCTATGAATATGTCATTAATATATAGTAATGTTGAGATAACTTTTGGATAATGTGAATAATTTTATCTATATAATGTTTTTCATAATTCATTCATATGTCTCAAAATTAATCAAGGATGTCTTATTTTCACTCCATATACTAGGTGACATAAAAAAATAGGTTTGAATACATTATAGGATGGAAATATCAATTCATAAGGAAAATAACATGCTGAATAAGTTCTAGTATAAATATACACTCGCTATTGAATTCAACAAAATTTAGCCATCTATGCATCTTGTTAACAGTTAACACTTACAATGCTCTTTCAAACCCAAAATGAGGATTATATAAATGGTAATAACTCATAATGTCTTCATATTCACCCTAACATATAACTATTAAACTAATATCCCATAAACATGAATAGAATAAATGTTCTTGACCATCGATGGCTTTCTTAATGCTAACCCATTAGCCACAAATGAAAAACAAAAACACATAAAATTCCTTTACTAACCAAGGATATAATGTTATATTACTACCTAGAGACCATTCTCTCTATCCTCGGTATAAATTAACTATTAATACCAAGGATGAACTTGATTTTTTCCATTTTTATTCCACTAAATTTTATTTGAATCATCTCAATGCAACATTTGTGGATTCAAGTGTATTTCAATTCCACCAAAGCATGGTCTCGATCACTTAGATGTACCCAAATCCTTGATATCTACATCTTCAAGGGAAATATCCATTCTGAAAACTCTTTACTGAAATCTAAGGCAAAAAGGCTATGGATTAGTTAATAAATAGTGTTTATGATATGTGGAGATTAAATCAGATTGTTTTAGGTTTCAAAAAACATCATTTGATTCAAATTTTATTTCTAGATCATTAAAAATCATTTGGGGCTCTATCAAAAGAAAATAAGTGGAAACAAATAAAATAATATTAAAATTATTGAAACACATAAGGTATCTTGAGATAACAGAATATAATATGTTTTTTCTTATTACTAAAAAAATAAAGCATGCATATTAATAGAACATATGTTCATCTTTATTAACCATACATTCGTAAATATAGTCTCTCATGTGAACAGTTTTTCTGTGGTATCTTAAACATATTCAAAATGTAACTTAATGAAAACCTATTTTTGATAAATATAAAATAAAAAGGGAGTTAATTCATATAAATAATGGGCTTTAGATAAATTTACAATTTATTATTGATATGTAAAATTAAGTATAACAGAATTAAATATAGTCATTCATTACTAATTCATGTTCTATATAAATCAATCTATCAATATTTTTAGGATTTTTTAATATGTCAACAAGTTTATGTTCTCTGGAAATGAGTTCAATACTGATATCTCTCGTTTTATAATGATATCTCAAAAAGTTTTGTATTATATCAATATTCATAGTCATGGAATTAGGTAAAATATTTTTACAAATATTTATAGCAATTTTATCACAATTTATATTTAAATGTTTAAATATATATCCACAATCTAGAAAAGTATTTTTCTATAAATAATTTGTGAAAAAAACAACCAATCGATTTTTATTCAACCTTAGTAGGTGATAATGAAACATAATTACTATTTCTTATTACACCAGGATACATGTTAATTTCCAAACAATTGATATATTGTAGATGTTATCTTTTTATATATCTTATTACCAATAAAATCAGCACCAAAGTAACTTTTTAATTCAAATGGATGTCCTCTATTGTAAATAAAACCAAAACTAATTTTTTTCTTGAGGTAATAAAATTTAAATTAACTAAATTTGGATGAGATTACAATATATTTTCTTGCAAATGTAAAAAACACAATATATAATATTAGGCTAACTAATATTTATGCCCAATAAAATTCGAATCATTTATCTATAATTAGATTTTTCAATTGGGTTTTTATATTTTTCTGAATCTAATTTACATTCTATACCCATTGTATCATCACTATGTTCTAATATATCCATGCATTAGTGTTTTAAAATGTATTTTTTGTATTATCATTGATATTAAATAATTTCTTATTTGTTTTGGAAAATTTGAAAACCAATGAAGAACATTAACTCACCAATTAAACCTATATAAAATTTATTTTATATTAATTTTAAAAATTCAACAATAAAAGAGTTTCAAGAAGATATAAGAATAATACCATCAACGTAGATTTGAACTACTAAAACATATTTTTAAATCCTTCTTATAAATATTGAAAGATTATATATTACTTTTTGAAAAACTATAGAAATTATGAATGAGAACATTATTTCATATAATGCTCTAAAATATTAAATTAAAATAATAAATATATTTGGAATGATTATAAAAATTTGGAAAATGAGGATTTTTAAAACCATGGGGTTGTATAAAAAAGTTTCCACAAAAATATAACAACTAATGAATAAAATATTGTCATCCATTTGATATAATTTTAAATTTATATATGATTTATAAAAATGTAGTATTCTAATGGATTCATGTATAGTTATGTTTTGAAAATATTTCTTCATAATAGATTACATCCTATTGGATATAATATTATGCTAACAATTTTTCTTTATTTATAAATATAGTTCCAAATTCATCAATCTATTTTCTAAACACCCATTTTGGATCTATATTTTGGTAGTAATTTATTCTTCCAACTATTTCATAGACATTTTTCCTTTCAAATTGATCCAAAAATTCTTTCATAACCAAGACAAAAAATTCCACAATAAGGAATTCATAGATGTTATTAAGTTCAAGATATAATAAGAAAACATGATGTTCAAAAAGGTTGTTAATTGAATCTACAACTTGAGTACCATTATCTAAATATCCATTAATAATATCTAAAAAATGGTATCTATGCATTGTAATGGCTCTAAAAACAATATTAATTCGATCTTTTCAGCCTTACATAAAATTTAGTTGATTAGATTTCTCTACACGGGGAGATTACTTTTGTAAATTATAATTTTGGTTTTTAGTTTCTTACGTATTATTGACATTAAAATAAGAAATATCATCCTCTATATTTTATAAAAAACATTTAGACTTATTTTAATCAATTTTATCAAAGGTAACATGAATAAATATATCCATAAATTTGGTTATTTAATTTCATAATCTATATTATTTTATTGAGGTTTGATAACCTTGTAAAATAATTTCATCACTCTTGGAATATTTTTTTCTACATTCCCATTTTATTAAAAATAATGACATTACATCCAAATTATTTAATGTAGTTGTCTTTAGGGTTTCTACTATTCCATAATTAATTTGGGGTCTTACTTATAAGATGTATATTAAGAACCCTATTAATGATTTAGAAATCAATATCAATAGAAATTTACCAAAAGTATGTATGTAAGTCATACTCATTAATAATTCTTTAGAAAGTTTCCTAAAGAGTTTTATTCCTCCATTAAACCACTCCATTTTTAGTGCTCTAGGAATAGGGAAGTTGTTATTTTAGAAATTTTCTGAGCATAAGGACTAAATTCATTTATTTTCAATCCCATAACAATGATCACTTCTCATATACTATATGGAAAGTATTCTAAAATTTTCTATAGATATAGTATATTTTAATAAATATCCACAAGCTTCATTTTTTGTGATCTAGGAAATAAACCGACGTGAATTTTGAATATAAATTATCGATCAAAAAATAACATTAATTTCCAACTAAACTATAAAATCTAGTCCAAATATATCCAGGTGAACCAAATTTGTGGGATGAGATTTATAAACATATTTCATTAGTTTGATGGAAATTTTGTCATATTTTATTTTTGAAAAGGATTACACACTTTAACATTTTTTAATTCTTTTTGGGTATGTCAATTACTAAAACTTTATTAATATACTTTCTAAGAAAATAATTATTCCAATGACCCAGTATCTTATCAGAAAACCAATATTCATTATGTAAGGAACATATTAATTAAAAATTTATAGAAATCAGTGAACATTTATTAACAACATACACATTATCATTACTTAAATTAGTAAATACTAAATCTTGAATAAAACAATAAAACATATAGGAATTAATTTTAAAAATAAAAAGAAAAAAATTATAAAATAATAGATAAAAACTAATTATTTAATATTTTATTCCATTAATATAAACCATTTTAGAAATTAAAACAAACATAGTTTTACAAATTTTTCTAAGTCCAATAGCATTTTCTTTATCATTATCACCAAAAGTGACATGTACACCACTAGTTTCACAAGATTATAAAACATGATGAGTCTCTAGGAATATTTCATGAAAATAAAATTTCTAGATAAGATATTTTCATACTGATACTCATCAATAATTTCACACACACCTAATTAATTAAGGGATTATTTTTTCACCCATACATTCTTTGGTAAAGAAATGTTGATACTCAAATCCTCAAGAATATAAATATTATTAATAGAAAAATCAATAAAGAAATTAATAATAAAAGAAATAATTACCTTATTTGGTACAAAATTACATGATATGTTTCTATAACTTGAAGAATTTGAACTTGGAATAATGTTATTTTTCTGAATATTTCTTTGAACATGATGGTATCTTATTCAAGTTGTATATCTTGGTGTAGTCTGTTTACCAAGAATCATGGTCAAAGATTCTACTGCATGGTTAAAAAAATTTCTTCATTATTATGGTTAACATTAGAAAAAAATATGTTCCTTGTTTTACTTCAACAGTGATGTATTATTTTATTTTTCAACAGTAAAAATAGTTTTATCACAAGCCCACAAAACATGTAATCTTTATAGATATTTCTGTTTATAATTAAGTTCAAAAATGGTATATTATTTTATAGGTAAATATGAAAATAATTATTGATAATTCATATTTTATTGTATCTGAATTTAATGTTTCGAAAATATTTAGTTATTACTCATTACCTCAATAGAATAATCCAAACAATAAAGATTGTCTTTCATAGTAGTCTCATCCCTATAACTATCTAAATCACTGCAAATTTCTCTTGTAGCACTCTATAAATCCTTCATTTATTTATTATACTTATTTATTTATCTAAATAAATATCTTATATTAAATATTCATGAATTATGTGTTTATATTTCCTTTTATTTTTCATTTGTAGCAGGTTACTTAATGGCCATCCATTTTCTAGTTACCTTTTAAATCATACATTACCATGTATCTGGATTTCCTTAAGAAATTATTATTCATTTAAATTTTTTATACATAATGGATAAATTTATTACATGGTAACCACTTTTTGATTTAACAATACATTCACTCTTAGAAAACCCATGATTTTTCATGAAATATTTATCTGTAAATAATTTTTTTTCTCTAATATCTTGAATTACATGCTACAATTTGTTCAAACTAACTACATAGTATTATTTAAATATTATATATCCATTATCTCTTAGGTATTTCATTAGTAGTTATGAATTATAAAAACTAAATAATTAGAAACATATGGTATACCCTTTTATAAAATTAATATATTAGTTATCAAATGTTTAGAACTAAAAACAAAAAATATTTACAAATAAAAGTGATGTTTTTTCTGAAAAATTTTTATGCGTGAAATTCATATTTACAAAAGTATCCACTATTGGTGAAATATTTTTATTAATTTTATTATTATTTACCTAATAAATATGTTTTAAATTTCAACACATATTTTTTTTATGTTTAAGATAAATGTAAATCTAGTATTCTGCTGAAATACATATTTTCATTTCTAAAGGGGTGTTTTGTCGCACATTGTGATAATTATTGAAATTAAATTTCATCCATTTATAGTTATTGAATTAATTAAATTGAATTAAATATATATAATTTCGAGTTCTATTTTTTTTTAAATTACGTCTTTTATATTTGTTCAATATGAATATTAACCATGGTAAAATTTATCACCTTAGAAAGGGTGAATCATGTTAATCTATAATAAAAATTAATGATATGGACATAATTATTTAGAAAAATTTATATTGGATGAAAATAATTATACCATTATCACCTTAGGATAGATATTTAGTTGTTTAATGTACACCTTTCCATGGAAATGATTTATATATTATTTAAATCAATGGAAATTAGAAAATGTCACTCTCTTTTGATTTTAATATCTCTTATGTCATCACATGGTGTAAAACTAGTTATCAATGAATATTAAAACTAATTTTATGAAAAGGAATGTCATATTCATGATGGTAACTTACTAAAAACATTTATGTATTATGAAATTACTGTAAATGGTAACACAACTCCAAAATATTAGTTATTCAATTAATGGAAAAATTAAATTAATGATGATGAAAATATTAAAAGTGAATGGTTTTGAGTATGTTATAGTGTCACATGAATTTTATAAGTGAATCTGACCTATTAATATTGTGAAAAAATATTATATACTAATGCCAACAATGTCTTTGTGTATTTTTAGTCAATTTAAATGAATTGTGTCAAAATTGACAACAATTATATTTTATCAAACAACTATTTTATTAAAATATTTAAAAATATCACAAAATTTTTAAATATTTCATGTTGACCATTATATAGATAAATATTATTCTATTTGTCCATTTATGGGCCAATTATTGCCTTATAAGTAAAAAATTATAACCCTATATGTTGAAACATTTGTTACCATAGTTTACATTAAAATTAGTTAACTAAGGTTTAGTCAGAATGATAAGGGATGTAATTATAGAAAAACTTGTATAAATTGTATTTTTTTTATGGGACTAAAACCATATAAAACCTTAATATAAAAAATGTTAAATTTTTTAGGAATTTTCCTTGAATATAAATTTATTATAATTTTATCTTTTTAGTAACTTTAAATGTACCGAACACATTTAATTATAAAAGGGCACCTAATCGCTCCATGATTTTCGTGACATGAAGTATTTTTTCTTAAAAAATCATTCAATTTCCTTTTTAAACTTCCGTAACCTTATTATGGTGGTTCTTTCCTTCCCTAAATATCATCCATAATGTTATTTAGTGGATATCTTAAGGATTATTTTCTTAGAAGAGGCAATCAACTTAACTGATAACTATATTTTTAATTATTCATTTAAATTCTCAAAATTTATTATATTATTCATAAATTAGTAAAATATGTATCCTTAATATAATAAAATTTAATTATTCTTATTAAAACACATTTTTGTATAGTATTTACATCAAATGGTAAGTGAATGTATCGCTCATGAGTACGTACGAATTATCATCTAAATGTAGTAATACAATTTATTTCCGATGAATATATTTTATGGATGGGTTTTATGATGTATATAATGTTTATTTATATAAATTACGAAATAATTATACATATATAATTATTATATAATGTATACCTTCTTTCCATCCAGTCCTTTGGTAAATGATAAAGTCGCTCATGCATATTTGTGGATTACCAACTCCATGAAGATATGTGATTCATATTTAATTTATATTTTAATATGATAGAAACGATTATGAATTTAGTGAATGTATTTAGTAGATTAATGATCCTATAATGTCGGATTAATATTTACCATTTATTTGTTTTAGCTATCTTAAAATTAAAACAACATTCATGTGTACGTACGACCTACCGCCTCCAAGAACTGTGTAATTCATTATTCTATCTCTAAAATTATTGATGAATCTAAATATGATTATAATGAATATATATAATATTTATATCCTGATAAATATTATGGAGTTTATGGAAAAATGTTTATATATATAAGTACCAAAACTACTAAACTGAAATACTCATGAATAACAAAACAGTTTACACCAAAATATAATAATTTATATTTGTAATTATTGATAAAAGGGGTATTAAAATTTTATGAAGGGATCATATATCATTTTATAACTATGAAATTGAAACTGGTATAGATTTATAATAAATTATATTTTATTATACATGATTTTAGAGTGCTTTCGATGTAATGTGAATCGAGGTAAGGTTTTTGTTTCACAATCTCATCAATATTTGATATTTTTTATGTTTATGTATACATTGGGGAATATGTTTCATCAATATTCATATATAAAAACAATTTTTAAAATTGTTTTTACTATTCTATTTTGATTTTTAATTCAATTTTACCCATGTTTGACTTTTCAATAATATGTTTTAATGGAATATATTTCTTTTTTTCCAAATAAGGTACTTTTTGAATTTTCCAACATAAGTATGGAAGGAATGATTTTTAAATTAAAAGAAATGAATGTATTTTCCCACCAACATGAATAATATTTTAATATAAATTTTATTCAAATGTTTTTATTGTTCTTTTGAAAGAGTATATTTTTATTTATAATTGCATAATTATTTTAATACATGATTTTAAAATGGAATTATTATTTTCCTCAATAATATATTAACAGAATTTCTATTCATAAGAATACCTTAATTTTTATAATTTTTTACTTGGGGTATTATCCAATGATTCTATCCATATTATTTATCTAGGTGGTTTATGATTATGATTAGATGATATTTATTAAAACCATTTCTTATCATGGGATCTAATATAATGAAATTATTTGGACTTTAAAACACACATATGTGTGATTTTAATTATGTAATGGTTGGGAAAAATATCTCTCTCCAAATCATTATATTATGTTTTATATCTCATGAGATAATTTTGGGATGTAAGTTAATGTTCTTAATCAACTGTGAGATGAAATTTGATGTTCTTGATCTACTATATGATGTAGGCGGTGGGTTTTGATATGTTGTGGTTTAATGGTGCTGGTAATTAACCTTTACATAATGAAATAATATTTTTACTAATGTTTTTGCCACACTTTCTTAACATGTGCTTATAATTATTGACTTATTTATGATTATTTTTAACTCTTACGATTCTTATCTTTTGAAATGAAAATGTTTTATGTATTAAATCATTTTCATGATCATTGGCATATTTGGTATTAACTTTAAGAATTATGTTCATGATATCATATCATTACACTTTTATAATGATTTTTTATGATTATATATTAATATCTCCAATTTTTAACCTCACTAATAATCTAAGATCATCCTTTTCTTATGTTTCATTTTCACAGGTTATGAAGAAATTAATTGAAAATGGTTTTAGTTTTGAACAAATAAGTGGGAGATGATTTAAATATTTTATTAACCAGTTTTTGATGTTTTAAGTACTCGAAATATTCTTTACCAAAATGATTCTATAATGGATTGAGATTTTTTGTAATGAATATTAATCTATTAAGAGGTAAAATCAATGTATGAAAAATATGGGTCTCTATAGTTGGCATCATACATGACAATTTAGTTAAACATATAATCTAAAACTAATATACATTATTTAAACCCCTATGGATAATTATAATTATTGGATAACACCCTATATTTATGGTAATGATCATGTATGGACTAGTTTAAATATAAGGATTAGATTTTCAATATGGTTTCATGATTTAGGCATCATATAAATTATATTTTTTCATGATTATGAGAGTTTTGGCTATGATTATTGTTTATCACAAAATGAGTCATTGTTTTAGTCAATGGTCAAAACCTATATGAATCATGTTAATGATGAATGTGATAGATAATGAAATTATTATCCTCCTCATAATCCAAATGTTATGGGATCTAAAATGAAGAATCCTATTTATATGCTCACACAACATTCTTAAGACATGAATCATGTTTAACACTTAAAAGATCAAATGAAGGGGATAGATAATATTATGTCTTTCATGTAGAAAAATCAACCATATCGTAGTGAATCATCTAATCAACTATTGGTTGAGTGACGAATCGAATCCCTCATAAATTTTCTTTCTATTCTCTACTTCTTCTAACATGATAATTTTATCTTAGTTTTTTATCATTTGGAAGGTGAATCTCATCAATGGTGGATCAATATTAATTATAAGAGAATAAAATAAGAAATTGAATCCCTCGTATGGGATTATTTTAATATGATATTTTTTACAATGTACTTCCCTCTTATTCTACGTCGAATGATGGTGAATTAATTCCTTATGCTTATGTAGGAGGATGATTCATTCATTGTAATTTATGAGTAAAAATGTACCAGACTTTCAAGGTATGTTTCTAGAATAATCATTCACCCTAAAAGAAAAATTGAATAATTATTTTGTGGATTAAAATAAAGTCCCTAAAATCAATTATCCATAAGAGACTTCAGTAGATATTAAATATATTCAATGTGGATTCAAGGTAGAAATGGAAATTAAAGATTCCCACCATTATCATGGTTTTGATACAAAAATAAGATCAAGTATCATCAAATAGTAAATAAATAAAATGGTGGAAATAAATTAAATCCATAAAAATTCCATAAATGACATAAGAAACATAATGGGAATTTATTTAATAGAATTGGGATGTTTTTTATGGGTGTAATGGGTGTTCATAAATCCCATGATTGTCGAAAGGTGAAGAATATGTCGATAAATGAACTGAAGGAAAAGTAGGTGAAAACTAATTCACCAACCATAGACTATTGTTTTAAATGTAAGGAGTATGGAAAATATGATAACTAGTTAAAAATATGAATGTTAATGAGGATGATCAGAATCAACACCCTCCTAAGCCCAAACACTGAGGGAAATATCTTTTGATCATGACTATCGAAGTGGGTTATGAGAATGACATTGTGAAAGGTAAACATAAGATCCAATATAGAATAGGTATTGTAATATTATATTCTAGTTCTAAAAACTCTTATATATATAAATAATTTTAAAATGGAATTTAATTCTCAACTCAATCATTAGATTTTTAGTTAGTGGTTAAAATTGTTAATGGTATGATTTTCTCATCTCAGTCTTATAGTTCATCAATGATTGAATTTTTTGGGAAATTGCATCATAAAAATAATTTAATTTCCCCTTTAGTATAATTTTATGTGATTTTAGGAATGTAATAGAGTTATTTATATTTATATCATATTAATTTACAAGGGAGTGAAGTAACATTTCAAATTACAAATGAACTTATGATTGTTTACTACTTTGAGGATGAGTACAAATTTCCAATGGCAATAACATCTATCTTGTGGGTAATAATTATTATTTTTGTGAGGTATATATCTGAAATGGTATTGTAAAATTAAAAAATTATAGATATTCCTCTTGTTTTGGGGTTTGTTGATGGTTTTACAAAAGATTATCCTAGTCTTCCACTGAGTCATGGAGTTATGTTTTAAATATTGCTCATACATAGTGTTACACATCTTTAATGGTCTCCATATATAATGGACATATTTAGGTTTTAGGAATTTAAGAATCAAATATTTTAAAATATTGATTATTAATATATACAACCTTTTGAGCCACCTTGGGGGAACCAATTATTTTTGTTAATAATAATGATTGATCAATGGAACTTTTAATTAATTATCAATAACATGGAATGATCAAAATAAAGAAAAAGTATTATCTACCATGTATTGATGATTTTTTATTAGCTATTTGGATCACAAACTCTGTAATATATATTATCGTAATGGATATAACCATTTAGGGTTCGGAATGTGGATATAACTGAGACATCATTATGTACAAGTAATAGCCATTATGAATTTATAGTGATGCCATTTGGTCTTTTTAATTCCACCTCAATCTTCGTGGATTTAATGAATAGATCATTTATATATTACTATAATCATTTTGAAGTATTATATATAGATGATATTCTAATTTATTCGAATATAATGTTGATCATTTGAGAATTGTGAAGATGGCCTTAAGAAAGAAAATATTTTATGGTAATTTTACCAATTCTGAAATTTGGGTTCCAAAAGATTAATTCTTGGATCATATAATTTCAGGTGATAGTATTTTAATAGTACCTTCAAATACAATAATTATTTAACATTAGAAAAAAATAATTACTATGACTAAAATCCTAATTTTTCATTATTTGGATTGATATTACTGGTGATTTTTAGAGAACTTTTATTGGCTTTCTAATCCACTCACTAAGTTATCATGGAATGGGAAAAAGATCCATTTAATAGAGGAATTTTATTAGTTTTTAAGCAACTAAGGATAATTATAGTAAGAAAACCTCTTCTTACACTTCCCATTAGGAGAGAAGGGTTTAAAATCGATAATGACGAATCATATATGGTAATAGGAATCCTCCTTCTAAAGAATGATATAGTTATATCTTATGCTTTATGATAATTAATGTTCCCTGAGAAAAATTACCCAACTCATGATTTTGAATTAGATATTGTAATTTATATTTTAAATTTATGGAGTCATTATCTCCATAGAGAGAGGTGTGACATATGTATCAATCACAATTGTTGAAAGTATATTGTTACTCAAAAAAATATTTGAATATATGGGAAAAAGATTGTTGAAATTATTGTCGATTATGACTGTTCAAAACATTACTACAATGGGATGGAAAATAGGTTGGCTAATTATCTAAGATAAAAGGATCATTATTGCATATTTATTATGAGGATCACAAATTATCTGATATTTGTACAACTCGAATGGATGGATCATGAAATTTTTAAAAAAGGGGGAGATATTATCTGAAAAAATGAATATTCAACCATCTATCCAAGTGAAGACTAATTTCTCATAAATGGAACATTTAGAGATGATGATGAAGGTGAAAATTTTTCTTCAGTTCAATATCAATTTTGGCGGAATAATAAATTCAAGAAACCATTTATGTTTCCCTTAGGTACCAGATTTTATGAAGGATTTTTTGGATAAAGCTAATAGTTCATTATTAACTATTCATCTTGATGTATGATGATACATGGGGAATTGAATGAATATTTATTGTGGGATGGAATGAAGAGAAATAATGCAGAGTATGTTTCTCAGTGATTGGAATGTTAAAATATAATGCTGGGAAATTAAATTCTAAGGGGATGTTACAACCGTTTCTTATATTAGAATAGAAATAAGAAAATATAACCCTATATTTTGTTATTGGAATCCCCAAAACATCTAAATGGAATAATATTTTGTGTGTTGTATTCCATTACAAATTCATCAAACTTAATTACCATTATAGAGGATTTGTGTCTTTATAAATTACAAGGTTATACATTATGTAAGTTCTATTATTTTATGTTGTATCACTATCAACTATATCAAATTGGGATATGATGTTTACATTGAATGTTTGGATAAGTATTTATCAATCTATGGATAGATAGTTATGTTTAATCACCTCAAATAATACTCAAATTGATTGTAAGTCTAAGAGTTCCATTAAAACTCTAGAATAAATGTTGAGATGTTTCTCTTTGAATTTCAAAGGTGGATGATATCAGTGCCATGATTTTGTGTAATTATAATATAAAAATAAATTTTAATCTAGTTATTAGATGACTTTTTTGAAGCCCTATGTAGTAAAAAGTTTAAAACTCCAACATAATATAATAATTTTGATGAGAGAAAGATATTGGAACCTTATATAGTTATGGAAAGGGAATACAATTTCAGATCTATTCAACAACAAATAAGTGAATTTTATAGTTGAAAAAAGGTAAATATGAAAATATTTAGATAGATCTTGAGTTTGAATTTTGTTATATGGTATCCCTATGAAAATATCTCAGGAAGAGGGTGATGAGATTTGTAAATAAGGGAATGATAATCCCTAGGAATATTAGTCCTTTTGTAATTGTTTATCATATCAGGATGATAGCTTATCGATTGGCAATTCTACCAATTAAATCTCAACATCATAATGTGTTCCATGTGGCTCTTTTGATAATATACATACATGATCCTTTAAATGTACTGAACTCAAATTTCATAAAAATGTTTCAAAAACAACATTATGAAGAACAATTTATAGAGATTATTGATCATTGAGAGAATGTTTTGTCAAACATTACCACTCACCTGGTAAAACTTTTTTGGTAAAACCACCTATTTTAGGAAGCTATATGGGAACCTGAGTAGGTGATAAAGTATAATAATACTAATCCATATGTATTAGAGTGATAAAGTTTTATGGTAAATTGTTTTATGGGGTGTATAATGTGACACCCTAAGATCTTTATGAGGTATATCTCTTTAAATAATTTTAATTATTCGATAGCTTGTGTTATTGGAAAAAATAAGTGTATAAAAAACAAATATCATTATTAAAATATTATATTTCCTTTATCTCCAAGGATTTGTAATGGAGGGTATGATTTTTAATAACTTAATTATGTACAATATAAGTTTTAATTTTTTAAATGAATTCATTAGCAATCAAGTGATTAGAATTAAAAATAAAAATAATTATTAAAATAAAGTGATGTTTTTTAAAATACAATTTTTACGTGCACATATTATATTTATTAAATTAATAATTATTTATGAATCATTTTAATGTAATTTATATATTTTTTAATTTTTCAACTATTTTAGAAATTCTGAAAATATTTCTTCATTTTTTGGGTAAGAATAAAACTAGTTTTATGCTTAAAATTGAATTTTTTTTCTAAAAAGTAGCTTCTGTTTCATTTTGAGCACTTAATTTGACTTAGTATCTACCATTTATAGTTATTTATTTATATTAAATGAATTTAATATTTATAATCTAGAGGTCAAAATGGGTAAATAGACCCCTTTTATTTTTTTAAATATGAATAGTAATTCTACTAAAATTTATCACCTCGATAAAGGTTTAATCGGGTTAATATGGATAAAAAACAATTGATAAGGTAATAATTATTTATCCTAACTATTATTGGATGAATTTAATTCGACCCTTATCACATTAAGAATAAAATTGAGTTTTTAAATTGACACTTTACCCTGAAAATAATTTATATATTACTGAAATCGAATAATGTTGCAAAATATCATTCTCCTTATTTTTAGTATCTATTATGTTATCAGAGGATGGATTCACAATCATGGGTTTACCTTGATGAAGATCAAAGGTGTGATCAAATCCCTAAACACTATAACCCCAAATATATACGATGTGATATCATTGGACACTATGAGATGTTCTTAGGGTGTCACAAATTAGTAAATAAATCTTCATGGGATTTATGAATTTTTTATGATAGATCATTTTATTCGGTAAAGGATTTAATAGATCATAAAAAAGGGACTATAATTCATGTTTTTATGAATCATATGGCTATTTCACACTGAATCAAGTATCTGAGGAACTCAATTATTTCATGTATTCATCTACAAAAGGGTTACAGGTTATGGGTATTTAATGAACTATTGAATAGAATTTATTTCTCTTGGGGTTTCTCTAATAGGGGGACGACTATGATAGGATGTCGATTCTTTCATATTATCTTCCCATATAAGTAAATTAATACAGGTTATTAGGGATTTTAATCTATTATGACGAAACTAGGTATGATATTTATTCATGAAAGGGACTCTTCTTTCATCATTTTTGGAAAGAAAAACATGTTGGCTCATGTTTGGATGAAAATATTTAGTATTAGTCGATTCATATAGCATGTTGTGATTATACAGGATATTTCATCATTATATGTAATCCCCATAAAAATGTATAGAGAAACAAGTAACTCTATATTTTTGAATTATACCAAGATTTTAGTTCAATTTTATTTATCTTAAAAAAGTTAAATCAGGTTGTTATATATACTAATGATGATAATATTAATATAATAATTGTGTATAATAATAGAATTACTTTTTTTAATACCTGAAAAATTATTTTGTAGGATGTTAAGACTTGATTATCTAATGATTTTATTATTTGAGAATTTTTTGATGCTCATTGCAATGAAGAGTTAGATTGTAGGAAGAAACATTTGTTCCAAAAAAAAATTAAGGGAATTAAATATCACGAATTCAAAGGTCATGTGGGTCTTCATATGTGTTTGGGTGGAATTAAGAATGATGGGGGGATGGATGTTCAAAATTCCAGTGGTTATACTTTGAAAGTCTATAATGACTTCCATGCTCTTGACCAACAATGGAAACCTTCCTCCCCCAGTCATGAAATTCCACCATGTGTTGAAAATGATGATATCCCAAATACTATTCACATAGAATATCATAATACCCCTAATTAGAGGGATATAATGAAGGATTGACATTATGGCCTCTAAAATATGGTTGTTAATCAAGATGATTATAAAAAATAACCCTACTTCTAAATTGGTGAAATAAAGTGATAACGCCAAGGATTATGAACGTGATGAGTGCATGGATAAACATGACTTTTTCTTCCATTCATGTTCTTTGAAAGGAAAAAATTCCTAGGATGATGGTGGTTCATACCCTATAATAACTAAGAATTCAATGAAATGTTACTAACATATGAAGAAAACTATGGAGACAAGATCTTATACGGTAGGATATAGAATATTTACACTATTATATAATTTATAAAGGGTTGAAATGTTTAAAGGATCTATGTTTTTATAGGTCTAGATAATATTATAACCTTGATAAATGGGTGGAGGAAAATGTTGAAAGGACACTCATAATGTTTAAGGATAAACTAATTAGTTTTGAATCATACACAAATATATAAACCAGATTAGTATCTATGATTTAGAAGGTTTTTTATTGTAATATAAATTTGGATCAGAATACCCTAACATCGTCTTGCATATATTATTGCAAGAAGGTAATAATTTCGGTATTCATAGGCATGTAATTGGTGAAGATACTCTAGTATGACACATTGGGTTTGGAGTTTGTTTTGATGAGTATTTCTAGATTTTATGAAAAAAAATATATATTTATTTTTTTTATATTTTATTTCTTATTGTGTGGGTATGAATAGTGCATGTGGTTGTGGATGATATATTTTTTATCTTGCATTATGATTTTATAGATTCTATTAGGATTTTTTCTGGTAGGAGGCGTGTTTGAATGTGTGATTGACATTTTTGTTATATATCCTAGTAGGGAGATGCTTGATATCATGTTTTTTAGGGGCCTTTTGGGACTCTATTTATCTTTTTTTTAGTTTATTTTACCATTTTCATCCCCAAATAGTTTGTTTTATATTTATTTATTTTTAATAAATATTTCCTTAATTATGGATTTGGCATTTCAAATCTATGGTTCAAGCTATTTGATTAATATATCTTATGTGTTCACAAAGGGATAAATACTAGTAATGAAGGAATATTAATATCTATTTTCTTATAATGAAATCTATTCATTATTGTAATTTATTTATAATTTCTATTTATTGTTTAATTTCTTTAAATTCTTAAGCAATGCTAAATCAATATTTATTTAATTAATGGAGAAATAATATTTAGGATTTTTAAAATGGTGAAATTGCATAATTTGATTAATTAAAAGTGTTACATGAACTATATAGGTGAATATGACATATTAATGTTATTTTAAAAGATTATATTTGAATTATAACATTTTTATGTCCATTTAGTCATATTAAATGTATAGCAACAAAATTGACGATAATGATGTCTTGAAAACAATTTAAATTTTTTAAAAATCATCAAAATATTCAAATATGTTCTGATAAATATTATAAGGTTGCTAATTTCATTCAATTTCCATTTATTGACCAATTATCACCTTATATGTACAAATTACAGCCCTTTAATATTGAAATTTTTGTTACGATAGTAAAACATTATATTGTAAAACTAAATATTAATCAACATGATAATGATTATAATTACACCAACAATTGTATAAGTTCTATTCGTTGGTTGATTTTCAACCCTAACTTCCTTATCTTTGTTTTATTCCATTACTAATATTTTTTCGAGAATTCATTTATTATAATTTAATCTGTTGTGAAGTTTTAAAATAGCCCCTCACCTTAATTATATAAGGGAACCACATACCTCATTTACTTACACTAAATGGATCACTATAGAATAACCAACCTCATAAAATTTATTTTCTAAACATCCTATAAACATTCTAGAGGTTTTTTTCATCCCAGAAGACCATCCCTAGAGTGCTTTAGAGGATATAAAATGGAGTTATTTGTAAGAAGAGGTAACTACCCTAACTAATCACATTATTTGTAATAATTATTTTTATCTTCATAATATAACATATTTTTCATAATATAATAACATGTTTATCCTCAATATTCTGAAATTATATTATTATTATGAAGTCATCATTTCTTACACTCATTCCATCAAATGGGTAGTCAATGTATCACTCTTGTGTATGTAGTTATTACAGTCTCCACATAATTATAAAATTACTATTACATATCAATAATTTAAGGAGGAGTATTATGATGTGCTTAATGTTTCCATATAATAATTATAAAAATATTATACTTCTAGAATAATTATATCATATCTATTTTCTTACCGTCCAATACTTTCAGAAACCATAATCTCATTCATACATACGTATGGACAACCACCTCTATGAAGATATGTGATTCATTTTTAATTTATATTTAACTCAGATATTAATAGGGTTAAATTTTATGAATTTATATGATATAATAATAACCATTTAAATTATAATTAAAATTTACCTTTCATTCATTCCATTCATCATGAAAAGAAAACTACGTTCATGCAGACGGACAACCTACCATCACCATGATTGGTGTAATTCATTTTTCTATATCTAACATTATCAAAAAAAAAAAAAATTAATATAATATATATTAATATATATATTAAATTTATATAATTATTGATATTTTGGTGGTGATGAATCCAAGATAAATGATCAACCATATATAATGAACTGTACTACACTTGATAATGGAAACAATTTATAAAAATATAACGATATTAAAAATGGAGTTATTGATAGAAGGGGATGTTGAGATATTGAAGTGTGGATGATTGTCACATATCAATTGGTCAAGGGTCTAGTGATATACTAATGTGCATAGCGGCACTTGGGCTGAATCCTCAGTGATGATAATTTTTAATAGTTGATTGTTTTTGTGATTTGTCTTTTAATTGGGTGGGTTTATTTGTGGAGCTAAAGTGAAATTATTGATTGATTTAGATTGATTTAATAATTTTATAAATATTGGGATGAGTTCATTGTTGGGGATTCAAGAATATAATATCATTGTGATATTTATTATATTTCATTAAATTAAAACACATTTCACAAGATGACTTTGATCAGAATTCCCATGTGTTAAGGATTTAATCTAATCCATAACATAAATATTGGTTTAATAATAACCCATATGTGTTTATAGTCATGTATTTATGGTTCCAATAATCTATGTAATCAACATGTAAAGAAAAACATTTCATTATCCCATGTCATTATACGTTCTACATACACAATGTTGGCCTATAGAATATTCATTGGGAAAAAGATCATAATAAGTTAATATCCCCAAATTAGGAATCACCCCAATGATTAAATTATTCATCCAGTGATATGGATATTAATTTATTAATATTTTATTTTGTGATCAATTATAAATATATAAAAAATAATGGTGTAAAAAAAGAGTAGTGCATCAAGCACACACACGAACAATGATGAGAATTAGAAACATACATTTGGTTGAATGTGGAAACAAAGGAAGGGATGAGGTTTCAACTTGATTTAAACAATATAAATAAAATTAATATTTATTAGCATAGGATAGATGATTAAAAAATCAATAGGATGTAACATGCATTAAAATTATATTGAAATTAAAACAAACTTACACGATTACAAATAAGAAGAACACAAAAGAACATGAAAACAATTAGAGAAGGAAGGGTATATAAAGTGAAAACATGAGCTTGGAAGATCATATCAATACTTTGGTAGGGAATATTTCATTCCAATATATACAGATTTTCTTTTAAATGACAAATCCTTACATAGAGAGAAGGGGATGCATTTATAGCCCATGGTGGTAGACTATTTGCATTCCAAATTTGCCCCCTCCACTTACCTGACAAATTGGGCCATCCATAAAAATTAATCTAGAGATATTATCTTGTCCAATATTTTAAATATAGATTTTTTATATCTAAAATGATACTTTTGTTTCAATGTAATTTTTTAAAGAAATTTATTGCTGTTTTACTAAACAATGTGTAACTCCCCATCTTTATCACCACCTTTTCTAATGCATGAATGTGAATAGATTTTTGAATATGATGATGCCATAAACTCCAAAAAATTTCTTCTCAAAAGTAATTCACCAATATATTTTCCCTAAAAATGAGAACTATCATCTCTAATATATTTTTATTAATAGAAAAGTACATAATTGTGTGCTCATTTTAATTTCTAGAAAGAATGTTTGAATGAATTTCATAGAATCATTTGGGGCCCGTTTTGGTGGACTTGGGAATTGAAATTTTTATCCAATAATAATTTTATTGTCTAAAAAATATTAGCGTAGAATAAATTATTTTGGACTTCTTGATTGAGCCCAAAAGTTCAATCTTCATGGAAGGTCTAGTTTCTTCATGGATTCATTAGGCCTTCTTATATAGACCATATAACCATACAAATGGAATAATTGACCAAATTATTCTTCTAATGATATGTTTGTAATTGAATAAGTAGTCCTAAACAAGAAAAATTATACCATTTGTGTAATTAGGCTATGATTTATAATTAAAACACTAAATTAAATTGATTAGAATAATTCAAATAATGCTCAGAAATTATATTTTTTATTAAGACTTGACTATCTCACATCAATTACATAATTTTTCATGAAATTTAAAAAAGGGTTAGAGAAAAAATTTTGAATACATGAATAACATTAAAAATTATGTATTTATAACATATATTATGATATGTATGGACATGACTATGCAATAAAATAAAATAAATCTAAATTTAGGATACAGAATATGTGAGTGATTCCTATGTATAGTGAACATTATGTAAGGATTTTATTTATAAATCTCATAAATATTAGATATTTTTTATGTTTAATTATAATATAGGAAATAATATTCATCCATATCCATATTTTCAAAAAATTAGTTTTTTTAAAAAGTTTTTATTATTCTATTAAATTTTTTAAAGTCATTTCTTCCCATATTCCATTTTTTACAAAACAGGTTGAAAGTAATCTTTTCATCATTTCCAAAATTATTTTCTTTTTCACTTTTCAAGAAAATTTTGGATGGATTGTGTTTTTAGCATACACAAAATAGAACTGTTTTCACACCATTATGAATAATCTTTTAATTTAAATATAATATACAAATTTATAGTGTTTTTTTTCAAAGAAAATATTTTCATTACAAATTGGTCAATTTTTTAATAAGTTATTTAAAAATCGGAGTGTTATATTCTTCAATAATGTTTTAATTTTATTTCTATTTATCAAATAATGAATCCCAAAAAATTTCTTAATTTTTTACTTGGTGTATAATCTAATGATTCCATCATTATTAATTCTCTAGATTGTTTATGTTTATGATAATAAGATGTTTTAAAAACCCATTAAATTTCATTGGTTCTGATATGATGAAGGTTTTATGAAACCCATTACATTTATATGGTTCTAATATTATGAATGGTTTATGTTCTTATGGAACACATATTTTGAATTTTATTTATGTTTTATGTGGGATATATATATCCATCAAATTAATTGTATAATGTTTTATATCTCAGGAGATAACTATGGGATGCAAGTTAATGTGCTTGACCTACTATAGGATTCAAGTAAATGTGCTTGGTATACAATGGGATTGAGGTGGTTATTCTTAATCTACTACGGTTTGATGGTCTTGGTAGTTACCCTTGACATTAGAAAATGGTTTCTATATCTACATTGGTTCCAAATATTTATGAAATGATATTCTGATTCACGATGGATTTATGATGATTCATAAATCTTATTAACCTTTTTTTTTTGAAATAATAAAGTTTTATGATATGACTCATGTTCATGATCTAAGGTAGATTGGGTATGAATGTTGTAATAAATATTCATGATATCATATTGTTAAGCATATATTATTATTTAATATCATCATAAATTGATATTTACCATCATTACCCTTATTGATCATATAATATCACCATTTCTATTATGTGTCAATTACACATGTTATTAAGAAAGGTATTAAGTGTGATGTGTCTAAAAGGGTGCATGTTATGAAGAAATAAGTTGGATATGATATATATGTTTTATGAAATAGTTTTATATGTATCCATGATCCAAATATAATATATCTATATGATTATGGTGTGTATGTAAATGTCATATAATGAATATTCATCAATTATGATGTAATATCTATGTGTGAAAATTATGGATCACTATACTGTTGTTATTATCATTATAACATCCTTTGATTTTGGTTGAGAAAGTTTATTGGTAATGGAAATTTTAGGTCCAAATTATCATCGTATTTTACTCTTCATTCATCCTTGTAAATCATCAATTTGATAGCTAGATAATTAACTAGAAATTTTCAATTTTCATATAACTCTCTAATTAAGACAGTATTTCCTCTATAATGATAAGGTAGACATCTCAAGATCCTCATAATAAGAGCTTGGTCAATCAAATTATCTCCATGCACAAATATGGTATTAATAATTTCATTAAACCTGTGAAACATTTTAGATATATATTCTCCATGTTTAATTTTAAATATATCATATTCAATATTATAGGTATTCAATATGATTTCATTAAAAATTTAAATACCTTTATGACATTCAAATAGACTGTCCAATTTTTCAGATGTTCCATACTACGAATATATTTTAATAAATTCATCCACTCAAAAATCATAATATAAAGTGTTAATTTCTTCATAATAATCGTCAATGAAACTATAGTAGCATCACTCTAGTTATGTAGTGAATATTTGTTCATATTAGTCTTCCATAACAGTCCAAATTCCCCACCCCATTATCTAAAGAATGTTCTTAATTTTAATTTTCCACCAAGTATAATCTTCGACATTACAATAATGTGGTCTATTTCTACAATGAAAATCAGATCTTGATGGATTTATGAGTAAAAAATAAAATTAAATTTTTTGAAAAAAAAGAGATATTATACAGGGGACTTGATCAAGTTTTGATACATAAAGAAATAAATGCAATGAAGAAAACATCCTCCGATTCCAAATATTGGTCAGAGTGGAGTTCTCAAGAGGGGGTGTGTGAGTTAAGTATTAAATATATATTTCTATTAAAATGATCTTAAAATAAAATACCCAAATTTTAAAAAACTTACATCTCGCTGATGTAGAATGTATAATAAATTTAATATTTTTAAATAAACTGTTAAAGGCTAGATAAAAACGTATTTAGGATAAGATTGAGATTATCGACAGATTCTAGATTACTCTACACTAATGATAAATGTTAAATATGACAATTATTTTTCCATATAAATATAGGTATTATACAGTAAATTCAAAAAACAAATTAAAAAATAGTTTTTTGTAAAGAGATTTATTCAAGATATAGTAAGAAATAGATAATTAACATGCTTTAGAAATAAATACAATAGTCGGATTCTCAAGAAGAGACTTAGTCCAATCCATTTTGAAGAAAACCATTATAATGGACATTTATTAAAGCATATATGATGATATAAAACCATGATTAGTTATACAGAATACAACAACATATAGTGATGTCAATGATATTGTAAAGACTCTTCAAAAAATTTCATATCAATGAAAAAGTGAAGGAATTTAATGAAATTATATTTCAGTACTCTTAAATATTATATAGGTGTATGTTCCCACAGGATATATAAAATAATAAAATAAAAATTCAAATTTAATAAAAAATATATTATGATAAAGTGTTAAAATTTTATAAATCATTGAAACTTATCGAGTTTCAGTTGATCGTCAATGTTATATTCTATTTCACAATGCATTCCTTTGGTATTTAGAGAATAAAAAATGATAATATATATACTAAAAAACTATTTATATATTCAACACAGAGAATATAGTGACATATATTTTGAATTATAGTATCAAAACATGTTTCCTCTTAGATATTTTCATACAAATATACTTTATTTCATAAAATAGAGAAACACATGATTCAAATATTTGTTAAGGAATACTCATTAGGAATCCTTGTATACAGCATGAAACATAGAATAGCCACTAAAATATATTTTTAGAATATAATTCTAGTTAGATGTGGTTGAGAAATTTCATCACATCATGTTGATAATTCATGGTTCATCTAAAAGATTATCCAAAACTCCTTTTTAATGAAATCTGGCATAGTCGCTTTATTTGATCAAGTTTTTGATTGAAATGGTTATGTAGTTAACTCACTTCAATGTTTGGTTACTTTAATTTATCATACGTTTGATTCAATAAATTTCTATTATTTTTACCCTATTATGTGTTTGAAATGTTTTACTATACAATAGATTAGTCATAACATGTGGTCACTCTGATACATTGTCATTTAACTTATATAGTTGATGGGATATAACATGAGGTTACTCAAACTTTTCATGCAGTATATTGGTCTACAATTGAGCTCTCTTGAGGATTTTGTGGGATTTTTTCCAAGGTTGATTGATCAGTAATACAAATGATCAATTTAGATATGTGTTAACTTCCATCCATTGTGAAATATTTCTAATTTCTATATTGCTTCATCTACTCAAATTAGGAACTTCCTTCAGTTGATTGAATATTTCTTATAATCAGTCCAATACTCTCATGC
This sequence comes from Viscum album, assembly GCA_963277665.1. NCBI lineage: Eukaryota > Viridiplantae > Streptophyta > Magnoliopsida > Santalales > Viscaceae > Viscum > Viscum album. The sequence goes on from OY728125.1 coordinate 212,965,063, forward strand.
TCATTTTAATGCATATATAAATATAATTTATCTGACACAAGGTAACTTTCATATTCATGTGCTCAGTATGGATTCTTTATTTGGTCGATTCCTAGATCTAAATAACTTTCCATTGTAGTAATATTTTCATATTTATATAGATAATAAATTTTTTTCAAAGAACATATAATCTTTAATAACAGTTAAACATGATTTCAGATCAACAAAATGAGTAATTTATGGACAATTAAAACATCCTATCTATGGATTAGAAGTGTTGGAGTATACAATAGAAGGGTTTCCACATGGGGAAAAATATTTTCCAATGACTTTTGTGTCCAAATAGAACATGGAATTAAATGTATTGTTTAATAATTCAATTCCTAGGTCTTTATCATATTTTGTTTACAATAATATAATGGGTCTCCAATAAGCTAATGAAATTTTGGATAAAAAGGAAAGTTTATATAAAAATTAAATTAAATTAAAGGAATAAAAAAATCCAAGAAGAGTTTTTGAGGACATAAAGATGGAGAATTAAGTAACCATAGATGAATTATTAACAAGAGTATATTTTATCATCTATAAAATCAGGGGATTTAGAGAAACATTCTCTAAATTGACTATTGTGATGAATATTTTGATTAATATTTGGTTATATCTAATCTCGACACTAGAGGATATAAATGACTTATTAAAAAATTTGAGGGTGCCACAACTCTGAATTTTTCATTTATATCTCTTTCACTGGTATGCTGGTGAGATGGTGTGATTCCCATGGAAGGGGTGAGTTATACTAAGAGATTTATGAAAACATATTCTACCTAATTAGAGATATGATTTAAATTAATATAAGGTTGAAATTTAAATGATAATTGATGAAGTGGGAATGAGGTTTTAAAATAATTTATAATAATCAATGTTAAGGAGTATGAATGTGCCCAAATTACTAGGTAAATCTTGTTGAAGGATCTTGTACAAAATATTTTACTCAAGAGTAGTAATTTCAACTAAACATGCATACAAGATAACTTTAATTCCATAAACTATCAATAAAAAATATAACTACAACCGAATATAAACATAACCTCAATGAATAATGGTATTTATTGCAGTAATGAGAAGAATAATTGATTAGAATTCATCGATGATGTAAAGTTTCATTTATTCAAGAATCTTATTTGAAAGAATTTTCATCTAGATAAATGAAATCATGACCATTAAAATTATTAAAAAGATTAGTCTATCAAATTTTTCATTATAAATTGATCCTAAATTATATTTAGAAAAACACAAGATAAATACATGAGAAAAATAATATATGAATGGTGAATAGAAAATATGAGAAGAAATATAGAATATTGTCTCTTGAATAAAAGTAAATCTATTACCATATAATCATTATGTTTAACTCTTAATGAATCCCATTCTTGGGCTCCTACTACACTTCTCATGATCATATCTTCTAATTTTTTTCATTTGATATATAGATCCCCATTGAGAATTTATGTGTCTTCCCTATTTAAATAGGTTTTCCACAACCTCATTCCACTGCCCCAGCTATATTTTAGAACTCCCATCATATTCTCCCTATATAAAAATATTTATGTTAAATTTAATAAAATAATCAAAATGTGGTTGGTCAATCTATCAATATATTATTTTTTCACATATAACACCTTTTATTCCAATAGCATCACTAAAAAGGATTATATTTCTTCTATAGGTTATAAATTTCTCAAACTATCAATCTTCACCTAAAAAAATATTTTTGAATTAATAATTATTGATTCCTCTCATTTTCTATAGTTCACCCTACGTTCCATATCAATGTCAATAAGAAAAATCACTTGGAAATGACTTCTTCTAGTCTTTATCTTTGTCTTGTTATTTTTTCAAAAATTGGACTCCAACGCACACATCGTTTAATAACCTAAAATCAAATATTAATCCTTTAATTTCTAAGAAGGAAGAAATTTTTACTTGAATACTGAATGGATTTATTAATATCAAACCACTAAACAGTCTCTTATTTAGTTAGCCATTTCCCTCAATAAGGGATTCACTTGGAGTCATCAAGCTTAGGTTTTCCCTCTTGGACACTCAATAATATGGGATTCACATATTTAAATGGTAGAAACTTAGTGTGACTTAAAAATTAATAGACCACTTCCTTGTAAAACTATGTTTCATGGATTACCTCCCCTCAATAATTGGAATCTAATTTTGATATTGGTTTAAATAATTTCTTCTATTATGTTCTAGCTAGAGAATTTTGAGAGAGGTAATGATTTTAATATTTAGAGAGTTAATATATGTATTATACTACTCCCTATTGTAAATCTATATGTTTCATATAGTTTAACGATTAGTGTAACCACTGAGTATTGACAAGGAAATACCATATAATTTTATGATGATGATGAACCAGACATTATTGAAAAATACCACTACCTACTATTGTTGAGATCCTTAGATAATTAATTTAATCCATTTAATTTATCTATTATTGATGGTAGATAATTTAGTATTTTAAAGGAGATGAATTCCATGTTCATATCTTGGGTTATATAGTGTAATTTTATGGGGATAAAGGTTAGTGGGTGGGGGGTTACCTAATTTTTGTAGAGTTTGGGGTCAACCAAATAATAGTTGTGAGGAAACTAAATATGGGGACTCATTTATGTATTTTTTATGAAATTAATGTCAAAAAATGTTGAAATTAAAATCCATTTTCCAAACGGTATATTTAGGGATTTTATTTCATAGTAATATGTGACGTAACAACAATGTTTAGACTGTATAGATTTACTTTCTTGATAGATAGTATCTGAAGTGTTGAGTTAGGATTTAAATCTAGGATTACTAAATTATATTATTCAAGGATTGGTGTTGTATGTTACATATATAGACATTTTTTGGATTTCTAGATGTGTGTGGGGATAGGTTTTTGGGCCCATTTATCTCTAGATGGAATATTATCCTCTATTTGGATTGATTTGATTTTTCTTGTGTAATTTTATTATGAATATGACTGGAATACATGAGATTTTATTTATCTTTTTATTTCTTATATTATTTATACATATAAAATGTATCCTACATTATCTGTTAGTTTTTTACTGAAATATAGAAGTATTTAGTTGGATTGGAGCCATTTTTATGTGTAAAATTAGATGAGTAACACAGATTTAGGATAATAAAGGTATATGGGCGATAATATTTAGTAATTCTAAATTTATAAATATGGGTCTTTATGAAGGATTTTACATTTAGGGTGGAGTGAATCAGGGTATCATAAACAATAATATTTATTCCTTTTTTATGATCTTGATATCTCGATATGAGGATGAATTCATTATCTCCCATAAAATCTATCATGAGTTATACAATCAGTAAATAATTCAAGTAGTTTTTATTTTGTTCACACAAATTGGTATACTCCAAGGATCTTGGAAATATTGATATGGCAATGCACCTGAAACTCTATAGAAAAATTACTTTATCTTAATACACAATATAATAGTCTCTCTAGCACTTATAAATCATTATCCACACTAGAAATGAAAATATCACTTCTCTACTTATTCACAAATAGAATACACACATCCACGCTTCATAAATTGGTGCCCACTTCTCTATATTTCTTTTTATTAATCTCTTGAAAAAATAGACAAGAAATAGACATGAAATGACATGATACTTCTTTTACAGATTTGATAATCGTCCAATGAAGTAGAACACCTAGATTATATCATTTATCATCAATAATCCTAAGCACACACCTGAAATTATCTTCCCTTCTTCACCGAATGAAATTTTTTAAAATGACTATGTTTGGAGAGTTCTTCCCTATCTTTATAAGTATGTTCAACCTCTATAATCTTTATATATTTTACTTGTTTAAATATTTACTGCCAATATATATATATATATATATATATAAACTCGAATAATTTTGAATCTAATATTTAAAATTCAAACCTAACTCAACAAATATCTTCCACTAATTTAAATATGACCATTGGATCACTCTCATCAAATCAACCCCATTAAACTCTAATAAGGTTTCTAAAGCTCATGATATAACCTAAAAAATGTTTTGGATTCATCATTTCCACATAACTATTTGTAACATACAATTTTTTGGTACCACATCTTCTAAAATTCTCCAATCCATAGAACTATGTCATGGTGTACTGAATTTATAGGAAAACCCCCATCAGTACACTCAACACTAATACCAATTGCTATTTTGAATTTAATCATGGAAAATTTTAAATCATTAACAAACATCATTCCTTTTAAAATAGTTTACTAAATGCCTGTACATTTATTCCACATTTTTCATAAATAACTCTTCAACTAAAAGATTCCTTTCGTTATAGAATGGTGAAAACCAACATGAAATTTTTACTACAAATGACCATAACAAAGACTGTATTACCTCTATGGAGAAATAGACATTATATTTATTTATTTCATATTTTAGCTCGAAACACCATCTATTATAGAATGGTTACAAATCATGTCACGTTTTATCTTCTTATGACCTTTACACAACATTAGAGATACCTCTACATGAAAATTAAAATTCCCAACCTTCAACAAACCCTTTAAACCAACCACTTATACTTATCCTCCTAAATAAAAGTTCAATAACTCTCCCCATTATTGATAGGAAATGAAACATCCTAAAAAATTATCCACACATAAATATATTTTGTTTGTCCAAATTTAGTATTAGATACTTATTCTGGTTTTCCTACTAACCGAAAGGGAACACTTTTCTAAATAATCACATATGAGTGTTCGAAAACCAAATATTTATGATAACATATTTGAAACACCTTTATTCGTAGATAAATTTAATAAAGGGAGTGAGGAGTTTCTTCATCAATCAATCAATATATATGGATTTGGTTTTGTCTCCAATACCCTACTGATGTCATTTTATATTCATCTTTGGTATTTCCATAGTAATAATAGTAATTACTTTTTTTTAGAAGACATATAATCAATATGCACTAACTATTGATCAACATTAACCTTTATAAATTGATATTTTATATTAGTATGCTTAGTCCTTTATAATTGAATTGGATCATTTATAACATGTATAACACTCAAGTATATTACCATGATAGGAATAGGATATTCCACTTAAATTTTAAAGTCATTAAGTCATTTATTCATCCATAATAATTCTATAAATGCTTTATTAATTACTATAAATTGATACTCAACAAAACGTAAGGATTTTATGTCCTATTGTTTTCATATCCATGTGATATAATAGTTTTCCTCATAGAAATTACCTCATGAAGTGGACCCGTATTCATCTACTGAACATACCAAATTCTACTCATTAGGGACCGATAGTTGTTTCTATAATTTATGTAATCAAATTACCCATAGCTCAACATCTAATTGATATATTTAAGAACTATTTTCAACAAATTAATATGAACTTCTTTGGGAAAAAGTTCATAATGGGGATCCAAAAATGTGTAAAATACAATCTCTAGTGGTGTGGCTACCAAATAAAATAAAAAAATTCAGCTATCTATGAGGAGTAATGTAAACCTATTTTTCATCCAAATTTTGGATAATTTTATTCAGGTCTATGTCAGAGTTTCTATCGATGTATATTAATTCATATAAAATATTGTAATTACTTCTTTGGAATACATTATTTTAGAATCACATGTCCCATTTTCTAATTAAATCACAAATAGGACAAGAAAAAATGATAATTCAAAAATTAAAGACATCTCAAATTTGTACCTCATGAGTTCTAAAACCAACATGCATTGTATTTCATCTGGGCCTCCAATGTTGATTCCATGAACATATATAAACACCCCCTTATACTAATCCATCACTATTATGATATAGAGGTTGTGTTCAACTTCACCACATTGAAGGCTAAGATTGTTTATTTATTAATACAGATATCATTACAAGGATTTAATTTTTTAGGCCATAAAATTCAAAGATTAACCATAATACATTATCATCATATTTATAAATGTTAAAACCAACTTGTTGTCTAATTTAGACATACCCATAAAGAAAATCATCAAGGAATGTATAGTTAAAATCCATAGGATAAACATTATCATCCTTTTATATAGGCATATCCAAAACTAATCTTATGGTTTCAAGTCATGATACGGGTGTAAAAGGTTCATCTATATCCATTCCATCTACATGGGAATTTACTATGCACAAAATAATTTCTTTTCTCTTTATTAACAGGAAATATTTGATTATTTTATTTCAAAAAACCCACTTGGTTTTGAAAACATTGTTGTTCAAGGGCATTAAGAAAACATCCCAAGTCACATTATTATTGACCTAGTCAAGTTCCTCCTGTATAGCCTTCAACTAACATTCCACATTATCATATTCTTTAAATATATTGGTTCTACCTAGGATAAGAGTGATGTTTTCAACTAATCATTCATTCTTCTAGTTTGAATCAGATTTTTCTAGTCAACAAATATATTATTCTTTGTGAAATAATCCCTTATGAATCTTTTATACATATATAATGTTGCAGATGAGTTGTGGACATTTTTTTAATCTTCCACTATGAATTATATAGCCTGTCAAACTACCCCAAAATTAAACACTTCTTAAACACCTTATTATTAAAATATTAAATCATTCACATGTTAAGTAAACTTCTAATAATCTAATAACTAGTCATGTACGTTACGAATCTTCCCATATTTAAAAAATATAACATCATAAATTGTTAGGGTCTCTCTGAGCCACTTATTGAAACACTTATAAGATTTACCTTTGGATAAATATCAAATAAAATCAACTTCATCACTACTAGATTAAAACTTTATATTCTATTATTTATTTAGAATAAAACGCATACTATTGAACACCTAGAAGTAAATTGGTATAGGCTTCTTTGCATACATGATTTCATAGGGTTTGTTTTGCTTCATTCAGATATAGTAAGGATTTATTAGAGATAGAATAATGTAAGAACTACTTCTTTCTTGCACATATCTCGTAGTCTCTTTTATATTAACATTATAAGGGCCATGTTATTTTTAACCTAGTTCATCCTTTTAATAATTCAGATTTGTTGAGGTGTACTTACCAATGGTGACTGATGACTTATTTCATGTATATATATGTATTATTTCCTATGAATTTATTTTATTTTTTTTACTATTAAGGGTGTGAAGGTTTTGGATCATTACACTAATAATCATCCCAGTATCACAAAGATATTGAGGGATATAATTTTATAACTAAATTTTTGGAACAATCACCACTATCAATGCCATTGTACAAAAATAATCCACAAGAAAACATAATACCTCTTCCCATGTTATTCTTTAGGTGTGAAATACCACATACATACACATGCACATACACAGGTAAAATAGATAGTTTTTCATTCATAGGCTTATGGGTATTCCTGAAAATCATCCCCTTTTGACATGTGTCAAAAATGTGAGTTAATCAAGTAAAATTAGGGATATCTCAATCTCCAACATTATTTACCAAAATGTAAATATATTTTCATCTAAAAAAACAAATTTACTTGTTCCATATATTATTTTCATCCTCTATTGATAAATTTTACACATTTTATTCACTAATAAGTTAAATCATTCCCTTGGTTCATTTTCCTAGTTAAATTGTCAAATAATATATTTCATTAATGGTGAAACACTTCTTTTTGAATTCCAGTGCATGTCTTGAGTCACACAACTGAGTGGAAATATGTATATTGGGGATAATACCTTTAACTAATAGAAAATTAATTTTTCTCATATCCTTTATGATGACATTTTCCATTTTGAATGCAAAAAAATTAATTCCCTCATTGTATCCAAATTGAAGAATTCCAATTATATCATTTTTATTCTTTATATGAGGTCTTCATTTCCTATCATATGAAATGTAAAGTTTTTTTCTATATTCGAGAGTTAAAATCTATCTATTTCATTAAAGTAATCCATGGAAACATTTTCCGTCATTTTTATTCTTTTATTTCCAATCTCCATTTGCCCACTTTTTTTTATGGTGGGTGGGTCTAATCATCTTATAGTTATATTGAGTCCTTTTTATCTTGAAAGACAGAATCATATTTTAATTTTCAGGATATTTGATGAAACTTACAGTGTGTGGGGATAAAAAATAATGATCGTATTTTGAAAAGAGGGTTGAATGAAGGGAAGAGAAACTTCGAGGAAAAAATTAAAACCTGGGAAAGGATGGTGGATCATTTTTAATACATCATCAATGTTAACCCAGATACAAAGGTAACTTCTCACCATTGGAAATTATATTGGGAAAATTTTTCTAATAGGATCAATCATTCTTTAATTGATTTTATAATATATTCTTGTGTATGATGGTTTTGGTTTTAACATATTTAGATTCTCAGTTGTTTTTAAAATGTATTTTTGAAATAAATATGTTATTTTTAAGTTAGTCACATTATTCCCAAAACATTCAAAAAAATCATCCAAAAAGTACATAAGATCATTTTGAAACTCTTATGTCACTTTTTAGAGGTCAATATAATAGAAATATATTTTCTCAATATAACACATGTACTAAATTTTTCAAGATAGTCCACTATAACATAACCAAATTTTTAGTGTCTTCATTTAATCTTTTTTTGTTAGATACACACTCTTTTAAGAATTGTATAAATCCAGCATTCTAGATTTATCATCAACCATGGTAATCTGCTTCTTGTGTTTATGATGAAAAATATATTTATTTTTTTATTTAACATCCTTACCTATAGGATAGTTATATTTTCCTTTGTAGATACCCTATACACTTCCTTTATCATTGATTCACATGATCTTCAGGGTGGCATTCTGGGTGTGAGGAATATTTATTGTTCTTCATACTTTTGTTTCAATGAAATTATTTTTATTTTATGTTGTTAAATCATCTTGAACCTTTCATTCATCGAATTTATTGGTTAATCAATGATATGTGCTGACTTTTTAACATTATGTTTCAACTAGGCTTCTTTTTTTGGGTGCCAAAAATTTAAATTTAGAATTATTTCAATTTCATCCCATAGTTATATCTTCTCTTCTTCAAAATATTTCATATAAATCATTGAATCAAATGACACAACAGTTAATTTCTTCTCCTTTTCCTTGTAAATTTCATTTATTCAAGGGATTATTATAATTATTCTTGATGATCATTGTGTCCCTATAATTATTTAACTTTAACATCACATTCATTAGTATTCGATCATTTTACAATATCCACAAATGAATCATCATAAATATAATTATAAAATTCAACTTATTCAGTTCAAATTGCTAAGAATATTCATATTCTTATGAGAATAAAATTTTCATTTCATACAATATTTACAATAATCCGTTGTTTATATTCATTTTCCATAATAGATTATTAGAAGGTTGTTCCTATTTATCATCCTCTTAATATTTCTTGAAACATTTAGGTATAAGATGTCTTACCTTTCTACATCTGATGTAAGAAATGAGATGATTTTATTTAAACATTTGTTTTACTATTTTGTATTATAGGATAGAAGTGACATCACCTTATTAACCTCTTCAACTCCAGGTTCTTCCATCACAATGTGTTTCTTCATGTCATTAAAATTAACTTATTGAAATATTTTATTTTCATTATAATCATTAACTTCATTTATAATTTCATATGCAATGGGGATACTATGTAATAATTCTATATAGATCTCTTCCAATGGTTTATGTTCAATCATCATGGACTTTTCGTTAAAATTTAGTGTAAGTATTTTCATAACAATTTTAACATCCAAAATTTTTTCTCCATGTCCAAAAAATTCTTTTAACATGATATTAAGTCAATCAAATAATGAATGAGGTATTTCATCACAATTCATCATCAAATCAACATCCATATTCCAAAAAACCTAAAATATTTCTTTAGGTTTAAAATGAGTTTTATTGTATGATAAGACAATTTTATAGAATGAGTTTTATTGTATGATAAGACAATTTTATAGATATTATTTTCCAACGATCCCTCTAAAGAATTGATATATTTTGTTTCTACATACAATTCTTCATGATCTCTTTCTTTTAAAGTACCATTATCTATGCTAGTTGTTATACCATGCAAGGACTAAATTTATACATCCACACCCAATGACATTAATTAATTATGTTTTTAGATCTTCTATAGTTAGAAATTTCTACCATTGAAAATAGATAAACCACTATGGTTAAAAATATTCATCCTATTTTTGAGAAAAAAATGTTACCCTAAAAAAACATTCTAATACCAAATGTTTGTACTTATCAAGGGTTACACCCTAGGGTGTAAAATTAGGGTATTATAAAATTTAATATTTCTTTTTTGATTATGATCATTTTCTCTTAATATGAGTATAAGTACTTTCTCACCGTTATAATATATCTTGTGTGAAAAAATAAATAAATAACACATGTTATTTTTATGTTATTTACACAAAAAGGTCTAGTCCAAGGATCCCATAAAATAATAACATGACAATGAACTTAAAAAACTGTTGTAGACTAATTTTATGTTCTTACACAATAGAGTAGTCTCACCAACTATCTTAACTCTATATCTATACAAGAAACATAAAGTTAACTACTCTTCTTCCTCAAGTAGAGAAAAAACAATGCTCCTATTTAAAAATATGTTCTCACTCCTTTGGTGATGGTATTTTTCTCTATGAAAATTTGATAAGAAATATACCTTAAATGGTGTGTCGCTTCTTGAAAAAATTTGGAAATCTTCTAGTGAAGCGGAAATCCTGCATTATCCTCTTTATCTTAAATTTTCCAAAGAAAATGATTATATTTTTTATCTTCTTCTCCAATTAAATTTTATCAAAATTAATATGTTTCCAAATATATTCCATCTCATTTTTGAGAATATTTAACCTATTTATTATTCCTCTATTTCACTTTTTAAATATATACATTAAATATTTATAAAACATTGAATAATTTTGAATATGAGATCTCAAATTCAAATCTCACTCAAAATTTATCATCAATGTATTCAATACTTATATTTAGATCATATATCATCAAATTAATTGAATAAATATAAATAGTCCTACTAAATCTTGAACCATAACTTCTGAAATATTTTCAAAGAAACATATCCATATAATTATTCAGGAAGTCTAGTTTCAAAGCGCAAAACCTTCAAAATAGCATAATACATTAAAAATGATGTGGTTCAGTTAATTTACATGAAAAAATTATTAGACACACTCAAAACCATAGAAAATTTATTTTTTTTCATCTACTATGAAACAATTAAATCATCTATGAACTTCATTCCTTACAACTTTATTTTCTCTATTCCCATAGTGGGATTCCTCATTTTTCACAGGCCACTATTCATGTGAAAAACATTATGTGGTATAGTGTATAGAAAAAACCCAAGCCATTTTGACTTTAAATAACCTGTTTTAAAGCTTCATTTACCTCAACACAACAACATACCATATCTTTTTATTGGGAATCTCCATGATTACAACCCTATACACTATGGCATGGTGATAATACACTATATGTTTTTGATTCGCATGACACTTATGTAGAATTATTTATACCTTTAAATGATCTTTTTAATTACTATGTGAACTTTATAAAATAGTAGAATAACTATTTCAATTGTTTTTTTAATGAATCATGTCTACTTCAATGACATGAGACTCTTTAATATTTTTCAAAGGTGAATTTCTTTGTAAATATTAAAATGAAAACAAAAAATGTAATTTATTATAGCCATTAAAAAAATTAAAAATGGCATGTACCCAATCTCTTTAGTGTATTATACATCACATGGAAGGTTTCTTTCACCAATTTATTTTGACTTTTTCCATGCATGAAATTGAAAATTCTAGAAAAATTCAAAGAATGATTTGGATAAATACCCATAATTTTTTTTCTATAAATAGAACTCAATAATGTATAAAAGTGATTTTGAAAAAATAAAAAACTAGACGAATATATATGATAATTTCATTACCAATATATGGGTTTTCGATGAACTAGTTTCGGTATACATGTGCCAATGGGATATATGATAATGAAATGATCAGACTGATCCAATATATATCATACTCAGGGTATTCTATATATATAAAAATGCATCAAACTAGTTTTTTGGGTATATTATAATTTCAAGAACAACTACTATTATTTATTAGAATATATTTTAAAAGGTGGATAGTTTTTTGGCATATAGAGTTTTTTACAATTTAACTTGTTTCTGAGATTTTTTTGACACCTTGTTTTCTATCTTGGCAGTGCATGTATATATGGTAAATGAATAATAATTTTTTTACAATGTAAATATATGTTTCGGTTTTTGTTATTTTATGTTTACCTATTTTTACTTAAAATTACATGATATACACACAATTCTGATGTGTCATATATTTATTCTTATGTTGGGGGGTTTTCGATTACTATATCATATCCATTTTTCTGGGAGATTAATGTTGTAAGAGGTGAGTTTTAATGTGATGTAGTTACTATATGGGAAATTTATTCCAAGGTAAAGACCTCCAATGTGTTTTTATTCCTTATTGGGTTATGTAATCTAACATGATGGTATTTTGTAGGCAAGGAGTTCATACTTTTATAAGGTGTGTGTTTGAGGGCCTCATCTGGTATAAATGACGGAAATGCATTAATAATCACCATAAGAAACATTGCATCCACCTTAGTTCGTGTAGAAAAACATCCCTAAAATATTTTTTGACCTTATAAACATTCCATGTGTCAATGAAATTTTCCATATTTGTTAAATTTGTGGATAATGTTGTGTACCTTCAACTGAACATGTGTCCTTTCTCTCATCGATTCAACTAATTCATGATGATTATGTATCTTATTAGAGGTTTCAAATGATTTTATTTTTAATGATTCATATTTTTTAATCCATGTAATGTTAAATCAAAGAGATAAAATATACATAATTGTTTTTGAGTGTATAAGAGGATTTTTCTTATAGCACAATATCACCATTCTATATAACATGATTTGGTGGAGAAGATCAATTATTGCAATCTTGGAGGTGGATAAAGATAATCGTATTATTTCTTGACCATTTTCGAGGTCATGGGATAGACTCTTGTTGTACACCTAGGTATTTAAGAGTGTTTTTCCTTTTATTAGTATTGTGATTTGTTTTCTTGTTCCTTCTTATTACCTGGGGTATGTAGATCAGTATGGGTACTCGTCACATAGTTTCTATTTTTTGGTTTATATATTTTTCACATGTTAGATGACTTTTTATTTATTCATAATAAATATCATGTAGGGAAGTGTTATGTAGTTCCAATAAGGGTTTAAACATGTTATATAATTATATTATTTACTTTATGGACTTTTCTTTTCTATTGAGGGTTCGTGCTCCTTCTGTGTTTTCTTGTTGGTTTCTACATAAAATTATTGGTGTTATTAGGTTATATTCATTAGTAAACATCAATCATCTATGCCTTTAATAGGTTGATAATATGCGTTTCATGGATTCCATCACCTTAAGATGCATTCTATCCTCATGCATTCCTTATATCTGTCTCAAATCATATAGTACTAAAACTGTCACCCCAACATACAGGGAAACTACATGGTCAACACATGAACCATGGTGCTCATGTAGGGTGTGATCATAATATTTAGTATTCCACAACCAAAAGTGTCCTTCAAAAATAGTATATATGGTGACTCATGTATTGAGTGAAATTTATTTATATCATCAGATGGGTAATCTAGTTTCCCCGATAATCATAGATATTCAATAATGGTGAATAGATACATACATCAACCAGTTTTGAAATAAAATCATGTGCCCATAGTTTCAACATAACGAGATTGATAATGATTTATGAGTACACTTATCATCGGTAAAATATAATTAGTAATCTCTATAAAAGAACATGAGGGGTGAATGATGCATCACCCACACACTAGAAAAGTATATGACACATTACTAGATCATGTGTTAGGTGAATGATATTTCACCATATCCATCAAGGGTGCACAAAGCACTACCAATACATAGCTCTAGGTTGATAATGTATCACCTTTACCAATCTCGGAAGGATAATGCACCAAAAATATATATTATTGGGTGGATGATGCACTACTAATACTAGTCTCTAGGTTGTTGATGCACTATCAATAAACATTGTTGAGTGTATGATTAACCACCACTACCAGTCTCTAGTTGGAAGATACAATACTTATTGGATTCTCTATGTGGATGATACACTATAAAAACAGATCATTTTGTAGAAGATACCCCATCAACACAAAAATCATAGAGAATGACATATCCCTGATCAAAATAGCATCATGGAAAATTGTGTATCACTAAGTGAATGAGGTGTTAGAATACTAAAAAACCATTTGAATTATTCATTTTCACCTGAAATATAAATCTCTATGCTCATCAAATACTAGATGATGATGTATCGCTAGGTGAAAGCGAAATCATTATTCATTCACATGGTGAATGTGTCATCATTGGTTGAAATATATATCACTAAATATCATTCTCAATGATATTAAGACATCAACAATTCATAAATATTGATGAATTAATTATCAAAAATGCACAATATTCAGGTTGATGGCATACCCCCACATTATAATCTCTTAATGAATGATAAATCACCAAACAACTTCTAGGTGAATGATGCATCCCCAGTTAAATGAGGTATTACCCTAACCTAAATGAGAGTGAATGAGTTATCACAAACTCTAAAAATAATTTAGATAATTCATTTCCATAAGAATAACTACAAAATTGAAATGTTTATCACAAGGGATAATCCCTAGAAACATCAAAAACTACAGTGTCTCATCACATGCCTTACCCCAAAAACCATAATCCAAAATAATGATTCCATCCACCAAGGAAATATCTAGGAAGACACATAGGTCACATGACACATGTAAAGGATGTGGAAACCCCCCTCCTAACTTCTTTCACTAGGTTACTCCCCACATAACTAGGA
Source organism: Viscum album (assembly GCA_963277665.1). Lineage (NCBI taxonomy): Eukaryota > Viridiplantae > Streptophyta > Magnoliopsida > Santalales > Viscaceae > Viscum > Viscum album. The sequence goes on from OY728125.1 coordinate 212,980,079, forward strand.
TACCTGGATATATATAATGCCATGCTCATTATAGTATATTTGAGGAGCCTACCATGATCTAGAAATCCCATTATATCACTAAAAACCAATGTGAACCGTATATGGTTCCAAACTATGCCTTTCCAATATACACCTTCAAGCACATATCTCATATTTCAAATTCTATAACATTCAATTATACATACCCCTATCCCCACCATGAAAAGAGTGCAAATTACCACTAAAAGATCCTCATATTTGATGTATCAAATGGTATGGACACCACTCACAGTTCTAACCCTCTCTACCCAAGCCACTCACATAGGCTAATTAATAATCAATTGCTAAAAAATAATTTTATAGAATCCCAGGATTGGTAAGAGTCACATCAAAAACCCTAGTTAGACCTTACCAAATAGAACATATCTATATTTCCCATTTGGATATCACACACTATCATACACATTATTACAATCCATATCATATATGGAAAATATTTTAAATAGCAATATTAGGAACCACCTTCCAAAAATCATATTTCTCCACCCAAGTAACACTTGACCATTAATTTGGAAGCATATACAACAATATAATGACCATCGATCACCTATTAGAGGTATTAAATTATTCAGTAATACAACTGAATTAATAATAATACAATTATTATTAATTGATAGAATTAATTTCATAGTTAATCTTATATGAATAGAAAGGATATCTCACTTGATATAGTAACAACACCAAAAACTAAAGCATTGGGGAATGGATCACTCAAAACACACACCCAAATTGATGAACATAACATCCTTAACAACCGAAATTTATTAATTCATTCATTCATTTAAAATTTAATGGAAAGATAAAATTATTAGATAATTGGATTACCTCAAATGAAACCACATTAAATCATGAGAATCCTAGGACCAATTCAATATATCCAGACCATATATCCATCATTCGTACCCAATTTCACCATAATCATGTGGAATCAACACTAATTACCTAACAAAAATCACACCATTATATTAGAAATGGGAGAAAAATATAGAGGATATAGATGAGGGGGTAAACTAATATCAACTGATCAATGAAACATTCATCGATCCACTAAGGGGAAAAAACATAAAATGGAAGAATAGGGGATACATACTTTTCTTTCCCTTATTGGTTTGACACCCCTAAGAAGAAATCCTGAATGGTTTTAAGAAAGGATAGAGTTGGATAAAAATTCCACCCTTGTTTAAAAATAATGGATTGAAGGCATGTTATATACTTGGTGAACCAACACTAAAAACCTTTTTGATAGATACATACTAGATAAAATTACTTGGACACTTGGTGGCCCCATGTAGGGAGAGGGTACCCCTAAGACCTCCATTGGGTATCCAATTCCAGCCAATTTGGTACTAATATTCCCATATCATGCATCGTTCTACATCATCTTGACTCTTAAACACCCAAAAAACGATCTAAACCTACTCTTCTTGAGATACCACCTCTGATACAAACACTCAACAATGTTAAACACATGTAAAAATTCAAATTATTGATATTAATAAAAAATCAGAAAGAACCCTAGTTCCACATCCACTAAAACCCAATTTTCATCAAATCCACCAACATGAACTGGTGTAGTTCGTCATAATCTGACTATAATAATATATCCCATCCATGTAAAGTCATGATCTGTATCTTTTTTGAACAACATATGTAACTGATATCAAATTAGTTCTCCAAAACACAATCACTAACTAGTTTATTGATCTGAATCATACAAAAAACTAGTGGAACTTCTAGACACCATGGATACCTCCTACTTTGGATTATCATTAATGTTTTTCCCATAAATAACTTGTAGATAATTTAATCAAAGATTTTTTTCATTAAATAAATTTATTATTAATGTGTATATAAACTAACTAATGGGAGTGTATGTGGATGAAATTATACTTATTTGAAATGAGGACCCAAATTTAAACTCTACAAAGATGTCATTGGGATAATGATTCTCTATTAAAGACATGAATTATGTAACCTATGTACTAGGTATGAAGATCTATAGGTAAATATATATGATATTTATTGTTATAAGTTAAAACCCATGCATTGGTAATGTTTTAAAGACGAATAATATAGAGAACTCCCAAAATGTACCTTATTAGTATTTCATGGCATAAATCATTGAAATATTAAGATACTTATATGGAGTGTGAAATGATAGAAAAAATTCCCAATGCCTCCACCATAGTATCTATCATATATGTTATGTTGTTTACTCGACCAGATGTCACCTATTCTATTAGAATAACCAATAGATGCCAATCCGATATGGGTGAGAATCCTCAAATTTCAACTAATAATATCCTTAAGTACTTGTGAAAAAACTAAGGATGTTTTAATAGTCTATGGAGGTGAGGATGGGTTTTATGTAAATAGTTATATATATGTATATTTCCAATTCAATGGTGGAAATATGAGAACATAATATTTTTTTTCTATTTTTCCGAAATGGTGGTGCAATTATTTGGAAGAGTTCTGAATAAGCTATCACAGAAAACATGAGAATATAGGTATAGTAAATCACAATATCAGATACAACAAAGGATGTATTCGGATTAGGAAGATCATTTATAAACAAGAGGTCAATATTAGTATCAATGGAGTAATTGATATTTAGTATGATAATAATAGAGCCATTAATTAAGGCATGGAACCCCAGTCTCACCAAAGGACCAAATATATCCTTTATAAATACCACCTTATATTATAAATACCTGATAATGGAAATGTTTGTGTTATAATGGTGGCTAGAGACTATGATGTAAAAATATCCATTGATGAAAAAATTATCTCATTAGAAAACATAGGGTCATGTTGTGTCTCTTGGAATATCATACATAAGAGATATATGTAATGGTTTTATAATGAATTATAATTTTCCAATAAATACAATATCCATTTATCATTCATTCATGGTTACTACAATCTATTTTTTTATGAATAATGGAATGATATTATCCTCTCCGAAGTAAAAATTCATTTATCTATAATCAATCATTATCATATTCAATTATGGGTTGTGACGAAATCTTATTATTATCATGAGTGCTGGACACATGATATAATAAGTAGAGAATTATTATTTGGACTGGATCTCTAAAGTATATCCCATGGAATTTGGTACAGTCATTGATATATTTAGAGGTGTATATTTATTATAAATTATTTTTCTGAGGTTGGAATGATACCTAGCATGTTAACCTTAATACTAGTGTACCTATCTTATAAAATCCATGTGTGTTATCTAATACATGGTGGGTTGGTATGTTGCAAATCATGTCATCAATTGGAGCTCATCCAAGATGAGATCATTCCACTAATGTAATGAGAAAAGAGATCTATCCCTTGATTAGACTGAGGAAATGCATGGTTCTGTTTAGTTTAGTCACATTTTATGTTTTTAGCTATTGGGATAAGGGATATGTGATGTTCTCATTAATAAATTAATGTCATGTGAGGTATTAATTATCAAAGTTAGTATTTTTCAAAGAATCGTAAATTTTTATTTTATCTTATTCTATATTGACATTCTTCCATATCTAGTGGCCACTCATTGTCTTGGGAAACGAGATTATATTGGTATATATATGATGTACATGATGCATACTATGGTTTAAATGTTCATATGAAGACATAACTATATTTTATGGATATCACCAAAGACCCCTTTGTAGCTTGAGTAGCATAAATAAGTTTCTAGAGGTCCCCATTTTCTTATATATATGAAATAAATATTTCATACTTTTTTTAAAGATTATAAGGATTGAAAGGTCACACAGTTAGGACATTGTATTAGGATTATGTTTTAGAAATTGTTTTTGTTCAAAAAATGAACTGATTTTGGTTGAATTTGTTCAAAAATGTTTTGGATGGATTCTGAAAAAGTTGTGACATTTTTCACAGATTTGTTTTGATATTTTAAAGTAAGTGGGAGATTTATGGATGCACACATAAATATATGGAAATGAAATTCTATAATATACTGGAGTCATAGGATAAGATATGCATGTAATGAATATAATAGACTATGATAAACATATATCATAATGATTTTTAGGATGCTTCTATTTTCCTCAATCATATAGCATGATAAGTCATACAAAATGGGTTTTGTGTGCATAAAACACTCCTCTCACATGGTTTCATCAATTATGAATCCAAGATGATGCATTTATGGCCTTTCATATTTATTTAAGGAGTTCAATGAATAGAAAATAGTAAGAATTAATGTATGTGTGCATGTGATACCACCCAATATAGTGGACTCTAAAAGCACACTTCCTTATGTGAAGAGTATATATTTATGGGATGTGATCCCCCTTGTTCGTATATCCTCAACAAATGATATCATATCTGAAAATCCCTTTGATATTGATCATCATTTTTCATACAAAGAATTTTCTAGAACCCCTTCAGTGATCCGAAATCCCTATAATAAGATTCTGGATCCAATGGCAATGTACCACATATGGAGCCAATATAATTTTGATTGTTTCGTAGGTAATTTTCATTTAGAAAACAACGAAGAGTAAAATATGGATTACTTGACACTAAAATTTTATGACAAGCATTTCAACCTATGTTTTCATTACACATTGATAATATTAATGATAGATCGGGTGAATATGTGTTTGTAAGAAAATTTAATTTCTTAAATATAAATAATATTAATTTATACATAATTACTGATAATATTATTTGTATATAATGTCTTTTAAAATTTAATAATAATAATTTATTTCATTTAATAATTTAAAATAATTATTTTAACAATTATAAAACCAATAATATAATATAAATATTTTATAATATAATATATATATATATATATTAAGTAATTATATTTTTAAAAACATAAATAATTTCTTTTAAACATAATTACTCCTATTATTAGTTATTTATAATCAATATTTTTAAAATATATTATTAATAGTTAAGGTTTTAATAAAATTTATATCTGATAAATAATTTATATATATTCAAATGAAGTTAATAATATTTTTTAGAGAATACTATATATAATATAATTTTTAAAAATTATTTAGATTACGTAACATTATTTGTATGTCCAATAATGCATTGTAATATTTTAAATTGAAATAAAATATATAATATTTTATATACACAAATATATATTAAAATCTAATTTTTAATATTTTTATTTCTGAACATACATGTACATTTTTATAAAAAATTATATTTTATTTAATATAAAAATATTATTTTTACACAGATTTGGGAAAAGGGGAAACATTATAAATAAAATAATAGTACACACAAATGTAGGGAATAATTCAATGAGGGTCAATCTTAAGACCTTGTGAAGACCCATGGGGACATCTTTTACTAGGATTCATCCTGAGAGGCAAATAATTTAAATAAATAAATCATATGAAAAAAGCTGACAAACAAATTAGAAAACTAAAATATTAAATTAATAAAAATGAGAAATGAGAAATTGTGTTTTATTATAGATAGTTAATATTTTTAATCAAATAATACAAAAAAATTATTTAATTAATCAAATAGTATATTTATCTAAATATTAATGGTGGAAATAAAATATTTATAAATAATACAGATAAATATAAAAGGAAAATAAATATAAAGTGATGATTGAGACGGGGGAGCCAATGTAGTGAGATATAAATAGGGACCCCACACCTAATTAATTAATAAAAGGCCGCAATCAAGGAGTAGAAAAGATAGATAAAAAGAGAAAATCAATTGACCAAAATCTAACTACATGGAAAGAGTAAACTAATGTAGGTGACAGAAATAAATATCAACCTGAGTGGACTAAGAGTAAAAGTGGAATGTTATTTCATATGTTAATAGGAGAGATAATTATGTTAAGAAAATAACATTCCCCATAGAAAATTATTTCTCATTATAAAGATGTACAATGATAAAAAGTGTCCGGATAGATTAATTATCGAGGTGGAAGATCTAATTTTAGATGTTTTTTCTGAAGTGTTAAAAGGTGTTGACAAAAAGACTACTCTAGTTGGTATAACATGACATTTCTAGGAAACCATCATAAATCAATATGAAATCATATTGAAATAAGAAGATCAAATTATAAATGAAATAAATAATTTGAACGAAATACATCCAAGATGTATGTAAAATTGGGTTTGAATTAATAGAAGAAGTGTGTATTTAGATTATAAGGCCATAGATCTATGAAATGTATGTTAATACTTCCAGGAGAGAATACCTATATTGTGAAAGGGAAGTGGTTTTAATAGAAAAATAAGTCTAAGTCATCTGAGAATTTTTATAAGACTAATAATGTTTTGAAAGAATGCACATTTCTCAATCCAAAACAACTACAATTTCAATAAACATTAGAGGAAGATGAAAACTTGCTAAAGATAAAGGAATTCAAGTTTCTCTGGAATGTGATGTTAAAGTTGATTAGAATTTTTCAATAACTGAAAACTTGAAAATCTAGATGACTATAGTGGAAAAGGTATTACACACAATGAGTATGTTTAAGGGTAGAAATAATATAATCAAATAGATGAGGCTTGAAATATAATTATGAGACCAAAAAAATATTCCCATTATAATATTGAAGGAAAAGAATGGCATAGGTAGAGAATAATCTCTTATCCTAAATTTTATTTCTTTGAAACAAATTGGTCTTTGTTATTTCATTTTTTTATTCTTTTATATTAACTTGCATGGACTTAGAGGAGATGTATTTATCCCTTTAGGGGGAGAATTAATTATTTTATGCTCTTAAAGTTTTACTTCACAGTGAATGCCTATCTACTAAACATTTTTTAAAAATAGGAAGATGTGGTAAGGAAATTACATCTTCCCCTACTCTAAATGAATGAATAATTATTATCAAGTGGAAGATTACATTGAGTCACCATGGGAGTGATATATCTCTTTGTGATTGAATATTTTCATTTGTTTCTTAAGATTTGTGCATGATAAAGTCTATTTCAAAATTTTATTATTTTATCATCCCCGAAACAAGAAAGTGTGATTTATCATGTTAATGGGTTACCTGTTGCATTATGAATATCATTGACCACCTCAGTTATACTCTCTTATTTTCTAAAAAGGGATTGGTCACATAGTGTTAGGTATTTTTAGTTAAAGTCACTTTATAATGAATGATATATGATTTAATAATTCTATAATAAGTTGTTATGGATAAGGCTTAAATGAATGGTGGAGAAAAGGCTTCCCAAATTTCATACAAATAGTGATGAGATGCTCAATCCCATATTATACCTTTGAATTTATTACTAATATGGTAGAGAAAAATATTGACTTTACTATTTGAAAAAAGTATCAATAAAAAATATAAAAGGGGGATTGAAGGGAATAAGTAAAATATTGGGTAATGAATATTGAAATTTTTGTCAGTGTTCCATAAATACAATATATGAAGAAGTCTTACATGTAGAGATAATTATGTAGAAGCACTGTATTTCATTCTTAATAAAAATTCATGTATGTCCATAGGTTGATTGAGGCACATCCATGTCTATAGAAAATGAACTATTCAGACCCTGAAAATATCCTAAACACCATTGAAACTATAATTTTTCTTGATAACAGTCTGAGAAGATGATGTTGAGAACACCATGGGCGAGGAGACAACCACGACTATTTATGAGAATATGTAGAACTAAAAGTTAAATGATAAAAAGAATTATTTCCTGAGTTTTTTTAATTATTAATTCGATGCATAATATATTAATTTTTTTTCTAGAATAATATTTGAAGAAGAATATCATAAATAGTTTTACTAATTATTCTTAGTAGGCCTTATACAAAAAAAATTATAACCCTTGGCTAACCAAGGTCCCACCTCAACAACACATGTGGGACATAGGTGGTAGATTACAATAGAGGTTAGTCAACATGGAAATCATAGGGAATTAAGGATGATAACCAATGTGACAAGAATGGATAGAATTCACATAGTGTACACACATGATTAGGTGGTTCCACTATGTTGGGCAAATCATTAGTGGAGGGGTGCAAGTATTGGTCGATTCCTACAAAAGTTCTGAGCAAGCCCTTTTACCCACAACTGAATCATACTGGTCACACCGTGTGTAATATTGATGTGATGGAAATTCATACACATCAAATAATAATTAAGGAACATTTTATAAAAATATAAAGATAATAATATTTTTTCTATGTTTTACTGATTGATTCAAATTTTTAAATAAAATTTTATTTTTAAACTAAAAACATGAACTTTTATTCATATTAGTCACATCATTTGTCAGATATATGTGTGGATAAATCTAACACATTACAAATGAATTATGTATCATTGTTCTAATTTATAAATACTGGAGAATTTTGTTTCCTGGTTTTCAGTGAGTGACACATGTTTCAAAACAAATATGTCATTCTTAAATTGACCACACATATTATTAGTTGTACTGGTCACTTTATGTATCATATTAAGGTATGGATAATTCTTAAACATAGAAGATGAATTCTAGATCATTTTCTTAATGTATCACAATAATATGAATGTGTTCTATCAATTTTGATTTTGTTATGAATCTTCTTATCTAAAATGGGGTTTCAAAATTGAATATAAAACTTTTTATTCATAAAATTAAGAATATGTGTTATATTAATTTGTGGTTGTTTCATACAAATGAGAAATTATTTATGGACCATCTTACTAAAGTATGAAGGCAATTTGGGCTAATTTTATTAGTTATCTATATGTGAAGCATTTTTTGAACTAAAATGTGAATTTTAAATAATAACACAGATTGAGTCAAAACGGTCATAGTGTGTGACAGATTCATATGTGGTTGATTAATATGAAAAAAATGACCTATGGAATTTTATTCCAATGTTTTAAGAAAACAAAAGTCTATTTGATATTTTTTTTGTTAGTGACACATGTATTTAACTAAAATTTCATTTTTTTCAGTTTAAATCACACAATTTAATTCATACTGACAACCCTTCATGTTAGATTGACATGAAGATGAATCTTATATTTTAAACCTGAATTATAGTTCATTTTCATAAAGTATAAAATAATTAAGATCATGTTATCTTGTTTTTTAGTGAGTGTCCACCATTTTATCAAAAACATCATATTTGAACAAAAAATCTATATTTCTTGTCACAGTATTCACACCATGAATAATATTGTGGTACAATTTATTCCTACATCTAAAAAATGACTTATGGGTTATTCTTCTAATGTATCAAAATAATCAGGATGTTTTTTCTCAGTGTTGTGCATGTCAAGTGTCTTTTAAACTAATATTTCATTTTTAAACTGAAATCTCACATTTTGTGTCATACCGATCACATCATGTATCCTATTGAGCTGTGAATGATTTATACACATAAAAATGAATTATGGACCATTTCTCTAAAGTAAAAAAAAACAATATTAATGCATTTTTAGCTTTTAGTAAGTCTTGAGTCGTTTGAACTAAAATGTGAATTCTAAAAAACATACACTTGGAGTCTTTCTAGTAACACCGTGTGTCATATTTACATTTTACTGATTCATACATGGAAAAAATGACATAAGTATCATTTACTTAAAATATAGAAACAATCCAAGTTCATTTTCCAAGATTTGAGTTAGTGACACACATTTTTAACTAAAATGAAATTTTTAATTGAAAAGAAGAATGTTGAGCCATACCGGTCACATCTTTTGGTGGATTAATGTGTGGTATATTTTTACAAGTAAGAAAAAAGTTATATACCATTGACTAAAATTATAATTATATTTTTTCATGTTCATCTATTTTCTAGTGAGTGGAACATGTTTTAAAAAAAAAAATTGTACACAAATTTTGTGTCATACTGGTTCTAGTGTGTATTGTAATGAGGCACGATTTATTTATACATGTCACAAATGACTTATAAATCATTTTCTTTATGAATAAATTAAATATGAAGTAATTATCTTATTCTTGAGTATGTAAAGCATATTTTTTTAATAAAATGTCCTTTTTAAAGAATAACTACAAATTTTGTGTCATGTTGGTCACACCATATATCAGATAGAGGTGAGGAAAATTCATATACATAAAAAATTACTCATGGGACATTTTAATAATGTATCAAGTCAATATGAAAATTTTCTATCATTTTTTATTGTGTGACACATATTTTGAAATAAATTTTCAATTTCAAATAAAAACTCACACATTGAGTTATACTAGTCACAATGTGTGTCATATTAACATGTCGTTGATTATTATATGTCAAAAATAACATATTAATTTTTCCCCTTAATTATCAAGATATAATGAATGTATTTTTTGTTTTTTAGTGAGAGACATGGATTTTTTTAATTAAAATATAATGTCAAATTGAAAACACACACTTTGAGTCATAAAGGTCACATCATGTGTCAGATTAATGTAATGTTGATTCCAACACATAAAAAAATAAATATGTATTTTTTAAATGGTATAGCATGACAATTGATCTTGTTTTCTCTATTTTTAATGACCTATAAATCAAAAATGGCTTCTGGATCATTTTAATAAAGTATCAAATCAATATGAATGTTTCTTCACTGATTTGAGTATGTAAAATGGTTTTTTTACTAAAATTTAATTTTTAAACTAAATCTACATAGTTTGAGTGGTACCAGCCACACCGTGAAAAATGTTGACATGTAGCTAATTCTTATACATCATATATGACTTATGGATAACTGTATAATTTTAACTTAAAAAATATGAATTTTCTTCTCAGTTACTATTATTTCACATGTATTTGGATGCAAAAAAGTCATTTTAACTAGAAACATGCACTTTGAGTCATATTGATCACACTGTGCATTTTATTTTTGTGTTTATGATTTCTACATGTCCCAAATGACATAGGTATCATTCTAATAATGTATTAGGATAATTTGGGTATTTTTTCTCAGTTTTCAACATGTTGTACATGTTTTAAATTAAGATTCCATTTTTAAAGTGAAAAGGATCATTTTGAGTCATAATGATAACATCGTGCATCAGGGTTAGTTAAAGGTTATTTCCACCCATCCCAAATGAAATATTAATCACATTCCTAAACTATCAAAATAATTTTATTTTATTTTTGTTTTGAGTGCATCAGATTTTGTTTTAACTGAAATGAATATTTAAATTGAAAACTCAAACATTGAGTCATTTATAATATGAAAACAGACACTACTAAATTGAAAAAATAATACAATGAATATAATGATATATGAAGATAAAAAATAGTACATGAGTTCATCACCCTTGTTGATGATGTTCCCAATAATTATTTTTTCTCTGATCATTTTGTTCTCTCAGTTGAGCAAAAAATGGAAAAAAATACAATTTCTAAAGAAGCAATTTATATAAAATATCAATGCCAATTAACTAAATAATTATAAAAAATCATGAACAAATTAACTAAAAAAATTTGGATAAACAAATGAGAAATTTAACAAAAATAGGAGCAGGATGTCCCTTTTTCGTGATGTTTGTTTACGTTCTCACACCATGCATTATTCTAATTCGTTTATAAATAAATGTATATCATATATTGAATACGAGGACTTTCTTCATTCCTGGAAGTACGTGGTAAAAATATATAAATAATGGATTAATAAATTTTTAAGTGATATTTTAATTATAATGAAAAATATATCTTTTGGTATGATAGATTATTGATGAAATACGGTATCATTCATAAATTTGAAAACATAATATCTTTTATCTTTTCATTTAGTTTTTTTTGGTCAATATAAAGTCATTTATAAATATATGTACTTTATTTTTATATATGTTTTATAGTGAAATATAATTATATATATCCTAATCATATCCAATTATAGAAGTTTATTGGTTTCTTTTTCTTTTAGGTTTTCATCATGCCATGATTTTGATGATATTTAAACAACACAATATCATAAAAAATTATTAAAACATAATATAAAATGTACAAAAAGAATTTTATTTATAAAATATGCTTGTAGTGTATTACAAATTGATAAAATTCCACATGTTTGGTTGACTTTTTGGGTTACCATGTATTGAATCCAAAAAAATAATTATACTATCCAAATTGATTGCAATGAGCAACTAATACTCCATAAAAAATAAAAAGAAACAAGTAAATACTGGAATGAAAATAAATTTGATATGATTAAATTTTACAGTATTCCCCTTTCATCATGGTTATCAAAACAATGCTAGCCTTTGTATGTTTATTTTTAAATATTGAATCATGCTTTCTTATATTACTGAGTATTCTTCTTTTCCCAATGATATTTATTATGTATATGTAATGTGAGGTCTAATGAGTCTACATTTTTTAAAAGGGTATCGTATTAAAATAGTATTTAAATATATACATTAAAAAATATGATTATTATTTTACTATAATCAACTTTTTAGATCATATATTGGAAAAACAATTATAATAACACATCCCATGTATAAATTTATAACCAAGAAACCTAACCATCTATTCATGATAATTTAAATATATTTTAAAGACTGTGAATTTTTTTAATAACCTCTCAATACATTTGTTCTCAAAATCAATTATGGTTGTATCAATAAATTTGAAGTTTATATCCACACAAACATATAACATAAGTAAATGTGAAAGGTTAACTGGTGGGGTAAATGACATTTAACAGTTCTTTTTGGTCTATTGGTTGGACCATTAGAATTTTTTTATCTGAAATTATGATTCCCCTTCATTTTATCCATCTATAATATCTTTTATCAATTTATGATTTTTTATTAATTGTTATTGGTTTTTCCTGAAAAATAACATGGAATGGAATTTATCCTCTTAGATATGTATTTTAAGAAGATAACATGGAAATTCTGTCATGACCCGTCCCTTGGGGCCCGTGTCGTGACTGCCCGAAGCCAACATTCAATAGTCCAGGGGTTGGCAACTAGCATCAGAAAGGCGTATCCCTAAAACGAGGAAGGAATTGCATTTAAACCTGAACAAAAATAAAATCCAAGAAACACAACAAGATGAAACCACGAGTTAAACTTGTAGTCATAAAGGCGGGTACCGAAAGTAAAGGGTCTGAAATACATGCTCAACTAAAAGGTATAACTACAATTGAAAAATATAAAATTGCTTATGGAATCACCCACTGATGATCCTACCTAAAGGTTAGGTATATCTCATCTCTTATGCTCTCGACATCAGCCAATATCCTCTGTGTACCACCTATTCATGGATCACTCAAGTCATAACCAATCTACTCAACATTTTCACAGGACACAATAATTTGCGGGTGAATCATGTGCAGGGGTGAGTATTAAACTACCCAGTTAGGACCCAGAGACCGCTAAAGGTCTCTCAAATTTTTACAAAGGAAAACCACAAATAATGATCTAAATCACAAAGCTCAAACCAATAGACACAGCTCAAACTAGTTGTAAGTAAATCATAGAAGTACATATGATTAATCGGGAAGTTAGATCATCTTATTCAATCGAGAGGCACTACTGCTAGCCATATGGAGTCTGGCCCACACAGAATTGGTAGATACAATCCCCCGTAAGACCCACACATGATCCGACCCTCCCAGAGTAAATAGTTACTAACCCCCACAAGACCAAAAGAAGATATGACCCATATAGGATTAGTATAAACTGACCCACACAGGATCACAGAGCACAGACCCACACAGGATCGGTATGCATTGACCCACACAGGATCGTCGAGCACTGACCCACATAGGATCTGACCCACACGGGATCGGTATGTTACTGATCCACAATGGTCCACTCTAAGGCTAGTCCTCTTTGGGTCATGTACTACTGATCCACATAGGATCTCTAGGTTCTTACCCACACAGAATCTATTGGTACTAACCTCCTTATGATTTGTCTCCAACCTACACCTCACTGCCAAACAATGGATTCCCGCTCATGGTACGCATAATTATGTGAGAACCGCTCCTCAAGACATAAATCATATTTCAACTAGCACAAATTCCCAAAACTATATAACCCTATGATCTTTCAAATCATAAGGTTTCCAAATTAATAGACGGCGCGTCTACCGAACTCCCGGTCTGTATGTTATCGGATTTTTAGTGTCATGGGTATGGTTGGTTTTGATGTTAATTCAACCTGTACATACTCAAAATTTATTTAAAACTCTCTTTATTTATCATGAATGGACCTTCTTTCTCCAAGGATCCAAGCACTACCAATGCTTTTCCAAACGGATGTCCCATTTGAATGATTCGGTCACTTGAGCATGACTGGGTCCGAGAGTGGATCATGTCTGTTTTGACCCGGTATGGGTCATCACGACCTGGTTCGGGTCGACCCGCCCACCCCAGGTCTGACCCAGACCTTCCTGAACTGAAATAGGCAAGCCTAGTTAGTCTGGGCAGAAACAACTCGTCCCACCGGGTGCCACGACCCACATGGGGTTCCATAGTCCACTGCTCCTGAAAGACTCAATTGAGTCATTCGCCTCCATTAATTGGCGGTTCCAGGTGGCATCGCCTCATCACCCAGAGTTCCAAAAGGATCGAGTCCCCTGCATCATCCTGGATTCGAGTAATGGCTCCCTTCAGCATGACACATGATGGTGTGCTGCCCCCGACTCTGCAGTGTCAAGTGGCATTGTTCTTTCTCCACAGTTGGTGGTTTCCATCTGCCGCCCTTGTTCGACAGCGCCGCCACATAGGTGTTGCACCAGCGCTTCTTCTGAAGGCCACCAGGTGAGATCTAGTGGTCCATTCATCCTTCCAAAGTTTCCTATGGTCACCTTGGGATGCCCCCATCATGGTGCACCTCGCATTTACAAGGTTATGTCATGTTGGAGCAACCTGCCTCTGAATAACGCAATGAAAAACAAGTACCAGAGGGTTTGGCCCATTTTATTTTGGAACATGCCCTCCATGTTAGAATTATAACATCTCAGAGTAAATTATAAATCACATTAAAAATACTGATAAACCCTATTCAAATCACCCACATCAACCACCCCACAATTCTAGAATAAAGAGAATAAATGTGATAATTTCTTGAATTAAATTAAAACCCCTACCTCATGAACCATCAAAGATATCACGATTGTTGGTGGAAGGAAAGACCCTGTCAGAGTGAGGTCGTCAGCATTATTCGATCCAAGATCATTGTCTCCCATGATTTTATCCTCTATTGGTGGAAGACATCACACCACTTCCTCAGAGGTTCCTTTATTCATGAATCTGTGTCAAAACTCCACCTTGATCCTCACTTAAATAGAGGGGAAAACATGAGTAACACACTGAGGAATTAATGAGGGTCATTTAATGAAGGAACCTATTAATTCTATAATGTTGAATTTACTAATAAGGGGGAGTCACACCATTCATTATCTTGACAAGTCACTGGTCCCCACCACCACTGCTCATCTGCTAAAGAAATATAAATAAAATAACTTTTAAATTTATTTTATTAATTTTTCATAAAGTCCAAAATTTTACTTTTTCTCCTAATCTACATCGGTAGAAGTGAAGTTTCCTTTAAAAGAATCTTAGGGACGTGGATTAAATAGATCCCTCATATTTTTAATCTGAGCAGTGGTTCAAATTTTAGAAAATTTACCCGCACATTTACTAAACATACCTTAAAAATGTTGAGAAATTCATTTCGGGCATACTAGGCCTTAGAATCACTCACAATCAAATTTTTTAGATTCATAATAATCCTAAATAATTAAAAAAAATACATGGAATGTTTGTGTCTTTACATTCCCCCCACCATAGGTATTTCCCTCCCCAGAATATACAACAACACTTGGGGAACAAATGGGGATACTAAGCATGCATCTGATCCTCCCACCCCCATGTGCACTCTCGGAGATTCTAATGCTTCCAACAAACTTGCTCCAAAGGAATAGACCACTCATGAAGGAACCTATCTTATTGATCCTCTATCTACCCTGGGAACACCACAAACATCTCCCCATCATCAATTTCTAGTTCAACCTAGTCGACAACGTGTGATGGATCATTCACGTAACTCCTCAGCTACGACATGTGGAATACATTATGCACCCATTGCATCTATGGATGAAGACCTAGACAGTATGCCACCGCACCTACTCTACGGATGATCTGGAATGGTTTGATGAACCTTGTAGATAGCTTTCCACCCCAGACAATCCTTTTTAATCCTTGTTGGGGTGATACCTGTAGGAATAAATGGTCTCCCTCCTCAAAATCCAAGGGTCTCTATCTGATGTTGGCATAAGACTTATGCCATCTCTGGGAAGTCTTCATCTATTCCTGGATGATCTTTACTTTCTCTGTGGTATCATGTACAAACTCTGGTCCCCTAAGTGACGACTCTGATAGGTTTTTCCAGCAAAGAGGTGATCTGCATGGTCACCCAGACAAAGCCTAAAATGGTTCCATGACAATGGTGGAGTGATAAATATTATTGTATGAAAACTCAACCAGTGGTAGTTGGTCCTCCCAAGTATGTCCAAAATCATAGAAACAAGAAGTATCCATGTACTAGATTGTCTGTATGGTCCGCTCTATATAAAAATCTGTCTGAGGATGGAAGTAAAAGCTCAAGCATAATTGAGTCCCAAACAACTCCTGTAATCCCCTCCACAAGAAGGATGTAAAACATGTGTTGCGATCTAAGGAGATTGTCGATGGAACTTAGTGATGTAGCACTATCTCCTCCATTTTGAGGCATCCCAAGCTCTCTACTGATCCCTTCTCTTGGATGGGTATGAAGTGGGCCGACATGGTGAGTCAGTCAATGATCACCTAGATGGAATCGTCACCCCTAGATGTATGTGGTAACCCTGTCTTGAATTTCATGGAGATACCATCCCACATCAATACTTGTACCTAAAGTGGTTGAGATAAGCCTACTGGTATCTGATTCTTAGCGTACACTTTTTGACCAGTGAAGCCTCGGGATACAAAATCTACCACTACTTTCTTTATCCCTAGCCATGAGTACTGACGCCATAGGTCCCGGTACATCTTCACCACTCAAGGATGTACCGCTAAATAGAATGTATGGAACTAGCTCAACACCTCCTCCCATAATGTCACTGGTGTGACAGTACATCCTCTTAAAATGATGAAATGCTCCCCACCATCATTAAATCTCTTAGGTGATTGTCATGCGGATATCTAGGCATGTTAGGCCTCACAGTCAATGTCCCCAAGCTCTGCCTCCCGAACTCCCTGAAGAAGTGGGGGAGTGACAGTCATAGACTGTAAGTAAGTTACCCTATCTCTATCCATGAAGTATCACTGCAACATGGCTAGCTTCTTTATCACGTCACTCATTAGTTAAAGACCAGAACTCCTGCTGAGTGCGTCTTTTACTACATTTCCCTTCCAAGGAATGTCGAATACTTCAACGGTATAGTCCTGGAGGAACTCTAGCCATCGTCATTGTCCCAGGTTCAGGTCCTTCTATGAGAAGATATACTATAGACTCCTATGATCAGAGTAAATAGTAAATTGCTCACCCATCAAGTAGTTCTGCCACATCCTCATTGAAATGACCA
This sequence comes from Viscum album, assembly GCA_963277665.1. Classification (NCBI taxonomy): domain Eukaryota; kingdom Viridiplantae; phylum Streptophyta; class Magnoliopsida; order Santalales; family Viscaceae; genus Viscum; species Viscum album. The sequence continues at coordinate 212,997,638 of OY728125.1, forward strand.
TTGTTGTTAACTCCAGGTCTTGGGTAGTGTATTTCAGCATGTTCGGTCTCAACTATCACGAGCCATAAGAAAATACTTCTCACTCCTACATCATGATATAAACCAGTCTAGTCTCTGATGCATCATTGTAGACTACATAACTAATGCCCTGTTCTGGTAGCCTCAAGATAGTGGAACTTGTTTTTCTCTGCCTCAGCCCCTGGAAACTCTGCTGGCACTTCTCTATCCATAAGAATGAATGCTCCTTCTTTTCCAAAGCTTAAAAGGGTGCTGCTACTCTAGATAATTTAGGTAAAAAAATCTGTAGTACCCAGCAAATCCCAGGAAACTCCGCACCTTGGTCACACTATTGGTTTGCTCCCAAGAATGTACAGCCTCTATCTTTGTCAGATCCACTATCCTCGAGCCTCTGAGATAACATGCACTAGGATGTGGGATTCTCATACCAAGAACATTCACTTATAGAGCTTGTTATAATCCCGGTGCTCTCAGAGTGTATCCAAGACTATCTGTAGGTGTGTGGCATGCTCCTCCTCCGATGTCGATTATATTAAGATGTTGTCGATGAAGACCACCACAAAGCATTCAAGGTATGGCTACAAGATCCTATTCATGAGCCACATGAACATTGATGGAGCATTGGTCATGCCAAAAGGCATCAACAAGAACTCGTAATGTCCATACCCACATCTAAAGGTTGTCTTCGGTACGTACTCTTCTCCTACACTGAGCTGATGATAGCCTGATCTGAGGTCTATCTTGAAAAACCAATGAGATCCCTTTAGATGTTCGAAGATATCCTCAACCCATGGGAGTGGATACTTGTTCTTCACGATCACCAAATTCAGGAACTGATAGTCCACACAAAGCCTTATGCTCCCATCCACCTTTTTAGTAAACAAGATTGGGGATTCCCATGGAGAAACACTTGGTCTGATGAACCCCTTTCCCTACAAATCATCTAGTTGTAACCACAACTCATGAAGCTCCATGGGAACCATCCAATATACTGGTGTAGGTATCAGTGTCATCTCAGGGTATAGTTCAATGTAAAATTCTACCTCTCTTCATGGAGGTAGTCCTAGAAAATCATTAGGAATGACATCAGCATACTGATCCACCACTACAAAATAACTCAAATTCCTCACACCAACTACTCTGAGGGTGAGGCTAGCCAAATGGTGAGTGATCGACTACACCCTCATTCAAGAAATACTATCCTATACTACAAAATTTTCATTCTCATCATTGAAGGAAAACCTGATCCCATCTTTGCAGACACACAATACTTTGTAACTAAAACATTCAATCTGAGTATGGACTAGGGATAGCCAATCCTTACAAAAGATGACATCCTAAGGCTTCAACCCTGCTACTAGGATATCCCAACTGAATCTCTCACATCCTAGATTGATCTCACACTTTCTGTAGTAGTGAATAATCAATGAATATTCTCTTGAAGGAGTCTCTAATCACAAAGATCGAGCCAATAGCTCCATCGGAATCTCTGAGCTCTGAAAGAGTGTTCTGGAAATAAAAGAGTGGATGGAAAATATGTCTATATGTACTTCAGGTAGGGTTGAATAGTCATTTATTGTACCTCTAATCATCTATGTAGAGTCGTGGCCATAGGCATCAACATTCTAAATCTATGCTCTCCCCTGTCCACCTACTCCAATTGGTCGGGGTGCACCTCATGGTGGTGGGGGTGGAAGAACCTCAATTCGCTGCCTACTGCACGACCAGCTCCACTATCATGTCTGCTACCTTGTGGACCTCCTCACTCGAACCTTTTCTACAGCCTCAGTGGTCCATCAACTATCTACTGATCATCGGTATGGTGAGTCAACTAGTTGTGTGATATTTGGCCATTCCCACCACATGGGAAGCACACTCTACCTCTCAGCTGACATTATCTGCCTCGGGAGCTCCGCACCACCAACCATGCATCTCGTGGTCATCCATTGGTGGGTCTACCCTTCTTGGACCTTTGTATCATCATCTACTGACTCTTGTAGATGACTCATATTCTTTTCATCGGGTGGTTTCTCTAACAGTCTGTTCCTGCTCATCTATGAAGCTCTCCAACAACAATGATCGATCAAGCACTCAACCCTACATCGGGATATTAATATATTTTATCGACACTAGGATATCTCACCAGAGACCCATCTCAAAGGACAAGGAACTGAATAATAAGTCTTATACCATGTCGGTGGGGTAGCGTGAGAGGTCAGTGAAGCTCTCCGAGTACTAGTCCAATGATAAGATTCCCTACTGTAAGTGCAGTTGCTCTAGGAAACGCACTAGGGATAGTGTCACTAGAACATACTATGTCCTAAAGAGTATATCAAAGTCTGTCTAGGTGAGGGTCACCTCATCATGTGTTTGGATCATCAGGCTCCACCATCTATCTGTTGTGACCTGGAAAAGGTTAGCAGCTAGGATAAATATATTCTCCGCTAGTGTCTCGACCATGACAAAAACTCTAGCCACAGCCTCCAGCTAGACCGCAGCTACCTGGGGATCTATCTCGCCATGAAACCTCATCATCCTTTCTCTCTAGAACTAGTTCTATGTGATAATTTGGAATGAATGGTCTACTGGTGTGGTTGGCGACATCTTCTTTCCAATGGTTTGTGGTTCTCTTGGTGCACCACCCAGAGGTTCTACCATAGTAAGATGACCCCACACTGTAACCTCGCCGCTCGGTGGGCCATCATCGTGTACACTCTCATAAATCTTGGTTGGTTGTCTACGTGGAGACATCTATAAATGAAATACGTGTTCCATGATCAATAAGTTATACCTAATGAGCTAACTCAAAAGATATCAAATTAAAATCATTCCCAAAACCCACACAATCATTGTTTTCATGCACCAAGTCAGAATTTAGAATTAAGGGTCCTGGTGTATGGATACGTCAGCTGCCACAACAACACTGGACTCCCCGAAATGAAAACCACCCTCAATACACATAACACTATTGCTCTATTAAATGATCATAGTCCTAGTTATTTGGTAGAACTGACGCCTCTGATACCGCATATTCATGACCAATCCCTCGGGGCCCATACCGTGACTACCCCAAGCTCATCTTCCATAGTCTAGGGGCTAGAGACTAGCACCATAATGGCATATCCCTACAGCGGGAAGGAATTTCCTGTAAACATGTACAATCACACAATACAAAAATAAAAACAAGCTAAAAACATGAGGTAAAACATCTGTAGTAAAGGAATGTACTAAAAGCGCAGGGGCCAAAATACAATTCCAACTAAAAGATAGAACTACAACTGAAAAATAGAAAATAACTCATGGAATCATCCACTGAGGATCCTACATGAAGGGTAGGTACATCTCTTCTCCAATGCTCTCCATGTCATCCAATTTCCTCTGTGAACCGCCTGGTCCTGGCTCTCTCAAGTCTAAGATAAGATGATTTTCATCTGTACAAGACACAACAAGGTTCGGGTGAAGCCCGTGGAGGGGTGAGTATAAAAATACCCAGTAAAGACATCGAGACCCATGAAACTCTCTTAGAATTCCCCAAAGGAAAACCACAATGTAAGATCTCAATCACAATGCTCATAGAAATAGACACATATAAAATGATGTATAAGTAAAGCACAAAAGTATAGATGATTAGTCGAGAAGGTGGATCATCTTATTTTTTTCGAGATGCACTGTTGCTGACCATACAATGTTTGGCCAACATATGATAGGTATGTACTAACCCCTAAAAGAACAAAAATAAATCTGACCTTCCCGGAGTCAACAGGTACTAACCCATACATGACCCACACATGATCTAACCCACAAATGATTGGTATGCACTAACCCACACAGGATCGGTGAGTGCTAATCCACACAGGATAGGTATGCACTTACCCACACAGGATCATTGAGTGCTAACCCACACATGATCTGACCCAGACAAGATCAGTATTTCTCAATCCACAATGGTTCACTCTAAGGCTGGTCCTCATCGGGTCGCGTACTGTTGATCAACACTGGATCTCTAGGTGATGACCCACATAAAATTGCTTGGTACTAACCATCGTATGATCTCTCTCCAACCTCCACTTCCCTGCCAGCCACTGGATTCCCACTCATAGTACGATTGATTCTAGGGGAACCGCTCCTCAAACCATCAGTCGTATTTCATCCAAAATGAATCCCAAAAATAAGTAACCTCATGATCTTTCACGTCATAATTTTTCCAATGCATCATACGGCGTGCCAACTAGACACCTGGCCTATAGGTTTTAGGCAATTTAGTATATAGGGCCAGGTTGGTCTCAGGGTTGATCCAACCCATCAATACTCCAACGTTCTCCAAAACTCTTATTGAGTATTGGGAATGAAAATTCATATTATAAGGATCCCAGTTCCATATACGGTTCATTGAATGGATGCCTGGTTCACAAGATAATGTCAATTGAGCGTAACTGGGCCCGATAGGAGTCAGGGTCTGATCCGACCCCATTGGCCAACCCGGACCAGCCCAAACCAGCATGGGCAGGGCCATGGTGGGATTTTCCAACTATGCCAAAGACCGTCCAGGCCCACCTCAGCTGGGCTTGGCTGTGATGGCTCGGGACACCGGCTGGTGCGACCTGAGCAGGGTCCTGTTTTCCTCTACTCCCAAATGGATCAATAGAGCTATTCAGCTCCATTAATTGGCACCGCTATGAGGTGCTACCTTCTCATCCTTAAGACTAATAAGGAATAGGTCCCCTGTATCATCGCGGGTTTGAGAAGTGTCTATCTTTAGTGTGGAATGCACCAGCGCACGGCCTCCACCTCCATTGTCGGCCACTACTGGACACCTGTCTGACCCCCATGGCGCTATGTGGCCCGACTCTTCCACCATGTCCAATGGTTGTCAGTCTCCCCCCTCATCTTCCGGTTCCTCCATGACTGATCTTCTTCCATGGGCCACCAGGTGAGCTCCGGTGGTCCTTTTATTCTTCCAGACACGCCTAGAGTCCTCTCAAGATGTCTTCGTCATTGTGAACATCTCGGTTTTATGGTTCTGTCAAGTTATAACAACCCACCTCCAAAGAACATAAGGAAAAAAGTGATGGAGGGTATGAGCCTTGTTTATTTTTCCTATTCCCTCCACATTATCATTATAAGAAGATGTTGTAAATTATACATCAAATTCAATATAATGATTAACCCCTTTCAAATCCCCCGCATAGAAGAACTGCAAATTCAAGAATAAGGAGAAGAAATGTGGGAATTTCTTAAATTAAATGATAACCCGTACCACAAGAACTGTTAGAGGTTTCATGGTTATTGGTGGAAGGAGAGTCCCCATCAGAGTGAATTCATCGGCGTTTGACAATCCCAGATCATCACCACCCAATATTTCATCCTTTGTCGGTGGAAGACACCATGTCACTTCACCAGAGGTTCCTTTCTTGGTGAATCTGTGTCAAAACTCAACCCCAACTGTAGAGACCCGAAGCCTAACGTACATGAACATTACATTACTTTTGCGGAATACTTAATACATAACAAAAATACACACACAAGGATCGTAATAGTTTAGTGTCTTTGGAAACTCGGAACGTAATCTTCTAATCCTGGTAAAAGATCTTCAAAATCTCCCATAAAGATCTTTTTTTTTTACCTAAAACCTTTCTTTATATCCTGGGGAAAAGAAAACATAAAAGGGTGAGCTCAAATGCTCAGTAAGGGTAAACAAAAGAAATATCAATCACATAATTTTCATAAGAACATAACATTTTTGGAAATCTTAACCTGCAAAAGAGAGCATAATTTCATAACATGGGATAAATCATAGTAGTGAAAATGAAACCATAACTTAAAACATTACTCATTGTGGCATACACACATAATCATAGAGAATCATTTCTTGTTAGTCAAGACTCATTGCCAAGACTATCTTAGTGGACAAAGTCCCTTTCTGAATCGAGTAATCCTCGTTTCAGTCCTGTTTCACTGAACCGGTATAACCTACCATTCCAGCCATGTCTATCTCATGAGATATAAAATCTTTACCCAATGCATTGGAGGGAGATATAGGTCCCACCCATCTCTTAATGAATCCTTTCTTATGTGTGCCACAAAATCATAAATCATACATCATTGCATAACCCATGTAATAAAAATGGGATTCTTAAACATGACATCATAAAACCATTCATATAAGATAAAGGAATTCATAAACATAATTCCATCACAACATAGTCAAATCAATGTAAAAATATGGATAGAAACAGAACCCTTTATTGTCTTATATGGAAAATAATTTTGATAAAACACTTGAATTGAATTCTTGAGGACAATATCCTTTCTTCTTCAAAATCAATTTCTTTTCACAAAACGTCATGAAATTTTAAAAGAAAGAGATTTTATTGAAAATAGTCATGAAATATTTTGGAGGAATCTTAATGAAAATAAGGCTTTATAAAACAGTATAAATCCGTTCGTGCCGTATAAGTTAAAAAAAACATTCTTCGTACTTTTGTCGGAAAAGTCAAAAAGTACCTCGTACGGAAAAACGACAAAAGATTCCTTTCATATTCTTTACTAAAGACTCACCTAAGGGTAAAATTGGATTTAAACTATTTCAAGTGGATGGAAACAATATTACATATTGAGGGAACATGGATGTGGATGATAAAATACACCCCAGTAAATACTTACGAATAAACAATCTCGGATAAAAATGAGATTGTGATATTTCCCTTACCTTAGGTCCGACTTGCTTTGTAAGTGTCCGAACCTCCTGTATAATGATTTAAATCATGTTATTGACTTATTAAAGAATCATATTCATTGTTATGATATCATATATGGTTCACTTATGACATTATATTACCCGTTCTTTTGTAAATTCCATGTTAAAGAAGCGTTTTGGGTAAAATCGTTTCATTTATCTTAGGTGTTTTGACTTGTTGTTCTTGACATCATTATTACTTATATCATGATTTAATTACTTCCAGAATATAAAATATGATTTATATATCATATATATTCAGTATATATATATATAATAGGTAGATAAATAAAATGAAAAACACCGTTCATGGAGACGGTAGTCCGTACGTACGCATGAACGCTGTTTTCCTTTCCTTATTGTCTTGAAATGGAAGTAAGTAGATTACATACATATGTATATATATACATAAATCCAGTAGCTTTATAATGTCATATATTTCATTATTATTTCTTATATATACATTATAATCATTCTAAAATTGGTAACATGGAGAATGAATCTCATCGCGTCGTGGAGACGGTAGTCCGTACGTACGCACGAGCGATGATATCATTTCTATAAATATTGAATTGAATTGGAGTGGATTATACAATATATCAGAATCAATATGATGTTGTAATAACTATGTATAGTTATTCTTTACACCATTATACCCATCCATGTAAGGTGGTGGTGGAAAATAGATTACACCACGGCGTGGAGACGGTATTCCGTACGTACGCACGCGCGGTGATTTCTTTTTCCGTAGGATGGATAGATGGTGAAATAGGGTTGTTTCATACTTATAATAACATATCAGTATATGATTGATACTGATGTTATTACTTCATAATGAAACAACCTAAGAAGAAGAAGTGGAAGAAGAAATAAAGATGAAAGAATTGGTAACGGTAATTACCTCTTCTTTGAAGCGCCTTTTGGAGACCTCCTCTTAGGGAACTAAAATTGGTCTTTGAGGAAGACCAGAACCTCTAGGATGTTTCTAGGGAAGTGGAGAAGAGATTTTGTCAGAGGTTGGCCGAGCTTGAGAGCTCAAATTGGTGTGAGGAGGAGGGGGAGGAGGTGTCCTTTTATAGGGGAGGAGAGGGGCACCTTAGGAATTCTTAAAAATATTAATTTATAATAAATCTAACCCCACTTAAAAACCTCCAAAAATGACTCATATTCAAAGCTTAGATGAGATAGGGTTGTAATCTCATCAACCAATCAAATTTAGACATGTTTTGATCTTATTTTAAACCTTATCAATTAGATTTAACTCTAAGTTAAATAATTTAACTTTTACCGTGTCTTTTTGTTTTCTTTCACTATATGGTTAATACACTTACTATAACATGCCAAACGAACCCCAAATTGTTTATTATTAATATATATATCCTTATCTAAGTCATTTGGCCGAACCTTAGATTTTTAGGAATAAAATAACAATTAATAATATAATATTTGATTTAAAAACTATTTTGTGTCAATTTTGACACTATTTGATATATGATTTTTCGTGAAAGTCATAACAGAATTAAATGTTCGAACCAAGTTGATTAAATCAACATTAATATATCATAGTAACCTAGAAAATTAGTGGAATTCATAAAAAATCTCAAATTACATTTATTTTGGTGTTTATAACATCAATTATGTCAATATTTCATTAATAAGATAATTACTGCATCATCGTTGTGTCATAATTAAATTATTTGATGTCTAAAAATTACAAATAAAATACCATCATGTAGTAAATCTTTTTAGCTTTCTAATTAATATTTACAATAGAATTTATCTTATGTATAACCCCATATTAAAAATGATTTACTTATTAAACTTTGATTTTAACTATTTTACCCTTTCTTTAAATAAATTAATAATAAATGTCCTAATCTAATCCAAGTGGGCCTAAATGGTCATATTTTATTCCTAAGTTTGTTTTTGGTCGAATTACACTTGTCCAATAGAATTAGGACATGTGTTAGGGTAATGTTAATATCATATTTACCCTTAGTTACCCTATTTACTATTAACCGTGGTAAAAAAAGTAAAAAGTTACTATTCACCAAAAAATTATTTTCATCTCATTGAACCACATTTTAGTCCTTGATATTAACCGTGTCTCTCGGATTTTCGAAATTCCATTCACAGAAGCGGTAAAATTAAGTTTTATGGAAAATTCAGTTTTTAACCTACCACTTAGTAGTTTCACTATTCATCAAAAATTGATGTTTTTCAGAACAATGCCAAAATTTCATCCCAAGCTATATTTCATATTCCGAATTCAAAAATGAAGTCTATTTTACCAAATTCATAACATAAAAGTTGCATTAATTAATTTTATAATTAAATCCCGCTGTTAAAACAAATAGCGTGTTTTTAAGAAACAATATCTATCAAAAGATTGACACTTGGTTATGTCTAGTTTAAATGTGAAATTACATCCAATGACCAACATTGTATTAAATTGTAAAAATATATTCTAAATATACTTTAAAACCACTCAAATTAATGATTTATCACTATTAATTATTTCAATTAAAAAAGTTGTTTTTAATTATAATTTAGTAATTTTCACTATTCATCAGAATATGAAAGTTATCCGAAAAGTACCAAAATTTCACCTTAGGCTAAATTCGATACTCCGAATCCAAAAATGAAGTCCACTTTGAGAGTTAAAATTTCTAAAATTTAAAAAGTGGTTATTACTATTCATAACGGCTAGTTTTAATAATATTTTAATAGCATATCATTGTTTCGTGAAACTCAGGATTACGTACCACACACGCTATCGAGGAAGGTTGTGATTGCGTGTAATGTAAGGCAAGTCAAGGATGCGTGTTGTGCAATCTCCTTTTGGTGTAGCGTATAACACAAGACATTAGTAAAATAAAAAAGAATATTTTTCATAAAATCTCGGGCTGTTACATTCTACCCCCCTTAAAATGAATTTCGCCCTCGAAATTCGTCGGGGTTATAAATGGTTTACTATTCGAAAGTTTCTTTAATAGAAACCCACATCGTAAAAGGGAATACCAAAACTTGGCTTTAAAAACTAAAGTATGAAATGTAACGATAACCCAAATAAACTAATCACTGGGTTTCCACATAGGTGAAAATATGGATATGGAAGACAAATCTAACCATCATGTTCTGATGGAGAGTGGTAGAGAACATGGCTATGGAAAAGCCAGTAATCACAAATCCATAGATTTGTGATGATATAAGGTACCATCTGATTCATCAGGTATAAGATCACTAGGACAACATTTTTGGTTTTCAAGATCATTTCCCCTAAAGTTGAAAATTTGAATTAGAATAAATAATTACTTTATTTTGGTACAATCTCACTTTTGTTCGTGCCTTGAACAATTTCCACTTCATCTCTAAAATAAATGAAGTTGAATTTGTTCTTCGTGAAGTGTTAGCAGATCATGTGATAGAATGACGGGTCATTCCATCTGTCTCAAACAAAAGGTTAGCAAAAATTATATGCATAAATCGATCTATAGTGAGATTAATCATATATGGTTCCTAAAATGGACTTATACTTCATATATCATACTGCTTAATATAATAAAACTAGTTTCTACTAAACAGGGACTTCCTGTAGGTCAGTGGTAGGCGATAAAGGCCAGTCGCACTTCGGTTGTGGGTTCGATTCCCACAGCTTTGTCCGACGCGATGGGTTGTCGCCCGTCCTGCAGGTTGTCCTTTTTCTAAAACTATATTACTTTAACATCCCATCAATAATATCAAAAAAAACTTCTATCCTTAAACAATACTAACTTATGTCCAACATAATCCATTGTAATCTTTAGGCTTATCCATAATACTGCAGTCCACTCTCATAATATAGTGAAAACGATTACCAGAGATTTAATACTATCGTTGATCCCCATATATCATAAGATATGTCTTGTTGGTCACATTCCAAACATTCAAAGGCCTTAATCATGTATTCTCTTGAAGAATGAATACCCATTGAACCTCAGTGAAATCATGAATATTGTTAAAAGTTAACACTTTCCACATACCAAAATCCAAAAACTCTATATACTCAAACCATAATATAACCTTCTCCTTATATCATTCATGAGCTCATGAATACTATCAAACATTTAATTTTCTCCTTATCCCTAAATTATGCGCATATCATCTTATTTCCAAAAAACATATCTCAATCACTTTGAATACCACATCAATAAATATTGCAATACTCAATGATACAACATTATTTTGGAATCCCATTACATAAACGCTTAATCATTCCACCACATCGTTATCATATTCAACATTGCCAATAGTGATCGCATGTGACTTCCCTTTGTCCTTTGCCTTCAGTGGTTGCTCATGTTGATCATCACTAACCCTTGGATTAGGGAAATTATTACCATAATTCCCCATTTCCTTGCACTTGAAGCATTAAAGTGTTGGTGGTGTGTTCTCTGCAGTGTTTGCTTTATTCACATCATTAGAAACCCTTTTTCCATTACTTCGACACTCAGCTGCTCGATGACCTTCTTTTCCACACTTAAAACATTTTCTAGTTCCTTTAAGACAATCTCCACCATGCTTCTTTCCACACTTTGTGCATAAGGAAACATTCATCTTCTTTTCACCATTATTATGAGATTTCTCCTTGAACTCCATCTTTCGTTTCTTGTCAAAACCATGAGATGGATATGTAACACCAACTTCCATTTCTACCTTGATAACACAACGCACAATTTCTTCATAGCTACTGAAGTCTCTTATAGCTAATGCCCTTCGAAGACTTGGTTTTAAGCCACTGAAAAATCGATCAACTTTACTTTCAGGTTGGATGATAATGCCAGATGCATACCTTGCAAGTCTTGTAAAATTCGCTTCGTATATACCAACAGATTCATCATCCTTCTGCTTCAGCTCAATAAACTCCTTTTCCATCTTTGTTCGAAGAATACGAGGGAAGTACTTACTGAAAAACAAGTTCTTGAACTCGTCCCATTCCATGGACTCAATTTCATTCCTTGGCCTCTTATTCTTGATAAGACTCCACCATTGATCAGCTTCACCTTCCAAACGATATACTGCTAAGATGACTTTATCATGTTCAGAACATTGAAGAACTGAAAATATCTTTTCAGTAGTACTGATCCATTGTTCAGCAACAAGTGGATCGGAAGTCCCACTGAAAGAAGGTGGACGTTGCCTCATGAAGGACTCAATATAATATTGTTCCCTTCTCTGCTCATTTGGAAGTCCAGAATGATTCATAGCTTGTGAAAGTATAGCAATAAGATTTTTCACTCCATCTCTCATAACATTTGTTTGTTCAGGAGGGCAATCATTGCATTGTCCATTGCATTGATCAACACGGTTCCTTCGGGTTCCAGCCATCGTCTAAAACCCAAAAAGAATAGTGTGAGAGGCAAAAATCATGCTAGGGAAAACAACATAATAAAGGGGGAGTACCTTCAATATCCAACATCTTAGGTTTAATTCTATGATCGTTAGCGTAATTCTATTACTATAACCTATACGTATACTTAACCTTAGGGACATACCTAGACATACCTTAGAAATATCTCTAGGAATCTCACAATCGTTTTCGCATCCTTGTTTCCAAAGGTTGACTAAACCTTTCCTCTGATACCAACTGTAGAGACCCAAAGCCTAACGTACATGAACATTACATTACTTTTGCGGAATACATAATACATAACAAAAATACACACACAAGGATCGTAATAGTTTAGTGTCTTTGGAAACTCGGAACGTAATCTTCTAATCCTGGTAAAAGATCTTCAAAATCTCCCATAAAGATCTTCTTCTTTTTTACCTAAAACCTTTCTTTATATCCTGGGGAAAAGAAAACATAAAAGGGTGAGCTCAAATGCTCAGTAAGGGTAAACAAAAGAAATATCAATCACATAATTTTCATAAGAACATAACATTTTTGGAAATCTTATCCTGCAAAAGAGAGCATAATTTCATAACATGGGATAAATCATAGTAGTGAAAATGAAACCATAACTTAAAACATTACTCATTGTGGCATACACACATAATCATAGAGAATCATTTCTTGTTAGTCAAGACTCATTGCCAAGACTATCTTAGTGGACAAAGTCCCTTTCTGAATCGAGTAATCCTCGTTTCAGTCCTGTTTCACTGAACCGGTATAACCTACCATTCTAGCCATGTCTATCTCATGAGATATAAAATCTTTACCCAATGCATTGGAGGGAGATATAGGTCCCACCCATCTCTTAATGAATCCTTTCTTATGTGTGCCACAAAATCATAAATCATACATCATTGCATAACCCATGTAATAAAAATGGTATTCTTAAACATGACATCATAAAACCATTCATATAAGATAAAGGAATTCATAAACATAATTCCATCACAACATAGTCAAATCAATGTAAATATATGGATAGAAACAGAACCCTTTATTGTCTTATATGGAAAATAATTTTGATAAAACACTTGAATTGAATTCTTGAGGAAAATATCCTTTCTTCTTCAAAATCAATTTCTTTTCACAAAACGTCATGAAATTTTAAAAGAAAGAGATTTTATTGAAAATAGTCATGAAATATTTTGGAGGAAGCTTCATGAAAATAAGGCTTTATAAAACAGTATAAATCCGTTCGTGCCCTATAAGTTAAAAAAAACATTCTTCGTACTTTTGTCGGAAAAGTCAAAAAGTGCCTCGTACGGAAAAACGACAAAAGATTCCTTTCATATTCTTTACTAAAGACTCACCTAAGGGTAAAATTGGATTTAAACTATTGCAAGTGGATGGAAACAATATTACATATTGAGGGAACATGGATGTGGATGATAAAATACACCCCAGTAAATACTTACGAATAAACAATCTCGGATAAAAATGAGATTGTGATATTTCCCTTACCTTAGGTCCGACTTGCTTTGTAAGTGTCCGAACCTCCTGTATAATGATTTAAATCATGTTATTGACTTATTACAGAATCATATTCATTGTTATGATATCATATATGGTTCACTTATGACATTATATTACCCGTTCTTTTGTAAATTCCATGTTAAAGAAGCGTTTTGGGTAAAATCGTTTCATTTATCTTAGGTGTTTTGACTTGTTGTTCTTGACATCATTATTACTTATATCATGATTTACTTACTTCCAGAATATAAAATATGATTTATATATCATATATATTCAGTATATATATATATAATAGGTAGATAAATAAAATGAAAAACACCGTTCATGGAGACGGTAGTCCGTACGTACGCATGAACGTTGTTTTCCTTTCCTTATTGTCTTGAAATGGAAGTAAGTAGATGACATACATATGTATATATATACATAAATCCAGTAGCTTTATAATGTCATATATTTCATTATTATTTCTTATATATACATTATAATCATTCTTAAATTGTTAACATGGAGAATGATTCTCATCGCGTCGTGGAGTCGGTAGTCCGTACGTACGCACGAGCGATGATATCATTTCTATAAATATTGAATTGAATTGGAGTAGATTATACAATATATCAGAATCAATATGATGTTGTAATAACTATGTATAGTTATTCTTTACACCATTATACCCATCCATGTAAGGTGGTGGTGGAAAATAGATTACACCACGGCGTGGAGACGGTATTCCGTACGTACGCACGCGCGGTGATTTCTTTTTCCGTAGGATGGATAGATGGTGAAATAGGGTTGTTTCATACTTATAATAACATATCAGTATATGAGTGATACTGATGTTATTACTTCATAATGAAACAACCTAAGAAGAAGAAGTGGAAGAAGAAATAAAGATGAAAGAATTGGTAACGGTAATTACCTCTTCTTTGAAGCGCCTTTTGGAGACCTCCTCTTAGGGAACTAAAATTGGTCTTTGAGGAAGACCAGAACCTCTAGAATGTTTCTAGGGAAGTGGAGAAGAGATTTTGGCAGAGTTTGGCCGATCTTGAGAGCTTCAAATTGGTGTGAGGAGGAGGGGGAGGAGGTGTCCTTTTATAGGGGAGGAGAGGGGCACCTTAGGAATTCTAAAAAATATTAATTTATAATAAATCTAACCCCACTTAAAAACCTCCAAAAATGACTCATATTCGAAGCTTAGATGAGATAGGGTTGTAATCTCATCAACCAATCAAATTTAGAAATGTTTGGATCTTATTTTAAACCTTATCAATTAGATTTAACTCTAAGTTAAATAATTTAACTTTTACCGTGTCTTTTTGTTTTCTTTCACTATATGGTTAATACACTTACTATAACATGCCAAACGAACCCCAAATTGTTTATTATTAATATATATATCCTTATCTAAGTCATTTGGCCGAACCTTAGATTTTTAGGAATAAAATAACAGTTAATAATATAATATTTGATTTAAAAACTATTTTGTGTCAATTTTGACACTATTTGATATATGATTTTTTGTGAAAGTCATAACAGAATTAAATGTTCGAACCAAGTTGATTAAATCAACATTAATATATCATAGTAACCTATAAAATTAGTGGAATTCATAAAAAATCTCAAATTACATTTATTTTGGTGTTTATAACATCAATTATGTCAATATTTCATTAATAAGATAATTACTGCATCATCGTTGTGTCATAATTAAATTATTTGATGTCTAAAAATTAAAAATAAAATACCATCATGTACTAAATCTTTTTAGCTTTCTAATGAATATTTACAATCGAATTTATCTTATGTATATCCCCATATTAAAAATGATTTACTTATTAAACTTTGATTTTAACTATTTTACCCTTTCTTTAAATAAATTAATAATAAATGTCCTAATCTAATCCAAGTGGGCCTAAATGGTCATATTTTATTCCTAAGTTTGTTTTTGGTCGAATTACACTTGTCCAATAGAATTAGGACATGTGTTAGGGTAATGTTAATATCATATTTACCCTTAGTTACCCTATTTACTATTAACCGTGGTAAAAAAAGTAAAAAGTTACTATTCACCAAAAAATT
Organism: Viscum album; assembly: GCA_963277665.1. NCBI lineage: Eukaryota > Viridiplantae > Streptophyta > Magnoliopsida > Santalales > Viscaceae > Viscum > Viscum album. The sequence continues at coordinate 213,013,375 of OY728125.1, forward strand.
ATTTTCATCTCATTGAACCACATTTTAGTCCTTGATATTAACCGTGTCTCTCGGATTTTCGAAATTCCATTCACAGAAGCGGTAAAATTAAGTTTTATGGAAAATTCAGTTTTTAACCTACCACTTAGTAGTTTCACTATTCATCAAAAATTGATGTTTTTCAGAACAATGCCAAAATTTCATCCCAAGCTATATTTCATATTCCGAATTCAAAAATGAAGTCTATTTTACCAAATTCATAACATAAAAGTTGCATTAATTAATTTTATAATTAAATCCCGCTGTTAAAACAAATAGCGTGTTTTTAAGAAACAATATCTATCAAAAGATTGACACTTGGTTATGTCTAGTTTAAATGTGAAATTACATCCAATGACCAACATTGTATTAAATTGTAAAAATATATTCTAAATATACTTTAAAACCACTCAAATTAATGATTTATCACTATTAATTATTTCGATTAAAAAAGTTGTTTTTAATTATAATTTAGTAATTTTCACTATTCATCAGAATATGAAAGTTATCCGAAAAGTACCAAAATTTCACCTTAGGCTAAATTCGATACTCCGAATCCAAAAATGAAGTCCACTTTGAGAGTTAAAATTTCTAAAATTTAAAAAGTGGTTATTACTATTCATAACGGCTAGTTTTAATAATATTTTAATAGCATATCATTGTTTCGTGAAACTCAGGATTACGTACCACACATGCTATCGAGGAAGGTTGCGATTGCGTGTAATGTAAGGCATGTCAAGGATGCGTGTTGTGCAAGCTCCTTTTGGTGTAGCGTATAACACAAGACATTAGTAAAATAAAAAAGAATATTTTTCATAAAATCTCGGGCTGTTACACCAACCCTCACATAAATGGAGGTGAAAATGTGAGTAATTCATTGAGGAATTAATGAGGTTCATTTAATGAATAAACCTCTTAGTTAACCAATGGTGCGGTTAAAAATAAAGGAGATTCAAACTATTAATTGGCATGAAAATTCACAGGTCCCCACCACCGCATCTCATTCACTAGTGAAAAAGAAAAAAAACTTATTATGTTATTTTATTATTTTTCTATAATGTCCAAAGTATATCTTTTTGTCCCGACCTACTGTGGTTGAAGTGAATCTTCCCATATGTGAATCTTGTTGATACGGATTTAACAGTGCCCACATATTTTTAATCTGAGCACTAGTTCAAAAGGTATAAAACACCACTTGTGTGTTTACTAGATGTACCTTAAAAAAAGTTCAAAAATTTATTCCTTGCATACCGGTCCAAAGAATCATGCATCGTCAAATTTTCCAGACTAGTATTAATCACAAATAATTAAAAATATTATATGGAATTTATAGGTCTTTATGTATGATATGAATGTTCTACTAGAAATATTGACCCAAGTGAACATTCAAATCATTAATGGGAATAAGAAGCTTGGTGCTTGACTCATGATCAATGTTGATCGATATTCCCATATGACATTTTTTACATTGTTTTTTCTATAGAATATCTCATCATATATTATAAATACTACACCTCAAAATAAGGTGGTGGATGGGTGTGGATAAATATAAATCACAATTATTTTATCCTTGTCGAATATCTATACAGAAAAAAAATTAGTGTTTTAATAATACACAAATAAAAAAAAGTAATGAAAAAATTACATACATATAGTAAGAAAGACCTATGAGGGTAATGAATTTACATAAAGTTTGGGGTATTCGTGTAGCAGATTTTGTTGTGTTTTTTCATGTATTTTATTCTTTTTCATACTATTCTCTAACAACTCAAACTGAAAATTAATTTTTCAATTTAGAGAAATGAACCATGTTTTCATATCCTCCATTTTCGTATATTTTCCCCCTATGATTTTTTTCTTTAAATATGTTTGGGGAGAAAATTTAGAACCCTCAAACCTAACACAACCATATTTATCAAGCTACGTCAAGGTCCTTAAATGTAGTCATAATCAAGTATAATTGATGATGATTCTTATGACTTATCCAAATAAATAACATTGGAAAATAAGAAATCATTGTTATGTAATACTAATTTAAAGTAGAATAATTTTTTATCCTATACATACACATTTTTCCCATATTTTTAATGTGTTTTCATATATTATTTTCCATATTTATTTACACAATCCTCCTTCCATATAACATTATATGAGATAGAAGTGGATTTTTTATTTTGAATAATCAATCTACATATAATAAAAGAAACATAACTATGTATATGTTCATTCCACACAAAAGTATTATTGTAGATTTAAAATATATTCCCTTTTTTCATGTGAAGTTTACAAAATTATTGTATTATGACAGGGGTACATTGGTTCTTTTAACATACTTCTTAGTTTTACGACTCAGACACAATTTCTTCATTTATTATGTTAGTATTCATCTATGGTGGGTATGATTTTAAATTCCCTTCATTATACCTATGACTATGCTTCATTAGAATATTTTTAAAGACTTTATGTGCCTTTACAATGAAAATTAATACAAATTTAATTCACTATTCATCTTATTTAAAATCACTGAAGAAGTGGTAGTTAATAGTAAATCAAATTTTCATTATTTTGAATTTTATTGAAATAAATAATTTATATCATCATTGTTCTTGAATAGCTTCCTAAATTAATGCCTTATCAATAGGGAAATCATTATTCCACATATCTACATCAATCAACACTAGAATAAAATTGTGTATTTTAATTTAACTAATAAAAATAGTCTTTAGGGTTTAACTATTTAGTTTTATACATTACAATGTAATATAGAAATTACTGCCTTTACTTCTCTCCTTAATAAGTTTTATTAACACCATTATGCTACAACACAAGTATTTTTTCTAGTATATAGATTATTCAACTTATACCATTTCCACATCTTTAACATCATTAATATATTGATCCTATTGTTTTTTAGATTCAAATGTACTAAAACATTTTGTTCCTCTAGATTTGGAGCATCGACATGATGAAAGACTTTTTGTTCCTCAATATTGGGAGAATAATATTGTATATATGTAATTATCTATATAACATTCTAAAAAATTTAATTTAGATTAAGAAAATGTTGTTAGGAATATTTAATAATATGAGGAATCACAATACATATTACAAAAGATATATAATCATTTTATTGGACTTTGTTTCTTGAATGGTTGAAGGGATTAACCCCTACTCAGAGTATGAAAGTCACATTATTGTTGTGTAATCTATATTAAGAGAACCACTATAAATTGGGTATTCTATGAATTTATTTTAATGTCCCTATGAAAGGTTCATCCTTAGTTGAATTGACATCTAACTCTTCAATGGTTTTGGTCAATAAAAAAGAAGTTTACAACTTTCTGTTTACATGATCTAGAATATAAAATACTTGTAATTATTATAATAACATTATATACATTCGTACATGTAACATTTCTTATTCAAATCCACTATTATGAATCTGAATTCATTGATATTTAGTATACTAATATTATACACCCACATTCATTGAAAAATCAGTACTTGGAATATTTAATTATAAAACTCCCATATTTATTCAATGATTCCAATGTATGAAATGTTTTCATAAATTAGATATTTTTCATTTGTACCAAATATATGCATCACATCATCCAAAATCTTACCTCCATTATTTTTCATGATACTACATTAATCATGTTACATTTAATAGAATGTAAAACCATTATTTACAAACACCTTATAAGATAATAAATTTCTTCTTTGTCCTCTGGATAGCAATAAAATTCATTTTAAAATTGAATTTGGATTTGTAGTTTACTCCTTAAAAACATGGAATTGAAACTATTCTATAAACTATTCATTATGTTTATTTGATATTTATATTTTAACCCCTAATAGATAAAAATTTCTAATAATAACTTTATAGTCTTCAACAGATGGTTCAACATATAAAATATTTTTTAAAACATCAATATGAGACTTCTCCTTCTTTATAATAGTATATTCAACAACATATATTATGGAAATTCCTTCACTAACAAGCCACCCATAATGATAAGACTTTAGTAGACCAATTCCTTCCACATCAGATAGGTAGTCTGTAAAAAACTGAATGGGTTCCAAAAATATATATCCATCCACAATAAAACCTTCTTTTCATATTCAGTTTTTGATATCCACTTTAAAAAACTTCATATATCATTTAATGGGGTATATTCATTGATAATATACAAGACCACATATCCAGATCTCTATAACCAAGTAAACCATCATGTCAATGAATTATGGAAGGATGAAAATCTCAAATTCACATAATATGGTGGAAATTTACTTTTTTAGAGCTGTAAATGATTCTAGTTCTATAAATTCACTACACTATACTTTTATAATGACACCGATATTGGTTAATGTTTGATGAAAAATCTTAGAAAAAATTATATGTAATGATATATGCATTGAATCATGAATCAATACAACAAAATCATGTGATTTCAAACCCTTTATCATTAAATAATTCATTTACATGATATTATTGTTTTTTATCCTACTCTTGAACCATTATATCATTCAATAGATTACAGAACTTGTATCTCTCTTTCTCAGAAATAGAGCAAGTAGTTGGAGGATGAAAATATGATATTTCTCCCTTTACTAGGGCTAATTCTTCCTATATCTTCATGTCAATATTTTCCAACCAATCCTTAATGATTTCATCGTTTTTCTAGTTTAAATTAATAACATTACAATGATACTCTGGAAAACATTTTTTACACATTCATGGCATCAAAACAACATCTAACATAGAACAAATTCCAGTATAGTAATTAATTAAAAATGATCTATTTTTCAGTTAGTTTTCATAAGGGTTTTTAAATATGTTTTACCAAAATTGGTTGCCATTTCTTTTAATTATGTAATTGTTTATCAGTTATTAGTGGAAGTAGTGTTTCACCCTCATCTAAATTCCCATCGAGTGACATAATCTATTATTTTTATTTATTTCCTCAGGATAGGAATTTGTGGTTTCCTATAAACACTATCTTACATGAAGGTTTCAACCAAACTAAGTGTGAAACATATTTAAAAATGAGACACCCTTGATTTCATTTAATGTTATATCTGACCAAATTTTATAAGAATTATACATTACCAGATAGATCTCAATGTGAAATATTTATTTTTGTATAAATTATAAAATGTAACATCTAAATACCACATTACATTAAAATCAATGATCAATGGATCCAAATAAAAAACATTTTGATTACCTTGTTGTTTTGGTTTTGATATAAAAAGAGGAAAAAATGTATTTTCGCATCAGCATAACCATGGGGGGAAAGCAATGATTTTCCTACATAACTGGCCATGCATTGTGAGTACTACTTTATAAGACAAATGGATTCCCTATATCTATAGATAGTGAATGAAAAAGGTCGACCAAGACATTTCCAAATCTAGGAAACTCTTGATCAATTTTTGTCTACTGAGGATAGTCTAATGGGAAATGATGTTTTCCATCTTGCTTTCTTGTATCTATGTTCCACATTAATTTTATTTTAGTCTCCCCACATCCATAGAGTTCCAAAACCTTTGAATTATTGGAAATTATAACACTAAATTTGAAGGTGATGATTCATCTTTCTTATATCAAGACACACAAAACTTTTCGAATTTAAATTAATTTATAGTCCTTGAGAAATAGTATAGAGTTATTTGGATAGGCATGTATTCTTTCAAAGATCATACCCATTGAACATAGAATTCACTTAGTGTTAGATGTTTGGAAAATAAGATCATTATCATCTTCTAGACTATCATTCAAGAGAGAACGTAGTTCGGTAAAGTTGGTATCACCCCATCCATTGTTAGCTTTCATGTTATCTAGATTTGGTATGGCTTACAGTACTATATATTTACTTCAACCATCATAAAATAGAATAATTTCCCTACCCAATAACTAAAATTTTTTGGATAACCACAAATTTCATCATTAACTACAATTATGATTTCCTAAATAAAAGGATTATCATCATAAACACCAATTACTAGATCATCTACAAGGTTTTCATCATTTCTCACACTAAATAATTAGAAGATCGAAAACAAAATATTATCCCAGTCACTAGGTACATTAAATTTATCCCTATGTTTAGTCCAACATTTATGACATCTATGAATTCCATGATAGATCAATTGTTCTTCCAAATCCTCTGGATTAATTATTATTGAGGAAAAACAATGTAATTATGGATAAAATATTCAAGAAGGGTCATAAGCATTATCATTTGATAACTTGATGAACTCTTCCATCCCGTCCTCATACAATTTGTTTCATAAAAATGGGATATATCATTTTTCATTTCATATCAATACTATTGGATTAAATAATATTCATATTTAACAAAATATATTAGCATAGAAAAATTATGATATTTGAACCATAAAAGGCTATTATGCATATACACAAATATATAGTAATCAAACTTGATATAAATTCTTATTATGATAACATCGTGTTAGAAAATATTAATACTAAAAATATATGAATTTTAATTACTAAAACACAATTTTTTTAATTACAATAATTAACATATCATGAGTCATTTTTTTTTAAAATATATTCATTGTGGGAAATAATTCACTAACTTTGACAATAAATGATCACAATAAACCTATGGATTTCTACAAATTGATAAGTATTTTGGAATAAATAACAATATTTCACTATTAAAACATTTATTAAAAAAATTACTTGTTTGATGTACATATTATATTCAATTAATGTCTTGGAGGGTGATGGAAGAAAATAAGAAATCAAATCATGTCATAAATACAGAGTTTTCATATATCAGAAACAAGAGATGATTTATGTCTTGAGAAGTGAAGTGAAATTATTAATGTTTACATATTGATGAAATTGTAAATATATTACATATTTGGATGAATATAGGAGAATTTTGAGGTATAAAGAGATGGATTCAAAGGATACCACTACAAGATTTAATAACAATTTAACAGAACAACATTATATAATTGGATAACTTTTTAATGAGATGAAATTTGGAATGTAAATAGTAAACTCCATGGAGCATCAATGTTTATCTTAAAATAATACTTTAAAGAATAAGTTAATATTTTACACAAGGAAAAGACATATTGATTAGAGATTTTATATGGCCAAATGATGGAAAATGAACAAGAATTGGTGGATATATTCATATTTTTTTGAAGGGATTTCATCTATATTCTATTAAACATTTTATTCTCAATTTATAAGAGAAAAAAGTTTCCTTTTTTACCTGAAATAAGTTTCTACATATTTCAAGTTGAATGCAATCTATTGTCAGACCATCATAAAACTATAAAATGTGTTAGGTTCCAAATAGATGACCTCTGTACACAGGAATAGGGAAAGCATCCCAAGGAAAGAAGAGATCATAGGGGAAATAAATACTATAAGGTGTGGGGTGGGAACAACATTATTAATTCTTAGGAACACTAACATTTATAAAAGAAGTTAAAAACATCATGCATTCATATTTGAGGTCTGATTTTTCAAAAATGATCAACTTCAATTGTAGAAAATCTCTAGTTCCATGAGATAAGGAGTGTGGTGGAAGTAAGATGCGATGTTAGGGTAAATTTATAAAGATGGGGATGGGTTTTATCCAAAGTTACCAAAATAAACTGATTAAAGTATATATAATCAGTTAACAAAAAGAACTGATAAATACAACTTTTATATGTGCTTAAAACACAATTATAAATGCAATATTTATGAGCGCTTATGTTTTATCACTGATAAATACTACTTTTCTTAGCATTTTATAACAATATCAAATAATGAAATATATCAATTCTAAAAAATTCATGACAAAACTAAAAAAATAAAAAATAAATAAAAAATAAAAAACTAGTAAAAGTATAAAAAAACATACTAACTATTTATATTAAAATATATATTGAAAATTCATTTAAATGAATTGATTATATAAATTACCAATATAGAAATCTTAGAATTGAAAAAATATATATGAAAAAATCAAAAATTCTGAATATATTAAATTATAATAAATAATATAGAATGAACGAATATTAAAAATGAATAAATTGCAAAAAAAATAAAATTTAACTTCAAAATATTAATTAAATAACATAAAAACAGTTAAAAAGGAATAAAAAAGAAATTTATATATATAAAAAAAATATGTTAAATATTAGAAATATTAACTACTTAATGTACCAAATTTTTTTTAAAAAAATACATTTAAGAAAATTCATTTTATAAATTTTATAAATATTAAGTTGTTAAAAAATAATAAAAAATGAATAAAAATTATTCATATATATAACAATAATATGGAAAAAATTATGAACAAACTAAATGAATATGTATAAATAATTATTATAATATGAGTAGATATTAATAAATATCAAAATTAATAAATATCAAAAAAGAATACAAAATATTTACTCAATGAGTACTAAAATTTATGAAATAAAATTTAAAAGATAAAAAATCGGTTTTAAAAAAATGACTTCATATAAATAACTATAAGAATTATAAACACATAACATTTTAGGGTATTTACATCGGTGGTTCTTTCCAAAAGGTGAAGGGGTTTGTGCATTGGGTGGATGGTTGCGGGGATGAAAGGAACATGTTCATGTGATACCATGATAACATGATTTAGGTGGCACTGAGTAGTGGGGAAAAGTAGCTGGAATTATGGGAAATGGGGCTAAGCTCGAGCCGCCTGCATGAGGTGATGCAGGGTGGTGGGATGAATTGAATGATCTCTATGGTGATGAGGATGATCTCAAGAATTGTTAGGGAGGATTTTATTAGGTGGAGCCGGGTGTTGGGGTTGAGTAGTTTGCAACGGATGTGATGGGGCCTTGTTTGGGAGTCTGTAAGGTGGTGTACATCAGGCAACGTACGGTGGTATGGTCAAGCTGGGTGACGATAGGGTGGAAGATGCTTGTTGAATGAGCGAAGACTGGTGCATAGTGGGCATTAGGGGCACTATATGAGGTTTAATTCCCCCTTGGCCTACTATGTCTATAAAATGAGATCCCACTAACCAAAATAACAATAGGAGGGCCTTTATTTCAATAAAACAAAGGGGTAAATCAACCCTACTAGTTAAAAATTCATTTGAAAAAATTTTAAAATTTTAAAAAATAATACAACTTAATAAATTAAAATGAATAAATAATAATAATATAAAATAAATACAATTAAATAATATTATATAATTGTTATATAATTGTTTATAAATAAATCATAAGAAAATTTATAATTTAAATTTTAAAAATTAATAAGTTTTTATAATTACCAAATAATATTAAATGAAAGAATATTAAAAATAAATATATAAAACTGATTAAAAAATGTATAAATTATAGTAATATTATAAAAAATTAGTTCGTAACATTAATTAAATTACTTAAAAACAGAAAAAAACATATAAAAATGAATAAATTGAGAATTTTATTTATATGAATAACAAAAAAATTTAAAAATAAAATATATTAAATATAATAAAATATTTATATTTATATTTTATTAAATTAATTTACACACACATATATATATCTCGAATGAATAAATTAAAATAAACATGATTACGCAATTTGGTTAATTGAGTAAAAAATATGAAAATTAGTTAAATAGTATTATATTATCATAAATTAAAAAATGAATTTAATATATTAAATAATTAACTTCGTAAATAATTAATGATTAAATTAAATTAAACATGATCTCATTATTTAATAATATAATATTAAATTATACTAAACATTTATATTTAAAGTGACATTCAATTGAAAATCAATATACATAAAAAAATAAAAAGGAAAATATTTAATGGTGGACAAAAGTTAAATAAAGGTAAAAAATATATTTATGGTTAATATGAAGTTATATAACAGCAAACAAAATTTATTTAATGGTAAAAAAAATTATGTAATTGTAAACAGTAACCTGAACACATTGTGTAAGGGTTATCTAAAGGTATGTAAGGGTAAAAATGTTATGTATGGGTAATATAATGTTATTTAAGGGTATAAAAATGTTTTGTTAGATTTATAAAATGTATATAATGATATAACGAAACATGTACATGAAAAATTAAGGGTTAAATAAAGATGGGTAAGGTTAAAATAAAGTTAGGTAAGCCTAAACTATAGTTATGTTAGGTAAAAATAGGTTAGGTAAGGGTGATGAAAATTTATTTAAGGGTAAAATAAACTTATATAGGGGTAATAAAGAGATATGTAAGTGTAAAAAAATATATAATGGAAAAAAGATACTTTTAAGTGTTCATTAAGTATAATCTAATGTTAGGTGAGGGTAAAACCTAGTTAATAAATGTTAAACTAATGTTATCTAATTGTAAACAGAAGTTTAGTTAGGGTAAAAAAATTATGAATGGGTAAACTAATGTTATGTAAAGGTAAAAAGAAGTTAAATATAGGTAAAAAAAGTTATGTAAGGGTAATCAAAATTTATGTGACTATAAACTAAAGTTATCTAATGGTAATCCAATGTTATATAAGAGTATAAAAAAGTCATGTAAGGATAAATAGAAACTTTTATAGATTTAGTAAGGATAAATTAAAGGTATGTATGTTTAAAAAAATTATGTAATGATGAACAAAAGGTTTTTAGTGTAAAAAAGTTATGTAAGGGTAAAACAAATTTATGTAAATGTAATATAAAGTTATATAAGGGTAAAAATAAGTCATGTATGGGTAAAAAACTAGGTTAGGTTAAATAGAAACTTATACAAGTTAATTAATGGTTAACTAATGTTATGTAGGGGTAAAAGAAATTTGTAACAGTAAATACAAACTTTTACAGGTTATGTAATGGTAAACAGACACATTCCTTGAAAAAATACATCCACATAAATACACATATACAAATTTTAAATACATACATGCACATCCACACACACACACACACACACATACTCACATACACATACATAAAATAATACAAATATATAAACATGCATGTTTTTCCACACACAGAGATATTCACTTATTAATATACACACATACATATATACATGTTCACACATAAACATAATAGTATACAAAACAAAGACACTCCAATAACAAAACACAACATATATACACCCGTATAACACATTCATACATGCATGTCAACATACTAATATATACAAATATCCATATAAATACACATCCATATACATACATACAAATAATTGTATGTATATTTAAAAATATTTAAATAGAATATAATTATATAAATTCAAATATGAATCACCCATTTAAATAAATATATTATAATCATATAATTATTGTATAAAATAATAATATTTCATATTTATTTTAAATATATATATATATTTTTTAATAAATTTATATAAAAATAATATTAAACGGTTTTATTAACTAAAATATATTAATAATTATATTTATATTTATGGAAATTATATTGAAAATTATTTTTAATAAAAATTTATATAAATTATATTTATATATACTATTTACATATATATTCATATTATAAAATAAATATTATTTTAAAATATGTAAAAATATTTATATATGTAGAATTATTCATTGTGACCTCTATTAATGAATTTTTCTCACTGTTAAAGATACAGATTTTGTTAGCGCAAAGAAAACCACTGAAAAAGTGTAACTTTATCAACAAAAAAACTCACAGAGGGTACAATTTTTTTAACACTTTTTTTGGCAATGATAAAAGTTACATTTATTAGTGATTTTTGTTGGAACATCTAAAAGTCCCCTCCTTATCAACACTAGTTGTTTAGTGCTAATTAAATTTATCACTTAAAATCAAACGATCTATTGCATTGATTTATTAAACATAATATCATATGATTTATAACAACATTACCCCCCATAACTCATGTGATATTATTGTATGATTTTTAATAAGTTCAATCAGTTGTAATGTACATTTATATCTATAATATTATGTATACACCATTCATCATAATTGATAATAATTTCAACTTCTGTCATGGAAGTCCAACATCATCTATAAAATATAGTACTTTATGTGTACAACAACACCAAAATTTCACTAATTATAAAAACAATTAGTGTTATTTATATATATTTGGTATAGAGATATTGTCATTATTAAACGATATACTTTTTATCATCATTCAATTCAATCATGTGCACTTATTCAAAAACATTTAACATGATCAAAACATTTACAAGTCTAATTGTCAACCGTAACAAAAATAATAGTGATTATATATAATGAAACCTACATATTTATAATGCTCATTCATTCACTATTCCCAATTAATATCTGTGGCATAAACCTTTTCATAAAAAGTCCAACACACATAATATTTGTGTTGATTTGTTCAATTGGAAACATATGCTTTTGAACTCCCCCTTAATTGAAATGTACTTTAATTCGTTGTTTTTAACACCTTTGGAGTATTGGTAATTCATTAATAAAAATATTATAACAAAATATTAGTAATAAGTTTTTATGGTCTTCGTGATATTTAAACTAGCCGATGTATTAAAATAATGTTCCAGAACCACAATCCATAAGTTATAGCCCCAAATCATGCTCCAAATATAGCCCCCATGTGAAATTTAATTATAAACAACTAATTCAAACATTTCATGATATTTCTATTTCAGATAGGAGATACTCATAGAAAAACTAATACTTTATTATATCAATACATCTATCAAAGTCTAAACCAATGCATCTAATCACCAAATGATTATTGGATCCTTTATAAACAGCCATGTGATCATTTTTTCATTTGAAATTTCATAACAAATTTATTTGTATCTCTCTAATGATCCTATATATGATTAATTTGGTATCATTCAAATATACCAAATACTAAGGAAATATTTATTGTTGTACATGTTTAAGTTGACATAACGTTTCCAACAATGTATGCATATGGAATTCCTTCCAACATTTTTCATTCAAAATTATTTTTTGGATATTCATTTAAATTATATATATATACTTTCTAAATTGTTACTCGTGATGCTGAACATTTTTTCCATCATTAATCTCTCTAAAATTTTATTAATATTTTATTTATGAGATAAACCTTTTAAATATCTGGTTATACTGTAGAATATTTATATTATCATCAAATATTAGTCTTATCCCGTGTATTTCAAATCTAAATTATTAGATAGTAATTTCATAGTCTCACATATTAGAATAGGATAATTTTTCATAATAAATATTTTGTGAACCTATATAATTGAAATTATAAATTTAATACCATAAATATTATGAAATATAGACTGATCATTGATAATTTCATTAAATAAAAAAGATAAAATGGTATCATTAATGATGTTACCATGATAGTCACATTTGGTTTTGATGAACACTTTTCCTCTATATCACATGTATCCATCAGGTAATTACATAAGGTACCATACACTATTGTATTCCATGAAATTCAAATACAATTTCATTTAATCTAACAAAATATTGTATTTATCACAATTAATGGCATGAAAATATGAAACCAGATCATCATAAATGACATGATCACTTTTAATATCATGTTATATGCTACATAATCATTAGAAATAGATGATCATTTTCCACTTTGGGATCCTCATAGAACTATGTCATACAGTTCTTTAAGAATTTATTCACCTTGAATTTGTGAAATATTATTATATTTTTTGTACATATTTATTTTATAGTTTAATAAATTTAGGAAAAAATATTTGAAGTTGAAGTACTAAAGAATTTAACATAAACTCTGAATTCCATAATTTCCACATATTATGGAATATAACAACCACTAGATTCATCATTCTCAATAAATCTATCCTTTACAGTTTAAATTATCATAATTTATTTAGGATAATAAAATCTATACCCCTTTAATTTTTATAGATAACTAATGAAATATATAAATATTTCTCTTCAATATATTTTCCTTCTTATATATTATAAGATCTTCTTTCTTCCACATATACCCATACATATATTTTTCTAAAATAGGTTTCATACCAGTAAAAATCATTCATGGATTATTTTGATCTAATTTACTAGGAAACCTATTCAACAAATACGTGGTAGTTTTTAAATCATATATCCATAATGATAAGGGTAAATAACAATTAATTAACATGATTCTAACCATTTCCATTTATGTTCTATTGTGGCTTTATTCTGCACCATTTGGTTATAGTGTACATGAAATTGTGTATTGTGTACATATTCTATGAATTTATAGAAACATGGAAAATATACTAGGGGTTTTCACTCTATCATAAAATACTCTATTATATTCACTACCCCCATCAGATATTAGAATATTCATCTTTCTATCTAACTACCTATCAATTCTAATTACATAAATTTCAAAGTCATTTATTGTTCGAGATTTCTCTTTCAATGAAAAAACATATCCATAACATGAAAAATTCTTATAAAGGTGATATTATAATTTTCCTTACTAAAATGATTAACATTAATCGGTCCTCATATATCACTATGTATGATCTAAAGGAGTTTTGTACTTCCGATGGAACATTTATTTGTGTTTTGGTCTCCATTAATAATATCCACATAAATATTTTGTTAATTAAAATAAAAATATAGAAGTATTTTAATCTTAATAAATCTCTAAAATATTTCTTTAGAAATATGACCTAAACATTTCTGCCTAAAATAAGAGTGCATTTGATATACTAAACTAATTATTCCAAAATAAATTATTATTCTAGGTCATAAGTATTCAAACATAAAAATTATCCATATTTATTTAATATAAACCATCATATAATTTAACAGATCTAATCATGCTTGTATGCTTAAAAAAACTAAAATATTAATTCATAGAATTAAAATAGTATCCAACAATGTCCAGTTATGAAAAATAAATCTAATTACAATATATACAAGATTAATAAAAAGGTTTCACAAAAATGAAAATAAAATCCACTTTTAAGTTTCATGTGGTATGTCTCAACTGGTTCTACTAGAACATTCACACTATTCCCTATGAAAATGAACATTTCATTTTGGATTCTCATTTTGGTTGAACATAATCCCTAAATAGTATTGGAAACATGAGTTATACAACTAAAAATTTTCAGAATTATATTATAAGAATATTTATCTAGGTTTGATTCAAAGTATCAAAAAACATTTTTATTATCAGTCATTTCAAACCATGGATTATTTTCAACCAATCATTTTAGAAATTTTTATCAATAGAGTAAACTTGAAGTTTTCTATATTTTCATTATTCTAGTTCTTGATCAAGGAATCATTAACTATCAATGGCCTGTTTCCTTTAACATGTTTCATTATACTAAAATTCATTACTAATTGATAATTCACATAATGAAAAAAGTGGATTCCCTGACCCTTATGTATGTTTCATCATAAACTAGAATACTGTGTAATTAATGAACATTCCATTTATCTTTCAGGGTGTTGTACTTCATTTGAAATAGTCTACACTCAAATTATAATGAGTTTATGTTAAAATAAAAAAGGAAACTTCCATTCACAACCATTCACAAGAGTCTAATTATAGAGACCTATGAATTTTACATATAACATTACATGATTTTTAGAATAATAATACATTAGAGTACATTCAATGGATCATTAAGTCTAGTGTCTTAGAAGTCTAGGTATATAAATCATGGGTCTAATAAAACTTCTTTATTTAGTATCCCTAAATAGGACCTAACTTTTTTTGAGCCCTTACATCTACATAGGTTACCCAGGGGAACACATGAACAATGAATGAGCTAAAAAGACCAGAAAGGGAATAATGATATATCTTAAGCACATGAGTTAGGAAGAATGACATAATGATAACAAAGAATGGAACATATTAAATCATATCATATAGTAATGGGATCATATAATCATGTCAGAATTAAAAAATATTTCTTTAGTACCTGTTAAGGCTAACCTCCAATCATGTTTCCCATTTTAGTATGGGTCATGGCTAACCGCCAATCCCATTTCACATCGCATCTCATGAGACTTAAATTTACCCAATGCATTAGAGTTTCATCTGGGTGCACGAATCTCAAAATTTTCATGAATATTATTTCCAAATAAATAATATTTCCACACAAATAATTATACATAATCAACTATACATAAATAAAAGGGTACCAATGGAAAACATTTGTTACCACAACACTAACATGAATCATAACCAATGGGAGTATCATAAAAGTGTCCATGAAAGAAAGGGATTAGAACATAAAAGGATGTTTATAAGTTAAAATAGAAATATAACATGGTAACTGATGTCAAACAATAGGGAACACATATAAAAAAGGATTTTGAGAAACATTAGCAATAAAACATTTTTGTGCGATTTTAAGAAAAATACTATAGAGATTTCAAAATACAAAAGTGAAATATCATTTACATAAAATCCAAAATGATCCAATATTTTTATCATAATAAAAATTATGTTTTTATAAATGAAATTGTGTATTAAAACAAAGGATATAGTGTACTTGAAATGGGGTAAATATTTTGGAAGTTCCCTTAAAACAAGATTTCTTAACAAGAAGTATCGAGGTGGGAGTCACTAAAAAATGAGTATATCCCAAAAAAATAATGTGGGATGGATCTTGGAACATGAATTTGGAGCATATAAACAGTATTTATAAGTTTTACATAAATTCTAATGACAAATTCATTTGGGTAAAAAGAAAGATAGAGAAACCTAAAGGAGTAATGGAGGTTCGTGTATAATTCATTAAAATTTTTAGCATGGTATCAGGTGTACCAAAAATGGATTTGATGATAGAGAATGAGGTTTCCCATAACTTATATATCATGAGGTAATTATGGGGAAGGTGTTTAAGAATACCCTATCATAAGGGATCACATGGAAAAGGTCATAACATAGAGAAAAATCTTGAAATAAAAGTTATATAGGCAGGATCCCTTACCTTAAATCTATTGTTGTTCTCCACTTCTTATTAAAGACCTGAATAAAAAAATTAGGTTTATTTATTAATAATTATAGAACCAATAATATATTTAATTGGTTTACTATAATCATTTTACATTCATTCACAACTATTTTTATTTGTTATGTGGTTCAATTTCATTGCTTCGGCTCGTTTGTTTACTTGTTTTTAATGACCGGTTTGCTTATATTTATGTTTGGATAAACAAAGATTAAAATGGTTGTCCAAAATTGAAGTTATATGCTATTATTGAACATTTAGGATATTACATGGTTTTATATTTAATATGGTTAGTTAGAGTGAAGTCAAATTATTATATAAAACCAAAGTGACAACCATTTTGGTTAATTGGTTGGTTTGATTGCAAAGAACATGTTTTGCTTTATAAAATAATACCAATTGTAAAAAAATATTAAAAAAACAAAATATAAGATATATTAAATTTATATAATCTGGTTGAACCACAACAAAAATGTTATCATGACCAGATTTAATGATGATAATAGAAATTGAAAAATCTTTGTCCTTGATTGTGCTAAATTAGCACATCTCAAACGATGTTTTCATTTCCTTAAAATTAAAGGTACAGAAAGGATAGGAAAAAATGAAATATCCAATTAGGATAAAAACATTCTAATACATGTATGTTACTGGATTTATCATACTATTTCAGTGAAGGTATGTGGGGGAAAGAAACAATAAGAAAAGAACTTAAAATAAAAGAAGGAATTGGGAAGAGAAATTTACCTCTCGAGACATCCTCATTTGTATACTTCTTAAGTGGAGAGGTTTTAGTATTTTTAGGAGGATGGAGGATTTTGGATGTGATGGGATCTTTGGGAGAGATTTGGGCAGAATATTGGAAAGTCACAAGGCTTGAGAGGAGTGATTAGAAGAGGAAATAAGGGGTGGTAGTTATAGAGTAGGGGAGGAGGGTTTTCATAATTTTTTAATCATTAGTTTATTATTTCTTCACAAGACAAGGAATATTAAGTATTCCATTACCAAGAATAGTAATAAATTAATTCCACTTATAACTAATGGCTAATTACATCATCCATGACTCAATCATGATGCAGAAATTAAGGTCTCAGTATTTATTTTGAATTATTGGATTTTACTATTCATAAAAAAATTAACTATTTTAGAAAAATCTCAAAACTTTACCCAAACCATTTTTTATCATGTAGAATCATAAAATGAATTCCATTTCTCAAAAATAATTTTCTATATATGATTAATTTAATATTTAATTAAAATCATAATTTATTATTAAAACCCAGTTTAGAAACATTCATTTAATTATTCTAAAATATAGGTACATCATAATTTCACATAAATATTTTTTTAATACTATCATAATTAAGTCTAATATTTTTTAGTGTATATCACTATTAATAAGGGTATGTTACTATTCATAAGGGTATGTTACTATTCACCAAAATTTTAGTTTTCCTTATTGAACTCCAAAGAACTAAATGATCGCCACAGTGTTTATATGATTTTCAAAATTCCAAACACAATAGTGAAAAAAAATTCTTTATAGGTAACATAGAAAATAGTAGTTCATTATGTTGTGTTTTTATGTAATTTTATGACTTATTAAAATAAAAAGATTTATATTTATAAAACATTGGGTTGTTACATTCTTCCACCCTTATGAAATTTTACCCTAAAAATTTTCTTTTACATTCTAAGCCAAAAACATGTGGGGTTACTTTTCCTTCATTTATTCCTCGAGTTCCCATGTTGCATCTTCGTACTTATAGTTTTGCAATTGCATGTTGACTAGATGTGTAATCTTGTTGTGAAGAACGTTATCTCTATAATCCAAGATCTTCACTGGATTCTCCTTGTAAGATAGATCATCCTCCAACTATACCACATCTGGAGAGAGTACATGTAAAGGGTCTGGTATGTACTTCTCTAAGAGGGATACATGAAATACATCATGTATTTTTGACATGGTAGGTGGAAGTTCTAGTCGATAGTCGATAGCTCTGACTCAATCAAGGATCTCGAATGGGTTGATATACATGGGACATAAGTTCCCTTTCTTTCCAAACCTCATGACCTTCTTCCACTGAGATATGCGTAGAAATACTATGTCTCTAACTTTGAACTCAAAGTCTCATCGACGATTATATGCATAACTCTTCTATCGACTTTGGATTTCCCTAATATGTTGTTGAATGGTTTTTACCTTCTCCATCATTTCTTCGACCATTTCAGGACCTAGCAGCTTATGCTCACCAACTCCAACCCAATATGTCGGTGTTCTTATCCTTTTCCCATAAAGGGCTTCATATATTGCCATTCGAATGCTCGATTGGAAACTATTGTTGTAGGAGAATTCAACCAGTGGAAGATGTTAGTCCTATTGTCCTTTTAATTCCATAGAACAAACTCTCAACATGTCTTCCAGTGTCTGTATAGTTCGCTTAGATTGTCCATCAGTTGGAGGATGATAGGCCATACAGATGTTCAGTTCAGTGCTTAGGGCATGTTGGAGATTATTCCAAAACAATGAGGTGAATCTCGGATCATGATCAGATACAATAGATAGTGGTAATCCATGTATCCTTACCACTTCTTTGATGTAAATCCATGCAAGATGAACCAATGATAAGTCCTCTCAAACCATGATAAAGTGAGCTATCTTTTTAAGATGATCCACAATGACCAATGTAGTAGTATTTCCTCCAGACGTCCTTGGAAGTGCAGTAACAATGTCCACGGTATTTTTCTCCCACTTCCATGATGGTATGGGTAGTGGTTGGATCATCTCCTTATACTTTTTCCTCTCATACTTCACTTGCTAACATACCAGGAACATTGATGTGTATTTAGAAATCATTCTTTTCATATTGTCCCACCAGATGTTTTCTCAGAGAACTCGATAAATATTTTTGTTCCCTGGGTGGATAGAGAAGGTCGAGTTATGTGCATCATTAAATATAACCTTATTTATCTCTAGATCGTATGGTACACATAATCGTGTCCCAAATCATATATCTCATTCCTCATCAACTTTTAAATCGGTGGATTTTCCATTTCTGATAGCTTCCACCCTTTTTATAATTTACACATCTTTTCTTTGAGCATCCTTTATTTTCTCTAAGAGGGATGGTCGAGTAATCATTTGAGAAAGGATTGATGATGTTCCTCACTTAATGATTCCCATTTCCATCCTTTTCAAATCTAAGAAGATTGGATCCTTCTAAATTCTAATATTTGACAATGATGTATGATGCTTTCTACATAAAGTATCTGCCACCTTGTTTTCCTTACCGGGATGAAAGTGGATTGAGTAGTCATAATCCTTGATGAGCTCTATCCATATTCATTGGCACAAATTAATATCTATCTATTTGAATATATAATTCAGACTCTTATGTTTAGTATATATCTCACACTTCTCCCCAAAGAGATAATGCTGCCATATTTTCCACGCAAAGATCATAGCCACCAACTCTAGATCATGCGTCAGATAGTTTTTCTCATGGTTTTTCTTCTTCTAAGAGGAATAAGATATAAAGTTATCATTTTTCATTAGAAAATATCCTAATCCCATATTAGAAGCATCACTATACACCTTAAAGAGTTCTCCACATGTAGGGAGTGTGTGTACTGTCGTAGTGATAGGCCTCCATTCATCTCTGTAAAACTGTCTTCACAGTCCTGAGTCCAGACAAACATTACCCCCTTCTATGTCATCATGGTAATTGGGTTTGACAATCATGAAACCTTCTTCATGAATCATCAATAATTCCCAGATAGATAATAAATGTACAGATCTCTATTCAGAAGTTCGTCTCGGACACTCTTCAATTTCCTTCTTCTTGGACGGGTCCAATGATATCCCTTTGCTAGTGATAACATTACCCAAGAATGATACATCCTCCATCGAAAACACACATTTACAGTACTTTGAATGTAACTTCTCCATTCGCAAAGTCTATAACAAAACATTCAACTGAACCTCATGTTCCTCCTTGATCTTATAGTATATCATAATATCATCAATAAAGAATACCATAAATTTTTCAAGGTTATATATAAACACTCTATTCATTAAATCCATGAAAATATCTGGATCATTAAGGAGTCTGGAGAGAATCACTATGAACTGATAGTGTCCATAACTCATTTTAAAGGCATTTTTTGTAATTTCATCCTTACACACCTTTAATTGGTGATATCCTGAACAATGGTAAACCATAGAGTAATAAATGGTCCCATGAAGCTGATTGAACAAGTCATCTATCCATGACAGAGAGTACCTATTCTTTATCATGATTTTATTGAGCACACAATAATCAATGCAGAGGTGAATTGATCCCTCCTTCGTCTTGATGAATAGGAGTATATCACCCCAAGGTGAGGCACTTGGTCATATAAATCCCTTCTCCATAGTCTTTTTTAGGTGTTTTATTAGATCTTCCTTCTCTATGGTGGCCATTTGGTAAGGTGTATTTCATATAGGCAACGATCCAGGGATAATTTCAATTGAAAACTCAACCACTCAGTCAGGAGGAATCCAATGAAGCTATTAAAGGAATACATCAGTGTAATCCCTAATGGTTGGCATGTTTTCAAGAAATATTCTCTCCTTTATCTCAATTATTTGAACTAGATATGCATGCTACCAAGGTATAAATATCCATACATTAGATGAAGATTGTAATGGAGAATAAATTTCCTCTTTACACTTGTATGAATCGAAGGATGCTTTGGGATTTAAAAACTGATCTCCCTTTCTTGAAAGTTGATGTTGTATTTGTATAAAGATAGCCAATCCATGCCCAAGAAACTGTCAAACTCCACTAAAGAAAGTAGGATGACATTTTCTGGGAGGTTCATTCCAAAAACGTTAACTGGTGAGGAGTTATAAACCATGGAAGGAATGATTTCCCCATTCGATGTTCTCAGAGATAACTTTTCCTCCAAATTTTGATTTAATATTTTAATAGTTCTACTAAACTATCAGGTTTTGAAAGAATGTGTAGAACCAGAATCAAATAGTACATTCTCTATTCTTGAATGAATAACTAGTGTACCTATCCCCACATCATTTTTCGGCACCACCTCAGCAATAGTGATAGCATAAGCCCTTACTTGTGAACTAGGAGGTTATTTTTGAATATCTTCAACAACCATTGGCTTATATAAATTGTTTACATAATGCCCATGATCCTTTCAGTTGTAACACTGCACTGTAGGCTGAGTGTTGATTTGAACCTTCCTTTCTTCTTCAACATTAGCGGGATTTTTCATATCCCTTCAGTAGTTCTTGGCCAGATGTCCAAGCCTTCCACATTTGAAGCAATTATTGGATCCCTTCATATGGTTACAAGGATGCTTCTTCCCACATTGTTTGCTAGGGGAAAAGTTAGGCTTCATTACAATATGGTATTTGTTTGCGGAACCACCCATGTTGTTCTCCATTTTCCACTTCTTGTCACTGGGCCCACGAGACCACTAAGGGTCTCTAATCCCTATTTCAACCTTGAGGACACAATGGACAATATCCTTATAATTGTCTAGGTCTCAAATCGCCAATGCTTTTTGTATACTATGATTTAGTCCACTAAAGAAGCAATCCACCTTGATTTTGGTTTTCAGGAAAATCCAGAGGTGTACCTTGCAAGCCTTGTAAATTTTTCTTCATACGCATCGATGGGATTATCTTCCTTCTTCTTGAGTTTGAGGAACTCTCTTTCCATATTGAGATGGAGGGTTTTAGGAAAATATTTATTGAAAAACATCCTCTTGAATTCCGCCCAATCTATTGAATCAATTTTCTCTTGGGACATTGTATTCATGATTAGTGTCCACCACTGATCAGCATCCCTATATAAACTATAGACTTCCTGAACAAACTTCTCTTCTTTTGAGCACTAGAGGATAGAGAATATCCTTTCAATGGATTTAATCCATTGTTCCTCAAGGAGGGGATCAGAAGATCCATTAAACATGGTAGGCCTTTGCTGCATGAAGGATTCTATGGAAACATGATCTTTTTGTGGAGGGGTAGGGTGTTACTCATGATTCATATTGTTATTTATAACTTAATCCAGCTGAGCAAGTACTATCATGATGTTTTTAGCACCCACTCCTGTCATATTAGGCATATCATTAAGGCAATCTTCACATTATCTATTACATTGGTTGTTGGAATAGGGTCTTCTATTTCCTGCCATTAACTAAGAAAAATGATGTATATTTAGAGGTCTTGAATACTTAGATATTGATCATAAAAAGGAAACTTCGAACAAAAAAGGATAAACTTATAAAAAATAATTAAATCCTAACTTTTGATTCCTTAGGTTTGAATCTAGGTTATCCTAAATCTACTTGTTGAGTTATATTCTTATTGTCTTTTTTATGTCCCTTAAAAATTGTTTTTACTATGATCATGAATCTACCAAAGTACATCACTGGGAGTTTCATAATAAAAAGTGTAGGAAGGCATGTTGTCATGTACCAGGATACCCCAGGACATGCTCAAAACTCCTTGTTATAGATTTTACTCTTATGTACATCAGTTCCAGATCCACCTCTACCTAGTCGTATCCAGATAGGGATATATTTTATTGATAAACCACATACTCTATACTTACCAAAATTTAGGGATGTTTTATTATCATTTTTCCCATCCTTAAGTTTCTCACTAAGGTGCTCAATTCCTAATCTCCAAAAATAACTAGTCCATCTTATGATACCAACTATAGATACCCAAACCTTTTACATATAACATTACATGATTTTAAGAATAATTATACATCACAGTTCAAGCCAAGGATTGTTAAGTCTAGTGTTTTGGAAGACTAGGTACATAAAACATAAAACACCTGGCTAAAAACACTTCTTTATTTAATATAAATAAATAACTCCTAGCTTCCTTTGAGACCTCACATCTTCATAGGGTACCCTAGGGAACACATGAACAACGGATGAGATAAAAATCCCAGTATGGGAATGAGGATACATCTTAAAGACATGAGTTAGGAGGAATGACATAATGCTATCAAAAAATGGAAAATAAGAAATCATTCATATAACAATGGGATCATATGAAAATGGAATCCGATATATGTGTCATAGTAATAAAACATTTCTTTACTACGATTCAAGGCTAACTGCCAATCCTGTTTCCCATTTTAGTATGGGTTAAGGCTAACCGCCAATCCTGTTTCACATCGCATATCATGAGACTTAACTTTACCCAATGCATTGGAGTGCTATCTTGGCACACCCATCTCAAAATTTTCATGAATATTATTTCCACATAAATTATCATTTCTTATAAATAATCACACATAATCAACCATATATAAACATAATGGAACCCATGGAAAGAATGAGTTACCACAACCATGACATAAATCATAACCAATCAGTGTATCATGAAAGTGTCCATCAATGAAAGGGATTAGAACATAAATGGAAGTGCATAATGTAAAATAGGAATATAACATGGTATGTGATGTCAAACTTGAGTGAAAACATATAAAAAAGTATTTGTGAAATGTTAACATTAAAACAATTTTGTGCAGTTTTTTCAAAAATACTATAGAGCAGTCAAAATATAAAAGGGAACAATATTTTATGTAGAACCAGAAGTGAACAAAGTTTTTTTTAATAATAAAAATACTTATTTTATAAAGACAATTGTGCCTTAAAACAGAGTATAGAGTGTATTTGATATAGGGTAAAAATTTGGGATGTTCCCTTCAAAAACAAGACTGCTTATCAGGAAGTATCGAGGTGTGAATCACTAAAGGATTGTGTATATCCCTAAAAAATGAGGTATGGATCTTAGAACATGAGTTTGGAGAATATAAACAGTATGTATAAGTTTTAGATAATCTTAAATGACAATTTCATTTTGGTAAAAATAAAGATAGATTAACCCGAAGGAGTAATGGATGTTCTCGTAGTATTCATTACTGATTATTAGCATGGTATTGGCTATATCTAAAATGGATTGGATGAGAAATAATGGTGTTTCTCATAACAAATAAATCATGAAGGTTGTATGGGGATGTTTTAAGTAATACCTCATCATTATGGATTGCACATAAAATGGAATATCATAGTGTAAAATCCGGAAATACAAGTTAAATGGGGAGGATCCCTTACCTCAAATCTGGTGGTCTTCTCCACAAGTTATTAAAGACCAGAATAAAGAAATTAGGTTTATTAATTAATAATTACATAACCTCTTATAAATTTAATTGGTTTAGTATAATCATTTTAAGTTCATTATTAACTATTTTTATTGGTTATGATGTTCAATTTATTTGTTCGGGCTCATTTGTTTAGTTGGTTTAAATGACCTGTTAGGTTATATTTATGTTTGGATAAACATGTAAGATGAAAGTGGTTGTATAGAATTTAAGTTATATGTTATTAGTGAACATATGGAATATTAAATATTTTTAAATTTAATTTTGTTACTTATAGTTAAGTTGAATTATTATATAAAACCAAAGTGACAAACATTTTGGTTAATTGGTGGGTTTGATTAAAAAGAACATGTTTTTCTTTATAACGTAACACCATTTGTACAGAAGGTTTAAAGAACCAAAAATAGGATATATTACATATTTATAATCTGGTTCAACCATAAAAAAAATGGTTTCATGGACATATTTAAATATTATAATATAAATTGATAGATCATTGTCCTTGAATGTGATAAATTAGAACATCTCAAACGGTGATTTCATTTCATTTAAGAAAAAGGTCGGGAAAGGAGAAAAGATAATGAAATATGGAATTAGCATAAAACAATTCTAGTGCACGAATTTTATTGGAGTTATCATATTATTTGGGTGAAGGTAGGTGAAGAAAGAAACAAAAAGAAAATAACTTAAAATAAAAGAAGGAATTGGAAAGTGGAATTTACCTCTTGAACATACTCCTTTGAGAACCTCTTTAGGGGAGAGTTTTTAGTATTTTAAGGATTATAGGGGATCTTGGACATGGGGGAGGAGCTTTGGGAGACATTTTTATAGAATATTGGCAAGTAAAAAGTTTTGAGAGGAGTGAATAGAAGAGGTAGGAATATGTGGTATATATAGTGGAGTGGAGGAGGGTTTTCATA
The DNA here is from genome assembly GCA_963277665.1 of Viscum album. Taxonomy (NCBI): domain Eukaryota; kingdom Viridiplantae; phylum Streptophyta; class Magnoliopsida; order Santalales; family Viscaceae; genus Viscum; species Viscum album. Next base: position 213,039,449 of record OY728125.1, read on the forward strand.
ATTTTTAATCATTAGTTTATTATTTCTTCACAACACAAGGAAGAGTAAGTTTTCCATGACCATGAATAGTAATAAATTAATGTTAATTAGAACCAATGGCCAATTACATCATCCATGACTCATGCATGATTTATAAATTATGGTTATAGCATTTATTGTGAATTATAATATTTTACAATTCATAAAAAATTATAGTATTTTAGAAAAATATAAACAAATCAACATATACATTTTTTTACTTCTAGAATCCAAAAATGAAGTCCATTTTTCAAAAATAATTTTCGAAATATGATTAATTTAATATTTAATTAAAATCATAATTTTTTTATTAAAACCGAGTTTTAAAACATTCATTTACTTATTCTAAAATATTGGTACATCATAATTTCACTTAAATATTATTTGAATAATATCCTAGGTAAGGTTATTATTCATTAGGGTTTATTACTATGCATAAGGATATATTAATATTCATAAGGGTAGCTTACTATTCACAAAAATTATGTTTTTCTTATCAGACTCCAAAAAACTAACTGACCGCACTTCTGTATGTCAGATTTTCGAAATTCCAAACACATAAGTGAAAACCCTATATTTAAAGGTATCCTAGCAATTATTAGTTCATTATTTTGTTTTTTCTTATGATATTAAGACATATTATTGAAATTAATTTCCATTTATAAAACAATGGATCATTACACTTATGTCTTTCCATAATATTTTTCATTTTTATGATATGTCCAAGTATAATATGTGAACCATTAAAATTCATGGTGGTCAATGTACTAATTATTGTCCTAAAAAGATATTTATCTATAGTTTGAGATTTCTCTCATACTAATTTCAAAAATTCAATTTCACTTTAATTTTTTGGGATACAAAAAGTTTTGTTACTTGTTATTCCCATTCAAATGAACATAAAACATAACCTATTCAATTATTCCAATGTTCCATAATATACGTTATATACATTTATACTATCATCCATGGTTTTAGTGGGTTTATTTATTCACAGTTCTAAATGATGATATATTACACAAAGGGGACATTGGATTTTCTCACTCCAATTAGAGAAATTTATACTATTAATGATCATAAAAGTTGATGCAATAAATAAATTCTTCATATTAATATTTTGAGTTATAACTAAAAATACTTATATTTTAATTTTTTGCAAAATTGTGTAATATTAGACTCATTTGGATGATACACTAATACACAATCCTAATTGATTATAAAAAATTTAACTTATTTGGAAATAATGTATTCATTAATTTCAAATATATATTACATTTGGATATATAAAGAATTCTATTAATTCATATATATCATCAATGATTATATTCATAAATTCTAAGAATATTTAAATTTCATTTGGAAATTAATAACTATTTTATAATAATGAATTAAAATTTCTCATAAAATATTAAAATAGTATCAAATTATTGAGTAATCAAAATATATCATTTTCACATAATTTTAGAGAAATATTTATTTTATTATTTGACCACTTTGGTGATTAAGAAATATAATACCGTAATATTACAAATATAAAACATCCTATAATAACAAGGGAAATATTAATAATAATAATAATATAAAAGAATTCAGTAGTAAATAATCCCCATGTCTTGTTATCAAGATGTTTTAAAATTGAATTAATTTTATAGTCCATCATCACATCTTAAACAGTATATATATATATATATTATCATTATAATTATTTTCTGATACTAGTATGTATTTTGATCTCCTTGATCAATTTTTCTAATTTCTATGGGTTTGAAAACACATAGAAGATAGGGGATTAGCAATTTATTACTATTAAAAAACCAAAAAAATACCAACATCCTGTAAGTGGTGAAGAAGTTTTTTTACATTGGGCCCCCAGATTCATTTTCAAATGTAAAAGAATATTTACATAAAAATTCCATTATAATATATATATATTAGAAATTGGTGGTACAATTATAAAAAATCAAACAAAAACACATGCACACACAAACCTATCCTTATATATGTATGTCATTACCTCCCCTAGTGATGTGCGCCCAATATTTAGAATTTATTTATATATTATATTAGTCTACAAATCCCACACATTTTTATGTCCTAAATTCACACAATTAATGGAATTTAGTCCACCCCCCCCCCCCATATACTACGCCAAATACCTATTTATAATGTCAATTAGCTCATAGGCCCAATTAAATTTGTCACCTTCCAATCCTTTTTGTCTCCTACACACAACCTACTATCAATGCCCCAGCCACCACCATTGGTTGTTGAACCTCCCCTTCTATCCATCAGTGATCAGGACCTCAATGAAAGAATTACAAAACCCCTATGTCTACACCATCAAGACAATTACCACCATTGACTCGATGGATTCTTCTCTCTAGAGTATCCATAATAAGGAAAATATATAAATACCGCACACATATTCTCAACATTTATTAATTTTTGTTTATCTAAAATATAAACACCTACTTTATATTTATAAAAAACCTTGATTAATTATGGAAACATATATATTTCTAAATAAACCTTTGATAAAAAATTTAAGATTATTTTATATTATATTTGGATCCTTATAATATATATTTATCACCGTTATAAATAAAATAATAATAATTGTGGATAAACATAAAATTATAATTCAACCATATCTTGATCCATGAATCTATTTTTATTATATCAATGAAATTGATTTCTATCATTTTTACTTACCCTCTATTTTGTACAATTATATTAATCATACCAAAATAAATGTTTAGAAGTAAGGAAAAGGAAATGACCCTTTAGAAAGGGATAAAATAGTTACATGGGGATTTTTAAAATTAACAATTATATTCCATTAATTTGACAAAATTATCCGTCATTATACCATTATAATATATATTAAACTTAATATCACACGATTTATTAAAGGGTTATCCAACTTAGATAACATGATATTACATTATGATGTTCAATAAATCCAATTGGTAATTATGTACACTGATATCGATTATATTCCATATAAAAACATATTCATAATTCAGGAAAATGTTATAATGATTCATTGTGGTCAATAATTATATAATAATATAGTCCTTACATGAAATTCATTATTTAAAATTTTCTTATCATAATTAATATTGTATATATATATATAGACCAATTTTTTTTCTTTATTTAAGATTACTCATGTTATCATCATTCAATTCAATTATGTCTACTTATTGAAAAACATGTAACAAGATGAAATATTTATAAGTTCAAATCTCATTTTTTACAAACATAACAATAATTAAAACAAATGAAACCTACCTAGTAACAATTACCATTTTTTAACATTTCCCATAAATGACTTTTATTCAAACCTTTTGGATAAATAATTAGAAATCATAATATTTGCGATAATACTTTTAATTGAAGCCTTATGTATTACAAATTTTTTTAACTACAATTTAATTTTATTTCATGTGTTTAACACCATTTTAATATTAGTTATTATTAGAAAATATGATAGCTACAACATCATCAAAATAAATTTTCAAGGTCTTGGTGATTTTGTCGATAATTCCATGTCCCATAATTTTGTTTCAAAACGTTGTTCCTTAAATTCTAGCCTCAAAGAATGCTACAAATTCTTATCCTATATTATAATCAACTATAATTGTTTTTTTTAATCTTTTCAAGGATATTTCTCTATCATTTATAAGATATGCATAACCAAGAAAATACTTTCTTACATCAGCATAACGGATAAATTCTAAATCGATGTATGTAGTCATGTCAAGATAAGTGAATCATTTATATGTAATCATGTCATTCATTTTTCCTTGAATGTTTCACAATAAAATATTTTTAGGTTTTTAATTATCAAATTCAGGATTTATTTGGTCTCTTCCTAGCATACCAATTCGTAATACCATGTGTGTACTAATGTTAATTTATTTTTAGATGAATTTTGATATTTCTTTTGGTGGATGGGTCTTTTTGTAAATGGAGTTTTAGAAAAAAGTTGTAGATGTTTGAATGCCTCCAATGGATCTTTTTTTACTTGAAATGAATATAAAATGGTATTAAAAGGAATTGGTAGACTAAACATATGGGAGAAGATAATAACAGGTTTTTTGGGGCTACAATCTGTAGCCATTGTCTGGCTAGTGGGCCAACACCAGCAGACTGGGGATCCCCTACTTTGGTTGTTCTAGGCGCTAGCCTTCCTCCATACCCTTTGTGTGAACACGTGGTATCAACCACCCCCCCAATTTCTATCATTGGAAACCACATTTATAGAGATGATATATTTGTATTTTTGATGAAGAGAAGAGTCACATTCTTTCACTATCTACTAATACTTTGTTCTATATTCCCATTACTCTCACTTAGTTTTGTCTTAGATTAGGTATTGATGGATAGTTCCATTTATGTTGGTGTAATTGACATTTTTAATGAGGTTTTTATTTTTCTGTACATGGGGTATCCACTAATGGTTTCCACCTACTACCACACGTTGATTTGATGACAATACTCTATGACATTGATTTTTATATTGTTTTTCTTACATATTATATTATTTTACTGATCTAAATGGAATCATGTGTTGGGTATTTTCCTTATTTTAGGTTCAAAAGTATAATGGAAAATCCAACACCATGTTTCATGTGGAATCAATGTTTTTCGGATTCCAAGTTAGTCATTTTAAAATATGCATACTTAAAATTAAATTAATTAAATTATTTATAATTGTTATATTTAATATTTTCATATTTCTTAGTGTGGTTTAAAGCTAAAGGTGGATTTTCGTGTTCTCTTGAGTCTAGATGAGTCTTGTATAGGCCTTGGTAGACCTGGGTATAACTAGTAGGTTTGGGAATCCATATGATATAGATTTGGTAAAACGTAGGCTGTCAACATCATTTACCTTGGTTTTTAAACATATTGTATATGAATATGGCATGAATTTACTATCATGTAGGTGAGTGACCCTATTTAAATAATTTATTTTTAAAATTTAAATTAAATGGTTTAAATTAAATTAAGTTAATTAACATAAAAAAAATTCCAAGGGTGAGAAAACATATCCCAGGGCCCACATTGGACCCAAGTCTACAAAATTTATCTCTTAGGGTATTGATTACTGAGTATTTCCATAAAATGTATTGTTTGAGATATAATATCCCAATATTGGTGTGTGTTTGAATTAAATGAATTCCATGGCCTTAACATCTACACTATTATTTAACCTCATGTATGATTGAGTGATGGTTCAGTTGATTGGACTGAGCAGGACTCGATCATAAGAGGTAACCTAAATCCTCCATTGGAATGGGATGGACATTGTGTTTTATTACCAAGAGAGATATGGTAATCTAGTTGTGAGGTCATTGGTTAGACAAAGAGATAGATTGGGTGTTTATGAAAACATAAAATGAATTGGATTTGGGGGATGGGCTTGAGGCCATTTCCCTTATGATGGGTGTTAACAAGAGAGGGAGAGAGAGAGAGAGAGGATGGGATTGAGTGGCCTTGAGGTGGTTTCTAGGCCATGATGAGACATTGAGATCCCTGTTTGGTACCCTCATGGCATGTTGACCCTAGGGAGGGGGTGTTCTTGAGTAGATACTCAAATGATGGGTTTAGGCATTCAACCAACCTTTTTATCATTATTTGTATGATGGGATATGCTATACACCATTGTGGTGGTATTTTTATAAAATAGAAAATGACTATGGGGTTGTGGTTATATTCTTTGGTATAAATATATAAATTAACCTTGTGTTAGTTTTTTTATTGATATAGTAAACACCCATAGTAAAGAGGTATATAATGACTAAATAAACCCCCCCGTCTAAGGAGGTTCATGATGACATATGAAAACTATAAGAGGGGAGGTGTATGATACTACTGGTGGGGTGTAAATGGATTTGGAGGTATGATTAAATTGGTTCTAGGAAGATGATATGTCTTTCCATATTTTAGTCTTTAGGACTCGTGGGTATTTGGTGGGAATGGTTGAGTCTATTACACCACTAGGGATCAACTATTAAAAACCATTCCATATTGGGATGCAGTAGTCACTTGTTTTGAAACTATGGTGGAGATCATCTCAAAATTTTATCATACATATCTAGGTGTTTTTATCCTCATGTAATTATCACTATATACTAGGGTGAATGAGGACCACATGTGAGTATCTGGATACAAGGGTGAAAGTCCCCCATATTGTTTTTATGCTTGGATCATTTATCATGAAATGTTTAGAGGCACTCCAATACTAGTTGAAGCAAGTATAGTTAATTGAGGTCACTAACATGGGGATTGATGGTGGTTATTAATTTTTTTTCAATAATCATTTATCTCTTTAGATCATTTAACATAAACATATTGCTACATTTTTAGTATGCGTGGTACTATATTGGTGGTTTCCTACTATGTTATGTACTCACACCCATATTTGGTAAAAATTGGGATTGGTAACGTGAGTATCCCTAACTTGTTATAGGTCTAAGTTTGTTTTAGGTTTGTATTTATCGATTGAGCTAGAGAAGATTATATGGTATTTATAGATCATGATGAGGTGAGGATAAAATATTTTTGTAGTGACTCCTGTATTTATTTAAATATTGATTTATAAATTTATTATTTTTTATATATCTATAGGAAATTTTCTCAATGGGTGATTTGTCTTGTATATTGGCATAAAACATTGATTTTATATGTAGCATTTCACTTATTATTGGTGATTCTTATATATTGTTTCTGTAGGTTCTGGACGTAGGTGAAGTGCAGGATGGGCATGTACCCAAGTTCACAAATTGTTATAATCGATGATTAATCTAGGATCAATATGACAATGAACATATTTTTCCATGGAATTTAATCAATGACATGAGAAAAAGGAGAGAACCAAGAACCAAGAAGTGAGGATCATCATATTTGAATTATCATTAATTTAATTAAATTATATAATTACCACTATGAGGATTGTTTCTTTGTTGATTCATCCGACCATGGGTCTAAGGTGCGGATTCGTTTTGATGTAGAGTTCAACTATAGGAGTCCCCTAAAATTGATCCACACGTGTTCCACAAATCACTGTACATCACCAAAGGTGTCTCTCTGTGCTAGCATAGAAGATCATTCCACATGTGATTTCAACCTTCTATCGCCTTGAGAATTTCTTCAAAAGTATTCTCCTTGATCTTTTTGATGAGGGTCTATCTTTTTCTTGAGAGTATTCTTGGATAGAGAAGAGTTATCTAGTATTGAGATATTTTCCACAAGGATGTTTCGCACACAATGATTGGGTAGCCGATCGAATGGCCCCTTTGCTAATTGATAGAATAATAACATAACTGGGAATTTTGACTCACCAGGTAATAATAAATAATAAAAACATGTGTTGTTACATAATTAATTATTCCATGTGAAACCCCATGTCAAATAATAATAGCAATGCTATTATTTCCATGACATGTTCTTAACCAGCATGTTATATTTAAATATTATTTAACCAAATACTGTTTAATATTATTTCTCACTGGACCCATAACTTGGTCTACCAATCCTCTTCAAAATTTATCTGGCCTTGAATAATGGCTATTTATTAATTAAATAAATATAACTGCATTATTCACTATAAAATAAATACCCCTTCTACAATATATTCTCATGATAACTAGATTCAAAAAAAAATCATTCATAAATACTTGAATAATTATTAAACCATAACTGGGAATAATATTTATTCAACTTGTTAAATAAATAAATAAATTATTTAACTGAGATACTGGCTACATTTTGTAACATCATAGGTCAATAAATAACATAAAATTTTCATATTTATTAAAATTCATGAATTTAATATTAATTTTACTTTAAAATGGGTGCTATGTTTGATGGCATACCCAATACGCAACAATGGTTTTCTTTGAAATTTTATGTTTCACACAACGTTGAGTCATACTGAAAAATAATAAAATAATATTTTTATTTTAAATGGTAGTTAACGCCTAGAAGATTTATTGAATGGAATGAACAAAACTAACTAAAATATTATTATACATGTTTTTTATATGTTTTTAGATTAATACAATATTATTTAGAGGCTTAAAATGATAATGAATCCAATTTTTAATCATGAATACTCTAATAATCATGAAAAGTTTTATTTTCTACCTTTTGATGGAGAATCATTTTTAAATATAGTTTTGTTCACTTTTATATGTTCTATTTTACAATATAAAATTCTTATTTAGAATCAGGACCTAAAAATTTAATTTGGGTAAAATTATGGTATTTTTCTAATAATGTTCATTTTTAATGAATAGTGAAAATACTGTATTAAAATTCAAAACTGCCTTATAATCCTATTTATTTATATTTTTATATTAACATTTTAATTGGTTTTAAAGTTTAATTAGATTATATTTTTATCATTAAATCCAATTTTGGTCATTGGAATTAATTTCACTTTGAAATTGGACAAAAACAAGTGTTAATCATTTGTTAGTTATTATTTCATAAAAACACGCTTTTTGTTTTAATAACGAGAATTAATTTAAAATTAATTTCTGACACTTATGTGTTTTTAATTTGGAATAATTTATTCCATATTTATAATCATGAGGTCAATATTTTGTAAATATGTAACCTTTATTTTTATAAACTATGAATATTTACTTGAGTAAATAATTTATTTACCATTGTTAAAGAGGAAATCTGGTAAATAAGAGTAAACAAATATTATTATAATAAAAATAAATTATCCTATCATGTGTCCTAATCCTATGGGTTGATACATTACCGACCATAGGCATCCATGGGTTAATTTTGGGACCCCATGAAGCCACTTGGTAGTGATAACAGCACTTTATTTTAATTAATTTAAAGTGAAGACAAAAATGACATAAACATATACCTTTTAGTAAATCAATTTTTACATGGGGTTATATAATATATCACTTTGGAAAAAAAATAATTTGAAATATAATAATATTTCATATATCATGATATTTTATTTATAATTTTTTGAAATCAAATAAAGCAGTTTATGTTTGATACAATGAGGATGTAGTGATTACTTTATTAATGAATGATTTAAATAAATGAAATTATAAAAATTAAAATATATCTAAAACATGTCTATTTCTTTTTGGATTATTTTATTTCGAACAAGAGTCATCTTATTTTATAATTTAATAGATTTGGGACCTATTAAAACATAAAATGATATCATAAAATATAATACTTTTAAAAAATTTCTAAAGATCCCCTCCTCTGCCTTATAAAAGGACACCACCTCTAACCCATTACTCACACCTCTCAATCCCCCTGGACAGTCCAACATCTACCCAATTAATCTCCCTATATACCTCTCTTACTCCGAGAAGCCTTTTCCTATACAGAAGTCAATCAAGGAATCCTTTTGGTTCAAACCAAAGGGAGATACCCGATTTAAAGGTAACAAATTCTCTTAAGTTCTTTTATTTTATTTTACTTCTCCAACCCCTAAAATATCTTTATTAGTTTCTTTTATAACAAATATAATATAATAAATATACTATGTTGTTGTTATGATAAGTATTCTAACTACACATACACACACACCTCCATCTAATGGATATGAATATACTGTTTCTGTGGACGTAGAACTACTGCATCCTGAAATGATGATTTCTAAATTATATCCTACTACCTCTCATGTTGGTAATTGTAATGGAACTAAAATTATATATGATATTTATGATATTTATATTATCTTTATTCCACTTTAATTATATTTTATAACAAACCATTATGATTTTCATGTAGTATATATATGATAATTTCATTTCTGGTAGTGCGAACTATTGCCCCCTCAAAGTGATATGATTCGTTCATACCATAGATGAAACGTATAAATGATGGTGTTAATGAAATTATGTAACATATATAAAATATTATATTATACTGTAATAATTTTATATCAATGTATCAATATGATTTCATTCCATTAAATATGAAATAGAAATGAATGTAGCATTCATTCGTACGTACGACTTACCGTCTCCGTGAATGGTGCATTTCATTTCATGTTTCAAAATGTTATGGACTATTACAAATACATATAAACTGAATATATATAACATATATGAAATATAAATAGTGAATATAATTCTATAGATAATGGACTTTTGACCACATGGACAAATTGTAATTGTAACAAGTTCATTTTTAACTCAAATTCGAAACATCAACAAAATTTCTGATATGAACTCAAATAATTAAATAATTTTTATTGTAAGGTAATAAGTGTTATAAAAGAAAAATAAAATTTAAAAATGTTCTTAAGATATTATAAATTTACTTATGTTTATTATTTAGGAATAACAATGATCAAACTAGTCAAGTCAAACACGAGGTAAGGGAACTTCTTAACCCAATTTTCATTCATTAGGATAAACTTATACTTCTCAATTATTTCATGAAATGAATATGTGTAAATGACCTCTTATTTTTTAAAACATATTATACACCTATATTGGTTTTATTAATATTTTTCACACATAATTATATCATTGATTTATAATTAATGCAATGATATGATCTTTGTAAGGGAACCTTTCACCCTCCTCTTTTGGTCAAAGACTTCATTTATGTTATGTATTTGAATTTCTATTTTATTATGTTGAGATATGTTCTTCTATATCCTTATTACTTTCAATTTTATATCCAAGTGATGAGATATCCTTTTCTATCTCATGAACTTGTTTTTCTGAATTTTAAAGGGACATTGTTAGGATGTCAAATTTTCATAAGGGACTATGTATAAATCTCCTTTCATTTTAGGAATATCTTGATCCTGTGAACGTTTATTATACTATAAGGTGTATATACTACCCTTTAAAATATTATATCATGAATCTCCATGTTATCGTGATATTATAAGTTTTGGTTAATGGTATTCAATAACTATTTTTTCATGTATTTTCTCTTGTGTAAATGGACTCTTTAACAAAATCATTGTTTTAATTATTTTTGTGATTTAATATTCTAAATTATTGTCATTAATGTCCATGTTTTAAAAAGATTTTATGTATTTATTTACGTGGACATTAATTTTTAAAAAATTTAATTCCTTTAAAATTTTCAAAGTGGTATGGGACACATTGATTCAAAAATGTATTTATTAAATGTTTTAGATGGTTTTGGAACTGGATTGAATAATTTAATATCATGAATTAATTCATTATGGTAGTTGAGTGAAATGATGATAATTTCAATCTTATATGTGTAATTATTTTGTTATGTTTATTTGGCACTCTTTAGGTATACAGGTGGTTCGGTGATAAACCTAGGGCAGGTGAGCCTGAGATGGATCTCCAATGCATTGGGTAACATGACAGAGGTAAATGTTAATGTTTCTCCTTATATATTTATGTAATATACTGGGATGGGTTTTCCAAAAATAAATTCCTACATAACTTTTAAAGCTACAATGTAATTATGTTATGTATGTCATAAGTTATATTTATGATTTATTATTTTCTATGTGTTATTCATAAATCTTATGATTTAATGATGTATATTAAAGAGTTTATGTTTTATTTATTTTGATAGAATAATGAATTATTTCTTTATTTTATAACCCTTACTGAGATTTTTATTATCATGCCATTTTTTGAAATTTTTTCACATTTCATAAGTAATGGTAAGATAAAAAAATTATTCAATATGATTTATATCAAGAAAATAACTCTTTTTTTATTTAAGGAGTTTTATTATTGTGAAAACTCCAATAGAGTAAAAGTTTCTACTTTTTAATATTTGAGATGTAATTTAATAGTTATGACATAATTCTATGAAATTATAAACCAGAAAATATCCTCAATGTGAATTATTAAATTAATTCAAGATTACGTAATGTTTAACCTCGGGTCCTTATAGTTTGTATCAAAGGTCGGTTTAGACAACATTAGAGATTAGATGTTATTGTTAGGCACGTGGTTAGTCTCTTTTTCTACTCTTTATGTTAAATCCTTATTTTGTAGCTTTTTTCATATCAAGGAGTTTTTGTTACAAATGGAAGGAGGATAATCTCAAATGAAATTCTTATCTCTTCCTAATCACTTTCTTTCACTAATTTTTACTAAGTCTTGTCCAGGCTACTCTAAAACGTTTTATATATACAACTCTCATACAAGAAATTGTTTGAGATATCAAACACATCCTCTATACCTCAATATCATCATGGACCATGGGTTTTATTTAATAAAAATATATTTTCTCAATATTGTCATATTTTAAAGAAAGGTAAATTTTATCAAGGCATTTTCAAATATTTTACCATATCACAAGATTTTGAAGAATATTATGATTTTGAAAGGTGATGAAGAAGGAGACCCTTTCAAAACTATTTATATTTTCTTTTAAAATATAGTCTCTCAGCATGTACTTATGTTATTTTAAAAGGACCATTAATTGATATTTTTAACTTACAAATTGTCCAACTATTTTATAAAAATTATGTTTTATCAGATGTTTAAAAACTATATGTCTTACATGATTATTTTCTAAAACCTATTTTCTAAGAACACCCATATGACCCAAGTTGTACAAGGTGTATTTGGATGATGGATGAAAATTATTTTTAATGATCTATTAATCATTTTTCCAATGCATGGACCATCGACCTATGTGAACAAGATGATGGTGTGGACACCATGATCAAGGTATGATGTTATTTCTTTTGGGAATAAGTTTATTTTATTATATGGAGGATAATAAATGACAATATATAAGATGTTGAGGTCTTAATTTATTGGGATGAAAATGAAAAGTATAATAAATCCATTTAGGTTAAAACATTTTTGAGTTATTTTTGGGTTTTATAAAAAGTACAATGCACAGGCTGTGTGACAACATGTCACCTCCGACAAAGATGTGGGAACTGAAACCACCATCAAACTGTGATTGGGATTTGACTCATACCATTGGACTATGTGAAGTCCCTAGTAAGTACGACTTATTATTTTGAGTTAAATTACATTATGGATCAAGAATATGTTGGTTTTAGGAAATTATGTTTTATAAAATGGATTTCCTTAGTATTTGAAAATGATTTGGTGATTAATTGATAAAGGTTATTTTGGAATATGTTTTCTCTATTGGGAAAACACTATCTGACTAAGGAAAATAGAATACTATGGGATTTCATTTCTAGAGTAATGGTTGAAATATTATTTAGAAAGAATATATGTTTCTATTGTAGAGATATAGATATTTGGGTTATTTATGTAAATGATTTTACTATCATAGGTAATATGTGATTTGGTTAATTACTTTTCAGTATGAGACTTTAAGATTAGTCGGTGTGATTTAGAGATAAATGTTAAGATTTACTGTGGAAGACTATGTGATTAAATTCTTCTAAGTTTTGGGTTTAAATCTTAATTTGGATTATATTGAAGGAATTTAAGGACAATTGTTTATTGAATAGTCTTTGTTGAACTTTGTGAATTGATTGTTCAATTTTTGAGATTGAGTGTATTTTTCTTTTTATAAAGGATTATCCTTTTGGGAGATTATCTGATCTCATACTAACCATTTTTTGTTTTGGTTAATGTCTAAAGATATAGAATATATATAGTTCTTCTATTTTGGATTATTTGATTCTATAGATGTTGATTATTGCAGATCATGTGTGACCAAGTCATCTTGAATACTCATCGTTTGAATAAAAGATGTGTTTTTTGGTAGAAAATTATTAAAGGATGAAACTTTACATGAAAAGTAAGTATATTGGAATATGTAATTAGTCAATCTCATAAATAAATTCCTCATCTTTATTAAATGTAACTTAAAACAAAAAAGTTTTCATCTATCTTTTACTACTGGGGAATCAAATACCTATTAACCCATTACAAGTTCATGATTTTATGGTTTTCAACTTTCTCATGATCCTGTGTTCTATCTCTCTACATCAGAACATGATGGTTAGTTAGTATTCCATATCCATGTTTTCCTACATGGAATCCTAGGATGTGTTTTATCAGATGAAATTTGTACATATCTTTCTTTCATTTATGGTGGTAGTTTTATTGACTCTTTTTCTGATGTGGGACTGACAATGAAGTTTCCAAGCCCAATTTTCAAATTACAAGGATGCAATATCCCAAAGGGGGGATGCATGTAACATCCCAGGTAAATCAAGAACATGACATTTTCATATTTATTAATATTTATGAATTAAATACTTATTTTAATTTATATGGGATTCCCTGTTTGAGGGCATACCCGATATTCAAAAATGGGTTTCTTTGAAATCTTATGTTGCACACATCGTTGAGTCATACTAAAAAATAATAATATAATATTATTTTTTTAGTGGTAGTTAAAACCTAGCCCTTGTATTGGCGAAAATGAATAGAACTAAATACAATATCGTTATACATGTTTGTTAAATATTTTTACTTATATCCAATTAAAGTTATAGGCTTAAAATTATAATTAATCAAATTTTTAAGCATAAATACTCTAATATTTGTTAAAAGATCGATTTACCACCTTTTTATGGTGAACCATTTTTAAATTTAGTCTTTGTGACTTCAATATGTTCTACTAGAAAAAAGAAAATTCTTATTTAGAATTGGGATATAAAAATATACTTTGGGTATAATTTTGGAGTTTTTCTGATGAAGTTTATTTATTAATGAATAGTGAAAAATATTGTATTTTAATTCAAAAGTACCTATTAATTTAATTTATTTATAAGGTTTTATTATCTTTTTAATTGTTTTTAAAGTGTAATTAAAATATATTTTTAACAATTACTCTAATTTTAGACATTGTAATTAATTTCACTTTGATATTGGACATAGACAAGTGTCAATCTTTTGATAGTTATTCTTTCTTAAAAACACGCTTTTTGTTTTGAAAACAGGAATTACTTTTAATTTAATTTCTGACACATAAGTCTTTTTTATTTCAAAAAATGGATTTCATATTTGGAATTATGAATTCCAAATAGTGTAAACAGGTATCGTTTTGTTAGACATTATGAATATTTACATTAGTAAATATTTTATTTACCATGGTTAAAGGGTAAATCTGGTAAATTAGGGTAAAAAATATAATAATAATAATAATAAATTACACTAACATGTGTCATGATCCTATTATTTGATAAATTTCTGAACATGGTCTTACTTGGGTCGATTTTGGGACCCCATGGAGCCACTTGGGATGATAATGACACTTTATTTTAATAAATTTAATGTAATGTCAAAAATGAGCTAAACATATATCCTTTAGTAAATCAATTTTTTACATGGGGTTATATAAGTTATATCTTAGAATATAAATATTAATTTTAAAGCTATGAAGAATTAATACATAAATTTATATTACTTATAATTTTTATACATCAAATAAATCAAATTAGTTATGACACAATGATGATGCAGGGAGTACCTTATTAATGAATGACTTAAATAATGAGATTATAAAAATATAAAAAATATCCAAATCCTATCCAAATATTATAGGATGATTTTATTTCTAACAAGATTCATATTATTTTAGAATATAATAACCATTTTACCTTTTTATTATGAAAATGATTTTATAATATAATAATAATTTAAAACTTTCCTAAAGAGCCCCTCCTCCCCTTTATAAAAGGACACCACCACTATCCCGTTACTCAATCCTATCAAGACCCTTGTATCATCCAAAATCTAAGAAATTATGCTCGATACATCCCTCTGTTTCTTTTAGAATCCTTAACCAAGGAAGAAGGAAATTCAAGTAAACCTATTGGTTCTAACCAAAGGGAGTTACCCGATTTCAAGGTAACGTCTTCTCATAAGTTCATTTCTTTTATTTTAATTATCCTACACCCTAAACTATCATTATTCCATTATTTTATAAAAAACCATAATATATAGAATAATATGTTTTTATGATAATTATTCTAACTACACCTATACACACCTCGATCTAATCGATACGAACATACTGTTTCTGTGGACGGCGAACTACTACCTCACAAAACGATGATTGTTCAATTATCTCTTACTGCCTCTCATGTTGTCCATTATGATGGAACAATAATTATATATGATATTTATGATATTTATATTATCTATGTTCCTATTTAATTATCTTTTATAATATACTTTTATGCTTTTTATAATGTATATATACGATAATTTCGATTGAGGAAGTTAGAACTACCACCCCCTCAATGTGATATGACTCGTTCATACCATACGTGGAATGTATAAGTGATGGTGTTAATGAAATTATGTAACATATATAAAATATTATATTATACTGTAATTATAATATACCCATGTATTATTGATATTTCATTCGATTAAATATAAAATAAAAATGAAAGTAGCTTTCATGCGTACGTACGGCTTACAGTCTCCCTGAACGGTGCATTTCATTTCGTATGTACAAATGTTATTGAATATTATAGATACATATATACTGGAAATATATGATATCTAAATAAGTAATATCATTCTGTTGATAATGGACTTTTGACCACATGGACAAATTTTAATTATAACAAGATTATTTTTAACTCCAATTCCGAACATCGCGAAAACGTCACATTTGAACTCAAATAATTAACTAATGTTTATTTCTAGTTAATAAGTGATGTAAAAGGAATAAAAAACATAAAAAAGGTTTTGAATTAATTATAAATTAAATTATGTTTATTATTCAGGAAGAACAGGGAACAAATGTGTCAATTCATCCATGATGTAAGGAAACTTCTTAACCAAATTTCCATTCCTTTGGAAAAACATATAATTCTTGATTATGTGATGATATGCATATGTGTGAATGGCCTATGATTGTTTTACAATTAATATACACTTATATTGGGTGTATTTATATTTTTCACACATAATTATGTCACTGATTTATCCTTAATGCAGTGATATGATCTTTGTAAGGGAACCTTTCACCCTCATCTTTTACCCAATGACTTATTTTATGTTATGTCTTTGGTTTTCCATTTTATTATGTTGGGATATGTTATTATATATCCCTATTGTTGTAAATTTAATTCCAAATTGATGATACATCCTTTTCTTGCTTATCAACCGATTTTTATGAATTTTAATGTGATGTTGTTTGGATGTTGAATTTTCGTAAGGGACTATGTCTCATTCTCCTTTCATTTGAGGAATATCATGATATTGTGCACCTTTATTATCCTATAGTGTGTATATACTACCATTCGACATATTATATCATGAATCCTAGTATTCTCATGATATTATATGTTTTTTTAATGTTATTCTTTAATGATTTTTATTCAATTATTTTCTCATGTGAAAAGCGACTCTTTAACTAAAACAATGTTTTAAATGATTTAAAGATTTAATATTATAAATATTTCTCATTAATTTTCAGGTTTTAAAAAAGGTTTTAAGGATTTATTTATATATACATTAATGTTTTAAAATGTTAATTATTTTAAATTTTTCAAAGTGGAATGTGAAACATTGATTCAAAAATATCTTTATTAAAATGTTTAGATGGTTTTGGATATGGATTAAATATTTAAATAACTTGAATTGAATCATTATGGTTGATGAGTGAAATGTTAATAATTTAAATCTTTTATGTGTTATGATTTCATAATGGTTCTTGGGATCTATTTATAGATACGGGTGGTTCTGTGATAAACATAGGGTGGGTGAGCCCAAGATATCTCCCTAATGCATTGGGTAACATGACAGAGGTAAACATTAATGTTTCTCCTAAGTGATTTAGGGAATATACTATGACAGGTATTCCAAAAAAAACTCCCTATGTAGGTGTGAAAGATAAAATGTATGTATTTTATGTATTCCATAAGTTAACTTTATGATTTATGATTTACTATGTGTTATTCATAAATCTTATGATTTAATAAGGTATATTAAAGAGATTATGTTTCATATGTATTGAAGGAATAATGATTTATTTATTTATTTTAAATATCTTAATAATCTTTTTGATGCTCATCCCAGGTTTTTGAAATGTTTTTAACGAGTCATAAGGAAGGTTATGATAAATGATGTATTCAAAGAAAATTTATATCAATAAAATATATCCTGTTTTATTTAAGGAGTATTATTGTTGTGAAAAAATGGTTAGAGTACAAGTGTCTATATTGTAGTATTTGATACATAATGTAAAACTTATGGCCTAATTCTCTATAACATTAAACTTGAAAAAGTCCTCAATTTGAATTATTAACTTAATTCATGATTACATAATATTTAAGGCTGGGTCCTTAAAACACATAGTGTGAGAGCCCCTAGGCCTCTTTCTCATTGACATTAGGCGGGCTTGCCTAAAGTCCAAGATTACTAGCTAGCAACAGGTCAAGGCACCCAAGAAAAACAATATTATGTCCCAACAACATGTCTCCTCATACGAATGATTACCGTGTAATATAATCCCTTTATCCTGATATCTCCAATCAAGTGGGTTGAATACAAGTGCTATCCACCCATGTGCTTGATTTCCCATTATTTTACTTCATAGAATTGAAGTTTCCTAAAGAAACCCATGGCCATGGATTTAGTTAGGCTATATCATTTCCATCAAATGGACTAAGATATCTACTTCTATAGAAGTGACAAATCCTTTCTCGCATTATTTACTAATGAATTATTACTAATGACACACCCAACATTTTATTCCTCATTGAGAACATCTATCATCACTGTTTTGGTAAAAAAATCTATGTGTGTGAGTTTTAATAACCATTAACAATAATCTTAAAGTATAAGTACCATTAAATACGTCTGCATATTGGTGAATCCAATGAATCTTATGAATGTTGATTTCCTGTCGGTAGGTCTCTTTCTCATTATATCCTCATGGATATTACCAAGGAAGTACACCATGATAAGGTTCCTCATTGTTTCATGAGTCCCCACCCCTGATAGCCTATGTCATTTGTGTCCAATAAAATTATATCACTCATCCATAGAAAATATATTGAAAAAAACTGTCATTGAGCTTTCAGATTCTCATCACAATAGGGATCTTCTATTCCCTTTTAAAGTGGAAACTATTATTATTACATTATCACATAATATGTCCCTCATATGAACAATCATGAGGTGATATGTAGATTATTAATATTCATCCAATGAATACAGGTTTATGATAAAGTACAATGAAGTTGTTTTCTAGGGAACGAACTACAAAAGACTCACACTTTCACTAGAGACAACTACTATCAACCTTCATTTCACTATCTCTCAGATGATATTCATGCTTATATGGATATGGGCCTCTAGTTAAGGGGTTCTCCACATTCTCTTCTAGTTACTCTCTTCTCACTTCAATTTCACCCCTTTTATAGAAATCCCTCTAGAGGATATACTTTCGGAGTATATGTTTTTTCTATTGGTGTAACCTTGGCTCTTTTTCCAGAGATAATGTTGTAGTATTATAACAATACAATGTAATGGGATCTTTACATATAGGCACCACATCATGATTTTAGATAGTGTTTCGAATCTAGATGGCTTCCATGGCTGCATCATAAGATGCTATATATTCATAATCTAGTTTAGAATCGATGAAAATTGGATTCTTTGAACTCTTTTAGCTCATAGATCCTCTATTGAGATGGAAAATGTATCATGATTGAGAATTTAGATCATTTTAATCTGTCTGAAAATAAGCATCACCATACCCTTTAACGACAACCTCCTTGTCTCCTCCATACACCAGGGACATATCATTAGTTATTCTCAGATACATAATGATATTATTGATAGTATTCTAATGTTGTTATCCAGGATCTACTTGATATCTACCGACAATCCATAGTTCATTGATAACATCAATTATGGTACATAACATGGAAAAAACGATAGAGCCTATCGCTGAGGCATATAGAATATTACTCATCCTATCATTCACATGTTGTGTATGGGGGAACATTTTATTGTAAATATGTATAACATATAACACTAGAACAAATCCCCTCATATATTGTTCCATACTAAATATCATTATAATTTAATCAATATATGTACGTTGACATAGTCCAAGCAGCCTCTTGGATCTATCACAAATGATCTTGATCCCCAGAATGTAGGTTGATTATCCTAAGTCCTTCATGGAGAAGAACATGTTCATTCGGTCCTTAACTGACTGCTGGACTGGCATGTCATTTCTAATATTCAATATTTCATCAATATACACTACTAGGGAAGCAATCACATTCCCACTAAATTTCATGTAAACACATGTCTCACATTCATTATTAATGAAACCAAATTCTCTTTTGGCTTCATCAGGTCAAATGTTCCACTAGATTCTTTCTTTAATCCATAAATGGATATCTAGAACTTATATACCATTTTAGCATCACTTGGTATTATAAACTCTTTTGGTGGTGTCATATAAATGTCTTCCTGAAGGTTCCCATTAATGAATGAATTTTTTAAATCCATCTACAAAATCTCATAGTCCTGGAAAGTGGCTATGGAAAGTACGATTCTTATGTATTTAAACATGGAAACTGGTGAAAAGTTTTCATCATAGTCAATTACTTAACACTATTTAAAACCTTTAGCCATTAGCCTTTCATTGTAGTTACTAATTTGACCTTCCATGTCTAAATTATTTTTTAATATCCATTTACACCCAACCAGATATACAGCAACTAGTTCATTCATTAGAACCTATAATTTTTTTGATACATGGAATAAATCTCGGAATTCATCAATTCTATCCATCTTGCAGCTTCTATGATATATACTCCTTCCTTGTTGGGGAGAGGTTCATTATTTTCTAATAATAATGATTCACATTAATTGGTGATTAGGAAACCATATATCTCTGGTTCCCTTACCTCTCATGTGATCCTATGTAGTACTTCTATTTTAGGAACTACCTCTTCTATGGGGACCTGTCGAACTTGTTCATATACAAACTCTTCTGTATCTTGAGCATCAACTTCATCAATGTCAATCATGCTCCCACTATACTTTTTGAGGATGTTCTCCCTCTCAATAAATGTATCATATCTAGAATCAATAAATTTCATGTCTAATGGGTTGTATATGTAATATCACTTTGTTTCAATGGGATACCCTATAAAGATACACTTAATGCCATGGGGTTCTAGTTTTTTGACTTTGAATGCCTTAAAAATGCCTTGTATCCCCATACACGTGTATGAAAAAATGTGGGTTTTTTCAACTCCATAGCTTAAAGGGAATCATATTTTCCACCTTAGTTGGGTATTGGTTTAATGTGTATGCCATCGTTTGAAACTAATATCCCAAAAAGGATAATGGAAGTTCATCATGAATCATCATCAACCATACCATGTTTAAAAAGGTATGGTTCTTAATTTCACTAACACCATTCCATTATAGTGTATATGGTGGAGTGAGTAGAGATAGAATCCCAAAATCCTATAAAAGGTTGATGAGCTCTTGGTTAAGATTTTATCCACATTGATCAGATCAAAGATTATTTATCTTTTTACCAACATGATTCTCTACTTCATTTTTAATTTCATTGAATTTCAAAAAGGACATCAGACTTATACATCATTAAGTAGAAATATCCATATATAATTAGTTCATCAGTAAATGTAATGAAGTATCAATATCCACCTATAGATTCAATTAGAAATGGTTCACACACAATAGTGTGTAACAATATTAGAAGATCTATAGCCATTTCACCCTATACACCAAATGGTGTTTTGATAATTTTGATTACAGTTTCGACAAATTAATATGAACAGAGTTTTTGTAATTCATCTTGATAAATGTAGAAAATAAATAAAATAAATATCTATTAGTCTCTAACTATTTTTTCAAAACCCAATATCCCTCACCATTGGCTTCAAAATATTTTGTTTCATAGAATTCTAATAGCAGTGATCCATAATTACATTCACATTACCCCAAAAATGGTTGGTCAATCAACTTAAAAGAATTTAGGTAGGAGTTTCAAATGCCAGCTACATTAACTTGTATCTCTTTGATCTGTTGAGTGGACTCCACTATCCTAAAATCCTTCATTTGAAATTTCTTCATCATTTTCCTCTCAGTTAAACTACGTCCTTCAAGGGATGTTAACCCGGGATGTAAACTAAATTAAGTCAACCCAAAAATCCAAGTTAGAAATATATGATAATTGAAAGCACCCCAACTAGAGTTGGTCATTCACTTTGAACTACGGTTCGATTCTAACTAATGTAATAGAAGGTTATAATGACTTAATATTTAATTAAGAGATTTTATCCTTTCTGCAGAAATTTCTAGTTATTATCATTCCACATGCTTCTTAATGTTATGTTTGGTATACTTAAATGATTTACCATGTACATATAATATTTAAACATAAGCCATTTTTTATTTTAGTTCCATATTATACCCTTGTTAGATCATTAGTTATGTGATGCTTTCAAACATCTATAATGAATAACCATACAACTAACAGAAATAAAATAATATGTATAATCATGATATTTACTTTTGGGTAGTTTATCTAGTGGTTCATAAACTAACACGAACATTGGGAAGAAACACCATGAACCATTTTTGGTTTGTGTTTACAGCTTTCCGCATGTCCACCTTTGTATCTCCTTGGATTGGTTTTTCCTCCGACCCTAACTTGAATCGACTCTACTATCATGGGAGCTCCATCAATTATATGTTCTTTTAACTCACACACAGGTGAGGGGTCAAAGGGGTATTACATAAAATAATCCATGGACACATAGGCCCTGTATATTAATGAGGAGAAGGCTCGTATGCCAAAAATATTAATTAAATAAAAATAAAATGGTACCAATCTCATATAATGGTCTGGTATTTCTTATGATCAACCACATACATGCAAATAATTATACATTTAATAAAACTGTCATTCAATTAATTAATCATTCTTATTAAAATAAATCATTCTTGAATTGATGAATCATTTCCTTTAATTAATCATTCCTTTTTATCTTAATCCCTTTCTGAATTTCCTTGAGATTATCATCCCTAACATTATTCATAACTTGTACCTTGGAATAAACCGAGTGAATATGCGTCCAAAACTACCCAACATTTATTTATACTTGTATATACAATATTCATTGTAACATGTAGCATGCACGGTAAATTATAATTGTAATACAACTCATACATGATGTGTTGATCTTTGAACATTACGCAGATGTTAATTAAACATTAATATATATATATATATATATAACACCTAACACATGTTGTGTCCAAGATTTATGTCCAAATGAAGTTACATCTCTCAAGGGTTGCATAATATGATAATAAAATTTGAAATCTTTGTATTCTAGAAATAGTACATGGTGTGTAGATCCGATAACATGGTGTGTACTCTCCCTACCATCCATCTGAAGTACACGCCTAGGGAAATAGTGTGTGAGGTGTACTTTGAAAATATTCCAAGTACACAATGTGTCCAGTGGGCCACATACTGTGTAGACTCCACGTTACATGGTCACCAACAAAGAATTTCATATATGGGAAACATGGTCTGACCATGCCACGAAGGGACTACACACCATGTTCAGTGGGCCACACAGCATGTAGTTTGACTTACTGTGATCCAGTCTATCCATGTCAACACGCCGTGTATGAATTAACTACATTTTGTGTCATTAAAGCACATAGATTTAGTAATTTATAAATTTCTCCCAATTCATTAAACAAAAATACACAACATGTAGATCTGACTAAACGATGTGTATTATTGTGTTATATGGATAGATCCATCAGCCCCTACTGATGAGATCCTTTATTAAATATTAATCATAAAATTATTCATTTCTGTCAGATCTGTGTGAAATGATAAGGGAGTAACATAGCTCAAAATTTATATTACAAGAAATATTAAACATGAATTGAAAACATAAATTATTAAAACAAAAATCATCAAAGAATTATTTAAATAATTATAAAAGAAAATACGACCACCTTTAATGCCACATGTAGGTCCCAAGCATAGAAGAAGAACAAGATGGGTGTGTACATAACATTGAAAATTGTCACAATAATTGATTAATTCTAGATCAATATGAATATTAGTGAAAGTATCCATGAAATTACATCAAAGATATGAGATAAAAGATAGAACCTATAATTGAGAAGTTAGGATTTACATATTTTGTTTATAATTAATTTAGATAAATTATAGAATTACCTCAATGGTGATTCGTTTTTCATTGATACGTATAACCATGGCTCTGAGTTGTGTCTTTGTTGAGATGTAGAATCCAAGCATAAGAATCCTTTAACGGTTATCCACACGTTCTCAGTGTATATCTGGACGTCGCCAAAAGAGTCTTTGGGTTATAGCATGGATGATACTTGATCTTATGATCTCCACCTTCAATCACCTTGAGAATCACTTCCAAAGAATTCTCCTTGATCTGGTGGAGGATTATATCTCTAATAATTGAGAGAATTCTTGGATAGGGAATAGTTATGTAGAATCGAGAGATTTTCTCCAAGGAATTTTTGCACACAAGGATTGGAAACCTGGTCGAAGGACCCATTGGCTATTTTAGGGAATAATAATATAATCGGGAATTTAATTCACCAGGTAATAATAAATAATTAGAACAAGTTATTTTACTTAATTTATTATTCCATGCAAAACCCAATGTCAAATAATAATAGCAGTGATATTATTTCCTTGACATATACATAACATACACGTTATTTTTAAATTTTATTTTACTAATTAATATTTAATATTATTTTCAATCAGACCCAAAACTAGGACAGCTAGTCCTCCAAAACATTTACCATGCCTTAATTAATGAAAATTTATTTATTTAATAAATAAACTATATCATTCACTGACAAATAAATATTTTTTCCGTATTATATTTTATCAAATAACCAGTGACAAAATAAATTCGACCAAGCATACATGAATAATAATTAATCCCCACTAGGAATAAGATTTATTAAACTTCTCAAATAAATAAATAATTTATTTAACTAAGATACTAGTTACACTTAGTTTTTTACCCTCTAGGCCAATTTCTCATTTGAATTAGGCAGACATGCCTACAGTCCATGATTAATTTCTAGCAATGGGTCTAGTAACCTAGGTTAATGAAGATGATATCACAAAGACATGTCACCACATAAGAATTCTTACCATGTAATATAATCCTATTATCCTAATATATCCAATCAAGTGGTATTAATGCTAGTTCCATCAACCCATATGCTCGATTTCTCAATCTTTGACTTCCCAGAATGGAACTTGGCTAGAGAACAACATGGAAATGGATTTAGTTAGGCTATATCATTTCAATCAAATGGTGTGAGATATCTACTTCCATATAAGTGACCAATCCTTTATCCCATTATTCATTAATTTTGTATTACTTTTGATGCACCCAACATATCCTACCTCACCAAGAACATTTTACATTATAGATTTCAACAATACACCTAAGTGTTCATGTCATGATACCCATTAATAATAATCTTAATGTCGAAGGGCCAATACACATATTGGCAAATAGAAACATCCAATAACACTTATTAATGTGGATTTCTTACTGGCAGATCTTGTTCTAGTAATATCCTCCTGGATATTGCCAAGGGCGTACACCATAAAAATATGCCTCAAAGATTCATGAGTCCCCAACACTGATAGTATATATCATTTGTGTCCCTTCAAATGGCATCATCCATCCATTGAACATATATTCAAGAATAGTGTCATGGCACTTAGGGGTTCTCATCATAAAAGGGATCTGTTATGACCATTTAATGTGACAAGTATTAAATGGACATTATCACACACTATGTCGTGCAGTAGAACAATCATGATGTGATAAGTATTTTTTTAATATTCATCCAATGACTATAGGTTTATCAGAAATTAAAAATAAGTTGGTTTCTTAGGAACCAACAATAACAGTTTCCCCATACTCTAATGGGATTTTATAGATGATGTTTTGGTTGATTTATATATAGTATTTAAATCTAATATAGGGGGTAAAATCTTCCCACAGTTCTATCCTAGACCCTTGCTGCTAGTCGATAGCCTCTATTATATGAGTAAGTGCGTCTAAGGCGAAGTTTCACCACATATATAGTTACTATTTATAGTGAACTAGGACAGGACATTACAAAGATTTATTATAGATGGTTTTCATTTTTCTTACTATCTAGTTCATGGTAGATAGGTGACATAAAAATTTATCTGATCTTGTATTGTACTTTGATTTAGTGCATCATGAACACCATTTCCAAAGAAAAATCATTGTTAAATAGGATGGGACAGATTTTCTAGATATTTGATGATACAGTTGTTTGATTTTAACCTCATATAACAAAAACAGTGTTTTAGATTGATTATTATTATTTTATTATTTGATCATGGTCAATTTTCAAAGAATACTGTTATTATATATTGGATCTTGTCCCATATAGTCAATTTTTATCTCATGCATATTGCAAGGCATGTGGGATTCACATGATGATAGTACTACTAGTATGTGATTATTTCAATGATGATAAATATTCATCTATATAAAGTTTCAAAAATAGATCAAATGGCATTTCCCAAAATAGATTTTTGGTGTTATTTTTATCAAATGAATCAACAAGTATATGTTAATTTCTAGTGGTAGTTCATGTGGGTCTATGGTGAGAAACTTATTGATGAAGGCAACATAATCCATTGGTGTGTGGGATATGGTGTTATCATAGTTAGCAAACATGGGAATTTGATTCCACTATGATAATCCCATTTTGGGTCATTAGTCTTTAGGTTCATTTACATAAAGTCTTAGGGGAAACTTATACAATTTCATCCCAAATATCATGGGTGGTATTCTTCTTAACTATACCGTGTGAATTTAGTTTACGGGATATGAGTCATCATAGAATAATGTTGGTTGTATAGCTGTATACCTATGTTATTCAAGAGGGGGTAGTCATTTGTGTGGATTCTTATGATAATCAATTCCCTTGTGGGTGAATATATTGGATTTGATGAAAGATGTGCATGTAAAGACCCCATATTGGGTTCTTGATACATGGGATACTAGGAAATGATCAAGATAAAAGTATATAAGATTTTACCCATTAGTTATTTCTTTTTCAGTGATGGTTTATGGGCTTGGTGGTGGCGTTATAGTGGCCTTAAAATGTTACTTGTTTTTTTTGAGTCGGTTCATGGTTTTTCTGGTGAAGGTGGCCCATTAGAGGGGTCAACCTGAGTTTATTTTTTTACATATAGATGATAAACACATGTAGGTTCTTTAGGGAATGAAATTGGTGTATGAAAGGACCCACTGAGTGTATGGTAGATTAATAAAGGCTCTGAGGACCCCTAAGGTGGAGCACAATATGTGTTAATTATTTTGGATTGAGGTTGGTTTAAAGGGGAAGGACCATTCATGTGCCCATCCAAATTGTTAGTACGTGTGTCCTTGTAATATAGTGAGAGCACTAATGGGAACTCATGGCATGGGTGAATTACTGCTTTTAAAGAGTAGTTCCAAGGGTACTCAATTTAGTTCAGTAATTTGTATTAATCACAAGGGATCATGCGGACCACGTGTTCCAATTATGTTAAGATAACACAATTTGTTTATGAGTGGGATCGATTGTTATTGGAATCAGTGATGGCCTTGTGTAAGATGAGGGATGATGGGATTCATTATGTATGGATTGAAAGAAGAAACACATGTATGATTAGTATCAATCATAATGGGGTTTTCATTAGGTGTTGAGTAAGGAAATTTCCATGAGTAGGGAATGGGAATTGTGTGATGTTTAGGGTTAATTCTCGTGTATGGGTGGGTTCATCCATGAAATTTCATAGCAGAAAATTATGGAATGATCATGGACTTGATGCTTAGGTTTTGACCCAATGATGTGGTGATTAGGATACTACTATGGTGGTGAGTGTAATTTCATTGGATCCAAAGTCTCCTCACCCACACCATTTCCTAAAACAATAAGTGTATGATGGTATGAAATATCTACCACCTGGGAATAATATGACTATTTTCTAATATCTATCTATTATCAAGGAGAAATCTTGACTAAAACACACTATGCTCACTATTATACATTTTAGAAAAATTTTGATAATGTAATGGATAGTGAAGTTGAAGCACTGGTTTATGGATCATGGAACTATGTAGGGATAGCTTGTGGTTAAGGATTATTTTTAATAAGATGTGGATGAGTATCTGGATGGTCATTTTGAACATCTTAATCAAGTTATAAATCATTATGTGGTTCATCTATACTAATATTTTGACATTATGTCAAATTCATATGAGGCTCATAACCTTTATAATCATCTATAACCTCACTTAAAATCCCACAATATCATCTATTGGAAGAAGAAGATCTATCACTAATCAATTAAAATAGGGCTTGTCAAATGTTCCTTCCTCCATAGGATCAAATATTTAAATTAGGTGTGTAATACAAGCATCATGTAAAACATATTCAGTTATGTAAAGTTAATAAAAAATATTCTCAAAAGAGGATGGAATATTTATTACCAAATTATCATATCCCTATATATGCAATATAATATATAACAATGAGGTTATGAAGTACAAGGGAACATAATCCAACTGATCAAATAGAACCATGCATACCATACATTTCACCTATAATCATGACTCGTCAAATATATCCCACATAATCATATATCAATCATGATTTTCCCTTTGGTTGAAGTATCACTTCCCCAATATCATTATGGAATGAAGCAAATGAAACTAAATGGGAAGTGTGGGGAGGGAAGATGGAAGTTGAATTGCCTTATAACATGATCAACATGCTTCCACTCTAAAATTTAAAAATTAATAAGAGTAAGGATGCATGTGTTAGTAGAAAGAACCACCATATAGTAAGGAAGGATAATCAGGAGGATATTCTCAACATTTGTTCTCCAGGAAACCTGGAATATCATAAAATGAAAATGAAATTTATAATTGATATTATGTACCACATAGAATATTAATTTCAATCTATAATTACTAATTATATACACTATCTTGATGAATATTGTCTATCATATGTCTATATGTGTGGACATAAAATCTAGTAGTATCTAATTTTTAATGTTTATAAATCCACCCATAGATAAAGTAATTGAATTTATACTTTCATAATTCAATATTATAAATTTTATTTTCATATAAGGAAGTAAAAACATACCATCATCCACATGGTATGCCATATAAAATTTCAATAGAAAATATTTCAGATACATTTTAATAGAAGAAAGGTATTCACTACCATATCCACATATGGATAAGAACACCACATCCTATAATATATATCTTATATATGTAACATGTGCCACATAGTCATCTGTATGTATATGCAAGATTTTCACACCCCCAGTTGTACTCCCATGTCTTCTACCGATCCTCATGTAATTTTCAATAAATAAATTGGAAATATTTAGTAAAATGATAATTGATGTGCATACTTACAATAATTCAAAAAAAATGTATTCACAGGAAGATATTATAACTCTGAACTTGTCAGTTTAATCAATTAAATATGTAAAGTGATCATCTATCCATGACATGTGAAGCCGACTACCAATGGTTTTCCAAACGTCATACTAGATCTCAATGCCTTGTGACCTATGAACAAAATAAAACCAGTCAACAAAAACATATCCTATCACTTTCCCTTCATGATATAGATCCCTAACATAAGGTACATGTAGTCAAGGGTAATCACCATATCTCACTCTATTGTATGAAAAGTATGTGTCTCTAGCCTCCACCTCTCTCTTAGGGATGTAATGAGATAATAATAAAAAAACGGAAATCCAAAATATAAATTTCATAGAAACCTATATGTTAAAGATGAGGGATGATTGTAGGAGGGGTGAAAATGATAGAATTTTTGTGGCCTATATATGATTATAGCATGGATAGGACAACACTTTAATAATATATGAGAAATATCTCTATACTGGAAAGTGAGAAAAGTAACATTTTCCATATATACATATGATATAACTATAACAAGTGAAAAATATAGGTTCATTAATGTGAGAAAATGAATATCCACTATGACACATTAATTGAATTTAAATTACTTTTTAATTACTTTACATCACATTTATTTTATTTGTAATCACTGATTTCAAATATTTGTTTTCTATCATGACTGTGTTTTTTTCTTTCAATCTTTTGTTTTTATGATTTTTTAGTAAATTTTTTACCATTTTTGGAACAGAATTGGCCCTTAAATATGAATATATTTTCATTATCAATGTTTATTTTACCAATACACAACTTATTAGATTTTTAGTTTAACCTTTCAAAAACCAATAGTTTCCTTTTTGCTATCTTATTTTAATTTTCAAAAATAATTCTAATGATATTATTCTATAATATTTTAATAAATATATTTTTTGTAATAATCTATGAAATATTTATTTTATTTATTTTATTTTTGAAATACATATATATTCTATTCTTTAATATTCTATGACATCTTAATTTCATCAAAAATATTTAACTATCAAAATAATCAAGATAAATGTTAGTTCTGAGTTGACACGTTAATTTTTTGGGGAATCTTACATGAATCACAGCATATTAAAATACTATTTTTACTCATAAATTATACAATACATAGTGATTAATAATGGTGATATGAATTGGTTCTCCCACCATAAATGTTGGGAAATTTTTTGTGAGTATGACCTTTAATACGATATATGCCACATTGTAGTCCCACACTCTATTCCCAATCCTGGTCTATCTCATTTATAGTGTGTGTGTACATTAATATTCCTTGAGAATGAAACCTCATAATATCATGTACAAAATTTTATTGATCTGTAAGAAAGGTAAAAAAATGAAATTCACTAACATGATTTCATGACTCACTATAGTAGTTTACCAGATTTTTTAAGAAATATAATGGATTAAAAAAGGTTTCCTAGGATAATTTCTATGATTCACAAGATTCAATGGAATCTGTATATAGATACTAAAATTTTTAGAAATCACAAAAATAAAAATACATTTTTCTCTATTAATACCTCTAAAACTCAACTATTATTTTCTATGGTGTGTCATGGAACAACAAAACCTCAAGATCGATTCCTACCCAGTCAAACCTTTAACAAAAAATTGATGATTTATCTAGTAATATCTTATTATTATATCTTTGGAATTTATAGTCAAATTGGGAATTTAATCATCTATTAAATCACATGATAAGCTAGTTAGGATCATTCATAAAAGTACTTCACTAATCAATAGAATGTATCCTATAATAAGCCTATGATTGGTAGCTTACAAAAACCATTTAAGATTTTTCTTATGAACTCTACAACATTAGTTTTCATATGAAAATATATCCTACCACTATCATAATACAATGAACATTATCTTTTTGAAATATACATCATATAATCTTTTACATCTTGGTTATCCCTTTAAGGCCTTCCTAAATTCATAGAAAATTTCCCATGTTTTGTTTCATAATTTGAATTAAGAATAAATAAATACATTTGAAATGAGAAAAATTATTCAAATTTAAATTATGCTAATGAAACATTCCGAACATTTTGATTGTCTCATTTTTTACTCATCTTTAAAACAACATTAGAAATTAATGAAACACGCCTAAGGAAATATTGATGATAATAATTTTGTTTTTTCCATGAAAACACATTATTGTTAATAACCTCTATAATCAATCAATGATGATTAGATTTCAAGACAACCATATGTATTTTTATAACATAAACCTATAGTTTCTATAAATAAATGTTCCATAAACCTTAATGAATTGTTTGTAATAATGAAATAATGTAATATATGTCCTGAATACCTGTAATAATTTATGTAACATCACCATCATTTGATTAACTAGATAATAATGGTAGACATACTCAAATAGTAAAATATTATAAATGACCTGATTTCTAGGATACTATAATCCCATTACCAGTGATAAAAATTTCAACGATTCATCCCAATCACCATAAATTTTAATAATTTCTTTTAGTTTTTCAACCCATTATTTTCCAGTTGACAAACTGTATTTGAAAAATTGATTAACTCATTCATGGATGAATGGGATATGATCAACCTAACACATTTATATCATCTAAAAATAATATTTGATATAAAATCTATATCTACTGTATAATGGCTCTATTACAACATAGGTTACATAAAACAATATGTTCCTTCAGTAATATTCATCTTCTAACATAAAAACATATATGATATATTTTGTTTCCTGAAACATTTATATTTAGACTCGTATTTATCAAAACAAATGGGTTGTATTACCTATTTTTTCTCTTCAACCATAATTGAAAATTTTCACTGTATGTGGTATTTCATATCCACATATTCCAATAATGTTTTACATTCATACTATTTATCCAATATATACGGTTTTATCAATTGCATCATATGTGTTACATAAAATTCCTTTTAATTCAATGATAGGTGTAATGACATCCTAATTATTATCATGTGCACACGAAATTCCCTCCACTAAGGATTCTAATAAAGTTAGACTTTTACCACTCACTGATTTCTTCCTATATGTTATACGAACCTCATAAGGTTCAATGATCACATCTTCCTCAACTATATCATCCCCAGTCACATCATCTATATAACTACCCCAAATCTTCACTCCCAGTTCCCATTCTAAAAACATTGTATTTATATTTTTTGATACATATAAATGAGATCAAATTCTATCTATAAAAATCATATAAGAGAAAAAATAAATATTAGTTAGTTAAGTCCCCAAAGACCATTTAGGTTTTAGTTTTATGGAATTAGTAAAACCCTTACAAGGAAATACTAATATATTTAGGTGGTCATTCTTTCTTACTATCCCAGTATTTTTTATTTCAAAAAAAGTATACAAACTAACCAATTATATTCATAAAAAATGAATCATTTACAGACATATATCATTTACCTAATTCTTCAAAACATGTATCAGTGGAAAACATAATCAGAGTGAGAATAAATGGTAAGGGTAAATATTATTATTAAAAATTAAATGTCAATAGTGAGAATAAGGTGTGCATAAGAGTATGATGACATAACCAAAGTGCATGATCATGACATAAGATAATTCATACCCCAAAAATATAATCAATAAAACATATAACACGGAATAATGATTTAACAAAATCAAGATTCACAAGAATTTACAATCATGAGGCATTTGATGTGTATATTGATAAGAAACCACTAAGAACTCATTGAAAGCATAGTAAATAAATTTCAGTATATTGGAACATTATCATCATAAAATATGTTCAATCATGCCAAAAATAACTATATAATGGTTAAATCCATATGATAACACCCATTTATCTCCACCGTTATTTCCCTTAAGGATAAGGAATATTTGCAAATGCAATAGAGAGATATATCAATATCACCCATTATATAATTTGTACTAGGCTCACCTATAGTATAAGTTGTATCCAGCTCACCCATCATATAATATATATCAGGATCACCCATAATAATAAATTAATTTCAAGTACCATACATGACTATAAAACAAAAATGTTGTTGCTTTCATTATCAATCATTAAACAATGTCTTTCATTCCTTAATAGCATGATTCACCCATAGAAAAGAATAGGTTTTCATGAAAATCTCTATAAAATAATCATTGTAAGTCATACGGAGAAATAAAATATTTTTTTCCTAATTTTACTTCCCAATTACTCATAGGAATCAGTAATGTGTGTTGAAAAAGATAAGAATGGCTTTAAATGAACATTTAAAACATTTCTTTGAAAACAAGGGAAAATTCATTTTTTCATTCTATATCATTAAGAACTATAAAATATTAAAATATAAATAAATTAACGTTAATTGATAATATCTGAAAAAATATATAAATATTGATTCAATGATATAATTAGATTTTATGTCTGTAAAAAAATTTCATGTTGTAAATGGTTAAAATCATCATTCTTTTCAAAAAAATCAAAGAGAGTTATAAGTGAATCATGTTGTAAACATAAATAAATTATAATATTAAAAAATTTCAATAAATGAAAAATATCATGTAAAATAACTTTATGGAGTCATTTTTTATATAAATTAAAACCATTTAATTAAGATAAGGAACATGGATGAAGAGTTTGGTCAAAAAAAATTAAAACTGTAAAATAATGTTTATTTTAATTAAAACCCATTACAACATTTTAAAATAATTTTTTTGAAGTAATTAACTGAATAATGAATATAAAATATCATTGGTATAAAAAAATAAAATATATTATATATCAATAATTTATTTATACACCATATAAATGAATATAGTTTCATCAATCCAAAATTGTCTCCAAAGAATATTCTAAGATAAGAAACCCTTAAAAATTGGGTAATACTTGACTTAAAAATAAATTGGATGAAGGAAAATAACATTATTACATAAAACCCACAATTTACATGAATCAATATGTTAAATAACATTTATGGGTAAATAATCACACAATCTAAAATAAATCACAGTTTATAACATTAATTTTGTCTCAATGAACATAAATGGTGACCCTAAAAACCCTTGCAACATTTATAACATTTATATCAATATGTCATGAAAGTGATAACCTCAATGGTACTTTAAATATAATTATGAAATATTAAGTAATTTTGTAATATAATAATTTCTTTCATATACACCTTATGAAAGGAACTAGGTGTATAATACAAAACATGTATCAAATAAACAATATTGAGATGAATAATCCTTATGAAGATCATATTATTTATACAGTGACTCTAAAAATTAATTGATTATGTGTAAAAATTGTAAAAAACAAAAAATAAATATAAAATACAAAATAATAAAATCAAATTTCATTTAATTCAAAATCTAGGCTCATATAGTCAATGAAAACTAAGTATAACCTATTGAATGCAAATTGGTTTATGAAACCCCTTATATTAAGTCAATAATTTAAAAATATTCCATTCAAATTTTGTATAATAATATTATGTGAATTATTTACTTGTTTAATAACACCTTATATGTTTATTAATTAATCATTAAACCATTAATTGCATTTATTTAAATGGAATATTTTCATAAATATTTGGTTAAATTCACATCAGATGTTTTGAAGACTTTTAGTTCATATTTGGAAACTGAATTCAGTATGTGGACTATGGTAAAAAAATTCTTGGTTTATTCATCAAAATAATAAAATTAATTCAATAATTTACATTTTTATACATTAAATACAGTTTTATATTCATCTATGAATGGATTAAAAAAAATAATTCACATCGACTTATGGGGTGCTTAATCCACACATATGCACGGGTGACATTATCATTTTCCAAAACATGGGAGGGTAAGAAAATAAAAGATAATGAATCTTAATAAAATAAAAATAATGCATTTAAAATCATATATATATATATATAAACATTAAATAAATCATTATAAAGATCAATTATAGGTGGTTAGGGAAAATGTAACATATTTCTTTATAGATGCGGTAGTCCACACCTAAAAACGAACAATGTTTTCATTCCCCATTTGATGGAAAATGAGATTAAAATTGGTTATAATATATTTATAAAATTTGATTATTATAGTGGATATTATTTTTTTATTATAACATCATTATTAATAAATATTTTAATGATATAGAAGAATATGTTGAATGAAAATGTTCACTTAAGATTTACAACTCTTCTTCAGAAACAAACATTTGTCTTAAACCATAATCCTTATAGGTTGGAATTTTTATGAGAAAAGAGAATATTGTTAATGGTTATAAATTTTATGAAGTGATTTCAGAGGGACTTGTAAACTATAGAGTGACAAAAATTTTTGTGGAAGATAGGAGATGGGGTTCCCATATATATATATATATATGATGGGAGGGGAAACTGTGGAATTACATAAATTATAAAATTAATATAAATTAATTTTCAAATTAAATTGAAGAATTTTATTTATTTAGAATCTATTATGGAGATACATTTAAATTAATTCTTCAAATAACGTTTTTAAATTTTTTGGTGATTTTATAACCATTATCTCTTGGTATTACCCCCTCGTGAGCCCTTTTAATTATTGTCCCTATAAAAAAGTTACTCTTTAGGGGTAAAGATAGTTACAAAAAATAAAAGTGAACCATAACTAGAAAATTGATGATATTATAGATCATATACAATTTAATTTTTATAATATAGGTTTTTTATGAATTTTATATCTTTTAATAAAATATTATTTCACATAAGATTCCCTAAAAGTCATTTTTGGGGTTATTCAGACAATTTGAATTTTAAAAGTAATAATAGAATAATTTAATTTGAAAATAAAATTCTAAAAAAATTAAGGTTTTTTATTTATCAAAACAAAAATCATGGGATGGAAGAATTCCTTCACATAATATTAATTTTAATTTTTTAAAAATAATTTACTCTATTTTACTATTACTTGAAAAAAATTATATAATTGTTGTGTAATAAATAAAAATAATTATTTCATCATGAAAATTTAAAAATAACTTATTATAATAATAAAAACGTCCATTCTAATTATAAATAAATATATATAACTAAACATGAAAACTTTTTATCCTTATGAAAAAATAGACAAATTTGGACATATATATTGAAATGTTGTATTTATTATTTATTTAAATTAATATTAAGGTTATTATTTTAGAAAAATAGAACCAATATTCCTTATCATTGAATATTTTATGAAGAGGCTTAAAATAAAATTATCTAATGGAAATTAATAATCGTTTATATAGTGTTTTATGGCCTTATAACATAATTTTTAACATTTATTAAGTGATTTACCCTTACCACGGGGACAAATATTTACCAAAATTACTAATAACTATGAACAAAAAAAGTTAAAAAAAATTAAAAAAAATTAACCTCTTGATTTTAAATATATAATCCATTACTCAGGATGCAATTTTTATGTGTTGGAAATCATTTTTAATATAAATAAGTAAACATAATGTCATTTTTTTGGAAAACTATGTTTCTGAACCCAAAAACTGAACTTAAACCAAAATCATGTAAAAATATTATTTATATTTAATTATTTATATTATTTATAACTAAAGTATAATAATTATAGTTTCATATCAAATTGAATGAATAATTATACATTCCAATGAAAAGAATCAACAGTTTTACAAAAAACGTTAATTTTCACTATTAAATTAAATATCAACTATATTATAAAAATAACAAATCTTATCCCAAAAATAATTTTTATATGTTTAGTTCCAAAATAAAATCATTTTTATTGAATAAAATTTATTAGATTGGTAAAAATTAGTTAAAATATTTTCTCATAAAGATTAATAAAAGT
This sequence comes from Viscum album, assembly GCA_963277665.1. NCBI lineage: Eukaryota > Viridiplantae > Streptophyta > Magnoliopsida > Santalales > Viscaceae > Viscum > Viscum album. Next base: position 213,076,834 of record OY728125.1, read on the forward strand.
TATTTTTGATGTAAAGAATATTTTGAAGCATAAAATGTGATTACAAGAAATTTTATTCTAATTTACTAATAATTCATCAGTAATTTTTTTAATAGGACCATTATATACCTATTATAATTCAATTACTCCTCTTTATATACACTAATTTAATTAAAATGTTACAATGACCACATTTAAATAATTATATCTCATGGTTTTATTAAGATTGATGTTGTGTATCATATACACTATCAAACATGGGATTCATTTCAAATATCAATGCATTAAATTCTACAACCATTAAAAAAACATTACATTGAAATTTTAAATTTTTATTGGTAATTATTGGTTTAACACTATAATTTTTTTTTTGAAAACCCATTATGTAAAAAGTGTTAATAAAACTTCTTTTTGAAAATATTTAAGGTGAAATATAATGGTCATCAAAAATAAAAAATACCTAGGTTTCCATATATTATAAATATATTGGAAAGTGAAAATATGCACATGGAGGAAAAAATTAATGTATAAATGATGTAAATTCATAGAGAATTCAGTCATTATAATTCTAGTGACAAAAAAACTATAAATTAATTATAGATTAAAAAGACCATAATTTCATTATAAATGATGGTAGTAGGATAAATTTTTTATTTGGTGATCCTATCCATAGATTTGAGGAATTCATTTAGATTATATAATAAGAACATAAGGAAATTTAATTACGTGATTTTATTTAAATCCATAAACACAATTTCATCCTTTTTTACATGTTTCAATTATTTCCCACTATTATCTCATATTTTACTCAAAATAATGTTTTTTAAAACATAAATTACATTAATATTATACTAAATTATTTGTTGAGCATGTGGTATATGGATGCATGACCATATTTTCTTTTCATACTTAATAAAAAAAAATTATTAGCACATGATAAGATAATACCAAAATCAAATAGACCTTGATATGAATAATTAATTAATTAATATCTAAAATTTAGAAAAAATGACAAGGGATTAACATAGATCATTCCCTAAATAAATAACATTATATCCCAATTAACCTCAATAACCACAATATTAATTAATGTTTTAACCCCAATTTTTTTCTAATTCCATTGAGATTGAATCTAAATAATGTAATATAATTCTTCTAATATAATTCTTCATGTTAATTATAAGGATTACATGCACTTCAACTAAAATAAATCACCAAAAATACCATTAATTACCACAAAATCACATCACTTAAAACCTATAATTCAATTTCAATGATCTTTGACCAATGATAAACCATAAAAAACTAGTGATGGTATCTATAACTATTAAGTTAAAATCACTTGAAAACATCATAATCTCCAAAGTAATCTAAACCCTACCCTAAACCAAACTATAGGAAACCTGAACCCACACTCCAAGATCTAGTGCCAGAAATAATATAATTACTAACTGAATGATAATTGATTTCTCATTTATTATAAAATTATAGGAAAACACCCATCAACCAACAAATAGTTAAGGGGGTCTAAAGTAATGGAGTCCAAGGGAATCCCCACGGACAAAATAACTAAATTCCATAGGCAACGATATCATGCTCGAGTAAATGACCATCTGATACTGAGCATTAAACCCCTGAGAAATAGAATCTGATGTAATGTTGACCTCTCTTCTAACATGCCAAACCGAACATCCCAATTTTATCTCCAAAAGAAACCTTCTGACCAAATAAATAAAATTCCATGGTGTAACCACTTTACCATGAAATTCTTGAGCAAGAGTCTTTGAATATGATTCCACCTATCCAATCACAGGTGAAAGACTCTTATAGAGCATAGCCTTAGAGAGTAATGCTATCACTTCGGCACCCAACGAACTCCCCAAACCAAAATATATACTTTGATCCACCAGTACCAAACCATTCTTGTTATGAAAAACACCACCCATGCATTTTTTCATTCATATAGGAGCCATCCACATTGATCTTGACGCCACTCCCTGGTGGCCGCCATCTAAACCATCTTCTGTGTGATCTGGGTTGAGCCACTGGTCTGTTGAGTATTCTACAAATGATAGGGGAATGCAATCCACCTATTACCAGTCAACCCAAATCATGCAACAACACCTTGAGTATTATTTATAATATAATAACAGAAGGCCACATCATTAATTTTCCCTTCTTTCGTGCCTCACAAAGGGGCAAAAAATAGCGACGATGATGATGTCATGCATCTTGATCTCCAAATCCCGATTTACTACATTTGAAACCCATCTAGAAATGAACTCTTGCGTGGAAGGACATGTTGAATCACAACAACCCAACTTACCCATAATATACCAGTGGTTGACATACCATTCACTCGTTGAAATCAAATGAAAGGATGATTCCATTTAGAAGTACGAGCAACAGTGACATCTTGAATCCATATACACTCTATTTCATTGAATATTATCCTTTATAGCAATTGTGTGATTTTTCACCCACCAAACCGTTATTTTCATCATCGTGGGAACCTCCTAGCACCATAATCAAGAGGCCCACTCATCACGTTCATCACCTGACTGGAGGAGACCCAGATAAAAATGCCCCCTGAAATAAACAGAAATCAACCAGTAAATCATCACTAATCATCCTCCTCTAAAAACACAATTTCATAAAAAGTGTCTATCTACTCCTTTTCCAGGATACACTTGAGAAGCATGGGAAACCAACTAGCCTCCTTGATAGTCATATCCCACAATTGGAAACCCAATAAAATTCCTCTCCAATCTATTTATCACTTGATAATTTAATATATCATCTCCCAACCACCTAGAAACTGGAATCCTATAGTATGTACAGATGATAATGAACATTTTAAGCTAGTCTAGAGAGATTTATTCTATCCCAATCCTCACAGTGTTCCCCATATTTGACCATTATCATTTTGGTCTAAAGAAAATATACCACAATGGCATCCCATTACATACGACCCTATATAGACTGCATGGGAGTCGACACAGCCATGCGGCCCACTCCTCCGTCCTCAATCGGGTTTTCAAATAAAACCACAAAGACTAGTGACATTTTCCCGTTTCGTTGGAATCCTAAAGAAAATTTTTCATCTGCCTCTCCATCACACATATAATACTTTTTGGAGTGGTGGTGATGGGAAGGACATTCACTGGAATTAAAAAAAAATTTAATCATAGAGACATGTCCACCAAAGGATAGAAACTTTTTCTTTGAACATAGAATCCTGCCAAGTTTTTTTTATAAGATTCTCAACGAACACATTTTTCACTCTAAAATTAGAAAAAGGATCCCCAAGATACCTCATTGGAAACTGAATCTGCTTAATTCCCAAGATCTCTTTTATGTCACGAACCCTCCTTCTAGAACTTTTCTTTTAAATAAAAACACATCCCTTTAAATAATTTAATTTTTGGTAACATTGACTACAATAAACAATCATTACTTATATAATATTTTGATGAGAATACCTTTTTTCATTCAGAATCGTGATAATATCATTAGGAAACATCGGATGAGAGAAGGTACCATCCGAAGAAAAAGAGTGATAAGGGAGGGTCCTTCTTTCCCCTAAGCCTTTTTCCAAATTCAAAGATAATGCCTCCTAAGACATGATAACAATAGTGGGATACAGGGGTCCCATTGTCGCACACCTCATGTGCACTTGAATAAATCAAAACCTTTCCCCATAAGAGAAATGATGATCCACAGATAGGAGTAACACATAAAAAATGTCACAAACCCATTCCTGGAAACCACATTTTCTCATGGTCTAAATAATGAATCTCCACCCCAATTTTTCATAGGATTTATTCATGTCAACTTGGATTATAATGATGGACACAATCACCATTATATTAACATCTTCCACTAATTCTTTAGCAATCCCAATTTATCCATAAATTCCTCTACCATTATTAAATTTGTTTTTTTACTGAGAGATAACAATTGGGATCACCATATCCAACCAAATTTCTATTATACGTTCCATAATCTTGTAAGATACACTACACATGAATATGGGTCTATAATGATCTATGGATGAGAGATTCTTGATTTTTGTAACTAAAACATTTCTAGAGGAACAAATTATCCTATTTAATTAACCTCTCAAAAAGAAATTTCATATTTCCTTAGTCACCTATACTCCCACAAAATCCCATGATATCACATAGAAAACACACAGAAATCCATCTAATCCAGAAGCGATGTCTGGGGGAATTTTTCGGAAAGTTTCCCGAACCTCATCCTCATCTGAAAGATCCCTTATAGAGTCATTATCTACATCCTTGTTTCTATTATGAATTCCATCCATGAATCTCATATGTTCCTCTATCACTACCTCAACTACTTGAGTTCCTAGTAAATTACCACCAAGGATAATTTTGAAATGATCTCTAGCCAAACTATCATCCCCATTAATTTTAAATGAATAAGAACCATCCTAATGCTTAATGATTATCTTCATAATCTGATGTTCTTTTACACAAGCATAAAAACGCACACTATTTTGGTCACCCTCTATAATCAATCTGACTCTAGATCATTGTATGTAACATCTTTCCAACTCTCACAACCTCTCGACTAGAAAGTTTCATTTCTTAGAGATCCTCAAGAAGGTACTATCATCCCAACCATGCTTCAGTTCATCCTCTAACCTATCGACTTCATTCTGTATTATACCCAATGAATTATCTACCATGGTATTATCAAGAAACCACCTGCCACTATCAGACTTGACACACCTTAGCCACCCAAATAGCCCAACCCAAGACCACCTAGAGGTCTCCTGCTCCCACAAGCTCGTCATCATTTGCATGAACCCATCCAATCGGTGCCATCAGGATGAATACATGAAAGGCCTATTGTCCTTAAAAAATTTCTTCAACTAGACCAGGAGTGGGGTGTTATCCAAGAGGGCATGGGATAAATGGGTCACTGAATTATGGGAAAAGGATTCTAACCCTTGGATATTTGAAAATAATATATTCAATCTACTCCAGATCTAGTTGACATGGTGTCGTTTGTTTACCCAGGTATACATGCACCTATTGAGTCCCAAATATATGATTCCCTTACTATAAATGAAAGTTCTAAAATCAATCACACCATATTTACAACTCCCCATTCCACCTCTCTTCTCCAGGATTTCAACATACGAGTTGATGTCACTACTGATTAACTGAGGAAGACCTACACGTTCAAAGGATTCCAGACACTCCCACAAGTCCCTTCTTTCCTATACATGAGTACTGGAATAAATGAAGGAGAAGAGGATTTACAAAATGTTAAACCTATTTTAATTCTAATACCTGGATCGGTTTTCTGGATTGGCTCCAATGAAAAATTACACATCCAGCAATGTCAATATATTTATTTATAGGGTTGACCTTGAATATGAAACCCAATACCCAAGTTTTTTGAAAATTAACTTAACCTACTAGGATATTTCTTAGGATTAATAATGGAAACCATGGAATAAATCAATCATCAAAATTGAAAACCCAAGAATGTAAAATTTCTAGAAACTTCCTATCGACGAGCATTCCAAATAATGAGAGAAAGCATTAAAATGAAAGCTTCATGGACTTATGGCTTCTTATAACTGCTCTTGTTATAAATAAGATACTTCCACACACCTCCGTAGACATTGAATGGGTGACTGGTCTGGAGGATCCTTCTACAGAGAATATCATCTTAGGAATATTAATCTTTTTCTTCAATGGACTATATGTATCCTCTAATAGTGAAAACCTACTTTCAAAAACAACTTGTTGAAAAATTGGTTCTGCTTCATCCAGAATGATATAAGTCAAAACTAGACTATAGGGAGAACATTAGGGAAAGATGATTTGATTCATTACTACCTAAAAAGAGCTTTGTAAAGGATTATAATCATAAACATTGTATCCTGCAATCGTGGTCAAGAGCGATACCTTAGGTGAACCTAGAGACAGAAGGACAAAAACCTACACACTAGAGGAGGGGTGTTAGTTCTCTAGGGATGTACAGGATAACACTAGAAAACATATTTATCCCACCTGTGGAAAGAATAATATTCTTATCAATGAAAAACATCTCCAGTAGACCCTTACTCGTGACCTATAACAATGCAGTGGGTGAAACCAGTGGTAAATTTTTTGATACCATAACGTGTTCCAAAAAAGCTCTGTCTGCATGGGCCCTCTCCAGAAATGCATTACACTTTTTCTATTCACTTATAAAAACCTTTGAATATCTATTTTAATCCGTAAAACATACAAAATATAAATATAAATATATAATCACTTGCATCCCTAAGGACCTTATAAGATTATATTTATATATAATTAGGACAACTCTTATATAATAATACCCATTTCATCAAGTGATAATTTTTTCAACTACACTATGACTTTTTTATTTCCCAAACATTATTTAGAATCTCCCATTAAATTATTCATACATGAAAAAATTATAGAAACAACTCATTCAAATTCACCCTTAATAAAATATAGAAATTAACTTTTTTTAATTGAATTGAATAAATTGGAGAAATGAAAAACATAATAAATGTGAATTAAGATTCTCATCATGTGTATGCATAACAAATGGAAATTGAATTTCATCAGTGAGTATAAAATGATTATAAGTGTACTATTACATAATGAAAGTGTAGAAGCACAGAATAAGATAATTGAAACACATAAATATGTGGATAATTAAACATATGACATAAAATAAATATAATACAATGGAAATAATATTAAGAATCTGTAATCATGAATTATACGAGGTAATTATTCATTAAAGGAACAATTAAAAACACATAGTGTGCATAAGAAAAATGTGTTCATATCATGGATCATTATCTTAACAACACATTATCTATTATGTATGAAATAACTAGATCACTATTAAATCCATAGGATAATCCTCCCTAGTTGACTCCCACATTATTTCCTTAAAATGAAAGGATCATTACCCAATTCATTAGAGATCTATATCGGGCTCACCCATCATATAACCTATATTGGGCTCACCCATCATATAATATTTATTAATCTCACCCCTAATTATGAGTATTTCCAATGTGTTGTCTGTAAATATAACACATGTAATATTTTATTTTCATCCCCAATCTTTTAGCATAATCATTCATTCTATTATCGATTTATTTGGCCATGGAAAAGAAATGGGTTTCATGATAATATATTTAAAATAAAATTCATAATACATTGAGAGTAATAATATGGATGGTATAATAAGATATAATTTGTAGTGAATCAGAAGAATCATTAATGTATTTTTATATAGATTAGAGTACCTTTAAAATAAAATTTAAATCATTTCTTTGAAAACATTTTAAAATACCCTTCTCATTTTGTATATTTATATTATAAAATTTAAAAAATATTTAGTAAATAATTCCTTAAATATTACGATAGAAACGTATAATGGGAAATCAAAATAAAGTTAAATATATAAAAAAGGTAAAATTCATTCATGTTTTAAATGATAAAAATAATATTCTTTTCAAACATCAATAATTAGAGTTTAATGTGACCCGTAAGAAACAAAATTAAGAAATTTTCCATTCAAATATTTTGAAAGAAGGTCAAAAATCATGGAAAACAACTTTTTGAAATAATTTAGGTTTAGAGAATATTTTTTTATTTAAAGTTTAAAATATAGAGGAAAAGTTTGATTAAAAGTATTTACAACCCGTAAAACAACATTTTCTAATAAAAACCAATTTAAAACCTTTTTAAAACAAAAGCAATTTACAATTAATAACCTAAGAAGGAACATAAAATATCATGAGTATAAAAAGATTCATCTCATTATATTTCATGAATTAGTATATAGAACATATAAATGAATATAGTAACATCAATTAAAATTTATCTCCAAAAGGGATTTTAGGTGAGAAACCCTTTCAAATTAGGCAATTCTTGAATAATCAAAGCATTGTATGAAAGAACATAAAACGATTATATAAGACTTATAATTTCTATGAAATAATATTTTATATTAGAATCATCCGTAAATAAGTACACCATATAAAATTATTCAAGGTACAAAACATGAATGTTTTGCCAAAGAAAAAAATTGAATATATGGACACCCTTTAATCTTTTAGAGAATTTGAATGAATATATTATAAAATAGATAACATAAAAAGAACATTAAATACCCTGATAAAATATTCATTTATGACATAATATTCCAAAAGACAGTATATACACCTTATAAAAGGAAATAGGTTCATAATATGAAATATGTCTCAATGAATCAATATTTGGAAGGATAATGCTTATAAATATTATATCATGGAAATTAAGATTTAATCAATAAAACGATTATGTGTTAAAATTGAAAAACAAAAAAGAAACTATTTTTTAAAAAAAATTAAATTTAATATCTTGTGTAATCCTGGAAAAATATATTTAATGAAGTATAATTAAAACCAATGAATGGAAATTATGTCAAGAAACCCCTTACCTTGATTCCAGACATTCTATGTATGTACTTAAACTCCAATATAATAAAATTATATTAACAATTTAATTATTTAAGAACATTTATAGAGGTATTAACTATTAACTAAACAATTTATTTAATTTATCTAATTAACATATATAATTACTTAACCGGTTAAGCCCACATCAGATGTTTCGAGGATGTTCTGCTCATTATTTGAAAACAACTTCAGTACACTAACCAAGATAAATATTATTTTGGATCTATTTTATATTTAAAAAAATTAAATAACTATCATTTTTATACATTAAATAATAATTTATAACTATCCATGAATGGTGTACATGAAATAAAAATTACATATCTTTGTTGATCGGGTAATCCACATATATGCATGAACAACATTGTCATCTTTCTACATGTGGAAGGGTAAGAATTTAAATGATATCATATATTTAAAAATTATAATCATTATATTAATAATAGATTTATATCATCACACACATTAAATCCATCACTTAAAATATCCATGAGATACAATAAGGGACAACGAAACACATTATTTCGTGGACGTAGTAGTCCACAGGTAGGCACAAACAATGTTTTCAATACCCATTTGATCAAAATAGATATGAAAATTGGTTATACATTATTAATTATGTCATTTAATTATATATTAAAAATTTATTCTATTATATCATCTTTGTTTGATAATATTTTAAGTAGGCAGAAGAAGAAGTAAAATGAAAATGATTAATTAAATGGTAAACCTATTTTTCATAAAAATAGATTTAGATTACACCTTAACAATTCTTGGTTGGTATTTAAATTAGAAAATAACCTATATGTAATTTATAAGGAATTTGGGAAGGAATATTTTAAGGTATTGGATGATATAGAGTGTTACAAAGGTGTGTGGAAGAGAGGACATTAGGTTCTCTTTTATATGTGAGGGGAGGGGAACACTTTGAATTACTTACAATTTTGAATTAATATAATTTAAATTATTATTTTAGTGGATCCAATATGATATATATATAATATAGGACTGGTAAAAGTTTAAATAATTTCATATAAAAAATTTGGCACGTATTTTTCAATTTTTAACCTGTATCTCTTTGTTTTAACACCTATTAGCCCTTTTAATGGATACTGTTATTACACTATTTCTACTCATTAGGGTTCAATAAAGTCACAGACAAATGGAAAGGATAACGTAAGTGGATAATGGATGATATTAAAACCATTTACTATTATATTTTCCAAATATAACATTATTTATTAAATTTTTTGTGATTTAAAAAAATTTTATTTAACATAAGTTACCATTTAAGTCATTTTTAGAACTATTCACATAATTTATATTCTAAAAATATCAAGATAGTAATGTAATTATAGTATATAATTTTAAAATAGAAATATTCTGTTGTATTTTTCTAAAACATTCAATTAAAAAAATTAAATAAAAAATTTTTTTCATTTTATGTTCATAAAATCATTTACATAGTTTTTCTATTACTTAAACATGAATTATTCCAATGTTACATAATAATTTACTATAATTATTTCATCACAAAAATATAAAATAAACATCCATAGTAATTCAAAATTCATTTATCTTTCACAAGACCATTTATAATATAATAAATCCTCTAGTTATCCCAATGAAAAAAATACTAGTGTTATTAAAACAAAGTGAGTGACATGTTGTATTTATTCTTTACTTAAAATATGAAAAAGGTCATTATCCAATAAAATTGGATCTGGTATTCAATATAAACATATATGGATGAAAAGTGTCAAAATAAAATCATAAAATATAAAAAATTTAGTTGTAAAATTGATTTTTAAATCCATATCACATTTTAATTAACCATAATTACCTGATTTACGCTTATTAAGGTTACAAATATTTACCACGGTTACTATTAGATATGAATAAAAATAATGTTAAATTATTTAAAAAACATAAACCTCATTATTTCAAAAATGGATTTAATTTTTCATTATTCAATTTTTAGAAGTTTTATAAAAAATTATAATATAAATGCATAAAATGCAAGAAAAAAACATTTTTTAGAAAAATTTGTTTTTAGAAACAAAAAATGAACATAATTTAAATCATGTATAAAGGATATTAATATGAAATTATCAATATTATTTATAAATAATGATTAATTATTATAATTTAAAATTAAATTCAATAAATAATGACACAGTTAAATGAAAAATAAATGATCGTTTTTATAAAAATCTATATTTTTTACATTTCACTGAAAATATATCAATTTAGAAAAATTCCAAAATTTCACTTGATAATAAATTCCCCATGATGATTTAAAATGATATAGTTTTTATCATGTAAATTTTATAAAATTAGTACAATTTTTTTATACTATTAACTCAAAAATATAGCACCCCTACCAAATCAGCCACCCGAATAGTGCTTTCAGGCCGAGTGTCACATGTGTTAGGTTTGCCTCTGTGTATGTCAAAGGCTTACGACTAGAAGTGAGGGTCTGAACACGTAATAGTGATAAAAATATACCATCAGGTGATGATATAATAAGGGTATTATAGATATGTCTATTATAGAAAAAAATAACAGACTTAGTACTAGTTACCCACCCATTGCGGAGGCACAATAAAAATCATACAACAGGGGAAGAAACGCTAAAAGAAACATATAAAACAAATAAATAAGTCAACTGGAATTTTTAAGAAATTAAATAGTGTATACATACATATCAGGCCATATAGTATAATAAGCAGTAATGGGATCTCTAATGTCAGACTGACAATATATTTATTTAAGAAGCATATAGATACAGAAAACAAAACAGAATGAAAAATCTAGTTGATGCAAGAAACAATAGTCCTTTTCCTTAAGTACATTCCAGGTAGCTAATGAAATCTAGATCTTGACCTCGAACCTTTACATGAACATAAAAACCTAAAATGTACACGTGTTCTAAAGGTCCCATGCAGGGTGTGAGAATGAATCTCAGTTGTGTACCACCCATGTGTGCATACATTAAATTTGTAACTCATCAAGTGCATACTATAAAAAAATAAATAATAGTAGTATGAATCATTTAAATAAATTCTTTCTTCCTTGGTTACAAATATCCATCAAGAATCTATCACCTGATTTGCCCAATTTTTGAATCACTTAAGAGGATAGGATCCTTAGCACATAGCACAACGAATCCACTAATGTCATACAGTCATAGGTGAACCGTTAGGTCCCACATCCCACATAACACAACACCTTGTACTGTCATTAAGTATCCAACATCCCAATGTCATGCCCAATCAATACATATCTAATCCCTCTGACCCCTAGTCGAAAGCACCTATCAGCACATAGCATGACATCCATGGGAACAATGATATCCGTCCCCAATAAATAACCACTACCGACTCCAAGATAAATTTCTTGAGTATTGATTATTCCTGTACTCAAAATAAATCCAAACCCATTGGCCAAAAATATGACAGACCTGAACCCCCAACCAACAACATCAACATTATCATGTGATGGTTCCTCGCCATCCATGTGGCTTTCTATGATAAGGACCACTATCTATTTACCTAATCAATAAAATCCAGGGTCCTCTACTACATGAGTGGTCAAAAACAACTTATAGTTGATTCAACCTATGTGAACATGACTCCAAATAGTGATTTGGCCAATATAGGTGGGCACGAGTAACCAATTTAGAATGTAAGAAACCCAAATAATATTACCTCGTGAACCTACTATCACATATATCAAATCTAATGCCCATGCCATGATGTATCCCACAATGGTCGCCCAAAACCTCAAATCCTAACTACCTCATCTAATGACTGAGTCTCCCAACAGATGGTAAACACCACCAAGATACCTTCAGCCAAGCCCGTCCTGATAATCACATCCCTTTAAATAGTTAACCTTTAGTATCTCAATCCTTGGACCATTCTCATAATGATCCCATGGATCTCAAAATCAATTCATAATAATCTCACATTAAACAAATTTCAATTAAAATAAACAAAAAATTAAATGTAACTGAATTGAATATCTCTCATTAAAAAAAACAATTTAACGTGCTCTTAATAGTTCAATTTAACAAAAATGAAACATCTCAACCTAACTACCCCATGTTCTGATCCCCTCACATGACTCCATCCATTTATTTATTCATGAAAACATTCCCATAGAAATATCACAATATTCAATTTAATTAATTAAATACAACCACTTAATTATAAGTGTCATGCTTGGCCAACAAAAATGCACACTAAAAGACTCACCCACAACACTCACAAAATATCATATAAAATCATGAACTACCTACCCTGTAGTAATAGATGTAGATACATCCAATAATATCCACTAACATAGGCCAATTGGGAAGAAATTTGTGTTTTCGATGAATTCCCTAAAATAGGAAAAAATGACTTGAACTGATTTATTGGTCCATGAGCGAAAGAAAAGAAGAAATGAAACAATGGTGAGAAGATATCTATTGATAGAGTTCTAACCAAACCAACAAATAGACAAACGAAAGTATGATGAGGTAGATAGTTGAAAACCTAGTTTGGAGGATCATCCCATGACTAGATGGGAGGAAGACCATGCATGGGAGAAGAAATAGGATAATAATGGTTTAATAAAAGGAGGGAAAATATGTGTTTAACATAGTTAATTAGAAACATGGTTATCTCTAATGGTTTTCTAAATCGTGAACCTCTTACTACTTAGGATCCATGGCCCATATAGTTATCCCCCACGGTTAGTCCTAATGGTGTGTAAACCATGTCGGTAAAATGCATTAGTACTACCCAACTATCACGAGTCGTGCATATTGCACAAGGTTTTCCCTAACCACACACAATACATGAAAAAACCCTTTGAAAAAAATATATATGTTCATACATTGTCTTGCTCCACTATATGAACTGTATCCCCAAACCATGATTTGTTTAAAAAGGGGATACACAGTTTTCACTGAGAGGATGTATAGTTAAATATTACTATGCACCTCAACCTACACATTACCAAAATTGGGACTTTAGGGATATGATAAAAAACCATTTTGAACACCTGTGATAGATTTTGAGCCTTATCCCATGACTAAAAATAAGGTTTTGGGTTAGTAAAAGTCACAAAATTTAGTTCTAATTAATAATAACGAAGTTATCATACCCGCCAAACTCCAAAAATTCAAAACAGGTGAGGATTTAGACCTAATACAAGTAACTAAGACATTAAAACCTATCAACATTAACATTTCCTTTCCCTGATCAATAAAACTAAAATTGGATATGGTACTGAATATACCCATCAAATTAAAACTAACCCAAACTACCCCAGTCTCATTGGTACTGGGAAACTACCTTAAGGGGAATATCCACATTAGGAGGGACATAGACCAATCGCATCAGAAGAAAATGATAAAACAAAACTGATTGTTCATTGGCTATCCCTAGACTCAAGGCCCTTTTTTGATGCATCATCACTCTTGTTCCACACCAGGTTCTCCCATATCATATCTGACACACATTAGAATTTTAAACTCAAATGGTTCCCACCTCATGAGCATGTCACCCATGGAACCAACAAGTTCATATATATCATAAGATTGAAAATGAGTCTCAATAAATTATACATAAAACAAATCCTCCATATAATGATGCCCAGATGACAATGCTGCTCAAGTAACTTATATCTCCTTGATGCCTCGGTGCCAACACACCTCAATAATCATGCATCCAATGATGCTAACATATAATCTTAGTGTCATGCACCTAATATATATATAACCCATACCAAATGATTCTAAACTACTAACCAATATATGGTTAGTCTAGAAATAGTTCCCATGAATCATGTGCGCCTGAAACAGACATGCCTCAAAAATCCATATGAAAATAAATCAAAACACAACCCTGATGACACCCTTGGAGTACCTTTGAGTGTCATCATCTCACAAACCTGCTCTGACCCTAGAAGCTCCATGGAATTCACCTAGGATAAAGCTCGACTATATGAATCATATCCTTCTTCTGGGGATGCACCATCCACCAGCCACTGACCACATTACCAGGTCCTATAGTCTCTACCACAACCTCTATGTGCATCTTAAATTCGGTTATTGTCACCTAGTACCACACTGGGTATGAAATTAGAGTTTGGATTCCACCTTTGTCCCTAACTTTTGGCTTCTTTAGAAGGATTCCTTTAGAACATCTTGAGAAACTCGACCTATCCACATGCTCGAAACTCCATTGGAGGCTTCTCGTACTATGTCTGGACATGTCATGGTTTCCCACACTAGATTCATACCATCAAAAACCCACTCTGAGGTGGTATGATAAATTTCATTGCCTAAAAAACCTATTATAAATCATGACATAATATATTTTTTATATCTATAATGTCACCATTGAAATTAATTAAAACCACCACCCATCATGAATAGGACTGATTCATTAATTTTCTCTCATGTATGAGCACCACATTCAATTCCTCTAAGAACGTGGTTAGCCTAAAGATATTCACCTATGCCTGAATGGAATTCTGGAAACAATCCTCAAAACGCCTCACCCTCAACGTGTCATCTCTAACCATACTAGGTGAAAGGAGATACAATTTGGTGAATGTCACTTCATAGTCCATGACAGACATGTCAAACAACTGAAGGATCAAGAACACATGAGCTATTTATGATCTTAGTATCTCCAATAAGAAGTGCTTGACAAACCTGGCCTCATAGACCTTCCAGGATGGTACCTCAAGTCTTTCTACATGCACCTGCATGTTCCTCATGTTCATTACTAGTCCTCAGAGCATATAGGAAGTCAAATTAACCCTACACCTAGAGGTGTCTCTAACTTCTTAAAAATCACCTGCATGGATTAGATCTAATTCTCATCAATCTGTGGTCTTCCCTAACCTTGAAATAGTGATTTTTTCTGACAATTTAATTCTTGGGTTAGATATTCCATTAAAGGAAATACTCATTCAGTCCATTATCAATCCCCTGTATGACTTGTTTCTGGATCCCACTAAGCTTCATGTCACGCCATGACCCAAAGGTAGTAAAATCTTGCAACTTCTGTCCTACACTAGAGCATGTACCTACTCTAGCTGACACTCAGGGGTCTCAACCTGTGCCTACTCTTACAGCACCCATTCCTCGCCTTCTTAACACTCCATTTGAGCCTAACCTGATAAAAACGTAGTAAATAAAATTAAATGGTCATACAACCCAGCTAACATATATATATATATATATACAAAGATATCACTGATAGGGAAACTAGTAAGAGGATGTGTGATCCCACTACCCTTATCCTTTTCCACCGCAACCACGTCACAAAAAATGATGACCTCATGACCTCCTTACCCACACATAACAGAGCCAAGTATCACATATGCCTCAAGCCACACCAGTCCTGAAGAACCATGTCACCTCAAACTGATAACCACATCGCCCAACCTAGTGATCAACATCACCCCCATTTTATCATACCTTCCTGCTTCTATATGATCCAGGACATTTTATAAAAGTATCTCATATCACATACAGTTCATATAATAAACACATTCATATTATTAATTTAAATACCCTTTGTGCCTAATTAGAAATCATAGATAGGAAAACACCCCTTAGCATACCAGGCCAAGGGTCCCATATCTCCCCCTTACCTTACCAGGTCAAGGGTCACATATCAAAACATATAACAACTACACATACAAATACACCACTCAGGGTGGAAATTAGATAAAAATAAAAATGATCAAGAGAGAAAAAAATTCCCACCTCTGGTAACTTAGTCCATTCCTCATGCATGGGGCACCAATCACGCAAACATGAGTTCTAAACCCAGTCCCAACAATATATTAGTTTCAAATATACCATATCCCAAATAATAAGACCAAAAAATTCATTTGATATCATTTGTATGCATATTTACACGTCTACTAATTCCCAGTCAAGAATAGCATTGATCCAATTTTTAGCACCCCAACCCGATTACCCTCTCGAATTGTGATTTTGGGATTAGTTTTAATTCCCTTAGGCATGCCTCCACATACACCAAAGGTTTTCAACTCACATTAAGGATGTGAAAGAGTTAGATTTGATATTATACCCTCATGTGATGATAAAAAATGGTCTAACTGTTATAGAAATAGAAGAAAAGACAAATAGACTCAATACCAGTCACCCACCCATGGAGAAGGCATAATCAATATCATACAATAGGAGAAGAAACACCAAAAATAGTAGAAAATAGAAATTAAAAATTAAAAAGTCCATTTTTAGAAACAAAATAGAGAATGCATACATATCATTTTATACAGTATAATAAGAAGTAAAGGGGTCACCAATAACTGACCAATGGTATATACATTAAATAAGCACATTGATATAGAGAAGAATACATCAGGAGAACTCCAATAGAGTTAAGAACCAATGGTCTTTTTCCTTCTTTCCATGGTATGAAGCTACAAACATCCATCTCCTAAACCTGGAAATTTACCTGAATGCAAAAGAATGAAATATACATGTTTCTTGAAGGACCCTCATAGGGGGTGAGAAAAAGTCATAGTAGGGTACCACCAACATGTGCATAACATACATTTGTGACTCGGTAAGTGTGTACTAAAAAAACCAAATAGGAGAAGAATAATGTATATAAATGAACACTAACTTCCCTAGTGCTCAACATCCACTAAGAAGTTATCAACCACTTCATCCAATGTCTGAATCACTAATGATGAGGGGATACAAAGCTCATAGATCAAGGAATCCCCTGATGTCATACAGGACCAAGTAAACCCTCATATTCCGCCCCCAACATCCCTTGTCTCCCTATTACATAACCAATATCTGACATCTTGATGTCATGCCCAATAAATACATATTTGATCCCTCAGACCCTTACATGAAAGAACAAATTAGCATGATGCCCCAAATCTATAGGCACAGTGATATCTATACTCAATAAATAACAATATTCAGCCCATTGCAGAACATTCTAAGGAGTCATGATTCCCATATTCAAAAATTATATTTCCCCAATGTCCTCAAGAATGGAATACCTCATCCCCCAACTGACAACCTCAATGCTACCATCCGAGGGATCCTCAATAGCCTCATCGCATTCTATGGAAGTCACCCCCATCTATTTACCTAATTTAAAACTAATGTAGGCCTCTACCCACACAATTGATCAAAAACTCTTCATCACTATGTCATCATGTGTACACATTATTCTAATAGGGGATCTATCAAACATAGTTGAGTGAGGATCACTAACTGAGAACCTGAAACACACCAATCAAAGAACCTCATTCCCCAGCAACTACATATATCAAATTCGATGGTCATTCCATGCCATATCCCATGAGCCTCTACCATAACCTGATGGCCTATCTACCTTATCTAGGTATTGTTTCTCCAAAAAAATGGTCAATACCACCAAAATATCCCAGTACAAGCCCATCATGATGATCACATCACCTCAAATTGATAGCCTTTTCTATCTAAATATTTAGGATATGTCCTTCATGATCCCATGGATATCCAAATAAATACATATTAATTTCACATTATATACATGTCAATTTAAAAAAGTAAAAAATTCAACATAATTTAATTGAACATATTTTATTAAATAAGTTATTCAGTGTACTATAAAAAGTTCAATTTAATAAAAAGGAAACATGTCGGCCTAAATTCCCCAAGGTCGAAGACTCTCTCACCGATCAAACCATTTATATACTCATGAAAAAAAATCCCATTAGCATATCACAGGGTTCAATTAAATTAATAAAAGGTAACCATTGAATTACAACGGTCTTTCTCGGTCAACACAACAGTGTTCTAAACCCCCCCTCCCCCACCACTCGTGAAATATAAAATAAAATCATGCACCACATACCTCATAGTCATAGACACAATAAAACTCAATCTTGGCCTATAACATGGCCTAATTTGGATGAAATCATAATTTCAAATGAATTCCCTAAAAACAGAGAAAAAAATACTCGAATTGATTTAGAAAACCATGAGGTGAGAGGAAATAATAAATTAATCATGTGGTAGGAGAGCCTTACACTCCTTTAGAGGCCACATTTACTGAGTTTGAACATGTCCAAGCTATGCACACATGAACGATACCATCGGTTACCCACTCCGAGTTGGCCTGCTAGAGTCCATGTCCTCACTACCCTACTGAAACATATCTTATCTACTTTTCCTTCTATATAGAACTTCACCACTAAAATCATCTACAGCTATCAAATGGATCAAACAAGATTGATCTTTCATGTTTCCCTAGACTATGAGAACTAGATACACTATTTCTAAGAATGAGGCTATTCGAAAATGTTCACCCACAACCGAATAGAGTGATTTATACCATCCTCCCTAGAGGTGTTTTTTATCACAATGTAGGATTTAAAACAAGACAATTAGGTGAATTTTGCTACATATTGTATGTTGGATATGTCACCCTGCTAAAGGTTCAAGAACACTAGACCTCTTTACTCCCTCAACATCTTTGGGAAGAATTATATGAATAAACTGACACAAATTCCTTCCAGGACAAACCTCTTATTTCTTTTTACTTACACCTTCACATCCCATCAATTCTTTAATGGTCCTTTGAGAATGTAGGTATCTAGATTCACCCTCCTCTATATAGGAATCTATAGTTGCCCAAAAATAATCTACATGTACTTGATCCAATTCTAACCCATATGTTGTCTACCTTCACCCTGAAAGAGCAGTGGGTGTTGCAACTAAAATTATTTAGTAAGATATGCCTTAAAAGGTTCTACTCCCTGACCTAACCTATCAATACCTTGGATGAAACATAACATGCACTCTCTAAGATACTTGTCAATCCATGGCACAAAGGTAGTCAAATATGATGGCTAACTGAATGCACTGGAGCATGTACATTCTCTGCCTGTCCCTCAGGGGTATTAACCTATTTATGCTCTAAAAGAACCTTGTCCATACCTACCAAAAACTATTTTGGAGATCACCCTAGAAGAAATATAGTGAATAACATTACATGGTCAAACATCCCAGACAATATATATATATATATACATATATATATCACAGATAGTGAAATTAGTAATAGGAAGCATGATCTCACTACCCTTGCCCTTTTACCCTGCAACCATATAACATGATATCTCGACCTCATGGACTCTTTACCCATCTATGTCAAAGCCAGGTAGCACATATGCCTTGTTCCAATCCCTTCCCAAAGAACTATGTCACATCAAACTAACAACCACGTCACCCAACCTAAACACCACCCGATGTCATCGTACATTCGAGGTCCTATAAGAACTAAGACAATTCAAAAAAGAATCACATATAACATACAGTTCATATCACATGAACATGAATCTACATAATTTAAACACCCTATGTGCCTAATTAGAAATAATATACAAGAAAACAACCATTTCAATATCAGTTCAAGGGTCCAATATCTCCTCCATTAACATTCCAGTTTAGGGGTCACATATCACAACAAATTAAAATCACATATCCAAGTGAACCACAGATGTTGGATATCAAATAAACTATAAAATGAGAAAGATAGATCTATAATTACATACCATAGTAGCTTAGTTTTTTCCTCATGATGGTCCTACTAGAACCTAGACATGAGTTCTAAAAACCTGTTTCGACAATATCCTAGTCTTTATTATACCATAACCTAGATAGTAAGACCATCAAAAATTAAAATAATTTGAAATCATGAGTCTCTAGTAAAATGATTCTAATAATTCCCAGTCAAGAACTACTATAATACCATTTGTAGAACCCCATCATGATTAGCCTCCCAAACAATTATTTTAGGCTGAGTTTCATTGTCTTTAGGCATGCCACCTCATACGCCAAAGGCTTGTGACAAGTATTGAGGGTGTGAAAGAATAATACTGGAGGACTATAACCTTAGGTGATGATAGAATAATGGTCTAATATATATTTAATTGGAATAAAATACCAACAGACTCCATAAAATTTACCCACCCATGGTGGATGATAAATCAATATCATATAATAGAATATGAAACACTAAACAACAACAGAAGAAACAAATAAACATGTCGAATTTCCATTTCTATAATCTAAATAGAGAATAAATGCATATTAGGTCATACCATACAATAACTAGTAAAGGGGTCTCTGATGGATAACTAAAAGTATATACATTTAGCAGCATGTTGATACAAAAAGCAAACCAAAATTAAAACTCCAAATAAGGAAAGAACCAGTGGCCCCTTACCTTCCATACATGCAAGGAATCTACAATGATTTAGCTTTTGGTCTTAGACATTTACCTAAACACAAAATTATGAAATCTACATGGCTCTTGAAGGTCCAGTGTAGTGTGTGATAACACATATCACTAGGGTATCATCCACATGTGTATAAATTACATTAATGACTCAATAAATGTATAATAAAAATAAATAAATAAGAGTATCACGATGAATTTAAATAAATTCAAGCTTTAATGGTGATCAAATTCCATCAAGAAGTTATCACCTACATTGAAAAATGCTGGAATCCCTGAGGAGGAAGGTATCGTTAGCTCATAGTTCTTGGAATCCCCAACTGTCATATAGTCCTAGGTGAACACTCATATTCCATCTACATGATTACCCAACCCCTCATGCCACAATAAAGTATCTAAGATCAAGAAGGCATTCCCAATAAACACATATCTAATCCCTTAGACCCCTGCTCGAATGCACCCATAATCATGAAGCTACATACATAGAGTCACAACAACATTTGTCTTCAAGAAATAACCAACTTCAACTCAAATTACAACATCTTTGAGGGGTGACTCATATCCTCTAAAAAGGTCATTCCCCAACTGCCACAAGTACGACATACCTCAGCCCCAACTGATAAACTCAACTCTATCATTTGATTTCTCTTCACCATCCTTGTGGATTTATATGTAAAAAATACCCGTATATTTACCTAAACAAAACTACATGGGGAATATAACCACATGATTTGTAAAAAAACACCTCATCATATAGTTAACCTTTCTGCACAAAAATCCAAATGGTTTTTTGGCCGACTCAAGTGAGTAGAAATCACAAATTTAGAACCTAAGTCGCACCAAGCCCAGAACCTCATTCCCTTATGACCTCATCACTCAAATACAATGGTCATTCCATCCCATCTCCTAGAATCCTCTCCCATAACCTAATATACTAACTTCTTCATATAGAAACTGAGCCACCCAATCGATGGTCAACAACACCCAAAGACCTCAGGCCAAGACCGTATAGACGAGCACATCACCTAAAACAGAAATCCTTCACTATCTCAATCCACGATCCATACACTTCATGATCACGTGGATTTCATAAAAAATAATCATTTCACATTATATAAGTATCAATTGAAATCAATTATAAAATTAAATGTAACTGAATTTAACATCAATCATTAAATAATCAATTCAAAGTACTATAAATAGATCAATTTAATAAAAAGGACACACCCCAACCTAACTGTCCCGAGGTTCACGAATCATGAATGGCTCAAACCATTTATAGACTCATTTCAATATGAAAATTGGAATATCACAAGGTTAAACATTGTTAATTAAATGTAACAATTGAATTACAAGGGTTTCTCATAGTTAACATGATGGTGGGATAAAATACACACCCTCCCAAAACTCACACAATCTCATAGAAAAACATGTACCACCTGCCTCATAGTTGTAGATGTGGGCACATAAAATCATATCCTCTAACTAAAGATGATTTGGAAGATATCATCATTTCTGATGAATGACATGAAATTAGGTAAAATGACTCAAACCGATTTAGTGGTTCGTGAGGCAAGAGAAATGAAGTAATCAAACATGGGAGAGGAGAGATTTATCGATACAGTTCCAACACAACCAATGAATCGATGAATAGAAGTGAGACAAGGGAGATTTCTCGCCCCCTTAGAGGAGAGTAGCAGCATCCCATTGATATCTTGGTGTAAGACCACACGTTGGAGGATAAAGATGAGAATGTGGGTTAAATAGAAAGGTGGGAAAACAGAAATTTTACCTCCTTAATGACCATCATGGTTATATTGCATGGTTTTCTAAACCATATGGAAATTTTGTGGATCCTACTACTTAGGATCCATTCCCCACACAGTTACCTGAGGGTTAGTCATAATCGTGTGCAAACCATGCGACTACAGCACATAGGTATTTCCCAATCGGAACTAACCATGCAGTTTGTGCATGTTTCTCCCTATCTATATGCATGTTGTGAAAAATATCTCTCCAAAAACAAAACATTCACATATGAATGTGCACCACTACATGAATGGTTTTCCTAAAACATGATTAGTGAAAAAACTGGATGCATAGTTTGCACTGTGAGGCTGCAGAATTAAATATAACTATGAACCTTAGCTTGTACATTACCAAAACAGGTCCTTCTGGCTTTTGACGCACCTGAAATCCTTCCGATCACACGTGACACTTTTAGAGCCTTAAAACATGATTAAAAACATGGTTTTGGGTTAAATACGGAATAATAATAATGTTCCAATAAATTAGAAATAAGTATTCATGCCCACCAAACTCCTAAAAAATAAAAATGGGTGAATATTTTGACCTGGTCCAAATACCCAGGTCATTATACAAAAATCAATTAAAACAATTTTTGAAGAATAGATATTTTTTAATCATAATATGACTGTACAGAAAATTGAATGTTTATTTCCTAAGAATTATTCAGTAAATTTGTATTTAACAAGACCATTATATATATATTTCATAATTCAGTTACTCATATTCATATCTTCCAATTCAATGACTATGTTATAATATTAATATTTAAATTATAATATTTAATAGTTTTTTATTCCTAGTTTTATGTTCCATATACACTATTAAACATAGTGTTTTTTTTTAAATTTTATGGTGTTACATTAAGATACATCCTCATCATATAATGTCTCATTCATTAAATTAGGTGTATCAATAGGGATGTATCTTATAATTCACTCTATATTATTATCTTTTTCTTCTTATGTAGTTTATATTACTAGGGAATTGTGAGAAGACATTAGATGATAATATTAGAAGGTTACATCTTCATTATATTTCACATAATAGCATTATATAGTTGTATTACACAACGTATTAATAACCAAAATATCAATATATAATTTCATTAGCACATTACTACACTATTTCTGGAACAATGATGATACTCCCACCTAATACTCAAAAATGTTTATAGGATACATAGTCTTCCATAGAAAATAAACATATTTAATACATTGATATGTGATTAAAGTAACTATTTCATCAACCATTTGTTTTAAATGAATACATACCATTCAATGAACTTCTCCCAATGTCACACAATAATGAAGTTTGAAACTTTTACAATTGGTAAACAATAGATAAATCCAGGATCATTATAAACTACTTCATAATTGTATTATATTTCTTTATACATGAATATTTAGAATGAAGTTTTAAGAAAATATTAAATATATCTCTACAATATCATCAAATGTTTAACATTTTTTAAATTGTTTTGATTAAATAACAGTGAATTAATCTTGATAATTTTTCTATGGATTGGTTTTTCGTTAATCAACAATGAAATTGAAACCTAGGGGGAAATCCTAGATTTTTAATTCTCCCAGATACCAGAAACCTCCAATATTTATATAGTTCTGTTGTACAAATCTATCATCAAACATCAATTCCACTTGGAGATCCTACTTTATTTACAAAAATACTCTCATGCAAGTGAGGAATTTTTTGGGGTTTGTGATAGCTAATATTTTACCATGGACACACATACCCATACATTACTAAAGAGAGGGATGAAACAAAAGTAATCAAGAGATCAATAAAGTGAAATTATTAAAATTATATATCCACATTCAAAATAAATACCCCTTCAATTACATTCATACACTGGTCGGTCATCTTAAGATTGATAAACCATTAATAGTGTTACCAATATTTTTATAGGAGAGTTATTTAAATTTATATCAATTTAATATTTGGTAATAATGTTTTTCAATATAATTACATATATTAAAATACAGTAAAGTAAATATTGATATTATTAAAATATAAATATTTAAATTTTTTATATTAATAATAATATATACATATATATTATTATTGATTAAAATAATGAACAAGATATTTTTTACTTTAAATTTATTATTATAATGATATATTATGACTTTTTATATGATTAAAAATATATTAATATAATAGATAACATATAACCTATACATATATATATATATATATTGGAATAGAATAAACATGATCTTATAACTTTTTCAAATGATTGGTTTATCATTAATTGACAAAAAAACAGACTCATAGGGGGAAACTTGAAAAGTCTCTCATAAATCAGATTTTAGGAACTACTTTATATCAAAAATAGTGTAAAAATATATCATTGAACATCTACAGCTCCTGCAATGACTCCTTTTTTTACAATATTACTCACATGAAAGTGAGTGGGTTCGGGATACAAGACATTGACTGGAGACTCATAGGACCATACATTCCTAGACAGATTGATGAAAAATAGGTCATCAATAAACAAACAAAATGAAATTATTATAAATTATATACCCACAGAAAAATTAATTACACATTCAATTAAAATCACACATTATTCTGTTATCTCAAGTCCATTCATCACTCAAAAATCATAGAATCTTTTTTGTCGATAGTTTTTATGTTCTTCATACAACAAATATTTAGTAACAAAATTTCTAAATATAATTATACATATTAAAAAACAATTATAAAATTAATGGAATATATATATATTATAATTAATGATAACAATTTTTTTTTATTTCTGTTTGGAATTGTTTTATTTATTGACATTTTTCAAATATTAATAAAATTTAATTTTAATACGATAAAATATATATTATATATATTCATATTAAATTAAAGCTAATAATATTTTCTATAAAATATTAATAGTAATATAATTTCATTTAAATATTTAGTTTGAATAAAATTGTTCATCTATGTATCTCATGATATATTAAAATTTTATTTTAATTTTAATATACACTATAATATTACATATACATAAAAATGTTTTCAAATATATATATTAATATTTTAAAATATAAAAAATACCAAAAAAATTGTAATAAATTATAATTTCTAAATATAAATAACTTTTATATATGCAATTTTTCATAATATTATATGTACATAATGATTTTGATAAATATAATTAATATAAATTTCCTTAATTCAATTAATGAAAATGACCTCATTAACTTTTATATCACCAAAAATATATTTTAAATTTATTTTAATTTTAATTTAATATATATATATATATATTTGAATTATTATTTTTCCCAAAATATAAATAATTTCATTTCATACATAAATATTCATAATATTACTTTCTTATAAAAAATATTTTTTTATAATATATTATTAAAAATATATTTATAATGAATTTTTTTTGATAAATAATATATTTATATTTATATTTATATTCAAATTAGTTAAATAATATATTTCTTCTAAGGTATTATATGTATATTAATTTTAAGAAAATATTTTGATAACATAATTTTATTTTTCAATCCCTTAATATATTGTAAAATTATTTTTTATATAAATATAATATGTAATATTATATATATAAATAAATAAATTCAAATATAATTAAATAAAATATTATGTATGAGGAATGACCAAATACAAGAGAAAATTAAATGATTGTAGTGGGAAAAAGATTTGAGAGAGGTTTACAAGGTCATCTGTACAGGTCACCCATAATTATTGAATCCATGTAAGGTGAATATGTAATGGGATACATCATGGACCACCACAATCATACCTCCTTCACTGAATTCTTTGAAAAAAAATAATTAACCTTATTCACCACCATGTATATGTTCATAACATTCCCTTTCAATTGGTAGAGTTCCTTTATGAAATTAATCAAGTTTTGTAGAGTCCTCCATGGAACATGTCTTGATGATCTATTCAATGCCTCCACTCTAAGAAAAAACCTATATTTAATTCATTTGTTGAAACCATCATGATTTCTTGTCGTACATAATGATATATATCATATCCCATAATTTGGCCTCATATATAGTATCAAATCTAAGATATATATAGAAGCATCCCTTAATAAAGACTTTCTATCTATGAAAGTCCCCACCACATCCTGAGAATGTAGGAGATCCAAAGGTCACCCCATCCTCATTCACTGACAACCAATTATGGAGTTTGGGAATCCATGTAATTGAATTCATGGTGAGTTTTTTCTTGACTCTTCCCAAAACACCTAGAACTTAAAGAGTACTCAAGTCAAAGAAATAATTATCTATTTTACCTCCTTGATTGTTGTTGGATGTTTGGATGTCCTTACATATCAATACAATGATATCATGAAGATATTCCTTTTTTCCTTCAAATATACCATTGTTCCATATTTTACAAATAGTGGCGAACAAATCTCTAACAACAATAATCAACAGATTTTAATTTCACCCACTGCAATTATTTTCAGTTATAAAAATTGTTGGATATACAAACCAAAAATGTGAGAAAGACTAACTGGAAGATAACACTATAAATATATCATGATTTCCTTTAATAATAATCATGTGGACTACATTTGACCCATTTTATTAACTATTCACAAATAATATGAAAACAAAAACATTAATTAAAGATACAAAATACAAAGAAAGTGAAACATTAAATTACTTGTATAGTGAAATGAAAAAGGATCTTATTAAGAGAAAACCCCAAGGGTAAAAGGAGGCACATGGGAAAAATGAGCCACATGGGGAAGACACGCTCATTCTTTGAAAAATAAAAACATTGGTTTGATTTATATTTCCAAATCTCCCCTTCAAACCAAAACATGAATCATTCCAATAATCCTTCTCAATTGTTTGAATGCATATATGTGTAATGACTTTGTGAAAATATCAAGAACTATTCCATACTATGGTAATACTCAAATTTTATCATTTTATGCTTCACATGATCTCTCACAATTTGATATTGGATATGAATGTTCTTGATTCCTGATTGTTGTAGTGGACTTTTGGTCAGTTTGATTGATTACTTGTTATCCAAATATATGGTTATGGGTCCATCTGGAAGCTTCATCAGATCCTTTAGATTGTTTCTCAACCAAATTTATCCATAAAATGGTGATGATGTTGCTACATGCTCAACTTCACATGTGGATAGAGAGACCACACTCTACTTCCTGGAAATCTATTTGTAATCAATCATTCCCAGAAGGAATACATATATAGTTATTGTTTTTTTCATCTGAATTACCTCCCCAATCACTATATTAGTGTCCCTAAATCATTGAATTATCAATGTATGTATTGAAATAATAAAAAAACACCATTCCTTTTATGGCTAGCCAATGTGATTATTTTGGTGCAGTCATGTACCTGCTTAGAATCCCACCACTATATAAAATATCTGGCCTTGTGATTTTGAGGTACCTTAGGGTTCTATTCATACTATTGAACAAATTCAAGTCAATTATTCTTCCCTCTCCACCATTTGTCAGTTTTAATCTTGTTGTTATATAATTTTTTATATTATTGTAATCAGCTATATTAAACTTTTCAAGCAATTACATAGCATGCATCTTTTGAGAGTTATAGATTCCACCATGTTTTATTTTACTTATATGTCCAGAAATATGGACTTGAGAACTCCATTAGTCATCTCAAAATACTTAAACATAGACTTCTTTAATTCATCGATCATCGGTCGACAGTTCCCTATAAAAAACAGATCATCATCATACAAGCCTTCTACAAGCATACCACTACAAGAATTATTCTTGATGTTAAATATATACTCATATTCACATTTGGAAATGTTTTTATCTTGAATATTGTTTTTGATTCATGAATTCCAATCATGTGGATATTTCATCAACTCATAGATAGTTTTCTTCATTCAGTACACATTGTGTTACTCTCCTTGTAGAACAAAGGCTTTATGCTGGTCAATATATACCACTTATCATATAATTCCATTAAAGTATTAATATTTATTATCCAATTGGTAGATAATCCTACAATGAAGGAGTATATGGGAAATAATCATTCTCATAGTGTCAAGGCGGGCAATAAGAGAGAATAATTCTTCATATTCCACCATGTACTTTGGTTTATACAACTTTTCAATGAGCCTTACCTTATAGAAATTGATCAATCCATCAGCAATTTGGTTGACCTTTTACCCCCATTTGACACTAATGGTTTTATGGATTTTATGAAGTGTATTCAGCTCTCGTGTATTATTTTTACCTATGGAATGAATTTTTTATTTCATAGAGAATCTCCATGATTCTTCTCTTATGGATTCCAGAAACGTTAGAGGCTCGTGATCTGCATATAGGTAGAAAATATTTACCTCTTCAATTTTTTCATAGATGTCTCTTAATCTCTTTATTTTTATATATTCCATGAGTTGGGATCATTTGGGTGAATTTTTCCAAGACTTAGTACTTTTAGGAGTGAGGGAATGTACTCTTAGACTTCTGTCAACTAATAATACACCCAAGGAAGGTGTTTCATGCGTTTACTCTTGATGATCACGTATTTCTTCAAAATCAACTATTTCAACTAGAATGTCTATTTGTGATTCTTCGTCATTCTATTTACAATATTCTTCCTTAATAAAGATCACATCTCTACTCAACACTACATTTTTATTTAGTAGATTATAGATCTTTAAGGCTTTAGATTCTTCACTATATCCAATGAAGATGTACTCTACCCCATGATCATCAATCATCCTTATTCAATCTTCAATAACATGATCATAAGAAACAACTCCAAAGATTATTAGATGTTCTATGCTTGGTATTCATCTACTCCATACCTCTTCGGGTGTCAAATTTCTGACACTCTTGTTTGGACACTGATTGAGTAGGTAGGCAGTACATGTAACTATCTCTTCCCAAAAGCTCTTTGGCAAGATATTCTCATTTATCGTGGTACTTTTCAAGTCATGGATGGTGTGGTTCTTTTCTTATGAAATTCCATTATGCTATTCCATATAGGCTATAGTTTTTTGTTTCTTGATTACTTATTCCCTTAAAAAATCATGAAATATATTTGAATTGTATTCTATACCTCTATCATATCATAGTAATTTTTTATTTATACCACATTATTCTTCAACACGGGCATTGAAAATTTCATAAACAGTAAAAGTGAATGATTTTTCTTTGATGAAATACACCCAAAACATTATTATGAAACCATAAATGGTAACTAAGTAATTATTACCTCCATGTGAGGCTATTTCATGTTTTCCAAAAATATCAGTATGAACTAACTAAAGTGGTTCCTTTGTTATTATTCACACATCACTTGGGAAGGAATTTATTTTTTTCTTACCGAGTTTACACACCTCACACACATGATTTAAAACTTCAATTTCCAGCAAGACACACACCATGCTTGATGAAGATAAACATTTAAGGATTCCGAAATAGAGATTCCCAAAGAACATATTCCATATCCATAAGTCAGTCTTCATGGGTCTAAAGAGACACTCCTCATCCTTTATGTTAATATGAAGTTGAAAAATGATATTCTTTTCCATTTTGTCTGGATTATTATGTCTCATGTGTTCATCAATTATATACATAGAAGAGATATACATGTGTATGAAATACCCCTACTTAAGGAGTTGTACATTACTAATGATATTATTTTTCATTTGTGGTACATAATTCACATTAGATCTTGAATTCGACTCACAATTCTTATGATATATTTGTATTTTTGCATTTATAATCACGGGTACTTTTATGAGTCACCAAAACTCATGTCACCTGGATCTTCTTCTATGAGTTCCTTAAGAAATATTTTTTACCACTCATATGGGGCTTGGACCCAGGTCCAGATACCACACATCACATTGTTCACATGCCTTTTATTATATGGGGATGACTATGGGGAATTATTCTTCCTTGTGAGATACTTTAACATAGTTAGAACATTCATCTTGATCCATTGTCTCCAACACCTAGAATCATAATGGCCAAATTTCTTACTATTTCATAATTTAACATTCTTAGTATTCCCAAAAACACACGTGAATCAACCTCCATCATTTTCTCTACCAAAAAAGCTTCTAATATTTTTTTTGTTGATGTCTTGAATGATATCCATGACCTATACCTCTTTCAAAATTACTTGTCCCATAATTGCCTTTTTTATTTACCACTATGTTTTACTTGTAGAGTCAACTTAGGGTCACTGTCATGCTCAATTGTTGAACCCACATTATTTTATCATTAATTTCTCACACACCTACAACGACCATATCTATTCTGCAATGGAAATTTCTTCCAAGTAAAATTATTCTTTGATTTCTATAAATACATGCTCATACTTGGTTATGATAGACCCATGTTCCTTTTCAAGGACATGAATGTCCTCAACTTTTTCACAATTTCTTTTCAAATTGTTAAAATTAATAATTAAATGGGAGAAATAGTTAAATATACTCTCACATTCCTTCTTTTGTGCAGCATCAAACTCTACGCATAGTGTTTGTAGATAAACCCCATTCACATGGTCAAAACCCTTGAAGAAGGTACCATGAAAATCCCAATATTCCTTGGTTGATGTTGCATCAGTAATATTCTCAAAAGTTGAGTCATCCAACCCTTTATAGAGGAGGAACAATGCCATGTTGTCTTTCTTCCTTTGATTTTTGAGATCCTTATTTTCTTCCTTAGTGAAGGAAGATTCTTCCACAATAGTTGGTACTGGATACCCATAAGTGAAGACATCATAGTATTCTTCTAATCCAAACAATGACTTCATTTAGATTCACCACATTTCATAATTTTCCTTAGACAACTTAGGTACTTGAGGCTGGATTACGGTGGACATCTTTAGAAACAAGAAGATTCCTTGGTTGAAACCTCTAATAAAATATTTTGGATATACAAGCAAGAAATGTGAGAAAGAAGAAATAATAGATAACATAACAGAGTTTTAAATATTTCATTTCATAATAATCTTACAGACTACATTTGAACCATTTTATAAACTATTACCAAACAATATGAAAAGTCACAACATTAATTAAACAGACAAAATACAAAAAATGATATTACTAAAAATGACATGCATAGGGAAATAAAATTGATGCTTGGGAATAAAAAAATTCCAGGGAGAAAAGAGATGCATGGGGAAAACGAGACTTATTGGGATGATGCACTTTTATTGAAAAAAATAATCAAACTGGTTTGGTTTGTATTTCAAAAAAAATAACCATCTCTTCAAATCCAGAATTAAGACAAAGTCATAATTTGAAAAATACAATTATATATACCCAAACCCACTTAAAAAATATAAATTTAAAATATATGCATATAGAATTCATAATCAACATGGAAAATAACACATGTTGAAGGAAAATAAAATCAATCCTTATGATGATTCTTATTAGTGGGGTGGAAAGTTTTCCACAGAATCCATAATAAAAGAGAAGTTGAAGGTGAAATAAAAGACAAACAAAAATTCATCATCCATTCTCAAACATTGAGATTGTTGAGACACTCAATTTTTTCGAATTACGTAGTGGTGAAAATCCCAACAAGGTTGGGTATCCAAACAAGTACATAATCATTAGTAAATTTATACCTTTTAACTTTAGTGATGAACTCATATAAAAGGAAACTATAGGATGGTATAATATTTATGTTATGATAATCCATAATTATTTTTTTGAAATTTTTATGTATATGAAATTGGTGCATGATTGGGATTCTAATTAAAGGATCATTCCTATAATTAACAATTTAATCCTTTCAAAACACCATTTTGAACAATCATTCAATCCATTATAAGATGCTCTAATGGTAGGCCATAATTATAAGTAATATGTATATCATCCCTCAGGTTTTTTAATTAATCAATCCCAAAAGTAAGGGTATCATTTTTGTAGGTTATAAGGTTCCTTGGAAACTACATTACATGTTCCTTATTAAACTTTCAAATATATTTCATTCCAATACCACCCATATCAACTGGTATGGTGCATTCCATCCAAGAAACAGAGACAATTTTACTCTCCTTTACACATCCCAACCAATTTTATTTTAAAATCATTCGATGAATGTTATAAATCATACTAAATGACCATTTATAGATGGAGAATGTGTATACAAGCATCGATAGGAACACTAAGTTAACAAGACAACTCCACACAACTTGTGACATACACTTCCCTTTCAACTTTTCCATTTGAGAATTCACCTTCAAGGAAATTGTTTCAGATAATTTCACTTCAAATTAAATTTTTAAATAGGTGAACCAAGATAATCAACATTTAGATATTCCTTTTAAACTCTTCTATTTGGGAACTCACCCTATATAATATTATTTATTATCAAATTATCCACAATTCAATAAAACACAAATTATCCTAATATAAAATGTCAGTGTTCAAAGTATTTCAACATAATCTATATCATAAAAAGAACATATAAATTAAATGATAAATTTATGTAATCATGATATTTGAATAAATAAATCATAAAAACAAAATACCAAATTAAGTTGGAAAAACCAAAATTTTAAAAGAAAATTTTACATTCCCAAAGGATGTAAATAATATGTTTAGATATAGAAATCAATCCACTTGATATTAACTAAAATAAAAAAGAGGGTGGGGAGTGAAAAATGATCATGGGTGATCTGTTTATAGTTTTTATTTAGTATGAGACATGAACCCTATTGTTTCCACCTATATGTCAACTTCCCTGGAAGCTTGGAAAAGGTTTAGGTTTCCTTTAAAGTATCAAAAGAAGTGTGAACCTTGTTCACACTCCCACCCCAAATAATGATGTCTGACAATATTTCATGTATCATGGAACCTTTTTTTAAATATAATAAATCCTAACTCAACTTTAAAAATTTTTAATTTCTAAAACCTTTTTAATAAAACTCATTATAATTAATTACATATGTCTTATAAAATATTAAATGAAAAAAAATTGAAAAATAAAAAATGGGTTTATTTTTTTTGTAGTTAAAATTAATAACCCAATAAATCTATATTTCTTAGTTTATTAATAAAATAAAATATTTACTAAATGATTAATAGTAGAAATTTTATTAAATAGAAAAAATAGTTATAAAATTTAAATTAGTTTAAATGTGGTGTCACAGATGGGGATCCCAACATTGGAAGGTCTGAGAAGGGATCCCCACACCTAATGGAATAACCATGAATCCATTTAGTAGATGTAGTGGGTGATTTATTGAGGGGTCAGAGAGGGTACTGATAAAGAAGATGGGTTTATTGGTCACATATAATGATTCTTGTACCCTCCTCTCTCCTCTTATCTAATTTCTTCGTACGTGTAGTAGGGATCAATCCACCATCAGATGATGAACCCAATCCAACTTGACATGAACCATATCCACCAAATCCACAAATGATGTGTTTTTTGAGTTCTCACAACCATATATCGGTATAAGGGAAGTGTTATCCTTTATCAATGCTATGAAAAAAACACTAATAAAAGAAAATCCTTTATCAATGCTAGTAAAAACCAATAATAAATCTAGCCTTTATTAATGCTATTATTAGCGCTGATAAAAGTGTTTAATAAAAAATATTATTAATTTACATAACATTATTATATTTATATTAAAGAATAATGTTTATTTATACACATTAAATAAAAAATTCAAGTTTATAATTAATATATATTTTCAAACAATTCAAATATATATAATGTTTTAAAAAATTATTTTAATATTATAAATATATATTTAGAAAATTC
Source organism: Viscum album (assembly GCA_963277665.1). Lineage (NCBI taxonomy): Eukaryota > Viridiplantae > Streptophyta > Magnoliopsida > Santalales > Viscaceae > Viscum > Viscum album. The sequence goes on from OY728125.1 coordinate 213,111,194, forward strand.
TAATATTTTAATAAGTTTTATTAAATATTAAATATATTAAATATATTTATAATTATATGTAAAAAATAAATATATATAATTATAAAAATATATATATATAAATAAATATTTGTTTCCAATGAATTTGGTTAATAAATATATTGACGCGTGAGTATAATTGATGTGAATATGTTATGTATTCATAATGAATTAATTTTCATTTATACATTACACTGTTGTTATTATTATTCATGATGTTTATAGGTGATTAATATTTTTTTAATATATACATACATTACTAGGTATATGATTCATTCATGTTATTCCCATGACTCTATTCTCATAAATACTTAGAAAATTATAATAAATATATTTAAATAAGAAATATATTTTTTCTATTTATAATTTTGAATTTTTAACTGTTAATAAATAATATTAAAATGTATTTATTTATAATTATAATTATAATTAAATATATAAATGAGGGAGATGGACGCAGCTCCTCACGACAATGGCGATGGTCAGGTATTCTAGGGTAGCATCATTGTAATGGCATATTATAAGGGGATTTGGGTAATTCTTGCTGCTGCATATTCAAAGGGTGTGAGGTGGTCAATGTCTTGTAACTATGTTATGGTTTCCCATGGCCAAACTCTATCTGTACCAGTGGAATCTGTTTCAGAGATAAATTGTGACCTAGAAGGTGTGATTTTTCTTATTTTCGCGTCTCCAATGAAACTGAAGGTGGTGGATAGTCCCAGATCAGTGGAGGTGCATCCAAATCTAAATGTTTCTCTGCAAGATCTGAAGGTTGTTTTGGCTAATGGTCTACATATAGATGCATCTCTGGTGGATTTGAAGGAGGTGTTAGATGATGGTCTAGATCAATATGCATCTCTAGTGGGTTTGAAGGCGGTGTTGATTTCTCTGGAGGACCCGAAGGCGGTGTCGGATGATGGTGTACATCTTCTTGATGCATCTACAGTGTCAATGAATGGTTTTTGTTTCTGAATATGGATGCATCTCTACTGGAGGATACGGCTAGTGGTCTCTTGAATACCGAGACATAAAATCTAAAAAAAAATTCTGGAGTTTTCCACAAAATCCTTTATGCTCAGGTTGTGATTGTTTGCCGTCAAAACCAATGCCTATGAAAACTGTTAATGGAGGAATTCCCCCTGGATTGAAAGACACTGCTTGATCTTTGTATGATATATAGGTGGAACCTTAGATACTCATCCCATAAAATCACAAATATTGGTGAAACTACATTTTTTTATGCCTATCAATGAATCATCACATAAAATTTTATGGATTGTAAGCATTTTATCATTTTACATTTTTCATTGTAAGACAAAGAAAATTATTGGGGTCTATCTGGACATAAGAAATGGCTAATGGATATCTGTGAATTTGATGGTTGAAAGATTAAATCATTGGGAAAAGGGTTTTTTTAGTATTATCTTTCCATGTGTAGCTATGAAATCCATGGAATGGGGGTTTGATCTTATGAATGTGAATACCAGTATCCTCAGGATATAGGACTCAGATCCCTATTTCAATCTGATAAATTAACAAGATTATCTTGCTCAGATTTGGATATGAATAAATGGTTTGAGCTAGTTTATATGGCATCCCCAGATAGTGTGGGACATTGTATTTGCTATTGGTGTCCCAGTTAAGATGGACAATGGGATGGAAAAGGAATGATTTGGTCATTTTTCTCATTTTCTTGTGGAGGTTGATCGTTCTTCTCCAATGATAAAATTAGTGGTTCTTTCAGCTGATAATTTTTGGATTGTCCTGAAGATTGGTTATGAAAAAGTGCTTGATTTATTTATGGGTTGTTACAATATTGGATATACTTTTGGTAAATGTATAAGATCACTTGTTTGCAACTCATGTAGGGTTAAAGGTCACTGATCTGATACTTTTAGGCATGGTCAGGTCGAGGAACCCTTCGATAAGTATCCCAATGATGATGAAAGGCAACAAGTAAACCTTGATCCTGTCATTCAAAATCAAGAAACTCATCTGGTGGATGCTGAGTGGGCTCCTACTTATATCCTATAAAAGGAACTGATTGAGTAGGTGCATAAAAGAGATCTCATAGATCACAATCCTAATAATGAGGGTGAACAATCTGATCACCATAACCTTTTAGGTCGGGGGAGATAAAGGTTACTGATTACATTTTATAGTGCCCTAGAAAAAAAAATTATGGTCAGATATTTTTGTTGGGAGTGAGAAGACTGTGGGGAAAGGTAGTTAGGTTCATCCAGTTGCTAAAATTTCCAATGAGACTGGTAATAGGAAAGTGATTAATTAGAATTTATCAGTTTTCATGGACAAAATGGAGCTAGATTAACATGATAATGTAGTGTAAGCTGTCCAAGATTATACTACAAGGGTAATTAAAGACTCTATGGACTGGCATCCTAACTTGTCTAAGCCGGAGGGAGATTGGCAGCAAATGAAAACCTGGAAAAAAGGTTGGCATCCTAGTCATGGATAAGGATATGGTTACTGGGCTGAACGTGGGTGTGGCCAGACTACCAGGTCTTCTTCCAAGGGTCCACTCTTGTGTAGGTAAATCGTAGAGAAAAGTGCTATGTTATTTTTAATATGAAGAATTCACTTTTCGAATGGGAGTCTGCTGATGACTCTGCTGATCAGGACTATGGGGACGATTGTAGTTCTACTGTTTTGTATTTTTATTTTCTAGATGAAGGATTTTACTTTATTATTAATATTCTCTCTCCCCATTACATACAGTCTTTTAATTTTCAATAAATTTTGGTAAGAGTGGGTTCACGTGGCTCCTAAACATTTTGGGTAAATATATATATTTAAATTATTATAATCTTACAAAACATACGTTTATTATAATTTTATAAATAAATAAATTTATTTATTTATTTCTAATTATATAAAAATATTTATAAATATATTTACTTATAGTTATAATTATAAATAAATATATCTTTCTATATATCTATATATCTATGTAAATATTATAAAATTATAATATATATATATATTTATTATACTTATAATGTTAAATATAAATATTTTAGGTTCTTGGGGGTACAATTACTGTAACGCCCCAACCCCAGTTACCCAGAGTCGGTGCATTATTACATAAAATTGGAATGATTACAAGAAGGATCAAATCTCAAAAGACTGATTGGTTTAGTAGCCTTGGAAACACTAGATATATTCATAATGTTTTACATCATAAAAATGAAAACTACAAAAACATTGTCTCCATAGGCCACACTCTTATCCTCTCATACTATCCTTGCAGGTCATTCATAATTTACTTCTTCATATCCTGGGAAAAATAAAACATAGAAAAGGGGTGAGCTCAAATGCCCAGTAAGGATAACAATATAGCGGAAACATTTATAAATAAGAATAAACAATTAAGGCAATGTATAACTAAAACAAAAGCCTTTTAAGCTTGAACTTTAACATAGTATGGAAAAAGTAAGATGAAATAATTCCATTTACTTATTAACATGGATATTCTAATAATCGAATAATCACATGAAATATCAATAACCACATTCATAATGATGGAATGCATAATGCCATACTATCATAACCACATATCCAAGGCCTCTTGCCAAGACTACAAATAAGATTTTGACAAGGCCTTGTGCCAAGACACTAGTTTGTATCATGAGACCTACCAATGCATCGAGGATCTATAGTGGGCTCCACCCATCACTTACTAATTCCAATGCATTCCCATATGAAAAGGATTAAACATAACATAAACATTCATATTAAAACTAGCATACGAAATGTCAATACTTTCTCCATAAACCAAGAATGGTATAAAAATAACACATCCACAGTAAAACTTATCAGAAAACCTTCAATACAATACAAAAAAAATTTATCATAATAAATAAACATGAAATAAGCATAAAATCAATCAAAGGATGTTGCCATAGATGAAATCAAAACTATTTTAGAGAAATATCTTTTCTCAAAATCATTGAAAAGTTACACATTTATAAAGGACGTCATTTAAAAGATATTTTTGAATCAAAGTGTCCCATTACACTTTGAAACTTTTGAAAAGAAATATCATTTCAAAAATTTCATGTCTATATAAATAAATCCTTAAAATCATTTTGAAAACGTTGACATTAATTAAAAATATTTAGAAACATAAATATATAAAACATTTAAAATTATGATCTTGATAAAGAGTACCTTTCACAAATTCTTAAAATATTCATTATGAAATCATTTAAAAGTCACATAATTATAAAATAAAACATTTACTTTGAAAAAATTCTTATAATCTTGTAAGTTAAGCTTTGATGATTTTATAATGGCGGTAAATAGCCGCACCCGCCGTATTAGTAAAAAACACATTCTTACCTAAATCATGTCGACAAGGTTAAAAAGCACATTGTTTGGAAAACGACGGAAATATTCCTTTATAAACCTCTTATAAAAATTCAAATAAGGGTATAAATGACTTTACCCCATATTCTTGTAAATGGTGAAAATGTTTTGAAATACATTTTGAAGAAGCATGGATGTTGATGATAAAGAAATCCCAGTAGATAATTACGTATAAACAACCTCGGATAATGGAGAGATTGCGAAGTAAACCCTTACCTTGTACTTTTCGTTGGTTGAGGGTAGGTTAACCTCTTGTATAATGGTGAAATAATTGTTATTACATTATAAAATAATCATATACATTCATATGATATAATATATGATCTTTTAACATTGCTTTGTTAATAATATCTTAGAATTATCGTTGTTTCGGTTGTTAACTTATTCATTTTCATTTATAGTATTTGTTATGTAAGCCATGTTTTTCAGGAATAGGTTGTATCCTATTCATATACATAATGATATTAAGTCTTTAAACATTATTTTTAAATCATATAATGATAATTATACTTGAATGGATACGATGGAGAATGCATCTCATCGCGTTCGTGGAGATGGTAGTCCGTACGTACGCACGAGCGACAATATCATTCTTTTGATATTAAAATAATATATAATTGGATGGTATATTATATATACATAATCATTATCATTTTATATTTATTTTTTACATGAATTATACATCATTGTTATACCCATCCAAATAACAATATATTGAATAACAATTACACCACGACGTGGAGACGGTAAGTCGTACGTACACACGTATGGTGACATGTTATTCAAAGGTTAATAGAATACTGAATATGGTTGTACCATATTTATAATAACATCACATTATATATAAGATACTAGATTTATTATTTTATAATGGTAAAAACAAAGAAATAAGAAGTGGAAGAAGAAAGGAACTTGAAAAGGGGTGGTGAAAACACTACCTCTTCTTCGGGTTCTTCCTTTTCATTTGATCAAAATGGCTCCATAGGTCGGATTTCTGATCAAACTAAGGCCTCTAGGTTGTATTGAGGAAATTTGAGCGAGTATTTGGGCAGGTTTTGGTCGAATCAAAAGGCTTTGAAGGTGTGAAGTAATGAGAAGGAGGAGTGCCCTTTTATAAGATGGGTGAGGGGAACCTTTGGAAAAGCTAGAAATATTAATTTATAATAAATTCATATTCAGCTTCTAACTGATCCAAAGTTGATTTTTTAAAGGTTAAGGTGGGGATAGGTCAAAAACCCTCAACCAATAGAATTTAGACAGGTTTGGGTTACTATACTAACCTTATCATTAAGTATTAACTCTAAGTTAATTATTTTCACTTTTACAATGTCTCTTTGTATTTTTATATTATATGGTTAATAAACTTACTATATACATCCAAGCGACCCCAAAGTGGTCCATTAATGATACAAATATCATGATATAAATCTCTTGGCCGAACCTTATATTTTTAGGATTTTAATATCAATTAATAATATAATATTTGTTTTAAAAACTCTTTTATGTCAATTTTGACACTATTAAATAGTTGATTTTTTTGAAACTTATAACTGAATGATTACTTCGAAAAAAGTCAATTACATCGCTCCTAACATATCATTACATCCTATAAAATTAGTGTAATTCATTAAAAGTCTCAAATTATATTTATTTGGGTATTTATAATATCAATTATGTTAATTTTTCACTATTATGGTAATTATTGTATCATCATTGTGTCATAAATAAATTTAATTATTTAATGACTAAAAATTATAAATAAAATACCATTATGTTAAAAATGTTATTAGATTTATAATGAAAGTTTACAATCGAATTTATCTTATTTATAACCCTATATTAAAAATTGTTTATTAAAAAAACATTGATTTTAACTCTTTTAACTTTTCTTTGAATTAAATAATAATAAATGTCCTAATCTAATCTAAGTGGACCTAAATGATAATATATTATTCCTAAGTTTGTTTTTGGTCAAGATACACTTGTCCAATAGAATTAGGACATGTGTTGGGGTAATATTAATATTATTTTTACCCTTAATTACCCTATTTACTTTTAACCGTGGTAAATAAAAGTAAAAAGTTACTATTCACCAAAAATTATTTTTATCTCATTGAACCACATTTTACTTCTTGATATTAACCATGTCTCTTGGATTTTCGATATTCCATTCACAGAAGTGGTAAAATTAAGTTTTATGAAAAATTTAGTATTTTAACTACCACTTTTAGTTTCACTATTCATCAAAAATTGATGTTTTTCAGAACAATGCCAAAAATTCACCCTAAGCTATAATTGATATTCCAAATTCAAAAATGATGTCTAGTTTTACATAATTCCAAACATATAAGTTTCATTAATTAATTTTATAATTAATTCTCGCTGTCACAACAAATAGCGTGTTTTTAAGAAACAATATATATCAAAAGATTGACAATTGTTTAGGTCCAATTTCAAAGTAAAATTAATTCTAATGAGCACCACTAGATAAATTGGTAAAAATATATTCTATTTTTAATTTAAAACCACTCAATAATATAATTTATCACTATAAATTATTTTGATTAAAAAGTTGTTTTTAAGTATTTTTCACTATTCATAATAATTGGAAGTTCTCAGAAAAATACCAAAAATTCATCATAGGATAATTTCGATATTCCAAATCCAAAAATGATGTCAATTTTAAAATATAAAATATATGAAATTTCAATAAGTAGGTATTACTATTCATAACGGCTAGTTTTATTGGTTGTGGTTTGTTAGAACTCGATGTTGCGTACAACACCCGGTACTATATTATTCAAAGGAAAGTGTATTGTGGAAGCTTGGGATGTTTCATTGTAAATTTTTGATGTCCCCATTCTAAAAAGTAAATTTTTTAGTCAAATTGAATATATAAAAGTTTACAATATTGTATTTAAAAAGGGTTCACTATTAAAATTTGGTAAAAGTGCAATACTAAAAATGAATTTGTTCTTACATTATGTCTAAGAAACTCATAATATGGATTCTAAAATTATAAGGATTATAAGTTTAAAATTTAGTTAATACTATTCATAACCTCTTTTGAATGGCTTGTTTGGTAAGTCATGGTGTGCTTGAACTCGGTGTTGCGTGTAGTTCAAGTTATTGAATAATTTTGAAGAAATAACACACTATGAAATCTTGGGGTGTTATATTCTCCCCTCCTTCAATAAATTGCATCCTCATAATTTGAAATTGATCTTCGAAAATAAAAGGTTGAATATAAAAAATATCTTTGTGGGAAAACCCACATCAGAAATTGGTTTGATAAAGTTCAATCTTAATAAGTGGAAAAGATAAATGAAAGGGTCACCACCAAATTATAATTTCTATTAGGAGAACATTGGTGGAAATTAGAGACATTTAATTGGAGGAAAAACATTTATATTTATCGGTAGTGATTGAGGTCATCAATCACAAAAAAGTGTCAAATTGAGGTCCATAAATTCATCAATCTATGATAATTTGAAATACCATCGGTTCAAAAAAACATAGGGTATTGGGATAACAGATTTTTTTGTTTTAGGATCCCTTAAATAAAGTCTAAGAATTAATTTCTTCACTGAATAACAGAAGAAGAAAAATATATACTGGACAAGTAGACTCTAATTTTTTAACTAAGTTATACCACAAACTCATATTTTACTCTAAAAGATAATATAACTAAAAATAATATTCTATTTATCCTATTCGTATAGGGTTAAAAAAATAAATTTATAATTCGTCTAGTAGAACCATTAAAAATGACATTATTAAATCCAGGACATCTCGTGGGTTAGTGGTAGGTGATATACCATTGTTTCCCTTCGGCTGTGTGTCCAAGTCTCGTGGCCTTTCCTGACACGATGGGTTTCCACTCGACCTATGGGTTGTCCTTTTATGGAAATCCAAAAATAATCCAAACTAGAACTATCCAAATACTTCAGTCCAAAAGTTATAAGGAAGGTAAACACAATGAAGATCCTTTTTATGCCGCGTAATAACATGTGATCTAATTCATCATGTCTTCTTTTAAAACACTACAACATCCTGAATTACCATAAAACCTTGTTGATTACATTCATGATCCCTTATTCCTTATAGAATAACAGATATACTCCTTCAATCCAAAAATTTTGTAAACCCCAACAATGATGGAATATAAAAATCATTAATCATTTTCAAGGCAGTCAAGAATATCCAATATAATTTACCCAAATCAACCATATCTTATTCCAAAAAAAGTAACTCAATATTAAAACCATATAAAGGATTATCTTTCCTTAAACCATGTAATTTCCAAAAAATTTAACTTGTTGTAGATTCACTTTTCTTAGTACCATAACATCTCAAATCCTCAATAAAATAGTACTGCAGTACAATCCTTATATACCCCATAATTATTATAACAAGTACATTATTGATACAACATTCAAATGACATAATCAACATAAGAACTCTAATCATTCTTCTTCATCTGTGGTAGTATCATAACTTGATTATTATCCAATAGCATCATTTGTGGCATAGTCCGATGACTGATACATAGGATCGCGTAGTGTCTAAACTCCTTGCAAATGAAGCATTGTACATTTGAAACCATTTTCTTACCCTTGTAGTCACGTACATTGTTCCCTTTTCCTTCACACTTATAACAAAATATCATTCCTTTCAGGCAAGTTCCAGGGTTTTTCTTTCCACAGTTATCAAATATGGGAAAATTCTCCTTTTCCCTCTTCCCTTTATCCATCTTTCTCTCTTCCATCCTTTTCTTCTCTTGCTTCCCTTCAAAGCCATAGGACTCAGTAAACTGTTTACTTATCTTATCAACACATGATATTATTTCTTCATATGATGATAATACATGCGAGACTATTTCTCTTATAAATTTTGGCTTAAGACCATGAAATATATGATCCTTCTTTCTCTTTCTATCATATGCATTGTTGGAGTTCTCATTCCTTCTACTGGGCGCCATTTCAAAACAATGGCATACACTAGATTAGTTTATGAATAACAATACCTAATCCCAAACTTGTAAAACACAAAACATAAATTAAATAGTTTATGGATATAATCCATAATCATAAAAATGTCTCCATTGAGGAATTATATACTCATAAACCCTTCATAATGGTTTGTAAAGAAAATGAGAATTATCCAAAGAATATCCCTCAGGAGTGTCGTAACCAAGACTGTATCAAGGCTCGTTGTCGTGCACCAGTTCCTGTTTGAGTCTAGCTCAAAGTGGTGTTTTCGGGTTTTACACCTAGGTACATCTGTGCCAGAGCCGCCTCTACCTCCTCGTATCCAGACAGAGATTTATTGCTCAAAAAACTCACAAAATATCTACAATACCATATTTCTAGGATTTTCTTCTATGCTAATCTTCAAAGTCCATCTTTAATCTATGTGCTCTTATCAGAGTTTATCTAAATCTAGATTCCAAGGTTTTTACTAAACTTCCTCTGCTTCCAACTGTAACGCCCCGTCCCCAGTTACCCAGAGTCGGTGCATTATTACATAACATTGTCTTGATCACAAGAAAGATCAAATATCGAAAGACCAATTGGTTTAGTAGACTTGGAAACACTATATATATTCATAAAGTTTTACATCATAAAAATGAAAACTACAACAACATAGTCTCTATAGACCACACTCTTATCCCCTCATACTATCCCTGCAGGTCATTCATAATTTACTTCTTCATATCCTTGGAAAAATAAAACATAGAAAAGGGGTGAGCTCAAATTCCCAGTACGGATAACAATATAGCAGAAACATTCATAAATAAGAATAAACATTTAAGGCAATGTATAACTAAAAAAAGCCTTTTAAACTTGAACTTCAACATAGTATGGAAAAAGTAAAATGAAATAGTTCCATTTGCTTATTCACATGGATATTATACTAATCGAATAATCACATGCAATATCAATATCCACTTTTATAATGATGGAATGCATAATGCCAGACTATCAAAACCACATAGCCAAGGCCTCATGCCAAGACTACAAATAAGATTTTGTCAAGGCCTAGTGCCAAGACACTAGTTTGTCTTATGAGACCTACTGATGCATCGAGGAGCTATAGCAGGCTCCACCGGTCACTTACTAAGTCCAATTAATTCCCATATGAAATGGTTTAAACATAACACAAACATTTGTATTAAAACTTGCATATGAAATGTCAATACTCTCTCCATAAACCATGAATAGTATAAAAATTACACATCCACTGTAAAACATATCACAAAACCATCAGTACAATACAAAAGTTTTGTATCATAATAAATCAACATTAAATAATCTTAAAATCCATCAAAGGATGATGACATAGATGAAATCAAAACTATTTGAGAGAAATATCTTTTCTCGAAATCATTGAAAAGTCACACATTTATAAAGGATGTAATTTAAAATAGATTTTTGAATCAAAGTGTCCCATACCACTTTGAAACTTTTGAAAAGAAATATCATTTCAAAAACTTCAAGTCCATATAAATAAATCCTTAAAATCATTTTGAAAACATGTACAATAATTAAAAATATTTAGAAAGATAAATCTTTGAAACATTTAAAATTATGATCTTGATAAAGAGTACCTTTCACAAATTCTTAAAATATTCATTTTGAAATCATTTAAAAGTCACATAATTATAAAATAAAACAATTACATTGAAAATATACTTATAAGCTTGTATGTAAATCTTTGAAGATTTTATAACGGTGGTAAATAGCCTCACCTGCCGTATAAGTTAAAAAAAACATTCTTACCTTAATCCTGTCGAAAAGGTTAAAAAGCACCTTGTTTGGAAAATGATGGAAAGATTGCTTTATAAACCACTTATAAAAAGTCAAACAAGTGTATACATGAATTTAACCCATATTCTTATAAATGGTGAAAATGTTTTGAAATACATTTTGATGAAACATGGATGTGGATGATAAAGAAATCCCAGTAGATAATTACGTATAAACAACCTCGGATAATGGAGAGATTGCGAAGTAAACCCATACCTTGTACTTTTCTATGGATGAGGGTAGGTTAAGCTCCTATATAATGGTGAAAATTTTTTTATTAAATTATACAAGAATAAAATACATTCATATGATATCATATATGATCTTTTAACATTTCTTTGTTAATAATATCTTAGAATTATCGTTGTTTCGGGTGTTAACTTACTCGTTTTCTTTTATAAGTTTTGTTACGTTAGCCATGTTTTTCATGTATAGGTTGTATCTTATTCATATCCAGAATTATATTAAGTCCTTAAACATAATTTTATAACCATAAAATGATAATCATACTTGAATGGATACGATGGATAATGAATCTTATCGCGTTCGTGGAGACGGTAGTCCGTACGTCTGCACGAGCGACAATATCATTATTTTGATATTAAAATAATATATAATTGGATGGTATATTATACATACAGAATCATTATCATTTTATATTTATTGTTTACATGAATTATACATCATTATTATACCCATCCAAAAAATAATATATTGAATAACAATTACACCACGACTTGGAGACGGTAATCCGTACGTACGCACGTAAGGTGACATGTTATTAAAAGGGTGGATAGAATACTGAATATGGGTGTACCATATTTATAAAAACATCATAGTACATATAAGATACTAGTGTTATTATTTTATAATTCTAATAACAAACAAAGAATAAGTCTAAGAATAAAGGAACTTGAAAAGGGGTGGTGAAAACATTACCCTTTCTTCAGGTTCTTCCTTTTGATTTGATCAAAAGGTCTCCTTAGGATGGATTTCTGATCAAACTAAGGCCTCTATGTTGTATTTAGGGACGTTGAGCGAGTATTTGGGCAGGTTTTTTCCGAACCAAAAGGCTTTGAAGGTGTGAAGTAATGAGAAGGAGGATTTCCCTTTTATAAGATGGGTGAGGGGCACCTTTGGAAAAGCTAGAAATATTAATTTATAATAAATTCATATTCGGTTTCTAATGTCTCAAAAGTTGATTATTTAATGGTTAAGGTGGGTATAGGTTGAAAACCACTCAACCAATATAATTTAGACAGGTTTGGGTTACTATACTAACCTTATCTTTAAGTATTAACTCTAAGTTAATTAGTTTCACTTTTACAATGTCTTGTTGTATTGTTATATTATATGGTTAATAAACATAATATATATATCCACGATACCCCCAAGTGGTCCATTAATGATACAACTATCATTATATATGTCTCTAGGCCAAACCTTAGATTTTTAGGAATTTAATAGCAATTAATAATATAATATATGTTTTAAAAACTCTTTTATGTCAATTTTGACACTATTCAATAGTTGATTTTTGTGAAACTCATAACAGAATGATTACTTCGAAAAAAGTCACTTAAATCAATAATAACATGTCATAGTATCCTAGAAAATTATTGTAATTCATTAAAAGACTCATATTATATTTATTTGGGTATTTATAATATCAATTCTTTAAATTATTTACTATTATGGTAATTACTCCATCATCATTGTGTCATAGATAAATTAAATTATTTAATGTCTAAAAATTATAAATAAATTATCATTATGTATTAAATCTGATTATATTTCTAATTAATATTTACAATCGAATTTATCTTATGTATAAACCTATATTAAAAATATTTTAGTAAATAAACTTTTATTTTAACTCTTTTAACTCTTCTTTGAATTAAATAATAATAAATGTCCTAATCGAATCCAAGTTGACCTAAATGATAATAATTTATTCCTAAGGTTGTTTTTGGTCGAGATAAACTTTTCCAATAGAATTAGGACATGTGTTAGGGAATATTAATATCATTTTTACCCTTAATTACCCAATTTACTTTTAACTGTGGTAAATAAAAGTAAAAAGTTACTATTCACCAAAAATTATTTTTATCTCATTGAACAACATTTTACTTCTTGATATTAACCATGTCTCTCGGATTTTCGAAATTCCATTCACAGAAGTGGTAAAATTATGTTTTATGAAAAATTCAGTATTTTAACTACCACTTGTAGTTTCACTATTCATCAAAAATTGAAGTTTTCAGAACAATGCCAAAATTTCACCATAAGATATAATTGATATTCTGAATTCAAAAATGATGTCTATTTTACAAAATTCCAAAAATATAAGTTGCATTAATTAATTTTATAATTAATTCCCGATGTCACAACAAATAGCGTGTTTTTAAGAAACAATATATATCAAAAGATTGACAATTGTTTAGGTCCAATTTCAAAGTGAAATTAATTCTAATGAACACCATTGGATAAAATGGTAAAAATATATTCTAATTATACTTTAAAACAACTCAAAAATATAATTTATCACTATAAATTATTTTTATTAAAAACGTTGTTTTTAAGTATTTTTCACTATTCATAAAAATTGGAAGTTCTCAGAAAAATATCAAAAATTCATCTTAGGATAATTTCGATATTCCGAATCCAAAAATGAAGTCTATTTTGAAATATAAAATATATATAATTTAAAAAAGTAGGTATTACTATTCATAACGGCTAGTTTGATTGGTTGTGGTGTGTTAGAACTCGGTGTCGCGTACAACACACGCTACTATATTATTCGAAGGAAAGCTTATTGTGGAAGCTTGGGATGTTTCATTGTAAATTTATGATGTCCCCATTCTAAATAGTAAATTTTTTAGTTAAATTGAATATATAAAAGTTTAAAATATTGGATTTAAAAAGGGTTCACTATTAAAAGTTGGTAAAAGTGCAATACTGAAAATGAATTTGTTCTTACATTATGTCTAAGAAACTCATAATATGGATTCTAAAATTATAAGGATTATATAAAGTTTAAAATTTAGTTAATACTATTCATAACTTCTTTTGAACAGCTCGTTTGGTAAGTCATGGTGTGCTTGAACTCGGTGTTGCGTGTAGTGCATGTTATTGAATTATTTTGAAGAAATAACACACTATGAAATCTTGGGGTGTTACAATTACATTTGAACACATACACACACCACACACACAATTCGAAAAGGTGGTTTATTGCCCCACTAAGGGGATAGACCAAAAATCATACTTTATTTATTCATTACATGGCCTGTATGCCTAGTGGGAATGAAGCCCATTACATGCCGTGTAGGCCCTATGGACATGAAGCCTATATTTTTTAGCCCAAAGGTCCAAAAATGATTATTGATGCTATAGAACCCAAGCTGCTATAGTACAACCACTGCTACAGTTGCAACAATAGTGCCCAACACCGTTACAGTTCTACTACAGTTCTATAATAGTGCTTCAACAGTACCTACGCACAATGAGTTTTAAACCCCAAACACAGATGCAGTATTACGGTATGCTTACCCCTAGGCCAAGGATCAAATACAATGTTATAAATGTCTATTTAATTAAAAGCTTATATTTATAAATATATATGGAAAAATATAAATAAATACAGTTATTTATAATTATAATTATAAATAAATATAGATATATTTAAATAGTTATAAAATTATAATGAATATATTAATTATATATATTTATAGAATTATAAATATACTAAATACAAATATTAAAATTTAATAATTATTTTAATAAATGTATTTATAATTATAACTATAAATTTTTAATATATTTAATATATTTTTTTAATTACAAATAAACATATATGTATTTATAGTTATAATTATAAATAAGTGTAAATTTATTTACAAAATCATAAAATTATAGAAAATATAATTATTATTCTTATAATGTTAAAAATATATATAATTTAATAAATATATTTATAAATAAATGCAAACATTTATATTTACAATAATAAATAAATAAATATATATTTAAACAATTATAGAATTATAATAAATAATTTAGTCATATATATTTATAAAATTATATATATAATAAGTATATTTTTTTGATAATTTTATATTGATTTAAATATATATATATATATATATATATATATATATTTATTTATTTATAATTATAACTACAAATATATATATATATATTAATTATAATTTTTAAAATTTAATATATATATATATATACTTATAGTTATATATATAATTATAAAAGTATAACAAATGTATTTATTATAATTATAATGTTAAAAATATATATAATTAAATAAATATTTTTAAATGTTTATAATGAAATAAAAATATTAATAAATATAATTATAAATCAATATATATATATATTTCAATAATTATAAAATTATATATTTATCATTAAAATATATATTTTAAAAATTATAACTATAATAAATACAACTATTATAATTTTACAACTATTTAAATAAATGTATATATACTTTTATAATTTTAACTATATATAAATATTTAATTATTTTAAAATTTTCAAATATATATTTAGATAACAATATATATATATTTATTATATTTATTATCTTATAAATATATATAATTAAAATATTAATAATATATATTTATAAAATTATAAATATATGAAAAACAGTTATTATATTTTTTTAATTATTGGAATATATATATATATATATATATATAAATTTATAGTTATAAGTATAAATAAATATATATTTATATTTATATTTATTTATTAGGTATAATAATAAATAAAATATTTTATTTATTATATTTTTATAATTATAAATAATTATTTATTTCTTTATGATATTTGTAATTTTATAAATATATAAAATTTAAAAATATAATCTTTATATATATATATATATTAATATTTTTTTATTTATATTTAAAATTATAAATAAATAAACATTTCTTTATTTAATAAATAAATTTACAAATATATATAATAATATAAATAAATTATTAACATTATAGTTTTATTAGTGATTTATAGTGCTGATAATGATATGCCTTAATGAGGGATAAAAAGGCACTGATAAAATGTTTTTTTATCAATGATTTTTTAGTATTACTAAAGGCATACCATTATCCGTGCTAAAAAAGCAATAATAAATGCACGTGTTATCGTTGCATTTTATTTTACCACTAACAAAGCATCCCTTTATCGATGATTTCTAACTAACGCTAACAAAAGCATTAGCTGATTTTATAAATAAACCATAACAGTCTCCTTATTCCCTCACACACCTCAAGCTCTCGTGGAAGTCGACCCCACCGGCCACTAACCCCTCTTCTTCCGCCACTAACCCCTCCTCTAACTTAATGAATCCTTCCTCCACCGTCATGGAGCCTTCCTCTACCACGAACCCTCCTCTACCACATGCTGAATCCCACCTCCACTACGAACCCCTCCTCAACTGCAAACCCACCTCCGTCGCAGAACCCCTCTTCCACCACTGAACACCTCTTCTAAAACCAAACACTTACTCTACTGTTGTCACCAATATAATTGCCGATTTCGACTGCTCTACTACCATTGAACCCTACTACTTCCACTAAGCTCCTCTAAGATAAGGTATCCTCTCTTGCGAACATGGATGTTTAGGGATTGAAGTCATCATC
Organism: Viscum album; assembly: GCA_963277665.1. Classification (NCBI taxonomy): domain Eukaryota; kingdom Viridiplantae; phylum Streptophyta; class Magnoliopsida; order Santalales; family Viscaceae; genus Viscum; species Viscum album. The sequence continues at coordinate 213,128,073 of OY728125.1, forward strand.
CCCACCATATTTTAGTCTCCTCATGTTCTAGGAGATCAGTTCCTCTTCATTTTGTTTCTATGTAATCCAATTTCTTGACATGTCTTATATAGTTGAGTTTCTTAAAATACATTTCCTCTAAAATTACAAATATATATTGTTCCCATGATGAGTTTCAACTATTTTTAATGGAATTTATCACTTGGAACATATGGGTCTCTATGGTTTTATGTTTTAAATTGTAAAATTGTTTTTTAGAGTCCTAAGTAAATATCTAAATTCCATAGGGGTTATTTTAAAATGAATATAGAATTTTAATCATTTTTCTGAAACTATTGTGAGTTTCTTAAGATTTCTTTCTAAAAAATTAAATAGAGGATTGGTTTTTGAATGACCCTTCAACGGGGAAGATTCTTGATTTCAAATTTATTTTTGTGTTTGAAATGGTTTCCATAGGAGGGTTTAATTTCTAAATTTTATTTTTTTATGTTTTTCAAAATAAATATATATATAAATTCTAGTTTTGTAATTTGGTATCCCATTCTATATTTATAAGGATCATTTTTCAATTCCTAAATGGAATTTTAAATCATTTTTTCCAATCCCGCAAAATTTGGCCCCCGGTTTGATATTTCTATTTGGTCATTTTCCCTTAATGGGATGTGATTGAATATTAATATGAAATGCTTGAAGCTTATTCATGAATGTAAAAATGATCCATTTCATATGAGGGAGATAGAGTTGAGACGTGATTTACTAATTATATTATATTTATTCATGTGAATATCATTGTCTTTTTTTCACACTTCCACTTGTTTGGCTGCATGGGAACCCTAATAATTATGAAATAGGTAAAGATGTATAATACAACTGTTAGCTCACAGAGTATCTAGTTTCCCCTAGTGGTATTGTTTTCTTAGTTTATAAGAGAATCCCCAATGAGGCATGTGTGGGTAAGTAAGGTGGATTTTCTATGTTCTTTAGGATTCATCATTGGCCTACTTTTAGCCTCATTATTTTGTGAGTAAAAAATGAATGACTAATTGAATTCCCTTTATGATTTTGATACATTGTAGATAATAAAATTAGAACCTGGAAAGAGGGACCTATAGAACAATTAAATTGATCATCTAAAGGAGAAAGTGGCTGATAGGAAATAGTGAAATGTGTCTCTAGTTGTAAATATATTTCAATAATTATAAGGATTAGATTTTCATTAGATTTTCTCTCCTAGTGTAAAGGATATAATAATTCAGATAGTTCGTGGATTGGTTTCCATTGATGGTTTATTTCTAGAACAAATGGACATCATGATTGTATTTTATCATGGAATTTCAGAGGAAAAGATAGACATATATCAACTGGAAGGTTTGATGCTAAATGGAATAAAATGTTCAGTTACAGTCCCATATTGAGTTTTTTTGGGCTTCAGTAGGCACCAAGACAATGTAACTAGAATTTCAATTCATTAATGGTAGAATTATTTTTCATGTAGTGTAATGTAAATAATTTATATTATATGAATGAGTATTATGTTGGTAGTTTTTTCATTTTACGTCTTTTTGTGAATGATTTTTTCATAGTTGGATTGATGAAGGATGCGTTGGAAGAGATAATGATTGATTTATCTAGAATATCTGAAATGAAGGACCATGGTTCTAGAAAGTGGATATTAGGGATAAATATTGAAATAAGATTAATCTTTATAACTTTTTTATTCATATAGTTCGAGTATATATATATGGTGTTGAAAATATTCATAATGAGCGAGTTAAAACCTATTAAAATCACTTAGCTGGAAAATTAAAAAATTTAATGTAGGATTTACCTAAAATAGATGACGATTTTGAGTTAATAAAACTTTTTTTATATGGATTAGTTATAGAATGTCTAATGTACATTATGGTGTGTATAAGACTTGATAGCATTTATGAGGTTATTTCTGTTAAAAGATTAATAGTGAATCTAAAGAAGGAGCACTGTAAAGTTGTTAATTATTATTTTTTGATATCTTAGTGGTTTAGTAAAGGTATTACTCTATTTCAAAATGGATGATCCATTATAGAGTTTTTTGAATTTGAAATAATGAAGATATAAATACACATTTTATAGAAATACTTCCCCAGAGGAATCAATGGTAATCACCGACCTGAAATTTTTGGAATTAATATTATGTTAATTTGATTTTAATCCAACAGTTTCAGTGATTTGAAAGTGTAATAAATGTAGGAAAATGTTGTTGTATTTTTAATGTATTAAGTTTACCATTATGGTCTATAATTTAAACCACTTTTTTTAACCTTGCTTATTTTTTATATCAATGTTTTCGGCATATATTTTTTTAAATATTAATATTACCAAGTAAAATATGATGTAATGTATAAATAATGGATGGATTCCAATCGTCTGAAAAAATTTATGAAGATGGAGTGAAAGAGTTCACCAAGATTGAAAAAGATCGTGCATATGATCCTTCTCAAATCCTTTGTTCTTGTTTAGGTTTTTTATATTCAATACTAATTTTTACCTAGGAGTTGAAAGAAAACTTGATCTATCAAGAAATAGATTGAAGTTATAAATGTTGGAATAAACATAGGGAAAATGAGAAAGTAGATAATGGTTGGGATAGAACTATGTGTTTTCTAGATAATCTGATATAATTACATGTTTTGAAAATGAAGAAGACCATATTAATGATGTGATTATAGATGAAAATTTTGATAAATATCACATAGAGAAAATGGGAAGGATAGCTATGGATTAACTTTTTTATTTCCCAAATTTTTTTTAGATGTTAAAGAGTTGTGAAAATTGAATGCTAGTTGCACTAAATATACAGCATTGAGATCTATAATAAAGCTATATAATTTGAAATTAGGCATTGGATTGAGTGATTCTAGTTTTTCGGAACCACATTCTTTCTTGAATGGCATGCTCCCAGAAGATAATGAGCTCTTGATCCAAACATACAATGTGAAACAAATTCTACGCATGATGGGTATGATCTTTGGAAGAATAGACACCTACCCAAATGACTATATACTAATATTAAAGGACCATAAATCACTTATAAAATGCCCAATGTGTAGTTCTTCTCGATACAAGAAAGTTAAATTTAGTCCTATAAAAGTTTTTTAGTACCTTTTAGTCATTCCATTATTTAGTAGACTATATAAAAGTGAGTAGATAGTAGGTAAATTGATGTGGAAAAAAGATACAATAATTAAATATCGGAAACTACGCCACATGGAAGACTTCCCTCAGTGGAAGAGATTTTATCCTATGTATCATGAATTTAGAAACGAGCTGAGAAACCTTCTTGTTGTTTTCTATAATGGAGTGAAACCTATTGGTATTCTAAGAAACACTCATAGTACATGGTTGTTTATGTTTGTAAATTAAAACATACCACTGTGGTTACACATGAAACAAAATAAAACATGTTATCAATTCTTATTTCCGGACCAAAATAATTGAGTAATGATTTTGATGATTACTTTGAACCATTGATCAATTATTTGACATTATTGTAGGATTTAGGTGTTATATTGTATGTTGCCTATAGAAATAAATATTTCACATTGAGATCCGTAATTTATGGGATAATAAATTACTTTCCTACATATGGACATCTTTCAAGATATATCATTAAATGAACTCAATGGTGTCTCTTTTATAAACAAGGTAGACAATCTATTAGGATTAAACATTTATCAAAACTTGTGTGTCTATGGTATCACAAATTTTTACCCTCATGACATAAGTGCTGATCTTGGATGACATCATTTAATGGAAATTCAGAAGAACATACAACACCATCTCCACTAAGATGTGATCAACTGTTTCAGAAAGTAAAATATATGGAAACTACTTTTGGTATACCATTTTCGAAAAAACTTATGAAAACTAGTTGTAAATAGAGATCAATTTTTTTGAATTATGATACTAGAATTGTCTATGTGTCAGACATTTTCATGATGTTATGCATTTTGAAAACAAATGTATATGATAGTGTCATCGGAATATTTATAATTACACCCAGAAAGAAAGGATGGAATTAAGGATAGGTTCTACATGGTTGATAATATGAAATGAGAAGAGTTGGTGATAATTAAGGTTGAAAAATGAACTTTTCTACCTCTAACTACAAACACTTTTCCAGGTAAGAGAGATATTAGTGTTACAACTTATTTTAAGATATAAATTTTCTAGAGGGGTATTCATAGAATATCAAGAACAACAGATCCATGATCGATTTAATGTTAAAGTTTCTGAAATCACATGACTTCTATGTTATTATGAAAGATCAAATTCTTATAACATGTCATTTCATTTCTCCTTTGAATTTCAATCATACAGTAATGAAGCTCTATTTTCTCTTCAAATCTATATGCGAAAAATTTATAGACCCGAAAAAATTATCGAATATAGAAAGAGAAATTATAGTCATATTCTATGAAATGAAAATGATTTTACTGCAAACATTTCGTGTTTTGATGGTTCATATAATGGTTCACTTGGTGATAAAGTTTCATCTATGTCCTCTTGAACACTATAGATGGATTTCCCCCATTGAACTATATCTGAATATTTTTAATGTGTATTTCAAAAATCAAAGTTAGTCAGAATGATGTATTATAGATTGATATATTGATGAGATAGGCATTCAATTCTTTACCGAATACCTATAATGTGTGGAAATAATTGGTGTACCATAATATCATCACACTGTGTTTCTTATGGGAAAATGGATTTCTAAAAGAGATGTTGTCATAATCAATATTACAGATCGTGAGAAGTAACACCATTGTATTTGGCATAATAGGTTGGAGTTTTCTCCATATCGTGAAACCGACAATGAAATTATTAAGAATTTTAAATCATCAAGGGCTGAAAGATGAATATCAAATACACATAATCAATAGTTCATAAGATGGTTTTGAGACCATATATTTAATGATTCGGATGAAAATGCATATTCAATTTCATAATTACTTCGATGGATAGCTAGAGGACCAAGTGTGTATACATTATCATATAATGGTTATGTAATTAATGGTTATAAATTCTAAAAAAATTAACATCAATAAGACAATTCCATGAAAAATAGTAGAGTTATACATGTGGTTGAAGCGATGCATGTTTCTGGTACTAAGAAAAAAAATCCAATTTATGCGAATATGTCATAATTTGGCCCCATCAAAAAAATATGGGAGTTGGATTATACAACATTAAAAGTGTCTATTGTTCAATGAAAGTGGGTTCATAAATGGAGTGATGTCAAAATAGATGAATTGGGATTTCTGAAAGTTTATTTCAGTAAGAAAGGGTACAAAGACGAACCATTTATAATGGAATCATAGGAAGTACAAGTATTTTATATTCAAGATCCTGTAAACTTAATGTGGACAATTGGTTTTCTATCATTCAAAAAAACTAAAGGGTCAGACGAAAATTCTACTAAGGATGACACTTTCATTGGGACATTATAATCATTCTATAGCAGTTCCAATGTAGACCACATTTTGTATTTTATAGGAGACCACAATGAAGGATTTGGATATTTCATATAGGGATAAAATACCTCTAGCTATAAAAAAGATATTTAAATAATAAGGTTATATTTTTTTTAATATATATCATGTCACCTCAACTTATTATCTATTTTCTTCTGCACTTATGTGCTCTAAATCAAATGGTAAACCACTTATGTAGGTAATGAATTCATAACATTCTAGTGCTTCTAATACTGAGGAATAAAAAGTCTCACAGCCTACTTCTGCTCGTAGTGCAGAGGAATAATGACCTTATGCATGTGATAGTGATATGAATCTTAAGGAACAACAGGTTTAACAACCCACTAATAATTTTAGTGTAGATGAACAACAACCTTATGCATGTTCTATTTCTCCTAGTCCTTAGGAATAATGGGTTTCTCAACCTATTGATTCACCCAGTGCAGAGGTACAATGGCCATCTCCAAATGCTGATGGTACCACTCCATAGAAAAATATTGATGGTTTCAAAATCTGCGGAAATGATAAGAAATGAAGGAATAAAGGATTAGAAAAAACTAGAGCATCGTAGTTTGATGATGTTATTAAAAATCATTATGGATAAAGTCAAATTCCTCAAATATGAGGTCATATAGAATGTACAGGTCTAACATGTTAGACACAAAATGGCCATGTTCAGCAGTTACATTGGAATCGTCACTTGACAACGCATGCTGGTTAATGTATGTTCTTGAAACCATGTCGTGTCCTGGAATAATAAACTAATATGGGAAGAGATAATGGTAATATTCTGAAATCTTTTCATTATTTTTATAAAAAAATAAAATAATGAATCATTTACTTACTCTTCGTCGTCCCTTGTAGAGTGTATTTATAGTAGATAACTCCCACATGAAATGTGTATTGATGCTTGATGGAAGGATTCATAGAGGATTTCACAAAATTCTAATGATATATCTTCTTAAAGTTGTTGAAGTGAAATTAACCCCCTCCCACCACTTATCTATGCACACTTGATAACCCAAGAAGCATGGGAATTTCTTACTACCAATCGTCCATATGTAATTTTTTAGGTACATTATGGGTAGTAATACGTTGTTTGATGATATAGGTATTCATCATATTGATTGAAAATTTTTTATTTATGAAACCAAAAATTTGTAATAAAAATAATTAATGGGTAGAAAAAACAATGTGCCCCTGTTGTAAAGAAAGGATGGGGTATGCTTCACTTGAAAAAAATTGTACATATTTTAAATCTACCATAATATTTTTATGTGACATTAAATAAAAAAATATTTACATGGCCCTATTTATATGAAGATTAATGACTCTAAATCCATGTCCACTTCAATTCCACACAAGTTTCTATGGAATAAGGCAAATGTAAATAATGATGGGATATTAATAGATGTAAACACACAAAAAGTGTTGAAAACATGTGTAACGATGAAATGATATTCTTTTTGTTTTAAATCGCTATCATTCAACAATGATTACTTATTTTCCTATATTTTTTAACCCACATAGTCATAGGGATCATCAATACCTATACTGGATATAAACGTATAATCGGGGGCCTTGAAGCAGCCATAACAGTATGGTCGTGTTAGAGGTGTGGGTTTTATGGTGATACCCTGAACATATTTTTATAGAAAAAATAAGAGGATCAAGGTGAAGAAATGAAACAGATAAGAGAAATAATATGTACCCTTGATGAAAAATTTCAATGGTAGAGTTAGAATATATTATATTTTATGGGGGTATAAAAAGAAGAAACAACTCAAGAACAACCGTTATTTGATAATCCCCCCACCCCACAAGTTTTTAGGTGAGCCATTACCCTCAAAAAGTTGTCTTGGTTAAGGTAATCAATTTTCTAATAATTGTTTATATGAAAAGTGAATTAGACAAGAAGTAATAAATTTCTTATACAAGTATTATATAATATAAAAATGAATGTGATTTATATCAATCAACACCCACCCATTGCCGTGTAGTTAGGGTTAGGACGTTCAATATCCAAAACAACATGCTACACAACATACCACTTCCAACTGATCATGTGATAGTGTCGATTTGTGTAGTCCATGATCCAAGCACAAAGATACCTATTCCAATTTGTTAGGAATATATTCATAAGTTCGAACAATGTTGGATCATTAATCGCATGACCATCACATATTTTTTTTAAAAATATGTTGTTAAGGATGTATTCATTTCAAATTTATTTTTAAAGATAAACCTTTAACAATAAATGAAAAATTTTCAATCACATGAATGTTATTACAGAAAAGAAAAGGGAAGAGGGTGAAATGGAAGTCTAACTGAAAACCATCTAATGGATCAACCAACCAATCAAAAAGATCTATGGATTGAACATTTACCTTGCATGATCCATATTTTCATTTATTATCACTGAATGTTCATTTGGATACAAAGTTAAACATTGTTATAATCCCATAGATGATTTTAACGAAATTATGTATAGAGGGTAAGATCATGACTTCATTGGTGTTGAGAATTTAAGTAAAAACCCAAACTATAATTTTCTAGGTGCATCAGTTGTAAATGTTTAAATTAGGTGTCTTTTCATGATTTTATTTTCCAAAAGATGATATACTATGTTAATTGTTACTATATTCATCTCATATTTATGGAATATATATATATATATATATATATAATCGAAGGGACTTCCCCTTGAATTGTTTTGGACTCGTTGGTCCTTAAACCACATCTATAGGAAATCCAAAAATAGATTCCAATAAAGAGGATGAAATAGTTGCAGGACTTCTCAAATCCTTTGAAATAAAACTTATGGATTTCAGACTATTCTTAATACCAAATATATAGGGGAAAAGTTGAACAATTTAATCATATTAAATATATTTTCATTTCTTTTATTAATTTTCCCTTTTGTGTTTCTAAGCAGCATTGTATTATCAATACGACCAACTTGGAACCTCTAATGATTTATTTCCTATATTCAATCAATGTATACCCAAAAAACCCACCACACGTGATTGTGTTTGTCAATTTGTAATACACTGCATACAAAAATTATAAACTAAACATCAGGTTATATAATTTATAACATATTTTAATGAGGATTTTTTTATGATAAGGTGATGCATCAATATCATCTCAAACATGGAATGAGACCATGGGATAAGGAAGTGAAAAATTATAGGTATTACGACTGGACATGTATCTATACAATAATATTTCACTATCCAAAAACATACCCAAAAAATTACTTATATTTATCAATGTTTCTGAAATTTCCATAAGAAAAAATGAAAAATATTGTGTTTATTATGTTTGTAAATTTATGATCGAGATCATATTCTATGGGAAAACTACCATCCATAAATAGGTATATTTTATGATAATTACTACTTAATTTAAAATATTTTTTAATAATTTTTTATTAATAATTTTTTTAGTACAAATATGAATCTCAAAAAGACTCATATTCACAAGATTAAATATATTTTATTAAAAATTAATGGGATTCATACCGTAGGGAAGAATATACACAAATAGAATGAAGATGTTACTTCTATAGAATTAGTGTATTGTTTCATATTTTTTTTCATTTAATTTTTTTTAATATTACTCATATGAGAATTTTTTTCATATCAAGGTGTATTATGCTGTTTTAGTTGGGACCATTTTTGAAAAACTAATCATACTCATGAGATATTGGACTTTGAGGTTTCAACTAAGATAATGACAATAAAAAATGTGTAAATATTCTATAAAGTTGAATTCATATACTTATGTAGTTAATTAATTTTTACATCATTTTAGATACAATTTGTCAGTAAATTTCCATATCATTTTTATCAAATTCTAATTCAGTTTTTTATAGATCTTTTGGGAAGTTATATTTTACTTTCACCTATATGTGACAAGCTAGAAAAGAGAGAACATGTTCTTTTTGAGTGGAATAGGAAACCCCATGTTTTGTGAAATGTTTAGTGAATCATAAATACTAATCTACCAAGGAATTTATCTATATTTGAATAAAAATTATGGATTTACAAAAGATCTTTCATGGAAAATTTCATGAAAAATGTTTTAATCAGCCTTAGATCAATCATTCACCCATCAATATGATATAGTTTGTGCTTGGTATGACTTGATGTGTCTATTTCTTAGTTAATAATATTCATTCTTAATTTTAGATTCATGTCTTATGAACTACCATTATTTAATAAATTACTGATAATTATGATCTATGATATGCTAGGTGTGAATTTCTAATTTTAATATCACCTTATAATATTTTTATCCTCATGTTATCCTTATATGATCTTTGAGATCTCTCTTATTAATCTTAATTATAAACTATGATCACCCTTTATTGTGTTCCATACCAATTGGTTATGAATAATGGTTCTAGAAATGATATTCTTATGATGGTTTCAAGTAAATAATAACTTTATAAGATAATTTTATGAACTAGTTCTTTATGCTTCCATGTTTCCAAACGCAATAGACCTAAAATACTCTGGCATGCATCATTATGTTATATAAGAAATATTAATCTACTAAAATTTGATATCTATGTATTAAATGTATGGGTAAATATATTTGGTATCAGTACAAGTGACCTAATCAATACCAATAAAACACATTAATATGTTTTGATGTTTTTTGGAAATGATGCATAAGTCATTTTAGATGGGTAGGAATCAACCCCTCCACAATATGAAGCATGATATGACCAATATGACAAAGAGTGTCTTTTATTATTTAAAATTGACATTATTTTTATTAAAAATAAAATGTTACATATTAAAGACTAAGAAAAACTATTTTTATTATTTAGATACATTTGGAAAGCAATCCATAAGTCATTTTTAATGTGTAGCAACCAAATTCAACACAATGTGATGCACAGTGTGAACAATACGATTTTATGAGTGTATTTTTTTATGAAATCAACCTTAAATTTATCAAAAAGAAAAAGTGACATAGTTAAAACTGAGAAAATGACATTAAATTATTTTGATACATTTATAAAATTATCCATGATTCATATGTTATGTGTAAGAATCAACCACACCTAAATATGATTCATGGTGTGACTGGTATGACAAATAGTGTCTCTTATCAGTTTAAATTTGACGTCTTAGTTCAAAATCTGTCACTCCCTGAAAACATAGAAAATTCACTCCAATGGTATACATAATTTAGTAAAATGATTAAGAAGAAAATTTTGACTTGTATGGAGTAGTCTCACATCAAACTGGTTCACGATGCGACTGGTATGACTCAAAATGTATGTTTCTGGTTTTAAATGACATTTTAGTAATAAAAAAACTAGCATATTAAAAGGTAAGAAAACACATTCATTTTGTTTTTATACTTTATGAAAATGATATATAAGTCATTTTTTATTTATAGAAATCAACCACACCTTTTTATGATGGACAGAGAGTCTAGTATAACTCAAATTGACTCTATTTATTTAGAATTAACATTAATTTTAGTAAAAAGAACAATTGACGTATTGAAAACTAAACAAACAGATTTGGATTGTTTTTATAATTTATGAAAACTATTCATGACTCATTTTTTATTTTTAATAATCAAACTCACCTCAATACAATGCATGGTGTGACTGTTATAACTCCAAATGTGTCTTTTTATTTATAATTGACATTAATTTATGTAAAAAGTACAAGTGACATACTGAAAAAAATGGAAACAAATTTGGATTGTTTTGATACTATAAAAAATTAATGAATGTGTTATTAGTTACATTTAGGAATCAACCAAACTACAATATGATGCATGGTGTGACTGGTATTACTAAAATTGTCTGTTATTAGTTTAAAATTGACATTTTCGGTCAAAATTTTTCACTCACTAAAAATCAAGAAAATGCACTCTTATTGTCTTCATAATTTATGAAAACAATTTTTAATAATTTTTTGACCTGTATGGTGCAGTCTCAAATCAATACAATGCACGATGAGGCTGGTATGACTCAAAATGAGTGTTTCTTGTTCGAAATGACATTTTAGTAAAAAACAAAACTCAAATACATAAAACCAAGAAAACATTTGGATTGTTTTGATACCTCAAGAGAATAATATATATGTCATTTTTATCATGTAGGAATTATCCTCACCTCAATATGATTCATGGTGGGGCCAGTATAACTCAAAGTGTCTCTTTTTATTTAAAATTGATCTTAATTCTGGTAAAAATAATAACTGGCATATTGGAAACTGAGAAAAAACATTCATATTTTCTTGATATGTTAGAAAAATGATCCCTAATTTATTTTTGACTTGTATGAATCAACCCCAACTCAATACGATTCCCAGTGTGACCGGTATAAGTCCAAAAATGTCTTTTTAATTTAAAATTAATATTAATTTATGTAAAAAGAAGTGAAATAATAAAAAATAAACAAACGAATTAATATTGTATTGATAATTTTGTTAATCTATATACAATTCGTCTTGATGTGTTGGAATCAACAAAACGTCAATCTAAGGCATTGTGTGACCGTTAATACTCAATGTGTCAATTATTAGTTTAAAATTAACATTTTTTATCATAATGTTTTACTCATTGAAAATAAATAAAATGCAGCCAAATTGTTTTCATAATTTAGGAAAGTGATTCAAAAGTCATTTTTGACGTTTATGAATTAGTATCACATCAAACTGATGCACGATCTGGCATATATGATTCCAAATGCAGGTTTCGAGTTTGAAATGACATTTTATTAAAAAACAAAACTAGCATAATGGAAACTGAAAAAACGCATTAAAATTGTTTTGATACTTTAATAAAATGATCTATATGGCATTTTTAATGTTTAGGAATCATCCATGCCTCAATATGATCCATGGTGTGGCTGGTACAACTCAAAGTGTCTCTTTTTATTTAAAATTCACATTAATTTCAGTAAAAAGAAAATGTGACATACTAAAATCCAAGAAAAAAAATTTATATTATTTTGAGAATAATGGAAAATGAACCTTGATTCATTTTTGATGTGTATAAATCAATCCAAACTCAATATTATGCATGGTGTGACTGGTATAACTCCAAATGTGTCTTTTTATTTAAAATTGACATTAATTATAGTAAAATAAAAGAAAAAGTGACAAACGGAAATCCAATAAAACACATAAATTGTTTTTATACTTTATAAACATGATTCATGATTAATTTTTGACATATAGGAATCAAACACACCTCAAACCGGTGAACAGTGTGACCAGTATGTCTAAAATTGTCCATTATCAGTTTAAATTTGAAATTTAACTCAAAACGTTTCACATACTTAAAACCAAGAAAATATGCATTTATTGTATTAATAATTTTATGAAAGTTATTCGTAAGTCATTTTTGATGTGTATGAAGCATTCTCACATAAAAATAATGCATGATGTAACTGGTATGGCTCAAAAAATTTCATTCCATATTGAAATGACATTTTAGAAAAAAACAAAACTAGAATATTGAAAACTATTAAAACACAATTATATAGTTTTTACACTTTATTAAAATAATACATAAGTCATTTATAAAGTGTATTAATCATCCTAATCTCAATATGATGCAATTTTTGGCTGGTATTACTCAAATTTCCTCTTTTTATTTATAATTGAAACTAATTTCTGTAAAAAGAACAAGTAACATACCAAAAACCGAGCAAACACATTCAGATATTTTTAATAATTTATAAAAATGATCTATGAGTCATTTCTGATGTTTAAAACTCAACCCCACCTCAATACAATGCACAATAGGACAAGTATAACTCCAAAGTTTTATTTTAATTTCAAATTAACATTAAATTAGGTAAAAAGAAAAAGTAGCATACTAAAAATGATAAATTACATTCGGATTGTTTTGATACTTTTGGAAAATAATACATCAGTCATTTTCACATTTAGGAATCAAGCACACCTCAATCTGACACATAGTGTGACCGGTGTGACTAAAATTGTCTGTTATCAGTTTAAAATTCATATTTTAGATCCAAAAATGTCACTCACTAAAAACCAAGAAAACACACTTTTATTGTCTTCATAATTTATATTAGTGATTCATAAGTCATTTGGGACTTGTATTAAGTAGTATCATGTTAAACTAATTCACGATGTGAACTGTATTACCCAATAAGTGTGTTTCCAGTTTTAAATTAACTTTTTTGTAAAAAACACTTCTAACATAATAAAATCCAAAACAAATCATTTGGATTATTTTAATAAACTATACAACGATCTTTCAATAACTTTTTATAGGTGGGAATCAGTCACACCTCAATATGATTCGTGGTGTGACCGATATAATTTTATACATGTCATTATTTGAATTTGATATTAATTTTAGTAAAAGTGAATGTGGCATACTCAAAAGAAATCAAACTCATTCTAAGTGTTTTGATATTTTTGGACAATGATCCACAACTTATTTGTTATGTTTAGGAATCAACCCCACGTCAATACGATGCACAGTGTGACTAGTATAACTCAAAATGTGTATTTATTCTTAACAATTGACATTTTATTGTTGTATTCATTCATATTATGGTTTAGTTTATCTTTTATAGTATTACTAGCATAAAATTTGTTTTATCATATAGGAATAATACTTTATTGGCTTGGGATGATTTTTTCAGGAACTGAAATTTAAGGAAACCATTTTTTAGAGAGGATCACGGGCGTTAAAAGATGAAACATTAATTCATTTTACTGTTTGTTGAATAAATTTAAATGTAATTATCTAAAACATTTTTTAAAATGTATATATCAATGTTTTTTTATATATACCATGTGTGGATATTTTTATATTCATGATGTTAGTTAAATATATATACCATTGTTTTTTGGGTGTGTTTTATATACCTATATATTTTTCCTAGGGGTTTTGTTATATTATCAACACATTGCATCTGACTAGGCATTTATCAGCGCTATTTCGAGTGCTGATAAAGTCCCCCCTTTATCAGTGATATTTAATTTCTAATAAAAGGGGGATGTACCAATGCTTGAAATAGCATTGATAAAGGGGGTAATTTATCCGCACTAAAATAGATACGAAAAATGGGGTCCGTTATCATCTTTTTTTATAATGGATAAAGGACCCCCTTTATCAGCACTATGATTAACAATTCTTTTTTAGCAATTATAGAAGGATTTTTCCATGCTGTTAAAGCATATATGTGTAGTGGTGTCTTAAGGTATTGCTACCATCCTCCCCCATCTTTGACTGTTTTTCCTTTACATCATGCACTCTCTTCAACAAATCCATGTCCTCTATATTATAATATCTTCTGATAAAAATATGACATAGTCCCATATTCATACATCTCAACCACCATCATACCTCATTCATGTCATAATATATGTGAAATTGTGTCGATGTTTAGTTTTAATATGTGTTTATTGGGTTTCATTATATTTCAATAATCTTGGGTTTAGAGTATTATAAGCAATATTATTATTATATTAAATTTATTTTATATAATATTTTACGATTCATAGGAATGATTCTATGTTGTCATTTTTTAATATGGTTAGCATACATCATTCAACTAAAAATGTACTAATGGTGAATCTGACCATTGGTAAGGGGGTCTCAACTTGGTTATTTATTCATTACCCATGGTATGAATCCTTATATATGATATTTTTAAGTTTTAACACATTAATCATATCATTCTATTTCTTTTACTGTAATATTTTTTAAAGGTAAGCATGTGATGACTAGTCATCATGAAAATATGCCGATTGGATGAAGCATGTAGTCATTTGTTTCCTTTACTACTTTCCTCTTTTTGTTTCATGAGCAAAATTTGATAAACATGCTAGTTCCATTTTTATTAGAACCATGTTTTATATGTCTGGATGTTTACTCCTAAAATACATTTTTTTATTTTCTTTTGATTGTATTGAAACATTGTTATTTTTTTCATTATTTGAACTATATTTTAATTTTTTATCATGTTTTACATAATTAATAGATTAGGGTATTCTTTTTCCATAATTTGTTTCTCTAACATTTCTTAGTTTCTCATAGTTTTTTAACATTCAAGAAAATAATTTCATTTTCATGTAAAATCTTTATAGTTTGGGTACTGCAATTGTGAATGCAAAACTATTTATCAACATTTGATTCTATTTCTCAGAATGTTTTTTATAGAATGGTGTTTATAATATTTTTAGAATTACTATAATCATGGTTTGTTGTGATTTCAACTAAAATTTATATTTTTTGGATACTATATATTTTTATTGTTCCTTATTACTGAAATATAGATAACATATATTATATATTTTGGTTTTTTTGGTCGTGTGAACCAAATTATATACCAATGGTATCATTGTATTGAATGAGGAGTTCCATGTCTATAAAGCCCCCAAAAATCAACATCAGATCCAAATTGAGAATTATTTTGTTTCACCAAAGTCATAATTTAATTATTTATAACATTAAATTATTTATTCATTAGAGATTACAATAAAACATTCTTTATTTTAATTCATACATCTTGGTCATGCTCTCTTTTACTATAATTTTGCAATTTTTTATTGATTATTTGTTTACTTACCATTTCCTTATTCTATATTCCCTAGAAGAAATATTATGAATTGTAAATATTTCTTGATTGTGTCTTTAATTATTGTTTGGGAGGGGTCTCAATGTAAGGTTTCACATTTTCGAGTGTTGGTTATATGTTTAAGGTGTGTAGTAGAGTCATGTTATTGTTTTTTCTCATGTGTTATGTATTATTAGTAAAAGCTCAGTTGGTATTTTTTTTGTTTGTTCCTGTAGTATGTTTGTTGATTTGGGGTGGTACCTTTGGGTTATTTCCTCTAGTGAATTTTGATTTATCATGGGTTGATTTGGTGACATAAATATTTTATTGGTTGTACAAAAGTATGTATGGACTTACTCATTTAACCCTTCAGTTTCATGGTAATGGTTTCATGGGATTTAGGAGCCTTGTATCACTACGACAGCTAGACTTGATAAGGTTTTTCCTAAGACTATATCTTGTTTCCTTTGGATCACCTATCTTTATCTCAGTGTTAAGGTTTTTTTTAGGACCTTGTGGTTGCATAAGAGTTTAAAGGTGACATATTATTAAATATTGCTCGTGTTATCTTGGTTTAGGTAAAGTTATATCATTAGTTCAATATTCCTCACCCCCTTTAAGGATTTATATTTACATATATTTATAGTTTTCCTAATGGTGTTTATGAGTGTTATATTCCTTGGCTTCAGATGTATCTCATTTTTAGAAGAAGTTGAATGTGTTTCATCATTGATTTGTTGGGTTCTTGTGAATACATTATCTTTTTATTTTGTTATGTTCAAATTTTTGAGTGTCCATTCTTTTTTTCATGATTACACTAGTTATTTATGAGTTGTTCTTATAGAATTATCCAAGATTATTTTTTCATGGTTCTGGAGGATGGGGACTGTAATTTAATACTTTTTTTCTGGTATTGCCTAGTTATCTTTGAAAATTATCTTTAGAATCATCATTGAGGGAGAATTCAATAAGTGTAGGTCCATATTTCTTTTTATTCTTGGAATTGTTTAAATTTTGATCATGTTAGCATCAGTACAATATCATTCAATACAAGAATATTGTGTCATATTGACACATGTTAGGGGGAAACATTGTTTTCATACCCTTTGTTATCTTCTATTTTGGATGTCTCTAAATTGATGATGGTAGGTGGTAAAAAATCATGATAGGTTCAATATTATATTTTCAAGGTGAAGATTATGTTGATATATATTGAAAATTAAATTAGGGATTATGAATTTAATATTCCAAGGTCCATAATTATGAATTTATTAATAAACATTTAATTTTTTAATTAAATTCAATATTTATTAAGATGTATATTATGGATTTTTTTTAATCTATTGAAGAATCTGTGATCGGGTGATCCTGTTGTCCCCTTTTCCCTTTATTTGAATTATAGAAGAAACTTATAAATAACCTTGTAATCCTCCATCATAGGCATGTAATTTTTACCCCATGACCTACTCCACTCTCATATAACATGCCTCCTCATTCGGTGTGACTCTAAGAAATTAATGATTCGATTTATAAGGGGAATAAAATCAAGTCCTTGGTCTTATTTTGGTAGAGTGAGAGATTTAGTTAGGGGTTTTCTATTCTGTAATGCACTCCCTTGATCTCCGTTGATGGTTCTTAGGAGGAGAATAATAGGGGGTGTTATAATTTTATTCAAAATATATATAAAAATAAATAGAGAATATTTTAAAATTTGAACCAGTGTATCCCTCACCAAGATTTGCATCATTTCAATAAAACCAAGGTCTTCTCTGACTGAAACGGTGAATTTGAGCCGATGTGTCCCTCTCTATGATTTGTTTTGTTTTATTAGAACAAATTTATTCTTTGACCAAACTGTTGGAATTTTCACCAATTATAATTTATAAATAATTGATTATGAGATCACCAAAGTTTTAATTATTTCTTCAATCCTATCAACTCTCTAAATTTCTCCCAACATCGGTGAAGTGGGGAAATTATAAAAAAAAATCAATTTTCCCCAAATATTGTTTAAATACTCATGGAAACCTTTCACCTATAACCCTACACCATCAATGTGGGGTGGATCAAACCCGTTTGGATAGTGAATCCAATTATCGCATCATGGTTCAATCTATCTTCTTCATATGCCTATATATTTTCAAATAATCAAAAGGGTTTGAGAATGAAAGCAGAACCTAGAAGATGGATTCAGAAACCTTCGTAGTAATGAATCAATACATGTTCAATCATGACCGTTTGAATGGAAATAACTTATTCTGATGGAATGAAAAGATGTAGTTTCTTCTTATGATTTTAAATATTTCATACACTCAGGAACCAAATCTTCCTCCCATTCTTGAGGATCCCACTTCAAATCCCTATGGCACACCCATTGATGTAACTCAATTTGAGAACATTAAAACAATGAAGAATAAATGTGAAAAAGATCATGTTTTATGTTGAGGTCCTATTCTTAACACATTACCATATCGTCCTTATCACTATTTCAACCAAACGAAGACCACTCAAGAGATTTGGGATGCACTCAAGTTCAAGTACAAAGACAATGAATAAGGTACCAACAAATTTCTTATTTTAAACTATCCAAATTATAATATTATAGATAATAATATGGTTTTGTAGAAAATACCTAAGCTTCATGTTATATAAAATAATCTTATTTCCATCAATATTAATATACCAAAAAATTTCTAGGTTGGTATTATTATTTATAAATTTCCAACTATGTCGAATGATTTTTTTGAATCACTCATTAAAAATAATTATGATATTTATTTTGAACAATTCCAAGATTTTCTTCACATTGATGAAGAATATAGGTTGAGAAATGTGGGTATGGCTTCACAATTTTATACCATGATTAATTTCATTGAGGGAAAGGAACAACAAAACTCTTCCTTACATGTCAAATATAAAATTAAAAATTTCAATAAGAAAGGAATTCCTTCCAGGAAGGATAATTCTTTGTCAATAGAAAAAGGGGCATTTTGTATGGGAATTCCACTATCTAAATAAATATGATAAAACCACTATAAATTTGTTGTCTAAATAGAATCTAGTTACAATGATATCTACATTTAACATGACTTCGATGAATATGGGATGGTTGATTGATTCTAGAGAAACAGTTCATGTGTGTAAGGATTGTTTGATGATCAAAATATTTTATGATTGTACTATCATAAAGGAAGTACACCTTATAAATAGTGCATGCATCAATGTTAGCAAAACAAGGAGCATGGTGATATAAATTACTTCTTGAAAGAATTTTTCTCTTATTAATTTTTTGTATATTCCCAAAATTTGAAAGAAATTAGTTTCTTTCCATCTTACATATAATAAGGGATTTTTTGTTTCATTTGAATCCAAAAGGGTTATCTTGTTGAAGGGAGGCATGTTTGCGGGGAAAGGGTACTTATATTATGGAAGGTATCAACTATCCATTAATAATATGATTGAATATTTTTCTTACTTGCTTGAGTTTTCTAAATTGTGGCATGATCATTTTTAACATGTTAATTATAATTCATTAATATTAATAAAAGAGATAAACGTGATTTACTTTGGAAATTATTTTTATAAATGTGGAACATATGTATATTATAAAATAATTCAGAAGCCTTTCCTTAATGTTGAATGAAATTATGATATATTAAAATCAGTTTATTTTGATATTTGTGAATTAAATGGATTATTAACATGTGGATGAAAGAGATATTCTATTACTTTTTTTGATGATTTTAGTATATTTTTACATATATATTTTTTTAGAAAAAATTATGAAGCGTTTAAAAGGTTTAAGAAGTATAAAAAATAAGTTGAAAAATAATTAAGAAAAACAGTTAAATAATTACACTCAGATAGAGGTGTTGAATACTTTATAAATGATCTTAATGAATAAATGAAGAGATAGGTATAATTCATCCGAGTACAACTTTGTACACACCATAGAAAATGGTTTATCTAAAATAAAAAATATTACTTTAGTATATGTGATTAATTTCCTAATTAATAAATCTATTTACCATTAAATTTATGGGTAAAAGATTTATTTTCAATATGTCATATTCATCATAGTATTACCTCCTAGAAAACTATGTTATCCCATTGTAAGATATGAAGAGGTAGAAGATCTAATTTTTCTAATTTCTACCTGTGGGGATGTTTAGAATAATATAGATTTACTGATCCTAAAAGAACTAAAAATCGTCCTAGAGAAATTAAAAGTGTTCTTTTTTTGATATTCATAAAATAGAAAAGCATATAGAATTATGGATTTGGGAGCTAATATAAATATTGAACCAAGGGATGTTGAGTTTTTTTTCAAATAAGTTGTATAATGATGATATTGAGGAAGTTAATCCTTATACCCTTATCTCATGTACTCTACCTAGTTCAAATACAATAGTAGAGAATAATGAAGATTCTATAGTTGAACCTAAATAGATTACAAGAATTAGGAAGGATAAACATATATATCTAGATTTAATTTCCCCTGATTCCATAATTTTACTTATTGAAGGAAATCAAAAAAATCATATTCTGAATAATTATCCAACGGTATTGACTATCAAATATGGCCCAATTAATTAAAAAGAGGCTATGTCATGTAGAGATGTTTCTTTCAAAAAATAATAATTTAAAGATGAAACAGATTCCATTGGGAGGAATAATATTTTGGTCATTATGGATTTACCAAGAGGATAAAAACCTATTGATAGTAAATGGTTTTTTAGAAAGAAATATGATTCCAATGGTAACATTGAAGATTTTAAAACATGATTCATTTATAATGGTTTCAAAAAAATTAATCAATTGATTAATTTGATACTTATGGTTCTATATCTCGAATTACATCAATAAGGATATTATTTTCATTAGGTTTAAATAGTCATATTTATAACCATAAAATATATGACAAAACTACTTTTTAAAATGGATAATGAAATATAGTTATTTATGTGGAATAGCTAAAAGGATTTTTTTTAGTGGGTAATGAAAATAATGTATATAAACTAGTAAAATATTTGGTATGGGCTTAAAAATATCTGAAGGAGTGGCATGACAAATTTGATTCTATTATTTTATCGAATTTCTTTACTCATAACAATTTAGATAAATCTGATTATTTAATGTTTACAAAAGAATATATAGTTATTGTGTGTCTATATGTGGATGATATGTTAATTCTTTGAACTAGTATGTTTGGTGTAATTGAGACAGAGAATTACTTATCTTCTATGTTTAAAATGAAGGATCTTGGAATAGTTGATACTATTATAGATATTAAATTTAAGAATAATATTGGGGCTTATTATTTAATTCAGTCTCATTATATTGAAAAATGTTAAATAAAATTGATCATCTTTTTTCAAGGATGCCAATAATCCGTTTGATTCTAGTGTTAACCTTTTTACAAATACGGGTAGAGGTGTATCACAACATCAGTATGCTAGTGTAGTTGGTTCTTTAATGTATACAATGAATTTCACTAGAATAGATATTTCCTTTTTGGTATATAAAATGATTAGATATTCTAGTAATCCTAATTTTCATCATTGGATATCTATATCTAGAATTTTTGGATACTTAAGAAAAATCTATGATTTAAGATTATACTATAATTATTATTCGGCTGTATTAGAAGGATATGCTGATGCAAGTAGGAATACCAGTATTGGTGATAACCAATACAACTGTAGATGGTTGTTTACCCTTGGAGTTTGTTATTCTCTTGGACAGTCAAGAAACCAACATGTATTTCACATACAATAATGTATTACAAGTTTATCTCCTTAATGGCATGTGGAAAGGAAGTTAAATGTATTAGAAATATATTTTTTGATATTAGATTGTGGTCTAATCAGATTCATTCTATAACGCCCTGACCCCAGTTTCCTAGAGTCGGTGCATTATTACATAACATTGGCATGATCACAAGAAAGATCAAATCTCGAAAGACTGATTGGTTTAGTAGCATTGGAAACACTAGATATATTCATAAAGTTTTACATCATAAAAATGAAAACTACAACAACATAGTCTCCATAGACCACACAATTATCCACTCATACTATCCCTGCAGGTCATTCATAATTTACTTCTTTATATCCTGGGAAAAATAAAACATAGAGAAGGGGTGAGCTCAAATGCCCAGTAAGGATAACAATATAGCGGAATCTTTCATAAATAATAATAAACATTTAAGGTAATGTATAACTAAAACAAAAGCATTTTAAACTTCAACTTTCACAAGTATGGAAAAAATAAAATGAAATAATTCCATTTACTTATTCACATGTATATTCTACTAATCCAATAATCGCATGCAATATCAATAACCACTTTCATATGGATGGAATTCATAATGCCAGACTATCATAACCACATAGCCAAGGCCTCGTGCCAAGACTACAAATAAGATTTTGTCAAGGCCTCGTGCCAAGACACTAGTTTGTCTCATGAGACTTATCGATGCATCGAGGAGCTATAGCGGGATCCACACGTCACTTAGTAAGTCCAATGAATTCCCATATGAAAATTTTTAAACATAACATAAACATTCGTATTAAAACTAGCATACGAAATGTCAATACTTTCTCCATAAACCATGAATGGTATAAAAACAACACATCCACAGTAAAACATATCACAAAACCTTCAATACAATACAATATTTTTCTATCATAATAAATCAACTTCAAATAAGATTAAAATCAATCAAAGGATGTTGACATAGATGAAATCAAAACTATTTGAGAGAAATATCTCTTTTCTCTAAATCATTGAAAAGTCACACATTTATAAAGGAAGTAATTTAAAAGAGATTTTTGAATCAAAGTGTCACATACCACTTTGAAACTTTTGAAAAGAAATATCATTTCAAAAAATTTGTGTCCATATAAATAAATCATTAAAATCATTTTGAAAACATGGACATTAATTAAAAAGATTTAGAAAGATAAATCTTTAAAACATTTAAAATTTTGATCTTGATAAAGAGTACCTTTCACAAATTCTTAAAATATTAAATTTTGAAATCATTTAAAAGTCACATAATTATAATATAAAACATTTACTTTGAAAATGTTCTTATAAGCTTGTAAAGGAAGCTTTGACGATTTTATAACAACGGTAAATAGCCGCACCCTCCATATAAGTTAAAAAACATTTTTAAATTAATCCTATCAAAAAGGATAAAAAGCACCTTATTAGGAAAACAAAAGAAAGATTCCTTTATAAACCTCTTATAAAAAGTCAAACAAGGGTATACACGACTTTAAACCATATTCTTGTAAATGGTGAAAATTTTTTGAAATACATTTTTAAGAAACAAGGATGTGGATGACAAAGAAATCCCAATAGATTATTACGTATAAACAACCTCGGATAATGGAGAGATTGCGAAATAAACCCTTACCTTGTACTTTTCCTTGGTTCAGGGTAGCTTAAACTCATGTATAATGGTGAAATAATTGTTATTAAATTATACAAGAATCATATAAATTCATATGATATCATATATGATCTTTTAACATTTCGTTTTTAATAATATCTTAGAATTATCGTTGTTTCGGGTGTTAACTTACTCATTTTCTTTTATATGTTTTGTTATGTAAGTCATGTTTCTCATGTATAGGTTGTATATTATTCATATCCAGAATGATATCAAGACCTTAAACATTATTTTTAAATCATAAAATGATAATTATACTTTAATGGATACGATGGAGAATGAATCTCATCGCGTTCGTGGAGACGGTAGTCCGTACGTACGCACGAGCGACAATATCATTATTTTTATATTAAAATAATATATAATTGGATGGTATATTATATATACAGAATCATTATCATGTTATATTTATTGTTTACATGAATTATACATCATTATTATACCCATCCAAATAATAATATATTGAATAACAATTACTCCACGACATGGAGACGGTAATCCGTACGTACACACGTATGGTGACATGTTATTCAAATGGTGGATAGAATGTTGAATATGGTTGTACCATATTTATAATAACATCCCAGTATATATAAGATAATGGAGTTATTATTTTAGAAAGGTACTAATAAAGAAATAAGAAGTGGAAGAAGAAAGGAACTTGAAAAGGGGTGGTGAAAACATTACCTCATCACCAGGTTCTTCCTTTCGATTTGATCAAAATGGCTCCTTATGTTGGCTTTATGATCAAAATAAGGCCTCTATGTTGTATTGAGGGAAGTTGAGAGAGTAGTTGGGCAGGGTTTGTCCTAACCAAAAGGCTTTGAAGGTGTGATGTAATGAGAAAGAGGAGTTCCCTTTTATAAGAGGGGTGAGGGGCACCTTTGGAAAAGCTAGAAATATTATTTTATAATATATTTATATTCAGTTTCTAATGGATCCAAAGTGAATTATATATAGTTTAAGGTGGGTATAGGTCGGAAAACACTCAAAATATATAATTTAGATAGGTTTGGGTTACTATATTAACCTTATCTTTAAGTATTAACTCTAAGTTAATTAGTTTCACTATTTCAATGTCTCTTTGTATTTTTATATTATATGGTTAATAAACTTACTATATACATCACGAGACCTCCACGTGGTCCATTAATGATACACATATCATGATATAAGTCTCTTGGACGAACCTTATATTTTTAGGAAACAATTAATAATATAATATTTGTTTTAAAAACTCTTTTATGTCAATTTTGACACTATTCAATAGTTGATTTTTGAGAAACTCATAACAGAATGATTAATTCAAACAAAGTAAATTAAATCAATCCAAATATGTCATATTATCATATAAAATTAGTTTAATTCATTAAAAATATCAAATTATATTTATTTGGATATTTTTAATATCAATATTTTTAATTTTTCACTATTATGGTAATTACTGCATCATCATTGTGTCATAATGAAATTAATTTATTTAATGTCTAAAAATTATAAATAAAATATCATTATGTAGGAAATCTTATTATAGTTCTAATGAATCTTTACAATAGAATTTATCTTTTGTATAACCCTATATTAAAAATGTTTTAGTAAATAAACTTTGATTTTAACTCTTTTAACTCTTCTTTGAATTAAATAATAATAAATGTCCTAATCTAATCCAACTGGACCTAAATGATAATATTTTACTCCTAAGGTTGTTTTTGGTCGATTTAAACTTTACCAATGGAATTAGTACATGTGTTAGGGAAATATTAATATCATTTTTACCCTTAATTACCCTATTTATTTTTAACCGTGGTAAATAAAAGTAAAAAGTTACTATTCACCAAAAATTATTTTCATCTCATTGAACCACATTTTACTTCTTGATATTAACCATGTCTCTCGGATTTTATAAATTCCATTCACATAAGCTTTAAAATTATGTTTTATGAAAAATTCAGTTTTTTAACTACCACTTAGTAGTTTCACTATTCATCAAAAATTGAAGTTTTTCAAAACAATGCCAAAATTTCACCCTAAGATATAATTGATATTCCTAATTAAAAAAATGATGTCTATTTTACAAAATTCTAAACTTATAAGTTGCATTAATTAATTTTATAATTAATTCTCGATGTCACAACAAATAGCGTGTTTTTAAGAAACAATATATATCAAAAGATTGACAATTGTTTAGGTCCAATTTCAAAGTGAAATTAATTCTAATGAACACCATTGGATAAAATGGTAAAAATATATTCTAGTTATACTTTAAACCCACTCAATAATATAATTTATCACTATAAATTATTTTTATTAAAAAGTTGTTTTTAAGTACTTGTCACTATTCATAAAAATTGGAAGTTGTCAGAAAAATACCAAAAATTCAACTTAGGATAATTTCAATATTCCGTATCCAAAAATGAAGTCCATTTTGAAATATAATATATAAATATAATTTCAAAAATTAGGTATTACTATTCATAACGGCTAGTTTGATTGGTTGTGGTGTGTGTTAGAACTCGAAGTTGCGTACAACACACGCTACTATATTATTCAAATGAAAGTGTATCGTGGAATCTTGGGATGTTTCATTGTAAATTTTTGATGTCCCCGTTCTAAAAAGTAAATTTTTTAGTCAAATTGAATATATAAAAGTTAAAAATATTGGATTTAAAAAGGGTTCACTATCAAAAGTTGGTAAAAGTAAAATACTGAAAATGAATTTTGTTCTTACATTATGTCTAAAAAACTCATAATATGGATTCTAAAATTATAATGATTATATAATGTTTAAAATTTATTTAATACTATTCATAACCTCTTTTGAACGACTTGTTTGGTAAGTCATGGTGTGCTTGAACTCGGTGTTGCATGTAGTGCATGTTATTGAATTATTTTGAAAAAATAACACACTATGAAATCTTGGGGTGTTACACATTCTATCTCTATTTGTTGTGATAGTGAAGAAACATTATAAAGGGGATGTAGTTTCATGTACAATGTAAAGTCTACACATATAAGTTTGAGACATGATTATGTGAGACAATTTTTATGACATGGTACAATAACAATTGTCTATGTGAGATCGTGTAAAAACCATGCGGATTAATTAACCAAATCTCATTCGAGCTGGATCATTCACACAACTAATAAATACATGGCGTGAAATACCATATAATAAATAATTTCATTAATGGAAACCAAACACATTATTTAGATATTACCTAATCAAATTGTTTACTGGGTAAAAAAGTGTTGGATCGAAATGGATATGAGATGGCACAAAAACAAGAGGGGTTGGATTGTATGTTTAAAAAATTCTATTAAACCCTTTAAGGAAGGTTCTAAGTTTAATAGGACTTAGAAACAAACAATTCATAGTTCCTCTTATAAAATAAAAGAACTGATCAGACTGACTCTCAGACTGATGAAATTGTTATGATACCACAGGTTATGAAACAATTGTATTGAGGTTGTATACAAATATCAATGTATTTCAAGTGTAAATGATTCAACCATGTAGAATATATAAATAATACTAAAAGTATAAAATTTATCTAAAAAAATTACAATATAAAAGAATAAAAATATAAATAATAATTAAAAGGATTCCCTTTTTATTTCAATAAGTAGCGGAAAAGTAAAAGGTATTTCAAATATTTTATCACAAAGTGTAGGGTATTCATTCACCTAGGATAATAGGTTTATCTTACCAATAATGGTTATCCCTAGATATGATGATCAGAATTTCTATCTAGATATCCCTACAAGGCCTCTATTTTATAGGTAATCATAACCTCAATCTTTCAAACACTTGAAATCCCTCCATCTGATGATCATTCACATTGTCTGCCTATCCCTGGAATCCCTTGATTGTTATCACTTGATATGATGCACAAATAAGAAATAACTTATTGAAATATAAAAACTGTGAATATTCCATTCATGTTTTTTAATTTCAATTCTTTCGTACGAAACACGAGAGAAGTGACACAGTATCTCTCTAAAACGTGGAAGGAGAAAAATTTATTATTTCTGCTTCAACTGACCTTTGTTTTAGGTTTCAATAGTCATATTTTCTCCAATTATCATATATTTCTAAAAACGTTAGAGGGACTTGGACACCTTACATTGTAACGGTCATATTTAAATAGAAAACACGTCATCATTTTGATTTTTTTATAACTAACTCCATAACATTGTTTTGATTAAAACAAAAGATATATTAAAATAATAACATGGGTATGATTGATATAAAACATGTGTATTGATGAATGAATGAAAACATACATGTAATAAAATTATAACATGAGTATGATTAATATTTCATGTCAGTATGAATATAATGAAAAATACTGATATGATACAATGTAGGTATGATGCATAGTGTGATTACAATGGTTAGATTCATTCTAATAAATAGAGTGGGTACGGTGGTCATAGTCATTATGATTAACAGGGTGGGTATGATGAAATAGTGAGTATGATGAAAACATATATACAATGGAATGTGTGGGTATTATAAAATAGTGGGTATAATAAAATGGTGAGTATGATGATATAGTAACTATATTAAATGTAAATCCATACATTGAGAATTGAGAATAATGAGGTTTTTTATTTCCAATAAAAAAGGCATATAAGTCAAAAAAATTACATTTGACTTAACAGTCTCCCTCTTTTTGGAATGCTCAAAACACAGTGTAAAACAAGAAAAAATAATTATCACCCCCAATTTATGAGAACACTTTTAAATAAATTAATTAATATAACTACCTCTACCTTAGTATATATAATTTTTTAAGCATTGTATTCATATATATTTTCTTTGATTTAGATTATTCTTTTCTTTAATGTATTACATTTTATTAAAACATTAAGGATTATCCCCTTTGGGAATTCTCCCCCATTTTCCAACATTCACCCATGTTATAAAGCATTCTCCCCCATTGTGATTTAAAAAAGGAATGGAGTATTCCCGTATAGCCTGAAGATGTTAGAGAGAAGCAGAATACAAAAAATGGGAATGCATACATAGAGCCCATTGAATTGTCAAAAGTTCAATGATTTTAAAAAACAATCAAGAAATAAATGTACAAAAAAACATTCATTAATTTTTTAATTCTTCTTATTTATTGATCAAATCATGGATAACAGCATTTATCTTATTTATCTCTTTCTTTTCTTCTATGATATAAACTCCCTGTGACTTGATAATCCTTTTTTGTTCTGAAAATAGCCGATCTTGGTTTTTGATGGTGTCTTCTTAGATTATGATCACTTATTTGATAGTAACAACTCTTTCCTGCATATTCTTATTTTCTTCAGCCAACATAGTGTTTTATTAATTTAAAAATACAATTTCATCTTTTAAAAATGAATCTTTTGAAAACACATACTAGAATGTATTGAATCTTTCTTGCAACTCTTTCACTGAAGGAGCATCATCACCATGAGTTTTTGGAATTTGATTCATTTATTTCATCTTGAATTTCCATAATCCAATCCTCCTTATTTAAAGCCTCATGTGGGGTTTTTTGTTCAAATTGAGACATAAAATAAATATGTTATATTTCATTTCATAAGGAATTCCTAGTATTAACTAGTTTATTTACATACCTGGTTATTTTATCACTCAGATGATTTCTAAGTAATAATTGATTTTGATTTTTAAAAACCTTTTCATAAGTATAAGATAGAAAGTAACCAAGAGTAAATGTCTCAGAAACAATATTTTGAGTATTTACAATGATTTAAGAACCTTCTATCAAAGGTTTATAATCAGTTTTGTAAAACACTTTTGTAGTAATATTTTGAAGGTTTTTGAAAATAAAACTATTTGCTTCATCTAACTTAACATGTATTTTTTTCTCAACAACAAAATTATTTTTACTAAAAACTCTATTATCAATAGAGGTAGTGGAATAACTTAAAATATTCCTACATCAGATTTTGGTGAAAACATATGTAAGTTATCTGTTTTATTTAAAATAAATACTTTGAAACCGAATAATTTGAAGTATGAAACTTTTTGTTTTAGGCCTGTCCACAACTCATAAGGAATTTCATTAAGAAAATTTCGAATTAAAACTCAATTTATAGTATAATAAAAAGTATTAATAGCTTCTGCCCAAAAAATTCTTTCTATTTCGTAATCAATCGACATGGTTCTTCTTATCTCTTAAATAATTCCATTTCTTCTTTCAACAACACCATTTTGATGAGGTTTTCTTGTTGAAGAAAATTTTTGAGAAATACCTTTATTACTACAATATGTTTCAAAATCAGAATTTATAAATTATCCACCATGAACACGTAAGATAGTCATCATGGTAAGTTTTTCTAAATTTTCAATTTATCAAAAAAAATAATGAAACAAAAAACTTTTGATTTTTTGTAAAAAAAATATACACATGTAAATCTAGTGTAGTCATCAATTAAAATAAATACATAGTACTTGCCTCCAATACTTCCAAATTCTGTAGGACCAAAAAGACCTATGTGCACTAACTATAATGCATCAGTAGTCGTGACCTCTCTAATTTATTTAGATCTTGACTTATATTGTTTGTCATACTGAAAAGAGTAATAACATTAAAAGAATCAAACCTAATCTCTGGTATATCATTAACATGTCCTTTATTAGAAATTTTATATAAATTCATAAAATTAAAGTGTCTTAGTCTTCTATTCCACAACCAAGATTGGTCTTCTATTTCATTTAGAAAAGGCAAGTATTGTCTACTAAGGTCTTCTATGTTCAAAGTGTAAACATTATCATGCCTTTGGTCATATATAATGAACTCAACCTTGGAATTGTGAACTATACATTTATCATTCTTAAAATTTACAAGGTAACCTCCATCAAATAATTGACATGTGCTAATGAGGTTCTGCTTAAGACCATAAAAAATTAAAACATTTGAAATCAAAAGTTTACCTTGGAAAGTAATATTACCTATACCAACATTCTTTCCTTGAGGATTGTCTCTGAAGGTTACATTTACACCTTTTTCCTTGATAACATTTTCAATGAAGTTTTGGCTTCCAGTCATGTGCCTAGAAAATCCACTATCCATAAACCATGTATTGTTATTCTTACTCATTTGATCCCTAAAAAACAATTGTACTTTTGGAATTGTTTAGATCCGAAAATTTTAGAAGGAAAAATATTTGAATCCACATTTGTTTGAAAAGTGTGCTTTGTGGAAGCCCAAATATTGTTTTTTATTTAAAGAATAATCCTTATTCCAATTTCCACCACTTAGTGCACAATGGGACCTTTTAAGAACAAAATTGTTATTTTGAAAACTGAATTTGAATTGGTATAACCTATTCCTTAACTATTACTATGAGGTCATATTTGAGAATATATCTTGTCAAATATTTTTTCCCCAAATGTAAAATTATATAAGTATTTATTCAAAGAAAATATTTCAGATTTTATTCTGATGACCAAATTCTTATCCACATTTTTATTTTTATAGAAATGATTTTTTCTTCTAAAATAATTTTCTAAAAAATTATATTATAAAAATGTTTATAGATTTTCTTCTTTTCAACAATAAATTTCTCTAGGTTTAAAAAAAAATCAATCTCAATAGTGTTGTAATCATGATATTCAGATAGATATGATACTTCTTGTATTATAATATCAATCCTAGTGTTTTCTTTCTAAATTTTCCAAAGAAAATTACAAATTTCATTTTCTAGAAGTTTAGAAAATTTGGATACTTCTTCATAAGAAAGAAATTAATTATCAATATTTAAATAGGATTTTTATTCATTAGAAGAATAAAAATTATGAGGATAATTTTTACTAGAAGACATATTAGTAAGCGATTCATAAATTTGTATCATTTCCATTAAGCAATGATAAGGTGTTTTAGAAAGGAGACCAACAATCTTGTGATTTGTTGTATCACTTTTAGAAGAGTCATCAAAAGAATCACCTACGCTAGCACTCCATGAGTCATTTACATTAAAAAAAATTCACTTGGAATTGCAATATTTCTTCTCATTCTTCTCTGAATGTATTTCCTTTTTATCCTTTATTTTTAGCATAGCATAATCATGCCGAATGTGTCCTGCTATTTTATAATTATACCAAGTGACTTCAGAATCATTCTTGTCCTTGTTACCTTCATATGTATTTTTATATCTATATAGGATATAATTCATTCCAAAAATTTTGTTAATTATTATAGAAGGATTTTCAAGATCATTCTCTAACTACACAATATCACTATAATATGATAATATTTCAACCGTTCTCTTTCTTAACATGGTTTTCATAGGTGATTGTGACTTAGAGGGATTAAATGTAGTAGTGAATGATACTCCACCATTATTCATTATCACATTTACTACATCTCTTTTATGTCTTACTTCATATTGTAATAGAGTTCCAAAAAGATCATCAAGAGTAATATTTGTAATCTATATAGAATCATCAACTATGGTCTTCTTGGATTCTCATTCAATTGGAATAATGTCTATTATCATTTAGAATAGAACATTATCTTAAAAGTTTTTATCTCCCATAGTTTTACGACTATTAACAATCATCATAAATCATTGTTTAACCTTAACTACAGGTTCTCCATAAGGAAATTCAAAATATTGATAGTTATCTCTTAGCATAGATCTTCTTGTTTCATCATGTTTGGAAGTAACAAAGTGTGTAATCTCCAACTTCATCAAAAATATATTTGCAGCTTCACATAAAGATATTTGAATGTAAATATTTATCGTCATAGACTATAATAAATTATTGTCTTCTTTATAATTTATCTTATATTCTTGTTTTCATGGGATATAAAACTTGTGACTTCTTTCTTAGGGATCTTATAGTAACCAATGAGCATAAAGAATTCGTCTACACCTATATTTATGACCAAAGTATTCATTAAATCGCTCTAATATTCAAAATCATGACCATAAATGATAGGTGGTATTGTTGGATTTAGATATTCAATTGATCAAACATTCATCATTCCTACCATCATAAAGGAAAAAAATAATTTTTCCATAAATACATGTAAATGTATTTAGAAATATAGAACAACAATGTAAATAAAAATATACAAAGCAGTGGAAATCCTCCTCTGATTCGAATTGTTGGATGTAAATGGATATGAGATGGCACAAAAACAAGAGGGGTTTAATTTCATGTTTAAAATATTACATTAAAACCTTTAAGGAAGGTTCTCATTTCAATGAGACTTAGACAAAAACAATTCACAATGCCTCTTATAAAATAAAACAAATGATCAGAATGAATCTTGGTTTGATGAAATTGTTATGATACCAAAGGGTATTATACAATTGTATTTAGGTTGAATACAAATATTAGAGTATTTCATTTGTAAATGAATCTACCATATTGCTTATAGAATCAATACTAAAAGTATAAAATATACCTGAAACAATTATAATATAAAAAATACAAATAGAAAGAATATTTCAAATGATTATATTTCTATTACAATATTTAGTGGCAAAGTAAATGGTATTAAAATAATTTTATCTTAAAGAATACGGTATCCATTCAACTAGGATAATAGTTATTTCTTTATAATGGATCAAACCATCATGTTCTATTACTTTTCCTAATTTCTGGTGTTTAAGGTGTCCCGGGGGACCATCAGTGACTCATCTGTGACTTTTCCAAAATGATTGGATTGGGAGAATTGTGGCACTAAGGAGTTTCGATGGCATCAATGGGCGTTAGTGGCAATGATGTCCCTCGATTGCACCGTAGAGAGTCGGTGGCACTGATGGGCATCAGTGGCACCGTGGAGCATCGGTGGCACCGATGGGTTGCCCATAGCACCAACTGGCATCAGTTCTAGGGCGATGGTTCCACGGTAATGGTTCTAGGGTGATGGTGCCAGGGTGACGATGCTAGGGCGATGGTTTCAGGGTGATGGTGCCTAGGATACGGTGACTCACCTAACCGTGAGTCCTTCCCTATTTATCTAAGACCATCTAGTTTTTCCCCAATAACATATATTCTGATGTAGAAGCGTTTTAATACCCCTTCGAAATCCATTTAAAGTGGGTGAAGGTGTTTTAAACCCCCATTAATTGGGTGACCCTTGAGTAATCAAAATGTGTGGCATTTTCCCCTGGTGTCACACCTTGTAATATTTTTACAGTTTCACCTTATTACATGTTTTTCTTGGTTTTAAATATATCAATTAACTCACATCCATGATATCCACCATCTCCAAAGAAAATTGTTAAATATAAATTAATCCTAATGTATGAAACCACCCACCCACATGGTTGAACCATGATCCAACTTTTATATACTTCGAAATAATATCCCTAATACTAGAATCTAGTATTTTCTTAAACTAAGTTCCTATCATCATATTTTCTTTTATTTTCTATAAAGTATGCCCTAGAGACTTACTCCGGAGATGAATCATGCCTCGTTCTAGAGCCCTTTCTGCTCACCCTTGGATCCATGGAGTTTCCTGAATGTAGTGCAACCACAGTTCTTAGTATGAGGTGAAAATATCGATTGTTGATCATCCAAGTAGGGTTTCCTTCATCTCTATTTATTGTGTATCATGTGGGGTGGGTATGATATGTTTTCTTGGGGCATAGATGAAACCAAATATTAACAAATATAATAAACAGAATTTAAATAATTAAGGGGTGTGTTGATGATGATGTTGATGTACTCTTTTATCTTCACTTATATGTTGTGACTTTTATAGAATTACTCCAACTGAAAATATTGGATGTTGGTGGTTATTTATTTCCCACTAACAACCCTTTGTTTCGTTGTATAAACTAATGATTGAATGGATGTAACATGAACACTAGTTAATCTCATAAACTAGGTTGATAAAATGGATGCTGAATGAATAATAATCCTTGTGTGATCATACTGGTTATCTAAATTAATGGAAGTTGATAAATTGAGTTGTTAAATCCAAAAACTCCATTGTTATATTCTTCAAATATTCATGACTATTAGACATAATTCTTATTGGGTGATATGGATAGGGATGGGATCCCTTGTTTTTTATATGTCGGTTTGGGGATTTGAGGTCATTTGGGGTCGTATGTTGAGGCTTTGTTTGGTACTAGTACTTTGAGGTATCTCACAGATCCCATTGTTGTTGTGACTTTACAATAGAACCGGTTTGAATGCTTAGATTTATGCTTAGTTGTTTTCCTCCAATTGTTGTTTTGACTTATGGATGTTCCTATTAATTTCCCAGTAGTGGGTAATTATTTTTCCTAACAAAATCAATTGAACATGATAACAATAATGGGTGGTGCCCTGGTTTTGGTTGTTGTGATTTTTTACATGTATGAATAGTAATGTGTTTGTTTGGGTATCGGCTACTCTTGGGACCCTTAGTCTGGTATGAGTGCTTATTGACCTATATGTATATACATAGTTCTTGTGTCTCTTATTCGCACCCCACCCATGTTGAGAAATTTGTGTCGAACACCCCCATTTTATGGGGGATGGTGCTTTTTCCAACATTCCTATGGGTGGCTAGTTATTAGCTCCTTTTCTTCTCTCTCTCCTAAGTAACCCAAGACACTTCAGGCAGGCTGCGATGAACTGTGGTTTATTATATACCATGACTCTTTGGGAAGGGTATGTTTTGGTGGTTGGACTAGGTGTGTGCAGGAAAGTTTGTTTCCCAAGTGTCTTCAGGATGTGGCCTAGGTGTCTTTGAGCATGGCAGTTGTTGTTCTGGCCTAGGTGTCTGCAGGAGTGGTTACGTATAGTTGTGGTTGCCCAGGTGTCTGTGGGAGAGATGTTTTTTTGTCATGGACCAGGTGTCTGCGGGTGGGATGTGTGATTGTGGTGTCCCATAAGGTTGTTTTTGCGTGATATTTGGACAATAGTGGGAATGGAGGGGGAGGTCTGACACATAGGATGTCTTCAATAACCAGTAAGAAAGCGATGTGGGGTACCCAAATATCGATGTTCTATTACTATTAATTTAACAGACATTCATTATTTGTGGAGTGTTCATTTGTGAGGCCAGGTGGTTAGTTTCCTTTCTAGGTGTTTTGGTTACCTCTACTTCCTCACAGGGAAATATAATGCCTCACCACTTTTGCATGAGATCATTTGGTTTTTCCCGACTTAGTATACCGGTATACTCACCCTACATATATAAAACATCTTTCAGGATTCCAAGAGGACGTTGGGAACCATGTGTTTCTTTACTAGATCAGATGTTGGGATAATTTATTTTCTTGTTTTCCTTTCTTCTGGTACTTTCCATTTGGTGTTTTCTTGTACTTTGTATGGGGTTATCTTTTAACATGCATAAGGGAATGGGTTTTCGCATTTCATTTACCTTCAGTTTTGGAGTTGATTGGTTTTTTACCATTATATCTTTCGATCCTCCTAAATACAATGGGTAATTAATTATATATTTCATGTGATTCCATACCCTTGGTGTTAGTCTCTACACTGGGGCCCTTTGAAAATGGGACTCGGTGGGTCATTATCTCTACATCAACTAAAAGAAGGAAGGGTCTGGTAGTAGGACGTCCCTTCCCTCATCATGGTGAAGGCAGGTCATGATTGAATGGTATCAAAGGCTGATAGTGGAGAAATAATATGGAATTCATAGTTAAGTATAGTGAGGATTTAGTGGGGTAGTAGGGAAACAGTGTTAGGAAATCATGGTCCATGAAATAGGCTAGAAAAGACTGGCTAGAAAATGGGATTTTAGGGCCCCCCATGATCTGATGCAAGGACTCCAGACATTCTAAACGACCAAGTGATACTACACTAATTATAGGTTAGATACCCTAGGAAAGGTATATTCATAATAATGACCTTTTTTCTTGTTTGTTCTGGGTATTTAGGGAGTTTAAAAGGAATAACAGGTTTACTAAAAATTTAAAAGAGATATTATACACTACTCGAGCTTAAAAGTTACTTGTTTAACATGCATCTATGGCACCCAGTTGATGATCATGAGTAGTGTGGTTGATTGAGGCCCACGATGATGATTTGGATGATCAGAATAGGGCTGATCGAGAGGAGGATGATGAACAGTTTAAGAAGATGCTTTGTGCCTTTCAGCGGCATTTTCATGAGAAGTACAAGGGAAGCGTCTCACACATAGAGAAAGAAATATGTCTAGAGGAGTTTGAAATAGATTTTATCTTCATCTGGTCTCCAATTGTGTGCAAGATTCTATTGGAGGACAGTTATATAAGGGGATAAGTGTGTTAGTGGTGGAAGCTCAACCTTGTCGAGAAGAGGGAAGCTGGGATTTTTTGGCTGACTTCTAGAGGGAGTTCCGGGAAGAATTCCTATCTTCCACAATGAAGGCTGAGAAGAAGAAGAAGTTACTCTCCATCCAGCAGGGGAGCATGTCAGTTATGGAATTGGGGATCGAGTTCAAGTATCTCCGTTTTTTCTCTTGTCCTCTTTCTAAATGATTATTCTCAGGGAAGGCATTTAGAGGAGGCACTTTGACCTTCTCTTCAGTATTTTGTTACTCCCTTCACTCTACCGATATACTTGGAGGTTTAGAAGAAGGATGAAGTAGTGGAGAAGATGCAGATTCTAGGAGGTATTCCATGAGAGCGGAGCTAGTTGAGCTTGTCGAAAGGGAAGGTCATTATCTATAGGTCTTTATCCTCATGGTCATCCATGTTTCGGCTGATGGGGAGAAGGCATGAGCAATTCTGGTTTCGACATCCTGATCATCATCCTATCTTTATAGGCCCATGTAAAAGGTATTTTTATCTGTGGAAGACATGGGAATCTCTAGAACTTGTTCCTAGACTGGTTGTTGTACAGTGGTGGTGGGCAGGTTCAGTGCCAACCTCAATAGTAGCTGTTTCCAGCCAGGCCTCTGTAGCAGTAGCAGTAGGGAAAATAAGCTCCCTCTCCTCTAAGATTAGACGTTATAAGAGGAGGCCAACCCCAGGGAGCTCCTCAGGGAGCTCGACTAGGGAATATATGGGGAGGCGGTCTCCAGCCGAGAGGTAAAAGAGTGTGGCATGGGAAGTTGCACGCCATAGAGGCAGCAGTTCCAGCAGGGCCAGAGGTCGTTCGAGGTACGATCTACTTGTTTAGTACTCTTGCATTTGCCTTGTTTGATTCTGTAGCTTCTCGCCCATTTTTTTCACCTAGTATATCTCCAAATCTAGGTCTAAACATATAGAGGCTCCCCATGACCCTAGTATTGAGTATTCCAGTTAGAGTCCAGACCAGCTTGTCTTATGTTTTCTGGGGATGTAGACTGATTGTAGGGTCACATTAAACTAGTGGGGACCTTCGATTACTACATATACAACCATATGATGTCATCTTAGGAATCGACTAACTGTTCTAGGTGGGTGCCATTATCAAATGATTTTGGATAAGGGTCATCTCGAATACTGCTTTCAGGTATGGATATGGAAACTTTGAGTTTGTGGTCCTAACGTTCGGCATTACGAACACACCAATCGTGTTCATTGGGCTCATGAACTCTGTATTGTGGGAATATTTTTACTAGTTCCTATCCTTGTTTATTAATGAAATCATGATCTACTCAATATGAGATGAGGATCACGACAAGCATCTGGGGACGAGTTTAGAGGTCCTCCAACAGCACTTGCTCTAAAGGAAGTTGTCCAAGTAAAAGTTCTAGACACGAGTGGTGTACTTCCTTGGACATGTGGTGTCCCAGTAGTTGATAGTAGTGGACCGATCGAAGGTCAAAGATTTTTTTTCTTGGGAAGAACCCATGAATGTGATATAGTATCTTAGTTTCCTAGGTCTAGAAGGTTACTACCAGAGTTTTGTTCCCAACTTCTCTTGAGTTGAAATACCTTTGACAGCCTTGACAAAGAAAGAAAAAGATTTTATTTAGAGTGATCAGTGCTAGATGGAATTCATTTATCCAAAGGGGAATCTGGTCAGTGCCCCTGTTTTGAGGTTTCTAGAGGAGGGAGTAATGTTTGAAGTGTTCTACAATGCTTATAGCCTAGGATTGGGGTGTTTTATAATGCAGAAGCAAGAAGTGATCTCTTTTGGGTCTAGGAAGTTACGTCCTCACGAACGTAACTATGCCACCCATGTCCTGGATCTTTCATCAGTTGTGTTTGTGATAAATTTTTTGTGACATTACCTCATCGGGGGAAGCTTCATGGACTTCACGGATCATAAGAGCTTGAGGTATATATTCTCCCAGCATTACCTAAACTTATGTCAGCGGAGGTGGATAGAGATTCATCAAGACTATGAAATTATGATTTCTTATGCCTCTGGAAAGGGGGACATGGTGGCTAATGCCCTGACAAGGAAGTTACAGAACGATGTTGTTCGAGAATCAGCAGATCCTTTGAAGGTGATGGAGGAGTTGGCTACCTTGCACCTGGATTCAAGGGTGGAGAATAGTAGGGTCTTCCTTTTTCAGATGATGGTGAAATCATCCTTTGTATAGAAATTGTAGGAGTCTCAGTGGGGGGACATATAGACTGAAATAATGTGTGATCGTTTTATTCGAGGCAATACTCTGAAAGGGTGGTCGGAAGATGGTTAGAATCATATGCTTTTCCACGGTATGTTTTTTTTTTCTGCAGATATTGTGTGAGATTGTTCTCAGTGAGTTTCATAACTCAACCCTGGCAGTACACCCATGAGTTTTCAAGATGTATCAGGGCCTGAGGGGTTAGTTCTGGTGGCTTGAGCTAAATCGGGCAGTGGTCGAGTTTATGTAAAAGTGCCTTGTGTTCCAGAAGGTGAAGGTTGATCACTGTGTTCCAGGAAGTCTGTTGTACACTTTTAAAATCCAGGAGTGTAAGTGGGATGACATCTCAATGGATTTCATCATGGGACTACCTAGGGTTTTAGGAGGCTGCGACACTACATGGGTGGTGGTAGACTGGCTAATTAATTCAGCTCACTTCCTAGAAATCAAGGAGTCGAGTGTGGTGGATTCCTTAGTAAAGAGGTATGTAGATGAGGTTTTGTAGTTTCATGGGGTTATGAGGTCTATAGTCTCAGATCGGGATACATGGTTTACCTCATGATTCTGGAAAGGATTGAAACATTATTTTGGAATCTATTTATGCCTCAACACTTCTTTCTATCCCCAAATAGATGGGCTGATAGATCGGACTATGTATACATTATAAGATATTCAACGAGCATGTGTTTTGGACTTTAGAGGATTATGGGTATGACACATTCCACTATTTGAGTTTCCATACAAAAAATATCTATCACTCTACCATTGGAATGGCTCCATTTGAAACCTTATATGGAAGACTATGTCATGCATTAGTGTGGTAGATAGATGTTGGGGAGCTAGGTGTTCTTGGCCTGAAGGTGGTGAAGAGCATGACAGAGAAGTTCCATCTTGTGTGTTAGAGGATGAAGTCGGAACATGATTGTAATAATTCATATGCCACCATAGGATGAGACCATTTGAGTTCAAGGTTGGGGACCATGTGTTCTTAATGGTATCCCCTCAGCATGGGCAACAAAGGTTCGACAATGGGAGTAAGCTTT
Source organism: Viscum album (assembly GCA_963277665.1). Lineage (NCBI taxonomy): Eukaryota > Viridiplantae > Streptophyta > Magnoliopsida > Santalales > Viscaceae > Viscum > Viscum album. The sequence continues at coordinate 213,168,113 of OY728125.1, forward strand.
CTCCTAGGTTAGTCTAAACCTTTGAGTTGTTGTAGTGGGTCGGCGAGGTGGCTTATCAGTTAGCACTACCACTTCTTCTACTGAGGTTCCACAACATCTTTCATGTGTCTCAACTCCATTAGTATCTACATGATGATTTTCACACCCTCAACTGGGGAAAGATAGATGTCGAGGATGATGTGACTTTTGTGGAGAGACCATTGAGGATTGAGAATCATGAGGATTAGGTGCTTCATGGATTAACCATTCCCTTGGTTTTTGTGTTATAGAGGCATGGTGGACTTAAGGAAAGTGCCTATGAATTTGAGGAATAGATGTGTTCCTAGTTCCTAGAGCCGTTTTGAGTTTTGTTCTATGGTGTTTTTTACTTGACTGTGGCATAATGATTGACCTCCTTTACTATGAGATGAGTAGTTTCCCGTATTCCCATAATCTTTGTGAGAAGTCCTGACTGTGGGGAGGGTAAAACCTAATCCCTAATAAAGGCACATTGAATTGGATGTTATTAAACCCATGCGAGCAATCCAGTGCCTCCCAAATCAGATAATATCATGAAATTGTTGAAGGGACTCTCTAGCCCATAAGTGTGTGTGATTTAAACATTATATGTTTGAATGATTACTTGGGAGAGAAGACTGGTAGTGTATCGGTGTTTTTTTGGAGATATATGGGGGAGAGGTGTTCATATATAATGAGGCTTGTTTCGGGTTTTGAGAGACTCTAGGTTGGTTTGTACATGAGAGGTATCCTAAGAGGTTCTTTTTCAGACCCCACTATTTTCTTCAAGTTTACCCTTGAATTATTGAGGACAAGAATAGATTTAGAGGTACCCAATGTAATGGATCATAACATTCTGGTCCATTAATTTTCCAAATTTCTAGTGTTTGGGGTGTACTTGGGACCAGTTGTGACTCATCAAGGAGTTTTCCAAAATTTCAGGATTGGACGAATGGGGGCACCGATGAGCATCAGTGGCAATGATTGGAATTGATGGAAATGAAGGGAGTTGGTAGAACCGATGGGTGTTAGTGGCACTAATGAGCATCAGTGGAACCGATGGGCGTCAGTGGCACTGATGGGTCATCTATAGCAATAATCATCTTTGGTGTCAGGGTGACGGTTCCAGGGCGACGGTGCCAGGGTGATGATGCCAGGGTGATGGTGTCAGGGCGACTGTGTTAGGGTGATGGTGCCAGGGAGATGGTTCCAAGGCAACAGTACCATGGTGATGGATCTACGACGACTTTGCTAGGGCGACGGTGCCAGGGCGATGGTGTCAGGGCGATGGTGACTCACCTAATAGTGATTCCTTATCTATTTTTCCAAGACCTTCCAGTTTCTCCCCATTAATCTATCATTAGACATAAAAGTGTTGTTATACCCCTTCCAATGAAATTTTATTCCACGTAAAGGTGTATTAAACCCCCATTAATTGAGAGACCATTGAGTAATCAGAACATGTAGCCTTTTTCCATGGTGTCATACCTTGTTGTATTATCAATGTTTCACCCCATTACATGTTTTTCGTATTTTAAAAAATATATATTAACTCACATCCCTGATCTCCACCATCTCCGAAGAGAATTATCAAATCTCAATTAATCCCAACATGTGAAACCACCCAACCATGTGGTCGAACCACGATCTGACTTTTATGTACTAAAACATTGTCTCCCTAATTTTAGGACATGGTATTTTCGTAAAGTAAGATCCTATATTTATAGTTTCCTTTCTTTTATCTGAAGTACTCCCTAGTCACTTACTCCAATGATGAATAATACCTCATGCAAGAGCCCTTTATTCTCACCCTTGGAGACTTGGAGTTTCCTACAAGTGGTGTAACCCTAGTTCTCTATGTGAGGAGAAAACAAAGATCATTGATCATCCAAGTAGGGTTTTCCTTTATCTCTCTTTACTGTGTATCATGAGGGGTGGGTATGATAATGTCTCCTTGGGGCATGGATGAAACCAAATATTAATGAAGATAATAAATGGAATTTAAATAATGAATGGTTGTTCTGATGGTGATGTTTTTGTACTCTTTTATATTCACTTATATGTTGTGAATTTTATGTTCTTATGACAACTGAAAATAGTGGTCATTTGTGGTCATTTATTTCACACTAATGAACCTCTATTTCTCTGTATAAACATGTTATTGAATGGAAGTAACATGTAAAGTAGTTAATCACGTAAATTTGGTTGATAAAATGGATGCTAAATGAATAATAATCCTTGTGTGATCATATCAGTTAACCTAAAAAATGTAAGGATCTTGAAAAATTATATGGTTAAATATGAAAACTTTGTTGTTTTGTTCTTCTAATAAGAATGGATGTTCTGGTTAATGATTATGGGGTGATGTGGATGGGGATGTGATCCCCTGTTGTTCATTTCTTGTTTAGTGTATTAGAGTCCTTGTGGGGCCATATGTTGAGGTTTGGTTTGATTAAATTACATTGAGGGATCTCATAGATCCCTTTTTTATTGTCTTTATAAGAGTACTAGGTGTGAATGCATAAATTGTTTCTTGGCTATTTTCATTAAGTTATTTTTTTGACATGTGGATGTTCCTATTTGTTTTTAGGTAGTGGGGAATTATTTTTCCAAACAAAATCTCCTGAACATGATAACAATAATGGAAGGTGCTCTGGTTGTGTTTTTTGTGCTCTTATGTATGTATGAATAGTAATGAGTGTTTCTGTTTTGTGGGTTTCAGGACCATTCGGATGGGATGAGTGCTTGTTTACCTATATGTATAAAATTAATTCATTTGGTTATTATTTGCACCCCCCCCCCCCCAAGTTGAGCACTACATACCTAACACCCCCATTTTATGGGGGAGGGTGTTTTTTCCAACATTCCTATGAATGGATAGTTATTAGAACTTTTTCTGCACCCTTTCCCGGGTATCCCAAGACAGTTCGATCAAGCTGTGATGGCCTAGGGTTCATTATATCCCATGACTCTTTAGGGATGGTATGTTATGGTGGTTGGACCAGGTGTGTGTGGGAAAGTTTGTTTCCCAAGTGTCTTTGGGATGAGACCTATGTGTCTTTGGGAATGGTCATAGTTGTTTTTTCCCAGGTGTCCACAGGCATGGTAACATTTGGTTGTGGTAGCCCAAGTGTCTCTAGGAGGGATGTGTGGTTTTGGTGGCCCATAAAGTTGTCATTAGGGCGACAGTGGGATTACAGTGAGAATAGTGGGGGGGGTATAACATGTATGATGTCTTCAATAACATGTGTGAATGAGGTGTGGGGCACACAAATATTGATGTGTTGTCACTATTACTTTACATGACGTGTGTTATTTTGGGAGTGTGCCATAGTGAGGCTGGGTGGATAGTTTCCTTTCTAGGTGTTTTGGTTACCTCTACATCCTTATGGGGAATTATCATATCTCCCCACTTATGCATGAGAGATTTTGGTTTTTTCCGACTGAGTATACATGTATACTCACCCTACATATATAAAACTGCTTTGAGGTTTCCAGTTGGACTTTGGGGACCATGCAGGGCTATAATAGCTCAGACATTGGGACAGGTGTTGTTGTTGACTTCCTTTCTTCTGGTACATTCCCTTTTAATTTTTCTTGTACTTTGTATGGGTTATCTTTGAACATTCATATGGGAATGGGTGTTGGTTTTACTTTTACCTTAAATTTTGGAGTTTTTTGGATTTTTACCATCGTATATCCATATCCTACTAAATAAAAAGGGCAATTCATTCCATATTACGTGTGATTATATACCCTTGGTGCTAGTCGACACTCCATGGCCTATTGAAGGTGGGACTCAGGGGGTCATTATCTCTCCGTCAACATGAAGAAGGAAGGTTCTAGAAGTTTTTTATCCCTTCCCTTATCTTTGTGAAGGTGGGTAATGAGAGTCTTACCAACATTGATAAGCCATAGATGTGATGATTGTCTCGTCTGTCTCGTTATCCCCACAAGCCCTCGATTTTATAGGTAATCGACACCTCTCTATTTTAAAAACATTAAGGCCCTCAATAAGATGATTGTTCACATCGTATATCTATCCATGACTACCCTTGATCATTATCACTTCATCGGATGCACAAATAGAAAAAAAAGGAACTTATTTAAATACAAAAACTTTGAATTAGACTCTCACATTTTGTAATTTCAAGGCATTCGGATGAAGCAGGAGATAAGTCACACAGACTCTCTCTAGAACTTGGTAGGATAAAAAGTTTTTTTCTGCTTCCGATGACCTCATATTTATAGGCCTCAGGTTCTAATAGTCATATTTTATCTAATGGTCAAATTTCTCTAGAAAATTCAGAGGGACTTTGACATCATGCATTATAATGGTCATATTGAAACAGAAAACATGACATTGTTTTGATTAGTTTATAACTAACTCTATGACATTGTTTTAACTAAAACAAAAGATATATGAAAATAATAACATTAGTATGATTGATATAAAACATGTGTATTGACAAAAGAATTACAACATGCATGTGATAAAATTATAGAATCAGTACAATTCATATCACTTGTTAGTATGAATATAATTAAAAATACAAATATGATGCAAAGTAGGTACGATGCACAATGTGAGTACTATGGTTATAGTCAGTACGACAAACATAGTGGGTATGATGGTCATAGTTAGTTTGATAAAGAGAGTGGGTATGATGAAATAGTGGTTACGATGAAGACAATAGATACAATGGATAGTGTGGGTATGATAAAATTGTGAGTATGATAATATTGTGAGTATTATGATATAAAAACTGTATTCAAAGTACATTCTTTTATTTGAGAATTGATAATAAAGAGATTTCTAATTTCCAAAACAAAAAACAAAAAATTCAAAAGAAGAATTCTGACTAAACAACAAGTTTCAAATATGATTGTTGATATTGGAGATTATCACCCCCAACTATTTGGTGTCAATATCGTTCATTATGACTAGTGGCTGATTTAAAACCTATTAACAAAATATTAAGACTCAATGAGTTATGTTATCTAATAATGGCAGAACATTGTAATATTTTTCCTTAGTGAACATAGAAGTGATTTTTCTTCTTTCATAACTTACTGGGTTAAATACATAGAGAGTTCATGAAAAGGATATAAGCGCATGGCTATAAAAGTGATAAAAATGATATATTTTAGGAAATTTCATTGTTTTTATGTTATCTCTAGTTTATCTTAATGATTAACTAGTTTAATGTTTCTGAAACTTGTAAATCTGATTATACATTGAAATATTGATATTAAGTAAAGGTTTAAATTAAAACATACCATTATTATGAATATTGACTCACTTTTGATCTAGATAATTAATATTTATGAATAAAAGTTGGGTATTGATATAATCTTATTCAAACTATTTTTTTAAAAAATTGAGTTTTTTTTAAATTCGATCTGGTGTATCCCCCACAATGATTTGTATCATTTTAGTCAAAACAAAGTGTTTTTTACCAAAACAGTGAGAATAAACTGGTGTTTCCGTCACTAAGAGGTGTTTCTAGTCAAACTAATGTATTATTTGACCAAGATAGTGAAATTGACACATATTATAATTTATAAATAAGAAATTATAAGATCACTTTTGTGTTTGTAATTTTTTCAATCCTAGAAATTCTCCAGATTTCATCTAACATTGGTGTAGCAGGGTAATCAGATTTTGGTGTTCTATTTTCCCCAAATGATGTTGAGATCCATGAGTAAAAATCCCCAAGAACCCTACACAAAAATTCTGGGGGTGGATCATAACTATTTGTATAGTGAATTCAATTCAGGCATCAAGGATCAATATTTTTTCTCCTTCTGCCTATATATTTTCCAATAGGGGAAATGAGGACCTCTTGATTAGGAAGTCATATTCATTAGAAAAGAAAATATTAGTAGATTGATATGTCAACTCATCCATATATAGTTCTTGGAGATTATGTCCTTTGATGTGATTATCTAGTACATACAATGATGGCATGTGCAGCTTATCGTGTCAATGTTCAAACTATCTAGAAGTGTAATGAAGTTGGATGTGCATGAGATAGAGAAAAACCTATAACAATGGTATTATTCTTAATCAAATGTAATGATGATAGATATAGATAATCCCTATTTCTCATGGTGAGGTAGATCATTTAGATTATTAGACATGGTGGGTAGTATAAATATACTACTATAATGATCCCAATTGATAATGACTCGATAAGGACTTGTCACAATAGGTAGATATTGGAAAAGGTGAAGCAAACACTTTTCAAGGGGTTCTCATCTTGGTTTATTATTATTCAGTATTGTTATGACTCCCTATATATTTTATTTTACTATATGGTTGTAACATTCTGAGTTTTAAGAAAGAAACACCATGTTTAATAACATATATGATACACTACATTGAGCTTAAATGAACAACTAAATATTAATATTTAAATGTTACAGTTATAAACTAGTAGTCAGAATGGTGAGAATGAATAGTATCAAATAAATTATGAAAATATTATTTAAACATGTTTAAATAGGGATTAATCTATTATAAAATTTATTAGAAATGAAAATAAAAAGAAATTGATTACAAATGGTGTGTTTTTATGAAAAACTATTTAAAAAGAAAATAATTGTGTTTATAAAATCATATCACGCTTTATGGATTTTTATTTAATGAATGTTGTATGTTATATATTAAATTTATTGCATTAAATTCATTTTATATGTTTTCTAGATATGATATAAGAACAAATTATATTTTTCAGGAAAAAAGAAGTATTTTTCTAAAAAATGCAGTTTTACCGCCTTTTGATGGAGAACCATTATTAAATTAGTTCTTTTCACTTTTATATATTCTATTTGACAAAATGAACTTTTTCTTTAGAATCAGGACATCAAATTTAAATTTGGATGAATTTTTGAAAATTTTATGACAACTATCACATATTGATGAATAATAAAAATACGCTAAATTTTAATTGAAAAACAAATCCATTTAGATAATTTATATGGAAAAACTATATTATTTAATGGTTTAAAAGTATAAATAGAATATATTTTTATAATTTAATAAAAAAAATCCATTGGAAGTAATTTAACAATGAAGTTAGATATAAACGCACGTCAATCTTTTGATGTTTATTACTTTTTAAAAAACATACTTTATCGTTTTGAAAATAAGAATTAATTTTAAATTAATTAATTCGACTTTTGTGTATTGAATTGTGAAAAATGGATTCTATATTTGGAATGAGAATGTCTAAATTTTTTAATTATTTATCATTTATTATGAATTGTAACTTCTGTAATTATTTTTAATTATGGCGGTTAAAGGTAAATCTGGTAATTAAGGGTAAAAATAAAATTATAAAATTACTCTAACAAATGTCATAATTTGGTTTGGATGAACTAGTTTTAAAATTATAATAGAATATTAATAAATTAAATGGATAACTATTTCCATGGAATTTGGTATAAAGTTTCTCATATAATCCTGTTTAATAAAATATATAAAGCTTCCCATGGAAGCTATTATGATTCTCATATAATCTTGTTAAATTAAAAGAACTAATCTTCTCATGGATTCCATTTTAAATGTTATCATAGAATATTCTTTAATTAAATGTACAAAGCTTCCTATAGAATCTATTTTAATGGTTCTCATGGATGTTTCCTTGATGAAAAGGACAAAGATTCCCATTGAAGCTACTTTAAATCTTCTATCACACTCATGTTTTTAATAAGTATTACTTTTTTAGTATGGGCTTATATAAAAGATATATTTTACTATAAATAGTCATTAGAAATTTAAAAAGATTTCTAACAACATGGTATTTTATTTATAATTTTTAGACATTACATAAATTAATTTGTTTATGACACAATGATGATGAAATGATTACTTTATTAACGAATGATTCAAATAAATTATATTATAAATATTAAAATAAATGTAATTTGAAGATTTTTATGTCATCCTAGAATTTTTTAGATGATTATTTAATATTATATTTTAGTTATTTTGTTTTTTTAATGAATAAATTTATTATGACAGTAACAAAATTCAATTACTAAATACTATCAAAATTAACATAGGTGGATTTTTTAGATGTTCTTTATGAAGCTTCAAAAATTTTTAGTATTTGATGAATAGTTTTATTATCATGAATAGTACATAATGAATAGTTTTTTTAGAAATAGGAAAAAATATATTTTATTATGAATTAAAATTTTTAATGAAATTATTTTCAATAATCAGACATACATGGTAGTAATCGGGGTGGAAAATGTGGTTCAATAAGATAAAAATAATTTTTTTGGTGAATAGTAACATTACCCATTGGAATATTTATTTTACCCTTATGAATGGTAAGTTGACCAATGGAATATTAACCAAACCTATGGAACACGGAATATTTTTTTTGGCATCTTGAATGGTAATGTGATATAATAACCTAAGTAAATAACTATTTCCAAAATTATTAGTGAAGTATTAATATTTTTCAGGTAAATATTGTTTTTAAATAAAAATTAAATACATCATAATTCGAACATTATTCTCATAAAATTATGTTAATTTTTTTAATCCAGAACATCGATATTGCATTAGGGTTAATTTATGAGATTTTTTATAAAATGTTTTGTTTTTTAACGAATTGTAAATATACAGTTTTTGAGTTTTCGGTATGTTTTATGACATCACAATGACATGATACATAATTTAATCATTTGGTCGAATAATTTGTATTAAAATTTTATATGAGGTTTCTCAAGTGGCCAAAACCATGGGAAAATACCAAGGGAAATCCCATGGTTTTTCAAATACGACTAATGAGGTGTCTCTTGGAAATTAATAAAATATTCTCTCACTTTTTCTATAAATACCAACCCATTCATAACTTAATTATATTCCAAATTAACAATAAACTAATCTATGAAATTTATATGTACCAAGGAGTCCTAAATAGGTTCCCTCATTCCCCCAAGGTATCGATCTTTGATTTTTAGATGTTACTCTTCAAGAAAAGGGAACCTATCACCCACCTTTTTTATTCATTACTTCTTTTATGTTATGTATTCTAGTTTCCATTTTATTATAAGGAGGTCAGTTTTTCTATATAATTATTTATTTCCATTTTATATCCAAATTATAAGATACCATTTCTTCTCTCATCCACTGATTTTCTGAATTTTTATGTGATGTTTATTTGACTGCTGAATTTTTATAAAAGAAATCATATCCTCTATTTTCTTTCAAGTTTATTTTTCATGTGGTGTGTTATTCAAACATCCATACAATGATCTTATTTAAATTTTATTCTATATCTATACTATATTATTAGTTATTTATTAGTGTGTAACCCTATTCCCCTCTCTTTTTAATGTTTTCTAAAACCATGTTATATAGATGTTATGTTGTAGAATCTTCGTCTCAAAATCTCTCTCATTTTCTCAAGAAATTCTCTAATTTTATTTATGTGAATGCCCAAAACTATTTAATTTATATGTGTATAAATAAAATTTTAAAACTAATAAATTTTATTCTGTAGTAGACATGCATATAACCCTCACTCCCTATCCATGGGTTCTAAATTTCATAATGATCTTGTTTTTAAGCACTTTTTAAAACATCGAGATTTTTATATGAAACCCATTTATTTTACTCTCTTTGGGTTTGTTTCCGAAGCTTTCGCCGGGGCGCGCGCGCATCCGTCTGTCGGGGGGGGGGGGGGACGCGCGGCTTTGTTGCCCCGCATTCCCGCTTTCCAAAGATGGGCGGCATTCGTTCCTTGTTCAGGTACGTCTGCTCCTTGATCGAAACGGGATGATGGGATGTCGGTTCTTCCTTCCGTGGATTCCTCCTCAGAACTCGTCACCTAGTCCGGGTCTCCCTCATAGATTTAATACGTAGTTTGTGAAACTCTTCCCAGTGCCATGTTTCCATGGGTGCCGGTTAATTACGCTGCTCCTGTCGGGACATTCCAAAGGGTCCAGTCAGGGCAACAACCTTCGGTCAGGAGAGTAGTCATGTTGAGGCATCAGTAGCGTGTCTGGATGCTGGGGTACCTGGCATGTCTGTCTTTTATCCTTGACCACAAGGCTTCTCGAGGGCGTTGAAGCCCGAGGAATCCCACATCGAGCGCGGGGAATTACATGTCATAGACACGTATCTCAGGTTTTCCTCAGCTTCCCGTGTTCAACACAGGGTATGCCGCGAGTTTAACGTCCAGCGGAGACGGATGAGAGTGAAATGGGACCATCGCAGGGGGGGCGACAGTGAAGTTGGGATTGAGCCTTGAAGGGGATTCCTACGTATCCCTGTGGCAGGGAATCAAAGTCCGCGTAGTTCGAGATGGTGCCGGTAAACCGACGTGAAGCTGGACCTTGGTCCGACGGGCATCGTCAGTGTACCGACGTGAAGATGGACCTTGGTCCGAGGGGAGTTGGGCTTGAACCTCTGGGAGGATTCCTACGTACCATGCCTTAACACGGATCAAAGACCTCGTAGTTCAAAAGGGGATGATCGCAATGGCTTACCACTGGACCAGAATGGGACCCGACGTGAAATGACGGGTGGGTGTGTCGGTGAACCGACGTGAAAGTAAACCTTGGTCCACTATTGGTGGGCTTGAACCTCGTGGAGGCTTCCTACGTACCATGCCTTGACACGGATCAAAGACCTCGTAGTTCAAACGGTGGGTCGAAATGGCTTACCACTGGACCAGAATGGGACCCGACATGAATGAGCGATGGGTGGGCTTGAACCTCATGGAGGCTTCCTACGTACCATGCCTTGACATGGATCAAAGACCTCGTAGTTCAAATGGTGGGTCGCAATTGCTTACCACTGGACCAGAATGGGACCCGACGTGAATGAGCGACGGGTGGGCTTGAACCTCATGGAGGCTTCCTACGTACCATGCCTTGACATGGATCAAAGACCTCGTAGTTCAAATGGGTTTCGCCGGTGAACCGGCGGGAAAGCAGACCTTGGTCCACTATTGGTGGGCTTGAACCTCGTGGAGGCTTCCTACGTACCATGCCTTGACATGGATCAAAGACCTCATAGTTCAGGTGGGTTTCGCTGGTGAACCGACGTGAAAGCAGACCTTGGTCCACTATTGGTGGGCTTGAACCTCGGGGAGGCTTCCTACGTACCATGCCTTGACATGGATCAAAGACCTCGTAGTTCGGGTGGATTTCGCCGGTGAACCGACGTGAAAGTAGACCTTGGTCCACTGTTGGTGGGCTTGAACCTCGTGGAGGCTTCCTACGTACCATGCCTTGACATGGATCAAAGACCTCGTAGTTCAGATGGGTTTCGCCGGTGGACCGGCGTGAAAGCAGACCTTGGTCCACTGTTGGTGGGCTTGAACCTCGTGGAGGCTTCCTACGTACCATGCCATGACATGGATCAAAGACCTCGTAGTTCAGGTGGGGTTGGGTCGCAATGGCTTACCACTAGACCGGGGTGTAGTTTAACGTCGTGCTGGACGGGGGTGAAACCCGACGTAAAAGACGGGCGGGCTTGAACCTCATGGAGGCTTCCTAAATACCATGCCTTGACATGGATCAAAGACCTCGTAGTTCAAAAGGTGGGTTTCAGGGTCGGTGCTCACTCTAAGCCCACGTGAGTCATGCTCGGTGTGGGAAACAAGAGGTTGCAAGGACCTGACGATCACGTCGCGAAAGGTGCGTCCGTGAGAAGCGAAGAGGGGCTTACGCGTTGGGCGGCCCATGGTGTTGGGACTTACTCCAGGATGGAGTCCCATGGTGCGACAAAGCGCGGGAAAGATGGACCTTGGTCCGACGATGGGAGGTGCCTCGTTCCCTATCATGTCCTCCACTGACCTTGGTAGTGGGGAAGTACCGAGATGCACGGGTGCAATCATCCGTACCAAAGGTTAGGGGTTTACGCTCTGAGGCGACCCTTCCCCTGCGAACATACACCACTCCGACAAGGAGGATCTCATTCCATGTGTGGAAGAGTTCCATTCCCGTGGAGACGAGTGGTGTAAAAAAATGTTCGAGTTGGGGGGACCCTTCGTGAGGGAGACGAGGTTGGGCCACAGTTTAACATCATGTGTTGAGAACGTGGTGCTTGGCAGTTTAACGTCCTGCAGCTCGGACGAGGTTGGTTCACTCCACACCCCTAGGGCTTACATAACCGGTACCCTCTGGTCCTTGGGGAAGGGAAGGTGTCGGTAAGGCCATGGTAAAGGGGGGTCGTGGGAGGAACCATCAAGGGGTCCACGTTAGCGTGGCTATGCGATGAAGAAATAGCCGTTAGCGTGCCTATGCGAAGAAGCATTAGGCGAAGCAACGCTACGGGAGGTGTTGTCCATGGGACTTTGAAATCACATCGTGCAAACCTGGAGGGTCGCACGGAAAGAGGAATCGCTAAGCAGAGGAGTGTGCTTTGCGAAGTGGGGTGCCTTGGCCTTAGCATGGGGCATAGGTGGGAGTAGGAGGTGCTTCGCGAAGTGGAACAGTGTTCGCGGAGCACTGCCTCGCGAAGAAGGAGTGGTTCGCGAAGCAGGGTCCTGCCAAGCAATGTACTTCGCGAAGTGGAGCGATCCTACCTTAGCATAGGGATTACTCGTATGGGTTGGGTGTTTCGCGAAGCACAAGTGCTCCGCGGCTGCCCGGGTTCCCTTGGGAATCCCCTTCCTTTGCGAACGCCCTTGAGCTTCGCGAAGGGCATCCCTCTCGGAAGAGAGGCTCAAAACGAAACAAATCAGAGTCGTCTTGCGAAGTAGAAATACCTCGCGGAGCTCATGATTCACGGGGCAAAGCGTGCTTCGCGATTCGGGAGAGGAGAAGCCGAAAGGTCGGATTGTCCGTCTCGTGGACTCAGGGGGAGTCGAGTATTTATAGGGAAGGGGTGCCGCGAAGCAAGGCTCGCACGCCGCCTTCGGAGCTTCGCGGCGGCTCGCGAACGTCAAACGGGTTCGCGGAGGATTACCGCCTCCGGCGCTTCGCGGTGGCTCGCCAACGTCAAACGGGTTCGCGGAGGATTACCGCCTCCGGCGCTTCGCGGCGGCTCGCGAACCTCAAACGGGTTCGCGGAGGATTACCGCCTCCGGCGCTTCGCGGTGGCTCGCGAACGTCAAACGGGTTCGCGGAGGATTACCACCTCAGGAGCTTCGCAGGGCCGCCAAGGTTGGGACGCTTCGCGGCGGGGCTTCGCAGCTGGGCTTCGCGGATGTGCTTCGCGAGGCAGCACGCCGGCTGTCTTTTTCGTTCCTTCCTTTCGGGCCACATTTTTGGCGCCAACAAATGCCCCCCTTAGACTTGGAGCCGCGGAGGGCGAAGGGTCGAAGTATGAGGGACAATTGCCAAAACTTTCGGTGGTTCGCAATGTGTCATCGCGAAGGGGGGCCCACGCTGCTCGCGGCAGCGGGGTTGCCATGGCGGCGAGACCCACACCGGCTGAGGGTATGGCAGCAGCGGCGGATCCGGTGGTTCCGGGAGAGCAGGGTCATCCGGAGGGGCGACCACCGAGGGGGTTCCGTAGGATACCCACTCAGGCTCCGGGGAAGCGGCTGCATCACATTGACATGGCAGAAGATTCTGTCTTTCCGGAAGCATGGGACATTTGGGATGTCAACCGGCAATTCCTCAGCCCACCTGAGATGTGGGACCACCTGAATCGCCTCGGGATGGAACTGTCGGGCATAGGCCCAGTCCGGGCTGGATTCATGGTGTCTCCGGCGGAGGTGGAGAAATACTTGAACGAGCTGGAGGATTACGTCCACTCCAGTGGTGTCCCTCGCCCAATGACAGACCGGGTGAGGGTACTGTTGAATCAGACGGTCCCTCCACAGTTATCGGCTGCTGATCTGAGGGAGCGCTTCCCCTTGTCGGAGGAATCAGGGGACTCTTCTCGGGAGGATGAGGCTGGAGGAGGGAGCCCGCTGGAGGAGGGCGAGGTGGGGGACCGAAGCTCAGAGTCCGACGACTTCGCGGAGGATCTCGAGGTAGCATTCCGAACTTCTCTTCTTACGATCTATTCTTGAATCCCTATGGACTTCTCACCAATGTTTGAGCCATGCAGGAGGAACTTGTTCGTAGGCCTCGTTCTCTCTCCTTGGCGGGTGACGATGCGGGACCTTCAGAACCCGCGCCTATGGCTGCGTCCAGTTCTGCGTCTGGTGGGACCAGGGGGTCTGAGGTGGCTCCTCTGAAATCTCCAGACCTTCCAACAGTATACGGGGGGCCTCGTCTCGGAGTCCCATCAGTACCGGCCCAGGAGCAGCGCTCGGAAGTCGATCTTCGTAAGTCTCCTCCACCGGTCTCCTCGTTGCCACATGTGGGCCATGCCGACTAACGTTTATGTCTCTTTCTGTCATACAGTTCTCCGACTGGCATGGGCTGCTGCAGCGAGGCTGGTCGGGATGTCTGGCGGCGTCCCTCCCAGGGGCATGCCGGTGATGGTGACGATAGTCCCTTCACCTCCTCAAGCTGCGGCGCACACCATCACTGGCGGGACCACCAGCAGGGTCATACCTGAAGTCATCGAGGTGGACTCTGAGGAAGAGGATCAACCGGTCAGTCCCAGTCCTGTCGTGCCTGCGCCGGCGTCAGGTGTCGTACCAGACTCAACACCAGATGCAGATCCCGCTGAGGAATTCCTGCAGGCATATCCTGCGTACGAGCCTGCCGACTGCGCGGATTGGGACGAAACGGCCTCTGATGAGGAAGACAGCAGCATAGTCCGCCGCCGGTCGTGGAACCTGATCACGCGCTTTATCAGGGAGACTCCCTAAGCGCAATGGCTGGCCGAAATGGATAGGCTCCGCTCGCGGTTGCACGAACTGTGTGTCGGGGGAGTGGATGCCCAACGCCCTCACACGCTCATCCGAGACCTCATGGCTGAGAAGATCTGGGAGCATGATCGTGGGCTGAGCGTGGGATGGCAGCGGAGGAAGGCGACCAGCATTAGGAAGCTCCAAGAGGCTGAAGGAGAGGTCCAATAGATGCAGATCCGGGCCAACGAGCTTTCGGCCACTCTCGATGCGCAGTCCGAGCTGGTCTCACGATTGAAGGCCCAGCTAGCGGAGGCTGAGGAAAATATGGGGCAAACCTCTGGGAGGATGGCTGCCGTCCGAGCCGAGGTAGAAAGGGCCAGGGCCAGGGTTGACGGATTACGCCCCGCTGCTGCTGAAGAGGAGCGGGAGTTGAATCAGCGGCAACAGGCTCTGGACGCCGCAAGTCAATGGGTGGCGGAGCTGCAACGCTCTTTTGATGGAGTCAACCCGTCCATGGGGGATGTCAACCCCCGAGTATTGTAGCGAACTCGAAAGAAACTTTTATTAACACTTTTGTGCTCCAACTCTTTCTTTCTCCTTTGTTTTGAGTTCCGTAGCACGCACGATTTCCACTGTTGAATTGCCTTGTTGCATCCCTACAATGTTTGCGGGACGTTTGACGACAATTCCCTCAAACCAGTCCAGATTCCCGAAAGATGGGGAAGGCTTGATCGGAGGAGGAACTTCCAGGATAGCCGAATTACCGTTTCTCCAACGTGCTCTTATGCACGAACGGGGCAACACCAGGGGCGCTGAAATCGGTTCAAACAGATGAAAATGGGAAGTGTGAATCACGATGTCCAAATTCGGAACACTGTGGGGATGGCATGACAATAAAGGACAACCGCTAACCGTGGCGGACAAACGGTATCCTTACTGCGTTAGCCTGAAATGCGGACAACAAATGAGCATCGACCGCTGACCATATTCGCAACGCGGGATTTTATCAATTTGTTGTCGATCAATCTTTCAGGTCGCTGGCCCAGGACAGTTGGTGGACCATAGGTCAGACATCCATACTGTTAGGGGGTCCTTCCAGACATGACCAGTCTTCCGGAACGTTGGCCCAGGACGGTAGGTGAGCCGATGCGGCATAAGACCAGGCCGTTAGGGGGTTCCTTCAGACATGAAAGAGGACGAGGGTCCGAATAAGGGACACGCAAAGCGTGTAACATGGAGTGGTGGTTTGTTCAAACAGAATCCAACACCTTGGTAGTTGAACCACCGTGGAGGGAGCACGCCAAATTGGGCGCATTGGCCTGATCACGGATCATTCTTTCTTCTAGACAGGGCCTCTGGAGAGGGCTGGAAATGGGGAGGAACAAGATTTCGTGATTCCAGGGGCTGAACCCTAGGTGAAATGCTTGGGTGTCTCTGCGTATCCCACGTGATGATGGGAATCAAGCCGCACATACTTCTGGAAGCGCAGTTTAACATCATACTGGACGAGGAGCAGCCTGACCGTGTTGGTACACATCCAGCCAAAACTACTAAGCCCACGTGAGTCGTGCTCGGTGTGGGAAACAAGCAGTAGTGGTGGGAATTTCCCGACGCAGAGAGGGGAAGGTTAGGGCAAAGGGATGCTCGGTGACTACCGGCCCGATGACACTAACACGATCATTCAGCGCACCTAGATGCGCGAAGAGAAAGAGCCGAGTATGGTGGAGTTCCACTTGAACATGAGGAAGTGGAGATGTGTGAATCATGACGCTCGAGATTCGGATCACGATGATGGTGGCGTGGCGATAGAGGATTACTGCAGACTATGTTCGCAACACAGCATCCTATCGCGTTAGGCTAAAAATGGGGACAAACAAATGAGGGTCAACCGTTGACCATGTTCGAAACACGGGACCATGTCGCAAATGTTGTCAAATATCCGTAGGGACGTTGGCCCGAAACGATTGAAGGGCCCTTAGGTCCAGCATTCATGGAGAGCCCTTAAGCTTAGTATCCACGTCGTCCAAGGGTCCTTTTGGATGTGGAAGAGGATGAGGATCCAAATAGCGAGCTCACGAAGCTTGGTCATGAGATGAGGGGAATGTCCCTGTGAAAATCCCATGCTTCGGGCTTTTTGTCAAAACACATCTGAATATGGCAACGAAACGTATTAGAGAGAGGGAGCAGATTCCTTTACCTTGGGGTGATCTTATTTTAGGGTCATAGAATTCGGACCACAGGGTTAGGCTGGGCCCGCGGGGAAGTACCCGGGCGCTCCTACGTATCTCATAGGGATGAGAATCAAGCCCTACGTAGTTCTGGATGGACCTTAGACCATAAATAGGTAAAGGGAGCAGGGGACGCATGGCATCAAAACCTGACGTGAAGGAGGACCTAAGCCCTACTTACCGTGCGTTCTCTGAGGAAATGCTCGAGTCGAGGGACCGAACACAAGGGTTAGGCTGGGCCCGCGGGGAAGTACCCGGGCGCTCCTACATATCTCATAAGGATGAGAATCAAGCCATACGTAGTTCTGGAAGTGACATGGCAGGATACCAGTGCCAGGGGAAAAGGGGAGTGCGGACGTGGCCCTTTCACTGAAAGAAGCGGAATTTGGTGTATCTTGTTTGTTCTTTAAGGTGAATGGTTTTTTTTTTGTGAAGCGACAGGCCTAGAATAGTAGGCCGTGATATCGCCACAAGGATCAAGCCGTGATGGGCGTTGAAAAATGGCATGGCGCGTGGCCAGTACCCAACGTGATGTCCTCTACAGCGAGGTCACCACAATGCGGTGCCATTTTTCGTCGTGCGGCCAGGACGATAATGTCACAGTTTAGGGTCGTATGATAGGACCAAGCATGCATTTTATCGTCATGCAGCGCAGACGTAGCAGAGACGATGCTAGGCGGGAAATGTGCACAGTGTTATAAAACACAATTGACGGATACATGATCCCACATCAGATTGTACGCCCTTTGGAGGGGGAAACCTTAGGCCGAGGGGCCTATATAGAGGGGAAACGGGGGGAGAGACTGGCTTCCTGAATGGGTTGTACCCGGAGACAGGGCGTCAGGGCAGTCCTACGTATCCCATGAGGATGGGAATTTGAACGTAGTCCCGAATGGGTCTTAGTTTATGGTCTTAGAGCTCAGACCATGGGAGCCCCAAAGGGCGCCAGATTGCAGCTTTGTCCCCCTAACATGCAAAGGTGCACTGAGGGATAGCGCCAAAAGTGTCGAGATTCCACCTGGACATGATGGGGTGGAAAATGATGTGAATCATGCAACCAACATTCAAGGACTGAAGGGGCTAGCGTGATGACAGAGGATGACTGCTGACCATGTTCGCAACACAGCATCCTGTCGCGTTAGCCTGAAATGAGGACTAACAAAACGAGCATCGACCAGTGACCATATTCGCAACGCGGGATTTTATAGATTTGTTGTCTGCAACCCTGGAGGGCGTTGGCCCGTGTCGGTAGGAGAGCCCTTGGGCGTAGTATCCAGGTCGTTCTTGGGGGTCCCTCTGGGTGTGAAAGATGATGGAAGTCCGAATAGAGGGGAACACGAAGCTTGACAAGTGGAAGGAACTTGATCAAGTTGAATCTGACACTCTTGGTCCTAGACTAGAGTGCTCTTAATACATGGGTGAACCACTGCAGGGAGCCAAGGGACTCAACCTTGAGGGTGATCAAGAGATGGCAGATTCCCAGGGGAAGGGGGCATGGTGCCCAAAACCTTGTATCATACCTACACACCCCCCGCTGGAGAGGGATGGACCAAGTGGCCTAGGTGACCGGGAAATCAGGAGATCTCCCAGAGGTGGGCTGGACCCGAATCTTAGACATTCAGGAGGTCCTACGTATCCCATTAGGATGGGAATCAAGCCATACGTAGTTCTATAGGGTTCCTTTTAACGTCATGCAGGACAGAGAACAGGAGGACTAAACCTCAGAATGGGGCGTGTGTGGTGCAGCTATTGAAAACCCGTCGTGAATGAGGACGTATTCCTACATTGTGCCACGCAGCCCTGTGATCAGGGTCCTGAAGGTAGGATTAGAGAGGTAAATTTTCTGAACTCAAGCTGGGTCCGAAGACAAGGAGTCTTGAACGTAGTTCCAGATGAGAGTCTTAGTTTATGGTCTTAGAGCTGGGACCATGGGTGGTGACAGCTCCCGAGTAAGCACAGATGTAAACCCAATCCCTAAGCCCGCGTGAGATAAACTCGGTGTGGGAAAAAAGGGGGGTATCCTCATTGCAATACTTGGGGCGTCCATCAAAGGGGAGTCAGCAGAGAGTTTCGAAGGACACCTTTGATGTACCTTGTTCCTCGAACGCGCAGACGTGCACGGGGGAAAAGTACCAAGAGTCCCGAGACTCTACTTGGACCTGATGAAGTGATGAAGGGTGTGAATAGTGTACCCGACATTTGGGCTTAATGGGTTGGCGTGACGACAGAGGAAAACTGTTATCCATGACGGAAACACAGCGTCTGTATCGCGTTAGCCTAAGGTGGGAACAACAAACGAGCATCGACCGCTGACCATATTCGCAACGCGGGATTTTATCGATTTGTTGTCCGAAACCCTCGGGGGCGTTGGCCCGTATCGGTAGGAGAGCCCTTGGGCATTGTATCCAGGCCGTTCTTGGGAGTCCCTCCGGGTGTGAAAGATGATGAAAGCCCTGATGCAGGGATACGCAAAGCCTGGAAAGCGGGTGCGGACGTGTCCTAGTAAAGCTTGGCATTCCAGGTAATAAACCAGAGTACTCTTAAGCACATTGGTGAACCGCCGAAGAAAAAGGATCGACGAAACAGCTCAGTAGGGGGGGGAGCATGGTGTAGTCATTACGAGATCTTCGTGAATGAGGACATGATACCACACCGCACCATATGATCCCCTCATGGGGGAAGGATGGGCCAAGGGGCCAAGACGGGATGGGGATTCCCGAGAGATGGGGCTGGACCCGAAGCCTAGACATTCAGGTGATCCTACGTATCCCATTAGGATGGGAATCAAGCCACACGTAGTTCTTGAAATGTAGTTTAACGTCATACTGGACGAGGAGGGGAATAATATACCCCTAAACAAGGGAGGTATATGGCTTGGTAAAGAAGCCGTCGTGAATGAGGACGTAGTCCTACGTCACACCATATGATCCTATAAGATAGGTCATGGGTCGCGGCCCGAAAAGGCCAAGGGGCCTGGGGCTGAGCCTCGCTCAGGAAGGCCTGACTGGTTTGTAGTTTAATGTCTTACATGAGGACGGGGGTCGGGGACCCGAGGAGGCCAAGGGGCCTGAGGCTGGGCCTCATAAAGGGAGTTGCACGGCACGGTACATGATCCCGACGTGAATGAGGACGTAGTCCCACATCACACCGTACACCCTTATGGGGGATCCTGGGTCATGGCCCGGAACGCTAGCACCACTTGGGGGAAGTTTGTCACCTTGGGACAGAATCCCAGTCAAGGAGCGGGTGAAGCTCAGTTGCGTTCATCCACGAAAGGGGCAAACACCTCCAGGGGGAATATGCAGTCGGGTCGAGGCTTGCTCGACGCGGGTTGGGGAAAAAGTGTGCACCCTGCCATGTCTTGACCCGAGGGGAAGATTTTGACTTTTGGGCTGGGCCAACGGACGAAATGTTCGGGCGTTCCTACGTATCTCATAAGGATGAGAATCAAGCCATACGTAGTTCTTGAAGGCCATGCAGTTTAGCATCATGCGGTGAGGACGTGGGAGGGTAGAAGAACAGGAGTGGGCGCATGGTGCGACCTTTACAATCTTTGCGCGAGTGGGGTTGCATGAGCGGGGCCAAGAAAGCCTACTCCCTGCTACACAAAGATCCTCCAAGAAGACTATCCCCAGGGGGAATAGCGGAAGAGAAAAGCTTGAGGCTGGGCTCAAGACGAGGCGTCCGAGCGTTCCTACGTATCCCATAAAGATGGGAATCAATCCATACGTAGTTCTTGACATGCAGTTTAACGTCATGCGGGACGAGGAGCATCTCATTCGGGGATGTGTACAGTATGGTACATGATCCCAACGTGAGGACGTAGTCCTACACCGTACCGTACGATCCCGTAAGAGGGTAAGTCGGAGAGAAACGAGGGGGCCTGGGGCTAGACCGCGGTGAAGACGGTTCCAGGGGCCCAAAGAGGTCGAGGGACCTGAGGCTGAGCCTCGTTCAGGAAGACCTGACTGGCTTGCAGTTTAACATCTTGCAGTGAGGACAGAGAGGCAGTTTAAGGTCATGCAGGACCAAGTCGCAGTTTAGGGTCGTGCAAGACCACTTTTTTCCCTAGGCAAAGTATCGCTTGAGGAATCTGGCATTGGTGGGAGGAGTTACACGCTCTCCATCTGTGGTCACCAAGGAGTAAGCTCCGTTGGGGTAAACCTTATGGATGATATAAGGACCTTCCCATTTGGGTTCTAACTTGGGTGGTTTCCTACCGGGAATCATTGGCGCTCGAAGGGCCAAAACCAGGTCACCCTTCAGAAAAGAGCGGAGACGAACCTTCTTGTCAAAAGCTCTCGCTATCTTGTCCTGATGCCTTTACAGATTGTGCAGGGCACGGAGCCGGATCTCGTCCAGTGCCTATAATTCAGCTAGAAGGATCTCGGCTACCTCATCTGGTGTCTGGTGATCATAAACTGCAGTGCGTAGCGACGGCAGCTGGATCTCAATGGGTAGGATGGCCTCAGCTCCATACACCAGGGAATATGGGGTCACCTGGGTAGAGTTATGAGTCATCGTCCGGTAAGCCCAGAGGGCGTTGGGGAGCTTGTCCGGCCAACTCTTCTTGTTCTGACCAACCATCTTATACAGAATGTTAGAGAGGGTCTTGTTGAACGCTTCGATCTGCCCATTCGCCTGCGCGTGGTAGCGGGAGGTATGGTTCGACCGGATGTCATACTTAGCGTACAATTTCTTCAATTCAGCTGCCCGAAAGTTGGTGCCGTTATCGGTGAGGACAGCGTGAGGGACTCCAAACCGGTGGATAATGTTGGAGCTCACAAAGTCAACGATGGAACGGGCCTTGACCTCTTTGAGCGGAACTGCTTCTGCCCACTTGGAGAAGAAATCTGTAGCAGTCAGGATAAACCTACACTGGCGGGCTGTTGCCGGCGGATACGGTCCCACTACATCAAGTCCCCATACCGCAAATGGCCAAGAGTACTTGGTGGGGTGGAGGGGTTCTGGCGGCCGATGCAAGAATTTGGCGTGTACTTGGCACGCGTGGCATCTCTTGGCATATCTAATACAATCGTGGATCATGGAGGGCCAGAAGTACCCTAACCTTCGGATTTGCTGGGACAGCTTCGGACCAGCTTGATGGGCTCCACAAGAACCGGCGTGAACCTCTTGCATAACTTGAGGTATCTCTACTCCTTGGATGCAACGGAGGAGGACACCATCGAAACTCCATTTATAGAGGGCCTGCTCAAGACTGGGGCCGCTCTGGAGGGTAAATTGCAGCGCGCGGCGTCGGATTCGCTCGCGTTCGGCCCGGTCATCCGGGAGCTGACCATTTTGGAGGTACTCGACAAAAGGTGCTCTCCAGTCGGGGGTGGTTTCAACCACTGCGTCTGACGAACCCGGGACTCCCGATATGGAGGGTCCGGCGGTGAGATGACTTACCCGCAGGCTATCACGGTCCTCTTGGGTGACCGGAGCAATGACTCTCCGGTGGGCCACGTGTATGACCAAATCATCTTGCTCGGGTTCTGCGAGCGACGCGGCTAAGCCAGCCAGGGCGTCCGCTTGTCCGTTCTGCGATCTTGGGACATGGGTAACCTCTGGCCGAGGAGAGAACTTGGCCATTAAGAGGAGGGTGTACTCCAGTAACGGTGCAAGCTCTGGCTTCCTGACGACGTAGTCGCCATTAACCTATTTGATCACCAGCTCGGAATCTCCCTTCACATGTAGATATGGAACATGGATCTCAAGGGCCAACTCGAGGCCGGTGATGAGAGCCTGGTACTCTGCCTCGTTGTTTGTACAGCCTTCTGACAACAGGAACAAGTACGGCAGTACGGCTTGCGCCGGGGTAATAAAAACAATACCCAGACCCACTCTGTTGAGCTTGGGGTCGTTGAGTCTTCTACCAGTGGGGCTCCGGGAGGCGCCGTCGAAATGAATTTTCCAACATGGGGCAGCATGATCGACTGAGAGGATCGTCTCGCCGGGAAAATCCAGGTCCAGGGATTGATCCGTGGAGGTTGGATGGGCAGCTAAAAAGTCTGTCAACGCTTGTCCCTTAACGGCCTTCTGAGGCACGAACCTGATATCAAATTGCTGGAGAATCACTGCCCACCGTGCTAGTCGTCCAGTCAGCATGGGGCGGTTCAGGATGTACTTCAGCGGATCTACCTAAGAGATCAATTGTACCTCGTGGTGTTGCAGGTAGTGCCGCAACTTCTGCACAGCGAAGACGAGCGCAAGGCAGCTCTTTTCGATGGGGGAGTATCTGACCTCCGTATCGAGAAGCATGCGGCTGAGATAGTAGAGACTGTTCTCAGTGCCCTCGTTATTCTTCTAGGTGAGCAGCGCACCGAGGGATCTCTCCAGGGCGGTCACATAAAGGACTAGCGGCTTACCGGAGACGGGTGGCATCAAGACCGGAGGTTGGAGCAGATACTGCTTGATTTCCTCGAAGGCGGCCCGGCACTCCTCATCCCATTCGTAGGCAGCGTCTTTCTTCATGATCCGGGAAAAGTGCTTACACTTTCCAGCCAAATTCGCAATGAATCGGCGTATATAGGCTAAGTGGCCTTGCAGTCCTCAAAGCTCCCGAATGTTTCTCGGGGGAGGCATTTGGATGATGGTCTTGATCTTCTCCGGGTCGATCTCGATACCTCGGTATCTGACAACAAAGCCCAGAAACTTCCCAGAGGTGACTCCGAAGGCACACTTCAGTGGGTTCATCTTTAGGTGACGGGAACGGAGGAAACCGAACACTTTCTCAAGGTCTTTGAGATGGTCCTGGCGCTGGCGTGATTTGACTACAAGGTCATCCACGTAGCATTCCACCAACGTCTCGAGGATCTGTTTGAATATGCGATGCATGGCCCTTTGATAAGTGGCACCTGCATTTTTCAAACCGAATGGCATTACCCGGTAGCAAAAGGTACCCTGGGGAGCCCTGAAGGCAGTGGACTCCTCGTCTTCGGGGGCCATCCGGATCTGGTTATACCCAGAATACCCATCCATGAAATAGAGGGCTTGGAACCCGGCTGTGGCGTCAATCAACAGCTCCATCACTGGGAGTGGGAAGTCATCCTTTGGGCAGTGGCGATTGAGATCACGGAAGTCGATGCAGACTCTGATCTTCCCATTCTTCTTCCTGACCGGCACAATGTTGGCGAGCCATTTGGGGTACTGGACCTCCTTAATGAAGTTGTCTTTGATAAGCTTGTCAACTTTGGCCTCAACCATAGCACCACGAGAAGGGTGCATTTTCCTGGGAGGCTGCTTGAACCCACGATGTTTTGCTGGGAGGCCCAGACGGTGGACGACCACTTGGGGATCCAGCCCTGGCATCTCATCGTAACTCCAGGAAAACACATCGCGGTGTTGTTTGAGGAAGTATACATACTTCTGCCGCTCCTCGAGGGACATGGCCGCACTAATCAATGTGGGTCTTGGATCTGCCTCGCTACCCAGGTTCACCTGTACCAATTCATCAACCGTGGTAGAGACGCCTTCTTCAAAGGCTGGGGGAGCATTCTCCAAGTCTTCCTCCCCAGCCGTGGAGGGACTTCTTGCGACGGAAGATGCTTCTGGGCTCTCAAAACCCGAGGGGCAACTGGTGCCGGCTTGGGCAGCAGCGGTCATCACATCAGGAGACTCACTTGTCGTTGAGACCATAGCAATAAATGCATTTGATCCGATCCCATCTAGCCTTCGGCCTAAGGGGCCACGCTTGATGATATCAAAGCAGTGGTGACGTGTCGGCCTGAGTCGGTTAATTCCAGCCCGGCGAAAGAGACACGTATGGCGTACCGCTGTTGTCATCAGCTTGACGTCCCGGTACCGTACAGGGGTAGGAGGTTCCGGGATGACCCGAGCCTGGTTTATGTAGGAGTACGAGGTGATTTTCCACCGTCGCTTGGACACGGGAACATGCCTCCCTTGCGTACCTGAAACAACAAAACATTGTCCCATGTCGGGGGTTGTGGCCTCCAACCGGTGGATCGGGAGGATGTAGGCGTCGTCCATGCTTGCCCAGGGATCACTTGTGATTGGGGCGGGCTCATCCTCACTTACCAGGATTTTCTTGTCCTTACTTTTGTAATAACCCGCATCCAGATAGCGGGCCTCACAAGAAGCGAAAGGGGACGTGTCTCCTTGGAGAACGCCTACTCGACCGTTGAGCGAGTACTTAAGGCACTGGTGATATGACGAGGGGACCGCTGCATGCATAAGGAGCCATGGCCTACCCATCAATGCGTTGTAGGCGGTGTCCGGAGAAACAACCATGAACTCGGTGCTGGCAATTAAGCCACCGAACTGGGTCTTCAGGCGGATCTTGTCGACTGGGGTTTGCTCTGTCCTGTCGTACCCCTGGATCCTGAGGTCAGAGGGAGTCAAATCACCTTCGGACAGACCCAGCTTTCGCAGCGTCCGGGTCGGAATTAAGTTGATTCCAGAACCCATGTCAACGAGGCATCGGCGGACTTCCACACCGTTGAAGTGGCCAGTGATATACAGTGGGCGAATGTTCCCCTGTATAGGAGGGTCTTCATCTTCACCGGAGAACGAGATAACCGCATGGCATTCGGCTTTTTCAATCGTCTTGGTATGGAAGGCTTCCGCAGCTGCCACTTCCGTCTCGAACTGGAGGGGGCTCCTTAGGGCCTCGGCAAGTGCCTCGCGCATTTCAGATGACAGGCGAAGGGCCTCGAGGATGGAAAGCCTCGCCGGGATGCCGGCCAGATGCTTCAGAACATTGTACTTTCGTGCCAAACGCGAACCTCTGCTTACAGGAGGTCGTTCGGCATTTGGATGCACAACGGGTCCGGCTGGCTGAACTGGCGAGTAACTAGTACTGGGTGCATCTTGCTGCCTAACAGGAGAAGCCTGAAGAGTAGTCGCCGGGCTAGGATCGGACAGCAGAGGATGGCCTGTCGCCGGGCAAGACTGGCTGTGATATGAACGAGGCGGCTCTCCCTGTTCCAGCAACACGAACGACGGTGGAGGTAGAGCCGAGGGTGCCGGATGGGTCTGCGCATGCTGAGATCTGCGCTTAGCCTACTGCCGGGTCTCGGTAGCGTGCACGGCTTGGCCGCAAATGCCGGCTGACGTACCTCGATGACCGGCGCGGTTGCGATTCCGCCGACGTTGACGTCGGCTGGAAACGTTGGGGAGGTCTGCCTGGGGTTCCCCCTCATCGGGGGTCATATAGGGCTTTACCAGCTCCACGGTGTTAACCGAAGCGTACCCTTGACTGTCGCTCGAAGAGTCATCCACCGCTGGGCGGATTCTGGGAGGAATGCCCATTTCGGGAGGCATAAAGTCGCCGAGAGTGCGGGATGACGACGGCACTGGCGGTGCACGTTGCTTCTTCTTACGTCGCCGCTGCTTGCCCTTTTGGGCAGAGGTCGACTGTGAAGACGATGCTGAGGCACCAACTACTTCCTCTGAAGGTTCTGACTACTTCGGGCGTTCCCGAATGATACCCTGGGCACGGACGACGGTTTTTCGAGCCATCCAGTTGTCGTATTTCTGGGACCCGCGGCTAGGGACCTGCTGCTACTCACCTTCGTCGTCGCTGCCGATTTTTGATCCCGCAAAGACGCCTGCCACTTGCGCTGGCGCTGGGCCCAACTTGACTATGTTGTTGTTGACCTGGTCCTGAAGCCAGTCTTTAAACACATAGCATCGCTTGAGGGTGTGCCCCAGGATTCGATGATAAGGGCAGTAGTTGGGGTGATCGGTGAGATGCGCCTCTGCCGGCCGCCTGCACTCAGGTAGACGCACGATCCCTTGCTCTAGAGCACTTCGGAAGTAGCCAGGGACCTGATTTTCGTTGAACGAATAGGTATGGTACTTTCTTTCCGGGTAAGGAGCCCTGGGGGCCTGGTCCTGTCGAGGGACTGGAGGGGCTTGCCGAGGAGGCGGCGCCTGGTTGTCTCACCTAGGTGGCTGTGGCGCATTGCGCGGGGGAACCTGTCGGTTCTGAGGCGGTCGCTGCTGGGCAGGAACCTGCGCTTGAGGTGGAGGACCTCTACGGGGTTATGGGGGTGGTGCCGCCTGTAGCAATTCCAGCTGCCTCAGGGCTTCTATTTGAGCCACTGCGGCGGGTTCAGCCCTGGCGGCCCTCCTGGCTGGGATCATAGGGGGCAACAAACGTGCCTGACTAGCCTGTTGCAGGGCCTCCTCGAGGCGCTGGGCCTTATCCGAGAAATCTCTGAACCCTCTAGGGTAGTTCTGGGTAATCAAGGAGGGTACCAGTTCTGTCTTGACGTTCCCCACACACATCGTCAGTAATTTCTCCTGAGTCAGTGGCATATCGAGTGAATACGTAAGTCCTTTCCACCGGGCGATGAAGTCTGCAACCCGCTCATCAGGCCTCTGTTTTCACTTGAAGAGGTCCGCAATGCGGGTCTTTCGCGTGGTGGAGCTGAACTGGTATAAGAACTGCCGGTGAAGATCCTCCCAACCGGTCACTGATCCGATAGGGAGCTGGCTGTACCAGACGAATGTCTGACCTTCCAATGTCTGTACAAAACATTGGAGCTTATCAGCTTCTTGCTGAGCCGGGGTCCCCAGCATGGGGCCACACCTGGAAGAGAAATGATCCAAGTGCTGGGGTGGGTCCCCTGTCCCGTTAAACGGCGAGAAAGTTGGGTTCCCAAAACCCGAAGGCGCGGGCATATCATCCACCCACGCGGGATAAGGCTTGCCATCCGGTGGGACCGCCACCTGCCGTGTTTCCAACGCCTCGAGGCGGGCTGTGAGTGCCGCAATAAGGTCCTCCGGGTGGGGGTCCCTGTCTTGACGGGGATCCCTAACCACAAGCGCATTGCCAGGTCCTTCAACGCGGTAGACGGCTTCGGCCGCTTGTGGGTCAACTGGATGGACGACCTGCTGGGCGACTGGGGGAACCCGGGTTGGATTCTTCAGATTGCCCCGTCGCTCAAGGGGGTTTGGCGAGACGTATCGCGCCCTCTTGCCATATGTTCCGGCTTCCGCCCTGTCCGCGGTAGTAGCATGATCAGGGTTGCTCAAAGGCATCTCACCGGGGGGAAATTGTTCCTGCCCCTGCTGCCCCGGCCTGGGATTACCATAGTCGGGTCGTCGCTCTGCGGCGCGCTCAGCCAATAGTTCGTCAACCAGCCTCTTCTGCTCAGCAAGCTGCTGGCGTAACGCGGCCTTCTCAGGATCCTCGTCTGTTTTCTGCACAGAGGCGGACGGGTCGGAGTGCTTGATGGTTCCGACGTGCTCTTTACCTTTGCTGGTGTTTCGACTGAGTACCAGCGACTCGGTGGGTACGGGCAGGCCTAGCAGGTTCCTCTGCTGACGGGTGACTCTCCCTGATGGGTCGAGTAGTGGTGGTGCACCCTCTGGGGGGAAGTCTCCATCAAGGAGTTCCAGTTCGTCTTCCCTGTCCACAATGTCGGCCATACCGCGATTCCTCTCGAGGGCATGTCCTCGATGTCGCATAGCGAATCGGGTTGTCGTCGAATAGGATCGAATAGAAGGGTAGCATAGTGTCCCCACCCACGGACTTGCACATGGGGGGTGGCTTCCCTGACGATCTTGCGGAGTGCCTTGAAACTCTGAACACATTTTCGTTGGAGGTCACTCTGGTGACCGGGCGACTCAGGGTGCTGGGCCACAAGGAGCGCTACTGCATCAACCAGGCGGCACTGTTTGCCAATCTCCTCGAAGTGCTCTCGACTCCTGGGGTACACTACTCGTTCACAGCAGAGGCAGAAGTGCGTCTCCCACAGGGTTCGACAAAAGCATCCCACTTCTTCAGGGGTAAGCGACTCGGGTACGAAGAAATTCAGCACTGCCGTGGGCCAGAACTTCTCTGGGAAGTAGTCCGCTGCAAGAATACTCCAGAAGCTCCTGGGTTCGTCCTCGGGGTTCGGCCCTACATTACCCCACTCATCAACCGGGGGCGGCTGAGGGACCGATAGCGGTACCGAGGCGGACCTCTGGGATAGCAAACTCGGCGGTGGAGAATACGGCGAGCGAGCAGACTGGCCACCGAATTCTGGGCCTTCCATTGAAGAGCGAGGTGACCTGACCACAATGTCACGATAGGACGGGCTAACAACCACTGCTTCGGGTACGGGAATCGCCGTTACCGGTGTCCAGTCATGTCCTGGCTCTACCACTGTTGACCCCCAAAACAGCTCGTCGTGATCCCGAGTAGAGGTAGAGGGCGCTTCGGGTGACGATGGCAGTGACCGCGCGGTCGAAACCTGCAAAGTTCTCAGAATCTCTTCCTCCTGGATGTACCTGCGGAGAGAGACGGGAATCCGGTGGACCTCAAATTCTGGGAGAACGAGGCTGACGCGTCTGGTTCCTGCCCCAGTCCTTGATACAAAGGAGCTGGGAGAAGGTTCCATCGCTGAATCGCATTCCGCTTCCGAATCAGAGAAGCGGGCAGGTTTGATCTCCACCTGGGCCTTCCCAGGATTCTTCTTGTGGTGGCGATGACCCGCTCTTCTGCCCCTGGGTGGCTCTTCGGGACAGGGTTGACCTCTATCAGGCAGCCTTGGGGCGGCGCTGGCGCCGTGGCGGAGAGGGCCCCCACTTGAGACAGCCGGGGTGCGAGGGGCACCAGGGCAAATGTCAAAGGGTACATGGGGAGGACCTCCATGAACAGTACCCATGTGGGCGGGGCCTCTATTGGCACTGGCAGGAGCATGGGGAAGACCTCCATGGTCGATGCGAGTGGAGCGAGGCTGACCTTCACTCCTTGAGTTGCTGGGGCGAGGAGGACCTTCGCCAGTTGCAGAGAGGACGTAGGGAGGGCCCCCACGTTGGAGAAGGACCGGATGGATGGTGCCTTCAGAAGGATGGGCTCCATACCCTGTACAGCGGGCGCGGGAAATGTTTCCGCGCTGAGCATCACTGCCACGGGGCAGGTCTTCCTGCAGGATGGGGGCAGCACGAGGCATGCCTCCATGACGAACCTCGGAGCGGGGAAGGCCCACGCTCTATGGAGTAGTGGTACGAGGAGGACCTCCGTACGGGGTGGCATCACCGCGGGTTAGCTCGCGGTGATCACTACTTGGGCCTGCAACCCGGAGAGTCAACCCAGCCTGCCCGCGAGGCGGTTGGGGTCTCGATCCTGGTTGGGCGAAGGGGTGCCCCTGCTCAATGTACGCGGGGGCTTCATAATGTACATCGGCGGTGGCTCGGGCCACTATAGCTGTCGACGTGGACGCGGCTAGGCGAGCGTCCTCAGCCCGGGCCCGGCGCTGACGTCGGGTCAGGCAGGCCGGTGCAGGTGGTGCAGGGACGTAGTCTGCCTACTCTTCCTGTGGGGCCGGACGACGGCGCTGACGTGACTGGACGGGAGCTCTCGCCTGGGGGCCCTGGGTCGGGGCCTTGAGCGGACTGAGCCGGACAACGCCTGCCTCTTCAGCGTAAGGCGAAGAGTCGTCCAGGCGTTCCGGAGATAGGCTCCCGAAACGGTTGAATGTCTGGGTGGGGAGCAGGGGCTCCCTGTGCGGCCTGTTAGGGCGGCGTTGACGGCGGGGCCTGGAGGCCTCCAGGTCCAAGCGGGCCATATCCCTGGTCGGGATGACCCCTTCCTCCTCGTACCTGCGCACGAGGCTGTTGATCACCCTTCGTTGGATGACCTCTGATGGGGAAATGGGACGTGGACGTCCCGTATTCCGTGATGTCGCAGCCGTCGTGGCGGTGGTGGCGCCATGTGGAGTGGTCATCGTGGTGTTGCCCCTGCCCCTGCGCGGGTGATGAGCGGATGGTGACCGCATCTCTGAAATAGAAACCTGGTTCCTGGTAAGCGAAAGGATCAACTCATCAGTACTGAGAGTAAAAGGATTGACAGCCAGTGCCCCAGCGTTCTTCCATCCTCCATGTCTGTGAGAAGGATCCACGCCAACACACTACAGAGCGGAGTTCCCCACGTTCTACTACCCCGACTGCTGGTGAGTTTCACGACAGACCCGCTATTTGCTTGGCGGGACCAGGCAACGGATATCTGAATCCGGTGACACGTCAATCTACTGGTGTCTCGAACGCTACTAATCTCCATGCTGAGGAGAACATCTTCACGTCGGGTTCACCATTTCTGTTTCCGATGCTTTTGTCGGGGCGCGCGCGCATCCGTTCGTCAGGGGGGGGACTCGTGGCTTTGTTACCCCGCATTCCCGCTTTCCAAAGGTGGGCGACATTCGTTCCTTGTTCAGGTACGTCTGCTCCTCGATCGAAACGGGATGATGGGATGTCGGTTCTTCCTTCCGTGGATTCCTCCTCAGAACTCGTCACCTAGTCCGGGTCTCCCTCATAGATTTAATATGTAGTTCGTGAAACTCTTCCCAGTTACATGTTTCCATGGGCGCCGGTTAATTACGCTGCTCCTGTCGGGACATTCCAAAGGGTCCAGTCAGGGCAACAACCTTCGGTCAGGAGAGTAGTCACGTTGAGGCATCAGTAGCGTGTCTGGATGCTGGGGTACCTAGCATGTCTGTCTGTTATCCTTGACCACAAGGCTTCTCGAGGGCGTGGAAGCCCGAGGCATCCCACATCGAGTGCGGGGAATTACATGTCATAGACACGTATCTGAGGTTTTCCTCAGCTTCCCGTGTTCAACACAGGGTATGCCGCGAGTTTAACGTCGAGCGGAGACGGATGAGAGTGAAATGGGACCATCGCAGGGGGGGAGACAATGAAGTTGGGCTTGAGCCTTGAAGAGGCTTCCTACGTATCCTTGTGGCAGGGAATCAAAGTCCGCGTAGTTCGGGATGGTGCCGGTAAACCGACGTGAAGCTGGACCTTGGTCCGACGGGCATCGTCAGTGTACCGACGTGAAGATGGACCTTGGTCCGAGGGGAGTTGGGCTTGAACCTCTGGGAGGATTCCTACGTACCATGCCTTAACACGGATCAAAGACCTCGTAGTTCAAAAGGGGATGATCGCAATGGCTTACCACTGGACCAGAATGGGACCCGACGTGAAATGACGGGTGGGTGTGTCGGTGAACCGACGTGAAAGTAGACCTTGGTCCACTATTGGTGGGCTTGAACCTCGTGGAGGCTTCCTACGTACCATGCCTTGACACGGATCAAAGACCTTGTAGTTCAAATGGTGGGTCGCAATGGCTTACCACTGGACCAGAATGGGACCCGACGTGAATGAGCGACGGGTGGGCTTGAACCTCATGGAGGCTTCCTACGTACCATGCCTTAACATGGATCAAAGACCTCGTAGTTCAAATGGTGGTTCACAATGGCTTACCACTGGACCAGAATGGGACCCGACGTGAATGAGCGACGGGTGGGCTTGAACCTCATGGAGGCTTCCTACGTACCATGCCTTGACATGGATCAAAGACCTCGTAGTTCAAATGGGTTTCGCCGGTGAACCGGCGTGAAAGCAGACCTTGGTCCACTGTTGGTGGGATTGAACCTCGTGGAGGCTTCATACGTACCATGCCATGACATGGATCAAAGACCTCGTAGTTCAGGTGGGTTTCGCCGGTGAACCGACGTGAAAGCAGACCTTGGTCCACTATTGGTGGGCTTGAACCTCGTGGAGGCTTCCTACGTACCATTCCTTGACATGGATCAAAGACCTCGTAGTTCATGTGGGCTTCGCCGGTGAACCGACATGAAAGTAGACCTTGGTCCACTGTTGGTGGGGTTGAACCTCGTGGAGGCTTCCTACGTAGCATGCCTTGACATGGATCAAAGACCTCGTAGTTCAGATGGGTTTTGCCGGTGGACCGGCGTGAAAGCAGACCTTGGTCCACTGTTGGTGGGCTTGAACCTCGTGGAGGCTTCCTACGTACCATGCCTTGACATGGATCAAAGACCTCGTAGTTCAGGTGGGGTTGGGTCGCAATGGCTTACCACTGGACCGGGGTGCAGTTTAACGTCGTGCTGGACGGGGGTGAAACCCGACGTGAAAGACGGGCGGGCTTGAACTTCATGGAGGCTTCCTACGTACCATGCCTTGACATGGATCAAAGACCTCGTAGTTCAAAAGGTGGGTGTCAGGGTCGGTGCTCACTCTAAGCCCGCGTGAGTCATGCTCGGTGTGGGAAACAAGAGGTTGCAAGGACCTGACGATCACGTCGCGAAGGGTGCGTCCGTGAGAAGTGAAGAGGGGATTACGTGTTGGGCGGCCCATGGTGTTGGGACTTACTCCAGGATGGAGGCCCATGGCGCGACAAAGCGCGGGAAAGATGGACCTTGGTCCGACGATGGGAGGTGCCTCGTTCCCTATCACGTCCTCCACTGACCTTGGTAGTGGGGAAGTACCGAGATGCACGGGTGCAATCATCCGTACCAAACTTTAGGGGTTTACGCTCTGAGGCGACCCTTCCCCTGCGAACATACACCACTCCGACAAGGAGGATCTCATTCCATGTGCGGAAGAGTTCCATTCCCGTGGAGACGAGTGGTGTAAAAAAATGTTCGAGTTGGGGGGACCCTTTGTGAGGGAGACGAGGTTGGGCCACAGTTTAACGTCATGTGTTGAGGACGTGGTGCTTGGCATTTTAACGTCCTGCAGCTCGGACGAGGTGGGTTCACTCCACACCCCTAGGGCTTACATAACCGGTACCCTCTGGTCCTTGGGGAAGGGAAGGTGTCGGTAAGCCCATGGTAAAGGGGGGTCGTGGGAGGAACCATCGAGGGGTCCACATTAGCGTGGCTATGCGAAGAAGCAATAGCCATTAGCGTGCCTATGCGAAGAAGCATTAGGAGAAGCAACGCTATGGGAGGTGTTGTCCATGGGACTTTGAAATCACATCGTGCAAACCTGGAGGGTCGCACGGAAAGAGGAATCGCTAAGCAGAGGAGTGTTCTTTGAGAAGTGGGGTGCCTTGGCCTTAGCATGGGGCATAGGTGGGAGTAGGAGGTGCTTCGCGAAGTGGAACAGTGTTCGCAGAGCACTGCCTCGCGAAGAAGGAGTGGTTCACGAAGCAGGGTCCTGCCAAGCAATGTACTTCGCGTAGTGGAGCGATCCTGCCTTAGCATAGGGATTACTCGTATGGGTTTGGTGTTTCGCGAAGCACAAGTGCTCTGCGGCTGCCCGGGTTCCCTTGGGAATCCCCTTCCTTTGCGAACGCCCTTGAGCTTCGCGAAGGGCATCCCTCTCGGAAGAGGGGCTCAAAACCAAACAAATCAGAGTCGTCTCGCGAAGTAGAAATACCTCGCGGAGCTCATGATTCCCGGGGCAAAGCGTGCTTCGCGATTCGGGAGAGGAGAAGCCGAAAGGTCGGATTGTCCGTCTCGTGGACTCAGGGGGAGTCGAGTATTTATAGGGAAGGGGCGCCGCAAAGCAGGGCTCGCGCGCCGCCTTTGGGGCTTCGCGGTGGCTCGCGAACGTCAAACGGGTTCGTGGAGGATTACCGCCTCCGGCGCTTCGCGGTGGATCACGAACGTCAAACGGGTTCGCGGAGGATTACCGCCTCCGGCGCTTCGCGGTGGCTCGCGAACGTCAAACGGGTTCGCGGAGGATTACCGCCTCCGGCGCTTCGCGGTGGCTCGCGAACGTCAAACGGGTTCGCGGAGGATTACCGCCTCAGGAGCTTCGCGGGGCTGCCAAGGTTGGGACGCTTCGCGGCAGGGCTTCGCGGCTGGGCTTCGCGGCTGTGCTTCGCAAGGCAGCGCGCCGGCTGTCTTTTTCGTTCCTTCCTTTCGGGCCACATTTTTGGCGCCAACAGGGTTATTTATGAAATGTAATTTTATGATCTATTTGTATCATATGAAAATAAATAAATACTATGGGTGTTCCTTGATATCTCTCAAACTCATTGTCTACATAATTTTATCTCTAGAGATTACAAGTTTCACAATACCTTGGTGAATAACCTTGGTAATTTTTAGGATACCTTGGTGAATAATCATGTTAATTTTTATGAATCCTGATGGATAAACCTTTGTGATATTATTATGAAAGTTTAAATTATATTTTGTAGCCTCATTTTCATTTTATGAACCATGTTATTATTGTTATGATATTCCTCTTTTTTCATGCCTTTATGAAAGTCCCCATGTTCTTATTTATATCCCTCAAGATCGCATGCAAATTCTTTCGCTCGTTATCCCTTACTGAGATTTTTATGCTTGTCCTATGTTTTTAAATTTTTTTCAAAGATCCTAATATTTTTATGGTATAATAAGATGCAATTATGAAACTATTTGAAGATTTTTCTTGAAAGAATCCATGCTTCGTTTTAATAGTTTTTGTTTTATGAAAAAAAATGGTTGGGGTGTAGATTTGTATGTTTTGTAATATTGAAGGTTTATGTATGTTTTTTCCTAATTCAATAAAACTCTAAACATAAAATATCTTAGGGAATGAATGAAAATTAATTCTAGTCAAAATTTATGAGAATAAGTTATTTTTTACTTCAGGGGCTTATAGTTTATATCATAGCTGGGTTTAGACAACTTTGGAGATTAGGATGTCTTTTTATGGGTTTATAAGTTTATGGTTGATCCAAATTTTATATTCTTAAAAACCATTTTGTGGATTATGTTATAAAAATTCTAGGTGATTAATAGTATTTTTAACGATATATATTTTATCAAATAAATAACCGTGTAATTTGAAAATGATTTGGGGATTAAGTGATAAATGTTATTTGGGAAGATGTTCGCTATTTTGGGGACATTTTATTATTAAGATAAATAGAATAATATGAAGTTTTATTTGATATTAAAAGTTGAATTATTTAATTTTGGACTTTTGGGAATTAGGAAATTTATTATCCTATCATGGAGATCATGTGATTAGGTTAATTAATTTTTGGTATGAGACATGAAGAGTGGTTGATGTTATTTGGAGATAAATATTAAAATATATCTTTGAAGAATATGTAATCAAAGCCTTTTCAATTTTGGGTTTCAAAACTAGGTTATATTATTTTTGAGTAATTATATTTAGAATTGTTTTTTATGGTCTTTGATGAACTTTGGGTATTATTTTTTGAATTTTAGAGATTTAAAGTAATCATTCTACTTATAATGGATTATTATTTTGGGGTATTATCTGATCTTCTACTAACCATTTATTTAGATAATGTTTCCAAACAGGATTAATTGATAGTTCCTATTTTTTCCCTCTTTAGGTAATTCTTTAGAAGTTTATTCTATTCCTTCAATTGTGACCAAGTCATCTTGAATGCTCTTCATTCAGAAAAAACATGAGTTTGTGGTAAAAAATTAAGAAAGGATGAAACTCCACATGAAATTTATGTTTCTTTCCATATGTTATTATTCAATCTCATAAATAAATTCCTCAAATTTATGAAAAGGATCTTCAAACAAAAACGTTTTCCATTAGACATGAATCTTATGGAACACCATCCTCCTCTATAAAAATAGAATGTTTCCATATAATATTTAAACAATCACACGTTTTTGGATTTCAGATTCTTAAGTTTATCCTGATCATATTCTATATAACTCTCTATATTAACTTGATGGTTATTTTTCTGTTCTATATCCATGTTTTCCTACATGTAAACCTCATTTTTGTTATCTCGGGTGACCTTTGTACTTCACTTTCTGTCTCTTTAGGTGGAAGTTTTATTAACCCTTTTCCGACTTTGGTTTGAAATAAAGGAATTGTGAAAAGTCATACCCTTGTTACCAGCCCCAAATTCAAATTATAAGGATGAAATTTATTAAATTTGGATGATGTAACATCTTTAGTTTTAAGAAAGAAACACCATGTTCAATAGCATATATGATATGCTACATTGATCTTAAATTAACAACTAAATATTATTATTTAAATGTTGCAGTTGTATCCTAGAAGTTGAAATGGTGGGAATAAATTGTATCA
Source organism: Viscum album (assembly GCA_963277665.1). Classification (NCBI taxonomy): domain Eukaryota; kingdom Viridiplantae; phylum Streptophyta; class Magnoliopsida; order Santalales; family Viscaceae; genus Viscum; species Viscum album. Next base: position 213,204,843 of record OY728125.1, read on the forward strand.
ACTGAATTATGAAAATATTGTTTAAATATTTTTAAATCATGACTAAATGATTAAAAAATTTATATTAAATGGAAATAAAAACCAATTGAATACATTGGATTTGTTTTTATGAAAACATATCTAAAAAGAGAATAATTGTGTTTATAAAACCATATAACTCATTATGGATTTTTATTTAATAAAAATTATATGTTATATATTCAAATTAATGTATTAAATTCATCTTATATTTTTTATAGTTATGATATAATAAAAAATTCAATTTTGTTATATAAAAGAATTATTTTTCTAAAAATTTTGTTTTACCGCCTTTTGATGGAGAAATAAATTTTAATTTATTTTTTTCACTTTTATATGTTCTATTTTAAAAAATAAACTTTCTCTTTAGAATTGGTATGTCAAAATTTTATTTTGGATGAATTTTTAATATTTTTATAACAACTATCATGTTTTATGAATAGTGAAAATTCACTAAATTTTATTTGAAAACAAATTTTTCCATTGGGTAATTTATATGGTTAAATTATATTATTGAATTGTTTAAAATTATAAATAAAATATATTTTTATCATTTGACCCAATTTTGGTCATTGGAAGTAATTTCACTTTGAAATTAGATAAAAATGCACGTCAATCTTTTGATGGTTATTACTTTTTGAAAAAACTTATTTTATTATTTTGACAATGGGAAATAATTTCAAATTAATTGTTGTAACTTTTGTGTATTGAATTTGGAAAAATAGACTCTATGTTCGGAATGAAAAGGTCTAAATTGTGAAAATATTTATCTTTTATTATGTAACTTCAAAAATTATTTTTAAATACCTCGATTAATAGTAAATTGGGGAATTAAGGGTAAAAATAAAATTGTAAAATTAACGTAAAAAATGTCATAATTTTTTTTGGATGAGCTAGTTTAAAAATTATCATATAAGCTTTTTAATTAAATATGTAATGGTTCCCAGGGAATCTGGTATAAATTTTCTGATAGAATCTTGTTTAATTAAATGTATAATTCTTCCCATAGAAGCTATTATAAAGCTTCTCATATAAGCATGTTAAATTAAAAGAACTAGGATTCCCATGGAAGACATTATAAAACTTATCATAGAGGGTTATTTAATTAAATAGACAAAGAATCATATAGAAGCTATTTTAATGTGTCTCATGGATGTTTCATTAATTAAATGGACAAATCATCCCATAGAAGCTAATTTAAAGCTTCTCTAACACTCATGTTTTTAATAAGTATTACATTGTTAATATGGGTTTATATAAGTGATCTATTTGACTATAAGTATTCATTAGAAAGATAAAAATATTTCCTACATAATGGTATTTTATTTATAAAATTTAAACAATACATAAAAAAATTTATTTATGACATAATGTTGATACAGTGATTAACTTATTAATGAAATATTAAAATAAATGATATTATGAATTTAAAATAAATGTAATATGAAAATTTTAGTGTCATCCAACAATTTTCATGATGATTAAGAAATTTTATATTTTAGTTTGTTTTTTTTGAATGAATAAATTCGTTACGACTTTAACAAAACTCAATTACTAAATACTATCAAAATTAACATAGGATGTTTTTTATAAGTTTTCTAAGAAGCTTAGATTTTTTTAGTATTTGATGAATAGTTTTATTTAAATGAATAGAATTTGATGAATATTTTTTTTCTTTATAAATAGTAAAAAATATTTTATTATTAAATAACTTTTTCTATGAAATGAGTTTCTATAATCTGACATAAATAGTTGAAATCAAGGTGAAAATGTGGCTCAATACGATCAAAATACTTTTTTTGTGAATAATAACTTTACCCTTTGGAATAATAATTTTACCCTTATGAATGGTAAGTCAACCAGTGGAATAGAAACCTCAACAATGGAAGTAAGAATACTTTTTAGGCATATTTAATGTAAATGTGATAAAATATCCTAAGTAAATTACTATTTCAGAAATTATTAGTAAATTATTAGTATTTTTAGGTAAATAGGTTTTTTACATAAAAATTAAATATCTCATAATTAGAAAATTATTTTCATAAAATGGTGTTCATTTTTGAATTTAGAACATCGATGTTATGTTAGGGTGATTTTATGAGATATTTTATAAAAGGTTTTATTTTTTGGTGAATACTATAAGTAAATTTTTTTGTGTTTTTAGTGTATTTTATGACATCATAATAATGTAATAAATAATGTAAATATTGTTTCGACTAATTTATATTAACATATTATATGAGGTGTACCATGTGTCCAAATACATTGGCAAATACCATCGGAATGTCCATGGTTTTTCTAATACCACTAAAGAGGTGTCTTGTGAAAATTAATAAAATATTCCTTCACTCTTTCTATAAATACCAACACATTCCTTCATTAATTTCCTTCAAAATTCCCTCAAAACTATTATTTGGCCTTCTTACCTCCCAATGAGTCCTAAAAATGTTTCCTCATTCCCCCAAGGTACTGATCTTCATGTTTTATAAGTTACTCTTCAAGGTAAAGGAACCTTTCACCCTCCATTTTTAGTCATGAATTCCTTTATGTTATGTCTTCAAGTTTCCATTTTATTATGTGGGGGTATGTTCTTATATATCATTATTTTTGCCCATTTTAGTACCAAATGATGAGATACCCTTTTTTCTTAACAACTGATTTTCTGAATTTTTAAATGATGTTGTTAGGGTGCTGAATTTTTATAAAAGAAATTACATCCTATATTTTATTTCAGGTTTCCTTTTTCATGTGGTATGTCATTACAACATCCATTCAATGATCTTTTTTAAATTTTATTCTGTCCCTATAATATATTATGAGTTATTTATGAGTGGTTAACCCTATTCCCCTCTCTTTTTATTTTTTCTAAAACCATGTTATATACCTGTTTGTTGCATATTTTCGTCTCAAAATCTCTCTCTTTTTCTCATGAAATTCTCATATTTTATTTTAGTCAATGCACAAAGATATTTCATTTATCATAAAATTAATTAATATATAAAAATAATATATTTTATTTTTTAATATACATGTACAAAACCTTCACTCTTTTTCCATGGGTTATAAATGACATAATGATCTCATTTGTAACAACCTTTTAAAACATCACAATTTTGATATAAAACCCATTTATTTTATTCTTTTTTGGTTATAAATGAAATGTATGATTATGATCTTTGTGGATCACATTAAAAAAATACATATTATCAGTTCACCATGATAGTGATCTAATGAATTTGAAAAATAATTTAATCTATATATATGACCAGTTTCATGATACCTTAGTGAAGGGGACTCCTCCACAGATGAAGAGGACTCCTACTCTTGGATTGAGGATCGGGCAGATAGAATTAAGCTTAGAAATTGCACTCGGGTTATTAAGGAAGGATACAAGGGGGATTTCTACACTTGGATTGAGGAGTAAGCAAGGTTTTCTTATAGAAGATATTGTAATAAAGAAATATTTGTTGATGAATATCTCATTATCAGGGAGTGTATGTTTGATAGGGTGGAATTTGAGCTTGATCGGAACCCTGATTTTGATTATCTCCATCTTCAATGGGAATAACGCTTTTCCATTCATGGTCTTCTTATTGGTCTAGCACATCATTTTTCTAGATTTTGGGGATTGTCCCATGTCATTGCAGGAATGATTTGGAGGAACATCTCAGAAGTTGATGGGGCTGTTGAATGTTTAGAATTTTGGGAGGTCGTTGCAGATGCACTAGCAATAGGGACATGCCTAGTGCAGAGTAGCAAACTGAGTATCATCAGCTACAATAGCAGTTCTTTGCACATGAAATTTCAGGATTGATTTCCTCTAGTGAAGCAGCAACTGCAACATATGCGGTGGAAGGATGACTACGGAATGTCTCACTTTTAATGACCTTGAAGAAGGGAGTGAACCCTTGGATCTATAAATTTTTGGACGATGCTGAACAAAACCAAAATGGATGGCAGGTGCAAATTCTTGTCTAACTATCATTTTGTAATCTTTTGATTCCCAGATGGTGAAAATACACTCCACCTCATGTATTAACCTTGTTATTGCCTTTTCTTTTAATAAATTTTTAGGGTATGGGTTGGGCAACCAACTCATGCTCGAATCTTTATGGTTTATGTTTATGATCATCCAATGTTTCTCAATTTTTTTCAAAAGTAATAATATTTTCAAGGGAAAATAACATGTTATGATGAACGTATTTGAATATTTTTCTTAACATGAAACCATGTTTCGTTTTAAAAGATTTTGATTTATAAAACAATGGATGGTGTGTAGACTTATCTGATTTATAATATTGAATGTTTTTGTATGTTTTTGTCCTAATTATATAAAACTATAGACCTCAAATATCTTAGGTAATGAATAAAAATAAATTCCAGTCACAATTCACTAGAATAAGTTATGTTTAAGGTCAGGTCCTTATAGTTGGTATCAGAGCCGGGTTTAGAAAACATTAGAGATTAGGATGTCTAATTATGGGTTTATAAGTTTATGGATGATCATAATTTAATATTCTTATAACCCTTTGTTGCTTAAGTTATAAAATTTCAAGGTGATTAACATTATTTTAGGAGATATATATTTTATCAAATAGATCACAATGGGATTGGAAAATGATTTAGGGATTAAGTGATTAATGTTATTTTGGGAGATGTCCACTATTTTGGGGAAGATATTTGATTAAGGTAAAAACAATAATATGTAGTTTTATTTGAGGATAAAAGTTTTAATTATTTAGTTTTGGATGTAAGGGAATTATTAAATGATTATCCTATATTATAGATCATGTGATTCAGTTATTTACTTTTTGGTATGAGACATTAAGAGTGGTTGGTGTTATTTGGAGATAAATGTTAAAATTTATCTTAGAAGAATATGATATCAACCCCTTCTCATGGTTGGGATTCAAAACTAGGTTAGATTATTTTTTAGTAATTATATGGAAAATTGTTTGTTATAGTCTTTTTTGAACATTGGGATTTTTGAATTTTAGAGATTAAAATTTGTCATTATCTTTATAATGGATTATTCTTTTGGGGTATTATCTTATATTCTACTAACCATTATGATTTTAGATAATTTTTTTAGATCGGATGAGTAGATATTTATTCTTTCTTTTGTTTAAGTGATTCTCTAAAAGTTGATTGTAGTGCTTTACGTGCAACCAAGTAATCCTGAATAGTCATCATTTGGAGAAAAATTTGTTTGTGGTAAAAAAAATTAAAGGATGGAAATCTAAATGAAATTTAAGTTTGTTTACTTATGTTATTATGTAATATAATTAAAAAATTCCTCAAATTTATAAAAAGGATCTTAAAACAAAAACATTTTCTATTTACTTTTCCTACTATTAAATCAATGAACATTTAACCCATCACAAGTTTGTGGTTTATATATTGTTAAACTTCTCTTAATAATGTTTTATATAACAATCCCTTAGAACTTGATGGTTATGTTTCTCTTCTATATCCATGTTTTTTATATGTAACCCTCATTTTTTTATCTTAAGTGCCTTTTTACTTAACATTATGTCTTTTTATGTTGAATTTTTATTGTCACTTTTTCGATGTTGGTTTGAAAAAAAGGTATTTTGAGAATCCATACCCTAGTTATTGACCCCAAATTCAAATTATGTGGACACAATTTTTTAAAAGGGGGATTATGTAACATCTTGAGTTTTAGGAAAGATACACCATGTTCAATAATATATATGATACAATACATTAAGTTTAAATGACCAACTAAATATTATTATTTAAATGTTACGATTAAAACCTTGCACTTGGAATTATGGGAATAAATTATATCAACTTAATTATGAAAATATTGTTTAGACATGTTTATGTAATGATTAATTGATTACAAAATATTTTATAAATGGAAATAAAATCCAATTGAATACAAAGGATGTGATTTTATGAAAACCACTTTAAACAAAGAATAGTTGTGTTTATAAAATCATGTCACTCTTTATGGATTTTTATTTAATGAAAAATATATATTATATATTCAATTTAATGGATAACATTCATAATATATGTTTTCTAGATACGATATATAAACAAATTAAATTTTTCTAGACTAAAGATGTATTTTTCTAAAAATGTAGTTTTACTGCCTTTTGAGGGAGAACCATTTTTAAATTTAGTTTTTATCACTTATAAATGTTTTATTTGACAAAATAAACGTTTTCTTTATAACTGAGAAATAAAAATATAATTTGGATGAATTTTTGATATTTTTATGACAACTATCATGTTTGGATGAATAGTTAAAATACGCTAAATTTTAAAATTAAAAAAAAATTTCCATCGAGATATTTAATATGGTTAAATAATATTATTTAATGGTTTTGAAGTATAATAAATTATATTTTTATTATTTGACTCAATTTTGTTCATTGGAAGTAATTTCACATTGAAACTAGTTATAAATGCACTTCAATCATTTGATGGTTATTGTTTTTAAAACCTGATTTATGATTTTGACAGTGGGAATTAATTTCAAATTAATTGATACAAATTTTTTGTATTGAATTTAGAAAAATGGATTCTATAGTTGGAATCATAAGGTTGAAATTGTGTAAATATTATTCTTATTTTATGAATATTAACTTTAGTAATTATTTTTTATTACCACAGTTAAGGTTAAATTGAGTAATTAAGGTTGAAAAAAATTATAAAAATACCCTAAAAGTGTCATTATTTTTTTTTGGATGAGATAGTTTAAAAATTCTCATAGAAGCTTCTTTAATTAAATAGATAATTATTCCCATAGAAGAAAGTATAAAGCTTCTTGTAGAATCTTGTTTAATTAAATGTATAAACCATACCATGGAAGCTAATATAAAGCTTCTCATATAATCTTTTTAACATAAAATAACTAAGATTAACATAGAAGCTATTTTAAGTATTATCATATAAGATACTTTAATTAAATTTACAAATATTCCTATGGAAGCTATTTTAATGCTTCTCAATGATTTTTATTTAATTAAAAGGACAATGTTTCCCATTAAAGCTAACTTGAAAATTCTCTCACACTCTTATTTTTAATAAGTACTACATTTTTTATATGGGTTTATATAAGTGATATATTTGACTATAAAAAGTAATTATAAATTTAAAAATATTTCCAACAACATGGTATTTTATTTATATGTTTTTGACATTAGATAAATAAATTTATTTATGACACAATGATGATGTAGTGATTACCTTATTAATGAAAGATTCAAATAAATAATATTATAAAAATTAAAATAATTTTAATATGAAAATTTTGATTTCAAGCAATAATTTTCTAAATGATTATTACATTTTATATTCTAGTTATTTAGATTATTTTTAATGAATACATTTGTTATTAATTTAACAAAAATCAATTACTAAATATTGTCAAAATTGATATATACTAATTTTTTAGATGTTTTCTAAGAAGCTTCAATTTTTTTAGTATTTGAATAATATTTTTATTTTAATGAATAGTATTTGATGAATAGTGTTTTTCATAAATAGTAAAAATATTTTTTATTATTAAATAACTTTTTTGGTGAAATGATTTTTGGTAATCAAACATACATGGTTGTAATTAGGTGGAGAATGTGGTTCAATAAGATCAAAATAATTTTTTTGGTGAATAGTAATTTTACCCTTTGGAATAGAAATTTTCTTATTATGAATTGTAAGTTGAACAATAAAAATAGTAACCTCACCTATGGAAGTAATAATATTTTTTAGACATCCAGAATGGTAATGTCATATAATAGCCTTAGTAAATAACTATTTTAAATATTAATAGTTACATATTAGTATTATTCAGGTAAATAGTGATTTTACATAGTAATTAAATATCTCATAAAAAGAAAATTATTTTCATAGAATGGTGTTCATTTTTGAAATCATTGCATCGATATTACGTTAGGGTGAATTTATGAGATTTTTAATAAAAAAATTTGTTTTTCTGTGAATTGTAAAAAATATTATTTTTGAATTTTTTGTCTGTTGTTTGGAATCATAACAATGTAATACATAATTTAAAAGTTTTTTCAACTCATTTGGATTAAAATATTATACGAGGTGTCCCATGTGGCAAAAAACATTGTCAAATGCCATGGGAAAGACCATAGTTTTTCAAATACCACTAATAAGGTGTCCCTTAGAAATTAATAAAATATCTACTTACTTTTGTTTTATAAATACCTACAAATTCATTCATTAATTTCATTCAAAATTCCCCTATAAACTAATATATAGATTTTTTCGCACCCATGTAGTCCTACCAAGGTTCCCTCAATCCCCCGAGGTACTGATCTATGAGTTTTAGAATTTACTCTTCAAGTTATGGGAACCTTTCTCCCTCCTTTCTTAGTCATGAATTATTTTATGTTATGTCTTCTAATTTCAATTTTATTATGTGGGGGTATGTTCTGATATATAATTATTTCAAACCATTTTATATAGAAATTATGAGATACCATTTCTACTCTAATCAATTGATTTTATGAATTGTTAAGTGACGTTGTTACACTGCTGAATTTTCATAAAAGAAATCACAACCTCCCTTTTCTTTCAAGTTTCCATTTCATGTGGTATGTCATTAAAAATCCATAAGATCTTCTTATTTAATTTTTATTATTTACCTATACTGTATTATGAGTTATTTATGAGTGGGTAAACCTATTACCCACTATTTTTAATGTTTTCAAAATCCATGTTATATAGCTGTTATGCTGCAAAATTTTCACCTCAAAATCTCTCTCTTTTTCTCAATAAATTCTCATATTTTATTTATGTGAAAAAAACTATTTCATTTCTAGGGGTATTCATCAATACATTAAACTATTACATTTAATTCTATAATAGACATTCATATAACCCTGAATCCCTTTCCATGAGTTATAAATGGCACAATGATCTTGTTTTTATGGACTTTTTAAAACATCACAATTTTGATATGAAACCAATTATTTTATTCTCTTTGTGTTATTTATGAAATGTATGATTATTATATATGTCGATCACATGAATATGAAGACATATTAACAGTCTTCCCCGATATTTCTCCAATGTATTGGGTAAAGAATTTAATCTATAGAGAAGATTAGTTTCACGATATCTTGGCGAATCACCTTGCTAATTATTACGATACCTTGGTAAATAACCTTGGTAATATTTATGACACATTGGGGATAGAACATGGAGATATGATTATGAATGTATAAATAAAATTTTTTATCCACATTTTCAATTTATGTTACATGTTTTTATTGTTATGATATTCCTTTTTCTCGTGCCTTTATGAACGTCCTCATATTCTTATTTATATCCCTCAAGATCACATGAAAATTGTATCCCTTATTTCCGCTTACTAAGTTTCTTATGGTCATCCCTTGTTTTTATATGTTTTTATAGGTAATTATATTTTTAAGAGAAAATAAAATGCTATGATGAAATTATTTGAAAATTTTTCATGAAAAGAAACCATGTTTCATTTTAATAGTTTATTTTATGAAAAAAATGGATGGCCTGTAGACTTATCTAATTTTTAATATTGAATGTTTATGTATGTTTTTTTCATAATTATCTAAAACTCTAAACGTAAATAACCTTTGGGAATGAATGAAAATAAATACTATCCAAAATTCACTATTTTAAGTTATGTTTAAGGTCAGGTCCTTATAGTTGGTATCAGAGCATAGTTTAGAAGACATTGGATATTAGGATGTCTTCTTATGGTTTTATAAGTTTATGGTTGATCTAAATTTTTTATTCCCAGAAACACTTTTGCAACATAAGGTATAAAATTTCAATGTGATTAATAGTATTTTTTTAGATATATATTTTATCGAATAGATAACCATGGGATTGGAAAATGATTTGTGGATGAAGTGATGAAGGTTATCTTGGAGGATGTTCACTATTTCGGGGAGTTTATATAATTAAGGTAAATAGTATAATATGGAGTTTTATTTGAGGATTAACATTTGAATTATTTAATTGTGTACTTATGGGAATTATGAAATGATTATCCTCTTTTGGAGGTCATGTAATTAGGTTAATTGCTTTTTGGTCTGAGACATTAAGAATGGTTTGTGTTATTTAGAGATAAATGATAAGATTTATCTTGGAAGAATATGTTTTCAAAACCTTCCAAATTTTGGGTTTCAACACTAGGTTTGAATATTTTTGAGAAATTATATGGGCAATTATTTTTTAGGGTCTTTGTTAAACTTTGTGTATTGTTTTTCGAATTTTAGAGATTAAAAGTAGCCCTTCTCCTTATAATGGATTATTCTTTTGGGGGTATTATCTGATATTATACTATCCATTTTGGTTTTGGATAATGTTTCTAGAAATCATGAATAGATAGTTATTCTTTCTTTTAGTTTATGTAAATCTCTTAAAGTTGATTTTAGGGCTTCAGGTGTGACTAAGTCATCTTGAAGACTCATCATTTGGAGAAAAGATGAGTTTGTGGTAAAAACATTTTAAAGGATGAAACTCTATATGAAATGAAAGTTTTTTTCCTTATGTTATTATTTAATCTCATAAATAAATTCCTCAACTTTATGAAAATGATCTTAAAACAAAAAATGTATTCTCTTTACTTCTCTGACTGTTAAATCAATGAATGTTTTACCCATCACATTTTTATGGTTTTTAGATTGATAAATTTATAATAATAATGTTTTCTATCACTCTCTATCAGAACATGATGGTTAGTTTTCTCTTCTATATCCATGTTTTCTTACATGGAACCCTTGTTTTTGTTATCTCGGAAGACCATTGTACTTCACTTTCTATCTTTTAAGTTGATGTTTTATTGACCCTTTTTCTGATGTGGGTTTGTAATAAAGGTATTTTGAAATTCCATACCCCAGTTCCAACCCCAAATTCAAATTACGAGGATGAAAGTTATTAAAGTTGTTATTATGTAATATCCTTAGTTTTAAGAAAAAATACCACATTCAATAAGATATATGATACACTACATTGATCTTAAACAACCAACTAAATATTATTACACTAATGCTACAATTATAACCTAGTAGTTGGAATTGTGGGACATAATAGTATGAACTAAATTAATAAAATGTTGTTTAAACATGTTTAAATAATGATTAATCGATCACCAAATGTTTTATAAATGGAAATAAAAACCAATTAAATTCAAAGGATGTGTTTTTTGAAAGCTTATTTAAAAATAGAATAATTGTGTTTATAAAATCAAATCACTCTTTATGGGTTTTTATTTAATGAAAAATAAATGTTTTATATTCAATTCAATGTATTAAATTCATCTTATATGTTTTCTAGATATGATATATGAAAAAATCCAATTTTTCTAGATAAAACAAGTATTTTTTAAAAATGAAGTTTTACCGCATTTTGATGGAAAACAATTTTTAAAATTTGTTTCTGTCACTTTTATATGTTCTATTTGAATAAAATAACCTTTTTATTTAGATTCAAGATATCATAATTTGATTTGAATGAATTTTTGATATTTTTATGACAACTATCATGTTTTGATGAATAGTAAAAATATGCTAAATTTTCATTGAAATTTTTTTTCCATCAAGATAATTTATAGGGATAAATTATATTATTGAATGGTTTAAATGTATGAATAGAATATATATTTATCATTTGAACCAATTTCTATCATTTTAAGCAATTTCACATTTGAATTAGATATAATCACGCGTCAATCATTTGAAGCTTATTACTTTTTAAAAAAGCCCATTTTATCATTTTGACAATGGGAATTAATTTTAAATTATTTACTGAAACTTCTATATATTGAATTTTAAAAAATGGATTCTATATTTGGAATCAGAAGGATGAAATTATGTAAATATGTATCTTTGATTAGGAATAGTAAATTCAGTAATTTTTTTATTACCACAGTTAAGGGTAAATTGGGTAATTAAGGGTAAAAATAAAATTATAAAATTACCCGAACAAAATCCATAAATATTTTGGATGAGATAGATTATAAAATATCCTATAAAATTCATTAATTAAATGGATAATGCTTCCCATGGAAGCTGGTATAATTATTCTCATAGAAGCTTGTTTAATTAAATATATACAGATTCCCATTGAAGATATTATAATGATTCTCATATAAGCTTGTTAAAATAAAAGAAATAAGCTTCCCATGGAAGCCATTTTAAAGCTTATCATAGAAGATTTTTTAATTAAATTTACAGAGTATTCTATGGAAGCTACACTAATGCTTCTCATGGATTCTTCTTTGATTAAATGGACAAATCTTCCCATGGAAACTACATTAAAGCTTCTCTCACACTCATGTTTTTAATAAGTATTACATTTTTAATATTGGTTAATATATGTAATCTATTTGACTATAAATATTCATTTTAAATTTAAAAATATTTTTTTACATCATGGTATTTTATTTATAATTTTTAGTCATTACACAAATAAATTTATTTATGACACACTGATGATGCAGTGATTACCTTATTAATCAGAGATTCAAGTAAATAATATTGAAAATATTAAAATAAATGTATTTTGAAAATTTCCATGTCATCCAAGAATTATCTAGACGATTATGACATTTTATATTTTAGTTATTCAGTTTTTTCGAATGAATAAATTTGTTATGACTTTAACAAAAAAAATTACTAAATAGTGTCAAAATTAATGTAACACCTCAAGCTTATACGGTACACTTCACTTTGTATAATTTGATAGCCTGTGTTGTACGCAACTTCGAGATTCTAACACACCGTAACCAATCAAACTAGCATTTATGAATAGTAATACCTAATTTTTAAAATTTTATAAATTCTATCTCTCAAAATGGACTTCATTTTTGGATTCACAATATTGAAATTAGCCTAGGGTGAAATTTTGGAACTTTTCGGATAACATTTATATTTTGATGAATAGTGAAAATTACTAACTTTTAATTAAAAACAACATTTTTAATCAAAATAATTAATATTGATAAATTTTGAATTTGATTGTTTTTAAAGTATATTAAGAATATATTTTTACCATTTAATTCAATGTTTGTCATTGGACATAATTTCACAATTAAACCAGACATAAACAAGTGTCAATCTTTTGATAATTATTATCTCTTAAAAACACGCGTTTTGTTTTAACAATGAGAATTAATTTTAAATTAATTTCTGCCACTTCTGTGTTTTGAATTTGGAAAAATGGATTCCATATTTGGAATCAGTATGTTCAAATTGTGTAAATAGGAAACTTTTATTTTTAGACATTTTGAATAATTACATCGGTAAATATTTTATTTACAATGGTTAAAGAGTAAATCCGGTAAATAAGGGTTAAAAATAATATTATAATAAAACCAAATTACCCTAAAACGTGTCCTAATATTATTGGTTGATACATGGACGACCATGGGCATCTTTGGGTCGATTTTGGGACCCCATGGAGCCGCTTGTATGTGATAGGGACACTTTATTTTAATTAAGTTAAAATGAATACAAAAATGACACAAGCATTTATCTTTTAGTAAAACAATTTTCACATAGGGTTATATATGTTGGATTTTAGACTATAAATATTCATTAGAAATATAAAAAGATTTCCTACATAATTATAATTTATTTATAATTTTTAGAGATTAAATAGTTTAATTTATTTATGACACAATGATGATGTAGTATTTACCATAATAGTGAAAAATTAAAATAATTGATATTATAAATGCCCAAATAAATGTAATTTGAGACTTTTAATGCATTGAACTAATTTTCTAGGATAATATGACATATTATGATTGATTTAATTGACTTTTTTAGAAGTAATCATTCTGTTATGAGTTTCACAAAAATAAACTATTGAATAGTGTAAAAATTGATATAAAAGAGTTTTTAAAACAAATATTATATTATTAATTGATATTAAATTCCTAAAAATCTAAGGATTGTCCAAGAGACTTATATAATGATATTTATATCATTAATGGACCACTTTGTGGGTCTTTTGGATGTATATATTAAGTTTATTAACCATATAATATAAAAATACAAAGAGACATTGTAAAAGTGAAACTAATTAACTTAGAGTTAATACTTAACGATAAGGTTAATATAAGTGCCAAAACCTGTCTAAATTCTATTGGTTGAGTTGCTTTAGACCCCTACTCACATTAGACTTTTAATAATCAACTTTTTATCCATTAGAAACCGAATATGAGTTTATTATAAACTAATATTTCTAGCTTTTCCAATGGTGCCCCTCACCCCTCTTATAAAAGGGCACTCCTCCTTCTCATTTCTTCACACATTAAAAGCCTTTTGGTTCGGTCAAACTCTGACCAATTACTCTCCAAACTTCCTTAAATACAACCTAGAGGCCTTATTTTGATCAGAAAGCCATCCTATGGATCCATTTTGATCAAATACAAAGGAAGAACCCGAAGAAGAGGTAATGTTTTCACCACCCCTTTTCATGTTCCTTTCTTCTTCCACTACTTATTTATTTGTTATTACCATTATAAAATAATAACTATAGTAACTTATATATACTGTGATGTTATTATAAATATGGTACAACCATATTCCATATTCTATCCACCCATTGAATAACATGTCACCATACGTGCATACGTACGGCTTACCGTCTCCACGTCGTGGTGTAATTTTTATTCAATATATTATTATTTGGATGGATATAATAATGATTTGTAATTAATTTAAATAATAAATATAACATGATAATTATTCTGTATATATAATATAACATCCATTTATATATTATTTTAATATCAAAAGAATGATATTGTCGCTCGTGCGTACGTACGGACTACCGACTCCACGAACGCGATGAGATTCATTCTCCATCGTATCCATTCAAGTATAATTATCATTTTTTTATTTAAAAATAATGTTTAAGGACTTGATATCATTCTGGATATGAATAATATACAACCTATCCATGACAAACATGGCTTATGTAACAAAACATATAAAAGAAAATGAGTAAGTTAACACCCGAAACAACGATAATAGTAAGATATTATTAACAAAGCAATGTTAAAAGATCATATATGATATCATATGAATGTATATGATTCTTATATAATTTAATAAAAATTATTTCACTATTATATAGGAGGTTAACCTACCCCCAATCAAGGAAAAGTACAAGGTAAGGGTTATTTCACAATCTCTTCATTATCCGAGGTTGTTTATACGTAATAATCTACTGGGATCTCATTATCATCCACATCCATGTTTCTTAAAAATGTATTTCAAAACATTTTTAATATTTACTAGAATATGGGTTAAAGTAATTTATACCCTTGTTTGACTTTTTATAAGAGGTTGGTAAAGGAATCTTTCCATCGTTTTCCAAAAAAGGTGTTTTTTAAACTTTTCGACAGAATTAAGGTAAGAATGTTTTTCTTAACTTATACGGCGGGTGAGGCTATTTTCCGCCATTATGAAATAGTCGAATCTTCCCGTACAAGATTATAAGAATATTTTCAAAGAAATTAATTATTTTATAAATATATGACTCTTAAATGATTTCAAAATAGGAAGAGATATTTCTCTAAAAAGAGTTTTGATTTCATCTTTGTCAACATCCTTTGTTGGGTTTTACACTTATGTAAAGTTGATTTATTATGATACAAAACTTATATATTTTATTAAAGGTTTTGTGATATGTTTGAATGTGGATGTTCTATTTTTATACCATTCCTGGTTTATGGTGAAAGTATTGACATTTTGTGTGCTAGTCTTAATACGATGTTTATGTTAGGTTTAAACCTTTTCATATGGGAATGCATTGGACTTAATAGGTGACGGGTGGAGCCCACTATAGCTCCTAGATGCATCGGTAGGTCTCATGAGACAAACTAGTGTCTTGGAACAAGGCCTTGGAAAAATCTTATTTGTATTCTTGGCACGAGGCCTTGACTATGTGGTTATGATAGTCTGTAATTATACATTCCATCATTATGAAAGTGGTTATTTATATTGTATGTGATTATTCGATTAGTAGAATATCTATGTGAATAAGTAAATGGAATTATTTTATTTTATTTTTTCCATACTATGTTGAAGTTAAATTTTAAAAGGATTTTGTTTTAGTTATACATTTCCTTAAATGATTATTCTTATTTATGAAAGTTTCTGCTATATTGTTATCTGTACTGGGCATTTGAGCTCACCCTTTTTCTATGTTTTATTTTTCCCAATATATGAAGATGTAAATTATGAATGACCTGCAAGGTTAGTATTAGGGGATAAGAGTGTGGTCTATGAAGAAAATATGTTGTTGTAGTTTTCGTTATTACGTTGTAATGTAAGACTTATGAATATATATTGTGTTTCCAAGGCTACTAAACCAATCGGTCTTTTGAGATTTGATCTTTATTGTGATCATGCCAATGTTATGTAATAATGCACCGACTCTAGGTAACTGAGGTCGGGGCGTTACAGTTGGTATCAGAGGAAGTTTAGTACAAACCTTTGAAGCTATATTTAGATAAACTCTGGTTAGAGCACATAGACCTAAGATGGACTTTGAGGATTAGTATAGAAGAACATCCTAGAATTTTGGTATTGTGGAGATTTTGTGAGTTTTCTGAGCAATACATCCCAGTCTGGATACGAGAAGGTAGAGGCAGCTCTGGCACATATGTACCTAGGGGTAAAACCCGAAAACACCACTTTGAGCTAGACTCGAATGGGAACGGGTGCACGACAACGGGCCTTGCTGCACTCTTGGTTACGACACTCCCAGGGGATTTTCTTAGGATAACTCTCATTTTCTTTAAAAATTATTATGAAAGGTTTATGAGTATATACTTCCTCAAAGAAAACATTCTTATGATTATGGATTATATCCATAAATAGTTCAGTTTATGTTAAGTGTTTTATAAGTATGGGATTAAGTATTTTGATTCATAAACTGATCTAGTTTATGCCATTGTTTAGAAATGGCGCCTAGTGGAAGAAATGGAAATCTAATCAACACACGCACTCTATGTAGGGATTTCCCTCCTACTCAAGATAATTATAGTGGATTTGGTGATGCAACTGGTGTCGATCAGCTAATCACCATACTGGGACAACTCACTCAGGTTATGAATAATAGCCTTACCCGTATGGAGCACCCTGATCTGCAGCGTGGAGGATGAATGTTAGATCGCTTCATGAGGCAAAAACCACCAACGTTCAATGGGAGTACAAATCCCTTAGTAATTGATAAATGGATAAATCCCCTAGAGAAAATATTTCAGGCTTTGGGGAGTAGTAAAAGGGAGAAAGTTATAATGACAGTTTACCACCTCACTGGAGATGCTGATCAATGGTGGTCATTGATTCAAAATAAAAAGGAAGATAATGAAGTATCAAATATGGAATGGATGGAGTCCAAAGATCTATTTTTAGAAAAATACTTTCCTCGCGACCATCAAGCAGATATGGAAAGGCAATTTCTGAGTCTGAGACAAAAGGAGGATGAGAATGTCGCAAAGTATGAGGATAACTTTACAAGGTTATAAAGTTATGCTAGAGATTATATATGTAACCCAATAAGTAAGATTGACCGTTTCTTTGATGGGTTATAACAATTTCTCCGTCGAGAATTAGTCTCACAATCATTTTCATCGTACGAAGACATTGTCTCATGTGCTATCAAGACCGAAAAGGAATTCTATAAGTCTTATGACTTTAAAGAGAAGAAAGAGAAGAAGAGATCTGCTGATCAATATAGTAATGGAAATAAGTGGAAGAAGGGAAAGGTTTAATATCCATCATGTGGTAAATGTGGGAAGAAACACCCCGGTACTAGCTTTAAGGGAACGGGAGTCTGTTACGTCTGTGGTGAAAAAGGCCACCAAGCTCGTGATTGCAAAGGGAAGAAGGAAGCTACCAATGTTCAGTGCTACAATTTCAGGGATATGGGACATTATGCAAATTAATGTCCTAAGTGTCATGGGAACTTACCTCAGAAAATGCCACGGGATCAAGTCCAAGCTTATGCTATCACTACTGCTGAGGTAGAAGCTCCGAAAGACGTGGTGGCAAGTAATTTAATGGTTTCCTCGAGTTTAGAAAATTCATTATTTGATTCTAGATCATCACATCATTTCATATCTTCCCAGTTTTCTAAGAAAATTAGATATTTCCAATTTGATTTAACAAGGGAGTTGTCAGTTAAAACTCTTAAGGGAAGTATCATTGCAACAAAGTTTTCTGAATCAGTCCCCATTAGAGCACATAAATGTTCTTTATCTGCTGATCTCATCATCATACCTATGATTGAGTTTGATATAATCCTCTTTATGGACTGGATTTCGGACTATGATGTGAAGATTTATTGTAAGAATAAAGATGTTACAATTCTTGTTGATGATGATAAGGAACACCTTATCTTTAGAGCAGAATCGTCACCACCTAATTCTTATCTTGATCCACCCCTAGTAGCTCAACTAAATTCAATTATTGTGGAGGAAGAGAATGAAATGACTGTGGGTGAGGAAAGGAATGTTCAAATAGAAGATGTACATGTTGTGAAAGAATATGTAGATGTATTTCCGGAAGATTTTCCTGGACATCCTCCAGAACGAGAAGTTAAGTTTTCCATTGATTTAATTCCTGGATCAAGGCCTATATCGAAGAACCCTTATAGAATGGCCACTTTATAATTAGTCAAACTAACGAAACAACTAGAGGAATTGAGTAATAAAGGATTTATTCTCCCTAGTGTTTCTCCATGGGGAGACCCTGTTCTTTTTGTTAAAAAGAACGATGGATCTATGAGGTTATGTATCGACTACAGGGAGATCAATGCTATAACAATAAAGAACAAGTATCCCCTACCTCGCATTGATGATTTATTTGACCAACTGCATGGAGCTCAATACTATTCAAAGATTGACCTTAGATCAGGATACAATCAGTTGTGTGTGAAGAAGGAATAAATTCTGAAGACAGTGTTTTGAACTAGGTGCGGGCATTACGAGTTTACAGTAATGCCTTTTTATTGACTAATAAACCCTCTGTATTCATGGATTTGATGAATAGAGTTTTCAAGGAATATCTCGATGAATTTGTGGTGGTATTTATTGATGATATCTTGGTATACTCCAAAAGCTATGAAGATCATGACAATCACTTGCGCATTATCCTAAAGACTCTGAGAAGACATGAATTATATGGGATGTTTAGAAAGTGTGAATTATGGCTTCAGAAGATTTATTTTCTTGTCCATATTGTCTCTAAATATGGAATCTCTGTTTATCCTTCTAAGACCAAGGCAATCCATGAATGTCCAACACCTATGATTATAACTGAGGTACGTAGTTTTATTGGTTTAGCATGTTATTATCGATGTTTCGTCCAGAATTTTTATTGATTGGCTAACCCATTAACGAAGCTCACACGTAAAGGGGTTAATTTTTTTGGAAAAAAGAGTGTGAATAATGTTTTGAAGAACTGAATAGAAGATTATTCAATGCTCCTATATTTAATATACCATCGGGGAATTATGGGTTCGTTATTTATAGTGATGCATCGAAAAAAGGACTTGGTTGTGTCCTTATGCAGAATGATAGGGTTATTGCCTATGCATCACCACAGTTGAAAATTCATGAACAAAACTATCCTACTCATGATCTTCAGTTAGCAGCTGTGATCTTTGCTTTGAAGATATTGAGGCATTACCTCTATGGTGAAAATGTGAGATTTATACAGATCACAAGAGTTTGAAGTATATTTTCTCACAAAAAGAACTCAACATGAGGCAAACGAGATGGCTTGAATTACTCAAGGATTATGATTGTACGATACACTACCACCCGGGGAAATCAAACAATGTGGGAGATGCTTTGAGCAGAAAATATCATGGAGTTTTGAACGTGATGAGAATTGAAAGAGATTCAATTTTCATGGATCTAGTGAAGTTGGCCATGGGAATAACCAGGGTAGGTGAAACATCAATGATTTTTCAAATGGTTTCCAAACCATCTTTACTAGAAAGGATTAAGAGTTCTCAGACCGATGATGAAGAATTTCAAAAGAAGATTAAAGCTGTGAATGATGGGAGATTGAGAGACTTTGTGTATGAAGATGCAATTTTGAAATTCTGGAAGAGACTTTGTGTTCTAGATATACCCGATCTAAAAAGGGAATTGCTATATGATGCTCATAGTTCCAATTTATCTATACACCCTAGGAGCACGAAAATGTATAGAGATTTGAAGGAACATTTTTGAAGGGACAACATGAAGAGGGAGATTGCCGATTTTCTGTCAAGATATATGGTTTGTCAACAAGTTAAAGCTAGAAGGCAACATCCTGGAGGAGCCATGAAACCCCATCCCATACCGGAGTGCAAATGGGACAATATTACGATGGACTTTGTCATGGTACTACCAAAGACTCCTAGAAGGAATGATGCAATATGGGTTATTATTGATCGTCTTACCAAGTCAGCACATTTTCTTACTATAAGAGAAGATCTACCACTGGAACGTCTTGCAAGTCTATATATTAATGAAGTTGTGAGACTTCATGGAATACCCCTATCGATTGTTTCTGATCGTGATCCCTGTTTTACTTCAAGATTCTGGAAGAGTCTTCAGAAATCCCTAGATACTGAACTTCATTTGACCACTGCCTACCACCCTCAGATTGATGGACAATAATAATGAACTATTCAAACCTTATAAGACTTGTTGAGATCCTGCTCACTTGACATTCAAGGTATGTGGGATAAATATTTTCCTCTGGTAGAATTTTCCTATAACAATAGCTTCCATTTGAGTATTCAGATGGCACCATATGAAGCGTTATATGGAAAGAGATGTCGCACACCAACCTGTTGGGATGACATTGGTGAAAGAAAACATGTAGGTCCAGAACTGGTGGAGGAAACAATGGAAAAGGTAAAGGTAATCCAAAATCACATCAAAGCGGCTGAAAGTAGGCAGAAGAGCTATGCCGATAATCGAAGGAAGGATTTGGAATTTCATGTCGGTGATCATGTTTTTTTGAAGGTATCTCCATGGAAGGGAGTCATACATTTTGATAAGAAATGTAAATTGAGTCCCAGGTACATCGGACCTTTCGAAATTCTAGAACGAATTGGGGATGTAGCTTACTGATTGGCAATGCCTCCAAGTCTCTCCAAAGTTCACGATGTGTTCCACGTATCTCTGTTGAGGAAATACATGCCTGACCCAACACATGTACTCACCTACGAGGAATTAGAACTGGAACCCGATCTGTCTTATTACGAAGAACCCGTCAAGATTCTTGATACGAGAGAACAAGTACTGAGAAACTGGATGACTCGTCTGGTAAATGTTTTGTGGAGAAACCATAAGATGGACGAGGCAACGTGGGAACCCGAAGAAGTTATGATGAGGAACCACCCGAGTCTTTTCATGCGGTAGTATTCTATAAATTTTGAGGATGAAATTATATGAAGGAGGGGAGAATGTAACACCACAAGCTTCTACGGTATGCTTCACTTTGAATAATGTGATAGCGTGTGTTGTACGCAACTTCAAGATTCTAACACACCACAACCAATCAAACTTGTCGTTATGAATAGTAATACCTAATTTTTGAAATTGTATAAATTCTATCTCTCAAAATGGACTTTATTTTTGGATTAGGAATATCTAAATTAACCTAGGGTGAAATTTTGGAACTTTTTGGATAAAATTTATATTTTGATGAATAGTGAAAATTACTAAATTTTAATTAAAAACAACTTTTCAAATCAAAATAATTAATATTGATAAATTATGAATTTGAGTGGTTTTGAAATATGTTTAGAATATATTTTTATCATTTAATTCAATGTTTGTCATTGGACATAATTTCACAATTAAACCAGACATAAACAAGTGCCAATCTTTTGATAGTTATTATCTCTTAAAAACACGCTTTTTGTTTTAACAACGAGAATTAATTTTACATTATTTTCTGCCACTTCTGTGTTTGAATTTGGGAAAATGGATTCCATATTTGGAATCAGGATGTTCAAATTGTTTAAATAGGTAACTTTTATTTCTAGACATTTTGAATAACTACTTCGGTAAATATTTTATTTATCATGGTTAAAGGGTAAATCCGGTAAATAAGGGTTAAAAAATAATATTATAATAATAACAAAATTACCCTAAAACGTGTCTTAACCTTATTGTTTGATAGATGGCCGACCATGGGCATATTTTGGTCGATTTTGGGACCCCATGGAGCTACTTGTAGGTGATAGGGACACTTTATTTTAATTAAGTTAAAATGAATACAAAAAATGACACAAGCATATATCTTTTAGAAAAAAAAAATTTACATAGGGTTATATATGTTGGATTTTAGACTATAAATATTAATTAAAAATCTAAAACGATTTCCTACATAATGATAGTTCATTTATAATTTTTAAAGATTAAATAATTTAATTTACTTATGACACAATGATGATGCTGTAATTACCATAATAGTGCAAAATTAAAATAATTGATATTATAAATACCCAAATAAATGTAATTTGAGACTTTTAATGCATTGAACTAATTTTCTAGGATAATATGACATATTAGGATTGATTTAATGTACATTGTTCGAAGTAATCATTCTGTTATGAGTTTCACAAAAATCAACTATTCAATAGTGTCAAAATTGACATAAAAGTGTTTTTAAAAGAAATATTATATTAGTAATTGATATTAAATTCCTAAAAATATAAGGTTCATCCAAGAGACTTATATCAGGATAGTTATATCATTAATGGACCACTTGGGGGTCTCTTGGATGTATATAGTACGTTTATTAACCATATAATATAAAAATACAAAGAGACATTGTAAAAGTGAAACTAATTAACTTAGAGTTAATACTTAAAGATAAGGTTAATATAAGTAATCAAACCTGTATAAATTCTATTAGTTGAGTGGTTTTCGACCCATCCCCACCTTAACCTTTAAATAATCAACTTTTGGGCCATTAGAAACTGAATATGAATTTATTATAAACTTATATTTCTAGGTTTTCCAAAGGTGCCCCTCACCCCTATTATAAAAGGGCACTCATTCTCATTTCTTCACACCTTCAAAGCCTTTTGGTAAGGGAAAACTCTAACCAAATACTCTACCAACTTCCGTTAATACAACCTAGAGGCCTTAGTTTGATCAGAAATCCATCCTAAGGAGCCATTTTGATCAAATCAAAAGGAAGAACCCAAAGAAGAGGTAATGTTTTCACCACCCCTTTTCAAGTTCCTTTCTTCTTCCACTACTTATTTCTTTGTTATTACCATTTTAAAATAATAACTATAGTATCTTATATATACTGTGATGTAATTATAAATATGGTATAACCATATTCCATATTCTATCCACCCTTTGAATAACATGTCACCATACGTGCGTACGTACGGCTTACCGTCTCCACGTCGTGGTGTAATTGTTATTCATTATATTATTATTTGTATGGATATAATAATGATGTGTACCTCATGTAAATAATAAATATAACATGATAATTATTCTTTATATATAATATACCATCCATTTATATATTATTTTAATATGAAAAGAATGATATTGTTGTTCGTGCGTACGTACGGACTACCGTCTCCACGAACGCGATGAGATTCATTCTCCATCGTATCCCTTCAAGTATAATTATAATTTTATGATTTAAAAATGATTTTTAAGGACTTGATATCATTCTGGATATGAATAATATACAACCTATCCATGAAAAAGATGGCTTATGTAACAAAGCATATAAAATAAAACGAGTAAGTTAACACCCGAAACGACGATGATACAAAGATATTATTAACAGAGTAATGTTAAAAGATCATATATGATATCATATGAATATATATGATTCATGTATAATTTAATAAAAATTATTTCACTATTATACAGGAGATTAACATACCCCCAACCAAGGAAAAGTACAAGGTAAGGGTTATTTCATAATCTCTTCATTATCCGAGGTTGTTTATAAGTAATAATCTACCGGGATCTCTTTATCATCCACATCCATGTTTCTTAAAATTGTATTTCAAACCATTTTTACTATTACTATAATAAGGAGTAAATTAATGTATACCCTTGTTTGACTTTTTATAAGAGGTTGGTAAAGGAATCTTTCCGTCGTTTTCCAAACAAGGTTCTTTTTAACCTTTTCGACAGAATTAAGGTAAGAATGTTTTTTTAACTTATACGGTGGGTGTGGCTATTTTCCTCCATTATGAAATTGTTGAAGCTTCCCTTACAAGCTTATAATAATATTTTCAAAGAAAATGTTTTATTTTATTAATATATGACTCTTAAATGATTTCAAAATAGAAAGAGATATTTCTCTAAAAAGAGTATTGATTTCATCTATGTCAACATCCTTTGTTGGATTTTACTCTTATGTGAAGTTGATTTATTATGATACAAAACTTCAATATTGTATTAAATATTCTGTGACATGTTTGACTGTGGATGTGCTATTTTTATACCATTCATGGTTTATAGTGAAAGTATTGACATTTCGTATGATAGTTTTAATATAAATGTTTATGTTATGTTTAAACCTTATCATATGGGAATGCATTGGACTTTATATGGGACGGGTAGAGCTCGCTATAGCTCCTCGATGCATCGGTAGGTCTTATGAGACAAACTAGTGTCTTGGCACAAGGTCTTCACAAAATCCTATTTGTAGTCTTGGCACGAGGCCTTGGCTATGTGGTTTTGATAGTCTATCATTATGCATTCCATCATTATGAAAGTGGTTATTGATATTTCATGTGATTATTCGATTAGTAGAATATCCATGTGAATAAGTAAATAGAAATATTTTATTTTATTTTTTCCATACTATTTTTAAGTTCAAGTTTAAAAGGCTTTTGTTTTAGTTATACATTGCCTTAAATGATTATTCTTATTTATGAAAGTTTCTGCTATATTGTTATCCTTACTGGGCATTTGAGCTCACCCCTTTTCTATGTTTTATTTTTCCCAGGATATGAAAAAGTAAATTATGAATGACCTGCTGGGATAGTATGAGGGGATAAGAGTGTGGTCTATGATGAAAATCTGTTGTTGTAGTTTTCGTTTTTATGTTGTAATGTAAGACTTATGAATATATCTAGTGTTTCTAAGGCTACTAAACCAATCGGTCTTTCAGGATTTGATCTTTCTTGTGACCATGCCAATGTTATGTAATAATGTACCAAATCTAGGTAACTGGGGTTGGGGCGTTACAATTAACATATGTATATTTTTTAGACGTTTTCTAAGAAGCTTCATTTTTTTTAGTATTTTATGAATAGTTTTATTTTAATGAATAGTATTTTATGAATAGTTTTTTTAAAGAAGTGAAAAAAATATTGATGGATAACTTTTTCTGTGAAATTTTGTTTGATAATATTACATACATGGTTTGAATCACAGTGGAAAATGTGGTTCAATAGGATCAAAATAATTTTTTCCGGTGAATAGTAACTTTGCCCTTTGAAATAGTAATTTTACCATTATGAATGGTATACTGAAAAATGGAATAGTATCCTCACCTATGGAAGTAAGAATATTTTTTAGTCATCATGAATATTAATGTGATATAACAGCCTAAGTAAATAGCTATTTCAGAAATTATTTGTTAAATATTCGAATTTGTTTGGGTAAATAGTGATTTTACAAAAAAAATCTCATAATTAGAAAATTATCTTCATAAAATGGTGTCCATTTTTTAGGTTAGAACATAGATATTATGTTAGGGTGGATTTATGATATTTTTTATAAAATGTTTTGTTTTTTAAGGAATAGAAAAAATACAGTTTTTGAGTTTTTTGGTCTGTTTTATTACATCATAATGACATAATACCTAATTAAAAATTTTGGTTGACTAATTTGGATTAAAATATTATGTGATGTGTCCCAAGTGTACAAACCCAAAGGCAAATACCATGGGAAATCCAATTTTTTTGTAAATACTACTATTAAGGTGTCCCATGGAAATTAATAAAATATTCCCTCACTTTTTCAACAAATACTAACCCATTCCTTCATTAAATTCATTCCAAATTCCCCATAAATTTATATCATCCTTTTTTACCTCCCATGGAGTCCTATTAAGGTTCCATTAATCCCCCAAGGTTCCAATCTTTATATTTTTGAAGTTACTCTTCAAGGTAATGGAACCTTTCACCCTCCGTTTTTAGTCAGGATATCCTTTATGATAAGTCTTCTACTTTTTATTTTATTTTGTGGGGGAATTATCTTCTTTATCATTATTTATATCCATTTTATATCTAAATTATTATATACTCTTTCTACTCTCATCAACCGATTTTTTTTAAGTGATGTCGTTAGGCTGTTGAATTTTCATAAAAGAAATCACATCCTCTCTTTTATTTCAAGTTTTCTTTTCATGTGGTATGTCATTAAAACATCCATACCATGATCTTATTTACATTTTATTCTGTCAATATACTGTATTATGAGTTATTTATGAGTGGTTAACCCTATTACTCTCTCTTTTTAATGTTTTATAAAACCATATTATATAGATGATATACTGAAGAATTTTCATCTCAAAATCTATTTCTTCCTCAAGAAATTATATTTTAATACCAAAACCTATTTAATTTATAGGGGTATTAATTAAGACATATAACTAATATATTTTATTCTGGAATAGACATTCATATAACCCCTGCTCTCTTTCCATGGGTTATAAACGACATAATGATCTCATTTTTAAGAACATTTTAAAACAACACGATTTTGATATGTAACCCATTTATTTTATTCTATTTGGGTTATTTATTAAATGTAATATTATGATATATGTGTCTCAAATGAAAATATATACATATTAAAGGTGTTCCTTGATAGTGATCTAATGCATTGGGTACAGAATTTATTCTCTAGAGATGACAAGTTTCATGATAACTTGGTGAATAACCTGGGTAATTTTTATAATACCTTGCTGAAAAACCTTGGTAATATTTATAACTCCTTGGGGATAGACCTTGGTGATGTGATTATGAACATATAAATTAATTTTTTTAGCAACATTTACATTTTATTATCTGTTTTCGTATTATTATGATATTCTTCTTTCTCATGCCTTTATGAAAGTCCCCATGTTCTTATTTATATCCCTCAAGATCACATTTGAATTGTTTCCCTTGTTTTCCCTTACTGGGATTTTTATGCTCCTCGCATGTTTTTAAATGTCTTTCAAAGGTCCTGATATATTTAAGTGAAAATAAGATGCTATGAAGAAATTATTTAAAGAATTTTCTTGAAAAGAAACCATGTTTCATTTTAATAGTTTTTTTATGAAAAAAAAGGATGGAATGTAGAATTATCTGCTTTTTGATATTGAATGTTTATGTATGTTTTTGTCCAAATTATCTAAAACACTAAAACTAAAATATCATTTGGAATGAATGAAAATAAATTATATTCAAAATTAACTAGAATAAGTTTTGTTTAAGGTCATGTCCTTATAGTGGTAATTTTCATCCTATATTTTTATATCTTGTACTCATTTATTTTTCATAGTAAATATTTTGATGATTATTCCCCGTGCATATAGGATCATTTACTGAAGAATGTAAATCAATGTTTCCTTTTATTACTTTCAATTTTTTCAACCATTAATGATGGAATCTATGTTTCTTCTTTAATTTATTCAAATTTGGTTTTGAATATATTTTTTATTTAAAAGATGTTTTTCTGTTGTCATTTTCTCATTTTATCTCTGTACGGTTCAGTTGTTTTCATTCTTGTTGCTTTGGGATTTTTTAAATACTGGAATAGGATTTTTTGTTTTATCATTACATAATATGAATCATATTAATGTTATTCTCATGTTTTTTTATTCTAGTTTACAAATACTCATGTACATAATTTTGTATATTTTTATGAGATATATTTAACAAGAAGATAATGTATCAGTTAATGTATTATCCATTACCACTATGTAGTCCAATTTTTATTTTATCATTTGTAATTCATTTTTTCTAATGCAATTATATTACTTAAATTATTTATTTTTTATTTTCCTTTTCCTTGAATCTGAAAAATAGACATTATGTCTATTTTTTAGATTTTTGTGTTTTATGATCTAAAATTAATACCAAATACATCTTGGTTGTTGGGTTGGGACATCCACATAAATGTATCCCATAACAACATCCATTTTAATTAATTGGGTTTCTGTTTATTACACCTCATCATATTTTATTACTTATATATTTTTAATATATTTTATGAGTTATATTATTGAATCAACAAGTATATAATATATATCTTTTTTATTTTGAACATGAATGTTATAATTCTTTTTCATTCCCCCATTCATATCCATCTTTCAATAAAAAATATTTTTTCCATTATGTTAATTTTCATAATTTTTCCATTATGTAAATATGATATTCACTTTTTTTTTGAAAAATCATATCTCAAAAATCTAGTGATATTATATTTATGCTTTCAAAGAATAACATGCACATTTTCTACATACAATAAATTCCCCAAATCAATAATTTTCATTGTAATTAAAATCATTATAGATGTTTAAATATTTTTCATAACATATTTAAAACCTCATTTATATGAAACCAATTTATATTCTTGATCTGATATAGAAATTAAATCCTTCCTTATTCTCATGGATTCCATTATGATTTACTTCCTGATTGAAGGAAGATCTAGTAAAAACTGGTTAATAAATAAAAATATGTCGGGGTTAACATTATGGCGGAGCTATGTTAGATTGAATAAAAATTTTCAAGATACACCTTCAATATTAACACAATGACTATTTATAACAACCCATATATTGATTAATAAATCAAACATTTTACATTTTTTATGGGTTTTGATTTATTTATTTATTTTAAAAATAAGTTGGATACTCAAAAAAAATTAATGATTGGTAAAAAATCATTATTTCCTTGATATGTATAACCTTTTAGATTATACACATATTTCATTTGAATAAGGATTATATTTATCCAAGGCATATTGGAAGGTGTGACATATGATGTTAAATACGTGGGAAAAAGTTATAAGCCTTATAGGGTCCTGAAAACATTGAAAATGAAAAGTAAATACTCCTATAATTTTTGAAAAGAAATGAATGGAATTGGATGATTAATTAAAAAAATTATTGGAGAAGCCAAATGTGTTGAAGGACCCAAATTAGTCAGTGTACTAAATACTAGGAATGGTTCATGGAAGGAATTCACCATGAACCAAGTAGTTTAGGTATGGGGATATTGGTGCTAGATACACCACGGACGGTGTTGTTGGAGAAAATGAGACGGAGTGGTACGCCACTGTGAACTACCCTTTAAAACCCAAATAGTCCACATGTGAGGTGAAACCGAAAGCATCCTATGAAAAAGTTAAGTCATTCATGGTATTGAGTGATGACTACTACTGATAAGAACTACATCTATCGTGAACATCAGTCCCACAAACCTCAGTTGACCATATCATACTCGGGCTAGATGATTTCTCAAAGGGCTTCTACAAAATGTATCATGCTCCCCCTAAATATAGCCTCATGGGAACTCTATAAAAAGACCCCATGGGGAGATATTAAGGGGGATATTATTTTTTTGGGTATATATTTTGTGTATGGAAGACATTAAATACAAAAAATTGACTAAGTACAAAACCAGAAATGGATTCTAGCAGGTATAAACCCACTGTGTACCATGAAAAGTAGGAAATATAATAATAATGAATTGGTTGTGAACCTAATTGGAGAACTGTGGACTATATTTCCTTCATGGATGAACTTTATGTGAACCACATGATCAATTACCCTTATTTAATATGGCATAATTCATAGTTCATCTCTCTACTGACGAAAATCTGTACAATGTAGAGATTTTCTAGGCAAATGGAATACTGCAGCACATAATAGTACCCTACATAGATGTAATCTAAGTCCATGTACCATTATGGTATGCATACCACATCCAAGTCTGCATACCACCTAGGTAAGTGGGTTCCCCATACTCCCTCCTAGTAATACTCCATGAGGAGGCTACCCTACCCTGCATGAACAAATGGTACACAGAAAAGTTTACCTTCAAGATTTCCTCCTTCTGGTCCCGATAATGGCCTTTTGTTTCCATACCTTCCTCTATAATCCCTATAAAAACTAGTCCAATGGAATTAGGCTAATGCCTCTTCCACATCCACTATAATCATGGTAAAACAACTGGGTGAATTAGTGTACCATGTTGAGTTTGCATACCCATGGTAAGCATAGTTACGTAGGTAATACCCAAAATAGTGTGGAACCCCGAAATGTCCATAAGTATACATTCCCATGGTAACTAGGGGTCCAAACCTAATATACTAAAGTAAACCTCCCCATTCTAGGGATCAAGGGTAATCATTTGTTTTTCCATTCAATGTGGGGTAGTGACAATTCAAAGGGATTGTGACTTATTTTCCATTTGATGAGGATTGATGCTTCCCTCATTCCCAGAACTCATTTCAGGGCACTCATACTGAGGTAAGTCCCTAACCGTTCCATGGGAGGTGGTTCTCTTTCTCCTCTTAGTATTGGTCTGGGACATGCCTGGATATATTTCCAAACATGACTATACGGGATATCAAAATGGGGGTGGAAATTGGAAAATTCAAAGCCCCTATCTCCCATTGAGTTGTCTCCCCAGCCTCTTCCATTGTATTCCTCCTTTTCCATTAGTGGAGATGGAATGGTGTGTGGTTTTCGAGATATAATGATTCCCCTTATTTCTCACATTGATCATGAAACCTGTGGGATTAAAGGTTGATGATGATCATAGTATCCATACCATATCACATTGAACTATGAGAATTGGGATTCCTACCATAACTTGGATATGTAGGAGGCCTAATCAAGGCCTGAGATTCACATTATGTCATCCATGGAATGAGAAATTATTCCCCCCCCCCCCCACAATGGGCCTCCTATTACATGTAATCCCCATAGGCAATGAACTATGATAACTCTAATTCCTTCTTCAAACAGGATATGTAGGATGCTTATCTAAAGGCATGAGCTCAAAGGGGATCCATTTCAAAAGTTATTTCCCAATCATTCCCCCCCAAACATGGCCTCCACTATGGTATGAGCCAAAACATAAACCTAATTACAAGGGATTTGATTCCCAAATAATAGGGATAAATAGGAAGCCTCCCTATGGTCCAAATCCAACTCCCAAATAACCCTAGTGTTCACCAAGCCATATCCCTAGTAAGGCCATATCAATCCCGGAGACCATGACTTTTCTGAGCATCCTGGGATACTTTGGTGTAAGTCCCATATGAAATCTTGACTAGGAATATTCATCCAAGATGTCCTAGCCACATAACGTTAAATTACATGGATGGGTCCTTATCACATGACCATAAAAGGTGATATTTCTCGTTAAACATCACAGAACTATGTGGGTTATGATTCCTCTCACAAGGATATGTAGTAATCCCATCTTATGGGTTTGATCTAGATAGAAAAACAACATCCCACGCACTTGGATGATGATAAATTCTAGAGTGCCTTATCACATGGCCTAAAAAAGCATTTCTCAAAAATTCCTGATCCATGTATATCCATGATTGAATTCGAAACCCATGTGTAATCCAAAAACACATGTTTGGGAATGAACAAAGGATTCATAAACATATTAACATTGATTAAACATATAATTGAGGCATATAGATTGAAATATTTTACCCCAAAAGGGTGTGATGAGCTCGACCTCCCATCCACTCGACCAATAGAGTCTTTAATTTTTTTTGGACAAATCATCATACAATTAACACCTTCCTTTGGAATGACGGTACCTAAATCATGGATAAAAGGGTTTTTGTGTGCTTCGAGATATATAAAGAAACTCATTGGAGATCATCTGAGGACATTGTACCTATTGTGGGTCGATTGAACAAACAACTTAACCCCCTTTAATTTCCCCTAGGACCAGTCAATGGTGTCACCTCCTTTGAAACATAGAATATAATATACTTATTAGCCCCAATACGACCATCTCTCTCATCTTAAAGGGACACGACGAACCTCTGGTCAAAATAAAATTCGTAAACCAATCATGAAACCCTTTATAGTAATAGAAAATTGGTTTCTATTCGTCAATAAATTTTTTCTACCCTGGTATGATACGAATCAGGTTAAAAAAATGGTTAACCTGGCATGAAACCCTTCATAATAATAGACAATTGTTTACTATTCATCATGTTATATTTTATGCCGTGGTATGACATGAATCATGTCATAACAAAAATGTTTATTCCTATGTGAATCCTTAACCAAGTTCAATGGTTACCCTACCTCAATCTCCATTCACATCTAAAAGGATTAGAGCCAATTAAAGTCACCAGTTATTCATGTGATAATGAGATGATAATTTGATGGGGTTTTTTTGTCTGTATATTTTTTATCTATTATAGGTGTTACATAGTTCTTCCATTAATTCAATGGAATCCCAATAGTTTTATTAGACATGAATGCCATCGATATCATGGGTAGGTGGGTTCTTGATAAAGAATTGGACTCCCTCACCAACCCAACATCTTTAACACTGGGGTTCAAATGCACTGATCAAAGAGTACCACCAAAACAAAACTCTTCCCATAGTGGTTCCACAATGTAGGCACTCTAATCAGTAAAATCTCTCCCAATGCCTCTGCGATCGTGACAATCAATCTGGCACAGGACAACCCCACTAATGCTCTCAAATAGTTTTGGGATCCTATCCCTGTCACACTACAATGAATACCTCCCTTATCCCTAGGAAGATGATGAAGTAAACACCGATGAATTCATCCTATTTTCATGGGAACCCTACTCGACAGCTCCTTTCAAAGGACATCACCACCAGTGATGTACAATCCAATATCCTATCTATAAAGAGGATCTCATATCGAGGGAACCTGGTGAAGTCAATCAAACACGGGCCCCTAAGCCTTCCCACCAAGGGAAGATAACATGTAATTAGGATCATTTCATCACCATTATTTCTAGGGAGTATATTTACAACAAAAACATGATGACATGCTATAAACTAACTTACAACTCTACCCCTCTTCTGAAGCCCACAATAGATATATGGTTACACAGTATGAGCCGGTGAAAATTCCTACCATTAGTAGCTGGTCCCACAATAGAGATAGGGTGGAAAATTATAGGAGGATGCAAAACCCTATTGATGAGAAAGAATCCTACCATCCAAATAGTGTGGAAACCAGTTATAGGTAGGCATAAATTCTTGCTGATGCATACCAATATCCCCATCTACATAGGGTGAAAAACTGTGGGAATTAATAAAACACTACCAATGCATATGAATCCCACCAGTAAAATATGGTGGCAATAAAATATAGAAAGATTCAAATTCCTATGGATAAAATCCATGCTCGTGAGAAAAATTCAGAATAAAACTATAAGATGGATATTCCTGATCAAAAATATAAATCCCACTAGTAAAATATGGTGGAAAATATAAAAAAGTAGTCATCATAGCCCAAATATGAGTCAGATGAATACTCATTAATATACCGCGACATAGGAGAACCGCTAGTACCCACTAGAAACAAATGGATTATTAGATTAGGCACTATCTCTTGCTCTGATATCAAAATTGGAATTTATGTCCTTTTCATCCATATATGTATCTCAACACATCCTGGAAATGATAAAGAATCAAACATCAATTCTAGACCACATCCTCCAACCCTGTCAATACATCATCACTTCAGTGGAAAAATTAAGGAGTTGGGATCACCATTCTATCTCATCATGTGGGGAGATTCATCCAAAAAATAGTATGGTTACTCTGGATCATACATTCATCCCTACTACAATATCTGCAGGTCGATGTCTATATTCTATCATATAAGGACAACCAGATCGGGAACAAACAGCTATTCTAAATAAAGGAAAACGTTTCAACATGGTGGTCGCTCTATGGTAGGCATATATCCCTACCAGAACTCATGATTTTTGTTGTTATATCCTGACATCATCACGGAAACCATAAAAAAGGGAACCATATATGAAGGTCATTATCAATAGTAAGTGGCCCTAGTTTCCCATAAGAGAGCACCCAAAAATAAAAGGTTCCAAATGAAACTGAAGAATAAAGAGGACATTCATCATCTGGATCTACTAG
This sequence comes from Viscum album, assembly GCA_963277665.1. Taxonomy (NCBI): domain Eukaryota; kingdom Viridiplantae; phylum Streptophyta; class Magnoliopsida; order Santalales; family Viscaceae; genus Viscum; species Viscum album. Next base: position 213,239,055 of record OY728125.1, read on the forward strand.
AAGCTGGAGTTCTTAATTCCATAAAAAATATATCAATAGAGGCTCAATATCATATCAATACATTTCCTTTTTTTTTGAAGCATAAATATAATTTGTGAAGGTCATCCCCACAATATTGCTACCCGCAGCTCTGAAGGTCTTCCTAAGAGCACCCATGGGGGCTTATTTATGGAGACCCTACCTTTTTATTAAATTTATAATACATCATTTTAATGATAAACAAGAAAATAGTATTACACATAGAGGATCCAAAGGTTTAGTGTCTTGGGAAAACCAGGACCATACATAACAATTAAAACATCAAGCGTAAACATTTATTTAATTTCTTCTTCTCTAGCTTCTTATTGGCACTTGTACTCTCCTTAGTACATGTAGCCACCTAAGGATATACATAAAAAGGGGTGATCTAGAAGCGGATTAATAATATATCATGGGGTGAGCATAATAATAACATGGGAAAAAGATCATGAACATGAGAGGAATCATAAACATAAGACTTGAAATGTGGAAATGTATAAAAATGAAACATCATGTGTTAGTGGTTAACTAACACACATATTTTTGAACCAAGATAGCATCTTGTTCACAAATCATTTCACATTTACTCATGATATGTATCACTTTACCCAATGTATTGGAGCACTCTATAATTCCGGGCACACCCGTCACTTTGAAACATTCATATTGCGCTATATAATTCCAGGTGCACCTATCACATCATAACATTATCACTATCATGCTTTCCACATTGAAAATACATCAAAAGTGAACATAAATAACCCATGTAAAGGAATGGTTATCTCATAAGAAAACATTAATAAACATAGGGTTCCCAATGAAAATAGGGAATAACATACTTGATACAAGAATCATCAACCTTGAACGAGAAGTAAAAGGTGAGTTCATAAAAGAAGAGTTCTTTTGGAAAACATTTTGTTTGAAATAAACAGTAGTGTTAAACATGTATATCCCAGAAAGGGAAATACAATGACAAAAAAATTAACTTTAAGGAGTAATCGCATAAAAACTAGAGTGAAAGAGGGAGAACCCGAAGGATGAAAGTTGGGTTCGAGAATTTCCCCTTACCTTGTACCCGAATGCTTCCTTCTATTTGATGTCGTGTATAATGAAATTATATTCATTAATTAGAAGTCCATAACCTTGTGTATATTAATATGGTTCATTATGGATTCATTAAGTGATTTTATGTGCCTTTGGATGAGTCATAGAGTTTAAAAACATTATTTGGGAATGTTTGTTTTTATGGTTTTCATGAGTGGTTCACTTGTATTCTTAAATTGACGTTTGGGTAGAACATGGGTAAAAATCCAGAACTTATATTACATGTTATTAAAGAAATTAAAGGATTTTTTATGATATTTTAATGAATTATATTAGATCCATGTGGATGAATCATTAGATAAGAATTAAATGATGATTGTTTGGGTTAATTAGAGCGATTTTTCGATCATAATGAACTTGTTTTATTTTATCACTAGAACTATGGTCATAAGTTAGTTACAGAACATTAAATAGAATATAATACATATAAAAGTTTCTGTTTCAACCATAAAAATTGTTTCATGACTAGATCTGAAGGTAGAAGGGTAAGAATAAAGCATGTCATTCTTGAAGGTGAAAAATTAACACCTCATGAACAACGTTCTCTTTAATAAAATAAAATCAAGAGGGAAAGTGGGTTTGATGATATAACATACCATTATCATCATAACATTCAAGTATATGTATAATACTGGAGTTACAATACAATTTAGATGAATATAGGTGTGGAGAGATCAAGAAATGAACTTGAACATGAAAGGAAAATAAAGGAGAAGAGAGAGAGAAATTAGCTCTTAAATATTCCTCTTGAGATCCTCCTTAAATAAGCTAGGCTTGGTCTTTTGATGAGACCATAAGCTCTTGAACGTGGGATAGAGACTATAGAAGAGGTTTGGGCAGAGTTTTGAGAAGTCTTGGAGCTTGATAGATGTGAGGAAATGAGGTTGTGAAGGGTGGTTTTTATAGTGGAGGGGAGAGGGGTTTCCTTAATATAAAATTCATTAGTTTATTAATTTCCCCTAAGAAAAGGAATAGTGAGCATTGAATGAACAAGAATAGTAAATAAGGCTAGTGAGTTCTATATTTGGGTGCTTACATCACTTGTTATGTCAGGAATAGTGGGTTTTAATTATAATGTATTTATACGGTAAATTAATGTATTTTACTATTCACCAAAAATTCAATTATTTCAGAAAAATCCCAAAAATTTACCCCAACCATTTTTTGATGTGTAGAGTCTAAAAATGAAATCCATTTTTCTAAAAAAATTCTAAATATTATTTATTTAATATTTAATTGAAATCGTAATTTACATAAAAACTGTTTTTAAAATTAAAACTGATTTTATAGTGCTTCCAAAAATTATGAAGGGTCTTATAAAATTTTATATAAACTATAACATAGTGATTTGTTAATTTAAGAACACATTTTCAAAAAATAATTTTTTTTAAATTAATTAATTTATTATAATTTATTATTTATGACTTACAAAATACCAATGTGTTTACTAAGGTCAAATTGTCACTTTCTAAGATGTCTAAATTTTATTTAATTATTCATGGATATGGTTAATCTTATGTTGGATGTTTCACTATTCATAAGAGTAATATTACTATTCGTAATGGTATACTACTATTCATAAGGGTAGGTTACTATTCACCAAAAATTATTTTTTTTATTAGACTCCAAAAATCATCTTGAACACAACTTTGTATGTAAGATTTTCAAAATTCTAAACATAGAAGTGAAAAAATTATATTTAAAGGTCGCGTATCATTTAGTAGTTCATTATGTTGTGTTTTCAAGTTATTTTATGACATAATTATAAGAATTTAATTTCTATTGAAAAACTTTGGGTCGTTACATTCTTCCCCCCTTAAGAAATTTCTCCCCTAAAATTTTACTTTACACAAAAAGGTGAGGGTACTTCTCCTTCATTGCCTCTTCTGGTTCCCAAGTTGCTTACTCAAACTTATGGTTACTCCAAAACACTTTGACAAGATGGGTTGTATTTTTGCGTAGAACCTTATCTCTCTGATCCAAAATCTTTACTGGTTTCTCCTCATAGGAGAGATCATCTTCCAGCTGCACCACCTCTGAGTTTAGTACATGTGAGGGGTCAGGTATGTACTTCCTCAGTAGTGATACATGAAACACATCAAGAACTTTAGCCATATTTGATGTAAGTACAAGACGATAGGCCACTACTCCTATGTGGTCAAGGAACTCAAAGGGGCCAATATACTGTGGGCTTAGCTTCCCTTTCCTCCTGAATCACATGACTCTCTTCCATGGAGATACTATAAGGAAGGCCTTATCTCCAACTTTGAACTCCAAGTCCCTTCAACGGTTGTCAACAAAGCTCTTTTGCCAACTTTGAACAGATTTGATGTGTTTCTGGATGACTTGAACCTTCTATGTCATCTCTTGAACAAGATAAGGTCTAAGTATCTTTCTTTCTCCAACTTCATCCCAAGAGGTTGGAGTCCTACATCGCTTTACATTCAGAGCTTTATATGAATCCATCTGAATACTCGAGTGGAAGCTATTGTTGTATGAGAACTCAACCAATGGGAGATATTGATCCCATCCACCATTGAATTCTAGAGAGCATGCTCTTAGAATATCCTCAAACATCTGAATAGTTCATTCAGACTAACCATCAGTTTAGGGGTGACAGGTCGTGTTGAAATTTAATTTAGTACTCAACACAAGTATAAGGCTCCTCCACAATTTAGATGTAAATCTTGGATCACGGTTAGAGAAAATTGAGAGTGGAACACCGTATAGTCTCACCACTTCCTTCACATATATCATTGCAAGTTGCTCAAGAGAGAGGTCTTCCCAAATAGTGATAAAATAGGCAGTCTTGGTGAGTCGGTCAACCACAACCCATATCACATTATTTCCCTTTGATGTATTTGGGAGACCCCTGACAAAGTCCATAGTAACATTTTCCCATTTGCACATGGGTATAGGTAATGGCTGCATCATAACATTGGGCTTTTGTCGCTAAGCTTTAACTTTATAACATACCAAGCACCTTGATATATATTCTGCAATCTACTTCTTCATGTTATCCCACCATAAGTGTTCTCGAAGATCACGGTACATCTTGGTACTCCCAGGATGGATAGAGAATGTTGAGCTATGTGCATTGTCCAATAGCTCCTTCTTTATCCCAGGTGATGAAGGCACACAAAGCCGCATTCCAAACTGAATCACACCGTCATCGTCGATATGGAACTCTTACAGCTTCCCTTCCTTTACTGCATTCGCCCTCTTTTGTATCTCCACATCATCCATTTGTGATTCACTAATCATTTCATGGATGGAAGGTTGCAAAATCATCTGGGAAAGGTATAATTTATCCCCTTCCCTTATGATTTCCAAATCCATTATTTGCATATCCAAGAAGATAGGATCTTTCTCAATACATAGCATGGATAGATTAGTAGTTTCTTTTCTTCTTAGAGCATCAACTACCTTTTTTTCCTTTCTAGGATGGTAGTGAATAGTGAAATTATTAGACTTGATTAACTCTAACCATCACCTTTGATTCATGTTGAGATCCTTTTGTGTGAATATATAATTTAATCTCTTGTGTTCGGTGTATATGTCACACATCTCACTATAAAGGTAGTGCCACTAGATTTTCAAGGAAAAAATCACGGCCGGCTGCTCTAGATCATGTGTTGGGTAGTTCTACTCATGGATCGTCAACTGTCGTGAGGCATAGGCTATCACATTGTCATTTTCCATGAGTACACAACCCAAGTCATTCATTGAAGCATCACTGTATATCACAAAACTTTCTCAACATTTTAGTAGTGTGAGTACAGGTGTTGTTATCAGCCTTCTCTTTAGCTCTGTGAATCTTCCCTCACATTCTTCAATCTAGACATACTTTACCCTTCCCATGTTAACTTAGTTAGCGGGCTTGACAATCGTGAAAGTTTCTCACAAAACAATGGTAGTACCTAGCTAATCCAAGAAAAATACGGATTTATGTGACACTTGAGGGTCTGGGAAATTCCTCAATCACCTTTGTATTTGAAGGATCCACAGAATTTCCCTCACTTTTGATCACATGTCCCAAGAATGTGACTTGCTTCATCCAAAAGTCACACTTCCTAAACATGATGTACAACCTCTCCGTTCTTAATGTCACCAAAACAACTCTTTTATGTTCTTCAGTTTCCTCCTTGCTCTTGGAGTAGATGTGAATATCATCAATAAACACTACAACAAATTTCTCTAGGTAATGTCTAAAGACTGTATTCATCAGATCAATGAAAATTGTAGGGGAATTTGTAAGTCTGAAAGGCATCACCGAACACTCATAGTGCCCATACCTTGTAAGGAAGGAAGTCTTCTGAATATCATCCTTCTTCACCTTTACCTGATGATATCAATAATGAAGATCCAACTTTGAGAAGTATTGAGCTCATCTTAACTAATCAAACAAGTCATCAATCCTAGGGAGAGGATACTTGTTCTTTATGGTGATCTTGTTGAGTTCCAAATAATCGATACACAACTACATTGTTCCAACCTTCGTATTCACAAAGAGCATTGGCGCACCCCAAGGTGATGCACTAGGGCATATGAACCCTTTGTCCAGATGCTCTTGTAGCTTCTTTTTTAACTCCTCCAGTTCGATAGGAGGCATACTATTGGGACACTTTGAGATAGGATTAGCTTCAGTTATAAGTTCAATTGAGAACACTACCTCATGATCCAGGGGAATTCCAGGTAACTCTTAAGGAAATAAATTTATGTATTCCCTCACGATGGTCATTTTTTCAAGGTTGGCACTTTCCTTCAATCAACCATTTGGGCGAGGTATTATTCATCATATAGAATCAACACCCATGCCATTGAAGGATTTTTCAAAGCATATTCATGATCTTCCTTGCATTTGAAGAGGAGCATGGGATGATTTGGAATATGAAAAGATATTTCCATTTCCCGATAGTTGATATGTGATCTGTATAATGAGAGCCAATCCATTCCCATTATAGTGTAAAATTCCACCAAGGGAAGTATTATGAGATTTTCCAGTAGAATATTCCCACATACTCCAACAGGATAAGATTCAAACACTTGGGTTACAATAATTTCATCACATTGTGTTTTTACAGATATCTATACTTCAAGGTTTCTAGGCTTCGATTCTATAGTTCTAGTAAACATTAAAGATATAAAGGAATGCGTAGAACCAGAATCAAATAAGACTTTTTCCATTATTGATTGAATAGGAAGTGTACCTTGTACAACTTCATTATCATGCTCCACCTCTACTGTAGTGATGTAATAAGCCTTCCCATGTTCCATTGGCTTCATTGGCTGCTGACGTTGATTTCCCTCGATAGCTTGAGGTTTAGTGCACTGGTTTGCATAGTGCCCAAGCTCCCTACAGTTTTAGCATTGAACCATGGGTGGTTATCTTGTTTGTTCTGCCACATTCTTCTTTCTTTTTCATGTCTTTTCAACACTCTTTATCATGGTTTCCTTCTTTCCCACACTTGAACCATTTCTCTTCCCCTTTGAGGTAGTTCTCAGGGTGCAACTTTCCACATTTTTGGCATGTGGGTCATTGAGTTTTCTTCCCACTTTTTTCATTAGATCCTCCAGCATGAAACTCCATCTTTCATTTCTTATACCCATATCCATGGGACCATTCTTCAAACTCCTTCTCCAATTTGAGAGCACATCGAACAACTTCTTCATAACTCCCAAATTCTCGAATTGCAAGAGCCTTTTGAAGGTGTTGGTTTAATCCACTAAATAATCTCTCAATTTTTCTATCATTGTTGATAACAAAGCCCGAAGAATACCTTGCAAGCCATGTGAAATTTGCTTCATTGGTTGTGATAGATTCCCCTTCTTTCTTCTTGAGCTCTATGAATTTTCTATCCATATTCATGCGAAGAGTTCTTTGGAAATACTTATTAATAAACATTATCTTAAATTCTTCCCATTCCATCTCTTTAATTTCCACCCTTGGCTTGGTGTACCTAATCAAGGCCCACCATTGATTAACTTCTCCATCTAGATGATAAACGGCTAGGTTCACCTTCTCCATCTCGAAATAGTGAAGAACAGAAAAGATCTTCTCTATGGATTTGACCCAATTTTCCATAACTAGTGGATCAGAAGATCCACAAAACATCGGCGGTTGTTGCTGTATAAAACATTGATAGCTAGTTTCTCCCTCTTTGGCGAAGGAGGATGTTCCCCATTATTATGGTTATTATTCACAACCTGAGATAATTGGGTAAGCATTTCCATGAATTTTGGAACTCCACCTCCCAAATCATTGGGGATGTCGTTGGGGAAATCGTTTCATTGGCCCTCACACAAGTTGTTGGCCTGATTTCTTCTGGTTCCCAACATTTTCTAAAACAGAAAAGGGTAGAACAAAACATAAGTAAACAATTCATGAATAACTTATATATTTAAAAAACTTTATATAAAAAAACATAACATATGGGATCCCTATATAAATAGTATTGTGTGCATTTTTATACTTAGTCTCATGTAATAGGTTTTCTCAAGGGTTCACTAATCCTAATTCCCAAATTACCTAAACCTTGCCTCTGGTAACAACTATAGCGACCATAACTTTTTCTTACATTACTATTACATAATTTTAATAATGAACAACATAATAGTATTACACATAGAGGATCCAAAGTTTTAGTGTCTTGGGAAAACTAAGACCATACATAACAATTACAACATCAAGCATAAGCATTTATTTAATTTCTTCTTCTCTAGCTTCTTATTCGCACTTGTCCTCTCCTTAGTACATGTAGCCTCCTAAGGATATACACAAAAAGTGGTGAACAAGAATCCTAGTTATAATATATCATGGGGTGAGCATAATAATAAAATGGTAAAAAGATCACGAACATGAGAGGAAGCATAAACATAAGACTTGAAATGTGGTAATGCATAAAAATGAAACATCATGTCTTAGTGGTCAACTACCACACATATTTGTGAACCAATATAGCATCTTGTTCACATATCATTTCACATTTACTCATTATATTAATCATGTTTCCCAATGCATTGGATCAGTGTATAATTTTGGGCACACCTGTCACTTGGAAGCATTCATATTGTGCTATATAATTCCGGGTGCACCCATCACATCATAACATTATAATTATCTTGATTGCAACATGGAACATATATAAAAAGTAAACATAACTAACCCATGTAAATGAATTGGTTACATATCATAAGAACACATTCATAATCATTGGGTTCCCAAAACAAAGATGGAATAACATACTTGATACAAGAACCATCAACCTTGAATGAGAAGTAAAAGGTGAGTTCTTAAAAGAAGTGCTCTTTTGGAAAACATTTTGCTTGACATTAACAGTAGTGTTAAACATGTATATCTGAGAAAAGTAAATAAAATGATGAAAAAAATATCTTTATGTTGTAACCATATCAAAAATGGAGTGAAATAGGGAGAACTTGAAGGATGAAAGTTGGGTTCGATAATTTCCCCTCACCTTGTACCTGAATGCTTCATTCTCTTTAATGTCATTTATAATGAAATTATATTCATTAATTTGAAATAAAGAACCTTTTGTACATTAATATTGTTCATTATGGTTTCATTAAGTTATTTTATGTGCCTTTAGATGAGTTATAGAGTTTAAAAACATTATTTTTTAATGTTTGTTTTTATGGTTTTCTTGAGTGGTTCACTTGTATTCTTAAATTGAAGATTGGGTAGAACATGGGTAAACATCAAAAACATATATTACATGTTATTAATGATATTTCAGTAGTTTTAATGATCGTGTAATGAATTATATTAGATCCATGTGTATGAATCATTAGATAATAATTAAATGATGATTTTTTGGGTTAATTAGAGTGATTTTTCGATCATAATGAACTTGTTTTATTTTATCACTATCACTATGGTCATAAATTAGTTTCATAACTTTAAATAGAATAAAATACGTATAAAATATTCTATTTCAACCATAAAAATGGTTTCATTATCAGAACTGAAGGTAGAAATGGAAGAAGTAATCATGTCGTTCTTGAAGGTGAAAAATTAACACCTCACAAACAACGTTCTCTTTAATAAAATAAAAGGAAGAGGGAAAGGGGGTTGAATGATATAACCTACCATTAGCATCATAACATTAAAATATATTTATAATTCCTGATTTAAAATAAAATTTATATGAAGATAGGTGGGGAGATATCAAGAAATTAACTTGAACTTGAAAGGAAAATAAAGGAGAAGAGGGAGAGAAATCTCCTCTTAAATCTTCCTCTTGATATCCTCCTTAAAAAAGCTAGGCTTGATCTTTTGACGAGACCAGAAGATATTGAACGTGGGATAGGGTCTATAGAAGAGGTTTTTTCAGAGTTTATAGAAGGCTTGGATCTTGAGAGATGTGATGAAATGAGGGTGTGAAGGGTGGTTTTTATAGTGGAGGGGAGAGGGGCTTCCTTAATTTAAAATTCATTAGTTTATTAATTTCACATAAGACAAGGAATAGAGATACTTGAATGAATAAGAATAGTAAATAAGTCATGTTATTTCTAGATTTGGGTGCTAACATCATTTGTGATGTTTGGAATAGTGGGCTTTAATTATAATGTTTTTTTACGGTAAATTAATGTATTTTACTATTCACCAAAAATTCAGGTATTTCAGCAATATCCCAAAAATTTACCCCAACAATTTTTTGACTTGTAGAGTCCAAAAATGAAGTCAATTTTTCAAAAATAATTTTCTAAATATTATTAATTTAATATTTAATAAAAATCATAATTTACTTAAATAAGAGTTTTTAAAATTAAAACTGATTTTATAGTGCTTTCAAAAACTACGTAGGGTATTATAAAATTATCTAAAAATAATAACATAATGATTTATTAATTTATGAACACAATTTAGAAAATAAAGTGTCCTTTAAATTAACTAATTAATTATAATTATTTATTTATGACTTACAAAATACCAAAACGTTTACTAAGGTTAAATTTTCACTTTCTAAGATGTGTAGATTTTATTTAATTATTCATGGGTAAGGTTACTATTATCTTGGATGATTCACCATTCATAAGATTCATATTACTATTCATAAGGGTATGTTACTATTCATAATGGTAGGATACAATTCACCAAAAAAAATTATTAGACTCCAAAAATCATCTTGAACACAACCGTGTATGTCATATTTTCAAAATTCCAAACACATAAGTGACAAACTTATGTTTAAAGGTCACTTATCACTTATTACTTCATTATGTTGTGTTTTAAAGTTATTTATGACATAATTATAAGAATAGAATTTCCATTTAAATACTTTGGGTCATTACATTATACCATGGTATAGAAATGATTGATTGTGAGAGATTATCTTATGATGTGTGTCAAGGTAACCCTCCCCTTAACTAGAATATAAAATAGTAAGATAGTAATCCCCTTGAATTATACCACCCTAGTAGTCCTCACTAGGGTATATGTTGGAGATATGTTTCTCTCTGTATTCAGGCGTCAAGTTATCATGGTAGTCCTCGCTATGATGGTATTCCTTGTGAAGGGCCTCCCTAAAGTGAAACTATAAATGATAAGTTCATACCCTCATTATAGTACATCCTAAAGATCCTCCCTAGAATTTACACAAAAGATATTATCCTTACAGTCAGAGCTACGATGGTAGCCCTTGCTATAATAGCACTAATTTAGAAGGACCTCCCCTCAGTGAAATCTTTCATCAAGAAGGTCCTCCCTTTGCTACAGTTCGTCCTAAAGGTCTTCCATGGGGTATATTCCATAGAGACTCTCTATGTGGTTATACAATAAGCCACAGTGAAAGTCCTATCCATCATGACACTGATTACATTGGCCCTCCATATAGTCAAAATTCACACCAGCAATAAGGTCCTCCCCCCACCAGTCAAAATATGAGAAAGCCCTCATATTCTGAGTCACATGGATGGATGAGGTAGGATACACTAGAAAACCAACCAATGAAATGTGAAATCCTTTCTCATCTAGGAATAGATTTGGGCCACCCTCATCATCTAAGACACCCCTACACCATTCACACAACAATGAAACCTATACCATCCCCGCTACTCAAGATTAAATCAACATAAAGAATCCATGTTTGGAATAATATTTAGATGAATCTCTTGAAGAATAAAAAAATAATATATTCCTCTTGATAATAAAAGTAGTCAGTGATGAAATACTAGTTCTGTTCTGGACCACGTCGACTTCTCACATCGTCATTCCAAAAGAGTTATTGGAAAAATTTATGCAGAACAATTTACTTAATGTATGGACAAATCTTCACTGGTTAAAAATGAAATTTCTACCCTATGATGGGTATGCTGACCATGTTAGTATATTGCAGGAACATTGTTGGTAAACTGACCTGGAATACCTTCTATCTACATGAAAACTACAATCATAATGGAAAACGAAAAACCTTGACTTGTCTTGCATCCCTGGTCTGCACAAATTCTGTTTCCTCATCGGTGATTCCCCATCTGGTGTTCTCATCTAAGGGTGGGGAGAACATAGAGCTCTACACTTCACCACATTTCCCTTCAAATAGAACCCATTGGAAATGGAATCCTGCAATTTTATCATCTAAAGATGGATACAAAATGAAGTACATATTCAGGATAAGTGGCCCACTCAATAAGAATCGACCTTGAGTAAGTCACAAAATCATTAGGCCTGATGAGAGAAATCCATCAAGATGCTCATAAACCTGGGCACTGAGAACATTCAGCATGCTTCTTTCCAAATTGAATCCAACCAACGATATCTAAGAATGTCCTTGGTTGCAAATATTTTAGGTATTTATCTAGAACCATATAAAGATAATTCCCACCTTACAACGCATGAGATCGAGAAGGAAAAAATAACCACATGAACCTCAACGGTACAAAAGAAACCCCAGCCCATAGGGATGGGGGAATTTGTAACCTAAAATGGCTAATTAATACTGAAAAATCTGGGTCAAAAATGATAAAAGAATAGTAGAACCCCCATCCCGTGGGGATGGTGGTATTTTTACCTCAAATTCTTACCCAGTGAACATTTGTCTTCTCCCATCTGCAGAGAATGAAAAATAGAGAGTTCACCCATTCTACCCCATAATGTGATTCATCTCCCTCAAGATGAAATAATATTACATGGTTAGGTCAGGACTCCTATCAAGTCACTCTTCATTAAGAAACCATAAGGGTACCACATAATGCAAGTAGAAAATCCAATAATGGATGTAAGAACCTATACTTCAATTTGCAACCCGGTATTCCACTCACAAAGCCATATGCATTAGTGAATGTCATTAACATCAGTCCAAAATATCTCATAGATAATAATTCAAATGATGAGGATGCAAGAGAATATGGTTCCCTTCTATAGGCGGCCCACACTGAGCATGAAGGTCGGCATACCCAGAACAGATGGGAGGCTTTGAATTTGAGTTGTCCCTCAGCTAATCCATCATTGACATCAATGTGCATCCCCAATAAGGAGAATAATGAGAATAATCATCATATAACCCAACATCCCATCCCAATTTCAATGTCTACCTCATGCTTGAAGAGATATTTGGTCAATAAGAGGATGAAATTAAAGAGCTAAGGAGAATCAATGCTGAGTTGCTATGAAAATTTCATCCTACTAGGTTTGTTCCCCAGGTGGAGCATCAACACACACTTCCATAAGATGTACCTCTACCCCACAGGCTCATACCAAAAGATGAAACAAGGATGGAAACCTCATTCAAGGTATCATCGAGTCCATAATTCTACCTGAAACCAATCCAAAAGGATATCAAGACGTTCCCCATTGGGGAAGCCACTAGAACAAATTAAATTGAATCGACAAAGGATTCCCATAGCTGGGTATCCACCTCACGTTCTAGTAGTGCTTTCACATCAATCCATACCCCATGATGCACCTGCTTAAGCTTAGGTTCAACAAGACATGAATCAAGGTATTATGAATACCATTGATTCATTGATAAATCGATTAGAATCCATGAAAGGGTGGCCTGCTCTGATATAGCTAGAACAGAAACCTTATCCTGATTGGGTAAGAAATATTCTTCCACTGCTAAATTTTGAGAACCCCATATTCCTAGTATTTAATGGTTCAGGGGACTTGGAGCAACACCTAATACACTATTCATCTTACTGTGACCCAATGATGGGACCCTTGGAGAAACAAGAAGCTATAAGGCTCAGATGATTTGTGTAAACTCTGCATGGTTCATACTTTGTGTGGTTTACCATCTTGGCCACTAATTCAATAACAGGATGGTAGGATCTCTAGTGCTCATTCCTATTCTAGTTTAGCTCAACGTTTCCAAAAACAACAATTAGTGACCTCATGAAATGAAAATAGTGAGAGAATGAGAGAGTTTCAATCATCATTTCCAGATAGAAAGGTCTGACTTACTCCCTGAAATGGATGCTCCCCCAAGATGAGATATTGGACATGTGTATTGAGAATCTCTATAATGAGATGCAAACTCCCCTCATCTGGGTGAAATATTAAAGTGGGTTCCGAGACATCTCTACCATCACTCACAGGATAGAATATTCCTTGAAACCTGAAAATCTCAAGTCTCGGGAAAACTCATCATCTCTAGTCAAAAGAGAATGAAGAGTCAAAGTGGATTTTTTTCATGCATAAGACACCCCTTGCGATGGCTATAGAACAAAGGCCACACCAAACCATGTGGCCCCCCTAGATGTCAGCATTCACCCCCTCCTTGATAAGATGAGTGAAGGGATGAAAAGAGAAATCAATTCTATGAATGAGTAAATAATGATTACTCATTACAGAATGGACAATTCTTTGGATACTTTGAGCCTCCATGAATTGAAAATTGCTTCGACTTTTAGAGATGAAGAGGGTTAATGAAGTAGGTCCTAATGACTGAACAGATTATTGTCCCTTTCATCAGATATTGGGACACAACATGCAAGATTGATTTGACTTCATGAACCTTATTCAAAATATTATAGATTTTGGTCCTGTCAAGATTGGATAACCACTATCAAAATTGGCATATATTTCCACCACTAAAATAGACAAAGGAAGGGAATGGAAGAAGGTTGTTAACAAAAAGGAGTAAAAATTAGATAGTTGGGTGACTTGGGAAAAAATCAACTGGGCCCATGGTATCCTCTAAGAATAGTTAATGAAACCAATTATGCCTCCAACAAATCCATATTCAACACAAATAACATAGTCATCCACATAATCCTCCAAAGTTAGACAACCCAAAAATCAGTCAAATCATTATAATGGAAAGATAGTGATGTAATATGAATTTGCACTGAATCCAAAGATTTCTTTAACGTTCTCAAATTTCATGCTAGTATATCTGACGATACAGGCACCGACCCACCAAATAGCACAATTGGAGGTAGATAATGAGGCAAAGTCACCAATAAAAGAGGATCAGATTTTTGGCTCCGTCAATTCCACCCACTTAATGGATTCATTCTCTGATGTTGAATATAGTTATCAACTATAATTCCTCAAAACCAACTGGGTGGAATGAGGAAGAATCCAAAGAGGCTAGGGATATCAAGGGAGATGCAAACATGATAGACTTAAAGCTTATGGAAGCACGATATCTCAAACCATCAGTGTTATAGAAACCTGTAGAAGAACCCTCCAGCAGATCCAACAAGGGTATGAAAATTATCGTGCCCTCATAAGAATCTACCTTGGTCCAACCCATTTGGATTATCTTTCAGAGCAAGAAGAAGTGGCTAATTTCCATCTGTAGGTGATCATACCTACCTGACCCAATCCACAAAGGATGGAAGCTCCTCCAACTCCAATACCAAGGGCTGGCCCATATTCATCAAAATCTCAATCCCCTAAAGAGCCTATGAATGGGAATCCCAATGCTTGGATGTGTTGACATTTAGATACTAAATATGATATTTTGAAACAGTTGTCTTTAGTACCATCCAAGCTATTAATAATGGACGCACTGAATCTATCATAAAATTTTAGGAATCACACTTCAAATCCATGATAAGTCCCCATAAGTATTAAGTCGAGTTAGCTACCGTTGAAGTCTATAAGACATAGACCAATCTTACAGAATGCCACATAGTTATCTTCTTCAGAAATCACGATGAATATTCCATCAAGTAAGGACACATCAAACCATTATATGTGTCTTTCATGAAAAATGGTGTCAATATTTGAAAATTATTCATCAAACGTGGATCTATAATTATTCTACTCACACTATGGACACTTCTTTGGATGGGCTAAAATGAGGATGATCTGATGCCCTATTGCACAACTCTATAGGGTTCAGAAAAAAGCGAGCAGAATTCATTGCAAAAAATTAGATCGAAACCCAGTTCGGTGACCTCATAGATCAACCATAATTTCTGTTGGCCCAAAATAATATGTCCTTTAGAGGCCTTATAGGAAGGTCCCAGATGCATCGACAAGAAATGATTCACTCCTCCTACCATCAGTGCCTCAAATATATAATTAATGGACATAGTGGGACACTAAATGCTGATAAGGCCTCATTTGACCTATTTGAATCACACTATATTGTTATTGGGTTCTACAAGCCAAAGGGGAAGTGACTTTCGGTAGATGGTTTTGATTGTATTCCCACCCCAAATGGTTTGGAAATGGTACCTTCCAATCCCCTCAAGTATCATGGGGAATAATATGTACTTCCCATGAATCAAATTGAGTTCACATGTCCAAATGTGAATTCATATTCAAAATTCCTTGTGATTTTGGTCACAACCGCTGAGCCTGATAATGTTGAAATCACACTGACACCCAGGATAATGGTGATGGCTCAAATATAAATGCCACCGAACCATCATCAAAGCTCCAAAAAATCCTTACTCCACCCACTGAGGAAGGATGAAGTGTTTTGTCACTCAAAGGAGATGAGGAAACTATTTTACACCTCACAGCATCATCTCTAGAGGATCCCCCACCAACAGTTGAGGAAAATGGATTCACCTCCTAGAAACCAAAATTGCAACACTTCCCTCAACAATTGAGAAATCATCTCAGGGATTGTTTCCCCATTAGAATACGAAGAGGAATATGTTGAGGATACTCATGAGGAAGAAGAATGACTAAGGTATTCCACTACATCATATGAGTAAGGAATCTCTTCCACAATTAATGAACTCTAGGAAATTTAATTTGTTACGGAAGAAGACCTGCAGCCCTCTCTGATTAGTGTGACAATAACTCCCTAAGAGCAAGAGGTATATAACAATTTCTCAAATAAGAATTCAGATTTTTTCTATTGGAATTATAAATAAATCCTAGGAATCAACATTGTGGTATCTACACATGACCTAGACCCTATATAAGAACAATTTGGTTAGAGGAAATCCTCCAGAAGGACACACCTGACCCATGCTGTCAAAATAGAGTCTAAAGTCAATAAGATAATTAGAGCCAACTTCCTTCAAGAAGTCCAATATCCCATCTAGATGGCCAAAATTATCCCCATAAAAAATAATGATGGGAAGATTAGAGTCTTCATTGACATCAGGGATCTGAATCTGTATTTACTAAACGTTAACTTCCTAGTCCTGATCAAATAATTACTAATCGATACAACTACCAGATATGAGGCTCCCTATTTCATTTAAGGTTATTCAAGATATAAAAAAAAATTAATAGACCAATAGGATGAAGAAGCCACCAACATTTGGGATCCCCATGGGGTTGTTTTCAGTAAATTATTTCCTTTTAGTTTGAAAAATGTTGGCGCCACATATAAGTGTTCCATGCACTATGTCATCAAACCCTTCCTATAAAGTTTCATCAAATTATATGTTGATATCCAAGTGGTTAAATATTTACAATGCTCAGACCACCAAGAAGATCATGAAACTATATTCAATAATCTATGATAGAAAAATATGAAAATGAACCCCCTAAAGTGTGTTTTCAGTGCTACCTTAGGAAAATTCATCAGCATCGTTGTATGCCATTGTGGCATTAAAGTCGACCCTGAGAAGATAAATGTCATCCTTATAATGTCACCTCATGAAAACCTCATTGAGTTGAGAGGACACCATGGAAACTTGGAATACATTTATAAATTTACATCCAACTTCATTGGAATATGATTTCTCTTCAATAGGTTGATGAAAAAGGGTTGGAATATCATTGGGTTGATGATTTTTATGGAGACTTCGACAATCTGAAGAGGTACCTTTTAATTCCACCGGTTCTAAAGCTTCCTATCGATGGAATACCACTCATTATGTATGTTACCACCTTGGAGAAATCTTTGGGATCCTCCCCCATATAGAATAATGATGATGACAGTGATAACAGTCTCAATTAACTAATCCAAACCATGATCGATGTTGAGACTCATTATTCAAATATCGAGAAGAGCTACCTTGCATTAATATTTTTGGTCCAAAAGTTGAGGCATTACTTGTAGCACCAAGAAGTACATTTGGTCTCACATAGAAACCCACTAATGTATATTCTTAGCCATCCAATAATAACTAGATTCTTGTCATAGTGTGTTATCATCCTGCAGTAGTTCTATATGTGATTCATACAGCAAAAATTCGTTAAAGGTCACACGTTAGCAGATTTCTTGGAAGAGAATCCATCAATGGATGTGGCCCCATTATATTCCTAATTATATGATGAGGAAGTGTTCTATACTCAAGATAACTCATACATTTGTTAAATTCACTTTGACAGTGCCTCCATAATCCCGAAATGAAAATTATGGAAGACCCCAGACTCAACAAAATGGGAGTGGGAGTCATACTCATATCCCCAGAAAAAGAACTTCTACCATATTACTTCCTATTGTTAGATGGATGGAAAAACAATGAAGTAGAATACCATTCCCCTATCATAGTCTTAGATATAGCACTCTTAGTGCAAGCCAAACACCAGAAGATAAAAGGTGATGTAGAACCAATCATCAAGAAATTCAATCGTGACTATGCTATAAAGAAAGATAGGATAATCCATTTTATGAACTGTGACCAAGAACTGATGGTATATTTTCTATTAGTTCCATCATTGACTTATGTACCAACGTTTATAAATTCTCAAGCTAATGCATTGGAAAATGTAGCCACGGATCTCGCCGAACCATACTAGAATGAAACAATCATCATTATTTCCCACCAATGTATGGTCTTAACATTCATTCGGGACAAAAAAGAATAAATCAACAAAATTAGACCCTTATCTAATCTATATGGTTCCACCACTGATTGGATGACTCCAATTGCGAATTAACACCAAAAGAAAGACCACTCACTAGATAGGGATGGAAAGGAGAACATCTGGTGATGTGAAATCAACATCATTATATACGATGGCTCTAATTATCCAAAGGTCCTTTACAAGAAGATCCTTGATAGTGTCCTTCTCAGGTGAATTGATGGAGAAGAGACCACTTCTTTCATGAAATAATTGCATATCAGAACTTGTAGAGAACATCAATAAGCATCTAAGTAGTTGTAGCATATTTGAAGGGTTGGATACTATTGCCCATCATGATGTAGAAATTCACCACATTCCCAAGAACTTTCATTCCTATCAAGTTCATGTAAATTTCTTCCACTAACCCTTGGAGTTACTTCACACAATAAAGAACTCCTGACCATTTTCTATATGGGTAATGGACATCGTAGGATAATAACCTCCCTCTATGGTTTGTGGGATTACCAGACTATGACACACACCGCCACCCAAGCAACCCAATACTCATTCGTATATAAAACAGAGACAGTTCTACCATTTGAAGTTCAAATACTATCGCTCCATGTGGCCATCTATGATCACATTTTCATAGATGAGTAGTCCCAGAATTGGTTTGAGGAGCGTGTGTGATTGGATGAGAAACAACTGCACACTCTGCACTATTTGGAACTTTACCAGAATCGGATCAGATGAGACTTCAATTAAATGGATTTCCTTGGTTCTTTCTTTGAAGGAGATATGGTATTGGTACTCATACCTCTAATGATAATCAAAAAGAGACCTCCAAAATTGTATCCAAAATGGGAAGGACTATATTCCAAACAAAAGGTCTACTTCAGTGGAGCATATGGTTAATTTTCAATGGGTGGGCAGCTAAACATAGCTCCCACCAATGTGAGGTTCCTGGAGAAATACATTTCGTAAATATAAAATAATCTAATTAGCTTCATGACATTAAACTATATAGTGTAACCTTTCATCTTAGCTGCAAAATGTTAAATTGAATAGCTCCACCAAACTTTTTAGCTACACAATGTTAAACTGCATAGTGCCACCTACGTTCAAGTTACACAACATTAAACTGTACAGAAATCATCCTAAATGGATGATGTTAAACAACATGGAAAAATTATCCTAACCACATAAAATTAAACTATATGAAGTTCATTTCATTCCCAATTGTGATTCACTGTGCATGGGTAAAATTCGTTCAAGGTAAAAATAAAAAAAATCATTCCCTTTCTATTAATGGGTCATAACAATATAGGGAACCTTAAAACTACATGTGTATTGATCCCTTACCTTTCAGTATTTGTAGGGATTCATGGGTTCTATATCCTGGTCTGGATACCAAAATAAACACTCCCCCTTCTTGCGTACGGCCCGAACTTATGCATGGAGGGCCTATTACAGAACTATGTGTGTATTTATTCGTCCCTTTCAAGGATACATAGTGATGCTTGGATCCCATATCTTGGTTCATCCACCATGAAAAAAATGCCCCTACTTACATATAGGTCAGACTTGAATAGGTAAATTCATAGGTCCTAACCACATGACACTAAACTGTAAGGTACATTAAGAACTATATATTGATTAATTTATGCCCTCCAAGGATATATAGAGACACTGTGACCCTATTTCATGGTCCACCAACCAAATTATACCCCCTTTCTTTGCACAAGTTAGAATAGAACAAAGAGCCATCAAGAACAATATATGGCTTGTTTCTTGCCCCCGTAGGATACACAGTGATGCTCAGATCCTTTATGCTTGTGCAATCTCTATTATTTAGAATAATGTCTACATTGATTCCCAAATAACTAGGATAAATAGGAAATATTTATGAGGTTAAAGCCCAAAATTTCACCCACCACATCATTTTCCCATTGGTTCAGTCTAATCCTTGACATATGATGTTAAACTACATAGAATACTAGAACTATGTGTTTTTTATTCCTTCGTTTGAAGGATTTGAACTGATGCCCATATCCTGATCCATGAATAATGACAAAAATGTCTCCCCATGCATATAGGTTAGACATGTAGGGGAATATTCAAGAATTACTAAATACATCACGTTAAACAACATGGCTAAGAAGCCCTAAACACATGACATTAAATTGTATTGTAGCTCGAGAACTATGTGTGGAATGATTCTCGACATGAAAAGATACGTAGTGACACTTGGGATTTCCTAGGTCAAACCATGAGGCAAATAAAATACCCTCTTCTCCTAAATGAATATGTAAATCTATAAAAAAGATCCCTAACTTTTATTCCTGTAATAAGGATTAGTCAAAAGATCATTCCCCCTTTACGTATGCGTCAGATCTACACAGAGGATTCTGTACCTCATAACTGACCTTGGTCTAGATATTTATCACTTACCCGGATATCACCCTTTAATTCATCAAACTATATGCCCTAAGGAATCACAAATCCACATAATCACCAATGGCTATTGGATATGGATAGCTATTGTCATAAAGACAACTTTGTTTGACTATACACACAATTCCTTAGGGGATCTTCCTACATTTCCCAAAAAATAGTTCTGTTAACCAAAGGGAAATTTTTCCTAAAGATGATTTTCCTACTTTTGTACTCCCATTATCTCATAATCCTCACATCATCCCTCCCGATTCGAGGTCTCATGGAATTATGGTGTACACTTTCATCCCCCACTCACATTCAGGGTGAAATAAGGATATCCTGGCCTAATTAGCCCATATTTATGCATGTTTACTTTCATAATAGTCCCTTCAACATGACATTAAACCATTCTGTCAACATCCTTCCCACAAGACATAAAACTGCATAGACCAATAACAGTTATCTCATTCACACCGAGTCACCCATGTATTCACCACATGACAGTAAACATCCTAGCACCACAATGATATTTTCATTGATCCTTCCATCAGTAGGTGATGGAGTGAGACCCTTGGAACCTCTTATTTATCACACCAATAATATCTCATGTAAGTTTATAAATTTTAGTATGGGATTCCCCACAAAACAAATAAAAACTAATCTACTAGTGTTGCTTTCATGACTTTAAAAGGAATGTTATGATTTTTCATTCCATTTGAGGAAACCAAGTCCTAACCATATAACGTTAAACAGAAAAGTACCCCAAAAGGTGCATAACATTCCCCAATCCCTATGCATGAGCCAGATCTATGTAGGGTGCCTAATTTCAGGGCACCCAAATATTCGCAGTTGGAAGCATCTCTAGTAAGGGAATATAAGTGTCTCACCCCACATGTAATCTAAGTATTTATAGGAGAGTTCCCAACTATATGGGTGATCGTAGTGTGAACAATTATAACATATATATACACATCTATTCCACCTACCAAACTCCTATATTCAAGTGATTTCGAATCCTCAATGCCTCCATGACCATCATAAATGCGTGACTAGTGTCTTATGGACACCTTTATTTGACTATTCACACAATGCCCCAGTGGCTCACAATTATTGCCCAAAAAAATTGATAGTCAACCAAAGTCAAATTTATCCTCAGGATAGGATTTTCTTTTTTAAATGTGGTTAGTGGCTTCTTATCCCTATAAAATCTCTCTAAATCAATGGTCCCTTGAAACTGAATATTACACAATCCTTTTTATCCTCATCTTGGACATGTTGGAACATCTAAGCTTGATCGTCCTCCAATTACTCAGAGCTTCTTCATGAATGTATTAGTTTTAAGACATTAAAACTGCATGATTCTCAATAATACATGCCCATTCATGGGTCTTAACATGCCCAAAAGTGCCTTACCCATGTTCTTGTGCATGAAATGAGTCTGCATAGGAATGTACAACATAAGACTTACCTCGTAGGTTACCCCATACTGAAGACAAAGACACCTCAATCATATCTGTGAACCAAATCCATATATGTACAAACTTTCAAAGAACTATTTATGGCTTGATTCTAGCCATCACAAGATATATAGTGACATAAAAATCACAAATTTTGGGTCCATCCATGAAATAGAATTTCCTTGTCCTTACCCGCAAAAGGGCCAGACATGTGTAATGAAATAACTCACATTGATGTGATAAAACTTCCTCCACTAATTCTTGATATTCTAGGTAACTTTTATCCTACAATTCCCTCTTTTCATGATTTTTCACCCCTCTTCACACACCAGACTCTATGTCCAGAAAGATCTGAATCCTTATAACCATCCATTTCCATTGGAAATGGACAGCTAGTGTCATATGGACAACTTTTTTTGACTATGTAGAAAATTACCTAATGGATCTACATATGGTTCCCAAAAAATAGACTATATACAAAAGGAAAATTCATCTTAAGGAGGGGATTTTCCTGTCTCTATGCACTCCTATGATGTTTATGTCTCACCTCATTCCCCGGTTTTGGGAACCCCTCAGATTAGTGTTTAAATATTTCTCTTTTCCTCATTCTTGAAGGTGATAGAGCATTTCTGGTAAGACAATCATGGAAAATAAAAATTAGTGACCTCATCTAATTAGAGTAAAAAATAGTACTTAAAACAATAAGTCACAAAAATAAAAAAAATTTCATGTTCAACTATGCCATATGATATATGTCCTTCATACAAGTCAAATTCATGTGGGAGTAGTTTCTATACTAGAAACAATGATAATTCCCCCATAATTTTAGACATTATTCCCTCAACAGGCCACCCACTATAGTCTTCAAAAAAAACTAAAACTAATTTCCCTAACATTTCTTATCTATTGGAAATGAGAGGCCAGTGTCTTAAATACCCCTTTGTTTAACAATGCACAAAATTCCCTGGTGGATCAACATAAATCGTCCGTAAAAATAGCCTATTAACCAAATAAGAATTCTTCTCTAATATATGATTTTCCTGCTATTTTATTCCCCATGGAATTCATGGATAATGTAATATCCTATTTTATTGAAAACCAAATTTAGGGTCAAGAATAATCATTTATCCATGTCTTAAAGTTATCATGACATTCTTGGTTAATCAGTCCTAAATTAGGGCCCCCCCCCCCTGAACATTTGGTACCAAACTGTTCAACCTAAAACATCAATATTTGTCAAATCTATTTGACCTAAAACATCAGTAATTATAGTCTAGTTTCAAAGACTTTAAACTGCTCATGAAAGATCCAACACTCACTAGATAGAAATCCCTCAAGGGGCATCTTGGAAAAAGTTGAGTGTTAGCTCGCTAAACCAATGACACATATTGTTTTGGATAAAATATATAGAAAACAAAAAATCACAAGATACATATTGATAATTAGTTCAAAAACTCATTAAGATTATATTGAGGTAAAGTTAATTTGTTCCTGCAAAGCCCACAACAAATGGGGATTAAGAAATAAAATAGCATAATAATAGAAAATACACAAAGTATTTAGAGTTATTTATGAAACCCTTGAAATTTTCAAACAATGCTCACTGAGTCCCTTGAGTCACAAAATAATTAGAGCATGATTTGATTAATATAGTCATCCTGAAAAGTAATACGAATTTATATATGGTTTAAATTAATGTTTAAAATATAGTTAATCATGATTAATTAACATTTCATGGATAAAATAAAGGAAAATAATTGGGGGTGAAAAAGTTTTTCATTTTATTAAATGAAGATAAAGAGGACGTCCACAACCTGTAGCCTCTACCTAATAACAAAAAATAAACAATGGAATAAGAAAATATAAAATTATTATAATGAATCCTTCTTAGCTCATTACAACCGATCAATGATTGTCTTGTATGAATCATTAAGAGACTGCTCTATAGTAGTCCTCTATGTAGCTACAACTTAAACTAATGTATGATCTTTATTCATTATGGCACAAATATAACACCTTTTCGGTTTAATGGATTCGAATTTGGAACTCGTTGATGCTAGTTGCACCTTTATCTTGGAAACATGAGCTTTGTAATCCTATAACTCTTCTTTTTGATAAATCACTTGGTTATGAATGTTTGTCTCCTAAACCATTAACTGATGCTTCTCTTAGGTAAGATCTTAAAAAATCTTTGTGTGATGGTGCAATGCAATGAACTGAGAAAGGTTTTCTTCACAAGTAGCTAGATCCTCTTGAAATATGAAAATATTGTGAGCATATTGGTGCAGATGATGGTATTCAAAGTCACTTGAACCCGAGTTGGTAAATATCCTTGTACGAGTGTCCTCCATGTCAACTATCTCTATTGAATGAGTCTCTGCAATACTAGTACAGATTTGAATCCATCCCTATCTCTACATGGGTTGGTGTATCCTAACAGTATCACAACCCTGAATCTGTTTCATTACAACAATTGATAAGTATTTAGGTAATGAAACCATGATCAATAGAGCCTCCCTAGGATAGGGCACTCAAGTGGGGGAGTTATTTCTCCCTGTAAGTGATTCGATATTCAGAACCAATCTGAGGGGGTTAATAACAACTTTGGGTGGATTCAATGATATTCAAATCAGACCATATTCAGTTGGAAAATGGAATTTATCAGTAGATGGGTTAGGGTTTAAATCACTATCCACATTGATAGTATATTGTTTGGATAGCATTCTACCCACTATTGGGAAAACTCCAATGATAAGTAAGCATAGGTCGCTTTGGTAGGAATAATAACATGAATTCTAGATTCCTCCCGCATCATCATAATTTGACCATAGATGATGAAGGATTGACTGGTAAGATTCCCTCTTAACCAGGGTAACCTGGAAGAGTGTGAATCACTGCAAATATAAAAACTACCTAGAAAACCAATAAAGTGAGTACGGTTTGAAGAAAATCATCCTATAAATACGACAGGTTATGATTCCTTCCCAAATGTCCATTTAATATGAACATTCTACCATATAACCATGCCCACCATCCTCTATTATTCCATAAGGCATAGGTTAAGGTGCAAAAGAAAACTGAGAAACAACACTCAACAGTTCAATCGCTCCATCAACATTCAAAGATCCATGGTGAACAACAGAAATACTAAGAAGGGTTGGGTGGAAGTTAGAATGAGAACCATTATTGTATAATGATACTAATAATGGGGGAAATGCTCTTCCATCCAACCATAAAAAATTTAAAAATCCCACTATGACAATACATAGGCTTCCCTTATTGTATCTTCCCCAATAGTTCATAGATTCAAGAAAGGGTGGGGATGTTTAAGTTGATGGGCTATCCCTCTTCCAATTTGGATACCATCATTAAAGTGCAGGCCCATACACAATTGTATACATCACGAGAGGGGAAGATACAACCACTAAAAAACATATCAAGTAATCCTACTAATTTTAGCATGGGTGATTTATCTGATTGAATCTCGGAACCCCATGTGGTGTACCGAACTGGCTTGAGGGTAGCACAATTTGAGCTAGGAATGTTTTGAGACTGTTCAGTTGGAGGATTTCGGCTACGTCATACTTTTGGATTCTTCCTGGTCACATGATGGAACAATCCTATCAAATATTCAAATGAATTCAATGAGTGGACATGTAGAGGATGACTAAAAGGTCCCTCTGTCAGGACTAGTAAATTCCTCACCAATATAGATACTTTTTCAGTATTCCCACAAGTATTAGACACATGAAGATATTCATTGTACATGTCACTGAGGATAGGAAGTCCCCATATCTAATAGACATCAACAAAATATTCCCCAATTCACCTTAGGACAAGTTAATGGTGTTAGTTATAGAACACCAACAAATGATCATCTGAGGAAATATTTTACCTGGTGTATAGATAGAAAACTGGGAAACCCATACTTCTTGACGTAGATTGATGACTTCATACTGATTAGGAAAATCTGTGAAATTTTGTTTCTCCCTAAAGGCCCATACCCACTCATCATAAAATCATCTCCACATTAGAGATCCCATTTGGAGGTCTACCCTCTACTGGGGTTGATTCGTGACAAGTTAATAATAGTTGGGTAATCCAGAACAACCGATTCATTAGATGTAGTGTGGCAACGTTGAGGGCTATGAATCCACACAGATTCATATAGAACAAATATGTCTTCCTAGCTCGAGGAAGTCATGATCTTCATTTTGGAAAGGATATTATTTTGGTCATACTCTCGAGACGTCTTTAGGTGAATGGTGAAGCTGCTCCAGTAAACTAGTTGAAAAGGAACATTGTATTGAATTCCAAATTTGTAAGGAGACAATTAGATAGATAATGGATAATCCATACACTTTGGGGAGAGTATGTCTCTAAGTATACCCTCTTGAAGAATGATGTAGGAGTGAATGAGGTCTTCATTATTCTCAACCATGGACTCCCTCCTCCTAGTCTATTCCATTGAGATAATTGGGATAGAAATCTCTTTTCTTCACAAATAGACCATAAAAAGGGCAGTAAAATAAAATATTTTGCGAAAAAACCAATATTAAGAAAATTACTATAAATAAATCCAAAAAAACAAAGCTTTACATACTGAACCACGAAAATATTTCATGGAAGGAATTCCCTGCTAATCGGCAGTTCACGGAAACCATGAGAAATTGGCTAGCGATCCGAATGGTTTGTGGAGCAATCGAACTATGTATGACCCTCACTACATCGATGTCTGAGCCCATAGTTTTTATATTTAATTATTGGTTCCAAATTTAAAAATTAAGCTCATGGAAAATGACAACTAGCATGTGACACTCTCTACGCAGATTCTCAAACTCATCCTTCGCAAAATAAAAGTTCATTTCGCAGATTTAAATTTTTTTCACGGATGAGAGAGACTGTGATGGAGTTCTCATTTACAGAATGCAAAGAACCATTTTTGGTAGAGGGATTTTGTGAAGGGACTGGAATATAGAAGTAGAGGGGCTAATAGGAATATCAAGACTGTAGTGTTTTCCAAAAATCTGGTAAAGGATAAATGACATGCCCCCTATATATTGGCATGGTCCCCCCACCGATTCCACCTTTCTACCGAAAACCATTTCAGTTCAGGACTGCTTTTGATATCATAATAGAATCATTTTAAACCTCGTCAAAACTCATTCTGATGGGGGAATTTGTATGATCCTGAAAACATTATAATGGAAAAGTACATATTCCTATAATTTTTGAAAAGAAAAGAAAACAAATTAGATGAAGTATTTAGAAAAACTATTTAAGATTCCAAACTTGGAAAAGGGACAAAAATAATCTGCATGTTGAATCCTAGGAATAGTTTGTGGAATTCATTACCCATGAACATAGTAGTGCATAGATGGGAATGTGGTTCCAACTCCACCTCAAATGGTGTCATTGGAAAAATTGAGACGGAGCGGTACACCACCGTGAATAGCCCCAACAAACCAAAATGGTTTACGGGAAAGGCAAAATCAAATGTGACCCATGAACAATAAAATCCATTTGCAGGATTTATGTGGTCACTACTAGCACTAAAAACCATAGTCTCTTTGAACCTAGGCCCTGCAAACCCCTGTTGACCGAGTCATCCATGGGCTAGATGATTTCCCCATGGGATTCCATGAAAAGTTTCATGTTCCCCGCAGATACAGCCTCCTCGAAATTCTATAAAAGGCCCCTAAGGGGAGTTAGGTAGTGGGATTGCATTCTTGGGATCTTGTATTTTTTGGATGGAAGACTTCGAAGACAAGTAATTAAAAAATAATGAAACTATGAACTATTTATAGTAGGTATAAACCAATTGCATAATATGAAAGGAAGGAAACATAATAATAATAAATTTTCCAAATACTTAATTTGCCCACTAAGAACCATATGTATTTCATAGATGAACATTCCATGAATCACAGGATCAATATGCCTTCTATGATCTGGTGTACTACATATCTCATTGTTATACAGACAAAACCTTGTACCACATAGCTCTTTGTAGCATGGATGGAATCCATCACTACGTAGTACCACCCTATGTGAAAGGTACCTGAGGTTGTGTACCATTACAGTATACGGACTACATCCTAGTCTATGTATCACCTAGTTACATGTATGAACCCTCCACCCACATAGAAATACGCCATGTGGATGGTAGCCTACCCCGCATGAACAAATGGTACGTAGAATTGGGTACCTTTGGGATTTCCACCTTTCGGTCTGGATCGTGACCTTATTTTTCCATCCCATCCACCATGGTCCCTCCATGAACCAATCCAATGGAATTAGGCCAAGGACTCTTCAAATTCCCCCAAACCCAAATGACAGAACCATTTCACACATTAGAACTCCCTAATGAGTTTATATACCAATTGTAATGTGGAGTCCCGTAGGTAATCCTTGCAATTGTGCGGACCCCAGGAATGTCTATAAGTCTACATTCCCATGGTAAAATAGGTTCCAACCTTAGGATATTCACATGAACCTCCATGTTCTAATGATCAAGGGTAATCACTAGCTTTTCCATTCAATGAGGGATAGTGAAAAATCAAAGGGATCATGCCTTCTTTTTCTTTTGGTGAAGAGTAATGCTTATCCTGGATATCAAGACATGTAATGAAGTTGGCACATTTACAACCTATCTCTCTCTCTCTGATTCATCTATCACCCCAACCAATTCCTCCACCGTCATCCTTTTCCATCTGTGGGGATAGTAAGGTGTTTGGTTTTCCAAATCTACTGGTTCATCTTATTTCTCACATCAGGCCTGATTGATGTTGGTTTAGAGATTGATAATGATAAAAACATCCATACAATATCACAATGAACTATGTGAACTCTAATTCCCACCATAACTATGATATGTAGGAAGCCTAATCATGGCCCAAACTCCACATCATATCATACATGAAATTAAAAATCATCCCCCCCCCCAATGGGCCTCCTCCTAGGTGCAATCCCCAAATACAATGAACTACAAGAACTCTGATTCATGCCTCGAACATGATACATATGATTACTATCTTAATGCACAAGCCCAAAGAAATCCTTTTCAAAGGATAATCCCCCATCATGAGCCCCCAAATAGGGCCTCCTCAATGGTATAATCGCTAACATATACCGAACTATGAGGGTTTTGATATCCAAATAACTGTGATATGTAGGAAGCCTCTCTGACATCCAAACCCAACAACCAAATCACCCTAGTATTCACTGAGCCATATGACAAGTAGGGCCATATCCACCAAGGAGACCATTCCACTTCTGAGCATCCTGGGACACATCAGTTTATGTCCCACATTATATCTTGACTGGGAATCTTCCACCTAGATGTCCTAGATTCCGAACGCTAAACTACATTGATGGTTCCTCATCACATGACCTTAAAAGAATATGTGTCCAGTTATGTGGCACCGAACTATGTGGGTTCTAATTCCTCTCATGAGGATACATAGGAATCCTATCTTAAGGGTTCAATCCTAATAGTGAAATAACATTTCTCTCCCTCGATGATGATAAATTCTAGAGCACCTCATCACATGGATTAAACTAGGGTTGTCTCAGTAATTATTGATCCATGTATATCTATAATTGATTTTGAAACACAAGAGTAATCTTTAGAAACATGCTTAGGAAAGATCCAAGGATTCACAAACATGTGAAGATTTCTTAAATCTATAAGGGAGTCCCGAAGTAGGCAATAATCCCCCCCCCCAAGGGTTTTATGATCTTGATCTCCCATACTCTCAACCAATGGAGTCCTTAAGTTTCATTGTTCAAATAGTCATCCAACAAGCACCTACCTTGGGAAATCAGGTTCGTGAATCATGGATAAAAGTTCCATTTAGTGATTCAATCACCATGAATAACCCCTATTGGAGACCATTTGGGGACATCGTACCTAATATGGGTTGATTTCACAAAACACATAACCAGCTAAAATCACATACCAGGTCTAGTCAACTATCACACCTCCTTTGCAACATAGAAAATGATATACTACTCAGTCTCTATGAGACCATCTTGCCCATTTCAATGGCACATAACGAAGCTTGGGTAAAAACATAAATAGTGAACCAGACATAAAACACTTCATAATAATAGACAATTGGTTAATATCTATCAGGAAATTTTTTCTACCATGGTACAGAGGTAATCAGGTTGAAACATAAATGTGGAAATTGACATAAAACCCTTCATAATAAAATAAAATTGGTTACTATCCATTGGGATATTTTTAATTCCCTAGTACGATGAAAATTGAGTCAAAAAAATCATATATACTATCAAGTAACAAACATAAAAAATAAGAATTTTATAATTAAACTCAATTTTAAAAGTGGTAGATCTTATTCTTCACATTCCACCATGATGGTTTTATTAGGGTTTATAATTGAAAAGAGGAATTGGAATGAGAAACTTTTGTAAAGGAGATAGATGGATAAAGGTTCTACAACTCTGTTCTATCCAAAAAGAAGCATTACTATATGAATGTCAATATTGAATGTCAATACTTTTATAAAATTTCTGAAGCTTTATCAATAATTTCCAACATACACCTAGTATCCTCTCACAAAAAAAAATGAGAAGTACAAAGTGTTCTCATTTAGACTGATTTTTTTGACAATCCTCATGTTAATCCATGTGATTCACCACTTTAACAAAATCAAATTTCATTTCTCTTATGTAAATTGGAAAATTATTTTTCCTTAATTGTCATTGTGGTGTAATTTACACATCTAATGGATGGTATAACTTCCTAAAATCATAATAGTGAAACATTACCAATCTAGTTTTTTCATATATGATCAGGTTCATGTACTCATATTCCAAAGGTTTTTGAACCATGTAGGGATACTGTACCCTCAAATATCTTCACAAAAACATAAAAAACATGAAATTAAACAACAAATATAATATTATAGACATTTGTATGGGAATATGTAATAAATAAAACCAAAAAATAACATTACATATAGGTTCTAGGGTGCAGAATTAGCATCTAGGCATGTGTACAACAATAGAAATAAACAAGCTTGTTCAAATTTATCCCAAGAACTAGATGAATAGAGATTTCTAATTTATGAGACACGATCACCATTTATAATTAAAAATTAATTTATGTAGATATATAATTATCTTTTGTTGTAATTATTTCTACATTAAAGATTATGTATACCAATCTTGATATAACATTGTTGCAATGAGAGGATTAAAGTGTATAATCCCTCTATAAGTGATGAAAATGTGATTCATGAATCTCTAAACATTGTAGTATAAATCCATTGGTGATCTCATGAAAAAATCTAAGGCTTCCATAATTTTTTGTTAATCTCCATAGTAATCTCCTAAGGGATGAAGGATTATTTTTGTTTCTCGAGACTTGAGAGGGTGGGGGAGGAGCATTTATATCTATTATTTAGAGGATTATATAGGGATTGATAATATTTTCTCTAGAATTATTTTTTCACAATAATTAGAATAAATAGAAAAGTATTACATAATGAAATAAATTGTTATTAATAGAACCAGGGTTAGTGAAAATATAATTTCACATTATCCTTCATTATTCTCAGAGTCACTGATGAAACCCATGTATGAATAATAATAATATTATAATTTACATTATTTGTGCTCAAATCACTGATAAATAAATATTATTTACTGAATAAATAAAAAAAATTTATTTGAATAACCTTTAATATATCATTTCTCACCAAACCATTAACTCATACCATAATTCCTCCTGAGAATTTACCAATCCTTGGATAATTACTATTTATTTAAATAAAATAAATTCATTTCATTATTTACTAATAAATATTTGAATATTATATCCACTAAATTAATGAATACAAATTTATCCAATTTCCAAAACACATATATTCAATTGAATAACCAATTAATATTTTTTTGATTAACTAAATATGTATAATTTTTGAACTACATAATATAATAATATTTATTCAACATGTTATTTTTCATATAGAATTTAACTAGTGTTATAAATACACAAAGTGTATGACCCTCCAGTACACATTCTTATTGGCATTAAGAAAAACCACCAAAATTTTAATTTTGGTTTCTAGAACATGCCAAATATCCCATGGATATATAATATAATTTCATAATGGAATATAAACATATATGAATGTACAATGTGTAATACAATTATTTTACCTCAATATCTATAATGAGACAGTTTGAATACTGGTGGCCTCAATCTATTATTTTATTTTTCTTCCTTTGACTTTAAAGAAATGGACTTCCTAAGAAAACTTCCACGACCATGTACCGAATCATATGGTACTATTCCTATCAAATAGTGGAAGATATTAATTTTCAATAAAGAAATAAAAGAAAATTCCTTTATTTTATTATTCATTCATGCAATATTAGTTGTGATCTACCCAATGTGTCCAACCATTCCACTAGCATATGTACTGATGGGTTTTATAATCATAAAGCTTACGTAAAATTACACACATCCATTGATAGAAACATCCCATGAAACATATAAATGTTTTTATCCTACTAAAATGTAACGTTCTCAAAACCTACATCTTCTACATATTTCCAAGGATGAGAATTTTGAGAAGAATATTCAATGTATTATTATCCCCAAACCCCTGATGACATGTATAATTAGTGTCATGTTGGGTGATATCAAATGAACATAAATAATTTATATTGTAGAATACTATCATAACAGTTATTGGTTCTCATCACAATGGATAGCTACCGGGACCTTTTAGTGAGACAATAAACCTTAGGATATTATCACAAAAATGTTTTTATATAAGAAAAATAATGTTGTGATAAGAATATTATTAGTATTCAAAACCATGAATATCTGTAATCATAACGGAAATAAAATCTTATTTTAGGGAACCAACCCCAATAGACTCCCACTATCACTAGAACCAACATATAATAACTCTTAGTCCACTGGATCTCACATGAAATTCATGATTATTCTAGAAAAAAGCATTAGTCAGTGGTTCTTCCAAATTCTTCTCAATAGAAACCATACTCACTGTGACATCACCATGTTGATAAAAATCATTCATGATGTGGTATTTCAGAAGTATGTGATTCTTCCATTGATTTCATCCTAGATTCTTTGAATGAAAAATAGATTAAATATAATCACAATATAAAGTGATTGAGTCTTCTCTATTAGGAACCATGTCATGATATTGGATGTCATTTAATATCGAAACTGATTATTTAGTTTAATCATAAGCTGCGATATACACAAATTACATTATAGAATAAGTGAGAACAAGCTATATTGAACTCTTCCAGCTCACAACTCACCCAATGAGATGGAAGACATATCCAGTCCATGACTTAATAGTATTGTGATATAATTGGAAACTAAAATTTGAATATCACCAAATGACTAGATCTTCATCTTATTCATATACTATAAACATCTACTTAGTATGCATCAGATGATGAATTATATCTTAAAAAATGTACCAGTGTTGTTCCACGTATCATATTGATATTTTCTTACCATTTTACAGGAATATAAAACATAAACCCTAGTAAGTAACATGACATAAATGATTTATCCTATAAAATATGCATATAGAATCCAACTCATTCTATGTATCTCCCATATTGTGTGTGAGAACACATTTTATTGGAGTGATGTATACCATGTTCACTTTAACTGATCCCTTATTGGATTTTTCTATACTATATATTGTTAGTATCTAGTCAATGTATTTATCTTGACATAGTCCAATTAGCCTATTCAGTCTATCATGACTGATATTCATCCCGATAATATATGTTATTTCACATATTTCCTTTATATAGAAGAACATGTTTATCAAATCGTTCATTGATTGTAGGAATGTTATGTCATTTCTAAAATGTAATATGTTATTGAAATATAAATGCACTCCCACCAAACTTCTTGTAAATACACGAATCAAATTCATTCCTTTCAAAACCAAATTATCTTAAGTATACATTAAATTAAATTTTCTATAACCTAGATGCTTACTTCTATCTATAAAAGAATATATTTAACATCCATTCTTTATTATCAATAAACATCCATATTCTATAAATATACATCTTCCTATAGGTTTTATGTAAGGAAATATATTTTTTAATCCATCTTCCATATATCATATTTAGGTAAGACTATGATAGAGTGTATTATTATAATGTATTTACACATGGAAAATACATAAAATTTTTCATCATGGTCAATTCACTGACTCTGTTTAAACAGTTTAGACACTAGCTATGCATTATAAGTAGTCAAAATTCATTATATGTCCATTTTTTCCAAAGACCCATTTTCACCCACGGTGATTTAAATCCACTATAGGATTGACCAAAAACCCATGCATAGTTCTAATACACATTATCTATATGAGAATTTAGGTTTTCTTTACATAATGCAGCATTTGATGTATCTTTTATATACTTAAATGAAATAGGTAAATTATTGTGAACCAGTAATGAATCACCATATTCAGTGATAAGAAAACCATATATTTATTGTTCTCTAATATATATTCTTTAAAATAGTACTTATGTCTAAAGAACATCCTCTTACATAGGGACTTGTTGAATCTATTCCTACACCAGATCTAGTGTATCTTGGTCATAAACTTCATCACAATAAATTTTTCTCCCACTCCCTATTTTATATATGTACTCCCTCTCAAGAAATATGGGTTTTCATGCAATAATAACATTATTTCTTGAGGGTTCATTTAGGTAATATCCCCTTGTATCATTTAGATATCTTATAATGTTACCTTTCATGACATGGGGTTCTTGTTTTTTTCTAGATATAGGAGTAAAAAAAAATTTACAACCCTATACGTGAGTATGTGAAATAAATATTTCCTTTCATACATTAATTCATAAGGTATTAATTTTTCTACCATAGTTGGCAATAATTTTAGAATTTTTTCTATAGTCCTAAATTAATATCCACAAAATGATCATAGAATATCTACATGAATAATCATCAAACACACCATGTCAACCAAGGCATGATTCTTCCTCTCACTAATACCATTCCAATATTGTGTATAATAAAGAGTGAGATGAGATATAATTCCAAAAAATATAATAAATAATCAATGATATTTTTCTCAGTATAAGCCCCACACTTATTAGATCATGGTTTTTTATCCTCTTATCAACTGGAATCTTCACTTCATGACTAAAGTATTGTAGTTTATGAAATTATACAGACTAATACCTCACTAATTAAACAATTTTATGTCAACTGAAGTCATCATTAAATGTAATGATGCTTTAATAACCACCTATATCTTCTATTGGAAAATTTAAACATACATCAGGGTGTACCAATTCTAGAATCTTTATATCCCATTTACAATTACCTGTAAATGGTTCCTTAGATCTTCTTTCATTGTAAACAAGTGAGACATCTATCATTTTTTTAGTTTAATATAATATAAATATCCATCTTGATAAAGGAATTTCAACCACATTTCATTTAGATGACCATGTTGGTAATGCTACATATCATTGTAAAATGTTTCATGAGAATATAATTGGTAATAAATTTCTAATACATGGTTTTCATACTATAATAAACAGTTAAAATTATTTAAATGATCCATACAATAAAATATGATATATTTATGAAAGAAAAAATATTTATTTCCAAATAAAAAATAAAAAAATATATATCTAGGTAGCCTAAAGAAATCATATTGTTAGTAATAGTGGGTACATAATAACAATCAATCAGATCCATGATCATATTTTCTGGGAATTGGAGGTGGTAATATCCTATAAAAAAGTCAATAAATCATGATTTTTAGATACTAAAAGATCCACCACTCCAATTTCAATGTTCCCTAATCGACATAGTTTATAAATCTGAATACATATGTGAGTCCCGCAATCTATATCTAATAACTAATTAATAGATATGGGATGATTTGACTCAATAATTAACACACCTAAATCTCCCCCCTTTACTTGTTAATTAGGTGTAATTATCCTTCCAGTGGTCCAACATTACAAATGAAAATTATATTCTATGTTCTAATTTAATTGTCTTTAGATATTGTCCTTTTTGGAAGGATGGTTTTTAGGAGCCTTAGAATTTGATTCATTCTTGGGCTGCTATTCCTTATTATTTATTTCATTCACTATAAGAACCATAGGTTTTTCCCACCTAATGTCATTGTGAACATTATGAATTAAGGAAAGGATATCCATGAGAGACTACTCACTATTTATCATGTTATAATTATCTTTTAAATTGTATAATATCTTAGGAAGGAAGAATAATTTGGCCTAAATCTCTATGCTTTTATGTGAATAATGTATTACATATCTCATATCTCTATTTTCATTCCTTATATTGATAGTGATTAGGAAGGTGGTAAATCATTCTATACACATCCATTTAACCATTTTTATTCAAGAGATCACTGGATGTAGTTGAAAACATGAAACATTGGACACCTACCATTTAATACATATCTTTCATATAGTGAAACATTTCTTACTCAATAGCCTCTTTACCAAGAACTTAGGAGTAGGGGTTTCAAATATGTTTAATTTACAATCATGTATTATAATAATGCATAAGCACTTATACCATTCCTTGAAATTATATAATATATGAATTTTACCACTATTTAATATAGATAACATTGATACAGTTGAGGACTTTTGGATTTATATTTCTAAAATGACTAAGAATATATTGTTTTACATTATTGAAAATATAATTTAGATAAAAAATATAGATTAATATATTAATCTTCCACAATTTTATAAAAATACAAATTTTATTAGTATTGGTTTTTGGAATATGAAATATCATGTTTATTCTAATGGAAAATACCTATAAGGACCATCTTGGAACCCAGACGGGGGGCCTAAGAAGCTATTAAATGTTGTTTAGATTAGCGTAAATTTAAAATTTCATTAAATCAAAACTCATTAATATTTTGAGTGGACTCACCAATCCTGAAATAAGTAATTTTTCTTGATTCAATAAAAACATTCTAGTTGAACCAATCCTTATTTTGGTGATTAAACGTTTATGAAACATGGGTTAAGTCAACCCAAACCACAAGTTATAAATTCCATGACAAGTAAAATAACCCCAACCGTGGGTTTTTAGGAACATTAAACTATGGTATGATTTAAACCCAAGTGGTGGATGGATTTTATAACTTAATATTTGGTATCTATGATGTTAAATATTTTTCAAAATATTAAATTTTTTCTTTTTTACATGATTGTTAATATTATGTGTATTTTACTTAAGTGATTAACCATGTCTAGATAAAATTAAATATGATACAATTTATTTAAATTTGATCATACATGATTTTAAATTCATTTATTAAGTGATTACTATTAGAGATGGTTTCTTAAGAGAAATTATTTGTACCTTGATTACAAATGTATTTAACAATTTCAATATTAATAAAATAACTTATTACATATTATTCATTATTTTATATGAATTTAATTTAATTATTCCCTAGAGTATATTTTGAATTAATATGGTCGTAGAAATTTTCCAATATGATAAGAACATTGAAATGAACTGAAATTTTTTTAATTAATGTTATATGATTAGATAATGTTTTATTATGCAAAATAAAAAACATGATTGCCAGGTACGAGTACTTATAAACATATGTATCTTGTTCTCATGAAGTTCACATTTGATAATCTCCAAGGTATGATATACTTATAACAGATATTCCATAAGGAACTACACATGTTTTGGTGTAATTGGATATTCCTATCTATGAGCACGTGTAATTGTCCTTATACGTTAATATTTTCATTAATGTATGTCATGACTTTCACACATTGATTTATTAACCAAAACTGTTATTCAATGTATCTTTAAGAAGTAGGGTACATTATTTGTGTCATAAATAACATGTTATTAATGGATAAGTTTAGGAAAAAACTTGTCCTTCCATATTTATGAAATTTGATACCTCATCCCTTTCATTGGAATAGAACCATCACATTACATTCCATGGTCATGGTGTAATGACATGTTTATTTTAGAGAGTCAAAGAAAGGTGTGTCGATCATATGAGTTAATGAAACACATCTGTATCTTTTTTGATGAGATATTGTGATAAAATGATTATATTATATAATGGGATTTCATACATGGTTTTTAATGTTTATACATTATTTTATTTCTGCTCGGTTCATTGAACAATTTATATACAATAATATTGGACTTTAGGAAATCCCACCTAATGCCAAAAAGAAATATTCATAGAGGGTCACATGCTAAGTGTTTACATTTATCTTGATTAAATTCTATCTAGATTTAATAATGTAATAATTATTATTCTCAAGACCGAGGAATAATATATTTATTGTATTATTGATCACACATATTAATTGATGAATGAAATATTTCATTAAATATTTATTCAGGTATTCATTAAATACTGAAGTGTTGGAGTAGACCAAGATTGATTCTGGTGATTAATATTTATTTTCAAGAAAATAAATAATATTTATAATTGTGTGTGATATTTCCCAACAAGAAATAATAATAATATTATTATTATTATTATTATTTAAGGGGTTTTATAATTATTATTATAGTATTAAAGGGTCAATAAGAAACAATATAATATTATAACTTAAACCTTATATCTATAAATAAATTTTTACATCTTTTTCATAGTTCTAATAGATATTTGAGAATTGTTGTGAACAACATAACTCCATTAATCTTCCTCTATTACTCTCATTAATGAGAGTCATTAGAGACATTCATTCAGGATCAAAGTTTCTACATGTAATCAAAACGAACAATGTAAGATAATTCATCTACAATTATAGTACCTAGAAATAAATTTATGTCATTCAAAAAACAAATGAGAATTTTTGGATCAATTCTACAGGAATTTTGAACTTGTATCCTCTTAACAAAATGAATGTAATCAAAGAAGGGTATTTTGGAATATAAACATCTTCTTAGGAGAATGTGTATAAAATGGGGAAGTCAAATATTATAATCGTAAATAAATAAATTATAAATTTAACATGAAATGATCCTACCCAGGGTTCTAGGTTTGTCTATATCAATATAAAGTGGAAATATTTAACTATTCGTGACTTTTACATCATGTACAATATTGCGAATGATCCATTATATTGAAAAAGTCTATTTGTTTTAAGACCAACAAGGTGCTTCCCTAGTGCCTAAAACCTACATTTAGTATTATTGCAGTCACATTAAAATATAAAATTATCTATTTTATTATATATCATTTAAAATTTAATAGTTAATTATGATTTATAGTTTTAATTTGTTCTTGATCTGTCATCAATTAATTTTTCACAAAATACTATCAAGGTAGATTAATGATTTAAAAAGCTTACATATGAAGATACTATTCAATATTTATAAGGATCCTAATTGGATAATAGAAGAATACACAATGTGTACTACTTTCTTACAGGCTATGTGTCTTTGTTCATTGTAAAATGATCCCTACTTGGATTTTAGGTCATCATGCAATAAATACATATCACATGAAATAAATTTTCTGGGTTTATACCATCCAAGGTGGAACATGGATTTTAAAAACTACACTCCCCATAGTAAGACAATACATTATGTATTCAACATCCTTTCTTGAGAAAAAACACAGGGTCAAACCATATAATGTAATTGTAACACCATGTGCATTTAATAAACCATGTGTAAAGACTAGTATCCATGAAACTAGAAGTAGACACTGTGAATCCTCTATAAATGTGATTTACATCATAAATGTTTTAAAAAGTAAACATTATGCCCCTAGGAATGTACTATGGATATTATGTAACGAGAAGTACATGACATGTATCCGGATTGCACATGCCATGTTCTTTACCTATTTACAAGGAAATATTAAAATTAGTTTATTACTTTTTCAAACCTCAGAAGCATGAGCTCCATGTGGTTCATTAATTTGATAGTATCTTCCAATACATATGCTTTATATTATGTTAAATAATTAATTCATTTGGATTAATATTCAATGATATAAATAATGTATGTTTACTATTTACTAAAGACTCAAAATAATAAATTGTACAAGATACATAATTTTCATGTCTTCCATGTGGCATTAAATGTTATGTTCATGCCATAATATTTTGATACATGTTATATACAAAACATTTAATATTCATGTATTGTTTATAATTAAAGCTATATTGAGTGGTTTAGATCGGTAATCACCAGGTTTCGTACAAGTAAAATGATGTCTACTATTTTATTGATTTTTAATTAAAATTGTTTTTATTTTATTTAAAATAACAATGGATGAGAATTCAAGGATGATTGGATGATATAATATAAATAGAATTAATTGTGTAATAATATAATTAATCAGATTAGTTTGTGAATATTTTTTCTACTCAAAGAATGAAATGGAATGAATACTAGAATATTATTTTAAATGTTCAATAATTGTATGTTTATAACCAATTATTAGTCTAAACAAGTCTTGTGTATGTTTTGGTATTATTTAATTTAATTTAATTCATGGGTTTATGTTTATGAAATAATAAATTTAAATGAAGGTTTGTGATTCATGCCTATCTCTATTAATATGTAGTACATATGTGTCTATGTTGAATTTTATAGATCTTATTTAAAAAATCTATTGTTTCCCCAACCAACATTTGAGTTATAAATACTTATAATAAATGTAGCATGATAAGGTGTTTGAAGGAAGTTCAAGATAAAATCCAAATGATGCCAAAACAATTAAAAAAATGTAGATATAGGAAATAATTCAACTTGTGTTAAGTTTTAAAAATGGAGTTTTCTTCCCCAAGGTCAAAGGTTGATTTATTGTCCACTATATAAATACACCATTATATAATCTCATGATCACATGTATATTTATTTATTTATTTATATCTTATGCATTATTTATCTTATGAATGAAAAACCAAAATAACATAAATAAATAAATTAATGTGAAAAGATGGAACATAAATAAATGGATTACACATAAATGTTTTATCCAACATGTTTATTTAATTAAGTAAAATCCACATAAAATTAAAAATATATATAAATGAAATAAAATGATAAAATTTATGAATATAAATTAAAATCCCCCAAATATATATTTTGTTATAATTTTCCTTACATTACATTATTATGAATTAAAACCATAGAACTAAGTGTTTTACAAAACCTCATTGGGGGGACATAATTTTAATTTGGAGTTATTATGATTGTTATGGATTAACCTAGACATCATACATCAAGAGAAGTATCTCTCACTAGAATTGATGCATTTTAAAGAAGGTGTTGAGGAAATACAAGTCTGGATTTTAGGATTGGGGAGTCCACTCAACAGATCAAGGAGTTTCTATACTATAGTTGGGAAACAAATGCATACCTAAATTCCCTGAACTAGTTCGAACAAACATTTTTGGGTTTATATGACGAGTAATTTGGATCCTATCTACTAGAATGTCTAAGAAACTAGGAATTTTAATATCAATGGGGAGGGTTTATTGGCCTTAATAAAATAGTGGGACATTCAAAAAAATTAATTATTATTATTTATCATATAATATATTATAATGAAATGTACTAATAATATTATAATTTCAACTGTAGACTAAACAAAATGTTCATTATTTGCATCATCCCTATGAACAATATTGGAGATAGATTCTCTCTTTAAAAGATATAACTTATTGGAATGGTTTAGAAAACTATGAGTTTTTTTGTATTAGGAATTTAATCATTACAAATGAAAATCCTCCATACCATATCCTCTTCATTTGGAGATGTGTATTGAAGAGTTATCTATCTATGAAACAAACTTTAATTTCATGGTTTATGATCAATGTTTGATTCGTTAATCTATGCCTATTAAACTCAATAATTATTATCAAAATATAGATGTTTATATCATGCTATATTATATATATATTATTTGCCAAGATAGAGAAATATAGGAATGGTTTGAGATTTACATGACTCTTTTTAGGGAAATATTTGTGTGGGAACTCCAACTAGGCCTTATGTAGTCAACATCATTAGATATATTGACTGCTTATGGGTTTTAGGGTTTACAATACTTGGTGAACTACACAATGATCTCATTCTTTCATCAATCCATCAAGGATTTTCCAACTTTTTGTAAATTTTAATATGTTCAGCATTGAGAAGTGTCTCCCAAATCGACTTACAGTTATTAGGAAAGTAGATAATGAAACAAATATAAAAAATCCTTCTTTCATTATGTTGAACAGATATCAGGGCCAACAAAAGAGTTATATGACAAAAAATTCATCATAACACCCATCTAAAAAGACAATGATTGATGGGAAATCATGGGTACATGATTATATCTGTTTCACATATGGTAAGAAGGGCCACTAGAAGAAAACATACACCAAGCTGAATAATAAAGGTGAATCAGATAGTTCATTTTTTATCAAGTGAAATTTATATATTTCTATAAATTAGGTTTACGATAAAAATTTTCGTTCTTATATACATATTTAAATAAAGTAGCCAAGTAGATTCAATAGGATTCACAGAGGGGAGGTAGATCAATGAGAATCAAATAGAGATAAAAAAGCTATTATGGCTACCTATGACTACCTTTAAATAATTCCAACCACAATGATCTTGGTTTTGATGGATTGTTATTATGTTTTATCTATTACCAAAATAATTATTTCTATATCTAGACATGATATAGATGTATTTATTTTAAATTTTGGGAAGAAATGATTCTTATTTTGTAAATATATAATTTTTTATAGAAACAATCATTTAAATAACAATATTCATATGTTGTATCATATAACCCATGTAATGGAAATCAATAATAATACTACATCACATGACTCGTACCACACCAAAATATAGCGTCACCATATTGGTCATGTAAATAAAAAGTGTTTAATAAAAGATGAAAAAGACGGATGTTCAGATTATTTTGAACTAAAACCACTTAGTATATGTCAATCATGTTTTCAATTCAAAATGACCAAATCCCTTTTTAGTGAAAAAGGTGAAAGGGAGAAAAAAACTTCTTGAATTATTTTATACTGATACGTGAGGACTATTTACAGTTGAATTAATGCATTTTAACTCATAATTCATAACTCTAAATGATGATATTAGTAG
The DNA here is from genome assembly GCA_963277665.1 of Viscum album. NCBI lineage: Eukaryota > Viridiplantae > Streptophyta > Magnoliopsida > Santalales > Viscaceae > Viscum > Viscum album. The sequence goes on from OY728125.1 coordinate 213,282,433, forward strand.
ATATGAAATGTTATAATTGATTAGGTATAAGTTATATTCTTGTGATGGATTCAAGGAATACAATAATGATGTATAGAACCACCTTGGAAGGATTATTACAAAACTCCATTTAGACTGTAGTGGAGAATATTGTAATGAAGACCTCATAAATTACTTATAAAATTTTTATATCTTATCTCAAATCACACTTCTATATACACTATATGGAATGGTGTAAGTGAAAGAAAATACTAGACCCTTTTGGATATGGTGAGATCATTTAGGAGTCATGTGAGTCTTCCATTATATATTTGGTGATACACATTACAAATATTAGAGTAAATAATACGCCAAGTGGAAACTAAAATTCCATGAAGTCTACCATACCAATTGTGGAATGGAATGAAATTGGTGTTTTCATACTTTCATGTGTGGGGTTTTGAGGCATTTGTTAAGGCGTCTATAAGAAACAAACATACACTTCGAGGTAAAAAGTGTATTGTTATACGTTACCCAAATGAAACAAGGGGATATTATATATATGATCCCTTATAAAAAGGATATAGTGGTGAGAAATTCCATATTACTTTAGAGGTATAACATCGATAAAAGAAATATTGGGAGTGATATAGACTTCAGTAAAAGCAAGGATCAAGGTACACAAGAGTCTGAATAAGAAAAAATTCCATATAACCCAATTGAAGGTGTTATTCTAGAGACACAATTAATATGTCAGGGTAGTAGATAAGTTAGAGAACAAGAATGGTATGTTTTTCTAGTAATTGAGGATGGTGACTTATTATTAGATTATAATAATGAATCTAGGACCTACCTGGAAGCAATAAGTAGAGTAGATGATTCCATGTGGATAGAGTCGATGAATTCTAAATGGATCCCATATTCAAAATCAAAGTATATATTTTGGTATAGCCTTCATTAGATATAGATCCCATTATGTATAAATTTGTATTCAATAAGAAAATATATGTGGATGGGAAAGTTTGTAATAAAGAAGCATGAATAGTTGGAGAAGGTATTAAACAATGTTAAAGAATAGACTTTGAAGAATCATTTTCATTGGTTTAAGTTTTAAAATCCACCATAATTATACTTTCTATTATGACCTACCATTACTATGAATTTTTGAAAATGGATTTCAGAAAATATTTTTTAAGGGGGGCCTTTAGGAAGATTTATATATTACTTGAATTCAAGGATTTGTGACTCCAACGAATCTAAGAAGATAAAAAATAAAAAAAAATATGTTTATGGATTAAAGTAAGCATCCAGTTCATAAAACATTTAATTTGATGTACTATTAATGGAATTTTCTTTTATAAAGAACAAATGTAAGAATTGTGACTAAAAGTTAATTAGTTGGAGTTCAATAATTTTTTTATTGTATATGTTGAAGAAATATTACTTATTGGAAAATAAATAACAATCTTATAGTTTGTTAAGTAATTATTGTATAAATTCTTATACATGAAGGACATAGGTGAAGAATCATATATTCTTTGTATCAAGATCCATCCTGATAGATCTAGGAGGCTACTCATATTATGTCAAGGTATATATATTAACATGATACTGAAGAGGTCCAGTATAGAATAATCAAAGAAGGGATTGTTTCTAATGTGACATAGAATTCATCCCTCTAGGAAAATGTGTCCTTAGATACATGGGAAGAAAAATAATGGAAATTATTTCATATGAGTCAGAGATTTGTTTAGTCATGTATGATATGCTATGTACTAGGATAGATGTTTCTTATTCCTTGGATACAATAGAAAGATATCAAGCTTTTCTAGGAGACCACTATTTGATTACAGTCAAGAATATCATAAAGTATCTGAGGAATACTAAGTATATGGTCATTTTATATGAAAGAGATGAGGAACTATTCATGAATTTGTATACATATTATAGTTTTCAAATAGATCTAGATGATATGAAATAAAAAATAGAAAACATGTTCCCTCTCAATAGAGGTGTTGCAAGATAGAAGATTTCAATGAAGGATGTGGTCACAAATTTTATAGCATAGTATGAGTATATTTATGATTCTGAGCTAGCTAAAGAAGTAGTATAGATACACAACTCCAAATAAGAGATTGAGTTGGTACATAATAGTAATGATCTATCACATTATATTATGATAATACTATAGTGGTGATGCTTGCAATAGAGACATGGTATCATCAGTGGATGAAGAAAATAAATTAGAAGTATCATATCTTGGGTCATTTTTCATAGAGAGGAGAGGTTGTAGTGAGAAATATTTACATGGAAGAGAATATGTGGGACCATGTGACTATATATTGGAATTATCTGATAATTATTATCATGTGAGGTGAAGTGGATAAAAAGATGTTGTTTGTTTTCTCTAGTTCAAGTGATAGTTTGGTGGAGTTGGTGTCCTAGGAAAAAAAATTCTACTTTTATTTCATGTATGTTTGATGATTTGAATATTAATAAAATAACCTATAACTAATTTTTCATTATACTTCATGATTTTAATGTAATAATGTTCTAGAGTATCTATTGCATTGATAAGGTCATTGAAGTTCCCCATTGTTATGAGAAATTAGAAATGATGTGGAGAATTTATTAAATAAACTTCTACGGTTGGGTGAACTTCTATTATGGGACATATAGATCGAGAATTTCCAGTGCGTGTGCTCGTAAGTGGATGGTGCTTCTTCTGATGAAGTTCTCACTTAGTAATATCTAAAATAGGATATTATGAGAACTAGTCCACTAATATGAATTCCACATGTTTTGGTTTCATTGGATATTATTATCTGCGAGCGTGTTTAGTGGTCCTTATACTTTAAAATTAACATTAATGTTTGTCATAACTCATGTTCTTAGATTTTCTAACCAAAACCATGATGAAATATGTTCATGGGATGTAGGGTATGTTGGGTGCATCATAAATAACATATTTTTAATGGATAAGTCGAGGAATAATTTTTCCCTTCTATATTTATAAATTTTTTATCTTATACCTTTAATTGTAATAGATATTTCCTAATAAATTCCATTTCCAGGGTGAGGCATCATGTTTATTTAAGAGAGTTAAAGAATGATGAATAAGGCATATGATTTTATGACACTGATGTGTGACTTACATGATGAAATATTTTGAAAAACTGATTATATTATAAATTGAGTGTACATATGTGGTTGTTGATTTTATTAAATTAATTTATTTCTATTGGGTTCCCTTACCCATTAATTTATAGTAATATTGGATTTTAGGCAAGACAACATAATCCCAATGAGAACAAGTCCAGGTGGGTCACACACTAAGTGTTTCCATTTATCTAAATAAAATAATAAATGAATTTAATGAATAAAATAAATATTATTATCTAGATAAAATAATAATTTTACTCATGTTAGATCTATAAAAAATTATTGATGAATGGAATATTTGATAAAATGTTTATTTAGGTATTTAATAGATGTTGAGTAGTTGGAGTGGACCATGATCGAGTCTGATGTTGGATATTTATTTGCATGTTTGTAATAATATATATCAATCTGTGAGATAGTTAACTTAATGAAATAATAATATTGATAATATCAATATTTGGTATGAGTTTTTATAATGATTATTATATTATTTAAGGACTGAGACATAGATAGAAAATATTTTAACCTAAAACCTAGCTCTATGAATAGATTATTATATCTATTGTGTAGGTTTAATTGTGATTTGGGAATTGTTGTGAAAATTATAATTTTGTCTCCATTAATCTCAAAAATGATATGATATACATAGATTCATTTAATATAAAATGAAGTAAAAGTAATCAGTATGAAAAATACAAGGCAATTGATTCACTATACTAGCACATTTAAGTAAATTTGTGTCACTCAAAGATCAAAGGAGAACATGTTGATCACCACTATAGTAATTCTAAACTTGTATCCTATTAATGAAACATAGGTAATCTAAGGAGGGTTTCTTAAAAGATAACCATAATCAACAGAGAATGTTCCTATGTTAACGTAACTATTTCTCCCAATCTTAAATAAGTAAATTATAAATTTATTGTGTAATGATCCTCACTAAGGTTCAAGTCTAGTCTATGTAAATATAAGGTGGAGAAATATCATTGATAAAGGAGATTACATCATCAAAACAATTGTGAATTACCCCTCATATTGAATTTTATTATTTATTTTAAGCCTATCTAGGAACTTCCGCTACACTCGGAACCAATATTAATGATAAAGAATCCATAAAAAATAATCATTGAACTAAAGAAATAAAATAATAAAATAGAATGATCATGAGATTTATTAATGTTTGTTATCTAGTTAATGATTAACCAAACCTTAACCATAGGGGATGAAATCATAGAACAACACCTTGTTTGAGTTGCACTATTCCACCTATATTCTATGTATGTCCTTGGTTGGATTTGATATGAATCCATATTTAGACCACATATACTCACTCAATATCTTTGTCCATTATATTTTTTCTGACTCATATATATGAAAGCGGAAAAAATGGAATGGTTAAATTATTTTATATAGATGAAACCATGGACACATAGGTCTTACATTGTATTGAGGAGGGTATGAGGAAATTCCATCATTTTAATTTAAAATTGACAAAATTTAATGAAACCAATCACATATACAAATCAGTCTAGATTATTATCATCTACACATTCAATGGATATGAAGTCAAAAATCTATAATTTATTTAATTAATATTAATTATGATAAATCATGATGGAATGAATAAATTCTCATTATTAATCAATAAGTTCTTTGTTCTTAATTTCCAACCACCCCATCCTTGATATTTCCATCGCTTAAAATTTTAAACAAATTATTTTAAAAAAAATAACCAATTAAAAAGATTATAGTTGGAGGTAAGAAGGTGAGTGCTCATATGAACAAATAGAGACTCACCATATTCTTTACACACCTTGTTATTTTGAATTTTATCTATCTCTTAGTCTCTTAGATTTCACATTGTTTGGAACTGAGGATGGATCTAGGCTCAATTATAAGGTAATGTATGATGGTATAATTGAGTATCATAACCTCTCTAACATTCATTTTTATATCCAAATATTATTACATAAGGGAAATACCTAGGAATTACATCCAACCAGTGATCCTATTTCATTGGATCCTTATAATTTTGTGGTACTTTTAGAATTTATTTTGTGTAGTTGGGATGTTATTATAAAATTAGAATCACGTACAAGGGTGTATTATTTGGTGGATGAGTAAGGTGATTTCTTCCCCTGAATCTGGTAGATGTTTTTATATTGAATTAATTGAATTATGTAGAAGTAGTTATCTAGGGTTGTTCACATCGGAAGGATATCACCACTCAGATTGATATTTCTATCTTGGACATAATACAATAGGAAAGGGGTGATGGGAAACCTTATCACATCATTTACAATAAGATGTGTATTAATTCTAGATAACTGCATCATGAATACTATTTATAGGTTTTTGTGGGATCATTTTTTTCTTCTTCAGAGTCACACCCAAAATCATCCCAAGTAACTAGGTAGACCAATTCATTAGTGTTACTAGTTTGAGTTGTGTATTAGGATTTATTAAATCATGTACAACATTTAGATCTAGAAATTTGGAAAACTAATCCAGATTTGGAGGGTTCCACAGTGGATGAAGAGATGGGGAAATGGATCTAATAGAAAAATAAAAATAGTAAATCTTAATAGAAAGTAGAACCAATGAAAAATAATCCACATGAGGACATGAATATAGTAGCTAATGATAGAGAAGTATTATACTACTCCTCATTGGTTTAATTTGAAGTATAAGAGTATTATCTAGATTTGTAAGAATTATTATTAGAAAAATACCCTATACCAACTGTTTGGAACCATTGGTATAGGCCTCCAAACCATTGGTAGAGCCTATAACAACTGTTTGGAGAACCGTTGCCAAGTAATTTGTGGGGAAAGGTCTATACCAATGGTTTTGGGAAAACCGTTGGTATAAACCTATACTAACAGTTTTTCAAAACCGTTGGTATAAGTAATATGAAAATATATTCCAACGGTTCCATAAAACTGTTGGTTTATGTGATTCAAAAAATAATCATTTGGTTGGTTTTGATCCCAGCACCTCCCGTTTGTGATTGAATGACATAACCACTAACCTAACATACTTTGGTGAACATAATTTCTTATATATATATATATGTGTGTGTGTGTGTGTGTGTGTATTATCATAATTATTTTAAATTTTGATTTATTTAATGTCTTCTATAAGAAGATTCCATTAAAATTAAATGTACTTATACCAATGTATTTGAGAACAATGGGTATAGGTCCTTTGATTTTGTAACCTATAACAACGGTTTGTCCAAAACCATTGGTATATGTCCATATAATTTACTTATACCAACACTTTTGTCCAAACCATTAGTAAAGGTCCAAATTATTAAACTATACCAACGATTTTCCCAAAACAGTTGGTATAGATCATATTTTCAGTATTGAATGTTGATTTAAGGGTAAAACGTAGTAGCTACACGGAATAATGTAAGAGGACTTGATAATTATTCTTAAATTCCTAAACCCATGGTGAAACTTTTTGTGGGGAAATAAAAAGGGTTCCAAGGAGACAAATCACCAAAAAATGATTAAGGATAATGAGGTCCCGTTTTCACTAGCAAATGTCCTCTAGTAAACATATATATCCAAATAAAATCTATATCATTATCGATAGTTGGATAGAATTTTTAAGGTCTATAGTGGAGTTCCCAGGTTAGAGGGAATCCTGAGTCTTCCATGCGATGTTATTTCCATCCCCCTTATAAGGAATGTTTTATGTGGGAGGAGGTAAATGAACATTACCATAAGAACTAATTACAATAATGAGGATCCACATATCCTATCGCATGTTGATCCTATGAATGTTTTTTTGAAAATCTATTGTAACTTGTAACTACCTCAGTGGAAGAATAAGACTCTCCAGTAATAACATTAGATGAAAAAGTTATTGTAGTTTCTATTGAGAACATCATCAACATCACCTATCATCCTGATAGTAGAGGGGGAGAAGGAAATATGAGGGGAGGATCTTATCTCCCTATGGATATTCTCAATCACTACATGAAGGTTTTGAAGGAAATTTAATTTTCAAATAAAGCCACATCATAGGAGGATTATAATAGGATGATCTCTGTAACTCTTGACATTCTTACCAATAAAAAATGAGAATTGAAAAATTCCCATGGTCAAATTTGTCTTCTTGGATTTAATAAAGGAAATATCAATACAAAGGAGTATATGATGACATGGGGTAATATGTATTTACCTTTGGTGGGTATAATTCACAAGAGGCCAAATTTGAGTAAATTTTCTATAATGTGGAGTTTTCACCAAATGTGTTACTCAAGTACTATAAGTTATATTGGAATTCTTTATTACTCCTCTTTAAAGCCTAATTTTATGTCTGTTTTCATTACCTTTGATCCAATAAAGTTCATATTTTTAAAATAATTATAATTACAATTTTTAACTGTATTTTGGCCATATATTGACTACTCAGATGACATATGATGTACATGTTTTGTCATGTAATTACATAGTGTGTACTATCAATAAATTACACAGAGACACATATTAATTTATATATAAATATAATTATATTAATGTGAATGGAGTTATTAATGTATTACAATTATAGAAAAATATAGTTAATGTTTTATGTAGAAATTAATTTAGTATTTAATATATATATATATATATATATATATCATATCACACATCATATATTATCAACAAATGAATCATGAACACTTAATGATTACATATAAATAAAATAAAAATTGTTTTTTACTTTCTTCATAAAAAGGTATGAAACATTGTTTTTATATACAAGTTACACACAATGTATATCTTTTCACCATTTATTCATAACACCTTCCTAATGATAAGGAAGGAATATTAAACACATAAATTAATGAGTTACCTGACATGTATGGAAGCTAAACACCCTGTGAAATTTGAGTTACATGGTTGATAGTCATACACAGTGTTCCATAAATACATGACTCTTCATTGAGTCCTTCGTTTCTAACAAGGAAATGTTTTCACTACATTACCTGTAAGAATGTTAAATAAAATGTAGTCAAAGAAACCAGGTTTCACCTATCGTATTTTACACACAATGTTATAATAATGATACATATAATTCAATTCATGTTTCCCCAAATTAAATTTTTGCTACATACTAGTCTATTTATCATGGGTACAAAATATATACCTATAGGATACACACAATGTAGTTCCATGATATTCAACCCGAATTCATGGAATATCCAAATTTTTTCATCAATTTAGTTAATATGTATTTATTTTTTTACTGGTTATACGATAGATAATGATGGATAATAATTTAATATATTGATGTTTAGATTAAAATAATTTTAAAACTGAAAATAAAAATGTCATCATATACATATAATAATCAAATATTAAAAAATAATTATAATTTATTATGTGATCAAGCTAAATCCACTTTCAGGTTTCAAGGAAAAATAAAAGTGACTTCACCTAAGCCCAAATAATGGAATATTTCTAGTTGCATCATATTTATCCTCATAAATTGATTAACAGAATCCCTAGAATCTATGAGATAGTATCATCACATATAACTTATAATTAATTTATGCAGATTAAGAATTATCTTGTCATGAAATACATTCTTCATTGAACATTTATTAGACCACTTATTTTCATATTATCGTTGTGGTGAGATGATTAAAGGGTAAAATACATTTTATGGTGATCCATGCATGTTTTATGAACTTGTAAACATTGTCGTATAAATTAATGGGTTCTAATGCAAAAGATTCTAATGATTTTGTCCTTAATTTTTATCCACACAATAATCACTTCAATAAAAAATGGTATTTTTCTCTATAATTGAGAGGGGGATGGGGAGGATCTATCTCCATTCTTTAGAGTGTTCTAGGAGAAGATACCTCGAGTGATTGAGATCATTATCTCTAGAATTAATTGTTCAAAACTATTAGAATGGCTTGGATAGCATTAGACAATGACATAACTGAGTATTTATAAAAACATGGATACATGATAAATAATTTCACATAGTCCCATTTTATTCTTTTAATCCCTAGTAAAACCCATGTATAAATAATAAAAGTAACCTTATTATTATTTAAATTACTTAGGTTTAACTCATAGATAAATAAATATAATTTTAATTAATAAATAAATTTCAATTTTTTCAAATAATATTTAACAAATTATTTCTATTCGGACATTTAATAGATCCCATCATTCCTCCTTGGTATTTACTGAACCATTAATAATGAATATTTATTTAAATAAATAAACCTTAGTACATTATTTTCTGAAAAATAGATAATTTTTAAAAACACAAAAACATAGAACAATATTTATTAAATATTCAACTCACATATATTCTCTCACATAACTAGTTTCAAAATATATAAAATCAACCAAATATAAATAATAATGAAATTAAGTGCCAGAATTAAATTTTGTCAATAAGATAGATTCATACAATTTTTAACCACGGTTCCATATACACCTAGTGTGGGACCGTCATGGCGTTTTTCATAGTGGCATTAGGAAATACTTCGAAAGTATATGGTTAGAATCTTGGAATAGGACAACTCACTTGAAAAGAAATAAGATAATAGGAAAACAATATACAATCCCATACGAATCCACATAGTGTGATAAAATCACTTAATCTCAAAATATGAAATAAAGTTAGATTCATATTTTTTTCAGTACACTATGTGATCAATGATTATTTTTTTCATTCCAAAAATGGACTTTTCAAAAGGTTGATATTTCCATATACTTAATAATGAAATTAAATTCCCATCAAGGGTTATGAGATATGAATATCTATTAAATAAAAAAGAGGGAAATTCTTTCACATATTATTCATTTATGAAATATCAATAATTACATACCCAACATATCCTACATCACCATGACCTTATTTCATCGTTGTTTTCATAAATAAATCTAGGGACATGAATCATAACTTGAATTAATACAAATATTAAAGTTTAATGACCATTACACATTTCCAAAGATTGAAAAATATTATAACACATATAAATATTGATTTCCAATTTACACGTCAAGTGCTCATAACCTTATTCTCCTAGAGATTACTATGGATGAACATCATGAGAAGAAGTATCAATGTCTTATGTGCTCTCTACCATAGATAGCTTCTATCATTAGTTTACCATCAACTAATATCATCTATCTATAAAAAATATATTTATGAATATTGTTATATCACTTCAAGGTTCTCAACATAACATGGAATTACAATGAAATTTTATTGAGAAAGATTCCTTTAGGAAAATATCATATACATTTTGACACAAAATAATTATCATATTTTTTATTATAATATTATGAATACTCAATACCATAAATAAAAGTAATCCAAAGGTATATAGATGATTTTTTTTGGAAACCAACTCCACCCCAACCTTGCTAAAAGATAATGTGAACATGTAGAGAGTTATACATACACCAATATAAGGGAACCCTTTTGGTTGATCATATAAATTATATAAATAACTGAAATAAAAAAGGGGATACATAATTTTTGGAAAAATTAAATCAGTACAATTCATAATATTTCATTTTTTTTATTCAATTTTGATTTTTTTCATGGCTCAAGTGTTTAATTTCAATGCATATTGTTGTTTTTCATTTTGGATATATACATTGATGGTTGTCTTGTGTTAGTTTGGTGTGTCTTTTATTTAATATTAGATGAGATTCAAGTTATTATAATGTGAGATATATTTAATAATACATGGGATTGGCTAGGATAATCTAATATATCCCCTATGTTTATGAGATTAATTTATATGGTTGTGGGATTTTTTTCTAATGTAGTGATTGACTAGTTGATTTATTCATACGTTAATTCCTTCAATATGTTTTTTCATTAGTATTTGTTGAATTAATATAACAAGAATTTATTTTGGGGGGGAGTTCCTTATTCTCTATCATGTGTGTTTGGGTGACTCATCTAACATAACAAGGGTAATGTGGAGATCATTATTCTATAATGATTCTGATTCATCGCATTAAGCATGAGTGACCACTCCCATCATTGTTTTTTTTTATTTTAATATAACACCACACATTGATCAAAATGTTCTAATTTATTTCAATGATTTATTATTCAATGTTTCTTTGACTGATAATTTTTTCTTTCTCCCATCAATTATGTTTTATGATTTCATTAAATATTTGAGTTTCTTGATACATGTATTTTCAAATAGATGATGTTTGAGATCCATGGTCTTATGAATTTGAGAGAGAAAATATATAGAATTTTTTTGGAAGAGGAGTTTCATTAGAGTTCATATCTACCATTCGAGTATACTTATTACACTATAGAATCGTGATCTTTACCATATTGGGGAAGAATGGTGATTGTGGAGATTACATTAATCAATTACAAGGGTAACTACTGGGTTTATTGTGTAGTCCTCGGGTTTTAAAATTGTTATTAAACTTCTCAGTTCAATGTTGTGTTTTATTTTTTTTTCGTGTTCTGTAGGGTGTGTACATGAGTCTAGGCAATCACTACATTTTCCTAGTTGTGTTTTATCTATTGTATACTTGTTACATTGCCTTTTTTTATTCCTTATAATAAAGATCATGATGGTTTGTATTCATGGTGTTCAAGTAGGTCCAACATGAGATGAAGCATATTATATTCTCATAATAATTACTTTATAAAATTTTATTTATTATTTTAAGGGTTATTATTCCTTTAGAATTTTTTTGTTTGCTTCCCCATAAATGTTTCTATTTTCTTTCATGAATATCATTAATAAACTCAGCCCTTATATTCATGTGTTTTAAATATTCCCTCCCCCAAACAATTTTTATCAGAGTTTGATATTGGGTAGAATAATATTCTGATTTACCTCTAGGTAGTGATGTTTGATGGAGGGAAGGATTATAATATTTTTAAATTTAATATGTGTTCTATGCTACTCTACAATGGGGTTAAAGATGTTTTATGTGGTTTAAATAATGATATTCATGAAAGAAAATAGAAACATTTATGGGGAAACAAATAAATAAATTCTAAAGGAATAGGAACCCTTAATCTTAATAAATACTACTACAAATTATTATTGAGTTCCTTAGATGATTCACATAATCTTTTATGGTTTCTATTGTATATTGTTGATATTATATTATCTTAATGGATGTAAAATCCATGTTTTTATCTAGGGATATTAAGAGAAATTCTCTAAAGTTCAAGGATAGTATGGTGATGTTTGGGATGAGGTTTCATAGAGTTTGGGGTCAAATGAATAATAGTGGTGAGGAAAATATAACTAGGAATCAATTTGATGATAATAGATGGAATCTATGTTAAAAAACTGGCCACATTAAATGTAATTGTCCCTAGGGTAGATTTAGGGATGGTAGATCCTAGGAGAATATGACATAAAACTCTAGTTTAGGTAGTTAAGATTTCCTTTAGAGACTGGTAGTATCCTAGTTGTTCGGTTAGGGTTTATCTCTAGGTTACCTCTATTTTATGATCCTAGGAGTGGTATTACATGTGAATTAAAAATTACATGGCTGTATATGGGGGTTCCCTAGGGTATGATTTTTGGATCCAGTTAGGTTTAATTAAAGGTTTTCCCTCCATTTGTCTTGATTTATTTTTCATGTTGTATTTTTGTTTCTTCTAATACATGTATATATGAGATTTTACATATATTTGATTTGATTTTTTATTTTTTCTGATATTTACTTATCTACTACATTATTGATTGGTTTTTTATAGATGCAAATGACTTTTTAGTATACTTGGATCCATTTTCGGGAGTTAAATAATGTGGGTGACTCATATTTAGGTGAAGAAAGTTATATAGGTGGTAATCTATAGTTATTTTATGCTTCAAGATGTTGAACTTTTTCAAGGATTTTACCTTATGTGTGGGTGAATTAGGTTATTTTAAACATTATTATTTTATCCATTATTAAAATTATGATCTTTCAATATAGGGAACACTTCTTTATCTCCCTTAAAATATATATTGAGAGAGAAAATAAGTGAATAATGATAGTTATTTTTTCTTGGTTCACCCAAACTAGGCTAGTCCAGGGAGCATGAAAATATAGATATATTGATGCACCTGAAACACTATAGAATAACATTTTTATGTTCAAACATAATGGAGTAGTTCTAGTGACTCTCCGGAATCACTTTCCCCAATGAAATGAAAATGTCCTTGAACTTATTTATCACTAATAGAAAAACCACTACTCCACTTCTTAAATAAGTGATCATTGCACCTTTAATAATGGTCCCATTCTCCTGGAAAATTAGATATGAAATATAACACAAATGGTGTGTCAATGTTTTTATAGATATGAAAATATTTTAGTGAAGTAAAACTTTTTGATCATCCCATTCATATTTAATCTTCCAAATCATAGACCTACGATTTATTTACCATAATCTCCAATCCAGATTTATCAATATGAATATGATATGAGATTTCATTTTCCATTTTCTGAGAATTTTCAACCTTTATACTCTGTTTATATTTTACATTTTAAATATTTATTCTTAATATTTATAAAACATATAGTACTTAAATATCACTCACCTTCCATCATCCACTAATTTTAATCAAACCATTATATCATTTATTAACAAATCATTACTATTTGATCCAAATAAGGTTCCAAATGCTGAAAAAATAACTATTAAATGGGGTTTTAAGCACTAAACCCACATAACTATTCATAACTTCAATTTCCAAACACCACGACCACCAAAATGTCCATATCCTTGGCACTATAGTGTGGTGAGTGGGATTTATGATAAATTCACCCTTAAATACACTTAACACCATGACTGGCAGATACTTCTAAATCCATCTTGGAAATATGTAAAACATATATGAACTTAATTTCTTAGACCATGGTAACATGTACACTTGTATCTAGATTCCACATTTTTAGTAGGTAACAATTAAACTCATACATTATATGAAATATGAAATGATGACAAACAACTACCATTTTTTACATTAAATGAAACATTATAACACTAATTTACCTCTATTCATGAATGCACATTACCATTATATATGTCCTATTCTTACTCAAAACAATATGACATATGGTGTGGTGAAACACCAGTGGTCATTTTGACTTCACGTGACCTTTAAACAACACTAAAGATAACTTTACATGAGCATTAAAATTATAAAGTGACCTTTATAGATTAGTAGTATAACTTTTACATGGATTTATTGAATAAATCATTTCTACTACTATGTAGTGGGATTCAAATCCATTTTTCATTGGTGAATTTAAAAGATAGAACATCAATGAAAAAACCCACATTAACTTAATTATAGCCTTTTATAAATATGAAAATTAGTTTTATAGAACCAATATTGAGTAGTAAAAGTCATGCTAATGGTTTCTTTCACCAAAACAAATTATACTTCTTCCATGCATGATACTCAAAGTTCCAGATAAATTAAAATAATGATTGGGATGAATACCTAGATCAAATTTTCAAAAAACACTATTCAAAAACCTCTTAAAATTATTATTTCTAAAAATATCCCCCTTTAGGTTTATTGAAAATCTCAAAACCTTCTAAAAATGACAAAAAAATATAGCCCATAACATTTTTTTTGAAACATTAATTATATCTATCAAAATAAATTTGTATATCTTGCCTTAAATCTTTTCATTAATGAATTAATAATCTATAATTAAATTCTTACATTATAATTGATCTGTGTGAAAAAATAAAATTTAATGAAAATATCATTAAGAATACATAACACGATATCTTCAAACACATAAACCTTCAATCCACCCTAAAATCCATATACATCTATCCAAAATAGAAATTTGATCACTCTCCCACTTTTTTGTAGGAAACAATCATTTCTCCCCTTTGTCAATAAATTCATTGATTCTATTCATCCAAATGGATCATTAGATACTTTTATCCCATTATAATTAAAGCCAATTTGAATAATTATATATAGGATCTCGTGAGAGAGTTATAAAACCATGAATTTTTTAAAATATATTTGACTTACCCTACTTCATAGAGAAATTAACTATAGAAAGTGTGGTTTTATTCTTCAATATATCTATGTATTTAGAATAATTTGGATTTAAAGTAATAACAATGTTTTTATAAATTCATATTGGGTGTTCCTTTTGTCATTATATTAGAAAATTGATTTTGAGTAGACACATAATCCATCTAAACTGACTATTTCCCAACCTTCTCCTTTATAACATGATATATGATCTTAATAATATTAGTCCTTGAATAATGAAATAGTTATTTTCAATGTCTTGTAGTATTTAAGATGTCGCTCTTTATAAGAATAGTAAATATGAATTGAATTCCAATGTTATTACATTTTTCTCTATCTTAAAAACTTTTCTGCACTATTTATTACTTTCAATATAGTTAGAAATTATTGTTTTTTATGATATGTAGTCTAAATTTTTATATATCCATGAAATAATGAAAATAAAAAGATAGAAAGAGCCTCTTGATAAAGGGTTACGTTCATCTACCAAACCTACCAAATCTACATCACTAAAGACAAATAGTTGTTGAAATTATTTTATATAATAGAATATCCAATAGTTCACTTTTTGATTAATATATTTAATAATTATTTTCATCGATTTCATATGAATTTATTTGGGAAAAAATTCATAACAGGAGTTTTTATATGTGGAAAATCAAATATTTGAACATATGGCCATTATATACAACAAGAAACTAAT
Source organism: Viscum album (assembly GCA_963277665.1). Lineage (NCBI taxonomy): Eukaryota > Viridiplantae > Streptophyta > Magnoliopsida > Santalales > Viscaceae > Viscum > Viscum album. Next base: position 213,298,281 of record OY728125.1, read on the forward strand.
GATATATCTATAAAGAGTCTCGTCAACCTCTTTTCCATCCACATATTTGAACAATTTCTTCTAGGTCTCCATTAGAGTGGTCATCCATTTATATTAAACCATCTGAAATATTTTCAATACTTCCTTGGCATACTTATTTTGGGTAATAAATGCCCCACTTTCTTATTGAATAACCTAGAGGGTAAGGTAATAATTATAATTCCAATATTATAGACATGTCTAATTCTAACCTCATGAGTTCTAAAAAATTCTTGCATTGGGTGTCATGGGAGCCCCAAAATGTGATGTCATCAGCCTGGAAAAGCACCACCATCATTGGTCACTACTCTACCAAGATATAAATGTTGTGTTAAACACCACATTTTCAAAATCCAGGATTATTTATGTACTAATAAAGCCTTGAGTACCATGATTTATGTTCTTATAAATTCTGCTTTAACTCTAAAACATTATCATCATTTTTATCAATGAAGAAACCATCTCATTGTTTAATGTAGACTTCCTATTGAAATACATTGAGGAATGTTGAATTTAGCTCCATATTAAAAACATTAATCCCTTTTTCACCACTATATAGAGAAATAATTTTATGTTTTAAAGTCATTATATATGTGAAAAGGGATCATATAACTAATTTATTCTATTTGGGAATTAAATTCTCATACAAGGCATGGGCTTTTCATTTCCACTTGACCATCTTAATTATGATTATTTTCGAAGACCCACTTGGTTAAGAAAACCATCTTGTTCATGGGCCATGGGATAACATCCCATGTCATATTCTTCTCAATATAAAAATGTTCATCATGCATATAATTGACACAAAGCTCTTGTATAATAGACACATCCAATGTATTTGGTTCCACTTGTTATAAGAGAAATTTTTGAAATTAAACCTTCATTCTTCTAGTCTTAATCGAAGTTGTTCAATCACTAACTATGTTATTCTAACTAAGTTATTACCTTATGGTAATACTATTTGAATATACTATTCCTGATGGATTTTAATTATTTTTGAGTCTTTTTATAAGTATTATATATCCTATAAAACTTCCCCTATGTTACCCAATTATTCATTAATTCTTTAATAAAAATTGGATTGTTCTCATTTGAAATATTACCATCAAACACTAATTTCTAGTTATGTGTATTAGAAATAATCTAATTTTAATAAATTAAATAGAAAAACTATACACTATATTTCTAATAATATTTTTAAAATAATTGAACGATTTAATTTTGTATCACTTTATATGAATAATCCCATCACCATAAATAGCATAAAATATTCTTTTCTTTTAAATATTATGAATAAATAATTTATTTCTAAACACATGAATGTAACTTAGTGTGGGATTATTTCTTTTCCATATTAAATAGGGATTATTTTCTTATTTCAGAAATAGTAAGTCTCTATTAAAGATATAGAATTACTCAATAACTTCTATTTTATAATTTATTTATGATATTCTATTTAAAATTAACATAGTTTTGCCTATGTTATTTACAATTTGGTTCCTCGTCTCAATAACTCTATTTTGTTGAGAAGTAATTAACACTGAAACCTGATGTCTAATTCAATGTTTATATTTATATTATTCCACCTTATTATTTTTTAATTTTATATCATTTTCATTGTGATTAATTTGGATATTTAAACAAAGAATATTCCCATATTCTGTCAGATGTTGAGTGATATATTGAAATATATCATCTTTTTGTATTATCATAATTCTCCATTTCATTCTACTAATATCAAAAAAACAAAAGTAGTACCATTTTTTATATAAGGCTTTAGGTATCATCATCTCACACACATCCACATAGACATGTGTGAGTAACCTATATGAGTTTCCAATCTAAGGATTATAGGACTCCCAAAAAAATCATCCCCTTATTACATGTGTCACAAATATGAGTTTCATAAGTAGTCCTGGTATATCTCAATCTCTATCATTATTATCCAAATTCTAAAAGGATTTTCAGATCAAATGGATAATTTTTCTATTTGTTCACATGTTTTCATCCTCCATATATTGTATTGACACATTTCTTCTCCAATAATCAAACATTCCCTTGGTTCATTTTCCTAGTAAAATAATGAAACCATATCTTATGTCAATGGTACATTTCTTCTTTCTAAATTACACTTTATATCCTGATTAACTCAATTGAATAACAATTATAATATTATATATAATCCATTATACTAATAATATATCTATATTTTTAAGATCTTTAGTAATGATGGTTACTTTAATTGAGCCAATATTTTTGAGTTCCACATTTTTCCAAACTAAAATAAAATTTTTAACATGGTTGATACCAAAGATTAGGTCTTACATTTATTTCATATGTAAAGTACACCTATAATAAAAAATGAATAGACTATAACAATATATTTCTATCCATTAAATGTAGAAACAAATTTCCTTCTTATTTATTCTTTTCTTCACCCATGACTACTGGTCCACATATTATCATGGTTGGTGAGTCTATTAATCCTCCAGTTCCATGTATTCATATACATATTGCTAGACTGAAAACCTATTTTTACTATCATCTTAATATTTTAAAATTACAATAATTTTTTACCACATTTTTTAAACTCTTTAGTCATCTTTGTTTTTATAGATGAAGTTATATGAACCACTTTGTTCCCACAGCTATAACAAAAAACATTTTCCATTAAAACATAAGTAATTTAGAAACACAGTTTGCCTATTTTTAGTACTCATACTCTAATAAATATAATATTTAATGTAACACATATATTCAATGAGTCCATAATTTTCATAGTAATAGCACATAATTTTTGGTTTCTCCATCCATTATTTTTTAGAAAAATTTATACAATTTATGAAATGTGCATATCTAAAATTCTACAGGGTCTTTATTCATGATATATAACATCAAAAAAAATTATTCTTTGTTTCTTGATACACAATAGATTTATTCTTATTCTTTAACCATTGAACATTTAGGACAGTTAAACATTCATTAGTAGACACCATATAATTTACTTTATTTCTAATTAACTTTATTGTCTCCTTTTTATTTCTGGAGTGAGTAATGTTTTTAGGAAATTCATACTTTTATTACTTTGACATGAATTCTCAATTATGTTGGTCAATTCACTATACCCTTTCATTTATATAAATTGTTAGTTCATAAATGATCCATTCTTCCTCCTCAACTCTAAGTTTCAAAAAGGAATTTGGGTGCCTAGAATTTCCAAATCTCGATTTCTCAAAATTTGAACTATGTTATTACTTATCTTCCTCCAAAAATTGTATTTAATTCATTGAATCAAGTTCCACTATATTTTATTTCATTTTAATTACCCTAAAAATATCATTTTCTTTAAGTCATTCTTATAATTCTTCTTGATTTTAATTCTTCCTTGTACTTCATTAACATTAGCATCACTATCATTACTTTGTAGCTTATTTACAATAGCTACCAAATAATACTAATAAATATCCCTTGAATATTAAACCTCTTAAACTTCACCTTCCTTAGGACATTTATATTCATATTAGGGAAAATTTTTCTTTTCATAAAAACAACATTGTAACCCTTTCTTTCCCTTCATTTTCATTGATATTTTTTAAGAGGTATGTATTCTTTTCATTATCTTAAAGTTTCTTGAATAATTTGTCCAAAATAAGTCCCACCATTCAATATGTAATGTAATAATATGTAATCATTACTTTTAACATTTTTCCTATTCTTAGTTTATAGGATATAAATGAAATAATCTTATTGACCTCTCCATCATCATGGTATTCATGGTGTGTTTCATTAAGGATTTAAAATATATTTCTTGAATTCAATCCTTTTTCTTAGACGTAATATATTAATTACACATTTCATATAAAATGAGGGTACTATGTAAGATTTATAGTAAGTTTTCTTTCAGATATTTTTCTTCATGATCCAATAATTTTCATCTATACACAGTGATAATGTACTCATAATAATTTTAACAATTTTAACATCATTAGTGTTTTCTCAAAATCCACACATATATTTTATAAGGATGTAGAGTTGATCAAATAATAAACCATGTATTTTATTTAGGCTCATCTAAATATATTTATATTTTATCTAAAACCAATAACATTATTTCATATAATATTTAATCTAATTCATAAATAATCAATATCTTATCGAATATAAAATGATATATATTTCAGGGAATAAAATTTGATTTTATCGGATTGAAAAATTATCCACCTAATATATTAATAGATTTGGCATTAACATCCAATTTTATGTGATCTCCCTCTATTAGAGATCTATTCTACATGCTATCAGAAATACCATACATGGATACCATATATACATCCATACACAATGGTATTAAATAAAGATGCATTAGGAGCTTTGAATGTTAGAAATTAATGCCTTTGAAAATAGGTATTCCCTGATGGTTGAAAATTTTCATCATGCTCCTGAGAAAGACATATGTCACCCAAAATCACTACTTACATACCAATTGTTAGTCTATATCAGGGAGTTTACACTGAGGTGAAGTGGGGGGTGAATCAGGGTATTATAAAGGTTAAGATTTTATCCATGATTATGATCTTATTCTCTCAATATGAGGAAAACTTATTTCATTCCATTGAAATCTATTTTGAGAAAAAAACTTTGTAGGGAACACAAGTAATTTTTACATGGTCTACAAAAACTAGGCTAGTCAAAGGTTCATGAAAAATGAAACCTTCTATTTCACATTAAATATTATAGCACACCACAATAACATTTTTAAATAATGAAGTATTATCACAACTATCCTGACTCACTATCCACATAGGGAATATAAATCTTACTAATATTCATCTTTATAAATGAAAAACACACCAATATTATTAAAAAAAATATGGGCTCACTACTCCTTCTATGATGGTCTTCATCTTCATGAAAATTAGATAAGAAATGAACTACAAATGGTGTGTCAAATATTTATTTTTATTAAAAAAATTATAGAAATGAAGAACTATTGGACTATCCCCTTTTTCTTCAATCTTCCAGAACTTATATGTATAATTTTTTCCCTTCTTCCCTAATTCAGATTTATCAAATTGATTATGTTTGGAGATGTCTTCCTTCTTTTTTTTGAGAATTTTCAACCTCTCTACTCTTATTCTATTATTGATTTATAAAATATATTATTAATATTTATAAAACCAAGAATACATTTTGAATCTGAGATATTAGTTTTGAATACAACTAAATATATATCATCATTATATTCAAATATTAGCTTTGTTTAACCTCCCATCAAATAATCACCCATATATTCGAATAAGGTTTCTATGGATTGATTCAATAATTTAAAAAGGTTATTGAATCACAAAATCCAGACAAATGTTCATAAATTAAACATCTAAAACCCAAATACCTACAAAACACCCTACTCCATGACACTATGATGTGGTGTAGAGAATTTCTAGGAAAAATACTCTTCGGCAGACTCAACACCCCAACCAAAGAACATTTTTTACTTCCTTACCATAAAAATGTAAATAATATATGAACTAAATTCCTTCTACCATTGTCACCTAAATTCTCATATCATGATTATAAATTTTTAGTAGGTATCACTTCAACTAAAAAACTATTTGCGTTGCAACATAGTGGAAAACCACTAGATGTTTTTTAGCAAGTGAACCTTATAAGGATTGAGTGGCCACTTGGAAATAACAAAACAGACCTATTTGTTAGTCATAGTATAGCTTCGACCACCATCCACTATGTTGTGGTGATAAACCACTGATTGTTTTGGATTCACATGACACTTACATAGTATTAGAGATACCATTACATGAGCATTGAAATTCCCAAGTGAACTGTATGAAATATAATGATTACGTTTACATGGGATATATAAATACAATATTACAACTAATATGACATATCTATATTCATTGTTTTAAAAGGATCATTTCCATGTTAAAATTATATAGAAAACATACACTGTAACTATATTGTATCCTTAAAAAATTAAAAATGGATTTTCTAGAATAATTATGATGTATTATTATCCATGGTGATGGTTTCCTTCACCAAATTCATTTATATTTCTTCCATATAAGAAACTAAAAATTCTAAAATCTTCAGGGTATGTTTTTGATGAATACCCATAACACATTGTCAATAAACACAACCCAATCATGTCTCTAAGATATTTTCTAACGTTTAAAATATGATGCATTTCTTCGAGAATTTTTTTTTAATATGAATTTTAGATGAATATTTTTGTGTAGAAAACTGTTAATGTAATATATTATAACGAAATAATCAAAATGATCTGAGAAATGGCATACATAGGGTTTTTATGTAGATGAAAATTACTCAAATAGGATTATATGGTATATTATAATTGTATGACCATGATCTAGTTATTCTTTGTAAAATATATTCTATTTGGTGGAGTTTGTTTTTATCTTTGGAAGGATGATATTGTTAAAAATTAAATTTTTTCTAGGTGATTTTTGATTCCATGTTCCCTATCTTGATTGGGCATGTACTTATTTTCAATGTTTATTACTTATTTTATTTTATTCTGTAAATTTAAATTTACATTTTTATTGGGTTTCTTGTGTTTTTTTCTAAATATTATATGAGATAAAAGTTATTCTGACATGATATGTATTTAATCTTATATGGGGTTGGTTGGGGTACTATATCTTATACCTTGTTTCAAGGAGATAGATCTTATGTGGGTGTATTTTCATCTAACATGGTGAATATATGGGTAATTTATCATGATGTAATTTTAAACTAGTAATTTTTTCTTCTTTAGAATTTGAATTAATATAACACAAATTTATTTGGTTGTTGGGGAGTTCATTTATCCATAACTTGTGTGTTTCATGCCTCATATGATGTTTCTAGGGTAATATGGAGATCATTGTCCCTTATTTATTTTTATTAACCAAACCTATGTCTCTTCTACTATCAATTCAGCAATGTCATGATTAATACCATTGTTATTTTAGCTTCATAATACATTTATTTTAAAGGGTATGGGAATTAAAATACATGGGATTTTCTATTTAAGATAGAAAATAGAAAAAATTTATTTGGGAGAGTAAAAGGTGTTTTCCTATCCTTATCATCGTCATTCCATTATGCCTATTTTAGTGTAGAATCTAAACCATTAAATATTAAAGGATAAATAACACAACGGTAGTGTACATTATAATTTTTGGGGATCAATATAAGGTTCTTTTTGTAAGAACAGCTTCTTAGAGTGTTCTTATTCTGTTTCATAGCTTTTATGTTGTCTTTTACTAATATTACTAGCCTTCTAGGGTGTGTTATTGAGAAGGGTTACTCCTCAATTAATTTATCATGTTTTGGGTTCAATATTTTCTACAATTAAACATCTTATATTTTTAAAAAATAAATAAAATGGACAGATGTTTACTTTCCAAGAATATAGGTCCAACATTAATTGAAACATGGTATATCCTCATGTTATTTACTTTATGCACCTTTCATTATTATTAAGCATTCATATCCCTTCTTTAATTGTTGATTTGTTAGTTCATTCATGTTTTAATTTCATTCCATGATGTAAATTATTAAACCAAAATATTATATGCTTTTGTCGGGTTGATAATATGGGTTTTATGTATTCCCTCCCTTTAACACCAATGATATCCTCAACATCACATTGAATTTTTTTCCATAACCTAACCAATATTTTCCATTTCATCAACTAGTACTTATGGAATCACCAAAACATGCATGAAAACTACCTCATTATAACATCTACTGAGGTTCCCATGTAGGTTGTGAGAATAACATTGAGTATGACACCTCAAGATCATCCTTAATAAAATACAGTACATATGTGGACATATGTATTGAATGAATGTTTGTTGTGTCATCACATTGGTAAAAAAAATTCCTTATTACCCATAGAGATACCATAATGATAAATAAATACCTAATTCAACTAGTTCTGAAATACAATGATATACCCTTAATTTGAATATAATCTAATTCTGAATGATGTATGAACACTCATATTATCATTCAAGGAGAACAAGTTATCTCCATAGCATAACACATGGGTGAATGATGCATAACCCATACACTACCCAAGTGTATGATACATCATTGACTAATGTCATAGATGAATGAAATATAACCATATCTATGAAGGGTTGATGAATCACTGTGAATACATATATTTGGTTAGAAATGTTACCACCACTACCAATCTCTGGGTGGATGGGGCACCATTGTAATGTATCATTGGGTGGACGATGTACCACTAATTCTAGTATCAATGTTGGTGATACACCACCAATAAATATCACAAGATTTAATATGCACCACCACCACTAATATCTAGGTGGATGAGACAACACTAATCAGCATCACTAGGTGGCCGATATGACTCCATAACTGATCTATATGTAGAAGATGCACCACTAATAAAACAGTTAATCCAAATGAAATATCCTTGGTCATAACAAAATTGGGGAAAAATTGTACCACTAAGTAATTGAAGAATCATCAAAATCCTAAAAAACTACGTGAATGATGGATTTTCTTGTGATATATAGATCATTATTCTCATCACATGTTGCAGAACAACTTAACATTCGGTAAAAAGGTATCACCCTTCGATGACATGGTTCATAAGTCATGTTTAGATGAATGATATATCACCATATATAAATCTCAAGGGGTTCAATCCATCATCGAGACATAAAATCTAGATGAATGATTCATCATTGTCATATAATTTTCACATGGATGGCTTACTACCACGTTATAATCTCATTGTAATTCCATATCGCAAACCACCGGGTCTAAAATTAAGTTCCACATGACCTCATGCCTGCCTACCCAAATACAAGATCTTACCTAGTAGTAGTGAGGGTATATATCTATTAATGGGGAGTTATAACCTTAGTATCATGTCCTTGATAAAATTTAAAATAAAATAAAAACAACTTATATTAAATATAAAATAATAAAATGCTACTAGATGAAATATATTTTTAACAAATAAACGAGATCCTAACATGGAAAGAAAAACCAGAGTAAACATGAATGCATCTATATATTTAGGTACACTACAATATCTTTTAGATTACACCCATGTAACACTCCTAGATACATTCTCCCTAACTCAAGAGTCTGTCATATGCCCCTTCCAATTGTCTCAATCCCTATACAAGAATGTTGCACATCTATTAAAATTTCCATATAGGGTGTGAGTAACAAAATGTAGTAGGACAACACCAATGTATCCTTAACAAATTCTTACATGTATAAAATGAATATTCCATGTTAATTATTAATATATAAAGAATAACAACAATATAAACTCACATACTTAGTGGTTGTGCGCTAACAAAGACTTCACAAACCCCTGGACACAAAGGCTTCAACATTATGTTAGAAGTGATACGATATGATGTCATAAGTAATCAAGACTATCCTTAAGGATACTGAGCTATCACTCAACATTCTTGTGGCATGGTGTGTAAATGGTACATTGTATCCTCTAGTTTTTATGTACATCATGCTACATGACATCCATGAGGCATCAAGTGAACATCCCACTCAACATCCACTAGGAATCAAATAGACAAGGTACTTGGCATCAACTAGGTACCGAGTGAATCCTACCACATGACATATATTATATCATCATAAACCTAGTAGGTGCTCATGTATGTCATCTCTATTATTTTGAGTCATCCACAATCCCCCTGTATGGTATAAACATGTTGTGATGGTCCATATATTTTGAGTAGAAAAAACAATACCTCTAAAACATGGTAACAAAAATAAATGAGTTAATAATAAATGGTATTCCTTGAATTTCATTATGAGAGGAATATGAAAACATATAATACAAGTGATCAACAAATAAATGTTTGAATCAATCGACAAGTAATACTCATCGAAATAAGCATCATAAATGTGTCTCATGGGTGACACAAACACGCTCTAACATGCAATCATAATCAAGCACAATCATCATGGTATCCCAAACCAAGAATTATACTGAAGAAAAAAGGTCATACAAGAAACCAAAATGGTAAAGAACTTCTTACATGAATTTCATTGATGAATAAAACCATTTTTGGTCAAAGGAATGAAGAATGAGTGACATCATACATCCACAGAGAGATATATTTTACATCAAGGTTTTCTCTTTTGGATTATAGTTTAAGAAATTGGTTTAGAAAGAAAATAAACATGATTTCATGTCATCAAGGTGATTTAAAAATAACATACCTTATGGTGTTGATAAATGGATATTAATTTGATATATGTTTAAGTATGGGATTCCATTTCATGATATCCATTTTCATTCAATGATCAGATAATAAATTTATTATCTATTCTATAAGAGATCCTTGGGTATATCTGATGAACATTAATCCAACATAAATTCTTCAATAGAAAATATATTCAATAAGAAAATAATCTCATAATTATCAGTTATCAAATACGTACCCATAAACATCCACCAGTCTTTAGTGTTCTAAATTCTATGAACATATGTAATCATTGAAACATTTTTATCATCCCTAATATACCTTGAAATCGTAAACATCTTAAGGAATTATCTTTCTATATTTCCTCAGTAAGAGGTCTAGGAAGATGATTAACTAACACTTACCACCTGAAAATTCATTATGATAGAAGATATTAATTTGATCAGGGGATGATTTCAACACATTATATCCACCATTAATCAATGAATAATGGAGGAATTTATCATTTAATCAACATATAAACGACATATCAAATATAAATGTATTCTCATATAACAAGAAGTAAGAAGTATTTGGTAATTATATTGATAGAGCTTACTAATTTAGCTTCTTCCGATTATCCCATCATTGAATAGGCTAAGGTATATAAACATGAGTTTCAAATAATTATGATTAGAGTTAAAAAAATAGAATAAGATCAAGGTTATAATATTTCATTGTTAAATTTTTTCATGGTCATGTGTAATTAAAATAACATGGGGTGCATTTAATGTACCCTTAGACTAGGCTCATCTTCTAACATGTGGATCAAATGGCCAACTGTGGGACTGAGAAAACATTCATAGATCTACCATTGCCTCTAGAAAACCATTGAGGTCTATATAAAAATGTTGAAAAATGTACCCTGTCATAAAGAAGGTGGGTAACAATGGATAGCTATTGACCAAATTTCATCCAACACATTAATTTTCCTCTAAACCTCTCTTATAGCTTAAAATCATAAACCCTTTTCACGAAAAGGAAAAATCTCAAACACACATATAAGACTAGAACCCATATATAATTTTTAATTTATAAAATTGAACATATATTACATTAAAAATGGAAAGGATTTGGAAATTATCCACATCTCATAATTTTTAGTCCCCAAGAGGTTCATTCAAATGTTCTACTCAAACAACTTAGTCCATCGAACCCGAACACCAGCCACTCTCTCACATGTCTCCTCCTGGATCTGTTTATGATTCTATTGAACCCAGACTTGTGGAACCATCTTCACAAAATTGAAATTCTCACTCTTATAATTACTTAGAATAAATTTATTCATGTATTATGCATTAAGATCTAACTGAACATTCCCATAGGTGATTACATGCGTTTGATTTGTTATATACCTCCAAATCAATGAAATATGAAATATGACATGGATACTGAGGTAGTGAATAGAAATTTAAAGATGGTATGCCACTACCCCAACCCATTAATTGATCTCAATGGTTCCAATATAACATAATGATAGCTTCACTTTCTTCATATAACATCAAAGTCCTAACTGAGGATGGAATCATAGAAAAACATGAACACCTGTTGGAAATTAAAAAGGTCTTCTTATATAGATTTCAAACTAATTATGTGGGATCTAACTTATCATCACCCTCTTCTAAATTAATTGTAATAAATCATAGGTCCCCAATACCATATCAGTACCTACAACTAGTTCCTCACAAACCTCATACTGATAATGGGATGAATGAAAATGCCTCCCGTAAAGTACCTCATAAGGTTTTATTTTAATAATATCCTGGTAACTATTATTGTGTGTGAACTAGACATAGTATTGATTATTGTCACATGCTTTAATGAATTCGAGGACAAAATAATAAATCATATCCTCTGAAATAAATATAGACTGCTCCAACTGTCTATCTACCTATGGATGGAATATTGTGCTCAATATCTATTTAGTCCCTAAGTCCTTATAAAATCACTCCCAAAACCAATAAATAATACATGAATATCTATAATGTATGATTCTAAAGGGCACATAATCTCCTAGATATAATTATTTCACATATTTTACAATTAGTGAGTCTCAATTATTTATTATAACTGATAAAAATTCATCAACTGGTTGAAAATCACCCTAATTGTGTAACAACTCCTCGTGGTGATAGGTAACCTCATGACAAATTCTATATTGAGTTCCTCCCACTTTTATATAAAAATAATAATTTGATTCATTAAACCAACAAGATAATTCTTCTCAATTTTGAACCAATATAATTTAAGGCGTCAAGTTAAAAACCTACTTGTGTTCCTCTTTATCCCAATCCTAAAAAATTGTTGCTAAAATTCATCGCACATCTTTATTACTTTAGGATCCACCAACCACCAAGAGGTAAGGGAGTATCTCATTATCTATTAACTAATGTAGGTATATATTATAATATTCCCATGTACATAAGTCACATCAATGCCATCCAATGACCACCTATGTATCAGGACACAAACTACAATCCATTCCTTCATCGTGTCACACTCAGAGTCATATTCCTAAAAATTAATCACCTAGACCACAAGATTCGATGTTATCATAAATGTGGAACAATTCATAGATCCTTGATCCTTAAAATCATACATCATCCAACAATCCAATAAGCTCAGTAGGAACTACTATTCCATTTAAGGGAATTCACAAAGATCCTCCTCAACATGCATCTTATGGCTAAGAGAATCTACAATGATGATAACTTTATCTGGTACATATTCTATGCCAATGTAAGATGTATACTAATAATCTACCTAGTTCATCTACCTCAGTTATATTTCCTTCTATGTGAAGATATAGTGAAGTATACTGTGGTAAATATAGAAAATAAATATCTCACCAAGGATATAATGTTTCCAATACTAAAAATTGGGGACCACCACTAATAGAACCAAGTCATGGGTTAGATAGTTATAATTGTGGGTCATATCTAACATGTCCCATTATCTACTACTAACTTCTTATGTATCAGTAAGTTTTATAAACCGAATCCTGGTGCTTTATAATATAGAACATATATAATCCTGATATTGGGTAGAATCAATACTAGAGATATAATCAACCTCCTCTTCATCTCAAGAAATGGTTCTTCACACTTGTATGACCGTAGAAAATTTACCCCCTTATTCTTCCTTGAAATCATGGGTGTCTATAAATGATGAAATTTCTTAATAAAATATGTGTTGTATCGAACAAAACCCAAAAGTATCATAATCTCGAACACATTCTAGATATGTGTATAGGACATCAACAACTCAACTTTCTATGGGTATATGGATATAAATGTCTTGGACACCGCATTTCTTAAAAATATCACATAATAAATCCAAAAGTTACACCTATAAAACATGGCATGTAACTGATGTACTTAAGCTGTACTCCAGACTATCTGGATATGTTTGACGTTCAACTCCAGGGTCAATGAGTATATGATGATTTCATAAATAAACACCATGATGAGTGAGTCAAGATATTTATTGAAGATCTTGATCTTGATATCCATTAGCATTGTTTGTTCATTTTTTATGTCAAATAAATATCAATGTAATTTTACATCCCATAACATCCATAAAACACTTTTATTGGGATTCTAATCTCTCTATCCAGTAACAGGTGATAGATTTACTAAATCACAATCTTGTAGAAACATCAGGCCCCACATAAATGATTGAAAAGATCACCAATCATAGGAATATGTTATATTTTCTTCATAGTTACCCCATTCATCTTATAATAATCTATATATAGTTCTTATATTATCATCCTTTATCTTAGAGAACAAAATAGGTGTACCCCCTATTTATTTACTAATCCTAGTAAATCCCCCATGTTCCTAGTCCTCATTCTTTACCTAATTGTCATTTAGTTCTATAGGTTCCACATGATAAGGGGGTATTGAAATGGGATACACACCCAACATGAGATCTATCTCAATGTAAAATCATTTATCAGCTTGAACTCCTATGAATTCATCACAGAATACATCCAAATAGAGATCTATGAATGTGGTCATAAATTAGGGGGCTACAATTGATCATGTAGAAAAAGTAAATCCTATAATATGTTATGTGATCATGCCAACCTAACTCAATTATCGAACAATTATGCCTAAACCATGTTATCATTTTATGTTCATCATATACATATCTCCCCTGGGCGAAGTAAATGAAACATATCTCTGATAGTAACCAATGTTTGCTTAAGAAAATTTCAACTAGTCTATAATGATAATCAAATCAAATTTCATTATCTCTAGAATCATATGGTTCCATAGATTCCTATAACCATTAATAACTATTGGATTCTCTATCCATCGTTGAAGATGGTCCAAATTTATAACCAATGGTATATTGAGGGAATCTAACTCAGAATAAAACATGATCTATAATCCATCCCAAAACAATTATATAGAAATACTACAATGGGAATCAACAATGTAAAAAAGTAGTATATAAAGTATAGGTGATCAATATAATACATTACATTATTATTGTTCATTAACCACCATCTACTATATTCTGTTCCAAAATATTTACATGGTCTACCACATCTCCACAACTCTATCCATGAGGTGTGCATGTTCCATGAATCCTCATAGTCTAACACTACTAATGATGACCTTGGATAGATCCATAGTTCCCCGAAGCATCTAACTTGATCCTTTATGAAAACCAGTACTCAGAGCACTAGTGCATAATTTTTAGAGATTCCCCATCTTTCCACGTTACTTACCATGTATCTGGGGTGTCATGCAGACCCTATTGAAGTGTTCCATCTATCCACATTAGAAGAACTATGGATATCCCCTAGAGGGTTTTTAAGAAGGATAACTATACTCTACCTATATAAAAATGATCAGTTACACATCCTTGGTATTCTTATTCCTGATATCAGAATCTATACACAATGAAGTAGTAAGAGGTATAAAATCCTAGGAACTAAACATTAGATGAAAACCAACTGATTGATCTTCCTCTGGGTCCTTATCGATGGTCAGATCCATACATAGAACCTCTAGGAATGATTCATGGTCTAAATTATGGACCTATTGTCTGATGTTGAGATGAAGTACGATCCCAATTTGTAGTCCTTCCAAATATCACTACCAAATAAGAAAGAAGAAAATCTAAGATTCTTAGTGAAATGATAAAAGTATGTAGATACTACCATAGAAGCCTACTTTAGCCTTATGGATTCTTATGATTATTCATGATTGAATGTATTATAGATAAATTCCTTATAGAAATGTCTCTGAAAAGTCACTTAGGTGATACCCTCACAATGACCCGCCTATACCATCATGCCCCAACACTACTAGGATTGTTCCTATTGAACTAATTATACCATATTCACCATCTTATAATTAGTATTCATTATGACTTTAAAGACACCCTTGGTGTTATCCACCCTATCAACTACATCATGTAGTCCACTAGTTTCATGGAAGGATATAGGATGATGGATATGAATGTATATGGTGTAGTTGAATATGTACCACAACAACCCTCCACCATGGGAAGGAACAAGTTGAAGGAATCCTAGCTGATGCATGTCGAAAAACCATTCTATAAGACAAGGTTTAGAAGCATGATAAGCATAAACCTCCTAAAAATTAGGAAATAGAAAAGGGTATCCCACAATAGTTGGAGAAACCCAAAACACATTAGTATTTGGTCCCATTTGTCTCATTCAATGAACCATATTATGAAATATAAATGAAAAATTTAGAAAATAAAACCATATAAGTTAGTATAAATCCTAATCAATCTAAGGAAATTTACAAGTTTCTAATACGAGTCTACGCAGAACCAAAGGTTTATTCCTCCCATCACTAATTGAGGTCCTACATCTCTGCATATTAGTCACATTCATATATATAAAAATATAATAGCATACCAATGTTAAAAATATTAAATCCCACATTGATATATCACAAATTAATAGAAAATAGATAAATCGCTCTGTAAAAAATACATGTTTATCACAAATAGATAGAATGCATACTGATATTATATTAAAGAACTATTATGTACCTTAATAATAGGAATACATAAGTGTTGTGATCCTACGTGCCTAATAATGATTCATTAATTCACCAATAACCACTTAAAACATTAACAAAAATCCTATGAATGGTAACTTGGAATTCCATTTAACATGAACTAGCAAAGAACATGGTGAATCCCCTACTTGAGTCTCACAAAATATATCTCCTTTATTCTGTGTATAATGTTAGTAAAAAAAAAGAATAAAATTTTGGTATAATACCATTTCTAATGACCTTGTCTAAAGAAATAGTGTGTTACATGACCTCATGTGTTCCTCCCCATATACAAGAGGCTAATGACTAATAATTAGGGTCTCAATCTGCCAACGGGGAGACTATACCCTTTGTATCTTAACCTCACAGAGATAATAAATTAAATATAAATTATTCTAAGTAAATAGTATAGAGGAAAAACTACTAGATTACATACATGTCAAATAAATAAAGAGGATCTAAATATAGCAAGCCAAACTAGAGTATACATTTAAGAATGTAAATAAATAAGATACCAACATCATCTACTAGAGTACATCCTAGTAATGATACCAACTCTAAGCTCTATGAATAAACCATTTTACAAAGGCCCCTTACCCTTACCTATATCCCTATACATATAGTCTTCAAGCACATAAAAATACATGTATCAATTGTGTGTAATAAAACCTACTAGGACACCACCAATGCATCATTAAAACGTATTCACATTTATAATAGATGTATTACATGATAATAATAAATGCTTAAAAATCATAACCACATAAAACCATGTACTTATCAGTTATGCACTAATCAAGCTAGCATAGACCCCCAACCATACCTTCTTTGGATCTGTTCTAGAAGGACTGTGATATGATAATATAAGTAATCAAAACTAGATTCAAGGATAGTTAACATGTTTCTTATAATCCTTATGGA
This sequence comes from Viscum album, assembly GCA_963277665.1. Taxonomy (NCBI): domain Eukaryota; kingdom Viridiplantae; phylum Streptophyta; class Magnoliopsida; order Santalales; family Viscaceae; genus Viscum; species Viscum album. Next base: position 213,315,556 of record OY728125.1, read on the forward strand.
ATCATTTTTATTTTCTACTTTGTATTTATATATATAAATTACGCCATGATACTTCTAATGCACTATGCTTCTAGAAAACATGCTACTCGACATCCACTAGGAATTAAATAAACATGGTACTTTACATCCACTAGGTATTAAGTAAATCTTAGTACATAACATCCAAGGAAATAGCATACCCCTACCCTGTGATCAGGTTTATCATTGACATTGTCGCAGGTCATGTGATCCCCCCATTAAGGGATAAACAAGTTGTGACGGTTCACATATTATGAGAAGCATAAAAAATATTTTAAGGAAAGGTAACACATATAATATTTTTGATCATATAAATAAATCCTATAATAATATCACCAGAAAAAAGTTGAAATATATAATACATCTTATCAAAATCTAACATGGTCAATCATTCTATAAGAAATTCTCATGTCATCCATCATTATAATCAAGTCTCACAGGCTACACGCACATCCATATGTGATCATAAATTGTCACGGTCATCAAGATATTCCAACAAAAGAATTATACAATGTAAATAAGTATATATTACAGCCTCAAATAGTAAGGAACTTCCTACATTAATGTTATTGATGATGAAATCCACGGTTTGATAAAGGAATGAAGAATGAATCACATTATACACCAAATATGATCTAAATAATATATAAAGGATGTCTAATATAGATTCTATTTCAAGGAATATGTTTATATTAAGACTCAAGGATATTCCATGTCAAGAAGGCCATTCAAAAATAAAATCCCTAATGGTGTCTATCAATAGAGAAAATGTCAAGGTATATACAAGGAAGGGACACCAATTCATCAGATCCATTAACATTCTTATAACAGGTCATGAATTCATCATTGATTCTAAAAGAGACCCTTGAGTCAAGACAATGAACATTTATTCAATAAAAAACCCATTAATGGAAAATATATTCAAGATGAAAATAGTCTCATGATGTTTGATTAGAAAGGACTTACCTAAAAACATCCACTGTTCTTCAGTGTTATAACTCTGATCTAGAAGGGTAACTACTAAAAAGATGATATCACACAGAATATACCCAAAAAATAATTAATGTATTATGGTTTTATCATCAATCATCCAATCAGAATAGGTCTAGGAAGATGAATCACTAACACTTTCCAGTTGAGCACACGTTGTTGATGGTAGATATTGGTCTATTCAGGGAATGATGTTAACATAATAGATCTTCCACAAATCTATGATGTAATGAGGGATTCATCCTTGGATAAATATAGAAACCATATATCAAACATATATTTAGGCTCATGTAATAAGAATTAATAATTATTTGGCATAGATATTGTGAAAACACACTAATTAGGCATCTCCAGATTTCAAAAATTTTGAAAAGTAAAGGTGGATGAATGTGAGTTGTTGAGAATTAAGAATAGAGTTATCAAAATCATAATAGTCTCTAGGGGTCATATTTTGGTTTTAAATAAGGTCACATTCAAGTGTAAATAATTTTTTTTGCGGTTGATTTTATCCACCCCCACACTAGGTACACCAATTGGGAGGTTGAATCACTAACAGTTCAATGGCTAGTGGGATTGGAAGAACATCCTATTTATTCTAGTTTCACTGTATGGCTAGTATATTTGATAAAAAAACAAAAAACTATTGGAAGACATCATCTAGCCTATGGGTTCCACTAGCTAACTAATGACATCCTTATAACCACCACATGACCAATTATCTACAATTCTCCTCTAGTTTAAAATTCTTGAAACATTTTTTGTAAAAACAAAACTCTAAATCACCAATATAATAGTAGTAACAAAAGAGATCAAATAATTAATAAACATAAACATCAAATGTATTACCAATAGTGGGTAGGTTAATTTTTTTTTTGAATGATACACCAACATACAATTTGATGTAAAATGATGCATCACTAGTTGAATAAGGTTTTACCCTATGTAAAAAAGAGTGAAAGAGTTACCACACACTCCAAAAATACATCAGATAACCCATCACCATAATAATAACCAAAAAATATAATGTTTGATTTCAATATCATAGGAAAATCATTATTAATCATCGTCGTTGTTGAAAATTTATTATCCCAGTCCTCGGTCCCATCGAATTGGTTCCATGAATGGCCCCTCTGGTCCTCAACATCATACACCGAGAACACTTACACAAGCATATACTTTTATGAAATGACATAAAAATATCTTATAGTTACCCAAATCATAAGGGTAAATACATAATGATACTATGAAGTATAGTTTCTCTTCACTAGGATAATCCATACTATAAAAATCAATAACCAAGATTCCTTCCACCAAGTAATTCTGAATGATTACCCATAAGTCCCATAAATCATAATTAAGGGATGAGGAAACCCCCTTAGGTCTCTCTTCACTAATATTTTCCCCAAATACCAAAATATACTTGGATGTTAATGGAACCAGGTGTAATACAGTTGATTTAAGATTCCTACCACAATCTAGGTAGCCTAACATATTAATAAAAAAGAAAGGGATCCTCAAACTGTTACATCCTATGCCTCTATTATATACTCTTTTGGGCATGTATCTAATATAATCAAATATATAACCTATAAATATACTAAAAATTATCACTAATTCTAGGTGATGACCACTTACCAACAAGTTATACTCTTATAGAATGTATCTAAATGTATGGACAACCCTTATAGTTTTACCACACTATAACCATGCCAATCACATAGGATAATTAACAATCATAACATAAAATATAATTCCATAGCCTCCAAGGACTACTAAGAGCCCTACCAAATCTCTTAGTCCGGACTTACAAAAGGTAACACCTCTATGGTTCCCATTCATTTCTCTCACACCCACTTACCCATTAATACAATACATATTATATACAAATGCACATTTTAAGCTGTAATATTAGGCCCTAACTATCTCAAGACATAGTTATCCCCTCAGGTAACACTTTTCTATTAATTCATAAGCTTATAAAATACTATAGAAACATCAATCACCTTATGATGTCCTATGTTTATTAAAAAACAAACTAATTTAATTATAAAACAAATTTAATTTATTAACTCAATTACAATCATAATTAATATCTTATATATAATTAATGGACAACTAAATGGATAATATAACAACATTTAAACGCAAATAAATTTGTTTTGGATCACTCATGACACACCACCAAATTCATAACCATAAAATCACTTACAATCTACATTAATTCATAAATCAATCCCATTAAAATTTAAGGGGAAAACATAACTTTATTAGGGTACTGGTTACATAAAATGAGATGTATAAAACCATCAAAATTTTAGGTCCACCTCTAGATAATAATATCCAATTCCCCATCATTCAAACACAATTCCACAATAAAATATTTGAATCAGCATTAATGAACTAACAGAAAACACACCATAGTAGTGGGAAAGGGAGAACAATATTAATGGAGGTAAATGATGGGAGAAAGTGACCTCAACTCATTAAAGAAATAGTATCCAATATACTAACGGAAAATTGATATAAAGGTTGTGGGATAATATGTCATCCAATTGAATCTCTATCTATCTTGTTTGAAATCCCCAAATAAGAAACCCTAATGGTTTTACAAGAAATGAATGTGGTAGAATGAAAATGAATCACTCCTTTAAAAAGTATATCCTTAGCACCATGGTTACCTAGTGCATGTAGACTCATTGCCTGATGGATCATTAATTACTAGATACAATTAATTAGTCACCTAGTGTCCCCATGTAGGTATAAGGTCCTACTAAATCTGCTCCATGTACTAAATTTCACCCAATTGGTTATCTAATTTCCCTCTATAGCCACTTGGATACATCATATGGACTACTGAACCCTAAAATAACTCTATTACCATAAAATTCATTAGATACCTTTTCAAATACATATAATATACCATTTTAAACACATCTATACATTTCAATTATCGATACAAATTGAAAAATTCAAAACCACCCTTAATTTTATACCATATAAAACCCAGTTTCCTCGAAATCCACCAACATCAACCAGTGTGTGAAATTAAACATCCCAAAAAAATGCATATAAACCATGAGAATTCCTAATGTGAATATTCTATGAACCATATATATCACTAACACTGAATTCATTTTCTAAAACATAATCACTAATTGGTTTTGTCTTGTTAATCATGCTCCTGAACCAGTGGAACCACCAAACACCATTGGTACCTCCGGCTCTGGATCATCATAAATTATGTTCATTCCCTAAAAAACATAAATATATGCCAATAAAATATTTTTTTTTCATATAGTATTATAAGGATTCATGCATAAGTTATCAGATTAGTGGGATTGTTGTAGTCTTTCTGATATTATATGTGGATATCATACTACTTAATGGAAATAAAATCCCAACATTATACTCTATAAATTTGTGGTTGTGTAAATGATTCTCCTTCAATGACATGGGTGAAGAAGCCTTTGTACTAGGTATGGAGTTCTATAGAGTAATATATAATAGGTTTCTCGAACTTAGTTAGAACACATACATTGGGAAAGTGATAGAGGTTTAATATTGAGAACTCCATAAAAGGGTCTTTACTATTGTTTTAGGTGGTGAATCTAAAAATGATTATGGATCCTTCTAAGTTATTAGAAATGATATATACATTTCATTATATGTGAACCATATGCTCAATCATGTATGTTATGTTGTCTACATGACCTGAAGTCACCTATTCTGTTCGCCTAACCTGTAGATGTAAATCCAATTTTGGTGAGAATCAGTTGATTGATATTATAACAACGTAAATTTATTTACAGTAATTAAGGATGTGTTATTTTAATTTATATGAGAGGGTGATCTCTATATAAAGGGATAAACAGATGTGGGATTCCGATCTAATAGATATGACATGTGATCTCAATATAATTTTGGGTTTTTACTAAATGATGGATATTTTATTTGGAAGCTTTCTATATAATCCATCATAGAAGACACAATAACATAGGAAAAGTACATCACTATATCAAATTCAGAAGAGGTGGGTGTTGGAATTAAGAGGTTCATTTCTGAAAACAATGTGGATTTTATCATAAATAGAGTAATTTAGATTTTGTACCAGATGAATGGGGCGATTGCTCAGGCCTAGGAACCTTTCTCTCACCAAAGGTCCAAATACATCATTCATAAATTCCATCTTTTGTGATAGATCATGGAGAGGGGTGATGTTAGCATCTATTGGGTGGATATATAGTATAATGCAAAGGATTCACTGTTGAAACCATTATCTCTATAGAGGCATAATGGTCATGTTATGTCTTAAAGTATATAAAACATAAGGGATTTATATAATGTTTTTATAATTAATTATGATTTTATAATAAATGAAATCTATATTTATCATTCATTCATGTGTGATGAAATATATTTTACATAAATTGTGGAATGATAATATCCTATCAAAGTTTATGTTTGAGGTAATATTAATTGATGATCATAATATAGTATTACGGGTTGTGATGGTATATTAAGATTAGCATGAGTAGTGGACTCATGAAAAATAAATGGAGACTTATTAATTGGACTAACCCACTAAATTTTTTCCCATGTAATTACATATTATTGTAAATATATTTATTGATGTACGATTATTTTAAATCATTTTAACTAATGTGGGAGAGATACCTATCATTATAAACATCATACATTTACACCATTATTATAAAATCCCTAAGGATTAGTTAATTAGGGGTTGTTAGTTTTGTTGAAGATCATGTAGTCAGTTGCAGCTCAACCAAGATGTATGATGTGTTTATATGTTTGGATGATCAACATATAATGGCATTTTAAAATAATTGAAGGCCTTGAGATATATTAATCAAATAAGTCAACCTTTTTCATGGAATCAAGAATGTTTGAGTTAACTTATACTAGATTGAAATTTTTCCATATCTATTGGCTACTCAACGTCAGAGTCAAAGGGATTATATAGGTATACATATGATTTATATGATACATATTATGGTCGACATATTCCTATGAAGATGTGAGTATATTCGAAGGAGATCACCCCATACCCCGTAGTAGCTTGAGTAGCACTGATTCTTTAATATAAGCCTATCTCTTCCTACATCAATGAAATTGAGATTTCATATTTTCAATCAATTATAATAAGGCACATAGGGTCACATATTTATTCCTTTATATAGGGATTTGGTTTTAGAGAAATTCATTATTCTAAATGAATATATTTTGATAAATTGTGTCCAATATGTGTGGATGGTTTCTCAATGTGTGTTGAAGTTTTCATAGATTCCTTTGGGGATTTTATTATAAGGGGAAGATTTCTATATATGCACATAAATAGGAGTATATCATAATGTATGATATACCCAATTCATAGCTATGAAATTAATTCTATGAATATTATAGGCTATGATATACTTGTATCATAAAGATGTGTAGGAATCATATATTTCACTCAATCATGGAGTATGAAAAGGCTTATAGCAGGTGTTTGGGTGCATGAAATACTCCACCCACTTGGTTTTATTCCATTATGATTCATGTGATGAATCATTTATGGATATTCATATTCATTTAAGGAGCACAATTAATAAACCCCAATGGGTAGTAATGTATGGGTGCATGGGGTACCACCTAGTACAGTCGACAATCAAAGAATGTATCATTAAGTGAATAGTGTCTATATAGGGGATGTGATTCCACCACTTATTGTACCCTAAATACTTGAAATCCAAGTAGAAACTCTTCTTGATATTGATCATCATTTGTCTTCTGGAGTAGGCATGAGTACCCCTTCAGTGATTGAAAATAATCCTCATACGATCATGGACCAATGGTCAGTGTACCACATATAAAGGCAGTATAATTCTGACAATTTCTTAGGCGTTCCTCAATGAGAATACAATGTAGAATAAAATATTGATTACTAAACACTTCAATTATGCTACAATAGTTTAGATTTATGTTTTCATTACATAATGATATCGTTGAAGACATATCGGGTATATATATTTTCCGAAAAATAAATAATATTATTTTATACGTATCAGATCATATTAATATATATATATATATAATTATTTTTTATAAATATTAACAATAATAATTTTGATAATTTAATTATTTAAAATACCTTTATTGACAATTATATAACATCTAATATATTCTTATTTTTCAATTAAAATATAATAAATAAAATTGCATATATAAAATTTTTATGTAATTATATTTTCAAAAATAACAATAAATTAATTTTACACATAATGACACATAATATTAAAATTTTATAATTAGATTTATAAATGATATTGTTAACAGTAATTTATTTATATAAAATTTATATAAGATAAATAAAATAATATAAAAAATTTATAAAAATATATTCAAATAAGGTTAATAATATTTATTACAAAATTTCATCTGTAATATAACATTCAAATAATATTTACATAGAATAATTTAATTTTTGTAATAAATAGTATTTTGAAAATTTATTTAAAATTTAATATAATGTATAATATTATATATACTAACATATATTTTAAAATGTAATTATTAATATTTTAAATTATAATTATACATGCCAAATTTTATAAGAATTACATTTTCCAAAATAATATATATATATATATATTATTATTACTAAGTCTTTATTTTTATTTCATGGATATTCCACTTTTAAGGGTTAGTGGGAACCCTCACATTATGTCTAATTTAAAGAGAGGAGGAATTCAAGTATGTTGATCATTTTAGCCATATAGAAGACCTCTCTAGCATAATAGCAATTATTTCTTCATTAAAAAAGAATTTAGTCCCCTTAGGAACCGCTAAAATCATCCCGCATCTTCCCGTGGTGTTGCATGGTTCAGTGTTTATATTTCTTCTCCATCATAGCTACCAATCCCTCACAATCAATTCCAGTGGTTATTTGTTTACATTTATCCACATCAGAAGTAATTGGGTTTTCATTAGAATAAGCAGACTTTATAGCAGCTTGCACCTATGCTTGTGTGTCTTCCTCATTTTGAAACGGATGAGCATCTCCAGCCATTATCTCCCTACCGAAATGCTTCACATTGTCCATAAAAGTAAAGCCCAATCTAGTTTCTACTTTAGACAAGATCTTTTCATCATCAGAGGTACATACACCTGATGTAGCTTAGTGGTTATAATTAGATCCATCAGCTACACCAGAACCATACCTTTTAGAAACATCAGAACCCATGTTGTGTTTTGGCTAATTCTAGGGATTTTCTTTACAGAAAGAACCTAAAACTATACTATACTGTACATCAAGATTAGAGGTACCCCCCTATACTTAAAATAGATGCATTAAATCTTTATCCTTTTCTCGACTAACTAGATCACCATCTCGCTTGACCCCCTTCACTTACTCAACCCATCCTTGCGACCACATGTTGATTCTAAGTGACCACATCTCTTCTATCTGAACCAAAAATGAGGAAGATCATCATAGTGTACTTCCTGGAAAAATCCATCCCTTCCATTCTTGATCCACACAAATTTAGGTAACTCCACTGAAGGGTTTGTGATAGTACAAACACCAGCTACCATTGGGAGGGGGAGATTGGTAGTTGTGGAGCCTATTTTGATTCATGAGCTTAAAACACTTTCAACCACTAGATGGAATTCCAAATGAAAAAGATGAAGAGAATGGATGAATAAACCTACACAGATCAGAATAAGTGATGATTCCAAACTCTCCAAGGTGAATAGAGACCATTTGTAGATCTCTATATCAAAACCATTGATTCTCCAGCTCTGTCGCATTCAGCATTGATAAAGCTCCTCTCGATCCTCAAAGTGGATCACCACACGAACATCATCATTAAGTTTTGAGAAAACAATTACCTCTAGAGTAGAGTGGATCGAAGCAATAGAGGGCCTCCCACTGTGGAAAACACCAACCATTGTAAGATGAAAATAATCCACCAAAACCCTAACTTCATCTTTAATAAAAGAAACCATAGGAGAACCTTTTTAACAAAATGGATTAGGGGGAAGAGTAAGATTTGAATGGTGATCTAATGCAGTCATCATATTTATGAAACCTATTCACCACGGATTTCCAAGGCTGGTGCTCGAGAGGGGGGAACTTCACTAGAGAGGAATCCATCATTGATGTTAACCCTATGGAAGCACTTAAATATAGATAATATTATTTTCTACCTAATCATCCTTAACACACTACAATTTAATTAATCTAAACATCATATTTAAATTTTTAAATTCATTCAACACAATGTATATCATTTGATGAATATATTAATAAAATCCTACATTCATATAATCTTGAAATTGAAATAAATTAATAATATAGGAAAATTAAATAAAAAAATAAAGAAATTGAAAAACTAAAATTTCTAAAAAGAAATTTCACCTTATTGGAGGCTGTAAATAAAATTTTAAGATATAGAAATCAATAAAATAGAGATATTATATAAAATAATAGGGTTAAGTGAAAAATATTGGTGGGGATTTTTCTTATATAGGTTTTCTTCATATGATTCATGAACCAAATTGGCATATTCTATGTTTACCATTCGTATAAAATGCGAAGGGGGTACAAGATTCCTTTTAAGTGTCATGGGAATGTTCAATCCCACTGATTCATCCTCACTAAATAAATATATATTAGTAGAGTTAACATATCACAAAACCTATTTTTAAAAATTTAATAAACCCAAACTCTTTTTGATAATTTTTTGGTTTCTAAAACCTATTTAGAAAATCCTATTTTAAGAAATCACATATTTTATTTAAAATACTAAATAACTTAGAAATTAAAATTATATAAAATGGTTTATTTTTTAGGTAGTTAAAATTAAAAACCAAACTGATTTTTTTGTCACTAGTCAAAAAAATATTTACTAAATGATTAATAAAGTGGTAGGATGAACCACACTCACACTGTCTTTCTATAGTGGAATCATTAAAAGAGTTTAAACTTATATATAACCATTTGTAAAAATATTATATGCTTAAAAAAATTTATCAATTAGTTTTTATATACCATTAAAAAATATTTGTAAAGGAATATTTATTATATAACATAACACAATATATATGAACAAAACATAAATTTGTTTATTTATATATTATGTAAAAAAACATTTTTCTATGAATATATATATTTTTTATTTCATAAAAATATAAATTAATGTTTTTTTGTTTTAGATGATTGAAAATTTAATTTCTCAAATGATTCACATAAAAAATTAAAAATTGTTGTTTTTAGAATAAAGTTAACAAATTGTTCATTCTTATTAAAATATGTATTTTTGCATCATTATTGATGATATTTTATTTGGTTTTTTATTTTGTTAGCCTAAAAATCATTTGTAGTTAATTTTTTGGGGTTGTTTAAAAGTTTTATTCCTAGTTTTAAATTTTTTTAATTATTTTTTGTTTATATAATTTGAAAAATTGTGGGTTTTGTATGGTTTTATCGGGATTTTTTAGAAAATAAGGTTTTTTTTTTCCACAACATCCAATAATAATAATTAATATATTAATAAATATTGATATTTTATTATATAAAATAAATATTTATTTTGGTTATCTTGTTTAACTAATAAATTAAACTTTTTTCATTCTTTTTTATCTTTAATGGGACCCCATAATTAGGATTTGATAAATATTATTATCAGTTATTATTGGTGATTTCTGCGTGGGTATGGAATGGATTTTTCTTGGATGATATTAGAAAGATCTAGATGAGGAACAATATATTATATATCTCCTTAAGAGTAGATTCAACCCCAAAAAACATATAGTACAATGGGTTTCTAACGAATACTATTTAGGATAATATATTAGATTGTTACTCTATTTTTTAACTAATGGGAGTGTATCATTTAAATTATCATAAGAAAGAAAAGAGTAATAAAAGGATTTTTTGGTTGTGCATAAAACATTCATTTGATGCTTGTTGAAGCCTTTTGGATTAATATAAACTTGTTATAAGGATTAGTGATCTTGGTAATGGTTGTATTTAATTTTTAAACCCAAAAGAGACATTATTTTATATGCATGGAAGCACCCACATGGATAAGGCATTATTCCCCTTAGAATTTGGTTAGATTCCCCTTCCAGAAATGAATGGAATATCTTGTTTCAATCCAATCCATTAGATCACACCTGATCGAATATGAAGACCATATTACATCCCTTACCTAATATTTTTTTTTCTAGTTGATAGATGTGTCCAATAGTGAGAAAAATATCCATTTCAACCTATTAGTTAATATAGGATTCAAAAAATACCCTCCCTCTTTAAAAAATAAATTAGAGCAATTTAAATAGTTTAAAAACTATTAAAATCCAAAAATCTCCCACTATTTTAAAATATAATAAAAAAATTTGAAAATTATTCAAAATTCTATATTGTAATGAATTTTAATAAATAAATGCATCTTTTTTTGAATCTTCATATAGTGGAGAAAAATAAAATATGAATATTGGAACAGGTGGAAACTTCCTTGAGTATCTAAATCATGTTATCGATCATATTCATATAATAGAAGTCTATTCTAATTATCATATTCTCTATCTACTACTAGAAACCATTATGAACATTTTTTACTTATTCCTTCATAAATGTTCTAGAGATAATCTAATAATCAGTTTGGAGAAACATCACTCCTACATTCAGATAGGTGGACCACAAAGGTTTCCTATATTTCAACATTGTATTTTAATATCTTGGGATCACATATAGTTTAAAATAATCCTCCTTTTTCTCATGGTAAACAAATACCATTTTTCATGGATGTATTGTTCCTTTGGTATTACCTTCACACATATGATAGAATTTATTATATTAAACATAAACATGTTAAGTTATCTCATGTAATGTTAATGTCCCATTATTGATGAATTTTGAAAAGGAATAGAATCTCACCCCTAAGGTTATTTTGAAAATAATCTCTAATGAATGTACCTTTGTTATTAGATTCTCCATATGTTCCCCTAATAAATTAAATTCCACATTTATGAAACCATCTTGTGTGAATATCCTTATATAGCCTTGTATGAGACCAATGTGTCTTTATTTTCTATTATAAGTATTTATATATTCCCTATCCAATATTTCATGACTACCATATTTTATATAGACTAGAAACATAATAAAATATCACAATGGTAGACCTTATGAAATACATTTAATCCATTCATATTCTTTCATGGAAATGGCTATGTAAATAAACTCAGAATCCATTGGGTCACCTTTAATACAATATTTTTCTTTAACCCCAAAATATTACTCAATGTACACCTATACAAATCCAACAAATCTTAGAATCATGATCCTATAAATTTAAATTTTATTTTTAATCATTAAAAAATTCCAAAATTATTTTTCCCACTATTACATTTACTATAATTCATAATACCTTTTATATACTTAAGTACCCTTTTAACCATAACGCATTATACGTAAACCAGATTACTTCTATACCCACCCAACTTTTAGAAAACATATTCATTATATGGTCTTATAGAATTCATAACATATATAAGAAACCAAATTATATATATATTTGTAATTATAAACTACCCTACTATGATTTCTTAGCATGCTACTCGTATAAGAAAATAAGGTAGAAACTAGTGAGTAATAAATCATTTCAAATTTCTATAATTATTTTTCAATATATTTAGATTTAGAGAGTAGAATAAAATTCTTCTTCCTAACACTTTATTCCATAAATAATATTAGATTCACCTAAGATGTTCATATAAAAGTTTATAGAAAAAATAGACTTAACCCCATTTACTCGGTGTATATCAGTTCTAAATAAAATGATTCCATCAACATAAAAAATTAACACAGCATGGTTATTAGGTATTCTATAAAAATGAATATTATAATCATGGATTACTATAAATCCTTTTTATAAAATTATTTCTTTTTTTTGTTTTGAATCATGTTTTAAACCATATAAGGGTCATACCAATTTATAGACCTTCTTTTATTTTATAGGTTCTAAAAATCCTTCTAACTATCTTATATATATTACCTCGTTTAATTAAAAATTTAAGAATATTGGTTTACATATATTTAGTAAGTTTTCAATTTAAATGTAGAATATAAAGAAATAGTAATATAAATTGATGAAATCAATGCCACAAGATAAAACTTATCAAAATAACTAATTAGTTTCTTTTGAGTAAATCCCATTAAAACCAATATATCTTTACATATTTCAATTTTACCATTTAATTATCATTTTATTCTAATTACCCACTAAGATAAACTATTATCCAATTATTTTACTTTATTATAGTGTTTTTTTATCATTTAAATTTTCCTACTAATGTGATGCATCAATATATTACATAGATTGTTTTGAATGTATTTATGTTAGACTCTATATTAAGAAAAATTAATGTTTTGTAACAATACTATCACCACTTCCATTTAATACGTACATTTAGAAATCAAATCCACATGGATTTGGTGTTTATGGTTTTTTTATATCATGAACCTCCTTGATTGTATAATCTTGAGATACTTTATTATTTTATAATGATTCCTATATTTGGAATTTCCTCAGTAAATATGTAAACCTACATTCATCAAAGATAGAATTTTCTGATTCAATAACTATGTTGATAGTAATAGAGTAATTAGATTTTATAACCATGAATATATAGTCTTTTTTATTATATTCATAGCATGGAAATATGCTATCAATACCTCTTTTACCTAACTTTTCAAATTTATCATTAGGTCCTCATACAGACACTTGACAACCTCAAACCATTAAATAAATTAGGTATGGTTTTTATATGCTTCCACAATTAATATAGATCCATAGACTTCCATATTTTGGGAACCTTATTTAGAATATTTCCAATGTAAATAATATTTCTCCCATGAATTATTTTGATAGACCCAATATAATCATCATGAAATTGAACATATCTATTAATTTTATATTCTTTCTTATATAAATAAATATTTTTGAGGAGTATAGGGGGTTGTCAATAAATGAATAATATATAGTGATAAAAAAATAAAGGACTATAATATCTCCTCCCCTTTTGGATATAAGGAACTAAATTATCAGACTACATTGGTTCTCAACAACATTTTTATAGATTCTAAATCAATTTATATATTTATATTATGTTTGTAAAATATAAAAATTGAATAATCTAGAATAGTCATCCAAAAATTTTGCAAAGTTGTTTTTAATAATTATGGTTGGTATAAAATGAAAATCACATAAATCACAATGTATTAATTTGAAAAAAAATTAGATCTCATTTCATTTGTTTGAAATGGATTTAAAACTGTTTTATTTTTCAATAAAGTTACACATTTATGCTCATTTTTATTCATGATAGTTAATATTTCTATTTTTAAAATATTATGAATTTTATTATAACTTATGCTACCTAAATGACTCCTCCTTAAATAAAAGACACTAACAAGAAATCAGGAACATTATTTTGAATAACTCATCATAAAATAGACCCTTGAGAATTAATATCTAAACCATGGGAATAATAAACTAATCCACATAAAAAACAATCATAATCCCACGATTATTTAATAATTTCCTCAGGATTAAGTTTCAACAAACTTTGACAACATTCAAGATATCATTATGATAGGATCAGTCATGTGGAAAACCCATGATTAACGGCACACAACCCTTGTATATTTCTCATTACTAAGTTCCCCATGTTGAGTGGATCTCTATAATTTATTTTGAAAGAATAGGATTTAAAAATAACTTCCTTTTTCATTCTTTGGTTTCTGTGGTTTAAGAGATGATTCATAATTTTTTAAAAATAATTATATTGAATTTTTAAAATTTAAAGATATTTGAAAATATTTTTATAAATTATGGATGTAATTATAATGATTTGAAATTTATTTATAAGAACAATTGAGATTTTTGGAAATGATAATAAACCATTTTATTATTATTAATCAGTTATTATAGTAGAAAATGTAATATTTTAAATTAAATATTTATTTATTCACAATAAATTAATGTTGTGTAAGGGTAATGAAGGTTATTAATTTATTGCATAAAGTTAAGAATGATTTTATAAATCCAACATTAGGGTAATAATTTACCTATGTAAGGGTATCATGTTTTGATGGATAAAACCCTATTACCCTTATGAAACATTAATGAGTTGTGTATGAGTAGTGTTTTAAATCCTACAGAAACATTTTTTCTATCATATAACCTTCTATAATGTGTTTTCAGTATAACTTTATTGGATATAATGAATAAATTAGTGGGATTGAATATGTCAAGTGTTTTAAATGAAACTTCTGAATTCACTTATTATAAATAGTTCTTAAATGATAGTGAAATAAAAAAAATTGATTGAAATTAATTTAATATGAATATATGTGTAATAAAATATGGAAGCATTGATTCAGTTTCTTAAGTTTCTACATAGGGATACTAGTAATTATTAAAAATTATATTATTCCCAAAATTTTAGTCTCTTATCACTCCAAAGAGTTTTCTTGGTCCAAACCACACCTTTTGAGATATACAAGTGTGTTACAAATCCATCTTGGGACTCTCCTACATTTAATAGGATTCTTTAATCTCTATCTATCCTCTCTTTGGATGTTGCAACATGGGAGGCTATTAATAGGTAGGGGATATGAGTTCTTTTTTTTAATTTCACTGAAATTGTGACATTATCAAGCACATTTCTTTCATTAGGTAGATAGAATGGGCTGTCAAAATAGGATAATTTATTGGATAAAATTAAAAATTAAAGGGATGCGGTGTTTTCCTGTATTTTACATGATTTATTTATGATTATGATAACTGTTTCCTTGTGAAATATTATCCCTTGGGAAAAGGTTTATTATTCTATTATACTGAGATATGTTAATATAGATAATAAAAATTTTATCACATAATGTGAAATTGATATTCACATGAACAAATTTGATTTAGTTTTTATAAAAGGAGACTTTTCACATGGTCTTTGTTGTTCTATGATATTTCATAAAGGATTATCCATGTTTGTTACCCTATTGAAAATAATTGTTTTTGGGAACTTTTTTTTCATAGTAAATTCTTTAGAATTTGAGGCCCTTGATGTAATTTTTTAGTTAATCTTATTGTGTATTAAAAGGAATTTAACTTATATATTGATAATGAAATGTTTTCCCATGAAACTATAGAGTTACGCGAAAATAACCCTTTATAAAGATGGTGAAATGTTATGCAAACCCATGAACTGGATTGAATTATATGTAATGTACATATATTATGTGGTTGTGATATGTGGTGGTTATGGTGAAAAGGTGGTTGTGATTTAATATAAAAGGAATGTGGGACTTTTTTTCCTGATTTGGATGTTTTGTTGTGTGATTTGTTTCAATTATGTTAGTTTTTCAGTAATCATGGAACTAATATGGGAATGGGAAGTGGAATTTTGAAATGGAATGGTAGATACCTGGTTACTATGAACTGATTAAAATGGAAATACTTTTAATATAGAAATGGTTTAGGATAGAAATAAATAATGGTAAATGGGATGATGATATTTAATTTGAATACAATAATGGATGTCAAAATGGTTGGTGATTGAAGTGGTAAATTGAGAGGTATGGAATTTATGTATGGTAATCAAATTAAATGATTTGAAAGATAAAAAATGGGTTAAATGAAGTGGAATATCTAGGAAAATGTGAGTTATTGAAAAATAAATAGTCCTAGAAATGGTATCACTTTAAATTGAGAATGGGATTTTGTGGAATTTATATAGTGTTTTTGTGGTTTGATTGATTAGTTGTGGCAATGATTGTGACATCTTATTGTGGTGATGTGTAGGTTGTGGTAGTCAAGTGATTTTGGTTGTTTGAACCCATAGGTTGGGTTTTTATGTAACTATTATATATAATATTGTTATTGTTATTAATATATGCACCACACCATCTTCGATCACTTTGTTCTAGTAGCTAAATGTTTTGGGAGAGTATTTTCTAATATCCCGATATTGTGGAAAAATAGTTGGATCCTCCATCCTCCACACACTCTCTTCTATATGAGAATGAAATACACAGTTTGTGATGGATAAAGTTCAATATTACACATTTGGTTTGGTTTGATGAGGTTTAAAAGGTTTCTTATAGTGGGGGTTATGCATGGTAGGAGTTGTATTCTAGGTTGATTTCATTCATGTTAATAGTACCATAATATTTTTATCATGGAAGTGGTTGAGATGTGATGATATGTACTAGGCTTCTTCATATGAAATGAGAAGAAATGTCACCAGTATCATTCGTTGAGTTGTGATGTGATGGTTGGTTTCACATTGGGCGCTTAGCATGATTTAGTTTCCCATGTGTCTTTATAACAGATACTATATATAAGATAAAAGAGAAAAATGATATACGATATTAGGTTGTGAGAGGATAAAACTAGTGGGAAAGTGTTGTAGGACACACTATTATCGATATGATTCATATTATATCACTATGAGTGGATACATTATTTAGTGAATTGGCCTTATTAAGGGAGTGAACTATTTGATCAAATAGATTCTTTTTTATTATATTGTCTGTTCATCAAGGAAATAATACTCACCTCTCACATTTTCACAAGTGTCATTGGGTATGATCATACTGATACATGTTATGTTCTCCCAATGTATATAAATCTATTTCTCAGGTATTTAGTGGGACATAATGGGCTGATATTTACATTAGTAACTTGTGTGTCGGAGCTGTTGTTAAGTTGCTACTATAGTTTTTTCTTTCATTTTTTAGAAGGATACATTCATTGTAGTCATATTACATTACATGTATGATTAGTTTTTTCGTATTTTCCCCTTTCTTCTATTATATAACTATTTAGTTTTTATCCTCCTATCTTCTAATCATACTTTTTTTAAGGTAAATTCCTCCCATATATGTGACCATTTTTTATACCCTCAGTGCTAGTCACCAAACTGGGGCCTACTAGTGCAGGAGTCATGGGTCATTATCTCGCATTATCCATTGATATCCCATGAGGTGTACCTTTTGAGGGATGGTCCCTTTAAAAAGTGGTGTAATTGGTTTTGGATGAGATATTTGATGTAGTTAAGAGTTATACACTGAAAGGATTCCATTGGGTTATATATAAATTATTCCAGTTAACCTTGGTTCATGAAACAGGATAAGGATACCTATAATTTCATTGGATTGTATATCCCATCAAGAAATAATTCATGGAATCTATGCCTACTAAATTACCAAGTGTGGTGGTTCTTCTTACGGGGTAGATACCTAGAATAGGAGCATGAATCTTGAATTATTCTTCTTGTAATTGAACGATGTATTTTTTTGGATGTTAAGAATTTATTTTAAAAAAATCTTAAAGTTTTATACATTATTTTTTTATTATTCTCATGATGTGATTTTAGTTTAACTGTTATTCTTTTCTAAATTAATCATATAACATGATTGGAATGACTAAACTGTTGATTAACTGGAATGATCCATTTCTTTGATGCCTTGTTGAGCATTGAATGTGTTTTTTCTTTTACCATTATATCATGAATAATCATCAATTATTTTTTCATCCATTTTTAAAATTTATAAAAGGATAACATGTTTTCCTAATGATTTAAAATCATAGAAAAGCATACATAGTGTATTTTTTAATGAATAGCTACTAATTTTTGAAATCTATTTTGAAACACTTTACCTTCATTATATTTTATAATTCCATACTAAAATAACTATTTTAAAAACCATGCCTAAGTATATATTGGAATCTTTGTGATTTAATATTCCATTCAGTGCATTCCATTCAAAATATTTCATAAACATATGTTATGGAATTATTATAAACATGGTTTTGGCATTTAGATTTACAAATTTTTGAAAAATGACTATAATGATTATTTATAATTCATATAAAGATATAGAATCATTACAAATAATAACATCCTCATTATTTTTTACATCAATAAAATTTTGTATAGACATATGTTTTAAGCATGTGTTAGGTAGGAAAATATTGTGCCATTTCTTTCTGATTCTTGTAAAATGATAAACATGCATTATGGTAACTTGTTGAGACTCAAAACTATTTAAAAGATTTATTTTAAGATATAGAAGAGTTTTTAGGGATAAAATAACCATTCCTTTCCTTTTAATTCATGTGTAGTTTTTAATGGGGAGTTTGTGTAATGTTGAAAACATTCGTGTAGTAACTAATAAACTTCTATTAACTGAATATTAAGAATTTATTATTTATCATATAACATATTAAGAATATGAAATCATGTTTTGTACTAATCACGTTGTATTTAAATATATAAGTAAAATCATATTAGCTGTGTTTGAGTTTTTAATCTTGTTTCACGGATTAATAAAGGATTAAAGAATGTTTAGATTGAGAATGATAAGCATGAAATAGAGTAATAAAACATGTTCCGTTTTAATTTTGTGATCTTATATCATGTTTCATTTTACAAATTATGAAAACTGATTATATATTTATTAGGGTATTTGAATTAGGCTTTAGAACCAACCATTTTTATATGAATTTGGAAGTGTGTTTCCTCAATAACAGGATAAACATGGAATGTTTTGCACAATAATGTTAAACAAGATGCATTAGATAAGACATAGAAATTTCTTTTCATTATCTTAGTATAATGTCAGAGCTAATTATATATAGGGAATGATGTTTTCCTAGAAATTAATTGTAATGTTTTATTGTTTTTCCTAGATTCATTGTTTTTTACATTGAAATATTGACCTGCCTTTACAAAAATAAGATACTTAATTATAAGATGGTGTTTTAAAAGTTGTTTAATATGAAGATGTTATTTATTGGATCTTAATCCATGATATCATTATACTTATTAACTTAGAAGGCTTTGTGATCTTTGAGATGATGTGTCTTACTATTAAGGACATGTAACCCTACTGTGATTGTGTATTATGTTTTGGTTGTATTGATGGAATCACTTTCCTTTGGTAAAAGTTCAATCACTTAATTCCAAGAATAGAAAAAAATTATATGGTAAATATTTGAATAGATGACTTTCTTATTTTTTTAACACATATAAATTATCCCTAAGGAAGTGACGAAAGTATTTTAAAGATATTTTATTGGTTGGATTATTTTTGTTTGATCTTCTATGGGTGGTGTTTGTTATGGATTAAAGTATTTGAAGATTTGGAAACACTTTTCTATATCAAGATGTGTTATATTACGACACATTTCAAAACTATGTGGGTGAGTCAATGCCTACCAAAAACATAACATCATTGTGTAGTGGACGGGTTCTTTTTATTCGTATGCTTGTGGTAACTCTATCTATGATGGTATAACTACTTCTATTGGTTAATAAATTTTATGTGAAACATTTTAATGTAATGTAATGCACCTTTGGAAAATGTAAATTGGAATAATAAATCCAATTTAATTTTTTCATGAGTGTTCTCATGGTAAATAATGTTTTTTAGGAAACATGGAAAAATTTATAGCTGGATATAGATGATTGACCGAACCTTATGAATTTTTTATAATTCATGTTATATATTAAATTGATTTATCTGGATTTCAGGTTATTTATTTATATAATATTTTTAGTGATCATGGTAGTGTTCTGAGAGTTGAATGAAAAATATTTGATGAAATCATGTAATCTTTCTATTTATTTAGGTTATTTTATGAATAATGTTAAAGATGAATGTTTCTATATCATGTTAGTAATTTTTTTAGTGTCTTATAAATATGTAAGTGGATTCATATAAATCATGTCTAAATCTAAAATAAAAATTATGGGTGGAAAAATTAAATCTTATCACAATTGGTTAATTAAATTAATTAATGTTTTGGTCCGATTTGTTTCTCATTTAGTAATAAAATGATTTTAGGAAATTAAAATTTTACTTTGAGTATGTCATCCTTGGAAGTCCATTTATTTTTTTGTAAAAAAAATTGGTTATACACCCTTATAAATGTTTAGTTTGTTAAAATAAGTTTTATCTAATAAAATACCAAATTATTTTATAAAATTTACATTTATTCAATATTTAGTTTGGAAAAATGTGTTGAACATATTTTTCTAAATAGGATTTTGATACAAACCTTATTATGAGAAGATTTATAAGGGCTTTAATTAAAAATAATTTTTTATTAAACTATTTTATTTATAATATAGGTGACTTATTGGGGAAATGTTTCATTATAATTCATTTGAACATAACATATTTCAATATGAAATGTTATTATGCTTGCATGTAAATTAAATTATCATTTGAAAATCATGCTTAAATTTTAAACCTCATAATGGGGATGAAATAATTAATTGTTGAAAATGGAATATCTATGTCAATAAATTATTATAAAATCTTGTTAGTTTTATTTATTAAGGATATGTTAAGCGTAATCTATTTTGAATGTTATAATAAATATTTTATGTATTTTAATTTAATAACAGGACTAAGTGTAGTTATTAAAGTTATGGATTTAATAATGTTATCCTTACATTACTTTTTATACTTCATGATTAAAACAATGTGATGTTGTTGTCTCTGATAGTGTTTCCTTATGTAAATTATGTTTGATTGTTATTCTTTCTTAGTGGGTTTGGAAATTGTTGTTTCCATGTTCTTGTTTGAGAGGTTTCTACCTCGAGATATTATCTTTAGATTTTTTGTTGAGTTCCAAAAAATACAAGTTTCTTTAGAGTTATATCACAGGCTGGATGATTAATCTTCTATCCTTACCATATTATTTATTGTTTTTATTTAATTCTCAAGGATGATAATTGTTTGAGAGGTATCTATAATTAGGGTCCTAGTATTCTTGAGCCCTTCCTTTTACATTATGGTTTCTCTAATGGATTAAATGAATTAAAAAAAAGGAGTTATATTAAATCTAATGGTTGCGTAAATGGGAGTTAGTGACTACAAAATAATACATGAAATAGCAGAACTTGAAATTAAAAATTGAATTTTCTATCTTATGTGTGGTGGTTTTGTGGTGTGATGAACTGTTTTTGGAAATGATATTTCCACAAGATATTAATGACATAGAGGTTATGGTAATTGGGTGGTTTTGGTTTTGGGAACCCATAGGTTGGGATTATAGTTAACTATTATATATCATTTTTCTATTATGATATATATATTCACCATAACCACATAGTGCACTTGGTGAAAATTCTCAAATACATTTTGTTTTTTTCCAACAACCAGTTTGTAAAGATGGATGGCCATATACCCCATGTTTGACATTCTCTCTTCTATGTGAGATAATACTCCTAAGATGTGATGAACAAAAGTCAAAAGTTTGGTTTGGTTCAGCTTGATAAGGTTGATGAGGTCACATATAAGGTATTCATACATGGTAGGATAATAGCTTAAGGTTTATGTCCATCATGTTCATAATACCATATTATTCAAGTTATGGTAGTAGATAATATTTGTTGTGATGGATCAGGAGACTTCAGGAAAGACATGTTGTGATAGCCTGCAAGTATTTTGGTAAGATTTGATATGATGTACCACTTTATGTTGGGTTCTATGCATGATGTATTCTCTTGTGTTTCATCGAGAAAAAATATACACATAACAGATAGAAGCACAAGGACATACACCATTGGGTTTTGAGAGCATAAAATTTGGTTAGAGTGGATTTCTCAAAAGGGGGTGAATTAAGAATCTAATAAAATATATATTACAAACAATCTAAAAACAAGATCTACAAATATAGAAAACAAATAGTTAACTAATATTCTAGTTAAATTAAATTTAATGTTTTTTAATAACACCTCAAATGATTGATCAAAGCGTAGTTGGAATAAAATTCGGATAGTTCTAAATTTCAAGATTACTCTACTTCAATTACCCAAATGGCCTGAAGGCCTTCATTTTTATTGATTTTTGATAACCACCCTTTTAATGGATGAGTGGGAACCCTTACAAGTCCCATAGGCTTAGATATTACATGGTTCGTAGGCTTAAGAG
Organism: Viscum album; assembly: GCA_963277665.1. Lineage (NCBI taxonomy): Eukaryota > Viridiplantae > Streptophyta > Magnoliopsida > Santalales > Viscaceae > Viscum > Viscum album. Next base: position 213,338,576 of record OY728125.1, read on the forward strand.
ATTACATGACCCGATGGTCTTAGGAAATTCAACCAGACTATAACTACAAGGAATTTCCCCTCCCAAGAATCTGCATCATGATGGTAGCTCTCCACCTTCACATGGCCATCTTGATAGGCTTCCCATGCTAGCACCGGCTGGTCCCAATGGCATACCCATACCCTCTCATTCTTCCAAATACATTTGGTTCTGCTTGAGTGAGTGCACTTTCTCTGAATCCTATTTTGGGGATACTCTTTTTCTGTAGAATCTGTCTAGGGTAACTACACTGATCGTGTGTCCTGAAGGCCTTTAGGTGGCCTAAAGTCCTTAAGGACTCCAATACAAAATCGGTGGACCAAGGTAAATATTTCAGGATGCTACAGTATAGAATAGTACCTACTACAGTGCATGCTAGAGTACTTCTACAGTACTGCTACAATGCCAAGAAATATGCCTCCACCTTGTTTCAAACTTTGGTCTTGTGGATGCACTTAAGGATTACTCACCAGCTGGGTTGAGGCTCATGTTCTACTCTACTCACATTAGATTTAAATATATTATGTGTAAAGGTGAATTGTCAAAGTAATTTTAGAAACCTAGTTAATTTTTTATATTCTAATAGAAAATTGAGAGTTTATAAAATCATTTTTGTAAGGAAATATGTTTTATATTGATTCAAAAAAACATAACACATAGTAGAAATTAAAATGGGATGATTAGTATCAAGTTGAGACTTATTCCATTGCAATTGAAATTAAACCTCTACCAAAAAAAATTGTTAAAATAAACTGGATGATCCAAAATCTTAACCAGGAATACAAAGTGAAATAACACATTTGTTTTTCTAGACTATCACCAAGGATCTTTCAATGTTTTCATGGGAATATAATAGTTAATTAAATTAAATAAATTGTATCATAGTACAATTTAATATTTTAAAAGAGTATGTGATCAAAATATATACAACATAATTGTAAAAAAATTAAAATGTAATGTAAAATAGAGGGAGAGAGGGAGAGGGATAAATAGATAGAGATGATGTTCGATGCATCTTTGAAACTGGTTGAGTTTTAGTTGATCTATAGGGTTCTCTTTTCATTCATAATTTATCCCTTCAGTTTTATGGTTAAATAGAATGATAACATGTCTTCTCTAGGGCTTTATATAGATTCAATGTTTAAATAGATAATTATATATTTTGAATTTGAATAAGAATAAATGTGTCCACTTTGAAATTTCAAAATAATCTCCTTAACATATTTCTCTATTTAAATAGAGAATGAATTCTTTAAAGTATATATTAAATAATAATCATTATGAATCATCATGTTTAGAAAAAAATATAAAAGTATAAAATGTTATGGAATCACATTTAATAAGGAATAATTACCTATTATAATATATTAAAGAAGTTAACTATTTGTTAGACATGGATGATATATGTATTCCATGTCAGATTGATTTTTTGCAATTTATCCAATTCATCGGTAAAAATTCCAATTCCAAGGCCAAATGGAATATACACATTATTTGATCACAAAATTGACTGAAATGGAAGTGTGATTAATTATTTTAATATGTTTTTTATTCACATCAATTTGTGGTCACTTTAATTCTCTGTTTGGTTACTTCACATTATGATACTGTCTCTTCAATACTTTTCTATAATTCCAACTCTGTTAAGTGGTCTCTTGGTGTTACCTTATGCTAGATTAGTCATAACATGCAATCACATATATAAATTTTCATTTTATTAATATGGATTATTTTCTATATCATTAAATTGGTATTTTATCCTTTTTTAGTTTACTATGGTGGTATATTAAGGAATATAAGGAATTTTTACCATGTCTTATCGATTATGCATAAAATTTAACCATTTATTAATTCGATTTCTTCCATCATTTGTGATATCTTGTTTATTTTTAGACTATATCATGTGGTAAAATGAAAGTATTCATGTGGTCAACAGAATACTTATTTCAACTGGTCCAGTAATCATTCATTAAATTGAATAATTAGAGAAGTTTAATTCTTTTGACACACAATCACTTTCCTATTTATGTGGTCAGTTGAGTTTATTCAGGTGTTTGATTCCTGTCATTACGGTTTCTTCACCACAAAAGAAAATATTAATAATTATAAAGAAAGCACATGTTTCTAACATAGACCAAAATATCATTAATAATAAATTCATTATTATTTTGAGTCATTAAGAAAATTAATTGATAGAAAAATCCAAAAAACTTCCCCTTTTTAGGATCACAAATCATGGAAAAAAATATTGAAATAAAGTATTCCAAAAATAATTCTATTAAATTATTCCATAATACCATTCAACCAATAAATCTTACTACCAAAAAATGAATTTGTCTCCTTATTGTAATTCTGAAATAGATGAAAGTATAAAGTAATAAAACCAAATACAATTTTTGCAAGTAATATAGAAAATTAAATGATATATAGTGAGAACACAATATATATTGATTTATTTAAGAAAGAAAAATAACCCATAGCAATCCCATAATATTAAACTAAGATTTTATGGTCTAAAATAGTAGAATAATGAAGAGGGGATTTTACATTGTAAATAGATATAGTAGGAGAAAGTGTAGTTGTAGGTTAAGGAGAATAAGAATCTCTTAGAATCAAAATTCCTTTACAGATTGTTCTGATACTATTAATAGACTGAGTTAGATGGAGATAAGAAAAACATATAAGATCAATTAAAGATATAGTGGTAGAGGAAGAAACCATGGTTTAAAGAAAAGACTTAGGCTCCAAAATAGTAGTGTTGGTAGTATAAAGATAAATCTATATAATTATTGTGATATTATAAAAAATCATAGAACCATTCTCCAAGAGTTATAAGAATTAACCACTGTTACTCATAAAATGATCCAATAAATGTTAACTCGCCAATAAAATTTCCAAAATGGACTTAAATTCCCTTGTTAAAACATTAATATTATAATTGTTATCCATATATCTAACCATTGTATTCAGTTTATACTTGGTGAGGATTTGGTTAAGTAAAAATGTAATGGGTTTTTTATATTGTCTTTTTTCAATTAGAATCTTAATTTTCTCTATATTGACCATGTAAAATGGTTTTTCTCATTGACTAGACAGATACATCATCATTTTATTCAAATAATAATTGAGAAATTTCAAAAGAGACCAAATTTCATTAAGCACAATTCCTCATATGATATCCTCGTCAATATATACATGTGCTGGAGGAGTAAGAGTTACAGAGTAAATAACATATATATTAAGATATATATTATCGATCTTAATTATCTTTCTTAGAAAATATTCCTAGAGAGTTTTAACATTTTATCTTTTTCAGTCAATCTCATGTTCTATATGACCAATCATTAGAAAGACCATAGAATGAATTTGAGAAACAACACTGGAAATAGTAACGTTAATTACCTCCCACTACCATACTAACCAAAAATTCCTAGAACAAAAACTATTTTTTTCAAAATAGATATCAAATAATTTTTTAAATATATGAATTCTTCTGAGGAAATGAAATAATAAGAAAAAACTACGTGAGATGGGTCTTGTCGTGTGGTGGATTAACTAATATATACATCTGAGCGTCATAACATAAACCCATAATCATCTGTTGAGTCAACCATAGACCTATAAATTTATTGAACTAAAATTTAAAATTCATCCACTAATATAATATATATATATATATATAGAATTTATATATTTGATCACATTGATTGAGTTATTTGAGTTGTGAATAGGGGATCATTAATCTACTAGTTTTATAAGATTTGAACCAAACAATTCAAATAAAACATCATCAAATGTGTGGTATAGTCTACCTTTTTCTAAAATAATTTGTGAACAGGGATCATGTTATAGTATTTCTAGATCACTAGGTAAATTAGGTATTCCATGTTTTCTTTTTTTCGTGGGTCTGACATCATATAAAATTTCTAGGCATGGACAGAAATTTTTCCACTACTCATAGGTCCAAAAGGATACCATTTTAAGAACAACTAACACATATTACCCAATATATTTATTAAAATAATCATCCTCAACTACTTGATCAGGTTTTATACCTTGATCTACTATATCCTTTGGCTTGGAAATATTATTGACAAGATTATATTGATCATAAAATTTATTTTCCTCCAAACCCCACATTTACTTCCTATGGTTAAAACTATTATTCATCATTTTTCATTTTGTTTGATTTAAAGAGATACAATTTGAAATAATAAAATATCCATCCCCTCAGGTAAAAAATCCCTTCAGCTATAACAATGTTGAGATAAATTTTAGATAAGGTAGATAATTTAATTTTTATAAAGTCTTTCTTAAATCATTTATATGTCTTATAATAAATCTGGAGTGTCTTATTTTAACTACATACATGATATTATATTAAACAAATGCCTAGATGTATTACACTATGAAACTACCATTTCTAATAAAAAATATCATGATGAATAAATTTATATAGAAATCTATAGTCACCATTGAATTCAGCAACATTTAGACGTCTAGTATTTCAATCAACAGTTAACACTTCCAATGATCTTTCAAGCACAAAATAAAGAATATTGAAACGGTAATAAGTATAAAAATCCCTATAATAATGAAAATTTAGTAATCTTAAACTAATATCCCATAATTTTGAAGAGAATAAATGTTCTCCACCATCAATATTCATTCTAATGTGAACCTATTATTCACCAACATAAAAAAGATAATTCACATAAAATTAATTTACTAACTTGGGATAGAGGGGTCGATTACTATCTAAATACCATTATCTATAGTCCTTTTAGAACAAAACTCTTAATACAAAGGATAGACGTTATTTAAATCATTTAAAATCTAATTTTTTTTAGAGAAGCATCTCAATACCATAGATGATGCTTCATGGGTTTTGTAGTTCCACTGGAGATCACTTTCATACTTTTAAATATACACAAAGCTTCTAGAGCTACATTTTCTTGGAAATACTCATTTTAACTACTATTTACTAAAATTTGATGCCATAAGGATATGGATTCGTGAATAAGGAGAGTCCATAATTGGAGGGAAAAAATATTTTAGTTTCTGTTTTCAAGATTGGAAATTTGATTCATATTTTGTTTCAGGTACATTAAAGACCATTAATGGACCTGTAAAAATAAATTCAAAGTAAATGAATGAAATAATTTTAAAATAATTGAAATACATATGGTACGTTGAGATAAAATAAGATAGTATGTTTTCCATATTACTAAAAATATAGTGCATGAAAATTAGTCAACCGTATGTTCATCTTTATTAACCATACATTCAAATATACATTCAGTTGTTTGAAAATAGTTTTTATGGTATATTAAACATATTCAAACAGTAACTTCATATTCATATATTAAATATATATATAAGAATAGAAATTAATAAATCTATTTAAATAATTGGATTTAGATTAATTTATTAATTTTAACATGATGTTTAAAATTAAAAATGAGATATTTAAACATAGTTAATATTTCCTAATAAATGTCTTATATAATTTAATATCTCAACATTCCTTGGTTTTGTAAAGATGACAAAAATTTTACGTTTAGTGGAAATGAATTCAAGGGTGACGTATCATTTTTGAAAATCTCTATCCAAAAGTGATGTAAAATATCAATATTATATGTCATGGAATGAGTTATAAGATTATTAAAAATATTAGTAGTAGTTTTATGGTCATAATTTATAGGTAAATGTCTAAATTTATATAAACAATTTAAAAATGTGTGTTTCTCTAAAAAAAGATGTGTGAAAAAATTGTCTGTGAAATTTTCATTAAACTCATTAATGGATAATAAAATAAAATTATTCTGTTTTACTACAACATGATACTAGTGACTTTCTAAAATGTGATATGATGCAGAGGTTAACATTTTATATATCTTAATGGAAATAAAATCAGTATTAGAATAACAAACTAATTCAAATGCATGGCATGTAGAGTAAATCAATCCTAAATTAATTGTGATTGTGAGTTACTAAAAATTAATCTAACACCATTTAGATGAGATTCCATGTGGATTACATAAAAAAGTTAAAACACATAAATACTATACAAAATATTAGGTTGACTACCAGTTATTTAAAGTAAACTTCCAATAATATATCTATAAGAAATGCTTTCAAATGGTATTATATCTTCATCAAAATAAAATTTAAAGTTTACACCCATTGTATCAACACTATATTTTATTCTATCAATGAAAAAAAATTTAAAAGATATCTTCTATATTTTCATTTTTTTTTTAAAAACTATTCATTGTTTTGTAAAATTTAAAAACCAACTAAGAAAATTAACTCAGCAAAAAAACACCTTTCAAATTTATTTTTCATTAATTTAGAAAATTCAATAAAAAATGAGTTTCAATACGATATTAAAATAATATCATTAAAATATATTTAAACCACTAATATTTCTTTGGACAATCTTCTTATAGATTTGGTAAGCCCAAAAACTCCTTCTAAAATACCTTTAGTAATTATGAATGATATGAGACTATTATACCAAGTTCTTGAAGATTGATTTGAACTATAAATATCATTATAATGTTTAATAACCAAATTTAGAAAATGGTTGTTTTGAAATCTATGGAGTTTCTCTAAAAACATACAAAACAAATTAACTATTAATGAATCCACTATTGACATCCATTTGATATAATTTTAAATTTAGATGTTCTCTATAAAAATATAGTATTATAATTGATTCAAATGTAGCTACTGGTGAAATTGTTTCAATATAATCAATTCCTTGTTATTGGGAATAACACTGTGCAAAAAAAAATATTTATTTCTAAATATAGTTCCAAATTCATCAATATTTTTTCTAAACACCAATTTTGTACAAATAGTCAGGAAATTTTTCTTTCATCTCAACTATTTCCTAGACTTTATTAATTTAAAACTAATTCAACAATTTTTGTATAGAAATGAACCAAAATTCATCATTAATAACCCTAATAATGTTATTAGGTTAAATCTGTTATAAGAAAACTTTTTTTCAACATTTTTTTAAGAGAATCAATAGTTTGAGTATCTTTATCTTAATCTACAACAATATCGTCAAAAAGATGCTATCTATGGGTTCTAATTGCTCTCTAAATAAAATTATATGGTTATTTTAAGTATTTATAATGATCTAGATGATTGTATTGGTCTTTTCTGGGTGATGTTTCTAGAAAATAATCAATTGTTTTACTAGTTTTTGATTTATTATTTACATTAAAACCATAAATATCATCCAACATATTTTGTAAATAATTTCTTGACTAATTTGGATTTGTATTATCAAAGGAAGCAAGAATTTATTCCTCTATAACATTGATTATTATTTTAAATACTCTATATAATTTTCATATGGTTTAATAGTATACGAAATTAATTTCAGAACTCTTTATAGAATTTTTTTTCCAGATTCTCATTTTTGTTATGAATAAAGACTTTACATCCAATGCCTTTAAAGTAATTATAACTATACTATTACTATTCCATAATTCATTTTGGGTCATCTTTTAAATATGTTTTATAATAACCCAATTAGTGATATAGAAATCCGTATTAGTAGATTTATCCCAAATATATGTAGGTGTGTCATATTCAAGCATAGTCCCTGAAATTTCCTTACGAGTATTATTACTCCTTATAACCACTCCATTTTTTAGAGTTATAGGAGTAGATAATTTTTAATTAGAGTTATTTTGTGATAATAAGATCTCAATGTATTTATTTAAAATATAAAAACTATGATCACCTCTTAAATACTTGATGGTTGTCCTATGATGGTTTTTAATAGACCTAGTATATTTTGAAAAATATATATAAGCTTTATTTTTTTGATCTCAGAAATTAAACCATGTGAATATTGAAAAAACATAAATAAAAATATAAGTATATAAATTTCCTACTAAACTATAAACTCTATATAGTCAAACATATCCATATGAACAAACTCCTGGGGATGAGTGTCACATCCCAAGTAATGAATAATAGATATTTTTATCCATGTATATTAATGATTAAGATAGTGTTTTAGAGGCTTAAAATGAAAATAAATACAATCTTATGCATGGAATAAACTAATATTCTTAAAAGATTGTTTTACTGCCTTTTGATGGAAAACCATTTTTGAATCTATATTTTGACAATTTTATACACTATGTTTGTCAAAATAAACTTATCCTTTATGATTGGGACATCAAAATTTACCTTGTGTGAATTATTGGTATTTTTCTGACAATATTCATTTTTTAATGAATAGTGAAAAATACTGCATTTTACATCAAAACGGCTTTTTCATCTAATTTATTTATATGATTAGATTATGTTTTGAATTGCTTTTGAAGTAAAATTAGAATATATTTTTACCATTTTATCCAATGGTGGTCATTGGAATCAATTTCACTTTGAAATGAGACTTAAACTGGTGTCAATCTTTTGATACTTATTGTTTTGTAAAAACACGCTATTTGCTCTGGCAGCGGGAATTAATTATTGAATTAATTAATGTGACTTATATGATTTGAATTTTGTAAAATGGACTTCATTTTTGAATTCGGAATATCAAATATAGATTAGGGTGAATTTTTGGTAATTTTCTGAAAAACATCAATTTTTGATGAATAGTGAAACCACTAAGTGGTAATCAAGCAAACTGATTTTTCAGTTAAATGAATGTTTACCACTAATGTGTATTGAATTTTGAAAATCCGACATACATGGTTGTCATTAAGAAGTAAAATGTGGTTCAATGAGATTAAAATAATTTTTTGGTGAATAGTAACTTATTAAGTTCTTAATCGCGATTAGTGGTAATTAGGGTAGTTTAAGGTCTAAATAAGGCTTTAATAATATTAAATGACCTAGACACATGTCCCAACCTCATTGGTTGTGTCATGGCCGACCATAACATGCCATGGGTCAACTTGGGGACCCCATGGATCCACTTTTGTTGGGAAATGACATAAATTACTTTTTATTTAATGTTAAAGTGAAAATGACACAAACATAATATGTTTTACGAAAACAATTTTTAAGTGGGGTTATACAAGTCCAAATTTTGATTATAAATAGTCATGGGAAATATAAAAAGATTTCATATATCAGAGTATTTTTTTATAATTTTTAGACATTAAATAAATTTAATTATTTATGACATAATAATGATGCAGCGATGACATCATTATTTGAAGATTTAAATAAAATGGAAAGATAATGTAAAATATATGAACTACACATGGCCAAAACCAATTGGATGGGTGGATTTCGAACCCTTATCACCTTATCCACGAATTATATCAATGTGGGACCTTTTGAAACCGAAACACATTTTCAAATAATGTAATATTTCTTTACTTTCCAAAAGTGCCCCTCCTCTCCTCTTATAAAAGGCCCCCACCTCTACCTCATTTCACACACTACTCAAGCCTTTGGCTCGGCCAACCCCTGCCCATTTGCTCTCTCCACATCCCTATCCTCATCCTAGAGGATTCCCTTTGGGCAGAATCCTTTCAAAGGAAGCCTTTAGGCTCAAATCAAAAGGAGTTACACGTTTTAAGGTAATTCGTTCTCTCATGTTCATTTGTTTTATTTTTCTTCTCCAACCCCCTAAACTCTTTTTATTTACTTTTTTTGTAACAACCCCAGTATCTTCAATATACTAGGATGTTGTTATATGATTTATTTGAGCTACACTCTCACACAACTACATCAAATGGTTAAAGAACATACGGTTTCTGTGGATGGCGAAATTCTGCCTCCCGAAATGATGATTGGTCAACACTCATTTAACACCTTCAAAGGTGGCCATTATGATGTCACTATTTTTATATATGATATATAATATGTTTATATTTTCCTTAATCTTCTGTTTTTTTCATTTTGGGCATACCTTTATGGTTTCCATTATGGGTAAACACGATATCTTCATTTTAGGAAGTGCGGACTACCGCCCCCTAAAAGTGATTTGATTCGTTAATACCATATGTGAGATGTGTAAAGGATAAAGTTAATGATATTATATATGTTATTATACTGTAATTATAATATACTCTTATATCATTATGATTCCATTCCAGAAAATATGAAATAGAAATGGAAGTAGCGTTCATGCGTACGTACGGCTTACCGTCTCCATGAACGGTGCATTTCATTTCTTGCCTCTAAATTATGTAATATTATAAATGCATGTATGTACTGGATATATATGACATATATGATATCTACATCATGAATACTATTCTGGATATAATGAACCTTTGACCAAATTAACAACATGTAAGTGTAAGAAGTCTATTTTTGACTTAAGAACCAAATACCGACAAAATGAACATTATTAACTTAACTGATTACATGATGTTCATAACATGGTATAAAAGGAATAATGAACTTCAAAAAGATTCATAATCAAGTAGAGATTAACTCAAGTTTATTATTCAGGAGATTAAAGAACGGTCGAGTCAAGTCGGATACGAGGTATGGGACTTTGTCTCAATCTCTTTTCATTGAGGCATATTTTATTGTATACACAACTTTCTTTTATACGGTGTATAAACCCCTTTGACTTTTACGTTTATTCAAAAGGAATCTTTTTTATACGAAGAGTTTACTAAACGACAAAAGGGAATATTTTTGTCGTACGTATGCGGCGACAACGACTTCTCCGCCGTCATGACCTTTATTTGAGTTTCGGCTTCCTCTACAAGCCATACCTTCTTTTTAAAAGAAAAATAAATACCATGTTTTACTTTTCTTTTATTTTAGTATTGAAAATGGTTTTCATAATGTTTTTATATCAATGTTTTGTATTGATATCTCGTGATTGAAATGTGGAAATTTTATGTTTCCTTTATGCATGTTTCATGTGATATGATTATGTTATGGTTCTTGGGAATTATTATGAAGACGGGTGGTTCCGTGATAAACTAAGGGCGGGTGAGCCCGTTATAGCTCTCCAATGCATTGGGTAACGCGAAGGAGTGAAACGTTAAGGTTTCTCCGAAGAGATTTTAGGGAATATACTGTGATGGGTATTCCAAACGTAACCAAGAGGGTTACTCCCTACGTAAGAATGTTATGAATGCCTCAAGTTACCTTTATCTTATGATTTCTATGATTTATTCATGATTTTATGAGGTATGTTAAAGTGCCTATGCTTTATGGGTAAAGTATGATTTCATTATTATGTATATATGAACTCATGTTTCCTTTCCAAGTTTTTTTATAACCCATACTGAGTTTTTATGCTCATCCCAAGTTTTTGAAATGTTTCTCACTGGTCAAGGGAAAGGTACATGATAACATGATAGAGTCAAGGATGTGTCAAGAAATAATCCATGTTTTATTTTAAATGTGTTTCCATTGATGGGAATGAAGAATACTATCTTTATGTAACCACTTTGTTTATATGTGGAATGTAATGCAAGTTTTATGATCTAATTCTCTAAAACTCTAAACCCGAAAAGATCCTCAATGTGTAATCTTGTAATAACTCAAGATCAAGTAAGGTTTAAGGCTGGGGCCTTATAGTTGGTATCAAAGGTCGGTTTAGATAACTTTAGGAGTTAGAATTCTATTAAATGATTATCCAAAAATATTTTTTTTAAATGATATAGCATTTAAAGATTACCATGTTGCTTCATCTAAGACATGTTTGTTCAGAATGGTTTTTCGCAGAGGAAACAGGGAAGCAGTGCTAGGAAGGCATACAGAAGGAAATAACCTTCCGAATCAGCATCCAGAAATGGTCGGAATTGGAACCGAACAGTTTGTTGCAGTAATGGCGCAGTTGACTCAAGCGATAAATGGCGGTGGTATCCATGCACGAGATCAGCCAGATCAACCGCAGAGGAACATGTCAGTGGTGGAACATTCCATGAGGCAAAATCCCCCATCATTCAGAGGATCATCTGACCCTGTGCTAGCTGAAGGGTGTATTAAAGCACTGGAGAATATTTTTGATGTCATGGGGTGTTCAGACAATCAAAAGGTTAGTCTTGCTATTTACCGTTTGGAGGGTGAAGCAGATCAGTGGTGGTCTATGGTTAAAAATATCAGGGACTCCGATGAGATTGATGCTCTTGACTGGGATGAATTCAAAGGTATGTTTCTTGAGAAGTATTTTCCTAAGGCTGTTCGACTTAGGATGGAAAAGCAATTCTTGGAATTGAGGCAAGAGGAAGACTCAGTGGCTGCCTATGAAGAAAGGTTCACTCGATTGGCAAGGTATGCTCCAAATTTTATCCGGGACCTTGATAGTAAAATCAATCGTTTTTACTCAGGATTAAAGCCAAAGTATCGAAGGGCATTAGCTTCTCGTGAGTTTAAAAGTTATGAAAATCTTGTTCGATGTGCTGAGAAGGTGGAAATGGAGTTCACCGATGACCAAGTTTTCTATAACAACCAGCAGAAGAAGAGACCGAGGTGGCAGGAGAAAGGTAAGAATTCTTCAAAAAAGTCTGATCGTAAGAGAACTAAGTTTCCAGTTTGTGATAAATGTGGAAAAAGGCATGCTGGGGAATGTCTTCTGAATTCTGGAAAGTGCTACCGATGTGGTAAGATGGGACATAAGGCTCGTGATTGCACAGAAAAGGATCAAGGTGAAGGTAAGAACAAATTTCACTTTCAGTTAGTGAAATGTTATAAGTGCAATGAGATGGGTCACTATGAAAATGAGTGTCCGACAAGGATCTTGAGTGATGGGAAGCAGTTAGACTACAAGCAGAAAGGGGTGGTGAAATCCTTTGCAACTACTTCAGTAGATGTCGGTCCATCAAATGAAGTTGTATCAGGTACTTTGTATGTTTTTTCAGATTATGCCAGTGTGTTGTTTGATTCGGGGTCTACACATTCTTTCATCTCTGAAACCTATTCTAGTAAACTGGGAATACTATCTCAAGAAATGACTCCTGAACTTTTGGTAAAAACACCTGGGGGAAGTGTCGAGGCAAAAAGAATTTATAAGAATCTTCCTATCCTTATTTGTGGAAAGAACCTACTTGCAAACCTTATTGTTCTACCTCTAGTAGAGTTTGATGTTATCCTGGGTATGGATTGGCTCTCTATTTACCAAGCTAAGATTGACTGTAGAGCTAAAGAAGTTTCTTTTCAGAAAGACTTTCAGTTTGTTTACAAGAATGAACCCTTACTTTTGATAACATATCAAGAGGCCGAGAAACTTGTAAAAGACGGAAATGAATGTTACCTTGCACACATCGTTGAAAATAAAGGAACTGTTCAGATTAATGATGTGCCAGTGGTAAATGAGTATCCTGATGTTTTTCTTGATGAGTTGCCTGGAATAATACCAGATCGGAAAGTTGAGTTTACTGTTGACTTAGTTCCTAATGCTAAGCCAATTTCAAAACCCCCTTATCGAATGGAACAAATTGAACTTTTAGAGTTGAAGGAGCAATTGCAAGATTTATTAGAGAAAGGTTTCATTAGACCTAGCACATCACCATGGGGTGCTCCTGTTTTATTTGTTAAAAAGAAAGATGGTTCTATGAGACTTTGCATTGATTATAGAGCCTTGAATAATATCACTGTTAAGAACAAATATCCTTTGCCTCATATCGATGATTTGTTTGATCAGCTCCAGGGAGCTCAGTTTTTTTCAAAGATTGACTTGAGATCGGGGTACCATCAGCTGAAGGTCAAGGAGGCAGATATTCCTAAGACCGCGTTCCGTACGAGATATGTCCATTATGAATTTGTAGTAATGCCTTTTGGGCTAACCAATGCACCTGCTGTATTCATGGACTTAATGAATAGAGTTTTCCATGAGTTCTTGGATAAGTTTGTGGTGGTTTTCATTGATGATATTTTGGTGTTTTCTAAAAGTAAAGAGGAGCATGAAAAACATTTAAGGGTTATCTTGCAAACCTTAAAAGAAAAGAAACTGTACGGGAAATTCAGCAAGTGTGAGTTTTGGTTGCAACAAATTTCTTTCCTTGGTCACATTGTTTCTAAAGATGGAATAACTGTTGATCCTGCAAAAACAAAATTTGTGGAAGAATGGCCAAGACCCACAAATGTAACCGAGATTCGTAGCTTCCTTGGTTTGGCGGGCTATTACTGAAGGTTTGTTAGAAATTTTTCACGGTTATCTAGTCCAATGACTAAGCTAACTCGGAAGGGTGTTAAGTTTATCTGGACAAAAGAATGTGATGACTGTTTTCAGGAATTGAAAAGAAGATTGGTGAATGATCCATTTTTGGCACTACCTTCCAGGAATGGTGAGTTTGTTATATACAGTGATGCTTCATTGAAAGGACTTGGTTGCGTCCTAATGCAGAATGATCAGGTAATTGCTTATGCTTCACGACAGTTGAAAACTCATGAGGTAAATTACCCTACAAATGATTTGGAATTAGCTGCTGTTGTTTTTGCTTTAAAAATTTGGAGGCATCATTTCTATGGAGTAAAGTGTGAAATATATACCGATCACAAAAGTTTAAAGTATATATTCACTCAGAAAGAGTTAAACATGAGACAAAGGAGATGGCTGGAATTAATCAAAGATTATGATTGTACAATTCATTACCATCCAGGAAAAGCAAATAAAGTGGCTGATGCTTTGAGTCGAAAAAGTAATGCTTCATTAACAATGTTGCGTTTGGAACGTGATCCTTTGGTCAAGGATTTGATGAAATTTGGCATAGAAGTTGTTGGTGCAGGAAGTCCTTCTGTTTTGTTTCAGGTATCAGTGAGATCTTCTCTATTAGATAGAATCAAGCAAGCACAGAAGCAAGACAGTGAGTTGCTGAAAAGGGTAGAGCTGGTTCAGAAAGGTAAGCTGCCAGAATTCAACATTGATAATGATTGCGTTTTGAGATTTCGGAAGAGATTGTGTGTGCCTTGTGATTCACAGTTGAAGAGAGAGTTGTTATGTGAATCTCATAGTTCTCCGTTTTTAGTTCATCCGGGCAGTACTAAGATGTATAGAGATCTGCGGGAGTATTACTGGTGGGATGGAATGAAAAGAGATTTTGCTGATTTTACTATGAAGTGTTTGACTTGTCAGCAGGTTAAAGCAGAGCGGCAGTTACCGAAAGGGATGCTTCAGCCTTTACCAGTGCCGGAGTGGAAATGGGAGAATATATCCATGGACATTGTTGTTGGATTACCGAAGACATCTCGAGGTAATAATGCAATCTGGGTTATTGTTGATCGCTTGACCAAATCTGCTCATTTCCTTGCTATACGAGATACATTCTCTCTTGATCAACTTTCCCATTTGTATCTTAGAGAGATAGTCAGGTTACATGGAGTTCCTCTCTCCATTGTATCGGATCGTGATCCCAGGTTTACTTCTAACTTTTGGAAAGGCCTTCAGAAGTCGTTGGGTACTAAATTAAATTTTAGTACAGCTTTTCATCCTCAATCAGATGGGCAGTCAGAACGAAAAATTCATACATTAGAGGATATGCTACGAGCTTGTTCTATGGATTATCATGGATGTTGGGACCAACATCTTTCTTTGGTTGAGTTTTCATATAATAACAGTTTTCATTCCAGTATACAGATGGCACCATTTCAGGCATTATATGGGAAGCGGTGTCGAACTCCAGCTTTCTGGGATGAAGTGGGTGAAAGGAAGTTGATGGGACCAGAATTGGTAGAAGAGATGGCAGAAAAAGTTCAGCTGATTCAGAAACACATGAGAACAGCTCAGAGCAGGCAGAAGAGTTATGCGGATAACCGGAGGAAGGATCTATCTTTCGAGGTAGGTGATCATGTTTTTCTCAAGGTTTCTCCTTGGAAAAGTGTGATGAGATTTGGTAAGAAAGGAAAGTTGAGTCCAAGGTTTGTTGGACCATACGAAATTCTGAAGAGAGTTGGATCAGTTGCATACCGAGTGGCTTTACCTCCGAGTTTATCTCAGGTACACAATGTTTTTCACGTTTCGATGTTGAGAAAATATATGCCAGATCTATCTCATGTTTTGAGTCCAGAGGTAGTTCAGCTGGAAGAGAACCTATCTTATGGGGAACAACCGGTCCATATTCTTGACCACAGGGAGCAAGTGTTACGGAATAAGGTGATTAAGCAGGTAAAGGTTTTGTGGAAAAACCACATGATTGAAGAGGCTACATGGGAATCCGAAAATGCAATGAGGGATAAGTACCCTCATTTATTTGATAAGTAAATAAATTGCGGGGACGCAATTTTCTAAAGGGGGGAAGGATGTAACATCCCAAGTAAATAATGAATAATAGATATTTTTATCCGTGTCTATTAATGATTAAGATAGTGTTTTAGAGGCTTCAAATGAAAATAAATACAATCTTATGCATAGAATAAACTAATATTCTTAAAAGATTGTTTTACTGCCTTTTGATGGAAAACCATTTTTGAATCTATATTTTCACAATTTTATAAACTATGTTTGTCAAAATAAACTTATCCTTTATGATTGGGACATAAAAATTTACCTTGTGTGAATTTTTGGTATTTTTCTGACAATATTCATTTTTTAATGAATAGTGAAAAATACTGCATTTTACATCAAAACTGCTTTTTAATCTAATTTATTTATATGATTAGATTATGTTTTGAATTGATTTTGAAGTGAAATTAGAATATATTTTTACCATTTTATCCAATGTTGGTCATTGGAATCAATTTCACTTTGAAATTAGACTTAAACTGGTGTCAATCTTTTGATACTTATTGTTTTGTAAAAACATGCTATTTGCTCTGGCAGCGGGAATTAATTATTGAATTAATTAATGTGACTTATATGATTTGAATTTTGTAAAATGGACTTCATTTTTGAATTCGGAATATCAAATATAGCTTAGGGTGAATTTTTGGTAATTTTCTGAAAAACCTCAATTTTTGATGAATAGTGAAACCACTAAGTGGTAATCAAGAAAACTGATTTTTCAGTTAAATGAATGTTTACCACTAATGTGTATTGAATTTTGAAAATCCGACATACATGGTTGTCAATAAGAAGTAAAATGTTGTTCAATTGGATTAAAATAATTTTTTGGTGAATAGTAACTTATTAAGTTCTTAATCGCGATTAGTGGTAATTAGGGTAGTTTAAGGTCTAAATAAGGATTTAATAATATGAAATGACCTAGACACATGTCCCAACCTCATTGGTTGTGTCATGGCCGACCATGACATTCCATGGGTCAACTTGGGGACCCCATGGATCCACTTTTGTTGGGAAATGACATAAATTACTTTTTATTTAATGTTAAAGTGAAAATGACACAAACATAATATGTTTTACGAAAACAATTTTTACGTGGGGTTATACAAGTCCAAATTTTGATTATAAATAGTAATTGGAAATCTAGAAAGATTTCCTATATCATAGTATTTGTTTTATAATTTTTAGACATTAAATAAATTTAATTATTTATGACATAATAATGTTGCAGCGATGACATCATTATTTGAAGATTTAAATAAAATGGAAAGATAATGTAAACTCTATGAACTACACATGGCCAAAACCAATTGTATGAGTGGATTTCGAACCCTTATCACCTTATCCACGAATTATATCAATGTGGGACCATTTTAAACCTAAAAACAGTTTCAAATAATGTAATATTTCTTTACTTTCCAAAAGTGCCCCTCCTCTCCTCTTATAAAAGGCCCCCACCTCTACCTCATTTCACACACTACTCAAGCCTTTGGCTCGGCCAACACCTTCCCATTTGCTCTCTCCACATCCCTCTCCTCATCCTATAGGATTCCCTTTGGGCATAATCCTTTCAAAGGAAGCCTTTAGGCTCAAATCAAAAGGAGTTACACTTTTTAAGGTAATTCGTTCTCTCATGTTCATTTGTTTTATTTTGCTTCTCCAACCCCCTAAACTCTTTTTATTTACTTCTTTTGTAACAACACCAGTATCTTAAATATACTAGGATGTTGTTATATGATTTATTTGAGCTACACTCTCACACAACTACATCAAATGGTTAAATAACATACGGTTTCCGTGGATGGAGAAATTCTGCCTCCCAAAACGATGATTGTTCAACACTCATTTAACACCTTCAAAGGTGGCCATTATGATGTCACTATTTTTATATATGATATATAATATGTTTATGTTTTCCTTAAGCTTCTGTTTTTTTCATTTTGGGAATACCTTTATGGTTTCCATTATGGGTAAACACGATATCTTCATTTTAGGAAGTGCGGACTACCGCTCCCTAAAAGTGATTTGATTCGTTAATACCATATGTGGGATGTGTAAAGGATAAAGTTAATGATATTATATATGTTATTATACTGGAATTATAATATACTCTTATATCATTATGATTCCATTCCAGAAAATATGAAATAGAAATGGAAGTAGCGTTCATGCGTACGTACGGCTTACCGTCTCCATGAACGATGCATTTCATTTCTTACCTCTAAATTATGTAATATTATAAATGCATGTATGTACTGGATATATATGAAATATATGATATCTAAATCATGAATACCATTCTGGATATAATTAACCTTTGACCAAATTAACAACATGTAAGTGTAAGACGTCTATTTTTGACTTAAGAACCAAATACCGACAAAATGAACATTATTAACTTAACTGATTACATGATGTTCATAACATGGTATAAAAGGAATAATGAACTTTAAAAAGATTCATAATCAAGTAGATATTAACTCAATTTTATTATTCAGGAGATTAAAGAACGGTCGAGTCAAGTCGGATACGAGGTATGGGACTTCGTCTCAATCTCCTTTCATTGAGGCATATTTTATTTTATACACAACTTTCTTTTATACGGTGTATAAACCCCTTTGACTTTTACGTTTATTCAAAAGGAATCTTTTTTATACGAAGCGTTTACTAAACGACAAAAAGGAATGTTTTTGTCGTACGTATGCGGCGACAACGACTTCTCCGCCGTCGTGACCGTTATTTGAGTTTCGGCTTCCTCTACAAGCCATACCTTCTTTTTAAAAGAAAAATAAATACCATGTTTTACTTTTCTTTTATTTTAGTATTGAAAATGGTTTTCATAATGTTTTTATATCAATGTGTTGTATTGATATCTCGTGATTGAAATGTGGAAATTTTATGTTTCCTTTATGCATGTTTTATGTGGTATGATTATGTTATGGTTCTTGGGCATTATTATGAAGACAGGTGGTTCCGTGATAAACTAAGGGCGGGTGAGCCCGTTATAGCTCTCCAATGCATTGGGTAACGCGAAGGAGTGAAACGTTAAGGTTTCTCCGAAGTGATTTTAGGGAATATACTGTGATGGGTATTCCAAACGTAACCAAGAGGGTTACTCCCTACGTAAGAATGTTATGAATGCCTCAAGTTACCTTTATGTCTTATGATTTCTATGATTTATTCATGATTTTATGAGGTATGTTAAACTTCCTATGCTTTATGGGTAAAGTATGATTTCATTATTATGTATATATGAACTCATGTTTCCTTTCCATGTTTTTTTATAACCCATACTGAGTTTTTATGCTCATCCCATGTTTTTGAAATGATTTTCACAGGTCAAGGGAAAGGTACATGATAACATGATAGAGTCAAGGATGTGTCAAGAAATAATCCATGTTTTATTTTAAATGTGTTTCCATTGATGGAATGAAGAATACTATCTTTATGTAACCACTTTGTTTATATGTGGAATGTAATGAAAGTTTTATGATCTAATTCTCTAAAACTCTAAACCCGAAAAGATCCTCAATGTGTAATCTTGTAATAACTCAAGATCAAGTAAGGTTTAAGGCTGGGGCCTTATAATGAGAGTTAGAAACCTCTTTATTTAGTTGGAAGGAAATTTTGTGCTCTTTTTACAAGGATTACATGCTTTAAACTTTTTTAATTATAGTTTTGGTAGATCATACACTAAACAATTATTATTATGATTTATAAGTTAATGTATATTAAAGTGACATATTATCCAATCGCACAACCAATATTCATCATGAAATTCACTAAAGTAAGAAAAATTTAAACAAATAGATGAATATAGATTAATAAAATATACATTATCATTCCTTAAATTATTAAATACTAAATTTTTTAATTGAATTATAAATTTTATAGGAATTATCTTAAAACATAACATGAAAACGTTATCACATTATTTATAAATACTAATTAGGTAATATTTTAAATAATTAAAATACACCACTCCAAAAATTAGAATAATTTCAGAGTTACTGATTTTTCCAAGGCCAATAATTTTCCCATTATCATTGTCACCAAATGTGACATGCCCCCATCCACATTCAAATTTTTTTTCAAACATGAGAAGTATCTATTCATATGTCTAGAAAAGTAACCTTCTTTATATCATAAGTTCTTACTGATATTGTTCAATCATTTTACCAATACCAAATTAATTATGGAATTATTTTTGCACCCATAAATATTTTGGTCTAGAATGGTTAGTACGAAAATACTTAGAAATCTATACACTTGTAAATGAACTATCAATAAAAATATTATGTGTACTATAAATAATGTCCCTATTTGGGCCAAATGTACATGAGATGGTTCCATGACCAAATGACTTCGAACATAGAACAATCTAATTTTTATAAATATTTGTTAAACAAATATTTTATTATGTTCTAGTAGTATATCTAGGCATGATCATTTTACCCACCTTCTCCGTAAAATATTTTTTTCCCTCGGTAATATTTTTATGGAACATATTATGATTCTAATTAGAGAAGTTATGTTCATTTTTTTCCATCAATAAGAATTTTTACTTTTCTTTTCAATAGTAATATAATATTTATCACTAGCACACAAAACATGTAATCTTTTCATATTTTTCTATTTATCTTTAAATTAAATTATGATGACTTAGAGTATAAAAAAATATTCAAATAATTTATCATTATTCATTTTATAATCTTATTGAAATTTATTTTTAGAAAATATTGAGATAGTATTTGATACCTTTGTAGTATAAGCCAGAAAATTGGGATTTGATTTCTCAGAAGTTTCATCCCTATAATTTTCTGAATCACTGTAGGTATATTCTGAAGCACTCTATGTTTCCTTCATTATATTCATATTTTTATTTTTGTATCTTTAAATTTTTATTAAATCTAATATTTAGGAAGTATCTGTTAAAATTCGATTTTATTTTTCATTTGTAGTAGGTTATGTTACCAAACCAGTTATCATTTTTTCACTTATCTTTTCTATTATACTTTACCTTGTAATTGTATTTTCTAAAGTAATTATTATCCTTGTAAATTTTGTTTAAATATTCTGGATAAATGATCCATATATAAACCAATATTTGATTTATGTATACTTCCATTGGTCATAACACATCAATATTGTTTTGAAATATTGATCATTAAATAATTTTATTTCCATGATAGCTTGCATTGTACGCAACAATGAGTTTAAACGAACCACATTGCATTATTAAAATATTATGTGTCAATTATCTCATAGACATTGGATTTAAGGGTACGAATAATAGTATCAAAATTTAAAAAATATATAATATAAAAATTTATAAAATAATTTAATTAGTTATCAAATGATTAGATTTAAAAAAATAATTATTTGAAAATGAAAGTGATCTTTTTTGTAAAAAAAACTTTTATTCACACATTGTATTTTCTAAATTTAATCAATATTGGTGAATTATTTTAATTTTGTTTATTTATTATTTAATTGATAAAAAAAATTAAACTTTCAAAAAATATTGTTCTTGGAATAATATAAGAGTTAATCATGTTGTATGTTATAAATTGTGTTTCTTTCTAAAAATATGTTTTGCCACATTTTTAAAACATACATTAAAATAAATTTATTCTATTATTATTTATATAATTACATAAAAAGAATTACATATTTAGAATCACAAGAGTAATAATCTTAAAATTGGCCCATTTTGTTTTTGGTCAATATGAATAGTAACTATTGTAACATTTATTACCTCAGTAAAGGTTAAATCTGTTTAGTCTTGATTAAAAATAAGTGATATGGAAAAATTATTTATTAAAATTATTATTGGATGAATTGAATTATAAATTTATCAAATTATCCCTTAAATTGAAATTTTTAATGGAAACATGTCCATGAAAATTATATATATATTATTTAAGTCAAATAAAATTAAAAAGTGTAACACCCCAAGCTTCTATAGTATTCTTCTCTTTGAAAAATAAAGTAGCGTGTGTTTTACACAACTTCGAGTTCTAACACACACCACAACCAATCAAACTAGCTGTTATGAATAGTAATACACAATTTTTAAAATTTTATACATTTTACCATTCGAAATGGACTTCATTTTTAAATTCTGAATATCGAAATTAGCTTAAGGTGAATTTTTGGTACTTTTATGATAACATTCATATTTTTATGAATAGTGAAAATTACTAAATTTTAATTAAAAACAACTTTTTTAATCGAAATAATTAATTGTGATAATTTTTGAATTTGAGTGATTTTAGAGTATAATTAGATTATATTTTTACCATTTAATCCAATTTTGGTCATTGGATATAAATTCACATTTAAACTAGACATAAGCAAGTGCCAATCTTTTTAGAGTTATTATCTCTTAAAAACATGCTTTTCATTTTAACAATGGGAATTAATTTAAAATTAATTTCTGCCACTTCTATGTTTTGAATTTAGAAAAATGGATTCATTATTAAGAATCAGGATTTCCAAATTGTGTAAATAGGAAAATTTTATTTTTATACATTTTGAATAATTACTTCGGTAAATATTTTATTTACCGTGGTTAAATGCCAAATCCGGTTAAAAATGGTAAACAAATAATATTATCATAATAATAAATTACCTTAAAACGAGTCCTGACCATATTGGTTGATACATGTACTACCATGGGCATACTTGAATCGATTTTGGGACCCAATGGATCCATTTTTAAGTGATAATGAAACTTTATATTAATTAAGGTAAAATAAATACAAAAATGACTTAAGCATATATCTTTTAGAAAAAGAATTTTTACATAGGGTTATATATGTTATATTTTCTACTATAAATTTTAATTAGAAATATAAAAATATTTACTACATAATAGTATTTTATTTATAATTTTTAGAAATTTAATAATTAAATTTATATATGACACAATAATGATGCAGTATTTTCCTTATTAATGAAAGAATAAAATAGGTAGTATTATAATGTTAAAATAAATATATTTTTAACATTTTGATGACATCCACGATTTATATTTATTAATATGACATGTTAGGATTTCTTAAATGAATTTTTTCGAATTAATAAAGTATTTAAGGCTTTAACAAAAATCAATTATTAAATATTGTCAAAATTGACATAAAAGATTTTTTAAAACAAATATTATATTATTAATTCATATTCTATTCCTAAAAATCCAAGGATGGGATAGAGGACTTATATAATGATATTTTTATAATTAATGGACCACTTGGGGGTCTCTTGGAAGTATATAGTAAGGTTATTAACCATATAATATAAAAATACAAAGTGACATGGTAAATTTCAAACAATTTAACTAAGAGTTAAATATAAATTATAAGGTTAATATAGTGACCCAAACCAGTCTAAAATATATTGGATGAAATTATTTCAACTCATAACCATCTTGTACTTTTAATAATCCACTTTGAATCCATTATAAACTGAATATGAATTTATTATAAATTAATACTTTATGATTTTCCGAAAGAGTCCCTCCTCCCCCTTATAAAAGGACACCACTTCTAACCAATTATTCATACCTTCAAATACTTTTGGATTGGACAAAATCTACCCAAATAACCTATAAAAAGTACACCCTTCATCCTATAGGCAATTCTTTATTCAAAAATACCACCTAAGGAGACCTTATGATCATATCAAAAGGAAGAACCCGAAGAAGAGGTAATGTTTTCACCACCCTCTTTCAAGTTCATTTCATCTTCAACTTCTTCTTTCCTTGTTATTTAAATTCAAAAATAATAACTCCAGTATCTTCTATATACTGTTATGTTATTATAAATATAGTACAACCATATTCATAATTCTATCCATCCTTTTAATGACATGTCACCATACGTGCGTACGTACGGCCTACCATCTCCACGTCGTGGTGTAATTGTTATTGAATATATTATTATTTAGATGGGTATAATAATGATATTTAATTAATGTAAATAATAAATATAACATGGTTATGATTATTTATATATGATATACAATCCAATTCTATATTATTTTAATATCAAAAGAATTATATTGTTGCTCGTGCGTACGTACGGATTACCGTCTCCATGAACGTGATGCGATTTCTTCCCCGTCATATCCATTCAACAATAAATTTCATTCTATGATTAAAAATAATATTTAGAGACATGATATAATTCTGCATATGAATAAGATTCATCCCATTCATAACTAATATGCCTCACATAACAAATAATATAAAGGAAAATGAATCTGTTAACACCTGATATGACGATAACACCAAGATATAATCAATAAATCAATGTTAAAAGATCATATATGATATCATATTAATATATATGATTCCTGTATAATTCAATAAAAATTATTTCACCATTATATAGGAGGTTAACCTACGCTCGACCAAGGAAAACGTAGAAAGTAAGGGGTTTCTTATCTTACTTTTAATTCCGTGAGATTTCCATTGTTCACCACTTATTTCTTGGATGTGGTGTGTGTACTGCCCATGATTGTATTCATTGTGTAATATACTTCAATTTATAGATATTTACATCATAATTTTATTATCCTTCATTCATGGGTGTATGTTTCGTATGCTACCATATCGATATGGGAATATGAAATTTTAATTTCAACTCATTTGGCTTTACGCATACTTCATTGATTAGTTTACTCCAATATTATGTGTGGAATCACTATTTATTTACTTATGACATAATTTCCAATCCCCTTCTTGTGGATATACTTTTGATACACATAATCACTCCATTGATAAATTCTCATGCCGTCTATATGAACTTGATAAGAGTAATTTTAACTCAATCTCCATTTATTGAGTTAAACATCTAATTCATTGGTGTTGTTTTTACAAGAATATGTGTGAATGTACATTCATTGTTCTACACTGAATATCCAATCATATTGTGTTTATTTATATTTTTTACACATAATATGTCCTTGATTTATCCTTAACCTAATTATAGGGCCTTTATGAGATATTTCATCTCAATTTACATTCCATTTAGACTCCTTTGTTGTTATACACCAAATCATTTTTATATGGGGTATATAATGTACTTTGACAGAGTATATCATGAATCCATTTATTCTCATGATATTATAATGTTTTATTACCTCATTTATTTTTATTCAAGTGTCTCTGTTTTGGTTAGTGACTCTAACAAAAATATCATTTTAAAATGTTTTAAATATTTATTATTCTAAATATTTCTCATTAATGTGCATGTTTTAAAAATGGTTTTAAGGATTTATTTATATAGAAATTAAATTTTTCAAAGCAAAATTCCTTTTAAAAGTTTCAAAGTGTTATGGGACACTTTGATTCAAAAATCTATTTAAATGCATTCTTGACAAATAGGGTGACGTTTAAATTTTTTCAAGAAAAGGGGGATATTTCTCTCAATAGTTTGAGGATTATTTTAATATATTTCAATATCCTTCATTATTCTTGACTGAGGTTAATCTAATATAATATAATCTTCCATGTTGTATCAAATGAATTATTTTTGACTATGGATGTGCTATTTTTATACCATTCATGGTTTGTGGTTAAATTATTGAAATTTCATATGCTAGTTTTAATATGAATGATTATGTTATGTTTCAAAATTTTCATATGAGGAATGCATTGGACTTATTAAGTTACAGGTGGATCCCTCTATAGCTCCTCGATGCATCGGTAGGTCTCATGAGACAAACTAGTATCTTGGCACAAGGCCTTGACAAAATCTTATTTGTAGTCTTGGCACAAGGCCTTGACTATGTGGTTATGATAGTCGGGCATTATACATTCCATCATTATGAAAGTGGTTATTGATATTTCATGTGATTTTTAGACTAGTATAATATCCATGTGAATAATTAATTGGCATTATTTCATTTTATTTCTACGATATTATGATGATGTTTAGGTTTTAAAGGATTTTGTTTTAGTTATACATTGCCTTAAATTTTTATGCTTATTTATGAAAGTTTCTGCTATATTATTATCATTACTGAGTATTTGAGCTCACCCATTTCTATGTTTTATTTTTCCCAGGATGTGAAGATGTATTTTATGAATGACCTGCAGGGATAGTATAACGGGATATGAGTGTAGAGACAAGATGTTGTTGTAGTTTTCACTTTATGATGTAGTGTAAACTTTATGAATGTATCTAGTGATTCCAAGGTGACCAAAGTAATTAGTCTTTCGAGACTTCAACTTTTGTGATCCGGAAAATGATACGTAATAATGTACTGACTCTGGGTAACTGGGTTCAGGGCGTTACAGTTGGTATCAGAGGAAGTTTAATACAAACCTTCGAAACTATATTTAGATAAATTCTGATTAGAGCACATAGCCATAAGATAGACTTTGAAAATTAGTATAGAAGAACTTACGATAATTTTGGTATTGTAGTGATTTTGTGATTTTTCCAAGAAATACATTCCTATATGGATACGAGCAGGTAGAGGCAGCTCTGGCACAGATGAACCTAAGGTTAAAACTCAAAAACACTGCTTTGAGCTAGAATGGAATGGGAACTAGTGCACAGAAATGGGCCTTACTGTACTCTTGGTTACGACACTCCCGGGGGATATTCTTAGGATAATTGTCATTTTCTTTACAAAAATATTTTAACTATTTTAATATAGGATGAGAATAAATGACCTTGGTTAATCCTAAGGTGTTTCAAATTTAGAAAATGGTGTCATGATATTCTCTAAATAATTTTTTGACTACTGTTACGCACACAATGCTTTCTAGTGTTAGTCAATGGCCAGATTCCAAGGAAGTCATAGTAACATTGAAAATGATGTACAAGGTGGGAATGGTGGGAGAAATGATCAAAAAAATGGAATGTTGATAGAAGTAAAATATATCATGTTCATGCCAACTCAGTTTTCCAAAAATATGGTAAACAATATATATATATTAAAAAACTCCCGGACTCAACAAAGAATATAAAGGTAATGAATGATAATAGCTCCAGCAGTGGAGACCATGGAGAAAAGAATCATCAATTTCCATCATGCAGGAAATGTGGAAGGAGACTCCCAGGGAAGTTTCTCAATGGAACAAAGAAATACTTTACATGCGGGAAATAAGGACATAAAGTGAAGAATTTCCAAGGAAAAATGAAGAGTACTATGGAAGATAACAAAAATGGTCCCAAGAATCCAGTTACATTCATTTTCCATAATTGTAAGGGACTTTACCATTACCCATGTGAATGCCCTATTCTATAGGATATTTTCTTAGTCAAAGACGAATCTATATGCACATGAGCCTTAGCCTGGTTGGTACGGACTCCGTAAGTGCATCCAAGTGACCAGGGATCAAATCCAGGTGGAGGCAGAATTTCTGGGGGTACTGTAGCAGTACAGTAGCAGGTACAGTAGTGGGAACTGTGCAGTACTGTAGCAGGTACTATAACAATCACTGTTTGGCACTGTAGCAGCTTGGAATATGCTCCCGTTTGGGCCTTCAGGCCATCGATTTGGTCCCTGAGTGATTTCAGGGCTTCGGGCCACCCATTCCTTTGGGTCAGTATGACCTTAGGGACACCTCAAGGCCTTTGGGACACCTTTATGTGCGTATGAAAACCAGAAAACCTACAAGTAACAAGCTTTACAAGGAGGATGAGCAAGGAACTTTCACCACTGCAAAAGCTCAACAGATTGCAAGAATGGGAGGGTATGGAACCTGTCATCAGGACAAGACTATGTATGCACATGAACTCCTAGATGAATAGCCTTGTGAAGGTGGAGAGCTGATTTTAGGAAGAATATGCTGGGGAAGAAAAGTTCCAAGTAGTTAGCCTGGGTTGTATGTAATGTTTAAAGCCTACGGGCAATGAATTCTTCTAAGGCCTATGGTCCATGTAATACTTATGACTAAGGTCCTTGTAAGGGTTCCACCTCACCACTTGAAAGGTGGATTATCAAAAATAAATAAAAAATGAAGGCCTTCAGGCCATTGGAGGAAAGAAGAAGCTATGTGGAAATAAATGGTTGGAGAAATGTTCAAAAGTATTAGTGATCCTTATTGATGGTATTACTTTGGAATAATTTTCTCTTGTATTTATAACCCTGTAGTTTTCCTTGTGAGAATTATATTTTAGGAAGAATTATCCTTTCTCTTGTGGATATAGTTATAAATAACCATATTGTTTTATATGATCATTGGGTTTGAGGAAATTACAAGTTATTATATTTTGCGATGAAAATTCAAGGTATGGGATAACATTTGTGGTTAAATAATGTTATGGTAATTTTGAGGGATTTATCTCATTTTGGTAATGTTATAAAATAAAGTTTTTGAAAAATGACAACACGCAGACCATGTGAAAACTCTACGCATCGGACAAAGTTGTGGGAATCGAAACCACAACCAAAGTGCGATTAGGATTTATCTCCTACCACAGGACTACGTGAAGTCCCTGGTTAGTGTGACTAATTATTCTTTGTTAAATAATTTTATTGATCAATAATAAGTTGATTTGGGATCCTGTGTCTTATCAAATGAATACCCTTAGTATAGGAAAATGATTTGCTGATTAAGTGATAATTGTTATTTTGGAAGATGTTCGCTTTGTTGGGAACACTATATACCCATGGAAAATAGAATACTATAGGATTTTGTTTGATGTGTAATGGTGGATTTTTATCTATGTTTTTATTATGGATTCAAAGTGATTTGGGTTATTTATGGAACTGATTAAGCTATAATAATGAATATGTGATTAGTTTAATTACTTTTAAGTATGTGAATTTAATAGTAGTTGATTTCATTTGGAGATACAATTTAACGTGGAAGACTACATAACCAAATTCTTCTAGGTTCTGGGTTTCAATATTAGTTTTTATTATATTGAAGTATTTTAAGGATAATTTTTTATTGAATTCTATTTTTTTAACTTTGTGGTATTGTTGGTTTAATTTTAGAAATTAAGACTAGTGTTTCTTTCTCTAATGGAATATCCTTTTGGGGGATCATCAGATCTTATACCAACTATTTTGGTTTTGATTAATCTCTATTTACAAGGTAAATATATAGTTTATCCTTCATGGGTCATGTGATTCTATAAGAGTTTTATTCAAGCTCTTCTTGTGTGGCCAAGTCTTCCTGAATACTCATAGTTTAAAAATGATTTAGTAGTAGAAATTTATTAAAGAATGAATCTTTACTTAAAATTTAGTATATATCTTTATTTTCTAAGTCAATCTCAGAAATTAATTCCTTATATTTATGTCATGTAAATTAAAACAAAAAAAAATGTTGTCTGTTTACATTTCCTACTAGAAAACTAATGACTTTTTGTCCCATCAGAAGTTTGTGGTTTTCTTATTGTTAACTTTCTCCTGATCATGTTTTCTATCTCTCTCTATTATAACTTGAAACTTATTTTATCATCCATATCCATGTTTTTTTACATATAATTCTAGTATAGGTTATCTCAGGTGACCTTTGTACTTCTCTTTCATTCCTTCAATGTGATTGTTTTATTGAATCTTTTTCCGATGTGGGAATTTCCATTATATTCCCAAGCCCAATTTTAAATATTTCAAGGACGCAATTTATTGAAGGAGGGGAGAATGTAACACCCCAATCTTCCACAGTATGCTTCTCTTTGAATAATACAGTAGTGTGTGTTGTATGCAACTTCGAGTTCTAACACACACCACAACCAATCAAACTAGTCGTTATGAATAGTAATACCCACTTTTTGAAATTTTATACATTTTATCATTCAAAATAGACTTCATTTTTGGATTATTAAAATCTAAATTATCTTAGGGTGAATTTTTGGTACTTTTATGATAACATTCATATTTTGATGAATAGTGAAAATTAATAAATTTCAATTAAAAACAAATTTTTTAATCGAAATAATTAATGGTGATAAATTATGAATTTGAGTGATTTTAGAGTATAAATAGATTATAATTTTACCATTTAATCTAATTTTGGTCATTGTATATAAATTCACATTTAAAATGGACACAAGAATGTGCCAATCTTTTGATAGTTATTATCTCTTAAAAACATGCTTTTTATTTTAATAATGGGAATTAATTTTAAATTAATTACTGAAACTTCTGTGTTTTGAATTTAGAAAAATGGATTCCAAATTTAGAATCAGGAGGTACAAATTTTCTAAATGTCTAACTTTTATTTTTAGACATTTTGAGTAATTACTTCTGTAAATATTTTATTTACCATGGTTAAATGGTAAATCCGATAAATAAGGGTAAAACATAAGATTATAATAAAAATAAATTACCTTAATACGTGTCATAACCCTATTAGTTGATATATGTCTGACTATGGGCATCTTTGGGTCGATTTTGGGATCTCATTGATCCACTTGTATGTGATAATGACACTTTATATTAATTAAGTTAAAGTAAATACAAAAATGACATAAGCATATATCTTTTAGCAAAAAAATATTTACATTAGGTTATATATGTTATATTTTCTACTATAAATAGTAATTAAAAATATAAAATGATTTCCTACATAATTTAATTTTATTTATAGTTTTTAGACATTGAATGATTAAATTTATTTACGACACAATAATGATGCAGTATTTTCCTTATTAATGAAAGAATAAAATAATTAGTATTATAAATGTTAAAATAAATATAATTTGAAAGTTTTGATGACATCCAAGAATTTAAATGATTAATATGACATGTTATTATTGCTTTAATGAATTTTTTTATAATTGATAAAGTTTTTAATACTTTAACAAAAATCAATTATTAAATAGTGTCAAAATTGACATAAAAGTGTTTTTAAAACAAATATTATATTATTAATTCATATTCTATTTCTAAAAATCTACTTTTAGTCCAATGGACTTATATAACTATATTTTAATAATTAATGTACCATGTGGTGGTCTCTTGGGAGTATATAGTATGTTTATTAACCATATAATATAAAAATACAAATTGACATAGTAAATGTCAAACTATTTAACTAAGAGTTAAATATAAATGATAAGGTTAATATACTGACCCAAACCTGTCTAAAATATATTAGATTAAATTATTTCGACCCATCTCCACCTCATACTTTGAATAATCCACTTTTTGGACACTAGAAACCGAATATGAATTTATTATAAATTAAGACTTTAAGTTTTTCCAAAATAGCCCCTCCCCCCCCCTTATAAAAGGACACCACTTTTAACCAATTCTTCATACCTTCAAAGCCTTTTGGTTCGACCAAAATCTACCCAAATACCCTCTAAAAAATCCGCCTTTTATCCTAGAGTCATTCCTTTAGTCAGAAATCCATCCTAAGGAGCCCCTTTGAGCATATCGAAAGAAAGAACCCGAAGAAGAGGTAATGTTTTCAACACCCTCTTTCAAGTTACTTTCTTCTTCAACTACTTATTTCTTTGTTATTTCTATTCTAAAATAATAACTATAGTATATTATATATAATTTTATTTTATTATAAATATGTTACAACCATATTCAGTATTCTATCCATCCATTGAATGACATGTCACCATATGTGCATATGTACACCATACCGTCTCCACGTCGTGGTGTAATTGTTATTCAATATATTATTATTTTTATGGGTATAATAATTATGTTTAATTCATGTAAATAATAAATATAACATGATAATGATTCTGTATATATGATATACCATCCAATTATATATTATTTTAATATCAAAATAATGATATTGTCTCTCGTGTGTACGTACGGATTACCGTCTCCATGAACGCGATGAGATTTATTCCCCATCATATCCATTCAAGACTAAATATCATTTTATGATTAAAAATGATGTTAAGATACATGATATCATTCTGGATATTAATAATATTCATCCCATTGATAATAAATATGGCTCACATAACAAAGAATATAAAGGAAAATGAATATGTTAACACCCGAAATGATGATAATACTAAGATATTATCAACAAATCAATGTTAAAAGATCATATATGATATCATATTAATGTATATGATTCTTTTATAATTCAATAAAAATTATTTTTCCATTATAAAGGAGGTTAACCTACCCTCGACCAAGGAAAAAGTACAGAGTAATGGATTTCTTATCTTACTTTTAATTCCATGAGATTTCCATTGTTCACCACTTATTTATTGCATGTGGAGTGTGTACTACCAATTATTATAATAATTATGTAATATAAATTAATTTGTGGATATTTTATCATCATTTTATGATCCTTCATTCATGGGTGTATGTTTCATAAGTTACCAAATCGATAAAGTAATTTGAAATTTCAATTTCCACTCATTTAGCTTTATGCATACTTCATTGATTATTTTACTCCAAGATTATGTGTGGTATCACTATTTATTTTCTTATATCATAATTTCCACTACCCTTCCTGTGGATATACTTTTGATACTCATAATCCCTCTATTGATAAATTCTCAAGTCATCGATATGAAATTTATAAGATTAATTTTAACTCAATCTCCATTTATTGAGTTAAACATCTAATTAATTGGTTTTGTTTTTACAAGAATATGTGTGAATGTCCTTTGATTGTTTTACACTAAATATCCAATAACATTGAGTGTATTTATATTTTTCACACATAATTATTTCCTTGATTTATCCTTAACCTAAGGATACAGCCTTTATGAGAGAGTTCATCTCAATTTACCTTCCATTTAGACTCCTATGTTATTATACACCAAATCACTTTTATATGGTGTATATAATGTACTTTTACGTAGTATATCATGAATACCTTTATTCTCATGATATTACAAAGTTTTTATTACCTCGTTAATTTTTATTCAAGTGTCTCTCTTTTGGTTAGAAACTCTAACTAAAATATCATTTTAAAATGTTTTAAAGATTTATTATTCTAAATATTTCTCATTAATGTCCATTTTTTTAAAATGGTTTTAAGGATTTATTTATATGGAGATTAAAGTTTTCAAATAAAAATTCCTTTTAAAAGTTTCAAATTCTTTTGGGACACTTTGATTCAAAAATCTATTTAAATGGATTTATGAAAAAATAGTGTGACGTTTAAATGTTTTCAAGAAACGGGGGGATATCTCTCTCAATAGTTTGATGATTATTTTAATCTATGTCAATATCCTTCATTATTCTCGATTGAGGTTAATCGGATACAGTACAATCTTTTATATTGTATTGAATGAGTTATGTTTGACTGTGGATGTGCTATTTTTATACCATTCATGGTTTGTGGTTAAAGTATTGAAATTTTGTATGCTAGTTTTAATACGAATGTTTATGTTATGTTTCAAACTTTTCATTTGAGGAATGCATTGGACTTTGTATGTGATGGTTGGAGCCCTCTAAAGCTCCACGATGCATCAGTAAGTCTAATGAGACAAACTGGTTTCTTGGAACAAGGCCTTGACAAAATCTTATTTATAGTCTTGGCACAAGGCCTTGACAATGTGGTTATGATAATCTATCATTATCCATTCCATAATTATGAAAGTGGCTATTGATGTTTCATGTGATTATTCGACTAGTAGAATATCCATGTGAATAATTAAATGGTATTATTTCATTTTATTTATGCCATATTATGATGATTTTCAAGTTTAAAAGGCTTTTGTTTTAGTTATACATTTCCTTAAATGTTTATGCTTATTTATGAAAGTTTCCGCTATATTGTTATCGTTACAGGGAATTTGATCTCACCCCTTTCTATGATTTATTTTTTCCAAGATGTGAAGATGTATTTTATGAATGACCTGTAGGGATATTATATGGGGATATGAGTGTGGGGACAATATGTTGTTGTAGTTTTTCACTTTATGATGTAATGTAAACTTTATGAATGTATCTAGTGATTCCAAGGCTACTAAACTAGTCGGCCTTTCGAGACATGAACTTTTTTTATCAGGAAAATGATATGTAATAATGCACTGACTCTGGGTAACTGGGGTTGGGAAATTACAAAAAGTGTCACTCTCTGTGATTTTTAATATCTCTGTTGTGTTCACATAAAGAAAAAAACTAGTTATGAAAGAATAATAATACTCATTTTTTAATAAATGATATCATATTCATGATGTAAATTTATTTAAATTTTTTTTAAGTATATAATTACTTTAAATGCTTACACAACACCAAAATAATATTTTTTCTATTAATGGAAAAGTAAAATTAATGATTTCGGAAATAATAGAAGTTATAAAATTTGAGTAAGTTATAGTGTTCCATAAGTTTTATCGGTGAATAAAACATATTATTTTTAGATAAGATATTATATTCAAATACAATATTTTTCTTTATTTATTCTGAGTCAAATTATATATATAGTGTCAAAATTTAGAAAAATGATATTTTAGAAAAATAATATTTTATTAATTTTTTAAAAAAATAATAAAAATCACCAAATAAGCCAAGGATAATATGATATAGTCTAAAATTCATTAATTATATATGTATGGGCTAACTGTCACATTTTATCTAAAAAACAAGCCTTTTAAATTGAAACAATTTTTATCATAGTTGAAATTTAAATTGGTTTAATCAGGGTTAATCAAAATGATAATGCTTATAATTATACCAAAACATTTATAATTTCTATTGTGTGATGGTTTTAAAACCCTATAATAATTTTTATTATAATCATCATCCATTTTGATCCATTTTTCTTGAGAGTTAATTAGTTATAATTGAATCTTTAGAGAAATTCCAAAAGTTCCCCTCACCTTAATTATAAAAGGGAACCTAATCCCACACATATTTAAATCTCATATATCCTTATAGACCAATCAACCCCAACCAATTTGACTTCTCAACTTTCAAAAAAATATTCTAGAGGTTATGGACTTCCCAAAACACCAACCCTAGTTCTCTTTAGAGGAGATATAAAGGTGTCATTTCTACGAAAAGGTGATCGCATTAACTTATTGATTTATTTTTAATTATTAATTTACCTTCAATAAATCTATTATATAATTACTAATAAAATAAATTCAATATATTTAACATAGTGAAATATTATTATGATTATTAAACCACATTTTGTACTCTATTTCCATTAAATGGGAAGTGAATGTATCGCTCGTTTGTACGTATTGCTTGTCGTATCCATGTACCGATACAATTAATTTTCTATCACCATATTTTTTGGATAGGTATTATTATGGATTTCATATTTATATATCAAAATTTTTACATAATTACCCTTTTTAAATGATAATATCATATCTACATTCTTACAATACATTCCACTAAGAAATGATAATGTCGCTCGTGTAGATGTGAGGATTTCCGCCTCCATGAAGCGTTGTGATTCATATTTCATTTATATTTTATATGGAAAATAATGATTATTAATTTTATAAATATATATGATATAATAATGATCCTATAAAGGTGTATTAATATTTTCTTTTCTTCTATTCCATTCATCAAAAAATCAAAACAATGTTCATGTATACGGACGGTCTACCGACTCCATAAATGGTGTAATAGATTTTTCTCTCTATAACATTATAGGTTACTTTAAATAATAATATAATGATTATATTATATATATATATATTGGAAAATATTATGAGGGTGATAGAGGTAATAAAAATATACGAGGACCATAACAACCTAGTTGAAATACTTATGACAAACTAAACAGTTGGCACCCAAAAATAATGATTTATCTAAGAAATTATTCATAAAATAGGGTCTTGAAATATTATAAAGTTACATATATTTTTTTACAAGTATAAAAATTAATTTAAAATAATTTAATAAATTTATATTTATTATACAAAATTTTATATTTCTTTTAATGTATGGAAAACTCATGGTGAGAGTTTTATTTCATAATCTCATCATTATTTTGGATTATTTATGGTGTTGTATCCACTGTAGAATTATTTTACTCCATATCCATATTTTAATTTTTTTAAAGGTTTTTAAAATTATCCTATGATTTTTTTATATCATTTGTTCCCATTTTTTATTTTTTAAATTAATTTTTGAAAGGAATTTCTTTATTTTCCAAAAGTGGTACTTTGTGACTTTTTTGAAAAAAAATATTGATGGTTTGATTTTATCTTATACGACATGAAATAATTTTACTAACATCAGGACTAATCTTTTAATTGATACTTCCTTTACAAGTTTTCCCTGTTCCTTTTAATTAATATATTTTCTTTTATAATTGTGTAGTTTTTCTAATAAGTGATTTCAAAATGGAATGGTTATTTTCTTAAAGAATGTATTAATAGAATTTATATTAAGAAAAAATTAAAACCCTTGAATTTACTGATGTTTTATTTGGGATATTATCCAATTATACAAACCTTATTATTTTCTAGATGTTTTTTGATTATGATGATATGATTTTTATGAAACCCATTTCTTTTCATGGGTTCCAATAAATTGAATGTTTTATGAAGACCATTTCATTTCATGGGTTCTGATATGATGAATAGTTTATGAATTATTAACACACATATGTGTGATTTAAATTATGTAGTGGGTGGGACCTATATCTCCCCCAAATACATTTGATAAATTTATATATCTCATGA
Source organism: Viscum album (assembly GCA_963277665.1). NCBI lineage: Eukaryota > Viridiplantae > Streptophyta > Magnoliopsida > Santalales > Viscaceae > Viscum > Viscum album. The sequence goes on from OY728125.1 coordinate 213,375,335, forward strand.
GATAACTATGGGATGAAATTAAATGTTATTGATCTGTTATGGGATTCATGTCAATGTGCTTGATTGAGTATTGGAAATAGGTGGTGATTCCTGGTGGGATATTTTTTAATTGTCATGGTATTTAACCTTGAAACAATAAAATTGATTTTATAGCAATACGGGTTCCATAATTGTTTGACATGATATTAAGAATAATGATTGATTTATGATGATTTTTCACTCTTATGATCCATGTCATTTGAAATGATAATTTTTTATTCCTCAACTCATGTTTATGATCTATGATATATTGGGAACAAACTACATATTTTATGTTCATGATATCATATTCATATTCTTTTGTTTTTCTTTAATATGATCATATGTTGGTATTTATCATTTTTACCCTTAATGGGTATATGAGTTCACCCTTTTCTTATTTTATATTTCCATAGGTTACGAAGAAATGTATTAAGTATGATATCTCTATAAAGGGTTCTATTTATGAATAAAAGTGGTAAATGATGTAGATATTTTATGAACTAGTTGTTTATGTTTCTATGATTCCAATTTTTAGGCCTAAATTTTCTAGAAAGGATTGAAATGTTTTACACTGAATATTTATATATTAATATGTAATATCTACATATGAAACTTATGGGTCTCTATAGTTTATATCAGAGAATAATTTAGATAACCTTTGTAAAATGGGATGAGAAAATTTTAGTGAGATCCTTTTTTATAAGTGTAAGTAGTGTATAACATCATCATGTTATCATAATGATCAGGGATGACCTAAGTTAAACCTAAGGGGTCATCGATTTAAAATAACGACTCTTAATTTAGACATCCAATAAATGATTTGTTTTTCATAATATTGAGGTTTTCCATTATAATAATTATTAATAATGCTATGATTCTGGGTTTTATTCCATGTATAGAACCTAAAGGAATCATGTTAATGTGGAATGTGAAAGATAATGAAATGATTTTCCTCTTGAGAAACCAAATGTTATTGGAGAGGGAATGAAAAATATTTTTACTATGCGCACAAATATTTCTCAACCCATTAATCATGTTATAATTTTAAATGATCAAATGAAGGAGTAACATATTGTAGAGACATTCATGAACTTTCATCCACCATATTTTAGCGGATCATTAGATCCACCAGTGGCTGAGTGATGAATTAAAACTACTGAGAAATTATTTTCCATTCTCTATTGCTAAGAACATGAAGAAGTTAGCTTAGTCGTTTTATATTTAGAAGGTGAGTTGGGTCAAGGGTGGAACCATGTTAATATTTCCAGATAAGAGGATGAAATTACATCCATTTAATGGGTTGAGTTTAATATGAGATTCTTTAGAAATTATTTCCTTCAGAGTCTAAATACAGATATGGAGAATTAATTCTTTGTTCTTAATAAAATAATAATTTATCCATTGTCAATTATGAGGATCATTTTTCAAGACATTCATGGTATGCTTCTGTCTTAATCATTATCCCTGGGAGAAAATTTGATTTATTCTTTGGTGGCTTAATACCATGTATTTGAATTCAATTATATATAAGAGATTTTAATAGCTAAAAATAAATCATTTGATGTTCACTCAAGGTAGTAATAGAAGATGGATATTCCCATCATTCTTATAGTTTTGATAACAAAAAGAAGATCAATTATCATAAGCACTAAAAAATCACTTGGTGGAAATAAATTATATCCGTCTACATTCCATAAATGTGGGAAGAAACATTAGGGGAATCCCTTAAATGTAATTTTGAGTTTCCTTATATGTGGAATGGTTAGTCATAAATCCAATGATTATTGATAGAAAAATAATAGGTCATTAAATGCAATGGATGAATAGAAGGAGCCAACTAATTAACAACCAACACTATAGTGTTTTTAATGCATGAAGTATGCGAATTATGACAACCAATTCTAAAATATAATGGTTAATGATGATAATTAGAATCGATATCCACCTAATACCAAAGAAAATGGTAAATCTCTTGAAATTAGAATAGCTAAGGTCTTTTTTGAGAATGGCGTGTTGAAATGTATAGTTACCATCCATTCTAGAATAGCTAATGAAATATTGCATTACAGATATTCCCACTATATTATATATATGGAATTTTTAAAGGGAATTTAATTATCATCTCAATGATTATATATTGAGTTATAGGTGAGAACAACTAATGGTACGATAGTCGCATTTCAATTCTATTGTTCCTCTTTATTTGAAGTTAGTGGGAAAGTGCTTCCAGAAAATATTATAATTCTCCATTTAGTTGAATTTTATGTGATTAATAGAATTTATTTGATATCTCTATATGGATCACATATCAATTACTAAGGGATTAAAGTCACATTTCATATTTGGAATGAACCTATGATCATTAATTGGTTTCTGGGTGAAAACAAATTTCTAATGGGAATTAATTATATCTTGTAGGTCCCAATTCCTATTCATGAAGGGTATTTATCATCGATGGTTGCAAAAAAAATTCAAAATTATGGATACACCTACTATTCAAAAAAATTGGAGGTTTTTTCAGAATATTTTCCTTGACTTTCACCGAATCGTGAAGATGTGTTTTCAATAGAACTCCTACCTAGTGCTATGCATATTTCAAATACCCCTTATAGAATGACCCAAATTGAATTGAAATAATCAATTAAATAAGTCCATAAGAATATAGATAATATATTTTTACATCTTATTTTGTCAAATTTTGGTGAACCAGTACTTTTTTTCATGAATAAAGATGGAACAATGCAACATTGCATTGATTCTTGAGAAATTGACAAGATCACAATAAATAAAAAGTATCATGTACCGCATATTTTTGACTTGATTGATCAAATATGCATAGGTAATACTTTCTAAGACTGATCTTCATTATGAGTATCGTAAATTAATAGTTTAAATAGAATATATATCAAATAAAATATTCCATACATGTTATAAAAACTATGACTTTTTAGTGATTTCATTTGGTATTACAAGTACCCCAAGTATCTTCATATATTTAATTAATATATTCTTTTGAGATTAGATCAATTAAATTTTGGTAGTATTGATATAAAATATTTTTATTTTTTCAAAGATAAAGTAATATCATTGATATCATTTGAAAAGTGTTATAATGACACTAAGTATAGAAAAAAATTAGGAAACATTTATAAAGATTAAATTTTGGATTTGAAAAGTTTCGTTATTGGGTCATATAATCTCAAGTGTGGGTATGTGAGTAGGTCCATGAAATAGACAAGTTATTGAACATTTTACTTGACCAACCAATATGAATTCGATCCATTATTTTCATAGTTTGGATGGATTTTATCATTACGTTGCAAAAAATGTTTCTCAACTATCAAATAAGCTCATCAGGTTAACTTGGAAGGGAATAAAATTCACTTGAATGGATGAATGTGAGGAATGTCGTATGGAACTGAAGAGAGGCCTAGTAAGTAAATCTATAAATAAAACACACTTTTGTGTATTAGGGGTTGAAATCTATAGTGATTCATTATATAAGGGACTATGATACATCCTTATGTAGAATGATGTGATTATATGTTATGACTCATGAAAATTGAATATGCATGAGGAATATTACCCAAATCTTGTTTTTGTGTTATCTTTGGAAATTTTAACATTAACGATATGGAGGAATTATCAATATAGAGAGAGGTGTGACATATATACTAAAAAAATATTTCAAATTATATTTTTAATCAAAACTATCTAAACATGAAACCAAGAAGATGGTTGAGCTAATTGAATATTATAAATGCTCAATACATTACCACCCAGTGAAACCAAATAGGGTGGCATATTCTCTAAGTTGAAAGGATTGGCTATCTTATCTATGATGAGGATCACAATAGAACTACTTTATTTGGTATTGAAAAGTTTGGATCTTTAAATATTTAAGGAGATAAATATTATCTGGCTCAAATAAATGTTCAGCAATATATCCAAGTGAAGGTTAAAGTGTCATAGAAAGAATATGTCCATCTAGAAAAAGGTAAGAACTGTTCATGAGATTGTCCATGATTCTTATGGAATAATAAGGATCAAGAACCATGTATGTGTCCCTTTAGTATAATATTTGAATAAGTAGATATTTGATGAATATCAGAGTTCTTTATTCTCTATTCTTCCAAGAAGTATAAAGTTATATAGATATTTCAAAGAGTATTTATGCTGGGATGGAAAGGAGAGAGATATTGTAGACTATATTTCCATGTTATTGGCATGAAAGCATGTTAAATATGATGGATTGAGGTATAATTTGATGTTACAACCATTACCCATACCAGAATAGAAATGGGAAAATATCACCATGGATTTTTCCGTCAGACCCCCCAAAAAATCTGAAGGGAATAATGCTATATGGGTTATAGGCGATCTCCTTAGAAATTCATAAAACATCATTACCATTATAGATGATTTATATCTTGATCAAAATACATAATTATACATTATAAAAGTGCTAATAATTTATGTTGTCACATTATCAATTGTATATGATTGGGATATAAGGATTACCTATATGTTTTATAGAATTATTTTTGCATGATCTAGATAAAGAGTTGTGTTTCATCACTATTTATCATCCTCATATTGATGATCAATATGATAGGACCACTCAAACTCTAAAACACATGTTTGGTGCTTGATCAATGTATTTCATATGTAGTTGATATCAACACTATCCTTTTAAGGAATTTTCATATAAAAATAGTTATCACATCAATATTCAAGGGATTCTTTATGAATCCCTCTATGATAGGAAGTGAAAAACTCCAACACGATTGAATTAAGTGGGATAAAGAAATATATTGGAACCTTATATAGATGTAGAAATGGAAGATAAGGTCTGATCCATTCAATAACTCGTAAAATAATCTTAGAGTCAAATAAATTTTATGATGGATATCATCAGAAATATACAGAGTTTGTAGTTAGTGATACGGTATTCATATAAATCTCTCTTATGAAGAGGGTGACGATATTTGGGAAGAAGGTTAAGTTAATAACTAGGTATATCAGTCTTTTGGAAATTATTGATCGTATTAAGATGGTAGCTTATATATTTTAACATCCACTAATATCTATAAAGTTCATGATGTGTTCCATGTATCCCTATTGAGGAATTACAAACCAGATCCTTCACATTACTAAACTCAAATGTTGTACCACTAGTGTAATATATTTCATATAAATATCAAGTAATAGATATTTTATACCATATATAATAAGTGAAACTAAATGAGAAAACTCACATGGACAAATTTCATCGGTAAAAACACTAATTTGAGGAATCTATATGGGATCCTAAGGATTTGATGAGGTAGTATTATCATCATCCATTTGTATCAGAGTGATGTACATCGAGGGTGAAAATAATTTTAATGTGAAAAAAAATTAACACCATGATATTTTTATGAAATATTTCTCTTTAAATAATTTTTTTCCTTCACCAGATTTCATTACATGCAACAACATTTTTGGATGAATTATATAAAAGTATTAAAATATTATGTGTCCATTATCACCTAAGCATTGAAATGAGATTTATGAATATAAATAACTAACTTATGAAAATATAATGTTGACACATTTATAAAATGAATTCATTTGATATCATTTGACTGAAAATTATCTTCTTATTATTTTCACGCATTTCTCTAGAAAATGTTAGAAACCTCACAATTTCAAACACAAAAGATCATATACCAAGATAAAAGACCAAGAAATTAAATTATAGTTCGATCCTATTAGAATCATAATCCTTATAATGTTTCTCTTAAATATTTCTAACCTTTTTTCAGGTCGTCTTGGATCATATATTCAAACCATGAGTCCATCTTGTCCCACAAATAGATCCTCCTTAAATTTATTTTACTTTCATTGAATCATGTGGTAAGAATATGTATTTCTTGTTGATCAATTCATATATCTCTTTATTTGTGTCCAAAAGAATTAATATCTCATTTATATAGTTAACAACCTCATTAGGTTCCTTAACTGGAAAGGCCACCTCCAATATTTCTTCCTTCGAGTATCTGATAAGCTCTAAATATTACCACTCCTTTTTCACCTCCTTTCTTGCCTCTGTGCTAGTTGGCCAACCTTACAAGAGCCTCACTAATGGAAAAACATCCATTATAGATTCATCTTGAATTCCATTGGGATCATCCATCATATCATTTTACATCTCAATTAAATTATGAACTCTACCTTTATGTTCCCTCACCATAGTAATAGAGGCACATTCCAATTCATTGGTCCTCAATTTTGATGTACATCTTGTCTCCATGGGTTTAGGAGGGTAAGAATAATCCATCCAAAATTTGTAATTCATCCCCTTAGCCAGAATGAAACTCCAAAAGTACCTAAACTTCCTCCTATTCCTCCTTCTTGGGAAATAAATCCCTCTACTAATGCCTCTATTAACATTATCTACTTAGAAATGGTCAGAATCATTATCACTTGATTCTACACTAGCACTTATTTTACCTTTTATAATGGTAGAATCTTTATCAATATAGTCTTGAACACACTCTATAGTTCCCAATCCATCAAAATTATTTCTAATATTTAAATAAGGAAATGTCCTACTTGGACTGGAACCTTCCACAACATCCAACTACCAATCAGAACCTTGTGTTGAGTCTCAATTCTTATTTATCCCATTAAATCAACCATTCATTATGCTTGTCTCACCAATTCAAGAGAAATTCCACATCCATATTGCATAACCCCAACCTAATATCCAAATTTCATGGTAATATCCACTGAAGTAGTAGTTGAAACCTCCTAGTTTTCAACTGGCACCAAATGATCATGTACACTTGTATGTTAAATAACACTATCATTCCTAATATTATTGAGGATTTTATCCACCATCAATTAATTTATTCTAGGTCTCTAATATATCTAAGAAGTATGGTCCAGAACATAGTCAAAATTACCCCCATTATTCACTATTGGGGTAGTAGACTTCTACTTGATTGGTGCATTTTGATTCGTCAAATCAGGAACCAAAAAGCACTCATGTCAGAATAAAAAATCAAAGTAAGGTGACCCATATGCTTACATTAATGACAATAATCTGGAAAGTATTTAAACACCAGGTTTTTTGTTGTATCTGAACTAATCCCCAACTTCGACATAGATCCACTCTACTTGGGATTTTGATACATACACCTCAAAACATAAGTGGGTGGAAATTGGATGTGATATTTTTTTGTTCAGATATTTGCACACATGAATTGTATGAATAGGTTTCCATGAAGTTGAATAATTGCAGGGTTTTGAAATGCTTAAAGTAATATCAGGAAAACATACCCACAATACAATTGAAGGAGTGTACTATTTCATATGGAAGTCATAAGACCACTAGAAGTGGAAGAAATGTCTTTCATTATAGCTTCACAAAGCACTAGACCAGGCTTAAATTATGTCCTTAAATGAAGTTAATCAAACCAAAAAGTGACACTTTTTACAGAATACCCAACATCATAGGACCCTAAAAACTTCATGAACTAGAGATAAACCAGTCAAAAGTGGCAACCGAAGGACGAGGAGAAAAACAATGAGCCACCAGGGTTAGATCAATGAGAGTTGACACATATTTAAAATCTACAAAAGAATGTTAGAGTTGTGGTTATCCCTTTAAAAGGGAGGAAACATTCTACAAAAGGGAAATTCATGGGAACACAGTGAGATAATCAGGACATGATTAAGGGGAAATGGAAGGTAGACATTCTATAGGAGAAGGCCTAGGAAAGTAACACCCTTCGTTGATGAGGGGGGAAAAGCCACCGCCGTCACACCTAGGGTATCACCGAGGTGGAGCAAGAGTGTCTTCAAAGTTCCAAGTAGTCGTGCCATTATTTATCACTTGATTAAAATTAAAAACCCAAAATTATTTGAAAAATAATAGTAATGTTTTTTTATAAAAATTTTTTCTCATGCATGTTGTATTTTTATTAAATTAATCACTATTGGGGAAAGATTTTTATTTAAATTTATATATTATTTAATTGGTGAAATTTTTTAATCATTAAAAAATCTTTTTATAGGCATAATATAATAATAAATTATGTTTTACATATAAGAATTATTTTTTTTCTAAAAAGTTGTTTTTGTCACATTTTACACCCTTTTTTAAAAATTAATTTCCTTCATTTTTAGATATTTATTTAGGTAAAAAAATAACATATGTATAATTGGGATGTCCAAATTTGGTAAATAGTATATTTTTTATTTTGGTTAAATTAAATAGTAACCATTGTAAAATTTATCACCTTATTAAAGGTTAGATAAGGTTAATCTATATTAGAAATAAGTAGTAAGGACATAATTTTTTATCATAATTATTACTAGATGATGGTAATTATACCCTCATCACATTATAGATGAAATTGAGTTTTTTAAATGATAAATGTCCATGAAAATAATTTATCTATTATCTAAATCAAATAAAGTTACAAAATGACACTCACGTTGTTTTTACTATCTAGTCACTTAAGAGAGGATGGTTTCAGTCATGAGGGTTTCCCCTAATGGTGATCATGCACATGATCACAGTCACAAACCTTATAATCACATAGATAGTAGATGTGAGATCATTGGAAACTATGATATGTTATTGGGGTGTCACAAATTGATGATACAATCTTCATTATATTGTGGAATTTTTAAAGACATATATTTTTCCTCAGTTATGGATGTCACATTTCAAAAGATCTTCAAGAAAAGGAGAAAAAAACATGTTACTGAAAATCAGGTTTCCATTTTAAAAATAATTAAGTCAATTATGTACTCATCTACTTCACGAGTTATTCTTACTAAGGGTGTGAGGACATGGGAAATTGAAAAACTATTGAAAATAATCACTTTTTATAGGGGAATTTCTAACTGGAGGATGACTATGATAGGAACAAGATTATTTTATTTTATCTTACCATATGAGGAATATAATAAAATTACTTGGTACTTCAATTTAGTTATGCTAAATATATGTACACTTCTTATTCAAGAACCCAATTGTCCCTTCAACCCTTTTGGTGCTTAAAACACATTGGCTTAGGTTTGGGTGAGAATACGTTCACTTAGTTGGTTCTTTTGGAATCCTATGATTCTATAGGATGTTTCCTCATCGGTTGGTATCCCTATCAAAATAGATGAGGAAAATAGAAACTACATATATAGGAATTATTCCCATATCTTTGTTTATATTTATTTATCATCAACACTTTTGAATCTGGTGGTTCTATCTCCTAATGATGTTAATATTAATTAAAAAATTGTTTATGATAAGATAACTATACTTTTTCATGCATGAAAAATTATTTGGCATGATTTTAATATTTTTCGACAGTATACTTCCATTATTTTTTCATTTTTTATTACTTGTGTCCCCCAAGAGGTGGATTGTAAGAAGAAATTAAACCTTTAATGAAATAATATAAATTAAATTAATGAATTTAATGGTGAGATGGGTCATAATATAATTTTGGTTGAAATTATGAATGATTTAAGGACTAATTTTGGACCTTGTGAAGGTTATACATTGAAATTCTATAATGAATTTTAGGCTCAGGATAAACATATGATGGTTTATTCCACTAATCTTGAAATTTCACTAGGGGATAGAAAGGATGATGGTAAAAATAACAGCTAGATAGATGATTAAAGAACCCCTAATGAGGGGGGTATGATAACATATTAACTGAAAGTCCTTTATAATGTAGTCTGGAATTAAGGTGACGATAAAATGTTAGAGCCTAGTGCTCAATTGTTGGAATGAAATGATGAAATAAAGGAATATGATAATAAAATGAAAGAGCCTAGTTCTCAATTGGTTCAATATTACGATGCCACCAAGGACTCTAATCATTATGAGCACATCAATAATCACCAGTATTTGTTTCATTAGTGTTTTTACAAAGTGAAAAATACCCAGGATGATTGTAGTTCATACCCTATGAAAACTAATAACTTCCTGAAACATTTCTCACACATGAAGAAAATTATGGTGACAAGATTCAAAAATATAGGATATATAATATTTAAAATACTCTCTAAGGATGAAAAGGCTGATAATATGAAAATATATGTTATTTTTTTGGTTCGATCAAAATGAAAACCTTAATAAGTGGGTGGATGAGAAACAATAAAGGATAATTAATATTTTTGAAGATTTACAATTTAGTTTTGAATCCTATAAAAAAATATGAAACTAAAGGGTGTCTATGAATGAGAATGGCCTGAAAATTAATCTGAATTTGGATCAGAGGTCCCTCACTTGGGTTTTAATATGCTTCTATAAGTAGGTAATGATTTTAATTTTGATATGGTTGTTGTGGTTGAAGATTTTCTAGCATAACAACTTGTATTTGGAGTTTGGATTTATGATTCTATCTAGATTATTTTATGGTGGGTTTTCATCTTTCTAATTTTCAATTTTATTTCCTATGTTATAGGAAGAAATGATTAAGGAAGGTGTGGATGACATAGTTTTGGTTTGGCATTATGATTTTATGGATTCTAATAATATATTGGTAGAAAGGGGTAGTGTTTTCAGATGTTATTGGCATATTATATTGATATATGAGAGCATGGAGATGATAGGTTTATTATTTTTTCTATTGGTAGGGTAATTTTCAATTTATTTTTATCTTATGTTTAGAAGTATATATATTTTTAGTGATTAAAATTTTATTATGTTGTTTCAGTTTCTTAAGAAAAATCTCATGGTTTATGGATTTGGTTATCCAATTCCATGGGACCATCTATCTGATTAATTTCTATTATGTTTTCACATAAATACAAAACTAGTTATTAATGAATCCGAATAATTATTTCTTCCAAAATGATATAATATTCATTATGTAAATTTATTTATAAGTTTTTGGTATATATAAATACTTTAATTTCATACACAACACCAAAATAATATTTATTCAATTAATGGAAAAATAAAATATATGATTTTGAAATTATCAAAAGTAATATAATTTTTTAGGTTATAATGTTACATAAACTATATTGGTGAATAAGACATAATAATTTTGTATTAATAGATTATATTTTAATTTTTACATTTTCATTATGTCTTTTTTGTTAAATTTAATCAACTATGTCAAAATTGAGAATATTGAAATCTTATACAAATAATATTTTATTATATTATTTAAAAATCATCAAAATCAATAAATTTTACAGGATGGATATTATATGGATAAAATTTTCATTAATTATCCATTTATGGGTTAATTATATCCTTATAATTAAAAATTAAAACTAATTAATATTGAGATATTTTTTATAGTAGTAATTATTTAAATCGGTCTACTATGGGATAACCAAATGATAATTTTTATAATTAGAAAAAACATTTCTAAATTAGGTTGATTGGTGGTATTACAACCCTAAATACCCAATCTTTTAATTCTTAGCCATTTGGAGGAATTTTTATTGAGAATGAGTTTTTTGTTATTTAACCTTTTGAAAAATTAAAAAAGTACCACTCACCTTAATTAAAATAATGATCCTCCTCCATCACTTCTATTCAACACCTTTTACCTTTTATCTTGAAAAAACTTTGAAATTTTCTCTTCTCAAATTTTCCTAGAATAATTATAGTTGTTTTTTCCTTCCTAAAATATCAACACTAAACTCATTTAGAGGATATCTAGAGGATTCATTTCTAAGAAGATGTAATTTGGTTAACTTGTGACTTTCTTTTTAATTATTATTTTCCACCTATAAATATTATATATTATTCAAAATAAAATTATCATCCTCAATATACTGAAATATTAATAAGATTATGGAATCACCTTTATTTACCATCTTTCTATTAAATGGGATACGAATTTATTTTTTGTGCATACTTATGACTTAAATCCTCCTCATAGTTGTATAATTCATTTCTCACCGCCATATTTTATGCATGGGTATTATAATAGATTTAATTTTTTTATAAGATTATTTTTACATAACACTACTTCTTTAATGATTATATAATTTATATTTTCTTACCATCTAATCCTTTTGTAAATAATAACATTGTTCGTGTGTATGTGTAGACTACCACCTCCTTGAAGTGATGTGATTTATTTTAATTTATATTTTACATGGACGGTAATGAGGAAAAATTTGATGAATATATACGATATAATAATTAATCTATAATTTTTAATTAATAATTACATTTCTTTCATTCTATCCTTTAAAAAATTAAAACATCTTTCATGCATATGTATAGCCTACCGTCTGCATGAACGGTGTAATTCATTTTACAATCTGTAAATATATAGATGACAATAAATAAGAATTCGATGAATATATATTATATTTATTTAATGATTATTATTTTTTAGGTTTTGGAACAAATATAAATTTACAATAAACATAACTACTGAAGTGAAATACTCGTGATAATTGAAATAGTTAACATCCATAAATAATGATATTAAAAAAATTATTAATAAAAGGGTGTGTTAAAATGTTATAAATATATCATATATGATGTTATAAATATGAAAATGAATCTAGTATTGAAATATTATAAATTTTAATTTATTATATAGGTGGTTATAGTTATTTCTATGTAATTAAAACATGAGGTAAGAGTTTTATTTCACAATCTCAACAATATTCAGAATTATATATGTTTAAGAATTTATTGGGGAATATTTTTATTCCACATCCATATTTAAAAAAATATGATAAATGGTTTTTTACTATTCTCCTATTATTTTTTAATGTTATTTTTACACATGTTTTATTTTTTACAAAATTGTTTCAAATAAATATTTTTTTCATCTTCCAAATGAGGTACTTTGGGATTTTTTTGGAAAAAAATTGCATGTAGTAATTTTTAACTTATAAAAAACAATCATCATTTCTTGTCATCATGAATAATATTTTCATTGAATAATCCTTTACATATTTACAAGGTTCTTTTCAAACAAAATATTTTCTATTATAATAGCCCAATTGTTTTATTAAGTAATTTTTAAATGGAAAGGTTATTTTCCTCATGAATGTTTTCATACTCATCAAAGACAAAAAACATAATTTTAATTATATTTTACTAGTTATATAATCTAGTGATATCATCTTTATTCATTCTATAAAAGGTTTTTGTTTATAATGACAAGGTTTTTTTATAACAAATATCATTTAATGGATTATAATATGATGAGTGATTTATGAAAACAATTTATTTTCATGGTTTTTGATATGGTGAATGACTTCCAATCATATGAAACACATATGTATAATTTTCATTATGTGATTTTTGGGAGATATTTATCCATATAATAAATTGGGTAATGTTTTATATCTCATTAGTTAACTATGGGATGAATTTTAATGTTATTAACCTACTATACAATGAAAGGTAATGTTATTTATATATTATGGGATTCAGGTAGTGATTATTTATCTTATATAGTTTTCTTATCTGGGATTCTAACCCTGAAATTATGAAATATATTTTATATGAATGTTGGTTTCACATTTTTATTACATGACCTTATGAATCAGTGTTGATTTAGTATGAATCTTCCTTATTAGGATCCATGAAATTTTAAATGAAAAATGTTTTTATATGAATCTTTTTCATGATATATGAAACATTATAAGTAATGTTTTTAAGTTATTTTCATAATTTCATCTACTTATAATTACAATTTACATTCATATGATCATAGATTGATATCACTCATGTATCCTTTACTGGTCATCTACGATAACCCTTTTTTATGTTTCTTTTCTCCATGTTATAAAGAAAGGTATTCTGTATAATATGTCTAAAAAGGGTTCTAGTTATGAAAAAATAAGTTGGAGATGATGTGTATATTTTAAACACTAGTTTTTTATATTTCCATGATTCCAAATATATTGTACCTGAATTAATGTGGCATGGATCAAATTTTTTTAATGAATTTTCATCTAATAATATTTAATATATATGTATGAAATTATGGGGTCACTATACTAGTGCGGTCATCTTTTTTGTCGTCCTTTGATTTTGATTGAGGTTCTTTTAATGAAATTGAATTTTTTGGTCTAATATTTAATCATTTTTAACATTAATACTTCATTATACCTCATAAATTTTATAGTTAGTTATTTGAATATAAATTTGAGGATGTCACTAAACTCTCTAATAGAGATAGAAGTGCATATACAATGATTTGGTAGACATATCAAGATCCTTAGAACATTATCTTTTTCAAAAATAAATCTCTCCAAGCACAAACATGGTATTAATAATTTCATTTTACATGAGAAAAACATTGTAAATAGACTCATCACATTTAATTTTAAGTGTATCATATTTAATAGTATAGGTATTCCATATCATTTCATTAATATTAGAAGTACCATAAATATATACGGATAGAGTATCCAAGATTTTAAAAGCAGTGTCATAAGTATATATTTTATTGAATTCATATTATCATAAAGAACCATATAATGTAGTTAATTATTCACAATTAAAGTCATAGGAAAGGTTTGTAGCACCACTCTAGTCATGTCACATATCATTTTTAATATTTATCTTCCATAACACTTCAAATTACAATCCATGTTCTCTAAAGAAGTATTATCATTTTAATTTTCCACGAAACAAAACCTTTCCCATTAATATAATGTGTTCAATTATTAGCAATAGCATCATATTGTGATGAATCTATTACTAATAAAATATAATAATAAAATATAGAGATAATGTTTATGGGAATTGATCAACATTTGATACAAAAACAAAAAAGGAGAGTAAATAAAACATCATACAACACCAAATGTTGGTCAAAGTGGAGTTATCAAGAGGGGATATTTGAGTATAGAATAAAAATTTATATTAAAAAACCTTAAAGCGCAATGCCAAAATTTAATAAAACATCAAGTTAAATGATTAAAGAAGTATACTAAATTTAATATTTTAAATAACCACTAAAATGGTTTAGTATAACATGGTTAGAATAAAATTGATATTATCTTGTAATTCTAGATTACTCTACTATATAGGTAATAGTTATCTATCAAATAATTTTGAAAATACAATTTATCAAATATATACTAACTATAAAAAAGATTTTAGAAATTTATTTCTATATGAAAATCTATTTTAGAAAGATAAATTAATAAAAAATTAACATAATGTATAAATAAATACCATAGGATCAGTCGAAAGCTAAGAATTAGTCCCCACCAATTTAAAGTAACCCACTTTCAAGATCAATTATTAAAATAAATATAGTGATCCAAAAATATTTAGCTATACAAAATACGACTAAATATAAGTCTTTGAATGTTATCACCAAGCCTCTTCATCAATTTTTCTAGGAATAAGAATGTAAATGAATTTTTAGAAATATTATCTAAGAACTCTTCAATATTACACAGGCAAATGTTACAAATAGAAATGTAAAATAATTCAAGAGAAACACAAATTTAAATTTCAAATATATAGATATAGAGAGGTTAATATTGATACTTCTTTAACACTTATATAGTTTATATTGAAAAAAAGGTTATATTCTCTTTAAAAATTCCTTACATTGGTTCTGAGTGAATAAAAAATGATTATATATGTTCTCTCAAACATTTTTGATATGGGTAAGAGAAAATTTTGTGACATAGTGTTTCAATTATTATAACAACACACATTTACTCTTATATATTTCTCAATAATATCTGTGAAATTTTTCTCGATTTTAAAAGAGAAACTCTTCCTGAAAATATATATTAAATAATACTCATTATGAATCCTTGTATTTATCAAGAAATCTAGAAGTCATAAATATGTGGAATTTTCATTTAATTCTACAAATTTATCCATTGAATTATACTAAATAAATATAATCCCAATTTTACATGGTCGATCCATGTTTTCATATTATCTTGATAATTCATGACTGATCTATTACATAGGAATAACCTCCTTTGTTATGGACATCAGGCATGGTCTCTTTATTTGATCATGTGGTCGAATTAAATGGTTATGTGATTTTTGACTTCAACATGTGGCTACTCTACCATATATTCACTTCATTAAATTTCTATAATTCTATATCTTTTGTGTGTTTTATTGATTTTACTATACCATCGATTATTCATTACCTTTATTCACTCCAATACATTTCCATTTAACATATATGGTTGATTGGATAAACAATTAGGTCTCTCTATTTTCACATGTAGTCTCTTGGATTACTCTTGTGATTTCTTGATGATTTTATGGGATTTCTACAAATTTTGACCGATCATACATATAAAATGATCCATTTATATATGCGATCTCTACCATTATTTTTAAAATCATTATGATTTCCAGATTTCTTCATCCAGTAAAATTAAATTTTTCATCTAATCGATTGAATCCTTCTTGTGGGAAGTATTTCACTGATGTGGTAAATTGAAAACATATAGAACATTATATTATCTAATGTATGGTTACTTGACTATTTATTAGGTTAATTGGTTTTCATCAATTGGTCATTTCTTATATTAAAAATCAATTTGATAGTTATGATAAATTTTATATTTATATGGAAAAAAGAAGTTGCTAATATAGAATATGGAATTATTTAATAATAAATTAAACATTATTTGAAATCATTAAAATAAGTAATTGCTGGAAAATGTATATATCCTATATTTGTTCTTAGAAGTGGTGGATTATAATAGATAAGGGTTTCTATATATGTAAAAGGTTTACCAATTATTTTTTTAGAAAGAAGTAACAAATAGTTTTATGGAATTTCTGTTACAAAAACTCTCATTTCTTTATCATATAATGATTAAAATATTTTAATGGGTCTCCAGCTATCTAAATAATGTTTGGACAATATAGAAAGTATATTTGAACGTAATTTTAAGGTAATGGTCAAAAATACATCAAACCTTGAAAAATTTTTATGACACAAAATATATATAATGTAGAAACCATAGATAAATTATTCACAAGGTTTAATTAAATAATCATTAAAATTTGTGGATTTAAAAAAACTCTATATGACTCAAATATTGTAAATAATATTTTATAGAACTTATTGGTTAAATTAAACTCTATGGTCTTTTCCCTAGAAGATATAGATTCCATATTCAAATTTTTAGAGGTTTTAACAACCATGAATTTGTAATTTATATCTCTATCTCTCACTAGTATAATGATGAGTAGGGTCAATGCACTTGGAAGGGGGTGACATGTACTAAAAGATGTATTAGAATCAATTTTACTTAAGCAGACACATGATTATGTCCAAAAGAAGGATGAAAGTGAAATTATGATCGATGAAGTGTGAATGAGGTGTTAAAATAAATAGTAATAATATATATTAAGGAGTAATATTTAGGAGTAAGATATTCCAATATAATCAGGGAAATTTCGTAGAAGGAACTTTTAAGAAAGTTTATTCTCAAGAAAAATGATTTCAATATAACCTATAGATAATATCAAAAATATTTTTTACATACCCTATCAAAAAGATTTACTACTAACTAAAATAAATAGGACCTCAATAAATATATATATTTATGTATTAATGAGAAAAATAATTTATTTGAATTCATTCATGAAGTGATGTGTTATTTATTAATGAATGTACATCAAATAAATTACAGTAAAGAGAAATGAAATCATGAATAATAAAATTATTAACAAGATTTGACAATTAAATTTCCCATCATAAATTAATCCCAATTCAATTTTCCAAAAACTAAAGATAATTTCTTGAGAAAATATAACATAAAAATGGTTAAAAGAAAATATGAAGAGAAATATAGAATATTATCCCTCATGTCGAGGGATGTATCTCTCTACTTCATCATCAATGTTCAATCATGGGGATACCCTGACTTGGGATTCCTTTCTATTTCTCATAAAAATATATTAAGAATTATGTAAGTTAATATCTAAATTACCATTTTTAATTTCCACTTCTTATCTTTTTAATGATGTTTACCACAACCTCATTCCACATCAAAATATATATTTTAGAACCCCCTTTACTGTCTACCTAACCATAACTATTTATAATAATTTAAAAAAAAATCATAAATTATGTAGGTCAATGTGTCAACATATTATCAATTCACCTATAACACCTACTATTCCTATAATATAACTAAAAACTATATTTCTTTCATAGGTTCTTAATCTCGCAAATTTTCAATTTTTTCCTAAAAACTATTTCTTAAATTTATAACTCTTTCTCAATATAACTATCCACAATTCCCCCATAAATCTTATCCATTTCAATTAGAAAAATAAATATTTAATGGATTCATCTTGTCAAAATATTTTTCATAGTCTATTTTATGTTGGATAATAAACCCATTTTACTTCGGACTACACCAAACTTATATTTCAATAATTGAGGATAGGATATTTTATTATTGGATAGATTGAATTGTGTTAATATCTGCATGAATGTTTCAACAAAAAATACATTTTCATGATGGGGAATGAGATGGAACATTATTTGGTCCTAACGATGATGAATAACAACTAGGTTAACTAGTGCATCCAAATTCAAGTGCTTCCTAGAACCCAAGATGTCATGGACATCATGGAGGATGGATACACTAATCTAGAATCCAATGAAGTGGAGGATTATATATCCTGTGTTTGATGGCCTACACATCGTGCAGAATGAAATTGGGAATGTAAGGTGAAATCATTAATTTATCAAGTCCTTGATGAAGAAACTTTCAAATTAATATGTTCATTGAGATGGTCACATGGTATTTTGGAAAACTGTCGCAAATTATTAAAAGGTGTTGAAAAGGTGAAGTGGTTTCAACTTCAGTATCTATAATGATAGTTTTAATCTCTTTATAAGAAATATTATGATACTATTGTTGAGTATCATACTTGTGTAATGGTTTTGGAGAACCAATTGTGAAGAAATGGAGAAGATATTTCAACCAAGTGGGTATGTGAGAAAATTTTGTGATCCCTTGATCAAAAATTTGAATCAATAGTCATTTCTATATAAGAAAAAAAATAACTGGAGACGATTTCTATTAAAGAACTCATGGGATATCTACAAGCCCACAAATTGAAGGTGTACCTCATGAGTGAAATAAAAGGAGTGGAGTGTGCTCTACAATCCATGTTTTATAACAAAAACTCTATAAAGAAGAAAGAGGGGACATCTTGAAGAACATAAGGAAAAGGATTCCGTGGATAGTAATCTGATCCTAGAAGAGGAATACATGGTGTAGGTATTTAAAATCTAGGAGGTTATTAATATCAATTCTATACTTGATGGGACTGATGATGAGGATGAAATGGAAGTTTCAATAAGTTCTAATCAAATAAAATTAATGTTCAATGATATAATTTTCAAAATTATGGGAAATATAGAAATGAATGATGGGGTAAGAAACCCATGGAGAATAACACTGATGCAGCACATATCATTGAAGTATGAGATACTTTTGGTGAGTCCCATGTGTTGATGGAACAAAAATCAACACAAAATAATGGTATGTTGTATCTTGAATCTCAAGATAGAAACTAGATAATATTGTAGAAACACTTGTTAAAAAACCTGGATGAGGGGGTTCAAGGTGAGATTTCATTTGGTGATCTCTCATTAATATTTTTTATAGAAGTTGAAATATTCTGATCAAGGAAAAAGACATCAATTGTGCTTTCATCTCCAATGTATACTATATACCTGACATTTATTCCAAAATCATAAGTGCCGAGTAGTAGGTGTATTAAAGATATCATATAAGACTTCCAAAAAATACAAATTGTTAATGAAAAAGGAAGGTTGATGAAAAAATTACCAATGATGAAAAACCATATGTTTCCTCTTATGATTCAACCTGACATACCATGGTGTTTGACTATGGTAAATGATGATATAGACAGGATATGGAATCTCAAGTTTGGGACTTTAAACTCCAAATGTATATTATTATTATGAATAATGAATATGGTGAATGTAATTCCTATCATTTGATAAGAAAATAAAATATGTGAAAGTTTTGTTCTAAGAAAACAATAATGAAATAGTTTTACAGTGAAGGCCAATTATAAATTTGTTGTTCCCCTTGATCTTTTTCACACCAATGTGTGTGGTACATTGATTCCAAAATAAGATGGAAAACAAAATTATTTCATGAAATTTATTGACCATTATAGAAGGAAAATATGGATTAATTTTCTCAAGATAAATTTGAAAGTGTTTAGATTCTTCAAAGAAGTTAAGGCACTGGTGGGAAATCAAAGAAAGAATCACATATAGTTATTGAAGTTTGAATGAGGTTGGGAGTACACATCTGATGTTTTTCAAAAGTACCTCACATAGAATGGATTTCTATACCAACTAATACTGGCTTACACACCCCAAATCAATTCAGTAGATGAAATTAATAATCAGACCGTTCTTAGCATGGAAATAATCATGTTGAATGAAAAAGGAGTTCCCATGAATTTTTTGAATAAATTGGATTTTATTGTGGTGTATCTACTCAATATATTCCCAATCATAACTATATAAAAAAATATGCCACATGAATCTCAATGTACTCACAAGAAAAGTTTATTTTGTCTTAATATTTTTCATTCCCCTTCCTATGTGAGGATCCCAAAGGAAAAACAAATAAAGCTCAATTAAAAAGGAGTGATGTGTGTCCTTATGGGATACAGATATTGGTCAATTGGATATCACTTGTATAATCCCATCACTTAAAAGATAATATATAGAATATATCTTATATTTTATTTAAAGGAAACATAGAAATGGAATCAAGATGATGATTCAATAGAGGTATGAATCACTCGGAATGATGAAGAGTTCTTTGAAGTAGTTTTATTTTTGGAATAAGGAATTTAAGAACCATTGATGCCATCACCACAAATTCCTACATCTGAATACATCAAATGAGTCATTTTTCATATATGTCCTCAAATGTTTGATTCCTTGTGAATATATAAGAGATAAAAGAACCAAAAAGATGAGAATTCATTAGGAACAAGAAAAACAAGTCAATACACTATTTTGTTATCCACCTAGATATGATAAAAATTCATGGGTCACAAGAAACACTAGTTTAAGGGGGGATGTAGGATAATAAAACCATTTTTATTTTATTTTTCTAAAGTTATAATATAGAAATGGAGGCTTGTTGAATTCAATAATGGGTAGATTCACATGTACGGATCTGGAGGATTGGGTAACAGATATTTCAAACAAACCATGAACTTTTAGTTTCTCTATTTCCTTCATTTGATTGTATTTCATGATTGTATACTTAAAAATAAGTATTTTTGTAACTTTTGTAAGATCATTAAAATAGAGAAGAAATAAACCTACGTTTACCTGCTATTATTTTTTTCTGAGATTACCTCCACTGATCTGCATCTATCTCCACTTTTGCTCCCAAAGTCCACCTTCATTTTAAATATTCAAACTCAGATGCACATATGGTTTAAAAAACTTTATTTCACAATCTATTCGTAAATTTATGAACTGGAAATAAAAACCCCTCAAATATAGAATAGATTTTTAAATATCAAATAAATAATAAATACCTTCTTCATTTAACCACCAACCTCAACCAAGGATGCACATGGAGTTATCAATCTCAGGTGGTCACACGGGGAGACTCGTTGATAGAGGCTTCTCACATTTAAATAACTAACCACTTAGCATGGCTTCAAGATTTCTTATATAGTCAAATTGTTTAGAAACAAGCGCAATATTTTCTTTAACATTTTGATCTACAACAAAAAATAGAGAAAACATAACTTTAATCCATATGTTAAATTTGGATCCTTAAAAACATCATCATCACAACTTATCCAATCCTTTAAGACCATAAATATTAATCAGGTTCATTATTTTAACTATTCAATGGGGATTTCGGTAAACTTGGTATTTTAAAAGTGAGGTGCCATAGACTCACTACCAATATCTGGTTAGAACTGTGGTTCAACCATTCCTTAAGCCTCAATTAGTTTTATTTAACCTTAGGACATTATATTTACTATCCAATTTTGAACATTAAAAAACTAATATATATTAGTAATTGGCATCAAATGAAAACCAAGTATATATGGTGAATCATCATAATAAATATTTAAATAAGTTTCATGAAGTATATAAATCCTTATTTAATCAATTTTCAACACCAACATTGATCCAACAGCCATTAAATTCTGTATGTCAATAAATATTCAAACAACCTCCCTTCCTAAAACATTATTTCCCTTCAGATTAGGTTTTCCTCTTCAATAGTATTTTCTTCAGATTCATCATTAGGGTTCAATATTCATATCATCATTAGACCAGGGTTTCCTCTAAGTTCATATTCCATCTCACAACACTAAATGTTGATGGATTATCCAAGATAAAATCATTACTCTTAATCACATGATCTCACATTTTTATTCAACTCCATGTAGGATTAATTATTCTACATGAAATTTTACTATAGAAATTTATAAATATGTATTATCATATATGGATTTCACTTATAAGAATGTATATTTTTTATATATTATCATATGAGAGAACATCAAAAATATTTGTTAAATGGATAAAATCTATTTGGGAAACTGAGAATTTATCTTACTATATTTCCTAAAAAATATAATCAAGGAAAATCTATCGAAATGAATTTAAAATAAATTCATAATTTAAAAAAATCTATACTTCAAATTGATCAAAAAAATTAAAATTTATACATCACAAATTATTTAAAATCCAAAAATTAAACAAAAATATTTTAATTTCTGGACAATAATAAAATTTAAATTAAATGAAAACAAAATTTCAATAATAATTTGATAGAAAACAAATAAAAAGGAGTTCTTGAAAAAATTTCAAGATTTAATCAATGATTTTTTAATTGAAATGGTCATTAATTTTTTTATATTTTGATGAAAATATTCAATGAATTAAAATTATAATAGAAAATGTTGTATAATAGATTATTGACAATTTAAATATCATCTTACGAGAAATATCATAAAAAATATCACCAATATGATGCATAAATATTCATTCCAAAAGGGTCATATGAAATTACCCCACAAATAATATATTACATTTCTTTATGAAATCAATTATAACAATTCAATAGAAAAAAAGTAATCTCATGAATGAGAAACTGAATTCTATAAAGAATTTATTTACAAAATGACTTTCCCATATATACCCACTCTTATAAGAAAATAGGTTTTCCATATTAAAATGTAATGATTTGGATAAAAATTGGTTTTTTTCTTAATAAAAATAATTGGAATCTATTATATTAATAATGAATTTAATAGATATAAATTTGAAGGTAGATGAATATTCCTTTATTATCTTAACCTCAAGGTTAACATGTACACATTGTTTAATAATGATTAAATAGAAGAAACCAAATATATGAGAACATAAACTAAATAAAAAGAAATAATAAATAACCCATCCATGGTTAAAATAATAAATAAAGAACGGTTCAATATAAATTAGGATATTCATTTCATATCCTGTTGAGATGAATTTATTATCAGTGCATTCTAAATCAGAATGATTAAATATAATGATCATTCTAAGGCATACCAACAAAATTTTAGTAGAAGAAAATTTTTTCAAGAAGTAAATAGAAATAAAATAACCATTTGAAACCATGGATAAATAGAAAATATTTATCCTCCCAGAGAGAAAAAAATATTTCTAATCATAATAAATATTTTTATCCATTGAAAAGGAAAACAGAATCTTGAAAACAAATAATTTTGAAAAACAAATTAGGTGTTTTTTATGTGTTACTAATTATTTACATTTTAGGACATTTCTATTTGACTTTCCCACACTTAAAACTAATAATTGGTACCAATTTTGTATCCAAATGTATATGAAAATTTAAATATAGTTTGATCCAAAAATATTTTTCCATTTAGAAGTGATAATACATTCTCAAGGTTAACAATGATGTTCAATAAATATCATGTTTTCCACACTTTAAAAGATTTTTTTAATATATATTTTTTTAATTTCACATTCTTTTTCAAAATGAAAGGAATTCAAGTATTTTAAAATAGAATCAAATGTGATACATATTTAGAAAATTAATCTATCATAAAAACTATTATTTAAAAAAATAATTAAATTTTAATCATAAAATAATATTTTATAGTTTCTAAAAAAGGTACTAACTCCACTACAAACTGATTTTAAAAAATATATATTATGGTAAGTGGAACATAAAATAATTTATTTATTTTATTTTTATTTGTTATTAATATTTAGTTTAAATAATTTTTGGAAACATAAACTAGTTCCCCCATATATAATTTTTTTAAATTATCAATTTTGAAAAAAAAAATAAAAAAAATAATGATAACATTAACAAGGTGTGAAATAATAAAACAATAATTTAAATCTCAAAACAGAAATACAATATTCTGAATATTATTCCCCTAAGTATTGGATTTTTTCTTATTTGAATAGATCAAAAGTTCACTAATATGTATCTTTTAAACATAAGTTGGTGTCATTATTGAGTATCCTAGATAGATCGTATATATCAACATTAGATTACAATCATTGAAATTTCAATTCATAAATCCATGTTAAAAAGTGTGAGAATTAAATGGCAATGGGGTTTCCAATATTTTACTTCTAAATTTTTCATATTCAATTATATTGAAAAGAGAGAATTGGGTTTCAATAATTAGAGGATGTTCCATAACAAATGATGAGGGGTTTCTATTTTAATGAAAAAAATTAAAAAAATTAAAACATTGGACTACCTCTTGAGTAGTGTTATATTTGAAGTCTCGATCCAAACATTCTAAAAAAAACTAACCATAGTCACTCAGTGTATCTTTTCCCTAAACCACCACAATTTATAAACAAAAGTTTTTGAACATAAACTATGTTATGTAGACATTAAGATACCTATAGAAAATTAAATTACTTTGATAGATGAAATTACACTATGGAACACCTCTTAACCTTAAAAGACTACAAAATTTCATATCCCAATAAAGTTTAAGGACTATCACCAAATTCCACAAAAATTATAAATTTTATAATGTTAGGGTTAGGATAAGATAAATAGACACACCGAAGTTCATCCATGATTCCATTAATCTCAACATCATAAAATAATTCATCAGAAAAGCTCTTGGTAGTAGAAAAAGGAGCCATGTATAGTTCTGATTATAATTCAGATTTGTAAAAAATTTATATTTCATGATGTTTTAGAACTATATTGTGTTCTTCAAGGGGTGTGGCATGATCATTGTAGTTTTTTAACTCACTTCTTATGTATAAAATCTCAGAAACAAAGGTGCAAGTGGATATGTTTTGAAAAATGTTTTGATGAACTGGTTCTCTAAGAGTGTTTATTTTAATTTTTTAATTTAAAATCAAACAATATACCTCTTATAAATTGTACCCATTTTTATTTGATAATCAAAACAAAATTTAGTAGATAAATTCATTAAAAATAAGTAAAGAGTAAATATTTATATATCCAAGAACTCTGATTTCCCTAAACTATGATTTTTTTTCCAATAATTCATTATCTCCCAAAAGAATCTAATCAATAATTAATTTGGATGAATTAATTTTACTTTTATCATATAGGGTTCACTCTTACTTTCCTTAAAATTTATAATACAATACTTCATCCTCTAATTCATAATTAGTTGAAAGATTATGTTCAGTTTAAAATGGTAAAGATTCCAATTCAGTTATAAGAAAAATAGACTCTATTAGTTCCTTATTAAAAGAATTCTCATATAGATGAATTACATTGACTTCAAATTTGTAAAATAAATAATCAAAGGTATCATTAGTATGAGGAAAAAGAGTCAATTTCAAAGTGCACTCCCACTTACATTTAATTAAAAAATTAAAATTTTTATGGTTTTTTGTTTCAAAATAAAGAAGATCAATTTTCAAAACATGTTTTAAATTTTCAGAATTAATATCTTCAAAAGGGAAGTTTTATTCTTTAAAATTCACTACCTAAAACTCTCTTTAATTATTTAATGGTATATAAATGTAGACTGAAGTTCTTTTAAAAATTAAATCCTTATCTTAATTTTTTTCCAACATCTTATAAATAGGACCCAAAAACTCCTACAATAGAAATCCTTCTCTAGCTTAGGTACCCTTAAAACAATAGGGAAATCCTATTTAAGATCTTTTACATTATTATAATCAAATTCATTATGTATTTGAGAGTTTTTTCATCATTTATTGAGTTTATATTGTCCAATTATACATTGACAAATACTTATTATTTAAAATGAGTGGATTATTTTGTAATTTCATCCTCAATATCCATTACACATTTACCGTCAACCACATCCAATTTATTTCCTTCATCAAAAAACTCCAATTACTTTTGTATTTTAATTTGACTATCTAACTCCTATTTTTCAAATTGTAATTTTTTAATTCTGGATTCATGTGTATCATGATATTAATCAATTTTATAAATAATATTAAATATAATTTATTTCAATTCCAATTTAACCATAGGTTAAGGATCATAATAGTCTTGGTTTTCTTCAAAATTATTATAGTTATAAGGCTAATTATAGGCACACTACCAACCAGTGTTCTTATTAAATTTGACTCCCCATACCCACACTCATGAATCTAACTCCATCCAAACCTACTTCATATACATGGCCTGATACCATGTTTAAAATCCTAGTTATAACCATCCATAATTATAAAATCTATATCATTTAAATGAACAAATTACATCTTAGGGATCTTTTTATGTTTATAGATTTATTGAATCATTTCACTTCTTAAACTAATAATTACCATGTCTTTCTCTACTAATGAAATTTTTTTTATATTTAATAAACTACATAATTGATGATAAGTCCTAAATACCTCCCTCAAATTTATACAAATTTACAATCTATATAAACATGTCACATGTACTACTATTCTTCTCAATCACTATAATGAAAATATCATAAATTAGAGACCTCAAATGTTCAATAAGGGAATCATATAACTAAAGAAATAATGGAAAAAACACAAAATAAATATTATGGTAAGAATAGGTAAAAAAATCCCCTAATTAACATGAAACTTGGAGAATGCTATATCTATGAAAATAAATTAAAACATGGATATCAATATTACAAATCTCATATTTCTGGAATACGTAATTCTAGATATCAAAAACCTTTTCTCAATGAATTTAAGAAGACACTATCTTATTATGGTAAGATGCATATACCAAAGGAAAATCTATCTTATCTCATGAGGACGATCAATTTATTTAGTGTATATAAAATTCCATGCCCGAACAATTATGTGATTAAGTATGATGCATTCGCCAGAAGAGTCAACAACACCATTATTACTGTTCCATAAGAAACTAAATAAAAATATGGATATTGGTATAATGAAAGTAACATAATTTAAATATATAATGTAACATCCCGACCCAGGTTCCACACACTAGTTCCTTAGGATTTTTATCTACATCACCTCCGGCACACCTTCCTGAACACAAGAGGCCACCGACTAGTAGGGAGGGTCTAATATCAATAAAGGGGAAACTATACCCTCTTTATAATAGTAAACTCATATTAGAAATAAAATGTAATAAAAAAATAATATAACCATAACCATATAAATACTAATATCATATGATGAAAAAAATAGGAAATAAAATATCCAAAACTGAATAGTAGATATGTCATGCCAATACATGTAAAGCTTCAATATGAAAACCCATAAATGAATAATGAAATTAAAAACTATCATTTGGTTCCCAAATCTTGTATGGTTCCCCCAACCATGCTCCTTCCCATATCAGCCATCTAACATAGGTCAATTTCCATTAATCTCTACAATAATGAAAACTATTCAGGTTCCGATCAGGAAACACGAGTAGGGTGTGAGTATAACTTAGTTTTCCACCAAAAACATCATTTAGATCAATATCCATTCAAAATGGTTTATGCCGTTGTATAAAGAATAAAAAATGAAATAAATTAAATAGTTTACATTTATTTAATTACTCTTTATTGAACAAAATAAACCACCAGGACACCCAAACTCTCAATACCTGCTTCAACCCATGATAGATTATGAACTATTACAAAGATGTGTCATATATCTATATTCCCTTATTACCATTCATCATTTAAATTCACATATGAATTCCATTGTTATGATTCATCATTTCAATTTACTTATGAATTCCATTGTTACCATTCATCATTTCAAGTCACATATGAATGAAATCATTTCCAATAATCATTTTTTTCATATATGAATTCCATTGTTACCATTCATCATTTAGTTTCACATATGAATATCATTTTTACCAATCACTATTTTATTTGACATAGGAATTCAATTTTTACAATTCATCATTTCTTTTCACATATTAATTACATTGTCACCATTCATCATTTTTTTCACACATTAATTCTATTTCTACCATTAATGATTTCAAATACCACACTATAAAAATTATAAAAATATCGCAATATAA
Source organism: Viscum album (assembly GCA_963277665.1). NCBI lineage: Eukaryota > Viridiplantae > Streptophyta > Magnoliopsida > Santalales > Viscaceae > Viscum > Viscum album. The sequence goes on from OY728125.1 coordinate 213,403,862, forward strand.
AAATTAAAAAATTCACTAATTAACTAATTAATATTCAACAATTATGTATTAGACTTATTCAATTAATTAATTCAACAATTAGTTAATCACCTCTATCTAATTAATTAATCACATCAAATCTATCAATTAGTTTAACAATTAATTAATATGATTTAACCATATCAATATCACATAGTTAATTCCTTATATAATTATTCAAACATGGAATTAAATATTCTAATAATTAAGTTAATAATTAATTACTTCCAAAATCCCATAATTTCAATATTTCGATAATTTTTTCAACAATTAATTATCCCCAATTCCAAAATCCCAAAAGTAATTAATTTACCAAATTAATTAATTCAGTTAGGAAATATAATTTCTAAGAATTCCCTAGAATTATTGAATTTCATACATGTAATTTAAATCACAACTATGAGATTTGATTAATGAAACACCAACCTAATGATTAATGAAGAATGGTCACAAACAGATATCTGTAATTTCATCAGAATAAACCTAACCACATCAAATATTGATATCCTAATTCAAATACTAGATCCTCGATCAATCAAATAATATTTATTAAACTAGTATATATATATAAATACATTAGTAGGAAACATACCTCCAATAAATGTGATAAGAACATGAAAGAGATGGGAATCCATTTGAGATGAGTTCCTCTTACTGAGAATGGTGAAGATCTTAGATCTAGGATTTGAATCACCAATAAAGGTGGTTCGAAATAATTTGGATCAGTATGAGTGCCTCTGAAATTGAGCAGAAACATTAAGGGTCGACTGTGGTCAATTTTGGTGAGTTTTGGAGGTCGAGGTAATTTAAAAAAAATCCGGATTAATTAAAAACCATTTCACTGGTTGCTGTGATGGGTGAATAGTGTTACAAAACATGTGCCTTAACCACGAGCCTATTCTAGGGGGTTCATGATTTCAGCTAATAGTGTACATAGAAAAACAAATTGTGTTCCAGCCATGTGAATGCCCTTTGTTTTGGATCAAATGGTTAAGTGGTCTTATGTGCATGTTCTGGGAACAGTGTGCGCCAACTGTGCACTTCCCTTGTTTCTTCTAAATTTCTCAAATTTAACCCAAATATCCCAATGAATTAACCCAAACATATTATACTCAATTATTAGAAAAATAGTACCTGTAACCAAGCTTCATACATCTACAGATAAGGTTGGGTTCTTAAAATATCCCCACCTTATAATAACTCTTCCTCAAGATATAATCCAAAGAATACCTAAGATTCTGAGTCAAAAATATAGGCCACTAAGCCCACATATATTCATATATCTGCCAAATTTCCTTCTAAATATGCTCATGTTTCTACAATACATGAAATATTGGAATGGTCATTCCACACAACACATTCCCACTGTGATCTAACACACATATTAGAGGCTCCACAAAGAGACATATATTTAAAGATCAAAATCATCCACATCAATCACATGAGTAGGGTCAGGGTGATACCTCCAATTATATGAGGCATGGGAAACATCGTTCATAGAATTGTACCTCTGTGGAAGATACAACTGGTATAACACTATCCTGATTCTTCCCACTATCTCAAATGATCCAAGAAACATAGGTTCTAGCATTCCTTTCCATTGAATCCTTGGGTGACCCAATATAAGAGACAATCTATCGAATACATTATCACACTTTGCAAACACTTGGGGTTTTCAACATCTATCAGTATATGACTTCTATTTACTCAGATCTGTCACCATACGCTTCCAAATTAGTTTAACATACTCTGAAATCTCATGTATGAGACTTAGTCCCTACCACTATAACTATCTTGCCTCTATCTAGTATAGATGTGATCTGCCTCGCCTACCATAAAGAGCATCATATGGTTCCATCTGAATAATCATCTGATAACTATTGATGTAGGATAAATCCATCGAAGCTATGTACTTATCCCAAAATCCACAAAAATATAGGAAACATTCCTGAAGAATATCCTCAAATACCTATATAGTATGCTCTGACTACCAATCTATCTATTGGTGGAATGTTGTAATCAAAAAAACCTGTGTACCAAGCACCTTCTAAATTCCCTACCAGATGAATGAAGTAAAATAAAAGTCATGGTCTGAAACTATATTCTATGGCACCCACTGTAAATGGAATATCCCTCAGACATACATTTCCCTCCAATATATCCATTGAGAAAGTCTCCTGTATTGGAAAGAAATGAACTAATTGTGTTAGCTAATATACAACAATCCAAATAATGTCATTATTATATGGCATATTTGAAAGACCCACCACAAAATCCATAGCCTTGTCTTCCCACATCCATTCTTGATTGGGAAATGACTATAACAAACCACTAGGTCCTTGATGCTCATCCTTCATCTATTGATATATATAAAACCATGTCACAAACCCTAGTATCTCATTTTTCATGACCAACTACCGAAAATGTCATCATAGGTAACGATATATTTTTGTCACATTGGGATGAACTGCCCACTTCGAGGCATGAAATTCATGCTTCAACTATTCTTTCATGCTCCTATGGACCACAACCTAGTTCCTGACATTGATGATCTCATCCTCATATATATTCCTATACAAAGGTGTCTCCCCACCTTCAAGGATTTCTCTTAAGGACAAACACTCTAGATCCTCATATTGTATGTCTCTAATCTAACTCAAAATTTTACACTCTACTAAAACTGATATGATTTACATAAACTACCATGTGCATCTCATAAACTACCATGTACATCTCAGCTAGTAAATATATCATCATTCACTCAGTACTAGAATCCTAGATATCCTGAGTATGATTTTTCCTATTTAAATCGTCTAAAACACTATTCCCCTTTCCAGGTGTGTATTCTAGCTCAAAGTCGAATGACTGCATATACTCAACCCACCACCACTACGGGAAATTCAAATATAAATGTGAAAGTATATACTTCAATATCATATGATTTGTATACATAGTAATCTTTTCACCCAAAATATAATGCCACCATCACTTTAAAGACTAAACCAGTAAAACCAACTCGAGGTTATAAAAAGGGTATTTCCATTAATGTGGTTTCAACTATTGAGACATGTATGCCAAAACATGATCTCCCTATATCAACACGTATCCATGTTTGATACCATAAGTTTCACAAAACATTGTATACTCCCCACAGAACTTGGGTATGATCACTATTAGGGTTGTTTTCTAATGCTTCTTCGACTGCTAAAATACATTATTGCATGCTTCTATCAATAAAAACTTTATCCCCTTCTTAGTCAGGCCTAAGAGTGGAACTTTTAAAATGGAAACTACCTAAATGAACCTATAATAATATCTAGTTAATAATATAAATCTATGGACATAGAAAACATTCTTGGGTTGCTCCCCATGAACCACTACCTACACCTTCTTTGGTTCTACAAACTCACCTTCCTCTAAGATGGTGTGACACATGAATTGTACATGATCAATCCAAAATTGAAACTTAGATACCATGAAATTTAGCTGATACTCATTCATTTTACTTAGAATTATGTCAAGATTTTTTTCCTGATCGTCATGAATCTTGGAGTACCCCATGATATCATCCACAAAACTACCACAAACTGATCTTGGTACAGATAGAATATTTTGTTCATAAAGTCCATAAGCACTGTTAGTGAATTCATAAATAAAATTCAATTACGATGAACTCATATTGGCCATAACTTCTATTTATAGCAGTCCTAGGTATGTCAAAAGGTAAAAATATAAACTGATGATACCCTGATCTCAATTCAATATTTGGAAGAAAAAAATATCCACTCAACTGGAAAAAATATGATACCACTTTTTTCATAGTATTATTGTTCAAATTCTAGTAATTAACACACAAGAGAAGATTCCCATTATAATTCTTTGTAATAAAGACAAGAGAAACCCAAGGATACATACTTGGACAGATAAACCACTTATCCTCTAACTCCTCCAGTGGAGTCTTGAGATCCTGAATCTTTTAATTTTTTATTTTTTATGGTGGAATAGAGTCTAGATCAACCCCCTACATGAGCTCCATTGAAAATTACACATCAATATTAGGAGGAAGGCCTAATAACTCTTCAGGAAACACATATTTAAATTGATCCTCTACTAGTGGAAGACATCCTAATTCACACCCACACCATCCATTAATTAACTAGAAACCTAGGTAGTAAGCTCATCCATTTTATAATACATTGGCCCTATACAGACCTCTAAGATATCCCACTTCCCTCGATGAACATAATTTTCACTCTTAGGAGACATAAATTGAACTCTCCTATGGAAAAAATATATGTGGGGTTTGTATGATACTAACCAATCAATAGAAAATTCTATGTCAAATACTGACATGTCGAGGATGTAATGTTCCCATAGAAAAAAATACTCCCCAACCTCGAGGGAACACTATTTTCATAGGTAGATGTCACATGACTATATTCCCAATGGAAAATCATTCATCAAAAACACTAGGTACAAAACATTCAAATTTATTGTAGAAATAAAGGAATTAGAGGAATAAGTATCAAATAAGGCATTATAATGTGAAGAAGCTACAAGAATATCACCTCTCACAATCAATGGTCTGACCTCGCTATCCACCAATGTAAAAATAACTACATGAATCTATTTTTCCCCTTTCCTAGGGATATTTTCTAAGATCCCTCAGCCACACCAATCAACTGATATAGGTCCTATTTCCCCAAATCACCTCATCTATGAAATCTCATGAAATACCCTACAGAACTCCAGCTACCAGACAGGAATGGTATAGAAGAACCCCTTCATGCACTCTAGTTCGATCTAGATAATTCATCACTACCCATATATCATAGGTTCCTGCAAAACATCTTTATATGTCCCATATTGCCATAATATCTTCACTCTACTGTTGGTCATAGAAAGTGTCTATGATTGTGGCCCAACCTACCATACTGGTGATAGATAATTTTGATAATGTCCTACATGATTGAACTATCCCCCTAGCCACTCTTCTTGTAATCCCCTATGTAACACTCTCATAGCGGTGCTTCCTGCTCTTGGAATATATATACCTCATGGTCATCTAGTTGTAACCACTTAACCCCCTCTTGAAGCATCCCTCTTGTTCCCCTCAGCTATGAGATCCCAATCTGCCACCTCAAAGAACTTATTTGACCAAAATATTTTTCCCTGGAAGTTTATCTCACATTTAAGTCTGTGTTGTAAATATATTTTCATAGTTTTCTTGTCTTCTTCCAATGCTATATAAAATCACTACATGTTTGTAAAATGACCGTCATAATCTATCACAGACATTCTCCCCTAAGTCGAATGCATGAACTGAACTTATCTCTCTTGTCTCAGTGTCTCTGGGTAAATTTTCATCAGGTACGTCTCCAAAAAGTCTTTCCATAACAAAAATTCAGTATGTCTAGTCCAATCCTAAATGTCCCACCAGTGATTCACTCATCCTCTTAACGTGTAAGTAGCCAAATTGACCCTCTTTTCAATAGGATTCTCCAAATTTTCAATTACAGACTTGATGGATTCAATCCAGAACTCTGCCACCTCAGGTCAACACTGTCCGATAAATGTTAGTGGATGTTGGAAATGAAACTACCACATAAGGTCTGGCATGACTTTCACAACCTTCCCTAGGTCTATTTCCATGAATTTCATAAATCAATCAATGTTCTTTTATAATGTCTCGGCAAATTTCTCAACTAGAACTACTTGTGCCTCAAGTTCCAATAATAGAGTAGAATTTATATCCATATCCTCTTATTATCCTCTCAATAAGCATCATTGTGGGGGATTATCTCTAAAATGACAAACACACAACTTAGGATTTATAAAACAACCTTTACATTTTATGTAAGATGGATTTAAAAAAACCCCACCACATGGTCAAAGTTGAGGTGATATGACTAACCTTCACCATCATAGGCCTAGGTTTTGTTCAATAAAGGGTATACTCATTATAATTATTCATGTTACACATTAAACACCCATTTATTCATATTTTAGATCATTTACCTATTTCAAGGTAAAATCAGCACTATTTTCAATTAAATTTTAAAAGAAAGAAAAACATTTCAATTACAATAATTTACCCAGAACCTATTTTCCTGAGCATGCCTAAAATTATGAATGTCACAAAATAATCCTGAGTTTCTAGACTAATTCATGGATACTCAACACTTGTTCGGTTCTATGCGAAGAGTGAAATCTCAAAATATTTCAACAATAATAATCACATCACAAAACAAGTGCATCACCTAATGTGAAATAACATTCAACTGTAAAAGAAAATACCAATAACAGAAATCCCTCCCTAGGTACATGGGTTCTACCCCATATATGGTTTAGCTACCACCATGCACAAGCTCGTAACCAAGGAACAACACTTCCTTGTCTCCTATCTACCTTTCCCAAAAAGTAATACATAAGAAAATAAAATAAAACTAGTCTCAGTTACCAATTGTTAACATCCCTACCTTGGTTCAACACATTGATGACTCGATCTGGTTCACTATGTGACCTTAGGCGTGCCTCCCCAAATTCCAGAGGCTAATAACTAGTAGCAACGGTCTAATATCGATCATGGGGAGACTATACCCTCTTTATAAGAGTAAAACCATTGCAGAAATACAATATAATAACCAAATAATATAACCATTACTAGAGAAATACTAATATCACGTGATGGAAAAAATAGAAAATACAATTTCCAAAACTGAATAGTAGATATGTCATGCCAATATGTGTAAAGTGTTAATATGGAGAAAAAAATAAATAGACACTAGAAACTCATAGTCGAGACATGAATCATGTTTAGTTCCCTCAACCATTATCTTTCTCACATGAAACATCTATCATATGTCCTTTTTCCTTAACATATCCATCAATAATGAAATCTATTCGAGTACCGATCAGGAAGACCAAGTAGGGTGTGAGTACAACTCAGTAGGACGCCACCAATGGTGTCTAAATCAATATCTAATCCAAACAATGTATACAGTTGTATAAATAATAAATATTGATAATAATTTAAATAGTTTATATTTATTCAATAATTTTTTTTTAACCACATAAACCGCTAGGTTCGTGAGGACACCTGAACTCTCAATACCTGCTTCGGCTTGTGCCGATGTATGATCTATTCCTAATGGGTATCATATATATTAATTCCATTAATACCATTAATCATTTCAATTCGCATATTAATTACATTGTTAAAAATCATCATTCATGTTACATATAAATGTCATTGTTACCATTCATCACTTCTTTTCACATAAGAGTTCCATTATTACCATTCTTCATTTATTTTCACATATCAATTCCATTTTTACTATTCATAATTTCCTTTCACATATGAATTCCATTATTAACTTTCATCATTTCTTTTCACATATTAATTTCATTGTTACCATACATCATTTATTTTCAAAAATAATTTCTATTATTATTATTCATCATTTTAAATACCACAATATCACAATTTTCATAATATCAAAATATCATAATTCATTAATTCTTCAATTAATGGATGAAAATTCAAAATTTTCATTTTCACCATATTCCATTAATTAATTAAGAAATTAATTAATCACCTCAATATCATTAATTAATTCTACAATTAATTAATCAGAATAACCCTTTTAATAAATTTAATAATCTAAATATACCATAATTAATTTATCAATTAATTATTCCGACTCACAATTAAAAATTACAATAATTGACTCAAAACTAATTACTCCCCAAAATACCACAATTTAAAGATTCTAATGATTGATTCAACAATTAATTATCCACAATTCCACAATCCCAAAATGAATTAATTTACCAAATTAATCAACCCAGTTGGGAAATTAAATTACTAAAACCATTGGAATTCTAAAATTACATGCATGTAATTAAAATAATGATTATGATATTTGAATAATAGAAAACCTACCTCAAGACTGACAATGAATGATTGTCAATGTATTTCTTGAATTTCTACAGAATGACTCTACTCATGTTGATAATTGATATCTTGATTCAAATCCTAGGTCCAAGATAAAGAACAAGATCTATTAATCCAAGATATACAAATAAATCCAATTGGGTAAAAGATCCATTGAACATATGAAATAATAATGAGAAAGAGATGAGAATAAATTTGGGAAGAGATCCTCTTATCAAGAGGGGTTTAGAACTTCAAAATGGGATTTTAATCACCAATAAATAAGGTAATAAAGGATTGGAATCCATCTGGGAGCCTACAATATTGAGAATAAATGTCATGGGATGAGTGGTGGTCTACTTGGGTGAGTTTTGGGTTTTGGGTAATTTAAAAACTAATTTTAGTATTAATTTAAAACTCCCACATGGTTTACTAGGTTGGCCGCATGGTTTTCCTAACTCTTAACCATAACTATGTGACATGTCTAGGGGATACATAGTTTATCCTAATAGGGGGAATAGTTAAAAAACCATGTTCTATCCTTGTAAATATACTATGTTTGGGTTCATTGGGTTAACAGGTCTCAGGGACATGGTTTGGGAAAACCATGCACTACCCTTCTTTCTTCCAAATTTCACAAATTTCACCAAAAACTCCCAAAAAATTAACCCAAAAAAATTACTCAATACTAGGAAAAAGAGAACCTAAAAACATTCTTGAGATGTCTACAAACAATTTTTACTTCTTACACATAATCAATATTTTTTAGTAGTCAAGATCCATAAATAATGTAAATAAATTTCCCCATGTTAGTAAATTGGAAAACATGATCATAATCCATATACAAGAGGAAGGTAGATGGTTAAACATTGCATAGTTAACATGCCAATTATCCTCTATAGTGGAATAACAACATACGTAATGTTAATAATTTTCCCTATATATATAAATGGGATAACATGATCACAACCCATCTAAATTTAGAAGGTGAATGGTTAAAAAATTCATATTTAACATTTCAATAAATTTCTTTACATAAATATAAACATAAAAAATACAAAAACATCCCCCCATGTTAATAGAATAACATTCTATTCTAGGTGAACATCACCAAATATAAATTATATAAGATATGAGGTTTTCACCGTATACATCAAGGATTATACAATAAATTCAATACTAGAACAATCATGATCATAAGGAATCCAAAGAAAGAAGGTGTATAATTTCAAAATAAGATAACCCTTGTGCCACAAGGAAACGTAGAATGGTGTTGACCTAAATAAAAAACCTCAAACAATACTGCTTATAATGGTATCACTATAATCTTATTATTTTATTTCATTATTTCAATCCCCCAAATGATAATATATATATAAATAGAACGAATCATGATCCAAATTATGGAAAATTCATTTGAAAAAGAAGAGGGAAATAGAATCAAAAACATAAAATAGATTTTAGAAAACATTTTTAACATTGATGTAAAATAAAAAATTAACATTTCCCTTTCAAAGGAAAAAATTTGAAATGTTAAGATGAAAGATTAATTTAAAAGAAATTATTTAATAATATACTATGAAATTAAATAATGTTTATCTAGGATAAATGATGATATTATGATAAAAAAAATAAAAGTGATAGAATAAAACCCTATTTATTTCTTTTCAATATAACTTTATTCAAAAATGACATTGAGAGAAGAGTAATAAAATATACATTTGTATTTAAAAATCATTTTCCAAAATAGTCTCATAAAAAATAAAATATTAGTGTGGGAGAACCCAATAATTTAATGAAGAATTTAACAATAAAACAATATAATTAATGGAAAAGAGACTTGAGTTATCGATATCCATTATGGAATACATACTCCAGGAATCATGAAACCTTTGGAAACGGGTTTATGTGGTAAAATTTATTCAACGTTAGAATACTATATAATTCAACAAAATGGATTAATTTCCCTACTTATATGAAATAATTTGAAGGGAATGATATTAAATCAATGAATGAAAATTAAGTTACCAAAAACTCTTATGACTGGATTGTCACTTTAGTCAAAATATATTTGAAGAAAATAAAATTAAATGTCTTAGTTTATCAACTGAGTTATATAAAAATATTTTATAGAATATATATGGGATAGTAAATTAATTAACACCTTGCAAAGGAAACGTGGTGAATAACATGTGTCTTGTATCAAAGAATCAACATTGAGTCCCAACAAACCCTTATGGCTTGAGTGACACATTATTCATAATCCCTAGAATGATTGTTACTGTAATTAGAATCTAATTAAAATAATTAAATGATAATTAATGAAATTATATATTACATAGGTTGTATATATAACCCAATAATTAAATTAGGTTCATAATATAGGTTTTGGGCATAGTGGAAGCGTTGTTGGGATAGGACCCAACTTTTATTTTTACAAAGATCAATGATTATTTCGGGATCAATATGACGATTAAGTCCAGTCTCCACGGAACATAATCAAAGATTGAGATAATGAATAAAAAGGTCTGAAACATTTAGAGAGGATCTTGCACATCATGTTTATAATTAATTTAATTAATTTCATAAAGAAAAATAATACCTGGAACATTGGTATTTTTCTTCGTTGATGATGTTGATCATCCGGAATGACCCTTCTGGAATATCTCATTGTGATTTTAAGGATCCAAGATAGAATCCCTCTAGTGGTGATCCACATGTAATCTGATGGCCTCTAATTGACACTCCTTGTTCTCTGGGTGCTAGTGCAGTGAAGCGAGTATCGTGTGTTGGTCATTCTTGATCGCTTGTTCTTCAGCATTGAATAACATCTCTCATTCTTGAGAGGGGAGAGAAGAGGATTTGAGGGAGAAATTATTTGTCTTACCAATTCTCAATTCACTAGGAATGTGGTGTGGTGTATGGAACAATAGGCATACTTGTCTGTTTATATACATTGAATTTCAGTTACAATATTTAATTACATAGCAACAATTAATTACATTCATGAACTTAGAGAAAACCCATGCATTTAATAATAATACTACGTCATTATTCATGGTACGCCAAATTGTGAAAAATAGATTTATAAATTCCACATCACAAAATAATAATATCATTATTTTAATTATTTACAACTGGTTAAATAATTATTCATCATAATTCAAATAATTATATTACTACTAGACTGAACTTGGTCCACTTGAACTCCACTTCCATTTATTGAACACTCAAATAAATAATTTATTCTCCTAAATAAATATTTTATTTATAAACTAGTAAATAAATATTTATTAAATGTTTAGTAAAATAAAGAAATATATTTTATTTAATTTATGTGATCATTTTAACTTGAATAAAATTATTCCATAGTATTGAGAATGATATTTATTTCATTAATTATATTCAAATAGAATTTAACCGAGACCACCAAATACACTTAGTGTGTGACCCTCTAGGATTCTTTCTCGTTTTCATTAAGCGGTATTTCCAAAAGTCCAAGAATACTATATTGAAATGGGTCAAGGAACCCAAGAGAAAGAATGTAATGTGGTAATAATGACATCCACATAAGAATGCTCACTGTGTAATATAATCCCTTTTTTCAATATCTCAACAAGCAAGTTTCATGATAGTGTCATAAACTTGTATGCTTGATACGTTGTTCTTTGAGTACATAAAATAAACTCATCGTTACACCATGTCCATGGAATTTCATGAGACGGTTCTATTTCAATCAAAGGGTTGACATATCAGCTTCCATAAATGGAAGGGACAAATCCTTCCTCGACTTATCCATTAATAACATTCCACTCATGACACACCCAACATACCCTACATTATGCCAACTCTCTGCGTGAAGGTTTTCATCAGTAAATCAAATTAAACGAGTAGTGACAGATATTAATGATAATATAAAAGTATAAGGATCATTAAACACGCTCATAGATATAAATATCTGATGACACCAAAACATGAAGAATTCCTACTAGTGGGTCTGTTATAATAATATCCTATCTTGGAGATTACCTAGTGTGAACTTCATGAGAGGAAGTCTTATCTACTTATGAGTAATCACACCTTACAGTCTATTTTTTATGTCTCCCATCATAGTATGTCATCCAACCACAGAACTATATTTATATATATTGTTATAGCATTTCAAGGTTTTCATCATAGTAGGGAACTGCCATGACCTTATCAATGCAACAAATGCTCTAGGACATTATTACACCATAATCATGTAAAATAATAAAAAATATGTAATAATACATTAAATATCCATGTAATCAAAGTAAAACCATTTGGTTTAAGGACACCAACTCTTACAAACTCCCACTTGGACTAGAGCTAGCTGCCTATGAATTTTAGTTTGCTAGACATCACATGGTGATCATGTTTCTGCTAAGTAATGGCTTTAGTCAAGGGGTCTTCCATTTTTTCATCCATGTAAATACTGCTCACTACAACATAACCTCTCTGAGAAAATCCATCAAGGGATGATACTTATGAAGAATGTGATTTGTCCACTGATGTGACCTTGGCTATATTGCGATATCCACCACTGCAGTATTATCACAGTACAATGTGATGGGATCTTAACTATTAGGTATCACATCTATCTCCTGGATGATGTTTCGCATCCAAACTAATTCTTTAGATGCCCTAGAAGTTGTGATGTACTTGGACTCTATTGTAGAATCTACGAACACACTCTGCTTTGAGCTCTTCTAGCTCACTGAACCTCCATTAAATGTTAAGATGTATCCCATTTGCGATTTCATGTCATCTTGATCCGTCTTGAAACTAGAATCTGCATATCCTCTAATGACTAGTTCTTCATCTCCTCCATAAACCAGGAACATATCCTTTGTATGCCTCAAATACTTTAGGACAGTCTTGACTACCATCTAATGGAGGTCACATGGGTCATCTTCATATCTTCCTACCGCACTCATTGCGTAGGTGACATCCAACCTAGTACATAGCATGGAATACATGAATGACCCAATCACTAATGTGTATGGAGTCCTTTCCATTATAATTCTTTCCTCAAGTGTCTGAGGAAACATTTTCATGGAAAGATTAATGCCATGTGACGCTGGCAAAAATCTCCTCTTGGATTGTTTCATACTGAATCTCTGTAGTATTTTATCAATGTATATACTTTTACATAGGCCCAGAAATCTTTTGAATCTATCATGAGGTATCTTGATCCCAAGAATATATGCAGCCTCTCCCAAGTCTTTCATAGAGAATCATTGACTCTACCATGCCTTAACAGATTGTAAGACTGGTATATTTTTTCCAATAAGTAACATATCATCAACATATACTATTAGGAAAATGATTGAACTCCCAATAAACCATTTGTAGACACAAGGCTAACATTCATTTTTGATAAACCCAAATTCTTTTATAGATTCATCAAAAAATATGTTCCATGACCAGGCTTCGTTCATTAACCCATAAATAGATTACTGCAACTTCCATACCTTATTGGCATCCTTTAGAGTCACAAACCCTTCAGGTTGTGTCATGTAGACATCTTCCTAGAGGTTCCTGTTAAGGAATTCTATTTTGACATACATTTTCCAAATCTCATATTCATGGTATGCATCAATGGAAAGTATAATTCGGATGGATTTTAGCATTGTAACTGGTGAGAAGGTTTCATCATAGTCAATTCCATGGCACTGTTTAAACCATTTTGCAACCAGTCATTCCTTATAGGTACTACCTTGTCCTTCCATGTCTAGTTTCTTCTTGAATTCCCATTTTAAACCAACATGATTAACATAATCTAAAGGATCTACCAAAATCTAGACATTGTTTTGGTACATGGAATCCATTTCAGAATTCATGGCTGCTTTACATATGGAAATGTTTATGCCACTTAATGATTCTTTATTGGTTAGAGGATCATTATTATCAACTAATAATGATTCACAATCTTCAGTAACTAGAAAACAGTATCATTCCAGTTTTCTAACCTCTCTTGTACTCCTACATAGTACTTGTGTCTCTGGAATATATTATTCTTCCATAGGGATTTTTAGAATCTTTTTTTATACCAACTTTTGTGTACCTTGAGCCTCAACTTCATCGAATTCTATCTCACTACCACTATATCTTTTGGATATGTGCTCCCTCTCAAGGAATATGACATGTCTTTCCACTATAACCTTTTTTAGGGTTTGTATATGTAATATCCCCTTGTTTCCTTAGGGTATCCTATAAAGGTACACTTTATGCTTCGGGGTGAGAGTTTGTTACCTGAAAAGGCCTTAACAAACACTTCACTACCCCAAATATGAAAATTTGATATCATGGATTTTCTTCCACTCCATAACTCATACAGAATACAATTTATCGATTTAGTTAGTACTTGGTTCAGTATGTGTGTCACTGTTTGTAACGCATACCCCCAAACGGATAATGGAAGAATTTCTTGACACATCATTGATCTCACCATGTCCAACAAGGTCTGGTTCTACCTTTTACTTACACCATTCCATTGAGGCATGTAAGGAGGAGGGAGTTCGTATAGGATCCCAAACTCCCATAATCAATAAATGAAGTCCTGATTAAAATATTTCCCACCATAGTCTGAGTGGATTTTATTAATATTTTTACCATGCTAGTTCTCAACTTCATTCTTGTATTACTTGAACTTATCAATGGAATCTGAATTATACCTCATCATGTAGATATATCCATATCTACTAATATCATTAGTAAAAATTATGAAGTATGAGTACCCACCCCTTGCTTCAACTGGAAATGGTCCACACACATCGGTATGAACCAATTAAAGAAGCTCTTTAGCCCTTTCACCTTTCCCACCAAATAGGGCTTTGGTCATTTTTCCTTGTAAACATGAATGACATATACCATGTGGTTTTAGTTTAAAATAATCTAAGTATCCATCTTGATGTAACTCTGTCACACGTTTCTTGTTTACATGACCTAGTCGGTGCTGCCAAATTTAGGTGTTATATGCTTCATGTGAAGTATCTTTGTCGTCGATTTCCATTACATGGTTTGTGTAATCCAACACATAAACACCATTGTATAAATGTGCCCTACCAAAACAAATGAAATATTTATAAAAGAAGCAACATTCATTTCCAAACTTGTAAAAAAATCATCTATATCTAGTCTGGATACAGAAATTATGGTTTTGGTTAACATAAGGAACATAATAACAACCCTTTAACACTAAGATCATCCCAGTTGGAAATGTGAGGTGGTATTCCCTTATAGCTACAGTAGTAAGTCTAGCTCTGTTGGCTGCTTCTTAGGGCGGGTACAATTCTTCTTCCAATGTCCCTTCTTTCCTCATGCGAAACAAACAACCTCTTTTTCCCTTTACTCCCATTAGATATTCCTTTTCTTGGAAGGCCGTGAATAAGATTTTGGATTAAATATATTTTCCTAACCTTTCCTCTTATTCACCATATGGATAGAAATATTTCAACACTTCATATCTTTTTCCACTTGGTGAATGAGGATAATATGATTAGATAGAGACTTATCAATGTTGTTCATATTGAAATTGACAAAATAGTTAGAGAAGCGCTGAGGGAGTGATGCGAGAATTAGATCGGTGCCCAGTCATTCAGGGAGTTTAATCCCTACAACCTCCAGGCAGTCAATGTATCCAATGACCATGACTACATGAGGCCCAGCAGGGGCATCTTCACCAAGATTACTATAAAAGAGTGCCTTAGAGATCTCCAACCTTTCATGTCTTGCTCTCTCCTAGTAAAGACCACGGAGGTGCTCGAGCATGCTGTAAGTGTTGAACTCTCTATGATATGGTTATTTTAATAATCCAAAATCATTGTTTAATTTATAACAATTTAGTATTTTGTTCAAATTGTTCTAAATGTTTTTATATATATTTAAATCATGTCTACATATGTTTATCTATGTTAATTTATGTTTTACTGTTGACCTGGAAGTATTCTGGACTGAACAGTCACTATGTGAAAATTCCTTGTTTTGACTCACCGTTAGTTATTTTCTTGAGTCACCGATGATGAACGGTCGCACCGATGATGAACGGTCGCACTGATGATGAATGGTCGCACCGATGATGAATGGTCGCACTGATGATGAACGGTTGCACCGACAATGAATGGTCGCAATGATGATGAATGGCCGCACCGATGATGATCAGTCACACCGATGATGAACAGTCGCACCGATGATGAAGGGTCGCACCGATGATGAATGGTCGAACTGATGATGAACGGTCGCACCGACGATTAATGGTCGCACCGATGATGAACAGTCGCACCGATGATGGACGGTCTCACTGATGAAGAACGGTCACACCGATGGGAATAGTCACACTGATGGAACCTACCGATACCGATGATCTAAGGATCTACCGATACCGATGATCATGACCTATCAAAACCGATGAAAATTCAAAATGACTAACCGATCTCTTGACTCACCGATAGTTATAAAAACTATTTGAATTTCTATTAACTCATATTTAATTCCAATGGTCATATTTGATGTTGTTAATGCAATAAATTATATTTAATGTTAGTTGTTGGCATGTCAGGGAACCGTACCTCGTACCTATGAAAAGGTAATCATTCCTACTACTGGAGCTCATGGAATATAAGGAAGATTGATCTGCATTAAACAGAGACAACAGACAACACAAGAAAGAGAGGCAAAAAGGTAATTCTTCCATGCACGCACATACCTGAAAAGAAGAACACACGAAGAACTCTCATACTCATCAAGAACATAAATTCAAAGAAGAAGTTAAAGGGCTATAATGTTTACTCATACTGAATCTGAACACTTACACTAGAAGTGAAGGAAGGAGAACCACAAAACTCTGGGTTTTTACACTAAAACCAAAGAAGGTTTCAGAAGCATTTCTGCTGAATCGAAGGAGTCCAAAGCTGCACTGTTTATCACTAGTGCATTCTAAACTCTCATATACTCTCACTAAGTGATTCATTATTTACTTTTTTCAGAAGGGTTTGTACTCTGTATAATTTACACATACACTGACTCTTTTACTGAACTTGAGGATTCTAAATACTCACACCAATCTTTCCACACTTTCTTGTATCCCACTAAGGATAGTGGTAGAGGTCAAGTAGGACCTGGACAGACTGTGTGTTGTTTCTATCATTTGTTTTCTCATGTATAACTGTGGTAGAGGTCTTAGGACCTAGACAGTCTCTTGTACTATTTTTTACCCCGATCCAGGGTGTGGATCAAATTTATATAAATTGTTTGAGGGGACTAAGTCTTGGCTTGATACTGAACCTTTTGTTTCAAAAACTATTGTGCTTATCTATTTTGGTTATAAACTATATTGAATATACCTCTACTAATTACTTTGAAATACTATTTGTATTTTAGTTACTTTGATAGATAAACTAGCATGTGTTTATACTTATTGTGAACTAGTAAGTTAGTTTCAAAAGTTAATTTAATCCTCTGATTAAATTAACTGAGACCTAATCAATCATTGAGAAACTAATTGATCATTTACAATCTGTAAAAATTCAGTATAGTTTAACTTGTTTTTGAATTTGGGGGATTTTAATATAAATATTTTTTAACATAAATTTTAACTAGAACTCAATTCCCCCCTCTTGAGTTTCCACTCTGACCGACATTTGGTATCAGAGGGAGGATGTTTTTATTAATACAGGATTTCAAAACACTCTGTTTTTTAACTGTGATTTTAGTTGCGTCTTTATTGATCTTAAATTTCTGTTAGGTCTAAATTTTATATCATTAAATATATTTACGAAAATCTAGTTATGGACAATAGACTAGAAGGTGCTTCAACCAACATGAAACTTTTCTTTAATGGTACAAATTGTGTTTATTGAAAGCTTAAAATGAAAATTAATTTGGAAAGTATGGGATTTGATATCTGGACTGCTATAAAAACTCAATATAAGATTCCAGAAGCTGATAGAACTAATTTGGATGAAGCTACTAAAACTGAATACAATAATAACTGTAAAGCAATGAATTATTTATAATGTGCTTTAGGAGATGAAGAATTCAATCACATATCTAATTGTACAACTAGTTATGAAATTTGGGATACCCTGGGTGTTTCCCATGAGGGTACAACCAATGTCAAATAAATGAGACTGAACACCAATACTATTAAATATGATAATTTTAAAATGAATCCTGGTGAACCTATTTCTGATATGTATCTCAGGTTCAGTGAGATTTTCAATACTAGGAGCTCACATGGAAAAGATGTTCAAGAAAAGGAGCAAATCATGAGGATACTAAGATGTCTGCCATACCGATGGAGAGGGACATCTGTTTCAACTAGAGAATCATGTGATATTGGTGCTTTACCTGTTGAAGAGCAGATTGGTAAGTTAATGATGTAAGAGGAAGATCTTAAAGTAAACAATGAAGAAGATTATAAACCAAAGAGGAAGTCAGTGGCTTTTAAATCTACTGTTACAAAGAGCAAGGATAAGGAGAAAGTTCACACACTTACTGAAAGTTCATCAAGTGAAAGTTTAGAATCTAATAGTGATGTTGAGATGGCTCAAATAGCCAGGAGGTTTAAGAAATTCTATAGGAAGAAGAAATTCTTCAGAAAATCTAACTACAAAGGTAAATATGACAAAAAAGGTCATTGGAAAAAGTATTGGAAGAAAACTGATAAGAGTGATGAGGTTGTTTGCTATGAATGTAAAATAAAATGTCACATTAAAGATGACTGCCCAAAATTAAAGTTCAAAAATAAACATGACTACAAGGACAATAAGAACAGGAGAGCAATGAAAGAAACTTGTAGTGCTTTAGAAGACAGCACAAGTGAATCTAAACTTTCTGACTCTAAAAAGAATCATGCTAACATGTGTTTTATGAAAAACACATCTGAGGTAACACGGGACCCTCCTGTTTTAAATTCATACTATTCTGGACTTGATTCTGAGTTTGATTCTGAATCTGAAAATATTTCTAGTGAAGAATTATTTGAATACTATAATATGATATAAGATACATGTAATGAATTGAAGGACAAGTATAAGACCTTGAAGAAATAGCATGCTCTAACCAGTTCTGTTAAATCTGTACTTGATGTAGAAAAGGAAAAGAATGCTCAATTGTTTATGGAAAATAATAAACTAAAATTATCTAATGATAAATTAAGTAAGGACATAGAAAAATTCACAAATGTAAAAGATACTCTTACTCAAATTCTAGGAAAAAAGTGGCACTAAAGTATACTACCAGTTCAAGTTGTCTTCCCAGATAGAGAAAATTTACTAACACTAGATTTATTTCTAATTATTAATAGAATGCGGCTAGTTCAAGTTCTAGAAAATCATATATCTCAACTAGTTACTAACATAGTTACAGATCAAATAAAGTTTGTTTTTAAAAATCTATTGATACTGTAAATTATATGAAACCCATGATAAAAATTTGGGTATCTAAAGCTTTGTTTGCTAACCTATCTAGACCCAAGAAGATCTGGGTTCCAAAATAATTTTCCATCTAAACCTATTTTGTAAGAAACTTTCTTAAAGAGTTCTCATAAGAAATTGTGGTACTTGGATAGTGGATGTTCAAGGCATATGGCTGGGGACTACTCAAGATTTAAGAGTTTAATAAAATTTGATGGAGGCCATGTTATCTTTGGTGATAATTCTAAAGGAAAGATCATCATCCTAGGCCAGATTGGTAACACTGCTTTAGTTTTAAATTCTAAAGTTTTATTTTTGTATGGAATTAAATATAATCTATTAAGTATTTCTCAGTTATGTGATGATGGTTTCAATGATAAATCAGAAAATGATTCATGTAATGTTTTTAACTCTAAAAATGTTTTAGTATTTTCTGCTTTGAGAAATGAAAATGTATATGCAGTTGATTTAGCTTCTTTAGCCAAGCAAAATGTTACTTTTTTAAATGATTTTCATAAAGAATCTTGGCTACGAAATAGAAGATTAGGACACTGCATCATTTATTCACATAGAAAACTGACTATGAAGAACTTAGTTATAGACCTACCCAAACTTTAATTCCCATTAGACAAATTTTTTAATCCCTGTCAAAAGGGGAAGCAACATAAAGTTTCTTTTATATCAAATAAAGAATTTTCAACTTCTCAACCTCTCGAGTTGGTTCACATGGATTTTTTTGGACCTTCTAGAGTTTCTAGTTTAAATGGGATGCACTATTTCTCTGTCTTAGTAGATGAATTATCTAGATATACTTGGGTATACTTCTTAGCTCACAAAATTGAATCTTGTTCTTACTTTATTAAATACTCCAAGTCTATATATAACATTAGTGGACTTAAGATTATGACCCTGAGAAGTGATCATGGCCGTGAGTTTGAAAATCATGAGTATAAATCTTTTTGCTCACACAATGGCTATAGTCACAACTTTTCTTCCCCTAGAACTCCACAACAGAATGGTGTAGTAGAAAGAAGAAATAGTACCCTTTAAGAAATTGCAAGAACAATGCTTAATGATTATGACCTGCCTATTTGTTTTTGGGCGAAAGCTGTGAATACAAATTTTTATATTATCAATAGAGTCTTGATTAGACATGTTCTTAAGAATACCCCTTATGAAATATGGAACAATAGAAAACATAAAGTTAGTAACTTCATAGTCTTTGGCTGCATAGTCTTTATCCTCAATACCAAGGATAATCTAGATAAGTTTGATTCTAAGAGTGATGAAGGAATATTTTTTAGGATATTCAATTACTAGCAAATCCTATAGAGTTTTCAATAAGAGAACCAAGTGTGTGGAATAATATGTTCACATAAAATTTGATGAAACTGATCCACATGAACCTAAACCTTCTCTTGAAAATATTGAATGAGATTTGTCTGTACTGAACCATAATGATAGAATCAATGAACCTGTTGTAAAGACAACCAGTTCTAGAAATATTTCATAATTTTATCCTAATAAACCCTAACCTAGAGAAGAACCTAAAATCTCTATTACTATCTTTACTAGATCAACTAGGATTCTAAATAGTCGTCATTTAGATGCTTTTTTCAGTAATCTTGATAAAGGAACATAGACTAGAGCTTATCTCAAAAATATGGTTGAGCATCAAGTGTTTATTTCATAGTTCTAACCTAAAAATATCAATGATGCAATCAATGATTAATTTTGTGTAATGGTTATGCAAGAAGAGTTAAATCAATTTGAAAGAAGCAAAGTCTGGGAATTAGTAGAAACACCTAAGGACACCTTGACCATAGGAACTAAATGGGTTTTTAGACATAAGGTTGATGAATCAGGAAATATAGTTAGAAACAAAGCTAGGTTAGTTAAACAAGGATATAGTCAAGTGGAATGAATAGACTATGACGAAACCTTTGTAACTGTTGCTAGATTAGAATCCATTAGGATCTTACTTGCCTATACTGCCCATCTGAATTTCATGTTATATCAAATGGATGTCAAAAGTGCACTTCTAAATGGGTTTATAATTGAAAATTTTTGTGTTGAACAAACACCATGATTTACAAACCCCCATTTCCAAAATCATGTTTTTAAACATTCTAAAGCTTTGTATGGTTTAAAATAGGCTCCAATACCTTGGTATGATAGGCTTACAAATTTTCTTATTTAAAAAGGTTTTACTAAAGTAATTTTAGATCCCACTCTTTTTATTAAATTAATTTTTAAATACATTTTGATTTTCCAAATCTATGTTGATGATATTATTTTGGGATCTTCTAAACATTCTTTATGTACTGATTTTTCAAAGATTATGCAAAATGAATTTGAAAGGAGTTTAATGGGAGAACTCAATTATTTTCATGGATTTAAAATTTTTCAAAAGAAGGATGGTATTATTTTAAATCAAAGTAAATATGAAAAGGATATTTTAAAACATTTTGGTTTGGAAACTAATAAGGGAAGTGACACAACTATGAGTACCACCTGTAAGCTAGATTATAATGAAACTGGGAAACCAGTTGATCAAAAAAAAATTAGAGGTATGATTGGAATCTTAATTTACCTTACTCCTAATCGACCAGATATTATGTTCAGTGTATTTATGTATGAAATATTTAAATCTAATCCAAAGGAATCTCATTTACTTGTTGTTAAAATAAGTTTTAAGTATCTTAAACACACTGTAAATTTAGGTTTGTTTTACCCAAAAGGGTAATATTTGAATTAATGAGTTACCCAGATGCTGACTTTGCTGGTTGCAAGTTAGATAGAAAAATCACATCTGGATTGTGTCATTTTCTAAGTAAGTCCTTAGTATCTTGGTGTAGTAAGAAGCATAATTATGTAGCTTTGTCCACTGTCAAAGCAGAACACATTGCTGCTGGTAGTTGTTGTGAAAAAATTCTGTGGATGAAACACACTCTTTAGGACTATGGATATGATTTTAATCATGTTTTTTTTAATAGTGATAACACTAGTGCAATTAGTATTTCTAATAATCCTATGTCTCACTCTAGGACTAATCACATTGATGTCAGACATCACTTCTTGAGATATAATTTTCAAAAGGGTGATATTTCTCTAGAATTTATTGACTCTGAACATCAGTTAGATGATATTTTTACCAAGTCCTTAAGCTCTAAAAGGTTAGACTTTATTAAAAAAGAGTTAGGTATGTTCGATCTGTGAAAACGATCTGTGAAACCGATCAATGGAACCGATCTATAAAACCGATCTATGAAACTGATCTATGCTACAGATTATGTTTGAAAATTTAGTGAAACTGTTAATGTTTATCAAAATGATGTTGTTTTATTAAATCGTTATTATTGTTTATTAATATTTTAACCATAAATGATAAAAAATAATGACCCACGGCTATTTCTAAATGACTTTTGACCTTCCATCTCCCACCGAAATCTCTCTTATTTTTGGAATCCCAAACCTTCAGAACCTTTCGAACCTTTCCAAAAGCTCAATCCTCTCAAACCTCTAAATGACCAAGCAAAAGTAAAAAAGCAATTAATCTGAAGGTTCCCCTCCTATAAAACGTGCTCACGGAAAATCTAGCAGCACGAAATAATGGTCAGTAAATCCGAAACTGGAAAAATGGGAAGTTACTGCATAAAAGGATGTTTTTTCAGAATGGGTATTATCCAGCAAGTCTGCTCTATTGAAAGTGTTGGAAAGGCAAGGTTAGAAAAACTGGTTCTACAATAATAACAAAGCCTATTACCCAAATTTGGTGCATGAGTTCTATTTAAACTTAAGTATAGGGCTGGATGGAGCAGAAGCTGCGAGACTATCGTCAAATATTTAAAGGGAAAAAGATTACTTTTTCATCGAAGTAGTGGGCTGAATGTTTGGGAGTTCCTCACAATGAAAGATACGAGGATTACACTGGTAATATCACTCCTACAACTAATTACATATCTTATCAGCTATATTTGTAAATATTGACTGGTATGTCTGAATTGAGAAGAATATATGCCGCAGAATTGGATGGTGAGAGTAGAATTTTGTTTAAATTTATTCAACACCAAGTCTATCCAAGAAAAGGTGACTTTGCTTTAGTAAAGTATCAGGATGTCTTTCTGTTATTCCTTTTGTTGAATAGTGTAAATATCAACCTATGTAGATATTTTTTGAGCATATTTCTAAGATGATAATGCCATCAAGGAAAGCTACAACTTTTTTTTATTCTATGAAAATCTCTACCATGATGAAATTATTGGGATGTGTTGATGATGGATATGAGTGCATCTCATCCAGTAGCTTCTATATTAAAAAGGATATATGTAAGAGGATGAAAATCAACTGGAACCCATGGAAGAAGGCTTGTGTTTCTGATGAGGAGAAATTGTATGACTCCTTCAATCTTACTGATCATCCTAAGAGACCAAAGGGGGTGAGAGATCCCAGTTTAAAACATGGTGAGGAAGTGGTTTATTCTGATGAAGAAGAGGAAGCCGAAGTTCTTAAGGAAACTGGTGAGTCTAGTAAGAAGGGAACAGAGGAAGAAGAAGCTGATGATAATTTGAATGCTGAAAAGGAGGTTAAATCATCTTCTGATGAGAGGAGTGATCCTAATACAATTATCCCGAAGAAGAGAAAAATGGAATTTGGACCAGCTAGTCCACCTATCAACTTAACAGAGATTGAACCTCTTTTAGGTGATGATAAAGAAGAAGTTGAGACTGAATAATCAAACCACGAGCAGTATGAATCCAGTAGTATAAATAGTTCAAGTGAGAAATCAGTTAATAATGATGATGATGAAGGCAATTATGGTGATGAGGATGATACTGATGCTGATGGTGATAGTGATGGTAGTATCAGTTATGGTGATAGAGGAGATGCTGATGATTTTGATGCTCGACCTATAAAAGGTCATAATGTGATCCAATATGATCCTCAACTTGAACCAAATATGCAAGAAAATGTCTCTAAGGCTGAGAGGACAGAACAGTTAGAGACTGATGTGGATGAAGAAGTCTCTCCTAATAATTCTGGAAGAGCTAAGTTTGTGAAACCTTTGTATCCTTCATTCCAAGCTGCATGGGAATAACACCCAGGACTTGTAGTTTTGGGTTTATATTATCTAGAGGAATAATAATTATAAGTGGATATTACTGGAGTAATTGATTCAGTTAAGACTCAATTAGTTGCTGAGTTTATGCAAATAGTAGAGGTCAGACCTGGTCATTTAGGTTCTCAATCCCGACCTGATCCTTGAGTGTCTCAAGCTAGAGCTGGTCCTATAGTTTCTCAATCTAAATTTGACAGATTTAAGGTTGAGTTGGTCCAATCAGTTAGAGAGACTATGAAAGATGAGTTATCTCATGTTCCTACTCCTACTCCTGTGTCTTTATCTGAAGCTTCTATGGATGATTTGGCTTAATGAGTGGTAACACTTATCAACCCAGACCTGTGCAATACCAGTGAATTTCTTGGAAGGCACATTACCTCTTTTAATAAAACACTCAAGGATTTAGGAAGTAATATGGTCTCTCTGTCAGGACAGTTTAGAGCAACCATCTCTGGTATGATGGAAGTGTTAAGAAATCTGATAGAACATCTGAAGAAGGCAGACTTAAGAAAGTTGAAATCTGATAATACCCAAGTTGTTTCTCAAGATAGTTCCTCAAAGGTGACAAAGATTATTGGTCATGAGATTAATTCTTTAACGGATGTTATTAAGGAAGAGATGGAAGCTCTTGGAATGATTTTGGATTTAGATTCTTTGAAAAAGATGAAAAAGCACAGTGATCATATTCACAAAATGGTGTAGTTGTGTTTAGCTGATGCTACCAAGTCTTAGAAAGATATTAAAGAGAAATTGGATCATTACTTCTCTAAGATTTATACCAAGCATGAGTTGAACAATTAGTTCAAGGTTTTGGCTGAAAAGTTGAGGCTTCCTCCGGTTACTCAAGCTTTTAAGGCTCAAGTTTAGCAGTTGAAGGATTTTACTCCAACTTTATAAAGTTTCATGCAGAACAAGGACGAATTTGAAAAGGATATGAAGTACGGTGGACAAGTAATTCAAGATTTTATAAATCTTCTCAACCCTTACCTTCATGTACAAGATAAGGCCATTGTTTTTCCTACTGATGAGCCTCTTAATCCATCAGATGTTTCTCCTAGTAAGTTATCTGTTTTTCAAGATCTATCAAAAATCCTGCCAGTCATTCAACTGCAACCTTCAGAAAGATCTACTACTCCTTAGAAAGTGACTTTGGAACCCACTATTCATCCAGCCAGACCTGTCCTACCTCCTTTCTCCATCTGACTAGATCAACCTTCTACAATTCCCCCTTCTGGACCATTTATTCCTCCAACTGCCAAAGGAAAATCTCCATTCCACCCAAAAAAATAGCTATGTCTGTCGATTTCTAATAGGGTGTCTCTTTATTGTCATTTACCACCCTGTATCTGGTTCTTGTACTCTTTTTGAAATTTTATTTTAGTGGCCTATTATTCTTGCTTCTCTTCCTTCTCTTTTCTTATTGATAATCCCAAAGGGGGAGAAATCGTGACTTTGAATAAGGGGAAGAAATCCTGAATATTCATATGGGGTGAACTGAATATGAATATGAGCCCATGTTTCACTATTTACTACATGCATTCATATACATAGGGGGAGAGATGCTGACTATATATCTAAGTGGGATCAATGATGAAAGGAGGATAATGAATCGTATTATCTGATTTATATTATATGGGGAGAATGACTTATGTTATTCTAACCCTATATTATCTATTGATATATTTTTTATAGGGGAACATACTAAATGGCATTCTATCTTCTCTATTCATTTATTCCATCGATTGGTTATTATCAAAAAGGGGGATATTTTTGAACTCTCTGTGAGATGGTTATTTTAATAATCCCAAATCATTGTTTTATTTATGACAATTTAGTAATTTTTTTAAATTGTTCTAAATGTGTTTATATATGTTTAAATCATTTCTACATATGTTTATCTATGTTAATTTATGTTTTACTGTTGACCTGGAAGTATTCTGGACTGAACATACACTGTGTGAAAATTCCTTGTTTTGACTCACTGTTAGTTATTTTCTTGAGACACCGATGATGAATGGTCGCATCGATGATGAATGGTCGCACCGATGATGACTGGTCACACCAATGATGAACGGTCGCACTGATGATGAATGGCCGTACCGATGATGAATAGTCGCACCGATGACGAACGGTCGCACCGATGATGAAAGGTCGCACCGATGATGAACGGTCGCACCGATGATGAATGGTCGTACCGATGATGAACGGTCTCACTGATGATGAATGGTCGCACCGATGATGAATGGTCGCACCGATGATGAACGGTCACATCGATGATGAATGGTCGCACCGAGGAAGAATAGTCGCACTGATGGAAATGGTGGCACTGATGGCACTTACTGAAACCGATGATCTAAGGAGCTACCGATACCGATGATCATGACCTACCAAAATTGAAGCAGATTCAAAATGACTCACCAATCTCATGACTCACCGATAGTCATAAAAACTGTTTTAATTTCTATTAACTCATATTTAATTTCAACGGTCATATTTGATGATTTTAATGTGATTAATGATATTTAATGTTGGTTTTTGGCATGTTAGGGAACCGTACCTTGTACCTATGGAAATTTAATCCTTCCTAATTTCGGAGCTCATGGAATTTAAGGAAGATCGAGATGTAGTAAAAAATAGAAAATAGACAACACAAGAAAGAGAGGGAAAAAGAGAATTCGTCCATGCACGCACATACATGAAAAGAACACACGAAGAACTCTCATACTCATTAAGAACATAAATTCAAAGAAGTAGTTCAAGGGATATAATATTTACTCATACTCAATCTGAACACTTACACTGGAATTGAAAGAAATAGAACCACGACACTCTATGTTTTTACAAAAAAACCAGAGAAGGACTCAGAAGAATTTCTGCAGAATCGAAGGAGTCCAGAGCTGTACTGAATATCACTAGATCATTCTAAACTCTTATATACTCTCTCTAAGTGATTCATTATTTACTTTTTCGAGCAGTGTGTGTACTCTATATAATTTACACACACTTACTCTTGTGTTGAACTATAGGATACTAAATACTCACACCAATCTTTCCACACTTTCTTGTATCCCACTAAGAGTAGTCATAGAGGTTAAGTAGGACCTGGACAGCCGGTGTGTTGTTTCTATCATTTTTTCCCCACGTGTAACTGTAGTAGAGGTCTTAGGACCTAGACAGTCTCTTGTACTATTGTTTACCCTGATCCAGGGTGTGGATCAAATTTATATAAATTTTTTGAGAAGACTAAGTCTTGGCTTGAGATTGAACCTCTTGTTTCAAAAACTATTGTGCTTATCTATTTTGGTTATAAACTATATTGAATATTCCACTACTAATTACTTTGAAATAATATTTTTTTAAAAGTTACTTTGACAGATAAACTGGCAAGTGTTTATACTTATTGTGAACCAGTAAGTTAGTTTCAAAAGTTAATTTAATACCCTGATTAAATTAACTGAGACCTAATCAATCTTTGAGAAACTAAATGAACATTTACAATCTATATAAATTCACTACAGTTTAACTTGTTTTTCAATTTGTTGGATTTTAATAGAAATATTTTTTAACATAAATTTTAATTGGAACTCAATTAACCCCCCTCTTGAGTGTCCACTCTGACCAACAGTAAGCATCCATGTTTTCATGAGACTTTATGGGATCACTAGACATTGATGATAATATCAAACATTGACCGTCAACCATGTTGTTCATATGTTTCTCGTAGCCTAAGAAACCATCATCACTCACCTCCTTGGTAGGTGGATAATGTAATATAGACTCTAGCACATAAGACTTCCATTCATGACATAGGATAACTCGAAGGCATCTAAACCATTCCAAGAGTTATTGCCGGTGAGGATGTTCTCTTTATCTAAAATTGATCACAGGGATAGTGTGGTTGAAAAGCTTTTCATTTTTTTATTCTATAATTAAAAGATCATATCATTAGTACGTTCTTGATTACATTTTATGAGAAATAATAAATTTTATTAAGTATCCCACTATTTTATCAAGTCCCAATGTCCCTCACCATTGAACTCAAAATGTCTTGTTTCCAAGACATTCTAGTGGCAAGGATCCATGTTACCCTTTTCATAAACGTGAAAATTGCTGGTCAATCTATTTTGAGGGTATTTAGGTGGGAAGGTCTTTGCCTACTATGGGCTTGCAATTCCATGATCTGTTGAGTGGATTCCCCGGTCTTAAAATCATGACTTTGGATTTCCTCAACTCTTGCCTCTAATATTATACCAAGTCTATAAATGGCTACTCCTATTGATATAATATGGTTAATTCTACCCAAAACCTTTCATAAAGTATTCCTCTATAAAATAATGTTTCCCCATAATGGTTGGTCAAACACATAGTTTTATTGAGTTTTTCCCTTAATCAAGTAACGAAAGGCTTGGTCTGACTTAATATTTTATTTGAGGGATTTTTATATATGTGAATTTATTATTATCACATTATTTTTAATATTAAGTGGAACTTAATTAAGTGATTAACCATGTATTTATAATATTTACATATAAGTTTGGTTTATTTTAGTTCCATATTGCATGCTTGTTTAATTCATTCATTGTGTTATCATAACAACACATCCATAATGATAAACCATGAAAATGAGAGAAATAAAATAAATTAAATGGCATGATCATGAGATTTTATAATGTTTAGTTTATCTAGAAGTTGATAAACTAACCCTGGCCTAGGGGAAAACATCATTAACCATTTGGGTTCGTGTTTACAGCTTTCCACATTTCCTCCTCTGTATCTCCTGGGATTGGTTTCGTATCGGATCCGGCTTGAACTGCCTCCACTAGCTTGGAAGTTCCATCCATTACATATGAATTTCTTAACTCACATGTAGGTAAGGCATAAAGAATGGGGTTTGCATAAAAGAAACCTTGGGCATGAAGGCCCTATATATTAATGAGGAGAAGGCTCGCAGACCAACAAATTTAATTCAAATAAATAAATTAAAAGAAACCATCCACATAAAAAGGTCTTGGTCTAGCTCATGATCATCCATACATGAAATGTTTTTTATGCATAAATAAAACTATCATTCAATTCTTTAATCATTCTTGTTTAAGATAAATCATGTTCGAATAAATTATTTATCATCTATAATTAATCAATCCTTTTATCTTAAATTTTTTTCTGAATTTCCTTGAGATTCTCATCCATCATAATTTTAAACAAATAAATTAATTTAAAATTATCTTTTGAACGTAACTTGTACCTTGTAGGAAACCCAATGAATTCATATTCATAAATACCCAATGAGTAGAAATTAACATTATGCAGATGTTAAATTAAACACATATATATAAAACACCCATAACGTGTTGTGCCTCATCTTTACACTCGCACGATGGTACACACCTCAAGGGTTTGTATAATATAATAATAAATTTTAATAAATCAGCATAATTTGGATGAGTATACGATGTGTAGTTCCAACTATGAAGCGTGTACTATTGGTCACCATCCATCTGAAGTACAGGCCTAGGGAAACAGCGTGTGAGTGTACTTCGGAAATCATCGAAGTACATGGCATTTCCAGTGAGCCACATGCTATGTAGTTCCTCATTACACAGTCTCCAGTCGGGCAAGCTATGTATATGGTACACGGTCCAACCCTAACCTAAAGGGACTACACACTGTATCCATTGGGACACATGGAATGTAATCTAAAAATTGTGTTCCACCTGTTCCTGGTCAACACAAAGAGTCATTTAAGACTTAGAAATACTCCAACACATGACTTAGTTTGGCAGAATGGTCTGATGTATTCAATCTTGACTACACAGAATGTATTGACTAATACATGTCGTGTGTTCTGGTGTTGTATGTCCAGGAATATTTAAAACTTCCAGATGATATCCTCTATTTTATTTTAATCAAAATTAAAAGAAAAGATTGTTTCTATAATGTGAACGAGAAATGAAAGAGGAGGAATAGATATCAAGATTTATATTGTCTGAACAATTAACATGAATTGATACAACTAAATTATTAAATGCATAATTAATAAATGAAATATTTAAATAATTATAAACTATGATGTAACCACTCTGAAGCCACTTGAAGGTTCTAAGCATAGTGGAAGCGTGATTGGGACAAGACCCAAATTTTATTTTTACCATGATCAGTGATTATTCCGGGATCATTACAATGATGAATTCAAGTCTCCATGGATTATAATCAATGATTTAGATAAAGAAGAATGATGCATGAAACATTTAGAGAGGATCTTTCACATCATGATTATAATTTATTTATTTAATTTCATAAGGAAAAATAATACCTGGATCATTAGTATTTTTATTCATTGATGATGCTGATTGTCTGGAATGACCCTTTTGGATTATCTCATTACACTTGTAAGGATCCAAACTAGAATCCCTCAAGTGGTGATCCACACGTGCTCTGATGGCCTTTGATCGACACCACTCATTCTCTGAGTGCTAGCGCAGTGCAGCGAGTGTTGTGTGATGGTCATTCTTTATCTCTATTTCTTCAGCCATTAATAAAATATCTTGTTCTTGTGAGGGGAGAGAATAGTATTTGAGGGAGAAATTTTTTGTCTCAAAAATTCAAAATTCACCAGGCGTGTAGTGTGGTGTATGGAAAAATAGGCGTACTTGTCTATTTATATACATGGAATTTCAGTTACAATATTTAATTGCGTAGAAAAAATTAAATACATTCATGATCATAGAGAAAACCCATGCATTAATAATAATACCATTTCATTATTCATGTTGTTCCAACTTTCGCAAAATGTAATTATAAATTCCGAATCACAAAATAATAGCAATGTTATTATAATTTATTCCAACTAGTTAAATAATTATTTACCATCTTGCAAATAATTATTTTACTATCAGACCGAACTTGGTCTGCTCAAACTCCACTTCTATTTATTAAACACTCTAATAAATAAATAAATAACTTATTCTCTTAAATAAAAATTTATTAAATATTCAATAAAATAAATAAATAAATTTAATTTAATTTATGAGATCATTTTAACTTGAATAAAATTTTTCTATGGTCTTGAGAAAAATATAAATTTCATTAATTAAATTCAAATAGATTTTAATAGAGACCACCAAAAACACTTAGTGTATGACCCTCTAGGATTCGTTTTCGTTGGAATTAGGCGGGCTAGCCTAAAGTCCCAGAGTAATGTCTAGAAACTGGTCGAGGAACTGAAGAGAAGGAACATAAATTCTCAACAATGACATCCACATACAAATGATCACTGTATAATTAAATCCCTTTGTCACAATATCTCATCAAGCAGGTTTCAGGACAGTGTCATAAACTTTTCTGCACGATACATTGTTTTTCACTTCCTATAATAAACTCATAATTACACCATGACCATGGAATTTCGTACGAAGATTCAATTTCAATAAAAGGGACGACATATCAACTTCCATAAATGGAAGGGAAAAATCCTTTTTTGACATATCCATTAATAACATGCCACTCGTGATGCACCCAACATACCCTACTTTCCGCCAACAGTCTGCGTGACATTTTTTCCAGTTAATCAAAGTGTGTGAGTCGTGACATGTGTTATTGATAATCATAAATTCTAAGGATCATTACAAACACTCATAGATAGAAATTTCCGATGACACCAAAATATGTGGAATTCCTACTAGCGGGTCTATTCTCATAATCTCCTATCTTAGAGATTACCAAGTGCAAAATTCATGAGAGGAAGTCAAATATACTTATGAGTAATCACACATGACGTTATAAATTCTATGTGTCTCATCATAGTATATCATCCAACAATAGAACTCTATTTAAGAATACTGTTATAGCTTTTCAAGGTTTACATCATAGCAGGGAACTACCATGACCTTATTAATGCAACAAATACTCTGGGACATTATTACACAATATACATGTAGAGCAATGAACAATATATAATAATACATTAAATATACATGTAATAAAAGTAAAACAAGTTGGTTCTTGGACACCCACTCTTACACATAATACTAAACATGTATTCAAGGGAGGAATATAAGGAGAAAACCCTTACATCGGTCCCGATTTGTGTTACAATTGCACCAAATATCCTGAATAATTTAATTATTTTTATAAAATAAATACTATATAACATCATTCCTCCCTATAATCAATTTATTTCAACAATTATAATCATTATATATGTATATATTAGTTATGTTTACCTATTTTTAACATCAGGTGTAATTAATAATTATTTCTTTGAACAAGTTTTGTAAAATAGGTGTTCATGTCTATACTTTTCCCAAAGTATGTCATAATTATATAATCATAGGTGCTGTTATAAATGTTCCATGATAATTTATAAAGCTATAATTTCATTCCATGTATGTTATTGTTAAAAATTAGGAATATTAAATTAGAAAAGATCATGTTTTGATGATTCATAATGAACAAAGGGTATTTTATTAATTAATGAGTTAAGGATTCATATAGGCATAAAAGAATAAAAAATATGACAATATTTACATATTTATATCATATTATACTATTAAATAAATTCTCATAATCATATATCATATAAATGAGTATGTTTGTTAAATTAGGCAGTTAAAAAGACACAAACATGAATCTATGATGATTAGTGGATGATTATGAGGCGATTTAGCTATAATATCATTTTAGCATAATCATAATGATTCTATTTTGTTTTAATTAATTGGTTATATAATAATTTTAATATATCCGAAAAATATTTAATTGATATTAAAATATTACTCAATTTGAATATAATGTTTTCTTCTTAGTACACTTATTTTAAACGAATAGTGATGATCATTTTTAATTGTATCAGTAATAGGTTCTAAATTTTTTAATCATGGGACCTTAACAAAATAATTAAAATCATATTTATCCTTTAGTCCAATTCTCATGAATGGCCACTTATGGTGGTGATGAAATGAAAGACCAATATCAATCATTCAATGGAGAGGGTACTACGCACGTACATATACGTAGAGGAATCATTTTCCATTTAATGGGATGAATGAGTAATATGGATTACTGATTCAGAATCATAAAAATGATTTAATTATAATAATTATTTATTAAATCCCCATTTTATTCCACCCTTGTATAGTTGTGAAGTAAAATGAATCATATTGAATTGTGGATCCATTAGTCAACACAACAGATGAATTATAGTATCCATATTCTTAATAGGAAATGAAAAACATGATTAATTATTATTACCATAACATAATAATAATCACTACATAACCAATAATGATTTATTTCATTTTTATTTGAATATTTCATATGGAAAAGAAAAATAAAAAGGGAAAAGTTATGTCAAAATAACTACTAATGTTGAGCACTTGGAGGTTTCCTAAGAAGATTATTGGAAATGGATAGTAATTAAAATATATTTTTACTATAAGATCAATAGAGTGCAATATTAATCATATAGGAATGAAAAAATGGAAGTTTTTAGGGGAAAAATAAATTTTTAGTCATTCCTTGAAGTGGTGGTGGGATAAAATTTTTATTAGTGGTGATAGTGAAGTTTGTTAAAATATTTCAATTTAATATAAAGGGAGAACATGTTAAACATGCCATGTGGATCCAAAATTGAGAAATAATTTTGTGGGGAAGAGATAATGTTGATAAAATCTACAAACTATCAATTCTAGATATACTCAATATTGTTTCAATATCATTACCCATTAAATTATTACTTTCATCCTTTTTTCTTTTTCCATGGTAACTCATTTTTACTTAAGTTTATAAAATATTTCTGCATAAAATTAATGTGGTTATTATTTGATATTTTGGAAAGAGTGATTCATAATTTTTAATTCATTTCATCCGATTGAATTTATAATTTTTATAAAAATTAATTTTAAAATAAAATGTATAATGTATTAAATTTGTTTTAAAAAATTATAGTTATGTCCTAAAATTTCAAAAATTGGTTTTCAAATTAAATTAACATTTTATAAAATTATGAATTCAAATATAATATACATATTTGTTCTTATAAATACATTTAATAAATTTATAAATCTAATTTATATACTAATAATTCCAAAAAAAAAATGTTATTTTTAAAAATGATATTTTACATAATTCACCTGAAAAAATTATTTTTTGAGAAATCCAGCCAATTTATCATAATATTATATTATTATAATAAATCAAAAAATCATGTTCATTTTTTTCAAATTAAATTTACAAGACTCAAAAAATAAATATTTAAATACAAACATTAAATATAGTGTAAAAATATTCATTTCTAAAAATACGTTTTTAAAATGTTAACAATAATTTATTCTTATAATTATAAATTACTAATAATTTTAATGGTAATATATAATTTATATTATCAATATATTTTATTTTTATATTATAATGAAATAATTTGTTCCATGAAAAAAATATCAATTTTTTTAAAATATATTATTGAGTATAAAATGATTTTATTTGTTTTTTTCTATCCTAATTTAATTTAATTCATATTAAGAGTCAAAATAATTTTTATTATATAAATATTTCATAATTTATTTAATATTATTCATTGATTCTAATTAAATGGATATATTTTAATGGTCATACTGAATATTTATATTTTTATTAAAATTTTCTGCATTTTATTTTAAATTCAGTGTTGCATCTGGAGAAAAGTTTTGAAAAAATCCACTTATTTAAAGGTAATAATATATTAAAATTTTGGGTCGTTACATTCTCTCTCCTTAAATAAATTTCATAATCACAATTTGACTCATAAGATCGTAGTACCTCATATTGATAATTCATAATTGACCATGCACTACTAGACAATCATGTGTTTATTTAGGATGTGGAATCATAATTATCTATATGAAAAATTAATAAAGTGATATTATAAATAGATCTAACCCATTCATAATTTCATATAGAATTGCACTAATGTAATAATATCTATATCCATATGGAGTAACATCCCAAAAACCTGAATAATTATTTATATGATAATCATACCACATGGTTTTTTTATTTATAAGTTAATATCTAGTAGTTGAGGAATACATACATGAAATAGGACACTATAAAATCCTCAGTGAATACTCACTATGTGATAAATTAGTATTAGTTACATATTATTTTCCTTGTTATCATGGTTATTAGTAACACTTTACATCATCAACCATTGGATATCGACGCTGGTTCACATTATTCACAACTCGCTTATAGTTAAAGAGACAATTTTTTACATCTTTTATCATTCCCCCACATCTGTGAGTCTGTATACTTTCAACTCCAGACAAAAAAAAATTACTTAAACCTTTAAGGAAATTTTTCCCATGATTACTCCCATAATCTTGACATGTGGGAAACTGAATCTTCTTTCCTTTATCATTTTGGTCATTCAAATTTCTATGAGATTCTATCCTTCCCTTATTTAGTGTGTTTGGGATATCATGTTTGTTCACACTGCAAATCATAATTCATGATATCGGTTTGTTATAATCAAATGGTTTCTCGCTCTAGACTTTATCATGTTATGATGCTAATTTGGATAGATTTTACATAGTCTATGAAATCCTTTATTAACTTGGTTCATTTAGGCTTTATCAATTATAAAAAAGGTGTGAATTGATATCAAAATCATCATTAATATAGAAGGATTATCATAATAAATAGCAATAAAGGTATTCACCCTTAATTACTTTTCCCCCAAACATTATGTTAACCTATAATTATATTAGTTCATTCAACATCTATCTTAGATTAACCTACTCCATTATTGGTTCAACCTCAGTTACATTGAGTGGGTTATTCTCATATATCATAACCTAAACCTTAAAATAGATTTCATAAATTTGTATAAACATTATTAAAAAACACTAATCCTATAAAAATAATTGAAATCTATTCTCTCAAAATACAATATATATCTTATTCATGAATTTAAATATCAATTAATATATATATATATATGAATTTAAGAAACTATATGTTTCAATATATGTTATCTATAGTCCCTTTATTATTAATTAATCTAACATAAACCTATTAAAATCCCAGATAATAGTTTTATAAATAGATTGTGATTGACCGAAGAATATCCCCTATAATTGAAAATATATCATGTAGTTTGTCCTCTCTTTTGCACTAGGTTATGATTGAGTTAATAATAAAGATTCTCTTTTTAGTGTTATTACCCATAGGTACATATATACTAAATCCCATATCAACCTGTAGTATATTTATATTGATATAATTTCTAGGAAAACAATATACTCAATACTTTACCAAAAGTTCAGTATGCCAATCTATACATAGAATTATTCCTAGTATTTTCATTGAAGTTATCTTATCCTAATCCCCTAATAAAATTTTCATTACTACTATATCATTAATTAATATAATTATCCAAAATATTTATCTATAACTTTAATCTTATGACTAATCCTAACTTATAAACCCTTAAATTACCCTCAATAAAAAACAGTCTCCAAAGTTATGTAAAAAAATCCATTGATTCCAATTATGATTCCCCAAATCCACACCCCTAAGTCTGGTCTCATAAAATGATACATTACATACTTTCATTGGTACCATTCATAAAATCCTGAATATATCCATCACTAATTACAAAATAAATAAGTATTACTTGTATATATTATATCTCAAGGCCTTCAGGCCACAAAAGGCCTTTTTTCTAGTTAGATTTTAGGTCACCTCAAGACCTTTGAGTCACCACAAGACCATAGGTCCACCTCAAGGACTTTTTGCCACCTAAAAATGAAGATATACCAGACAGATAACAAGGAACAAGGCTCCAGATGAGAATTCAGAGAATTCACATTCACTAGGGAAAAGATAACTGGATATGGAAGATTAAGAGGTTATGGCTTTACCATCGGTACCAGGCATGTGTATCTCTACACAGGATAGCTAGCTGACTAGCCATGCGAAGGTGGAGAGATAACATTTTGACATTTTATGGGGAGTGTAGTTCTAGGTTTTCTTGTTTGGGTTGATTTCCTAAGACCTATCATTAAATTAATTTCTCTTAAGCCTTTTTCCCTTAAAAGGGTTCCCACTCATCCATTTAAAGGGGTATTATCAAAAATCAATAAAAATTAAAGGCCTTTGGGCCATTCAGGTATAACCCATCTGAAGGAAGAAGACGGATAAACATCACATAGTTAAAATTCCAATACTCATCTGTATTTGAATAACAACATACATAATTGTAAATAAATTTCCCCATGAAAAGAAAATGGATAACATGATCTTGTCCCATATATATGAAAAATATGGATTGTTGAATAATATATAGTAAAATAATCATCCATATTGGAATGAAAATATACATATTTCTAGTATTTTTCTCCAATTCAACATAATAACAAATATTTAGGGGGTAATTTTCCAATTTTAATTGTGTAAAATGTGATGTTCACACCATATAGATGAATGAGTCTATGAGTAAGTCAAAATTTTAATAATCAAGGTCATAATTCATATAGGGAAATAAGTTTGATGGTTTGAAAAGAACTTTACCATAGTGATATAAGATATCATAGAATATTGTTGGCATAAATGATAAAAAAACCTCACAAAACATTACTTCAAATAGTATCTTAATAATTAATATTTTTGATATGGTGTGTTAAATTGTAATGTCCTGAATTGGATGCCACTAAACTAGTGCTCTGAGCCGGCAGGTTAGAAGTCCTCAAGTGTGCCTCCCCATACACCAGAGTTTTCCAACTAGCACTGAGGTCCTAGGGTGTGAGAGTGGGGAGAATATTCCCTCATATTAAAGTAATAAAATAGAAGAAATAGATATGTATCGAACATAGATAAAAGTAAGAAGAGCGTGGGAGCAATAAATAAATGAAATAGAACATGTTGTAATAATAAATGAAAAATCTATAAACATATAAATAGTTATATAT
This sequence comes from Viscum album, assembly GCA_963277665.1. Classification (NCBI taxonomy): domain Eukaryota; kingdom Viridiplantae; phylum Streptophyta; class Magnoliopsida; order Santalales; family Viscaceae; genus Viscum; species Viscum album. The sequence goes on from OY728125.1 coordinate 213,442,319, forward strand.
ATATTACAACACTGGTAAGCCAGTGGGAAGACAATACAAATATAAGAGTACAAAATAAACTAAAATTAAAAGTACAAGGATCTACTACTAACTCTGAGCCAGACCATATACCCAGTCTCCAGTCATTGTCTAACTTCACTAGACCAATCTGAAGAACGTGCGAGTAGCTCTACTCAAACGATGAACTATGTGCCTGATTTAGGCTCAAATTTATCCAAGATATGAGGGTAGAATGGTCCTTGTAGTTTAGCTTGGGTTGTCGAATCCTCGGAGACATAATAAGTAACCAACAGATACATACATTCTATGTATTGTATTTGGATATGAAGTGTCCAACACGAATTGATATTAGATGGGTTTAATTTATCACTAACATATTTACGTTAATTCAAATTAATATAATGAGTTGATTCTAGTTTATCTCCTGGGGTGGATTGGATGAATTCCTTTTTTAATGATTTCAATTTCTTATATTTGAGATGGGTTCATTTAAGAAGATAAAACAACATCATCACTTACTGGTTTAATACCCACACCCTTTAATACCAATCACCTATACACTTGAAAGATCAATGTTTTGAGCACTTCAAGGTAAATGATTGTATTAGCACTTGAAGTGTGTGGCTTTAAATTCAATAAGGATGAAAGAGTTTAAAGATCTTAAAACAAAATTCTCAATTAAAAGAAGGGATTAGAAATTAATGGAGTGAGATGTAAAATCCAAACCATCCCCTTTCTATTCCCTTTGATCAACCCATAAAATATTCAGCCCTCCATTTATTCTATGATTTCAATGGAAGTAGAAATTAGACTCATGAGGGAGGAATTGGAGAAGTAAAAAACAATAAAAATAAAGAAATCACTCCACCGTTGTTTGTAGAATATCACAAGGTATGGTGTGAATAAATTCACACCTTAAGGAAATGATATCAAAGTGATAATAAGAAAAAAAAATAAGAGGAAAGGAAGAAATTTTATTAAGAACTAAGGTGATTCGAACAACTTACCTGAGAAAGAAGAACGTTACAAATCCAAATCGACATAATAACATTACAATGAAAAAAAAGATCCAAGGATTATAAACTCCTCTATCACCACTACCTTAAATAGGAAATTTTGAAACCTTGGTTTGATCATAAAATAGTGGAAGTCATCGAAATTAATGGTGGTGGGCCCAGGTGGGTGGAAAGTTAAGATAGACTAGACTTTTCCACCCTTGACCCGAGGTGGAAGCTAGCACGCTTCCACCGAACAGAGGTGCCTGGAAGACCTTCTAGATGGAAGAATTGGAGTGGTCCATAGACTAATAAAATGAATCTTCGGATTTCCCATAACCGTATGAAAATTTTCAGTCAAAAATAGTTTATGGTTTACGAGATATGTGTACAATGGTGGGCTGTTTTTCTAGGCCTTAGAATCTGGCCCCGAATTTTATCTCCGAATTGGGCTGCCTTAATAACCACCATGGAGGCCATGTTATCATTTTATATGATTGAATTATTTGTTCCTATATATTTATTCTAAAATCCCATGAAATTTGGGCTTCATTGGGCATGTATTTTGGGCCTCACATTCTCATCAGTGGGCTGATGTCCAATCTTCCTTCTCTAGAATTGTTTGCATGAAATTTCATTTTGGTCGTCTTACAATGTCAATCTTCCAACACACCATATGTATTAATTGTTCCCAATATAATTCTAAACATTAAAATAAAATATTAAAATAAAATCAATATCATTGGTTACTTTAAATGATATTAAAAAATGTACCACATAATAGTGCATTTTAAGAAGGAATTACAATCATAATGTGAAATGATGTTCAAAGTGTAAAATGAACTAAAATGGTGTTTATTTATAATAAATCACATGAATATTATATATATTAACAATGAATATTGTCCACATTTAGTGTCTATTAACACCCCCCAACTTGATTTTTTCTATTCCTAAGCAAAATATATCTCTAAAATGTGAAATTTGAATTCCATTTTACAAAAACATTTTAATACACAATGATCACAAAAAACCCTTATACCAAACAATCATGAAACTCATCAAAATATTTTATTACATGATAGTTTCATAATCAGATCCGAATACCAATCCCATTCCTTTGTTCAAATTCATCTCCATATTTCAACCAATATCAATTAAGAATGATGATGTGTTGTGCATCGCATTAGACATGCGGGTTCATCTTTATTCAAGAGATAAATGACGGAATCACTAGGTGGATTCACATTTCAATATTAAGATGAGTATTCAAAAAAATTTATTGTGTTTTTTGTTTGTTTGTTTTTCAATTTTCCCATGGTAATTGGAATTGCACTCAAAAGAGTCAACCCCTGTAGTGAGACTTCGCTGATGACTCCCAAGCTCAAAGACCTTAGGGCACCAAGTGAAGCCCACATACTCAGGCATCATATTGAGTTAACTCAGTCAAAAACAAATTTAAATTACCAAAAATAGAGATAAAATTATTAAATCTAGGCCAGACGACTATTGATTCACGATCCACAAGTGCCGAAAGCCATGAATTAGGTCATTTCATTGCTTTATGCACAAATTTAATTTTTTCGTATTTTTATTGAATACTCATATTAAAACTAAAATGATCACCAAACCTATTCTATTTATTTGGGGGACCCCATGAACTCAAACTAATACCCCACTATCCAAAGGACATGCATTGTAATTTTTTTTTATTTGGATGAAAATATAAACCATGAAATATCACATTAGGCAGCCACACTTTCCAAAATATACGATCAATAAATTATATATGGATTAAAATCAAAATCAGGGCATTCTAAATTATTTGATATTAAGTTTTAAAGTATACAATTTCTATTATCATGTTCAAGGTTAAAGAAGTTTTTTCATTCCATTAAGGAACACTTTTTTTTCAAATCATTCAATTTTTTTTATACAAAAAATATTTATTTTATCTCCCCCCCAACCTAAAATAACATTGTCCCCTGTGTTTAAAGAAAAGAAAATTTAAAAGGGGGTAGAGGCAGAGAATGGGAGTTCAAAAAGGAAATTGAAAATGAAGATCATGGAATGAAGTCACCTTGTTGTTGGAGTTGAAATTCTTGTTTCTCCCTTTTAATCCCTTTATCTCGATTTCACTCTGATAATTTCCTAGTGGAAAAAAAGAAAAAAAAAACAAACCAAACAATATATATATATATATTTATTTATTTATTTATTTTCAAAGAAAGTAAAATATAATTATATATATATAAATTATAGAATAAGGAAATACAATAAGCCATAGGTCAGTGGTAAGTGCGCACCCTTGTCTCCCTTCGGTCCTGTGTTCGAGTCCCCACGGCTTCATCGGTTGTAACAGGGTTTTCCCCATGACCCACAATTTGGCCTTTTAATTTTTTTATTATTATTATATGTTTTTATTTTAACCTAAAACCACATAAAAATAAAATTAACTGATGATGCATTGTCTTCTTTTTTAAATTTCTGGGTAAGTTATTACTCAAGGATCACACCACGTGACACGGATGAATATGGCGCTCCTCTTTTGTACCCATCCATACTCATAATAGAAGAACAGGTCAACAGTCTTTTTTTTATTTTTAAATAGAAAAATGATTCATTAATCTTATTTAAAATATAAAGTTGATTAAAATAACAAAATTATTGTAAACATTAAAACCATGGGTTGCCTCCCATGTAGTTCTTTGTTTAACGTTGTTAGCCAGACATGGATCCTAAATCTATCAATTTTTCCTAGTTCATAGGTTTTCATAGTTAATTCAATCTCTGTTTCTTTCTTATTGAATGATTCTATGAATGGTTGTAACCATTTACCATTTACCTTGGAAATGTAACCACTTGTGGGATCTTGAACCTCTACTGCACCATGGGGGTACACATGATGCACTATGAAAGGACTTGACCATCTAGACCTTAACGTTTCTAGGTGTAAATTAAGTTTTGAATTATACAAGAGCAAATAATTTATCGGTTTAAAATGTTTGACTCTGATATTCCAAGATTGGTAGGCTTGAACTCTAGATTTATCGATCCTCGAATTTTCATAAGCCTACATTATTAGTTCCTCAAGTTCATTGAGATCTAATTTCCTTTTTTTCTGGCCAATGGAAGGTCATAATTTATTTTCTTAATTTCCCAAAAATCCTTATTCTCAATTTCAATAGGTAAATGGCAACCTATATGGTGACATTCCTATGATGGTTTTGTATGTTGAATGATAGGCCCAAAGAACATCCGAGAGATTCTTGGACCAATCTTTCATAGAAGTATTGATAGTTTTTTCAATAATATTCTTGATCTCCCTATTTTCTAACTCATCTTGACCATTGGTTTGAGGATGGAATGTAGTGGAAACCATGTGAGAAATCTCATACATAGACATGAGAGAAGAGAATGGATGGTTGCAAAAATGTGTTCCTCAGTCACTGATTATATCCCTAGGAATTCCAAATTGATAAAATATGTGCTCTTTCATAAATCAGATCACAAAATGATGGTCATTAGACTTGGTGGGAATGGATTCAACCCATTTTGAGACATAATCAACAGCTGAGAGGATGTAAAGGTATCCCCTAGAGTTTGGGAAGGGTCTAATGAAATCGATTCCCTAGCAGTCAAAGATTTCCGTAACTAGTATGGGAGTTAGTGGCATTTGATTCCTTTTTGTGATTGACCCTACTTTTTGACACTTAGTAAAACCTTAAAAAAATGTGTAGGAGTCCCTTGAGACGGTGGGCCAAAAGAGACCACACTGAAGAACCTTAGAAGAAGTTTTCATAGAGGAAATGTGACCTCCACATGCCTCACTATGATAGAATTTAAGGATGGACTCTTGTTCTGATTTTGGGACACACCTCCTAATGACTTGGTCAAGGAAAAACATATATAGGTATGGATCATCAAACACATAGTACCTAACATCAAAAAGGATTTTCCTTCTATCTTGAGTCCCTAAGAATTTTGGAATTACTCTTGTAACTAAGAAGTTGTCTATGTCAGTATACCAAGGGAAGTCACTCACAGAGTATAGGTGTTCATTAAGAAATGAATCAGACATAGAAATGTGATTTGAGTTGTCTTTTAATTCCATCCTAGAGAGGTGATCAGCTACAACATTTTCAACACCCTTTTTTTCCTTGATTGTGAGGTCAAATTCTTGTAGTAGAAGGACCCACATAATTAGTCTAGCCATGGAATCTTGTTTTTGGAAAAGGTATTTTAGGGTTGAATGGTCAGTGAAGAAAATGATTGGTGGTCCTAAGAGATAGGACCTGAATTTATCTAACGTAAAGACAACATTAAGTAACTATTTTTTAGTGGGGGTGTAGTTGATTTGTGCATAATTTTAGGATTTTCTTGCATAAGCAATGACATAAGGAGTTTTATTTCATTGTTTTCCTAACACAAATCCTATATCAATGTCACTAGAATCAAACATAATTTCAAAACTAAGGTTCAAATTTAGAGATTTCATAATGGGAGGAGAGGTGAGAGAGGATTTGAGGGTTGAGAATGAACCCTCACAGCTTTCTGTCCAAAAAAATAGACCATCCTTTACTAGGAGAGAACAAAGGGGATGGGAGATTGAATTAAATTCCTTGATGAATCATCTATAGAAACTAGCATATCCAAAGAAAGACCTTGATTCCTTAATAGTTTTGGGTGATGGAAGGTGACAAATTATGTCAACCTTTGCTTTATCAACTTCAATCCCCCTACCTGAGACAATATAGCCAAGGACTAATCCATGTTTGACCATGAAATGGAATTTTTTCCAGTTTAGTACCAAATTAGTTTCTTCACATATAGAAAAAACACTCACCACATTCCTAAGGCATCCCTCAAATGTATCCCCAAATATACATAAGTCATACATGAAGACCTAAAGAAATCCCCAACCATGTTAAAGAATATTCCCATCATGCACCACTGAAAGGTTCCAAGGGCATTGCATAACCCGAAGGGAAAGCGTTTGAAGGCAAATGTGCTGAATGGACATGTGAATGTAGTCTTCCCTTGACCCTCTAGGGAGACTTCAATTTTATTATACCCTGCTTACCAATCTAAGAAACAGTATAAGGCATGACCTTCCACTCTCTCAAGGACTTGGTCAATGAATGGTAAGGGGAAATGGTCCTTCTTGGTGAATGAATTTAGCTTCCTATAATCAATGCATACCCTCCATCCAGTGCTCACCCTAGTTGGAAGAATCTCTCCATCCTTATGGGTTATCACTATGATTCCAACCTTCTTGGGAACCACTTGGATTGGGCGGACCCACTCCCTCTCAGCTATGGGATATATGATACAAGCTTTTAACAATTTCAAAATTTCTTTTCTCACTACATCCATGATATTAGGATTGATTTGTCATTGAGGTTGACGACATGGCTTTGAATCAGATTCCAGAACAATCCAATGATTCTCAATAAGTGGGCTAATCCCAAGAATATCAGACAGGGTCCAACCAAGGGCTTTCTTTTGTTTCCTAAGGACATCTTGAATCATCCTCTCCTGATTGTCTTTGAGAGAAGAATAAATGACAATAGGATGTGTTTTATTGTCCCCTAGGAATGCATACTTGAGTTCAGTGGGAAGTTCCTTAAATTCAAGATTAGTTTGGTTCATAATTTTAGCAGAAGATTAGGACATTAGATCAAGATCAATTTTGGTTCCTAGAGTTTTAGATAGGATTGATTCCCTACATGTATAAGGTTTAGCTACTAGATTGTCTTGATCAGATTTAGGGAAGGAAGTTGGATTTTTCTCCATAAAAGTGGTTTTCTGAAAGTTTTAACTGATGGTTGGACCTAAGACTTCATCATAAGATCATTTTTAAAATGATTCAATCCATGGAGATAAACTTCCTTCATGTGAAAAAAGTAAATCAATCTCATCCTTAATTAAACATTCATCAAATATTCCTTGATGTTCTATGGATCCATTATCAAATATTCCTATCATGTTTACTTAATGAATTTCCTCATCATACCATATTGGTGAGATTGCATTATAGATGTTCAAGTATAGACTCATGTTTCCAAAGGTGATGGTCATGATCCCATTTTGTACTTGGATAATAGAGTTGATTGTTGCGAGGAAGGGACGACCAAGGATGATTGGGGTTTTCTCCTTATTTTCAATGTTTGGATGGATGTCATGGACAATGAAGTCAGCAGGGTAGATAGAGTTTTAAACCTTTACTAGAATGTCCTTTAAAATCCCCTTTGGAACCCTAATGCTATGATCATCAAGTTGAAGTGTGATAGATGTGGTTTGGAGCTCTTTTATGCCTAACTGGCAGTACAAAGAACAGAGGATACGATTCACAATAGCACCTAGGTTACACAGGTCCTTGAAAACATTGCTCTCTCCTAGTTCAAAATTGATGTAAGGGTAACCTGGGTCATTCAACTTAGACAGAATGGTCCCTTGAATGGTGGTACTCACATTATTAGACAAAATTACTTAGTTTTTATGTGAAAATATTCTTTTAAATGTGCACAAGTCTTTAAGGTACTTTGAGTAGGCATGTATGGTTTGGATTTCATTGATAAGGGGAATGTTCAACTTGACTTGTGAGAATATTTCCCTCAATTTTACACTCAATTCAGGATTCTACCCCTCATGCGTTAAGGCAATGGTGCAGGTTGTGGGGTTACTTGTTAAAGAGTTGTTTCTTTCACATTGTTATTAGTTTCCTCAGTTTGATCTTGTGTTTCATTGGAATTTTCATTAGAGTTTGAATCTTCACAGGGTTTCTAACTTATTTTTTCAGGTTTCTCAATTGATGTCCCACTTCTTAAAATAATCATAGCCTTTAGTTGTTCATGATTTGTTTGAGTCAAACTTGACTCACCCCTTGAAGTTGAGGATGGTACCACCTGATTAGGAATAGGTGCCTTTCTAGTTTTCATGTTTTGAAGTTCTTATTAAAGGTAAGTTACCTCCGAGTTCATCCTTTCCATTTTTTCACAGTTGTTCTAGTAGGCTTTATGGAACAGTTTGGGTTGGTGATTAAGAAGATTGGCTTATCTGGGGGGGATATTTTGGAGTTGTGATGGTTTGTTGAAAATGGATCGGTGGCTGTTAGTATTGGATAGGTTGGGTTTGTATATGGTTATGGGATTTGTAGTTCTAATTGGGGTAAGGATTCTGTCCTTATGGTTGGCTATGTTGTTGGTTATCATTCCAGCAGAATCCTGGGTGGTCATTATACCTTGGGTTAAATTTGGTGTGGTATTTAGGCTTTTGAAAGTTCAAAGAATTTATTTCCACTGGGGGTCCTCCTATAAGAACATCCTTGATGGATGGAATGGTTGGGAAGTTGTCTGCTTTATGGTCATTTTTGTCACAAATTGTGCAAATAGGGTCTAGAGTTTGGATTTCATGGACTTTCCTAAGGTCTATCTGTTCAACATTACTAGAGAGTGCTATGAGTTTTGCCCTATGAATTTCCTCTTCTCTAAGTGTATTAATTATAGTAGTTCTTTGTGTCTTTTCAGAATAAGGTGAAGTTCTCCATGTTTGGTTTTGTTCAGCAAGGATTTCTAGATACTCATAATCATCATTTGGGGTGTTGTTTTTAAAGGTTTCATTACACATCATGTCAACGAATTGTTTATTCTCAGGACCCAACCCTTAATAGAAAATTATCACTTATTTAGGAATAGAAAAACAATGGTGTGGAACCATATTTAGAGTGTCCTTGAACCTCTCCCATGTTTCATAGAATGACTCTCCCTCTTTTTCAAAAATGTTTTGGATACTCTTTTTAAGTGCAATTATTTTGTGGTGGGGAAAGTATTTTTTGTATAATTCTCTTTGTATTTGGTCCCAAGAGTTGATGGATTATGGCCTCAAATTGTTTAGCCAATTTTTAGGTCTATTCTTTAAGGAAAATGTAAATAGCCTCAACTTAGCTAATTCTAGTTTATGTAGGGGACTCATGGTTTCTACAATGTCATTGAACTCTTTAACGTGAAGGTAGGGCATCTCAGACTCCATTTCATGGAATGTGGGAAGATGGTTTAGGACATGGGGTTTAAAGATGTAGTTGGAATCTCCTAGGAAGTTGTGTCTAATTCATGTGGGGGAATTGGTCTAGGAAGGTGTGAGGTATTCATTCATGGTTTGATCAACTTCATTCCCCATGTTTGGGGCTACCTCATTTGGGTTTCCATTTTGATTCCCACCCGAGTTTATGAGTTGGTTTCGTTGAAGACCTTTCATTGAAATGGGCTCAATTTTTTACTCTGGATTATTAGAAAAATTAGGAAAGAGTTCCCTTGATGTACTTGACTCCCCAACCCCAGGACTATCCACCCTAACAAGACTGTTTTATTGATCACGAGTGTAGGCGGACATACGCCAAAAGAGAGAAAAACGAGAAAGGGAAAAGATAAGAGATATTGGGTGAGAATAGAAGAAATGGGGGAGAATATAATTGGTGTTGAAATGAATTACATGGGTCCCCGGCAACAGCACCAAAATTTGATTCATGCTCAAATTTACCCAAGAGATGAGGATAGAATAGTCCTTGTAGTTTTTCTTAGGTTGTCGAATCCTCAGAGACCTAAGAAGTAACCTGTAGATACGTACATTCTATAGACTTTTTTTGGCTATTAAGTGGCCAAATTGGGTTGATTTTAGATGGTTTTAAGGTATCGCTAATATATTTAAGTTAATTTAAATTAAGATAATGATTTGATCGTTGGTTATCTCTTGGGGGTGGATTGGATGAATTCCTTTTTTAATGATTTAAATTTCTTATATTTGAGATGGGTTCATTTAAGAAGATCAAACAACATCATCACTTTCGAGTTTAATACCCAAACCCTTTAATACCAATCACCTATACTCTTGTAGGATCAATGTTTTGAGCACTTCAAGGTAAATTTTTGTATTAGCACTTGAAGTGTGGGGCCTTAAATTAGAAAAGGGTGAAAGAGTTTAAAGATCATTAAACAAAATTCTAAAATAAAATAATTGATTAGAAATTAATGGAGTGAGAAATAACATCGAAAAAATCCCCTTTATACTCCATTTGATCAACCCATAAGAGATTTAGATCTCCATTGATTCTATGATTTCAGTGAAAGTGGAAAGTAGACTCCTGAGGGAGGAATTGGAGAAGTAAAAAAACAATAAAAAGAATGCAATCACTCCACCGCTGTGTGAAGAATATCACAAGGTATGGTGTGAATAAATTCACAACCTGAGTCAACAATATCAAAATGATAATAAGAAAAAGAAAAAGAGGAAAAGATGAAATTTTATTAATAACTAAGGTGATTTAAAAAATTTACATGAGAAAGAAGAATGTTACAAAGCCAAATCAACATAATAACATTACAATGAAAACAAATCTTCAAGGATTCTCAACTCCTCTACCACCACTTTTGTAAATAGGAAATTTTGAAACCTTGGTTCTAGCCTAAAATAGTGTATGTCACCCCAATTAATAGTGGTGGTCCTAGGTGGGTGGAAAGTTAATAGAGACTGGACTTTCCACCCTTGACCCGAGGTGGCATCCGGCTCACTTCCATCGAATAGAGGTGCCTAGAAGAAATTTTAGATTGCCCAATTGGAGTGGGACATAGAAGAATAAAATGAATAACCGGATGTTCACTAACCTTCTATAAAGTGGCATCCCAAAATGGTTTATAGTTTACGAGATATGTGTAAAATGGTGGTGTATTTTTTTGGGCCTCCGAATCTGGCCTAAAATTTTATCTTTATATTGGGCCGCCTTAATAACCACAATGAAGGACAAATTAGTATTGGATCCTAAAGAATTATTTGTTCCTCTGTATGTATTTTATAATCCCATGAAATACGGGCTTCATTGGGCCTATATGTTTAGCCCCATATTCTAATCAGTGGTCTTCTGTCCAATCTGCCTTCACCAGAATTGTTTGAATGAAATCTTATTTTGGTGGTCTTCCATTGTGAATCTACCAACACTACACAAGTATGAATTGTTACAATATAATTAGAATACTGAAAATTAAATATTAAAAAAAATCAAGATCATTGGGTACTTTAAATGATGTTCAAAAATGTACCACATAATAGTTCATTTTAAGAAGGCATTACAATCATAATGTGAAATGATATTCAAAGTGTAAAATGCACTAAAATGGTGTTTATGAATAATAAAGCACATGAAAATAAATATATTAAAAATGAATATTAGCCTCATTTAGTTGCTAATCAGTTCCTCATCCCTATCCAACATGAAAATTTTCCTAAACATGAAATGTGGTGATATGGTCTAAATGTACACCAAGGTGCATAGGAGTGAAAAAGAATCTCAGTAGGACACCTAGATAAGAAACCTACAAATGTACTGGTATATGTGTATAAAAAAGAAACTACTCAACCTCACTAAGAAACAACTAAAAGGAAAGTAAAAAAACATGAAACCACAATCAAACCTTGGGTCTATAATCCTGGTCAACTGGGAAAGTGACACCATAGATATCTGTATATATATATATATACAAGTGTAGTCTCATACCTATATATATACAAATAGACATGAATATTTAGTGGTATGTGAAACCTAATAACATGAAAACTAATCTGTAGTTGATCCATAGGTCTGTAATCTCGATCAACATATAATTGCTTCATCCCATGACTGAGATGTATGATCAAGTCAACCTTATATATAAATATAGACTGATATATGTTGGGGTGGATCGGGATGTACCACCACCATCCATTTCAAGAGGAGATCTCATGGTCTACCCCTAACCTAGGTCTAAGAGCCATCACTGTATCTTGACCTTGAAGCATATCTCTATATATATAAAACATAAATGGTGTGGGGTACGAATTTAACCCACCCATAACATATACAATAAGCTGGAATGGGGTAAGAATGCCTCGCATCCATAAATAGAAGATACTGGCATGGGGTATGAATGCCACCCACACATACGTAAGAGATACTAGAACGGGGTAAGAATTACTCCCATCTATAATGTATATAACTGGTGTGCAGTAAGAATGCCTCCCACCAATATATATTTTATGTTCTCATGTGGTATGAATACCTCTGATCCATAACATATATAACTGGCATGGGGTAAGAATGCCTCCCTCCCCTACATAGAAGATAATGTCATCGGTTAATAATTCCTCCCATCCATAATGTATATAACTGGTGTGGGGTAATTATACCTCCCATCCATACATAAAAGACACCAGTATGGGGTAAGAATGCCTCCAATACATAACATATATAACTGGCATGGGATAAAACTACCTCCCACCCAAAATGAATACGGATCAAATTAAGCACATCTAGGCATCCCAAAAAAATAAAGACACCTCACATCAATCTCAATAGTCACCAACTAGGAATATCCTCTTGTAAACATTGTTGCAACATCAATAAACTTTTCAAAGATATAAACGAATGACTGAGGGTGGCCGGAACACCCAACTCAACACTGCAGTCACATCCCCATCAACTTACATTTTCAGCACAGGTTCTGAGGATACACCTAAACACTATATCTACCCAAAACTAACATAAAATGTAGGTTTAGTCAAAAAAGTGGGTGCCTATTGGATCCCTCAATCCAAATACTAAATATGCATCCTACTTTGGATCTTCTAAGGTATACATGAGTGAAGGGGTCAAACTCAATATAATTTTATTTAACATGTGAGGAGAAGTCCTACACCAAATCCTTTTACAATAAGAAAACAGATACACCTTACTCAGGATCCTCAAAACAGAACACTTGTAGGGGTCCTAGAAGGGACTCTCTAGAGCATCATAAGCAAAGTAATCCCTTAGGAGATCCTTTGTAACTAGTTAGGAGATAGAGTCATCCTACATGGGGTCCTCAATAAAAACGTTTCTCATTTTTTTGGGAAAAAATAGTACATCTCACAATAGAGACGTTCTCAATGGAAAACCACAAAGGAATTGACCACATGAGATACCTCTCAGCTCATCTCAGAAAAAAATTCTAAAACTAGGTTTGTTTGAACACCCAACCTATCATTCATTCCAAGACTCTCTTAGGAGACATCTGAATTTGATAACTGGAGGAAGAACATATCCATATAGTTAGAAACCCCAAAAAACCTTTAGGAGTCCTCATAATGCTTCACAGTTTTTACCATCATGATCTATGTGGAAAATACTTGTAATAGAAAACTCTTGGGTACAATTCTGATTTCTAGGAATAAAATAGGAAAAGTCCATCAAAAGGCACCAAGGGAGGAGTACAGGGTGTATATTGACTATACACGGAATGTACCCTTAGATTGTCACATGGGAATCTACTCTCATCGGCCTCGGTGTGTAAAAATCCCAATTATATGGCCTATAATGTGTTAAAGAAGCTTATACCCTACATGGGGTACATGCCCATGTCCCTTATATAGCCTAGAAGGATACCTAGCTAGGACGTGTAATTTTACATGTTGTGCTACCAACATTGGGTATGGTTGTGTACTCTACACGACCATGTACCCCTACATGGGTAGCCATGCCTAGGTACTTAGTTATGGGTCTGAGTACCATTACATGGATTGTACACCCCTATACAAGACGTTTACTCCTTAAACATCATCTTCCCCAAACGGTAAGAACACATAGTATGTTCCCCTAAACCAGACACCATGTGATCGGGTTTTATCAAATGAAAACCCTCCGGATAAGCCGAAACCCCTGTTTAAACCCCCAAATAAAGATATTCATACACTATAGGACACATAAGAAGCATAATAGTGATTTAAACATAAAAAATAGAAAATATATGGGGATCTACGATGAAAACATAAACAACCCTACCATTGGGAGAAAACCACCAATGCTTTTTCCGATTTCACAGTTCACGATTATGGCACGATGATCATCATGTCGAGGGATTCATGAAAGTGCCTCCCTACCTTCCTCTATTCATCCTTATCTCCCGCTCCCTTCTCTCTTAGTCAAGAGGTGTAGGAGGAGCTGCACAAGAGGCATCCTCCTAAATGAATTAGGGAAATAAAAAAAATGAAAAGAAATAAAAATAAAAGAAAAGAAAATATAAAAACAAATAGTGTCTCAGGGAATCCCTAGTGCCTATCTCATGTTTATGCCTACCCTAGTCTAAACTCCACATTCTAGGGTCAACAGTGGAGACAAAATCTCAGTATGACAATCATTTCAAAATTTATGATGAACGGACCTTCTGGAATAATTTAATATTTAATTTATTAAATATTAAATATTAATCATTATACTAATATTATAACGGCTTGGATTCCTTCCAAACTCTTGTCCTAGTGTAAAAACTCTATTATTATAACAATGGAGTATTATCTAATATCTTCTTCTAGAGGAAAAGACTATTTTACCCCTTTATAAGCATCTAAAAGAAAAAAATCAATTTTCTTCTAAAAACAGTAGTTTGGAAAATCAAAATACCTCACAAACTCCCCACCATAAACGTTATAATACTCAAGAATCCTTGTGAAAAGACTAAAATCCAGGATATTAACTTGATCATCTACACAACCAAGCTATCTGAACATTCCAAAGACCATCCTCATAGCTTCAAAAACCACCTTCTACATGGAAGACATTTAACTACAACCGATCTATTACTCCCTGCCATAAGAATATTGTTATATTCAATTTAAAAAAAACCTAATGCCAACATAATGTGTAAAACATCAATTTTTTACTAAAAATGAGGGTCACCACTCTCAAATGGTTAATGGTACACTCCCCACCATATGACTTACCTTACACCGATCCTCGAGCACAACCTCCATAGGTTCTTTTCCCAACAAGGAAGAACATTTCTAAAGGAGAAGAGAGATCAATTTAGGGTAGAATCTATCTCATAATACTCAATATGAATCAATATAGAGCACAATTGTCTCTAATAATTTTACTCTAAGATTCTACCAAGGGGTGTGTACAACTCACTCTGAGCCACGCTCACATTCCTGTCAAAACCCGACTATGATTTAACAACAGGTCTACCATCTCATAGTGACCCATCAATTCATGATTTCACCTCTACAACAGAGTGACATTCTAAGATGAATTTATGGATCCAAAACCATGGTATGTCATGAAACATTAGTCCCCAGATCACACTTATCCACCCACCCATTTAGATTCAAATGATATGAAGTGCATCTAGTATGTATCATTATCACTTTTAGATTCTAATGATATAAATTGAAACCAATATGTATCATTATCAACTTAATCTTACTCCAATGAATCATTCATCACAAGGCCAAGCTGACTATACTACTTAGAATCACAGTTTATTTTATTTATAATCTTCTTTTGAAATAATTTTCAAAATCGAGTACCTCACTACTGCATTGATTTATTCCACAACCATCCATCACCTGATGTTGTTCCAGTCACGAGTGTATACCCATTATCAAACTACATTAGAAACAATAAAAACATTGGTTGACCATGACTCGCACCCTAATAGTCCATCCTATTGAAGCTAGTATCTAAAAAAATCACCCAAGTTTCTTCATCAAAATATGAAGGCATTATCTTGACTATAATGCAAAACATGAGCACCTACTGTGCCTCAATCCAAAAAATGGGCATGAAACCAAGTTCACTTCCAAAAGAGGCACTAGAAAACACAATTAAAACTCTTCCATAGGCTACCCTCAAACAAAAACAACATTGACCTACATGGTTTTGAGTCAAAATAATGGCCTATAGGTCTCCCACCTAGCCCTACAGAACAAGACTCACAACCTGGTCACCAGGTCTAACCACCTAGCCCAAAACACAGAACCTCTAAAAAGTAGGTAATTATCAAAACAGCCTATGAGGTTCCAAGATGAAAAAATATCATACAGGGTCCTGATACTCACTAATAATATACATAAGGAACTTCTCCTTAGAGGTCAAAAAACCAGTGTAGATGAGAAACTGAACTGAGACTCATTGGCATTTGTATATAGAAATTCCCCATTAAGGTGTATAACATAGGCAATTCATGGTACCTAACAGCATTTTACTCATTGATCGGACTAGATAACCAAATACCTAAGAACAAACACCCTATAAGGGGTACAATAGAAAGGCGTCACATTCCACATAGACCTGCTAGGTCACTAAACCTTCTGTGAACAAGGATTGAGTCATCAGCCTCACAACAGAACACCTCAATGTAGATTTTCATTACCTTCCATCAGAATAAAATATATATGTAAGCAGGTCTAATTTAATAGGCCAAAAGCATTAATAAAATCACATATAAGAGGGCCTATATAATGTGAGTCTTACATGACAAAAATGATGTCTAAGACGCCTCTTGGCTTTATCATCCAAGTGTCTAAATCCATACCTGGGCACTTGTAAATGGCCAAGATCTATATATCCATAAAAATCATAACATCGACACCATATATGCATCACTAAAAGTGAATATCATATACAAATATAACATTTCATATCATAGCGACAATCGCAAATATTAGAAACCAGGAATTCTTATTGGAACAAGTGTTCTCAATGCACTAGTACGATATACATAATAAGTTCCAACACATTCCTAATACTTCTCTCTACCATATAAAAATATTAATGATAAGGAAAAGAACACCTCAGACACCACTTTGTAACTTCCTGACCTAGATGCCACTAAACCGGTGATCCTAGTTGGTGGGTTACAAGGCCCCAAGCCTGCCTCTCCATAAGCCATAAGTTTTTGATTGGTAGAGTGGTCCTAGTGTATGATACTTGGGAGACTATTCCATCATTTTAGAGTAAGAAAACAGTAGAAATAGCTACATATCATACACAACAGAAAGTAAACCAAGTGCGGAAGCAATAAACAACTTAAATAGAACATACTGAAATAAAAAATGAAAAAGTTATAAAAGTCTGAAAAGTTGTCTATATAATATGAAATTGGTCAACCATTGTACTGACCATACAGACATAGGAGTACAAAGGAAATAGAATGAAAAAGTATAAGGCTCTACTAAAAACTCGGAACCAGACCATGTACCTGATTTGCATACACTATCAATCTACACCATATTGATTATAAGAACACACAAGAAGCTCATCATAAACATGAAACTATGGGCCTCAGCCTTGTCCACCATGAAACATGTTCTCAAAAACAATTATACATAAGGTATTTATGTACACCAAGGATCATGATCAGGGGTGAGGATGAATCTCAGTAGGCCACGATGACAAGAATCCAGTAAATGTGCTGCTATAAGTGTGTATAAAAGCAATTGATTAGCCTCACCGAGACATAACTAAAAGGTTAGTAAAACTAAATTTGAAACCATAGTTGAACCATAGTTGAACCATAGGTCCAAAATCCTCTTCAAATAGGAAATTAACACCATGTATATCCATATCTATACATGTATACATGTGTAGTCCCATAACTATACATATATACATAGATATGAATATTCAATGATATGTGGAACCAAATAACATGAAAACTAATCTTCAGTCGATCCTTGGGTCCATAATCTGGATCAAAATATACATGATTCATACCATGGTTGGTATGTCTAATCAAGTCAACCTTATATATAAATATATATAGATATATGTTGGGGTGGATTGGGATGTACCACCACCATCCAATTCCAGGGGAGCTCTCGCGGTCTACCTCTAGCCAAGGTCCTGGAGCACTCACTATCTCTTTACTTTCAATCACATCTATATATATATGGAATACATAATTGGAGTGGGGTAAGAATGAATCCCACCCATAAAATATATAATAAGATTGCATGGGGTAAGAATGGTTCCCATCAATAAATAGAAGATACTGTAATGGGGTAAGAATTCCTCCCATCTATAACATATATAATTGGAATGGGGTAAGAATTCCTCTCACCCATACATAGAAGATACTGTAATGGGGTAAGTATGACTCCCATCCATATTGTATATAACTATCATGGGGTAAGAACACATCCCACCCATACATCGAAGATACTATAATGGGGTAAGAATGCCTCCCATCAATAATGTATATAACTGGTGTGGGATAAGAATTCCACCAACCCATACATAGAAGATACTAGCATGGGGTAATATTTCCTCCCATCCATCGCGTATATAACTAACATGGGGTAAGAATTCCTCACATCCATAATTTGTATAATTGGCATGAGGTAAAATTGCATCCCACCCATAATCAATATAGAGCCTTGGAAGCATGGTTAGGTATCCCAAAAGGAAGAATGACACCTTGCGTCAAGCTCAACAATCACCAACCAGGAAGCACCTCTGGTAAACGTTGTTGTAACAGGAATAAACATGTAAAAGATATAAACAAATGAGTGAGGGTGGTTCGAATACCCAACCCAACACTACAGTTATAGCCCCATTGTATTACTAGTTCAGAAAAAGTTCTACAGTGACACTCGATCACCATCTCAACCCAAACCCGATGTACAACTTAGGTTCGGTCAAGCAACGAGAACTGACTAGGTCCCTAAATCCAAAAACTAAAGAGGCATCCTACCCGGGATCCTCGTAGGTAAACATTATTAAAAAAAACAATCATAGGACCCTTTGATATAAAATTTTAATGATTAATCTGACATGGGATCCTATAATGACAGGAAAACAAAGGCATCTTACTTGGTATCCTTGAAACGACACAGAAGTAAGGGATCCTACAAGGGACTCTCTAGATAAACATAACCAAAGGAATCTATCAGGGGATCCTTGGTAACCAGATAACAGATATATTCATCCTACACAGGATTTGTAATAACAACTATTTTAATTGCCTCAAGACAGAAGGTCACATATCGCAAGGGAGGTGTCCTCCAAGTAAAACCATAAAGGAATCATCCATAGTATAAATCTCATAGCTCTTCGCTGAACAAAGTCTCAAAGTTTATGTTGATTCGAACAACCAATATATCATTCATGAAAATCCTATCTCATGATACAATTGAATTCGATAACTAGAGTAAAAACCCCTCTATATATTTAGAAAACCCAAAACACCCACTAGGATTTCTCATAATTCTTTATAGGTTTCACCATTGTGATCTATGGGTAAAACTACTCAGAATGGACAACTCTCAGGTCCAATTCAGAATACAGGGAAGAAAATCAAAAAAGTACCTAAAAGGACACCAAGGGAGGAGTACACAACATATACCCTAAGATCATCACATGGGTGTGTACTCGTACCGGGATAGGTGTGTAAACATCCCAGGTTCATGACATATAATTTGAGCACACGACGTAAACCCTATACAGGATACATTCCTATGTACCTCATCTGGCCTAGATGGATACTTGGCCAAGTCGTGTACTTTTACACTATGTCCTACCCACACAGGGTTTGGTTTTTTATTATACACAGCCATGTACCCATACACGGGTAGCCATACACAGGTAATTAGCTACGCAGTCGAGTACTATTACACGATGTGTACACCCCTATACATTGTGTGTACTCCTTAAACATCATCTCCCCAATCTATAAGAACACACAATGTGTTCCCCTGAACCACACACAATGTTATCATGTTTTTCGGAAGGGAAACATTGCTGGATGTCCCGGAACCCCTGTTGAAACCCCCCAAATCAATAGATTGGGCCACTGGGGGTGACATAAAATAATAATATAGATTTATACTTATAAAATTGAAAAATTAAGGGTGTATTTTGTGAAAATATAAAGGGGCCTACCTTTGTGCAGAAACAGCTAAAGCTTCATCCGATTTCGAGGTCTATGGCTTCCACATGACAATTCACCATGTCAAGTTCTTCACAACGACCCATCCCTCCCTTTCTCTATCCCTTTGACTCTATCCATATCCCTTCTATCTCAGTCGAGAAACATATGATGATCCATATAGGAGGTGTATGTGAGAAGTTAGGAAGTAAAGAAAGAAAATAAAACAAAAATGAAGAAAGATAAAGGAAGAATAAAAATAAAAAGGGTTCTGGGCCAGCCCTAGTTCCCAACTCATGTTTATGCTTCCACTAGGATAAACTACATGTTCCAGACTCAATGGGAGAGACAAAATATCAATCTAAAACTCCAGTAAAAATTCATGACTGAACAGACTTGCATCAATAATTTAATATTTAATTTATTAAATATTAATTATTCTGCTATATTAAAACTACTCGAATTCCTACCAAACTCTTATACTAGGGTAAAAAACATATTTCCAGACCATTGGAGTAGTTGGAAAAATTATCTGGGATCTTATACTAAGGTAAATACCAATTTTTCATCTACAAACATTTGAATGCTAAAATTAAAATTTCTTCTCAAAACTACAATCTGAAAAAACATGGGTACTTAAATCAATCAACCAAATGATTACATAAAAATGTGTGTGTGTGTATATATATCATGAAACATGAAACACATTAGGGTAATTCCATTTTAAAATTATAAGGGAAATGTGTGAAAAAATTAAAAGGTTTTTGAGATAAAATTTTTATCATTGATGTAAAATATAAAGGTATGTGTCTTTTTAAAAGGTAAATTTTGAAAAGGTGATGTCATATAAATTAAAATAATTTCATTTAAAAAAGTATCAAAAAATATATCATTGAATGGATATGAATTTTACATTAGTTAAATCAGTATATGAATACAAATCAAGTGAAGGTGAAATCAAAAACAGTATTTAATAATTTCAAAATTTCTTTTTATAAAACTCACATTGTGGGAGGAGTAAAAAGATTCATTTGTATTAAAATTTATTTTTCAAAAACCGTATTATAATATAAAATAAAATAAAATATTTTTTTGGGACGAATAAATCATGGAAAAAAGATGTTCATTACAAAAACAATTTAACTCAATGAAAGGAGACTTCAGTTGACAATATCTGTTGTGGTAAAAATTCTATATGAAGAATAAAACATTTAATAAAGCTTTAATTTGTAAAAAATTAATTTAGAAAGATAGAGTAAAAAATAATACAATAAAATTAAAAAACATACACAAATTATATGAAATAAGTTAAAGTGAATGATAATTATTCAGTTAAAAACAATAGAGTTACCAGAAACTCTTATGATTGGATTAGCACTAGAGTCAAAAGACTTGTGAAGAAAATAACTTGATATGTCCTAGTTTATATAATTAATTAAAAGTGTATATGGTATATAAAATTTTTGGGATAAAAAATCTATATAACTCTATAAATATAAATCATGGTGTATAACATATTCCATGTTTCAAAAAATATAATTGAGACTAATAAAATCGTCACGGCATGAGTGACACTTTAATAAAAACCCCTTGAAAGAGAGGGATTAAAATCAAATATAAAATACTATTATTAAAATGAAAATAATTTTATGACATCTAAAATAGTAATCATCTACACAATATAAATGAAATTTGGTGCATAATACTTAACATTTCTCAAAGAGAGGAACTTGAGCTGAAACCCCTTACCTTGGTCTTGATTCCATTTAAACACACACCAAATGTCTAGATTAATTAAATTAATTTCATTAAATACATACTAAATAACCATTTTTATAACTATAAACATTCATTATCCTCATTTATAATATTTCTATAAATATATATATTACTTACCTTTTACTCATTTTTAACACTAGGTGTATGTAATATTTATCGATATGAACAAGTTTCATAAAACATGTGTTTTTATTTTTTTTAATAATTCCTATCACTATTAGATAATATAATGTATTTTTATATGTGTTTCCTAATTTCTTTTGAATCTATAATTTCATTCAACGGTTGTTTTTTTAATATACTGTGAATTTGAAATCGATGATGATCATGTGTCGATGATTCTTAATGAATGAAATGTGTTTTATTAATTAATGAGTTAAAAATTCATATAAACATACCCAAAAAATAAAATTTCATTATTTATATATTTTAATAGTAAATAGTTTATCATATTCATCCATGATATAAATTTAATGGACTGATCATATATGCGGATAAAAAGACCCAAACATGAACCTACCATGATTAATGGATGATTATGAGGTGGTTTAGTTGTATTACAATTATATTAGAAGTATAATGATCTTATTTAGTGTCTATAAATGTGTTATATCATAATTGGAAGGAATTATATTAAGAAGTATTAGTGGATATGAAAATATTACTCCAGTTGAATAAAAGATTATCCTATAAGTACACTTGTTTCAAACAATTAAATTTATGATGATAATTTGTTAATCATATAATTATTCGGTGTGGTACCCAAATATATTAGGAAATATATTTGTATTAAACTAATTTAATATCATTTATATAATTCATTACATACAACGCAATGAATTATTGAACATAGATATAAAGAATATTTTTTAAACATGACCATTAAATTAAAACCATTAAAAGTGTAGTATGAATTTCAATTACCATATTTTTAAAATTAAGTATTAATCATATAGATAATGAAAATTTATTGATATAAAAGTACACAACTTTTGATAAAGTCTTTATATGCATCGAATATACATTTATTTCTCAACAAAAATGATACTCTTTATTTTTTATGAACAAATAAAAAATATTCTTTTTCCAATTTTAGAAAATGAATTTGAAAAGAAAATTATTTTTAAAATAAATATTCAAAAATTATCTTAGAGTTAATTTTTTAGAATTTTCTAAAAATATTAATTTTTATATGACTTTTGAAATAATCTTTTTTATTGAAAACTTCCTTTTCATTTACAAAATTAAAAAATACAAATCCTATTTTAAGATGGTTTAAAAGTAAAATTGGATAAAATATATTATTTTTAATCCCATTTATGACATTGGAATCAATTTAATATTTAATATTCATATTAAAACATTATATACTCATGAAAACTATTTCTTTGGAAAACAACTTTCACCATGTCTGTGGGTTTATTTTTAAATTAAATTAGGCAAATTTTTTGAATTTAATTGAAAACAATAGATTCCATATTTGTAATCAGTATAATATATATTATATAATATGGTCAACTCAATTTTGGGTCCAAATGAATAGAAAGAATAGTAAAAGTTAATTACTACATTTAAGGTTAAAACATGTTAACTGGGGGTTAAACTAAAAATATAATGATTTAAATGATATAAAAACATGAACATTTCATATTTCCTAGACATATTTAGAACTTATATAATATAATAATTAATAATGATCAATTTTGGTGCCATGTGGGGTGTATAAAACATGGGTATAACTTTATTCTTTCCAAAAGTACCAAGTGTGTCCTCTCACCAATTTATAAAAAGGGACCCCCCATCCTCTAAAATTAAGCCATCAGAAGAATTTTAGTTAATTAATGACCTATAAAATTACCATATATACATCCCATAATATTTACTAGAGGCCAAATTATGATTTTTAAACCCTAAAAATAATGATTTTGGTGCTATCATGAAGAGGTTGTCTGAAGAAGATGTATCATTCTTATTCGAGATTTTTCTTATATCTTCCAAAACCTCCATAAAATATTATCCAAATATGATGGGATAATAAAGAACATTATATACCTTTTAATAATATAGGTTTTATAATTTAATAACCAATATATATATCCAATTTAGTCAAATGGGAAACAAAACCTTTGATCATGTGTATGGGGAACTACTTTCTCACGAACCGATGTAATTAATTTTATATCACAACCCATCATAGATGGATATAAAAATGGATTTAACATATATATATATATTATATGTCATAATTATTCTTATTTAATTAAAATATTACATATACTTTCATACCATGCAATTTGAAGGAGAATAATAACACCACTCATGTGTACGTGTCGACAACTACCTCCATGAAGTGATGCGGTGAATTTTTTAATTTAACTTGATATGGATTTTAATGAGGATATATTTAATGAATATGTTTCATATAAAAATTATTCATAATATTTGGATTATTATTTACACTTCTTTCATTCTATATGTTGAAAAAATGTGAATAACCTTAATGGTAAGATAAAACCTACTGTCTCCATTAACAATGTGAATCATTTTTCTATCTCTATTTTTATGGATGATTATAAATAAATATATAATGAATATATATTATATTAATTTCCTTTTTAACATTCTAGATATTATGTTACCATGATCACATAAACTACCAAACCAAAACATACATGATAAATGAAGCAATTAATACCCAAAACATGATTTTAATAAGGAATTGTTGATAAAATTGTGATAAAATGTTCTAAGTAAAACATACATGGTATGAAATATTTGATTATTGATATTGAATATATTTATAATATATTTACATTTATTATTATATATTTTTTAAAGTATTTTATCAAATTCGATACATATGGTAAGGGATTTTCACCTTACATCTAATTCTGAGGGTCACATTCCATATTCAGTACTTGTTTCTTTTTTATCATGAATATACTTCACATGAATGTACGTAATGATTATTAACTTTAAAATTATGTTATATAAATATCCATTTATTGTTATTTCATTAATGGGGATTATTATTCAACAATAACCAAAGTTGTATGTATTTTATGTTATAATTTCATTATTTATTAGGATTGTTAATGGTTATGCTTCTTATAGTGAAGTATTATGATATATATCTCAATATTTTTATAAATTTTAATTTACACTGGTTCTTTATTGATTATACATTTTTTACATTCATTTTCCTCTCATTATGAAATCAACATTCTAGTTTATTGTTTTTTATGAAAATCAAATTTATTTCTTTCTTCAATCAGAAATCCTTTTCTATCTTATCCATGATTTATAAAATTTCTATGAATGATTAAATTAATTTTCAGTCATTATTCAAATTTATAAAAATTGGTTTCACAATATTCTTACTATTGTTATATGGATGTGGAAATTTTTATTTTTTATCAAAATTTGAAAGGAATGTTTTCTTCTAACTTGTATGGCATGAATGAAACTTTCCAACGTCATGACCACTAAATGTTTTAATAAATACATAATAAATTGATGAATATATTTTTATATAAAACGATTTACATGATGTTTTTTAATTTCAATTTTTAAAAACTTGATTTTGAAGATGGAATTTTTTCCCCATTGAATGTTTCAATGATATTTTAATGGTTTTTTTATCAATGACAACAATTTTTTTATTTTTTTTTTATATTGGATATAGTATAATGGTACCATAATTATTCATTATCTGAATTTTTTATGTTTATGATTATGATGTTGATATGTTTATGTAACCCTATTAACATTCATGGGTTTCCCTATTTTGAAATGTCAAAATTTTTATGAATCACATCTCTTTTCTAAGAGATATGATTAAATAAATTTTATTATGGTATTGATCTAAAAGGATTATAATTTTGTGATAGTTGGTAATATTAAATCCTTATAATGTATTGTAAAAATATGGATAACTCATGAGTTAATTATGTTATGCTTGAACCAAATTTAATGTATATTATATTATGTGTTGAGCTAGTTTCATATCCATACAGTTATGTGGGGACCTGGTTTCATGTCAATAATGTTTTATGGGGACTTGGTTTTAAGTCTATAATGTAATGTGTAGACATGATTTCATTTCCTTAAATTTATTAATACGTCTAACTTCATGTACTTAACATAATGCATGAACCTTTTTCTATTTATACATATTCACAATTGTATAAGTTATGTTTTACTATAATCTTATTCCTATGTTATTATATCATGGTTGTGTTCATTTATTTCCTTTATGATTCATGTCTTATGAAATGAAAATCTTTTTTCCATGGATCAGGATTATGATCCATGTTATTCAGGGCACAGTTTCAATATGTTAATCCATGTTCTCAATATTAAATTCCAATTATATAATTATGTTATTGTTGATATCTCCCTTATTTACTCTTAATAAGAATATGACCTCCCACTTTCTAATGTTTCATTTCCCTAGGTCATGATGAAAGTTTTTATGTAGGGTTTGTATAAGAAGTTTAATATTTGTAAAAATATTTATAGGAGAGTTTGAACATCTCTCATGAAATAAGAAGGTTGTGTATCTAGTATTCAAATACACTAATCCTTTATTGTTATTGAACATGTATTTGTGAAATTTATTTAATATTAATATAAAAATATATATTATCTATGTATGAAATTCCTTGGAAATTATAGTTGGTATTATATAATATGTTTAGTCAACCTTTAGAGATTAATACTAGACAATTATTTTACAACCCAATGGATATGTCTATATTTTGGATAACATCCTAATGTTTTTTTAATAAATAGATTATGTGTTTTTTCAATTATACAACCCTTTATGAAAAATACAAGTGGATTTGGACCTTACCCAATTGTACCTAGGGGTAGCAACTCTAAAATGAGCACATTGGATTTTGACTCAATTATCCCTGGGGGCATGACTACAGGTCTTGCTGCACACCTAGTTTTTCCCATTTTGGGTGATATTTTTTGGAAATTCAGAAACTCTTTATAGACCATAATAAAAGATTTAAATATATTATGATCATGAATGACCTAGTAAAAACATAAGGTTTCATATATTGAAAATAATGGGTCATGGTTTAGATATCCAATAATTAATTTTTCACAATGAAAAGGTTTTCCACTATGATTAGTATTTATCACACTATGTTTTTGGTTTTTAGCTGATGTATAGGACCTAAAGGAATCATGTAAACAATTAATGTTATGAACATTGAAATGACCATAATAATGATAAACCAAATGCCTTGGAAGATGGGATAAAATATTTTTTTAAAACGATCACTCAAATCTCTCAAGTTATAAGTGTTAAAACAAATCATATTAAACTTCCAAATTTTCCATGGAAGGAGAAACATTCCATAAAATATTTTATGAAAACATTTCCACCCTACTTCAATAGGACTTCTAATAAACTTTTTTTAAATGGATAAATGTGATGGAAAATATATTTTTCGTTCTTTAGTGATCAGACTACGAAAATTTTGTCCTAGATTTTTTTCATTTAAAGGTGAAGAAGACAAATGGTTGATTGTTTTTAATAATAAAAGTAAAGTGTACAAATTTTAAAATGAAGAATTATATGATTTTAAGATTATATTTTTCATAAATAATTTCACCCATATTTTATGTAGAAAAATGAATTAGTAATTTATTGAGCTTAAGTACAGTGAAGATGAATCCATAGGTACCTATGAGGGAAAGTTAACAAGACTTGAAATGTATTATTATTGTTTAATAATCATCCCTAAAATCAAAACTAATTGATTCTTTAGTGTAATAAAACCAATTCATTTAAAATAATTATCTTTATGGGACATTGTATTTTGTGAAGAAATCATTTTATGTGAACTAAAAATTGAAATGGAAGCATGAAAACCTCATGTTTTTAGTGATAAAAAAGTGTGGTGGAGTTTAATGGGTGATATAGTGGTATATAACATGGTTGGAGAAAATGTTTCAACCCTCTACTTTCCACAAATGTGGATCAAAGCTCTCAAGTGAATTCTAAAAATAAAAAAAAATATGTTTAAGTGTGAGAATCCTAGAAATCATGAAACATACAATACAAGTAATGTGAGGAAGTAAATAAATGAAAATAACGAAGAAAGTATTCAATAGAATACACCACCAACCAGTCAATTCTATAGATTCTAGGATTTTTGGAATTATGGAAATCAATTTTCAAAATGATTGAAATAAAAGGGCCATATCATGTGATCATGACTGGTTAAGTGTCTTACAAAAATTATGTGGGGAAAGGTACACATACCATCTACTATAGAACTAATAATTTCGTATTTCACTATATTTTTAAGCACTATTTTAAAAAAAATTATTTTCCAAATGGTATCAAAGTTCTACCATAATAATTAGATATTTAATTAGTATAGAATACCCCTATTGGTATGGTGATCACATCTCATGTCTATGATTATTTTTTGGTTGAGTTTTACGGGAATGTTCTTACTAAAAATATTTTTATTCTCCCTCCAGTTGAATTTGATGTCATTTTAGGAGTGTATTGTCTTTATATACCTAAATACCACATCAATTTTCATTTAAGGGAAGTTAAATTTGATGTTTCAAATCAACCTATAATTTTATATCAGTGGAATGAAAAAAATGAATTTCCAATGGAAATAACATCCATTGTATAGTTCTTGATTTTTATTAAAAAGGGGTGTTAATATCAAATGGCTAGTGAGAAACTCAACATCAATGATATGCCTATTGTGAGGGAGTTTGTTGATGTATTTCTAGAAGAGTAACCTAGTCTTCTACTAAATCCTAAAGTTGAGTTTTTATTAGAACACATACATGGTTACACTCTTATTTCAAATACTCCCTATATAATATCCTTGGCTGAGTTAAAATACATGAAAACGAAACTCCATTAGAATCTTGAAAATAGATTTACTCTAACATGTGCATCAACATGTGGTCTACTAGTTATTTTTATTATGAATATAGATGGATCAAGGTGACTCTACATTGATAATCAAGAAAATTTCAAGGTTATAATTAAGAAAAAGTATCATCTACCCCATATTGGTTCCATTATTGACTAACTTCATAGATCACAATACTTTTCCACGATTGACCTTCATTCTAGATATCTACAATTGAGATTCAAGTATGATATACCCATATAGAATTTGGTACAAGGTATGGACAATATGAGTATATAGTGGTTCCATTTGGTCTTAATAATTATCTCAATATCCTTTTGGATTTAATGAATATAGTATTTATAGATTATATTGATTAATTAATGGTAGTATTTATAGATGACATTATTCTATATTAATAGAGAAACGGAGATCATGAATATTGCTTAGGAATTGTATTGAATACAACATGGAAAGAGAAACTATATGAAAAATATAAAAAGACAAATTTTGGCAATAATACGTTTCACTTTTTGCAGATATAATCTCATGAGTGGGTATATTGGTGGATCTATCAAATATTTATGTCAATAAACATTGTCCCAAACCAACCATTGTGACTGATATGCAATGTTTTCTTAGTTTTTCTTGATATTAACAACAGTTTTTTGAGTATTTCTCATGATTGTCTAATCCACACACCATGTTAACATAGATGGGAACTAATTTCCCCTATATATATGAGTGTGAAAAACAATATCATGGAACCAAAGATAAGGATAGTCAACACACTTGTTCATACATTACCCTATAGTGGAGAGTGGTATCACATCGATAGTAATTCATAAAATAAGAGATTGGGATTTTTATGATGAAGAGTGATATGGTGATAACATATGACTCATGAAATTTTAAGGATCATGATAAAAATTACCCAACAGATGATTTTGAAATAACAGCAGTAATGTTTTTGCTAAATATATGGAGGAATTATATTTATAGAGAAATATTTGATACATATATTAATCATAGAAGATTAAATTATATATTAACCCAGAACAAGTTGAATATAAAATGGGGAGTATTGTAGGTACTGATTAATGATTATGAATTATCGATACAATACCAACATGGGAAAGTGTACAAGGTGGATTACACATTGAGCTAAAAGGTCCATGATAGCTTTTCTAGGGTGAGGATTAAAAAATAAATTATATATATTTTAAAAGAGTAAATATAGAGATTATGAAATATGGGGAAACATATTATATTTCACCATGGAATGTTCAACCACCTATCCAAGGGAATATTAAAGAGGTGTCGAAGGAAGATGTAGGGTTGTGAAAGAAGGTCAGAATGTTTTATAATTTTAACCTTGATTTTGATGGATTAATAAGGTTCTAGAGATGTTTTTTGTCACCTAAATCCTAATTTGGTATAAGGATCTTATAGTAGAGGATCATATTTCATAATTCTCTATTCGTCTTATAAGCATGAAAATGTATACATATTTGATGGAGTGTTTTGGTGGGATGGAATAAAGCTATATATAACTATGTTTGTACATCAGTTCATTGTATGTCAGTACGTTAAGGCTGAGATAAAAAAAAATTTAACGGCATTTTACAACCATTTCCCATTCAAAACATGTTATAGAAAAAAATCACCATGGATTTTGTTGATAGACTATCCAAAACATTTATTGTAAATAATGTTATATGTATTGTAGTTGATCACCATACAAAGTCAGCACATTTTATTTTTATCAGAGAAGTTATATTTCTATGTCATCCTTCTAGGATATACATTAAGGATGTAGTAAGGATTCATGGTGTCCCATATCCCTTTGTATATGATCTGGATCCATGGTTTACCTTGATTTTATGGAAATGCCTTCAGAAATCCCTGGATATAGAGATCAATTTCATTATTATGTATCATCATTAAATAGAGGGTTAGTATGGTATAACCATAAAAACCCTATATGATGTTTTTAGATCATGTTCAATGAATTTCAAATGTTTTTGGGACCAACACATTCTAATAGTTGAGTTTTCTTACAATAATAACAGTCACTCGATCATTCAGATGGAAACATATGAATCCCTCTATAAGAAGAAGGGTAGAACTCCAACATACTCGAATAAAGTAAGAGAAAGAAGGTTATTGGGAACTGAGATATTTGGGTAAATGATATTAAATTTTATATATGTTCAGCAGAACATCAAGGCAGCATAGATTCGATGGATAACATTTGTTGACAATCATCTTAGTGATTTGGATTTTGAATTTAGTGAGAAAGTTCTTCTTACAATTTTTCAATATAAGAAGGTCATGATATCTAGGAAGAATGGAATGTTGAGCCCTAGGTATATTTTCACATTCATGATTCTTGATCGAGTAGGGGTGATAAATTATTTATTGGTGCTTCTATTGAACAACTCTCAGGTTGATTGTGTGTTCCTTGTATATCCCATGAAGAAGTACATAGCTGATCCATCACATGTACTGACTTTATAGGTCATACCATTGGATTATGATCTTTCATAGGTAGAAAAAATATTGCAATATTTATATCTTCGAGATAATGTGATATGGAACAATACTACTCGGCTGGTTAAAGTTCTCTTTAGGAATTAGAAAAATAGGGAAGCTATGTGGGAACCTAAGGATGTAAGGATAAAGAGGTTTCCACATTTTTTTATATCAAAGTAATAGAATTTAGATGGTAAAATTATTTTAAAGGGGGTATAATTTAAAACCAATATATTTTATGAAATATAATATTTTCAAATAAATTTAATAATATTAATAGTTTGTGTTCCATTAAACACTGAGTTTTAATGAACCGATATATCAATAATCCTATTTAAATGTGACGGATGAAACCTTCCTTTTAAAACTGATGGTATAAATAGGAATAATTTTTTTTTGAATTAAAAATAATGGTTTTTGATGAAAAAATATAATGATAAATAGTTACTTATTTTTTTGTAATAACTATATAAAATTTGAAAATACATTTTTCTCAAAAATATGATTTTCATTGTTTTTTGAAATAAAAAAATAAATTTTTTATTCTTATAAAAAACTATTTGAAAAAACAAAAAACATTTTTCAAAAAAATTTAAAAAATATCTATGAGCTATTTTTTAGACTTTTCTAAAAAGATTAATTTTTCGATGAATAGTGGAAGATATGTATTTTTATTGAAAACTACCTTTTAATTTAAATAATTTACAAATTTACAACATGTTTTAAAATATTTTAAATGTAAAATTGGTTCTATTATATTATAATTAATCTAATTTAGGTTATTGGAAACAATTTAATAATGAATTTCTATATTAAAATTTTTATACTTATGAAAACCATTTCTTTAGAAAACTATATTTTTCATGTCTATGAGTTGAATTTAAAAGTATATTATTTCATATATGTATATATATATAATTTTAAAAACATTATTCTATATTTGGAATTAACATAATTTTTATTATATAATAATTTCACATAAATTTTATGTAATAATGAATAGTAAGAACTGTAAAAATTAATTACAATGGTTAAGGTTAAAACAGGTTTACTGAGGGTTAAATTAAAAATTTAAGGGTTAAAATTAACTAAAAACTATCCCAATTACAATTTTATGGTCATTGTTAGACCTTATATCATCATTTTTTTACATTGATCAATTATATATCCTTATGGTGTCTTTAAATTTTTGTTACATTATTTTATTTTCAACAATTACAAGTGTGTCATCTAATCCACTTATAAAAGGTAACTCTCTATACTATCTTATTACCACTTACAAAGACTATTTTCTTAGAAACAACCAACCCATATATCTTCCTTAATCTCTCACTTACATTATAGAGGCCTTATTTCTAAGATAAACCCCTCTTAAGAATGATGTTGGTGTTAACCTAAGGAGGTTGTCCGAAAAATAATTATCACTCTTAACTGAGTGTTGTTATTTTATTTAATCTTTAAAATACTCAAAAATATTCTCCAAATATGATGAAATAATTAAAATTTTATCTCCAATATACTGATAGGTTATTATGTTTATATAATAACCTATATACATCACCACTTCCATCAAATAGGAAATGAAATAGTCAATTATCTATATAGTGGACTATGACTTCAAGAACTGATGTAATTCATTTTCTTTCATACGATTCATTGAACAAATGGAAATAATTTGCATGCATACAAATAACTCATAGTCTCATGAATGATGTTATTAATTTTTATATCTCTAATTTTTTTGGATATTTATAAATATATATATATATATAATATATATATATATATATATATATGTTTTTTATTTATATCTTATTTTAAATTCTCTAGATGATAGAACCTTTATCAATTTAAAAGGACCGAAACTACAAAACCAAAACATACATGAATAACAAAAGAGTTATTACCCGAAATAATATTTTTACTGGGAATTTTTAATAAACTGGTGTCAAAAGGATATATGTAAATAGTATATGGTATGATATATATGAGTATGGTTATGTAAAAGATGTATAATTAATTTATATTTATTATACATGAGGCTCCAATGTGTGTGGAGAAAGTTGATACTTAAGGTAAGGTATTTGCACCTCACATTTAATTATGTGTGTTACATTCTATATTCACCACTTGTTTATTTTTTTTTTGGTGTATATACTACCCATAAATGTATTTTATTATTAGTCTTCAGAAAATTATGGGATATACGTTTTCATTTATGATTTGTTCTTTCATGGGTCTTGTGAGTCAAAAGTTATCAAAGAGGTAAGGGTTTTATGGGACAATCTCATTGTTTATCGATATTATTAATAATTATGATTCCAATGATAAAATATAATAAGAAAATAATTAATTTTATTATCCTACCTTTACTTATTGATCAAACAATTTTTCTATTCATTTGTATCTCTTTCATAACACATGATATTGAAATATTATTTTAAAGTAAAATTGACTTTTTTTTCTTCGGTTGAAAATCAATTTCTATTCAATATCCATGAATCATAAAAACGTTTTTTAGAATTTTTTCAACATTTTAATATAAATTTCAAAAGTCATTTCTACCCAAGATTGAATTTTTTTAAACAATTAAAAAGAATATTTTTATCATTCACCAAAAAATGTTCTTTTTGAGTTTTTACCAAACTTTTAATGGAATGTTTTCTTCTAACTTGTAAGACATAAACCAAACTTTCCACTATCATAACCACTATATTTTTTAATGACCCCTTAAAATGTTTCCTAGTGTATTTTCAATGAAAATGATTTCCACAAAATTTTATAATTTTATAGCTTTTTAAGGTGATTTCCAATGTCTAAAGGATATTTTCCACATGAATGTTTAATGAGATTTTAATTTTATTTCTATTCATAAATAATAAAACATTTGTTTTTATTTTTGTTTTACATGGTATATGATCCAATTATATAATAATTATTTATTCACTAGATATTTAATCTTTATGAATGTGATTATCAGATGTATATGGAGCCCATTTATGATTAATTATGAAACCCAAATCATTTCAATAGATTATGATTATAACGAATATTTGGGGGAATTTATATGAAAGTATTATGATTGTGTGATGGTTGGATCTATTAAATCCCTCCAATGCATGGGGATAATTTGGATGACTCATGATATAATTTTATTATATTTGAATCTGATTTTTGGTTCACAATGTTATGTTTGGAATTAGTTTAATGTCCATAAGGTCTTGTGTGGACCTAGTTTCATGTCCACAAGGTTATGTGTGGAACTAGTTTCATGTTCATAAGGTTATTTATGGATATTTTTTATAGTCTATAAGTTTATTATAGTGCCTAATTTCATGTCCTTAACTTAATGGGTGGACCTATTTATATTTCTAAATGATCATATTGTTGAATATAATGTTTTGACACATTCTTATGCCAATATTATGCTATCGAGAATTGTGTTCATTTACTTCCTTTTTGATTTATGTCTTATAGAATTTCATGAATTATTCCATGAAGAATTATTTTTATCTTTTCATATAGTGTATGTTTTTAAAATGATAATGCATTTCTCATACCCTTGTGATCATGTCATTTTTAGGTGATTATTGATATATACCTTTCCTAGATTTACTGAGAATCTAAGCTCACCATTTTTTATTTTACTTTTACTAGGTAATGAATAAAGGTTTTAACTAGGGTATTTCTATGAACTCCAATATGTGGGAAGATGTTTATGGGATATTTTGAATATATTTCATGAAATGAGAAGATCAAGTATCTATTTTTCTAAAACACCAAACCTTTATGGTTCTCAAGCATATATTTATGAAATGTATTGAATATTAATCTGATAATATATAATATCTATTTATGAAAATCGTAGGTTGTTAAAATATATTCTCTAATTTGGATACTCAAACCCAAGAAGATTAAAGTCACTTCCAACTACTATTACATTAGAATAAGATATAATGAATCGCATCAAAAAGGACCAATCAGTTTAGTATCTATGGTAAACCAAATACATACATCAGGCTCATATTATATTTTAATATATAAATTACAATATCTTTTTTCAATAATAAGTTAATTATCTCTTATAATATATGTTTATTCCATTATTCATTCACTTATTTGATTAATAGAGAAATAAACAAAATAAGGGTGATCTCAAATTCACAATAAGGGTTAAGTACAGTAGAAGCTATCATGAATTATTAATGAATAGTCAAATGGAAAGGTGAATAAATGAACACACATTACATTTAATAAATAAACTAATATTTAAATTCATCCATAGATAATGTCAAATAAGAAAACTCATGGATAATAATAATAATAATAACTAAATTTTAAATGATGTTAATGCGTAATTATTAGACATCATGTTTGAGGCACATAGAAACTTATATCGTCAATAACTTTTAGAAGATGATTTAAAACCCCAGGTAGAAACCCATTTATTTTGGAAAATTTAATTTTCTAATGAGACTGGTCAATTAATTGAGGGATCATATAATGTTTGGGCCCCACCCCTCGCTACAAGTCCAAAACATTCCTTATATATCAAATAATCTATTTAATTCATAAATAGTGTGTTATGTCATCAAATATCTGTATTGATTAAAGGATACAAATTTATGAATATTTACTAGATAAAAAATAACATTCAATATAATACACCATATTTATAAATTATATATGGTTTCCTATAGAAACATATCCATGATAAATAATATAGATATCTCAGGAAAAATTAATTTCTAATGATCATAGTGATGTGAATATTTCATTGTGAGGTTAGTGTCTATAAAATGGATTGAGGAACTAAATATCAATACCATACATGGTAAAAATAATCATAATCCATATAGATAAATAATAATCATGTTATAAATACAAAAATAATCATTATAACAAATTTAAAATATAGGGTTGTTGTCATTGATGAATATCGTTATGATAAAAAGTTCTTTTAAATCATTCTTAAGGAAAATATCGTTTTTTCAAGAAAACAATTGGAAAATCCCTTTTGTTGAAAATAAATTTTAAAAAAAATATTTAAAAATATACTCAAAAAATTATAAAGTAAGATTCAATGAAATTATTGTCATGTTGGCGAGTAATTATGTACATGTCGTAAAGAAAATTCTTATCTTACGATAAAAAGGATAGAAAAGTTACTTATTTTGAAAGTGAAAAAAAGATTATTTTTAAAATATTTTTAAAATAAGAAATGGGTAGATTTTTATTTAATTAATCATTTTAAATTGTTTGAAAACATTTTGGAAAAGATTTTTAGGTAATGCGGTTTTATAATAAATAATATTTCCAACTGAAGAGATAATTGAATAAGGATTTTTTAAAAAACATAATAAAAAAATTTAAAACCAAAGAGTATAAAATAATAACATTAATTAAAAAATATTATGAATTAAGAAAGGATAAAGAAATTAAACTATTTAATAAATAATGTTAAAATTATTTGTTTAATGGAAATTCATGCATAAACAATCTTGAATAGAATGAGATTTTCAAATAAACCCTTAAAATGAATATAACATCAAAGTGAGAATTAATCAATGAATAGAATAAGTATATAAAAAATAAATCCACATAAAAAAGGTTAAATACAATAATAGAGAGAAAAATTATTTACACACATGATTATATAATTTCAAATCCAATGAAAAAGTAATTTAACCCATTGAAATGATATTGAGTTATTAAACTCTTTACCACTTAGAAACATTAAATTCATATCCCTATATATAAAATATTTTAAATTTAAATTTAAAACATCATGAATAATGAAGTTTCAATGATATTATATGTCAAAGGTAATTATATACATCATAAAAATAAATTAGGTGAATAACATCACAATATGCCTCAATGAAAAGAAATTGTGGCAAAATCTCATACCTTACACTTCCTTTTTCATGAACGATATTTAACCTCATGTATAATAGTTTTAATAATGTTATTAGCTTATAAAAGAACCATATAAATATTTATAACATCACATATGATCATTTTATAACATTTTATCAGTCATTTTATTAATAATCTATTATTATTTTCATTGTTTTAGTTGTTCATACCCTTGTTTTTCAAGTATTTTTTAACTTATAGTTTTTGTTATTCTTACTTAAATCATGATTTAATAATATAAAAGATTTAAAAATGATATAAATATCATATATATTATACACTTATTTATATTAATCATTAAATTTAGTTATAAGAAATTAAATACAATGTTTATAGAGATAGTGGGTCATACATATGTATGAACGTTGTTTAAATTTTCTTGTCCTATTGAAAGAAAACAAAGTACATTATATATATGTATATTTTCATTAAAAATAATTTTTACATTTTATATACCACGTATTTTTATTAAAACATTCTTTAATACATTTCATGTCAATTGTGAATGAATTATATTAATTTGTATAGTGGTAGTTCTCCATACACACGAGCAACGTTATCATCTTCCATAAAACGGAAAGCATGAAGGTATGTGTTATATAATAATTAAATAATAATAAATAAATCATGAATTTAACATATAAATAGTACTTACATCATTATTATCAACCTTCATAGGTGGTAATCAAAAAATGAACGACATCGGTTTGTGAGGTGGTACTTTTTCATACACATGATAAATGATTCCATAACCCGTTTGATGAATGTGTGTGTGGTTTTAGTTTATATAATTAATACAAAAAAATATATAATTATATTGAATATTCTTAGGTGATTATATAATCCTGATAAAAAATTAATTTAATGGGTTTGATAAGGAATTAAAATAGAAATTCTTTTGGAAAAAACATACCAATTCTTTGGGTATTTTCCTTAGGTTTTCACTAATACCTTCCTAAGTTAGATTTCATACCAATATAATGATTCTATGATGAGAAGATGTATTTTATAGAGTGACTTGGTTTTTTTCCTATCTAAAAAAAATTTTGTATTTTGTATAATAGGGGAGAGTGAGTTCCCTTTTATAGGTGGGGGAGAGGACACACTTGGACTTTTTTAAATGAAGTTAGGGTTACCAACATTATTATTTAAATATAGGCTTATATAATGAAAAATATTAGATCTTGTAGATTTAATGTTATAAATAAGTCAAAAAAATGGATTTCAAAAAAAATTATTTCATTTGGCATGTTAAGTTTAATGTTTAGTCCCTTAGTAAACTCATTTTTTTCTTTTAATCATTATAATTAATTTTAACTCTTTTAAATAATAATATAGGTAAAATATTAATTTTATTCTATTATAAATTATAAATTATTCTCATTTTGTATGTGGAATCGATTTTTACAAATTCAATTCATATAAGGGGCTAAAATAAATTTGAATGTAAACCCAAATACAGGATAAGAAATCGGGTTTTAAAGGTATAAATTCTCAATGATTTACTATGTTTTTATATCTAAATTCAATAAAAAATGATTAAAATAAAATAAAATGGATTAATATATATATAATTTATATAATAAAACTTTAAAACCAATCTAAAATAAAATTAAACTTTATAATTTATTTATAATAAAAATTAGTATTTAATTACAATTCAGTGTTTTTTTACTATTTATCTAAAAAACATCGTAGAAAAATACCAAAAAATAACACTAATATAATTTTTAAATGCTGGTTTATAAAATTAAGTTTATTTTTTCAAATAATATTTATAAAAGTTTCGAAATTTATTTTTAAAATAAGTGCACATGTAAAAGGCTTCAAAACAACCTTTAGAAAAATACATCTTTTTGAATAAAATTTGATTTGTTCTCACATTTTTCCTATAAAACATAGTATATGAATGTAAAAAATATCATTTAATATATTTTATACTAATTTTGTTAATATCAATCACTAATAGTAATTTATTTGTCTTTAGCCTAAAATTAATTTGGGTGAATAAAATTGTTTTTATATAAAAACATATCCTTCATATTCAATTGGTTTTTATTTTCATTTATAATTGATTAGAAAAAAATTAATTAATTAAATATTTTCTCAAAAAATCATAATTTATTTAATCATATTTTTAACTTCCAATTTAATGGTTAGGAGATAATTTTAATTTTAAATTATAATATTAATAGTATTCGGTGAAACGCAGTCTCACATGTAATGAAAGCTTTCGAAGAAAGTGGTTGTTGTGTTTAGCATAACTTAGAATTAGTGTTGTGTATAATGTATGATGAAATAATTGATCTATTTATAGAAAGATAAATTTTTTGATATTTTTATCCAAATTTAAACTCAATGGTTCATTTATTTCTTATAATTAAATATATTGAATAAATATATTGTAAATTATTAAGATTTTACATTCAGTTAAATGTTTGGTGTTGTGTTTCAAACATGATAAAGAATATGATATTACTCTTTTATAATTTTAGGCAATCAAATTCTCCCCACCTTAAATAAAATTTAACCTTTCCATTTAAATTTTGTCTCAGTAATTAAAGAATTTTTATTTGAAAAATAATTTTTTTGAAAAACACACATCAAACAAGGATTAATAAAATATCATCATTATAAGAGATACAGGGGTGGAAAATGGTGATATGGAATAACATATAACTAGTTATATACATAAGAGAATATTAGTGGGAAGTTAATTCATGTACTTAGAGGAAAAGAATAAATAATTATGGGGAATGATTAAGGTCATTTATCAAAAGAAAGAGAGTTATCAATGTAAAGTCAAGGGATAAAAATAATTAATGAAATATGTGTAAAAGGGTCATTCATTTCATCATAAATGATGTTAATAAGAAACTATTTTTGTTTCAATATCCTTTGAAAAAAGTTGTGTAATTATTTTATTGTATAATAATATAAAGGAGTATATATACTTGATAAATTTCTATTTCATAAGAACAATTTCTTCCTTAGGTTGTCATTTATAGTTTTATCCCCATTCTCTAAGAAATTAACATCTAAAATTTGATTTTATATCCCTGAGGCACAAAAATTCTCTTTTGAAAGATCATAAGATCCATAAAGAGTTAAAACAATTTCTCTTGTTCTCTAAATAGTTTCCAAATAAAATATTTTTTTTCACAATTTATCCAATTAATTAATATCTAAACCCCAATAGTAACACATCCTGGTTTATAATTAATATTTATTTTTTAAAATTATTTAAATATTAATATTTTAAATAGGATATCATGTAGGTTAGTGGTAAATGTCAAACCATTATCTTCCATCATTCATGGGTTCAAGACCCACCACCTTATCAAATTTTACGGGTTTTCACCCAATATGTGGGTTTTTATTTTTCTAAGACTATATTAATATAATTCAAATATGATTTAAAACCTTGAAGTTTAATCATTTAATAACCATTTTTTGAGATTATCAATAAAACATATTTATTGTTTAAAATTCTAATAATTATATTTGACCACCATTACAATGTCATTAATAATCTTATTAACCCTAAATGTTATAAATACCATTGAGCTTATGTTTATAAAATGTAAAGGAATTATTCCTCAAATAAATTTTATCAAAATCATAAACTTCCCATTAAGTCTCAAAAATTAATTAATCATGGTATACTCTAATCACATAAAATCTAAAAAGATGTTTTAAGACATTGAACTTACAATGAACATTAATATTCTATTCTAGTCATTGTATTCATAACTCTAAATTTAATTAAGACACATGTTATTCTAATATAGGACACAAACCCTAGATGTTTCATGATTCTTTTAACAAAATACCATTATTTAAATAATTATATACAAATTCTTGATCCATTTTATTTCAATATGTGTTCTTCCTTGTTCTATGGGTTAACCTTTAAAATAGGTAATTTCTTAAAACAAATAAATCATTATTTGAGAATCTATAATTATATTAGTAAAACCATATAATCTATAACTTACCAAAATATTAGGATATTATTTTATAATTATGCTTAAATTTTATCATATGGTTACGTCCCCTAATCTATGTTTTCCTAAATATAGTTCTTAAGGTTGTTACTAAACTACCTATGATACCAATTAGAGTGACCCTGACCCCGGTTTCCTAGATCTTGTGCCAACAACCATTAAATTAGAATATGATACAAGCAATAACATCCCAGAGGACTGATTACTTTAGTAGTTTTGGTAAAAAAATATCTATACAAGAGTCTCATACTATATTTTAATTTACAAATTAAAACATATTTTTTCAATAATAACTTTATTACCTCTTATAATATCCTTTCATATATTTCTTAGTACACATCATGAATTCTTGGGGAAAAGAAAAAAATAATGTTGAGCTTAAATTATCAATAATGGATAATTACAGTAGAAGCTATCTTGAATCAATAATCAATAATTAATATGGAATGGTAAATAACTGAACAAAAATATCATTTAGTCGATAAAATTAAAATTAAATGAATCCATAGATAATGTAAATGATTAAATATGATGAAAAATAATAATAATAATAATAATAATAATAATAACAACTAAATTCTCAATGAAGGTAATGCTTAATTCTTTTACATCGTTTCTGATACACATGAAAACTTATACCATTAAACATATTCACAACAGGATTTAAAACTATAAATAGAAACACTTTTAATTTATCCAACTTATTTGTATCATTAGGCTTGTTGATACATCGAGAGGATATATAAGGTATGATCCTCACCCATCACTTCTAGTCCAAAACATTTCACAAATATCAAATAATCTATTTAATTCATAAATAGTGTTCCTTATCATAAAATATATGTACTAAGTAAAGGATGCACATTTATAAATATTTTCCCTGATACAAAATTGAATTTCAATGTAAAACACCATATTTATAAATGATATAAAGTTTAATCAATACACATATCCATGATAAATAATATGGATATTTATGGGAAATTTGATGTCTAATGATCACTAGAATGTAAATATTTCAAGGGGAAGTTAATTACTACAAAAATGAATCAAGGAAGTGAGTGTAAATATTATCCTTGTTCAATATAATCTTAATCCATATATAAAAACAATAATTATCGTATCAATACAATATATAACCATTGTAGTGTATGTAAAAAAAAGGTTATTGTAAATTATGAATAGATATATGATAAATATATATTCTAAAACATTCATGAAGAAACTATCATTTTTATATTGGAAAAAATTTTGAAAATAGATTTATTTAAAAATTAATTTTAAAACCATTCCCTTTAATAATATTCTTTAAAAAATTCAAATTAATCTTAAAATAAATTTTGGTTATGTCGGTGGGTATTTCTATACATGTTGTAAATAAAATTCCCCTAGTATAGTAAAATAGTGAATAAGGTGCCTTTCTTAAAAAGTGGCATGAATATTCCATTTATTGTTTTAAAATTAAAAATAGATATATATGTATTTAATAAATAATTTTTAAAATGTTGAAAACCTTTTTAATAAATAATTAGTATACATGGTTTTGAGTGAAAAAAAATTTCCAATCGAAGAGAGAAATGAAGTTCCATTTTATTAAGAACAATTTAGAAAAACGTTTATATACCAAAGGGTGAAAAAATGGTAATATTAAATAAAACATATCATAAATAACTGAGAGATAAGAGTATTAATGTTTTTATTAAATGAAGATCAGATAATTTTCTTTAATGGAAATTATAGAATAGATAATATCTATTAGAATGATATTGTGAAATAAACCATTAAAATGACTATAACGTTAAAGTGAAAATTAATAAATGAGTATATTATTTGTATGAACATTAACTACATATAAAAAAGTGTAAATACAAGAATTGAAATAAATTTCACTACATACATAATAATAGAATGTAAAAGACAATAAATGAGCAATATACACCAATGAAATGAAATTTAGTTATTAAATTATTTACCACATGGTAATTTTTAATTCAAATACCCTTAGATGAAATATTTCATATTTATAAGTAAAATTCCATGAATAATTATGTTTTCATGATATTACATGTGAAAGGTTATTATATACAACATAACAAAACTACGTTCATGACATTAAAATATCCCACAAGGATATGAAATTGAAGTGAAATCCCTTACCGTACAATTCCTTTTGGTTGAACTAGCTTTAACCTTTTGTATAATTGTTTCTAGAATGTTATTGAATTATAAAATAACCATATTAATATTTATAATATCCTATATAAACCTTTTATAACATTTTAATATCCTAGATTTTCCATGTATTAATTTTTAATAATATATAAAATTATTTCGAGACTAGGTTCTAAGACGGCGTGTGATTCTGAGGCCCGATGTGCTCGAAACAATTATAGGAAAAATATTAAAATATTAAATATCACACATGAGTATATTTTCTTAAAAAGTGTAAAAAATTCTAAAAGGGTTCCTGAATCAAAAATCTAAGGGAATCGTTGTGTTCATAGTAATAATTTTACCTTAGGTAGGGCCCAACATCGACCGGCACTGGTCAACTGTAGAATGTAGTTTTTGGAATGTTAATAAATAAAATAAATGGCAATTTTATTTTATTTTTAGCATTTCACAAACGCAAAGAAATTTTTTTTAAATAATTATTTGATATACAAAGATAGAGTTAATAACATAATACTAGAATTTCTAGAGGCTCTAGGGGGAACTGGGAAAACTCTCTTGACAACAAATGACAATGGGATTTTAGATCAGAGTTCAATAGATGTTGTTTTTGATAGATCTATCCAACAGAGGTGATGTGATGATCATTTATCTTCAGTGAATGTTCCAATGTAGAGGTATAGAATTATTTCTTGATTTTATTTCCCCATTTCAAGAATCAATTATGAATACAGATCAACTACGGAAAAGGTTGTCCCATGGTTCGATCATTCTTACAGGATGGGAATATTTGAGGGAAATCATTAGGAGGTGAATTATTTACCCTTATTTCATCACTCTTAATTATAATAGGAATTTATTTAGTCCAACAAGAACAAAGTCCAATATTCATTCAATATGGAGTTTTTTGGGATTTCTTTACCACATTTCTTGGTGCTTGTCACTATTGAACCCTCAAGGTCATGGATCGACTTGTGAGGAATCTATAAATGCGATCAGACATTTGGATTGAAGTAAAATTGAATCAAGATACTGTAGTAGGGTAGATCGGGTTACAAAGGACCCAAATCTATGATCACAACAAATTCTGGGCAATGTAGGAGCCTCGGTGGTCTGTGGAAGGCATCACAAGATCACCAGCGCTAGCAGGGGATACAGTAGTGGCCGCGTGGGGTGGTGGATGCATCCACTTTGGGACATAGTAGGGCCACGACATGGGAGATTCATACATATTGGGGTGGCCATGTGGATCGCATGATGGCGATGAGGCCGTGTTGAAGGAGAACATGGTGGGCCGATCACATGGGGTGCAGTGCAGCACTGCGTAGAGCAGAGGGGCATGCGA
Source organism: Viscum album (assembly GCA_963277665.1). Taxonomy (NCBI): domain Eukaryota; kingdom Viridiplantae; phylum Streptophyta; class Magnoliopsida; order Santalales; family Viscaceae; genus Viscum; species Viscum album. The sequence goes on from OY728125.1 coordinate 213,486,680, forward strand.
CCAGGACAGGCCGCGTGCAGTAGACCAAATTGGCTTGCATGCATACAAGAAAGAATAAGGGATCCATTCCTCTTTAGTGGGATGGGAATTAGGCTGGGCCAGTTTGGGTCTACTGGACTAAGTCAGGTCGGTCGGCGGGTCGGATCGGACCTGATCCGGTCGCAGGTCAGACCTTTTTATGAAAACCACCATTACATTAAAATTGTGTATCCATTTGAAAAGAAATTTTCTACGGTGGGACCTTTATGATGATAACGTATTTTTGAGATATCTGATGCAGGGTTTTTAGGATGTTTTAATATAACCTAATGGCTTTAGGTGTATGTTCTCCCAAAAATAGCATGCTATGAGCAAAATCATGTGGCTGGCTGTGACTTTGAGACTATATGACTTTATGAGACTATGTGACTTACTGATAATAAGTTTATTAAAGAGAATATGTGACTTAAAGAGACTATGTTCCTTATTCGGATTAAGTGTCTCATCAGGACTATGTGTCTTATTAATACTTGGTGTTTTGTGGATTACATATGATAATCTTGTTTTATGTACTATATATTAATACTTGTGTGAACTGAATGTATTATTTATTCGTGGTATACATAATGTATTTCCTTTTGGTATAATTCATGTATTTATTTTTGGAATACTTCATGTATGTATTTTTTGTATACTTTTTGTATTTCTTTGTTGGATAATTCATGTATTTATATGTGGTATTCCTTTATGGTTTTAGGGTGTCCCACTGAGTATTGTTTTACTCACTCCTTCATGGGGTTTTACTACACATATAGTGTATTGTAAAGATTATCAATGAATTTACAGATTCCTAGGTGGACCAAGACCAGGTGGTTCTTAGGGATACCTGACAGTCGAGGTGTGCTCATACAGCTTCAGACAGATGTCAAGTACCTTTCCCCCCAGGTAGAGATGTATGTGGATGAGTTTTAGGGAATTGTGGATTCACTTTTGCAGATTGTTCCTTTGGGTGATCCTATATTATAGATTTCTTTAGATTATAGTTTTATACTATCATACTCTTTGGTTGGTATCTTAGTGTATCTATGCATTATTTACTTTTTATTTTACATTTTAACATTTTGGGCTTGGAGATGTGTGCATATGTACAAGTACTTAAACAAATGCCTCACATTTTTGGGATATTCCTACTCAATTATAGTAACCAGACCATGGATTATTAGAGGTAGACATAAGTTAGTCATAGCATGATACCCTCTATGACGTGTCGTGAAAAAACATCATATCACTCATTTCTTATTAATCATTCATTATTTTCATTTTTTTGAGTGTTAATTTCCTTATTTATCAAGAATGTTTTTACTTGTTATTTTTCCATATTATTTCAATCATTATTTCATCATATACATGATTTAAAAAATCATTTAAATATATTATATATTATTTGATTATGTATTTATATTAATCTATAGATTTTAGTGTTAGGAAATGAAACACACCATTCATGGTGACAGTATGTCATATGTGCGCATGAACACTGTTTGTATTTTATTTTCATATTAAAAGAAATAACTTTTTATGATATATATGTATATTTTCATTGTGCTATCATTTTTATTTCATAAATATCACATATTTATTTTAATATAATCTACTATACATTCCATATGGAGTGTGAATGAATCACATTTCTTTATGATGCAGTAGTCTGCCATACACATAGAAACATTATTGAATTCCCAAAAATGTAAGTAATAAAAGTATATGTCATATAATAATTAAATAGGAATATATAAATCATAAATATCATATATAAATAGTATTTCATTGAAAATTATCATCATATATAGGTGGTAATGCAAAAACAAACAACATCGGTTTGCGAGGTAGTAGTCTTCTGAACACATTAACGATTATTACATAACCCAATTGATGGATGTGTGTGTAGTTCTAGGTAATAACATTAGAATATAAATGTATAATTATATTTAAAAAATAGAATTTATTTTATATAAAGACAAAAGGATGAATCGAATTGGTATGAGAAGGATATAAAATAGAAACTCTTTTGAAAAAACATTACCTCTTCTTTAGGTTTCCTCCTAAGGTTTTCACTAATGCCTTCCTAATGATTATTTTTTATCAAGATAAAACTAGAGTATTAGTGGAGAAAATTTTTATAGTTATTTTTTAAGGTATTTACTGAACTAAATTTGTTTGAAGGTGTGAATAATTGGGAGACTGAGTGACATTTTATAGTTTGGGGAGAGGGCACACTTGGAATTTTTTAAAAGAAGTTAGGTGTACCCACATTTTTACCTATAAATAGAATAATATAAGGAAACAATTATATAATATAGGTGTAATGGTAAAATATTTCCATCTCATGGGTGTTGTAAGAGTTTGTAGTACATTTGGAACCTTATGTTTAATGTTCGGTCCCTTGGTAAACTCTTTTTTTCTCTTAATATCTATAATTAATTTTAACTATTTTCACTAATCAATCTGAAATTTAATTAATTTGAACCAATTATAAATTATAAATTATAAATAATTATTATTTCATATATGGAATCCATTTTTTCAAATTTAATTCAAATAAGTATTTAAAATTAATTTAAAATTAATCTTGCAGATGGGATGAGAAAGTGGTTTTGTAATGTACAAATGTTTAATATTTACTAAGTATTTTATATATAAATTCAATATTAAAATTACTTAATGCGGTAATTTTTTATGTATTTATAATTTAGTTAAGTAAACCTTAAAACCAATTTAAAATATAATTTAACAATATAAATTATTTAGTAAAAAAGCAGTTTTAATTAAAATTATTTATTTGTTTATTATTCTTCAAAAAATGAGGCCTCTTAGAAAAATATCAGAAACTAACTCTAATATAATTTTGAAATTCATATTAAAAAATTATTTTTGTTTTTAAAATAAAATTTATATAATCTCGAAAATTTATTTTTAAAATAATTTCTATGTTAATAGGCGGTAAAAATTCTTTAAAAAATACAAATTTTGATGCTTAAATTTTAGATTTATTCTTATCTTAGTTCGATAAAATATATTGGATGAAGGTAAAACAATTTATTTGATTATATTGTATATAAATGTCATTAATATCACTCAATAACTTTAATCAATTTAATTTATTCTTATAAAATGCCTTTGGGTGCATAAAAATTGTTTCTTTACATTTCCTTTATAATAAATTGGTTATAATTTTCATTTCTAATAATTTTTTTACTAGTGAATTCACTTTATATTTGTGTAAACCATATATTTTCAAATGTTATTTAATCCAATTTATACATTCCGATTCAATTTCTATGGTATATTTTTCAGTTTGAGTAATAATATTAATAGTATTCAGTAAAACTCAATCTCGTGTGTAATGAAAGGTATCGAAAAAAAATATTATTTCATGTAATAAAAGTTAGAATTGGTGTTTTATTTAATGAATTATAAACTTATTGTTCCATATATATCAATTCAAACATTATGATGCATTTAATTTAAAATAAACTTAATTATTCATGTAATATACGATATTGAATAGATTGAATAAATATATTGTAATGTGTCGAGATGTGACATTCCCTTCTATGCTTGGTGTTGTGTGTCACACACGCTATAAAATGTGATGTTAATATTAATTAATTTTGGGTGTAAGATGAAATTTTTATATATAGATCCTTAATTATGTCCTAATAATCATGTTTATCCTTTATTTCCATCCTCATGAACATTCATGTATGTTGGTGATGAAAAGAAAAAAATGAATCATACCATGTTGGTAGTATTCCACATATACACATGGTAGATGAGTACATTTTAAATAGAAAGAGATGTAGGAGTTATATGGTTTATTATTTTATAATTACAATCTTGAAAAAAATTATTGATTTTTTTAAAATTTCAATTTTAGAGTTTCATTATTAGGTTGTGAATGAAAACGAAACACACTGCATCATGGAAGAAGTATATGACACAATACCAGATTTATTGTATCATTTTTCTTACCAAAATCACAAAATATGATTATTTATTATTACCATAACATAATAAAATTAAATATATTACTAATACAAAACCCATTACATAGGTATTTTAAAATTTCAATTGGAAAATAAAAAAATAAAGGAATTAAGTTATGTAAAAATAATTAATCTCATTGAGTACTTTGATATTTCCTTGTAATATCCCCTAGAAATAGATAAAATAAGAAAACCTTTTATGACTATAATATCAAAAGAGTGAAATAGTGCTCTAGGGGAATGAAAAATAGTTGGGTTTTATGAATAAATAAAATTCATGGGAGTTCCTTGATGGGGTGGTGAGAGGTCCCTTTTAGAAGTGGTGAGAATGAAATTCTTTGTTAATATTTCCACTTAATATAAAGGGAGTACTTGTTAAATATGTCATGTTTCTCAAAAATTGGGAAATAATTGAGTGGGGATGATCTAAGGTTGAACCACACCTAATACACACAATTATTGGGATGTTTGTTTCATGGTTTATTCGATTTAAAACATTAATTATTACTTTTATCCTTTTAGTTTTACAACAGTAATGAGGTTTTACCTAATATAACATAATATTTATTCCAAAAAATAATGTTCCCCTTATTTGATAATTAAAAACAATATAATGGAAGTTAAAAATTCATCACATTTAATTTAGTTTATAAAAGTGGTAATAATTAATTTTAAAATGAAAAGTATATTTTTTTACGGTAAGATAAGAACCTGTGGAAAATAAAGACTCAGTTATTATCCGAAAAATTATCAGGTCAACAAAAGTTAAAAAGAAGAAAAATAAAATTTATCCCTATGAAGAATAGGATTCAATCCTCAAGGAATGTAATTAGACCAGATGATATTCTTTCTATCTGCACCATTATTGGAAAGTTTTTCTACCAAATCATTGGCCTCTATATAAACATGAGTGATTATGTAGTAAAAAGATCATAGAAACTCCATAAAATTGATCCATCTATTATTAAGTCTCCATAGATAATGAGAAGATCATGTTCTGATAGCCTGAACAATAGTGACAGAATAACATTCATACCAAATATTTTTCCAACCACAATATTTTTTTTCTCAATAACAAAGATGAAATAGATCATCTCACCCTCTAGTAAAGAAACAACACCACATGATCAATGTAAAAATCCTAAAACAACTCTTTCATTGTTTTAGAAGACAACCCTATAGCTCGGGGGACCTTGATTACCTCATGATGACCTATATGTATTGATTATAATCCATCCTATAAAATGGGATTTCCAAAAAAATCTATTGTTCTAATAAAAGGTTTAATGTTACGTTTAATACAAATTAATTTCATATTTCTCACCTTCTAGATGGTGTAGATCTGTTTTGATGCTGCTGCCTAGAAAAGTAACAGACTATCTGTAAAGAGAAGAAGACACAACAATCATTCAATGATGTCAAAAATGGAAAATTTTTAGGTAAATAAGGCTTCACTAATATCATAAATATTATTCCATAGTATTGATGTTGTTACAAAGCTCAAAAATAGGTAGTCTAGATCCTCTTAATGCTGATGGGACATAACACAGACAAAGCAAAAGGAGATTCCACAAATCTGCAAAAACAATTGTCAGTACGGATCCTATGGTGAGACTATATCTAGAAAAAAATGATCCTAGATGTTTCAAAAACCTTACTATTCAGCTTCCCATGCTATGGAATTCCTATGATGGAAACCGGGCATGATAGTAGATAGACTTTGATGTTATAATTCCCCTTTAATTGGTCTCTCAAATCCAAAATTCCCCATATGGAGAGAATAAATATACATAAACAATCTACCTTATATTTTTTGGGATAACCTCAATTTCATTGAATTGATCCATGATTGAAATATACAATTACACATTAATGTCATCCTAAGTGAGGTGATCCAGAAGATAGGCACCACTTCTGTAAGAAATCCATAAATTTGGAGAGCAATATCTGGAGATTGACTATCTTGAATGGAAATCAATTAAGGATAACGTGAAATTAATTGAAGGAAAAAATGAGGAGTCAAAGTGATTAATGTTCCCAGATTTGAGCTTATATAAGAATCTAGAATGAAATAATTCAAGATCATTATAAGTTCTATTTAAAATCATCCATACAAAAGGTTCATGTAAGGAATGAATATATGAATTGAGATTCTGGATTCCGAGACCCCTTCTTCAAAGGTTTTACCTCAAATATTACAAGGAATAATAAACAATCTCCACTTCAAGATGCTTCCACTCCAAATAAAATTCTTGATAATCATATTTAGGAATTTTATGATAGAAAAAATCCATTTATAAACCATGAAAGAGTAAAAAAATTATAATTAATAATATCTTTGACTAAATAACCACAAGTTTCCATAGAGATGGATTTTCCTTTCCAAGAGGATAATTTTATTGTGATCTAACTAATAATTTATAAGAAGTTACATGATTTTTGGTGTTTCAAAAACATAGGAACACTGATAAAATTTAAAGATATTGCTCCCTCTCTAATACCTAGATCATTGATAATATCAATTTTTCTGACAGTAGAAATGTTTCTTCTAATATAAACAATGAATTTGATCTATCTAACCTGCTATCTTGAGACCTCATCATAAAAAAAATATTATCCTTTATTTTTTAATATTTCCCTTGTCCCATTATGTGATGAGAATGATATTTTAATCACTAAGGTGATGTGTATGAGAAGAAATTATTCTAGCCACACATATTGTCATCAAATTCCTATTACTATCTATCTTGGATAAAGTTGTACTAAGAAAATCCTTAGTAATATAGAAAATTATGGCAGAGAGAGGATCACCCTACCTAACCCCTATACACTAATAAAAACTCCCCTCTTGAAATCCATTGACAAACATATATATACAAGAAGATCCAAAGATAATTTTGATCCAATAGAAAAAAAATCATCAAAACCAAAAATGATAAGGATCATACAATAAAATCCAAATCCAACATTTTAAAATCCCTTTTAATATAAAATTTGAGTGAAATCTTTCCTCTACTAACTGGATTTTTCAGGAGATTAACACAATCTAAAGGAGTGATATAACAATCTTTAATTGATTACCCTGTAATGAATCCCAATTGATTGAAAGAAATAATTTTACTTGAAATGGGATCTAATATGTTGGAATGAATATTGTAAATGATATTGTAAATGGTATTAAAAAAATAATATATCCTAAAAAAATTAATCTCATTACTATTCCCCGCCTTAGTAATTAGAGTGCGGAATTTTTCATTCAATCCCTAAGGGAGAGAACCACCATTATATAATTGAAGGATAAGTCTTCAGAAATAATCTCATATTATCTCCTATTATGTCAAAAAAATAAGAAATTGCAAAATCCATATGGTCCAAGGGAACTATCAATCTTGAGACTAAAGACAAATGCCTTAAAATAAAATATAATTTTTATGAAAATATATTTTCAGCATAAAATGATTTTATTAGTTTTTTTTTTGCTATAATAATTGAATTTTATTAGTATTAAAAAAGATATAATTTTCTCTCTATAAATTTTTCATAATGTGGTAATTTTGATTCATTCTCACTAATTCAACATCTTGGTTTAAATGGTCATACATATTTTTTATTTATTTATAAAAATATATTGTGATACCTTTTATGTTAGATATTTCTTTTGAAGCTTGCAATCAAATATGTTGACCTATTTAGAGGTAGTCATTTAATAAAATTTTAGGTTGTAACATTAAATATATATAAACCACAATAAATAATATTACATTAATCACATATCCAATAGAGATCCATTTTTAAAACATTAACAAATTTTATAAGTGCTCAGCAACAACAAAAATCGAAACTCGTCATCAAAAGAAATTGGTGGAAATGATAATTAGATATGAATTGATGAAAAAAAAAAGATAAAAAATATTATCAACATAATAGTTACATAAAACTAAAAATAAATGAGCTATAAAATCATAAACACCCATAAAAGAGGTAGAAGAATCAGTTGAATCAAAAATCAATTGTTTTTTATTTCTCTAATTGTTTTTGTTATATATTTTTATTTCCTTTGATTTTCTAACTCTAAGAAAATAAACATCATCTTGACTTATAAATAGAAAAAAAAATTAAAAAAAATTAGGTCTTCCCTATCATAATATTTTTATTTATATCTTATACTATCAATATTTTAGTGGTGAGCCTAGAAGATCCACATGGAAGGGTGTGAAGTTTACAGAGGAATCCATTAAAACATATTTTACCAAATATGGTATATAATTATGAATGATAGAAATTTTTAAGTGAAATGATGATCAAAGAATTGTGAATGAGGTGTTATTTTTATTATTTATAATCTATATTAAGGGGAATGACCATTACAAAATAACTAAGGAAATCAAGCTGAAGGGGATTATGTGAATGATGATGCTTAAGAGAAGTGATTTCAAAAAAAACATACATACAAGATTATTGATATTTAATAAAATCTCCATAAATAATATTTGAAATATTGAATATAAACATGATCTATATGGATAAAGTGTTTTAAAGTAGTAGTGATAAAAAAATAATTAATTTATAGTCATCCATGATAAAAAAATTTATTTATTCAATAATTTTCATATAATTAATTTATAACACTCTAGATTCAAAAATTTTACATAATTTTATATTCATAAAGAAACAATAGTATAATGAATTTATATTTATTCAATAATTTGATTAATACCTAATTTCTACAGAAAATAATTTTAATTTTATGAAATAAATACCATTTTTTATTTAGTCATGTCAAAATTATTTTTGGGTGATTATTTCATATTTTTCAAAAAAATTGTTTTTTGGTGACAAGTGATCAATAATGATTTTACAAAAACTGCTAATTTTCAGAAATGATAATGATATAATAATAAAATTAAATATGAATAAAACTATTTTCAATGATTAATAAATATTTGTGAATTAACAAGATTTATAAAAAAATATAATCTTGAACTCAGAAATATATGCTTATCATTTTTAAAATCTGGGTAATATATTCTTTCACATAAAATCATTTTCTAGTATTTCTATTTTAATAATAAATTAACTAGGTTTCATTCCATTTTATAATGGTTTTAAAAAATAATTATTTGTTTAATTATAATAATAAAAATAATTCCATTATAATCCACATTTTAATTTATTTTCCTGTAAAATTATTTTAGTACATAAAACAGACATTTTCTAAAACTTAATTTTGTTGTATTTTAGGAAATTATTTTAAAATTAATTTCTACCACATCTATAACATTGATATTGTTAAATACATTCCATAATTTGAATAATAATAATAATAATAATAATATATTATTTTATATGTTCAACATAATCTTTGGTCATAATGAAAAGTAAAAACAATACAATTTCCTCACTATGGTCAGGGATAAACATGTTTATTAGATATTAAACGAAGAGATAAGGGGGAAATTGATACATAAAAACATCTATAAACCATTTTTTAATATATTTTTTCATTTTATTATATTAATTTTTATATAATTTCCATTTTTTCAACTTTCACAAGAAAAATGACATTATATTATCTAAATATTATAAGTAATTCCATGTGGGTCCTTCCCCTCACATATAAAAGGGAAACTCTTCAGCTCCCTTAGTCAAAAACATTGCGCCTTATATCATGGAAGATACCACTGAAAACATTCATGTCTCACTTCCCTTAATTCATAATCATTTTTATTCTCTTAAGACTGTCCTAAGAAGGCTTAAGGTGTAACCCAAATGAGGTCTCTTAAAGAGGAGATAATCATCTTTACTAACTCTTTAAAAGATTATTTTTTCTTAAAATTCATATAAATAACTTATATCCCCACTGAAATAATTAATACAGTATCATAAATATAATAATATGTTATTATTAATATGGCACAACCATTTTCCACCTCATTTCCATCTTTTTCAAAAAAAACATCGCTCATGTATACATATGACCTACACTCTCCACATATCTATATTATTAATTTTTTATCACTACATTTTGTGGATGGTTATAAAGATAAAAATAATGAATATACATAATATTTATGAAATAATTATGAATCTATAAATACAATATATCATTAACCGTTTTATCATTCCATGAGTTAAAAAATGATAAAGGTTCTCATTCTTATGTTTGAACTACCACATCCATGACACGATGTTATTGATTTCTCATATACACCATTCATAGATAATTATATATATATAATTAATATATATTATATTTATATCATGTTTAAAATTATAGAGATGATGTAACCATGATCAACATGCAAGGAAAATGACATTTGAAACGAAACATACATGAAAATGAAGCAGTTAACACATGAAATGATGATGATAATACCATATCATTAATGGATTTTTGATAATATTTTATATGAAAAAATATGTATGTTACTATAATTATAAATATTATTCTGGTTTATAAGTATAATATATTTTTATTTATTATATATGAGGTTAAATTTACATTTGAAGGAAGTCACCCCTGAGGTAAGGGTTTATTCACAATCTCTTCTTTATTTGGGATTGTTTTTGTTTAGGTTTATGTTTGGGTAATTATATGATATTATAATATTATACCCCATATAATTTATTATAATATGGTTATTTCTTTAAATTACAAATTTTCCATTCATTTTTATTACTTTATGTACTGAAAAGTCTAAAGGACTATATTTAATGGAAACTGACTTTGATTTTGTTTTCGGTTGAGAATCATTCTATTTAATGTCTATATTTCCTATAAAATTTTACATTAATAAATTTTATATTATAATATTATTGATTAATATTATTTTTACCCAAGTTTTACTTTCTATAGAAACATTTAGAAGTTATATTTTTTTTATTTTCTAAATAAGTCACTTTTTACCTACAGTGTGAATGAAATATTTCCATTAATTATTACTACGTAAATGTCTTTTACCACAAACATAAATATCCATTTAATTTATGATTCCATTAAAAATTTCCATGTTCATTTTAAATGGAATTTTCCTCAAATATTTTAGAAATTATTATATTTCAAATAACTAATTTCAGAATGAAATAGTTATTATCCTCATGAAATATCCCCATTATCATTAAAAATTATCTTCATCTATGTCAACATACTTTGATGTATCATATAATTTATGAGTGATACATTACAATGATTCCATCCACCATATTAATCTCGATGGATTATGATCATGTTGTCTTATTTATTTAATTGAGAAAACATTTTCATCATATGTTAGTTTTTTAATATGAATTTTTATATTGAGTATCTATTGAATAGTTATTAATTTTATTCATGTGATGGATACATTAGAAATAATAACTAATGTTAGGTGCTTCTTATAGACCCTGTATATATTTTTAGGTCTCACGAGATGAACTAGTTTAGGTATTTGTTGCATGCCATACCTCTTTATATATGATGTCTTGGTCTAAGGCCTTGATAGTAATATAGTGATGTCTAAGATTATGTGTTATATAATTATGAAACATATATCCTTGTTATTATTTATGATCATATGTCATTCATGTATTTAGTACCATTTTTATAATATAGGTTATATGAAATATTTGATTATTTTTTTATCTCTACCATATTATTCATGTTTTATTTACCCTATAAGAGCTTCTGATGTACAGATTCCCTTATTGAGTATCTGAGTTTTCCCATTATAATCTCTTCCATTCCTGATGCTTCTAATATAGGATATATAAATTAATTAATGGATATGATAAAATAAATGGTAGTGTTTTCTCTATAATATTTAGTTTCATATTTGGTTTGGTAATATAATGATAGAATCGTATATGTTTCTAGTATCTTAATTCAATTAGACTATTGAATAATTCAAGATGTGATCCCTTGTATCGTATAGAAATGTGGTAAAATAACCACCAACTATAGGTTACTATAGTATAGGTGTTATAGTTGGTATTAAATGAAGTTTCATATTAATTATTTTTAGTACATTTAAGAAAACATAGATTATAGAATATAAACCTATGATAAACTATAAATATATGTCTACATATATGAAAATAATATAATGTTTTTTATAAAGTTTAGATTTCATGGTTTTACTAGAAAATAAATCCACTGTTGTTTACTAAATAAATGGATACATCTATGGAACAAATTCACATACGGTTAACAACTCTAAATAGGATGGATTGGGTATTCAATCAATCATCACCAATGCAGGATGAGTGGGCCTACAAATGCACTTTTGGATAGACACTCCCAGGGGATATGATTTGGTTGATAATATTCTATTTATTAACCATTATTAAGTATTTAAAAATAATTTTATCATTTGAGGATATTTCAAGATATTCTAATTTTATGATTCTATGATTCAGTATGAATAAAATTTCAATTTATTGTATGTGTTAAACTCAATTTAGAATTACATAATATGATTTTAAATTCAATATCTTGTAATCAAATTCAGTATATACCATTCTATAGAAGTGGAAACTAGATGAAGTAATTAAAATCATATCAATTCACATAATCTATATAGGATTTACCTATTACAAAATAAAATTATATGAAAGAATACAACATGTTATATTGTTTGGGTTTATTTGGATTTTTGACATAGTTTGACATTTTTTATGAAGGCTATTTGTTAAAGAAGGTGTGAACATCTCTTTGTTTTTTAAGAACATAAATAAGAAAAATATTTAGTTTCAAATTTATAAATTATTAAACAAATCATGTATGTATAAAAGGATCATGTGGATGCATGTATGTCCTAAGGGAGCATTTAAAGTGTGTTTTTCATGCTATAGAGGACATGTACTATGGTCATTTAGAATCATGTGATGAATGGAAGGCATGGATCATGAGATCTGAGGGATGTTATGCGATCACAACACATGAACCTCATGAGTACAATAATATCACACAATGGATTCATGTGTAGTTCTTATGATTGTCATTATATCTCAAAATGGGATCACACAAATAACTTAAAGATAATTTCAATGACCATCGTATGATTTTCAAGTGATATCTTGATTTGATAATGTGATGACCATATAATTGAGAAGTGTTATAATGATGGGATCAAGTGAAACACTTGAATAAAATGTTGATGACTACGTTGTATGGGATTTTTATAAGTATCATGTCATGGAGGTCAATTGTGAAATCCATAAATGATCATATAAATCACTTAAGGATAATGATATGTTTGTTGAGTCAATGGAATGTACATATGACTATGATTTATATAGTGTAGATAATGGATTTATGACTATAAATACCCCTTAACCCTCAATTAAATGTAATAGTACTTTCTAATTACTTTTATATGAAGTAAATCCCGTATGGGTATTTTTTAGGAAGTAAGGAATTTTAGACAATTTATGTCTCCTAAGTATTTCTGTTAAGAATAATTATGTTTTGTGTTATATTTACAAAATCCTTATGATTTTTAAATGGTATCGTGAAGGGAGTTATGATATAGGTACCTTAGTGTATTGGAATAACTCTTCGAGTCATAAAATCCATGTTCATAGAATAATGTCTCATGAAAAAGTCACTTGATACACATGTCTCATGATCTTCATAATATGAATAGAGTCTATCATAAGATTTATCCACCATGGTCTAGAAAAAGGTGTCTCATACAGTGGTTACATGTCAAGGTCCCATGGAAGGAGATACACACTGAGGTTACCTAGTGAATTGTACTACTATCATATTTAAATTCTGAAAAATAAAAAGAATATAGAGGATATGAAACATTCATTAATAAATGCAGAATGATTTTATTCACTTGTTTGTCTGAGTCCATAAAAGAAAGAAAGTGATACTTCATTATATAAAATGAATGGATTTATTAAATCATTCTAGAAAGAGGTAAACACAATATATATTGATGAACTTTTGAAAGTGAGGAGGAGTTTCAATGATCCCTATTGTAAAAGTGATTCTCAAGGGGATTTTCACATCATGGATATGAAAGAGAATGTGAAGTTCAAAGAAACATATCATTTACTTGGTGTAACACTCAATAATATAATATATGTTTCTTTGAAATATTTTCTAATTTTTTTATTTTAATGGTGTGATCATAAGAGGGAATTATGAGGAGACTGATCTTAGGAATATTGTTAATATTCCCCAAAAAGTATTAGTATAGTGATCCCAAGAAATAGTGACCTACCTTAAACCATTGAGTAGTGAGATTAGTGATTTTTCTGGACAAAAAAACTATTGGATACATTCTCCTCAGGGAAACTGATAATTGTTAACCAAGTAGAAAATAAGTGTTTCCTTTTTCTTACATACTTTCTCTACTTTTGGTGCATCATCATCATATAATGTTGGTAATGTTAATATCAATATAAAGACTAATGAGAAAAATAAGTTATCCTCATATTAAAGATTTAATGATCCATTTGGGAAGTAAGAATTTTTTAGAGAATATTCAAACCATTATTCACCCTTTCTTAGGGTATCCTAGCCCCTTTGGATATAACAATTGGTATTATAGGGAATGATCCTTTTAATGGAATATTTTTTTATATCTTAGTTGATTTTATTTTGAATTATAAGCTTTTATTTTTCTTTATTTTTTGTGTTCCATGGAAAATTGATGAATTTCAACAAATATGAAGATTTTTAGTGGTTTTCCTTAGTGTGGAAGTGTCTATATAATGAGTGTAATTCATTTGAAGGAATCCAACAACTTATTAGATTGTGAGGTTGTTTACTCCTTGAATTATGATTCATTAATAAGTGGAAAACATGACATGCTAAGATATTCTAGAACTACTGATGATAAATAAATTACAATAAATCCAAAAGTGAAAGTTATCCAAATGGAAATGGATTATTTAATAAATAAATAGAAGAAAATAATCTCATGATACCTAAACCAAAACATAAGAAGTTGAATTTAAAAAGATAATGGTTTTAAATAAAATACTTTTTGAAGTGACCATAGATCTAATGGATAATAATGATTCATAATATGAATAACTACAATTTATATGAATAGATATGGAAATAAAAATATTTGATGATAAGGGAAAGAATTATAAATAAAAAAATCATAATTTTGAAGCAATAAATGATGATCTTACAAAAGAATAATAAAAACAGGTTCAAGAATATCCATTTTTTAAAATATTTTATTTCTCAAATCAATTCTAAAATATAAGGAGGAAAGTGACATTGTGGATAAGATATCCTAGTCATTAAAAGATAAGATACCTAGTTGGAATATTCTCAAGAGACATTTTAATGCTCAACCTGATGCATGGGACAAGACGATTCAACAATTTGATGAAGAGATTGAATTAGTGAAGAACAAAGTGCATTAATCCAATTCCAAAGGAAATCAATGATTAATGTATGCATTGAATTTATTATCTGAATATATTTAAATGGTTAATAATGAAATAAAAAACAAAATATTCTATTTTAGAGAAAAACTAGAAATAATTGTCTTATATAAAAGGCCATGTAGTTATTAAAAAAATAGTATTGTCAATGATGTGACCCCTCCCATGAATGAGAGTAATATCATTGTGAAAAATTTAAAAAAGATTTAAAATTCTAATAGTGATAAAAATAGATATAAAAATACATTTTTCAAATAAAATGAAAACATGTGCTGCTTTTTTGGGATGTATGGTCATATTTCAATTTTTGTTTGAGGATTTAGAATGTCTTTCATGTTGTAAAGATAAAAATATTGATAAATCCAATAATATTGTGAATCTTCTTCAAATTTTTTAAATAAAAGTCTTTGAGAAAAAATTATCCAAAAAATAAAACTATTGTGGAAGACTTGGACACACCTTTAGTATGTGTCAACAAGACCAAGGGCTTAATGTCAAAAGAATAAATATGGCTTCTTCAATATTACAACTAAGAAATGAGGTTAGAATACATGTTTTTAATGGTAGATGTTATATATGTGAAAATTATTCGCATTGGGAATGATATTATAGCTATAAGAAATAATGGATGGAAGAAAGAACCCAAATGGAAATCCCTAACTTTTATAGTGTATAATAAGAAATTCAATACAACAAAACAATTTAATTTGACAAAAAATAGGTTTAACGGTTGAGAGGAAACTCAAGGATCTTAATTAATGGTTTACCATACACCTCATATGTTACACTCATAGAATATATCATGGAAAAAATGTGACCGAACCTAGAAGAAAATGGGAGGATCCACTCTATTTGTGAGTCATAAAAATTTACATTCAGGGAAAGACTCACCTTTAGTAAAAAAGGGTGAGATGAATGGAATACTTTATAAACAAATATTGAATATGTAATGCCTCAACAAATTCATGGGTCATGGGATAAGTTGAGATGTGAAGGAAAGAAATATATCACTTCAATGGATGAAGAATAATGAGAAGATAAACAATGGAATGATTCTTATATATATAAATAATCATGAAAAATATTGTATAGTTATAGCATCAAAGAAATAAATTTTTAGTAGTCTGTTAAAATCCCAAATTTCATAAAACCCCATTCCATGAAATCCTAAATATTTGATGAAGATTTAGCATGTGGGTAAATAATGCCTAATTATATGTCCATAATAGTTGAAGCTATTTTGGAAGTTATAAAATGAAAAAAATAAGTACAATTATATGTACAAAAATTTCAAAGGGTTGGTCCCTGAAGATCAACTATAATCCTCTTCTTGAGGGTTCAATTTTTAGGCTTCTCCCCATGAACATAACTATTTATAATTTATCTATAAAGTGGTGAAGGATTAAGGGGGATATATAATCTATGGTGTGGGTACAATGATATTAAATGGGTGTATAAGTTGAATAGATATGCAGATGATAAGAAGAATAAAAATTCATGAAATTCACATGTGGAATCAGATTCAAAAAATAGTGTTAAACAACAAATATATTCATAAAATATATATTTATTTGTAATGTGTTATCGAAAAGGAATACTTTATTATATAGAACCTAGTGTGGAACTAAAGTTCTATCAATGATGTACTTGAATGATTTGGAAGTTTCAAGTCACATTTATTATTCGGCTGATGGTATTAAGCCTCAGTTCAATTGTTAGTTTTTTAACATGATAAGTCATATAAGTGGAGAAGAAGTAACATTAATAAATTTTAGGTTTATTTTTTTGTAACAATGTGGTATTATCATCTAAAATTTTACTAGATACCAAGAAGTGTCTAGAAAATCAATACCATTTCTAATAAGTATTCTCCCAATTCGAAAGTGTAATTCCAAATATATCCCCAACCCAGAAAATCAGTATTAATAATATATATTAATCCAAAGTTAGTGGTTTTCAGTGAGATATGGTGACAAGAATTATATATGATGTAGCCTTATCTAATAAGTGAGTCCTCATAACAATATAGTAAATTCATTCTATTAGAATCCATGGAAGTGAGTGAGTGACTTAAAGATTTTTGGTGTTTACTAGAATAATATCTTGTTTCCCATATAGATCTCTAACTCATTAGGATTATAAGATCTATCAATTATTCAATTCCAAGTAGTAATTTTACATGACAAAAATTTATCAAAAGTGTGAATTTATAAATAATAATATGGATCTGATCTTGAGAAGTTCTAAAATGGAAAACATTTCAGTCATAATTTGATAAATGGGGTTAAAGATAGAATTGAAAATAGTTGACATAGCAAGGTGGTATTTAGGTGTCAACTTCTGGAGTCGCATGAGCTAAGAAAAAGTGAATGTCCAAAGGTGAAGAACAATATATCTTTATCAAAAGTTAAGGATTTTTGATAATAATGTTTGTTTCATCATGATTTTGTGAACTATTGATAAACAGATACATAAAATCACTTATTAAGAGGGAGGAAAGTCACATATGAAGGAATCCCCAATGGACTTCTATGAAAAAGGGAGATATTTAAAGTGATGTAGTTTTTGGATATCTATTGTGATAATTAAAGTTCTATAAATCATAGAAAAAAATATAGTCTAACAATCAAGGACAAAGAAAATTTAAATGAAATATCACTCCATCAAAGAAAAAGTGGAGCATTGGATTTTGAATCTTTAGTATGTACCTACTAAACAACAGGTTACAAACATCCTAATAAATGCATTACCTAAGGAAGTTTTTCATTTGAATTGACTATAACTTTGAGGTTAGTTGACTCACCACAATTGAATAGTGTGGATGTAGGGCCTCTATCCATGAGGTATAGTTTTTCCCCAATGTGATGGTATGTGTTATTGATTATGTTACAGAGAAAAGAAGGAGCAACTGTTGGGTACATTGAAGGGGTTGTCTTGATCATAATAGGGGAGAAGATATTAGTGAGATATTTTACAGGGGGTTTGTTTTTAAATAATGATATGATAAAGCTAGTCTGTCAATGAATAAGAATCATGAAAATGAGTGTCCTTTGGGTTCATGATGTGACAAGTTGACATGTGTAGGTTATGAAGTGATCTAAAATGTTTAGGTTTCTAGAGGTAGGATTTAGAAAAAAGTGATTTTATGGTGAGATTTTTATGATACTACTGTTTCTCACATTGAGATTGAATCGTTTGGGCTTACTATAATTATTGATGACGTCCTAGATAATATTCTTGGGTTGTAGAAAGAAAATTCATTTCCATGGAATGAATTTTAAACAAGTTGGTTCATGATTTATTGGTGTGTTTTAAACAGACCCAAAGGGAGATAATGTTGTGATGAAATAAATCTCTTTATTATTCTTTGGTTGATTTATTTTTTTGATAAGGTTTGATGTTGTTGTTAATGGTTTTTTGTTAAATGAGGTATGAAGTGGCCTATGTTTTGGGAGTACTTAGTTAGGAATAACAGTTGGAGCAGATGTTCTAAAGGATCATGCAGAGTGTTTAATTGTCAAAGGATAGTGAAGAATCGCATAAGTCCTAAAGGATTACGTAGAGTGTGTTTTTTCTATCTAACATGGACTTATTTAATGGTCATTTAGAATCATCTGATGAATAGAATAATTTTGATCATGATAGATGAATAATATCACACAATAACGTCTAATTATCCATCTATGTATAAGAGGATAACACTAAGGAGTAATGCGAAGTGCATGTGATTGTCTATGAATCTCGTGATGGGATCACATGAAGAACTTGAAGACAATTTCACTAAACATCATATGATTTTCAAGTGTCATTCCAAGGGATCAAGAAATGGCCACATGATTTTCAAGGGTTTATTCAATGGGATCATGTGATTTTCTCAAATGAAATGATGCTGACCAAGGCATATGGAATTAAAGCATGTTCCATGTCTTGGTGGTCTATAGGGAATCTTGTACTAATCATGCAATTCCCATAAGATTGATGTTAAGCATTATAAGGTAGTGAAACAGAAGGATGGTCTATATTTGTGGAGTGAAGGTGGTGAATTTATAACTATAAATACACATTAAACCATCATTAAAATGTAAGAATTTAGCTTAAGTGGTTTGACTAGATGAAAATATATGAGGAGGGATTTTTCATGAAATGAAGTAGTTTACATGATTGAATTTGTGTATTTGCTTTGAATAATTTGGATAATGTCTTACACTAGGGTCACATGATCCATATAATCTATAGAAGGTCTCATGAATAAATCCTATTAAGGGGTCTTACGATGGGAGTTATGCAGTGGGTTTCTTTGTGTATAGGAAAACAAACTAGTTTCATGCGATCCACATGAACAGAAAAGGGTCTTGTACAAGATTTCTCTAATTTATGTGAAAATATTGAGGCCCATGATCTACATAAGCTAAATAAAGTCATTAGAAATTGTAATTAACTACGGTCTTGTGAAGGGGTATCATTAAAGAGTGATATTTCAAGGTCTCATGCAAGGGGATACTTGATGCGGTTACCATAGGAATAGTACTATTGACATATCCAAATTCTAAACAACAAAAAGATAGGGGATCCACGCCATTCTTCAATACTCATAAAATGAGTTTATTCACTGGTATATCTAAATTTTTTATAGGAAGAAGGTGATGATGTATTCTAGAAAATAAATAGATTTTTAGAATCATTCTAGAAGGGGGAATACTTGGAACCTCTTGAAGAAATTTACAATGTGAGGGGGATATTCCCTAACCTCTCATATAATGTTGATGCTCAAGGGGATGTTCGCATAAATGTTGTGAAGGATCATGTGAACTTTAAATAAACCTATATTACATGTGGTGAATCTCCCTATAATAGAAGATAGTTTTCACTTGAATGCATGACAATTATTTTAATATTAAAGTATTTTTCATAACATGGAAGTGCGAGGGAAGTTATTCTATAGAGATAGTGTATCTGACCCAAAATTTATAAGGTAAGTCAATGTAACACCTTGAGTTCTTATGAAATGTTTTTTTTAACATATATTTCTTCAATATCTCATGTTACACACAACAAGAAGCTTTAAAAAACTACAAAATATTATTATTGTGACCATTATAACCAATCAATTAAATTAGTGGGTATCAATAGTTTTATACTCATTAAAAAATATATAATGGTCCTAATCATTTATAATATATTAATTAATATTATTTCATTGTAAATTAGAACTCTATTTCTTAGTTGTATCATATTATTCTTCAAAAAAATATTTTTTCTTCCAATAATTCATTTTTAGGCTTTTAATCAATGAATATTATAATTTATGGATATTTTATAAAATATATTTAACAAAATAAATTTAATTTTTCAATTCATAATTTCAATATTATCTTAGGATGAGTTTTGGAGATTTTTTTTGAAAAGATTTATTTTTGAATGAATTATGAGAAATAATGATTTTTATTAAAAAATTGTTTTTGTTTCTATTATTTACAAAGCCATATTCTATTTGTGATTATTTTTAGAATTAAATTAGTTCCTTTTATTTAAAATAAGAAAACTTGTTTTTTTAATTGGGTTATAAATATTAATTATGAATACAATATTTTATATTTTAATGTTCCATTTTTTTTAAAATGGTTTCCCTCACGTTTTTTCAGTTTTATTTTATATTTAATTATTAATCCTCTTAGTTTGGAATATTTAAAAATGTAATCAATATTTTTAATTAGTAGGTCCAAATTTGGTAAATATTAAACATCTATTTTTATTTAAAAAGAATAGTAACCATATTAAATTTGGTTACCACTAAAAAGTGTAAATCAGGTAGTTAAGTGTCAACAATAAAATGATAAGGACTCTAAAATGACCAAAGACTAGCCACAATTATATTGGATAATACCATTTCTTCTGTACTCAATCCATTATTTAGTTATATGCAATTTGTTTCATTTGTATGTGATTATTTCCATTAAAATATTTTATGTAAGGAAAGGTAAAAGATTCCACACTATTATTCTAATAAATATAATATTTTAAAAATGAGAAAGAAATATAGTATATGATTAGTTAAAAATAGTCAATTAAATTAAAATTCTTTATCTTCCACATGGAAATTTAATTTTAATTTTTAGCGTAGAATTATTTACCTTAAATACTTATACAATGCTAATGTAGAAAATTTCAAACTAATGGATAATCAAATAAATGATATTAAATATATTAAATGTGTTATAATTTTAGATAATTAATTTCAACCTTTAATTTTTTATATTAAAATTTCATGTTAGGTATTTATTTTAAAAAAATCAAATTTTACTTGTTTTCCTAATTTTATTGAAGCTAATGTAATGAATAGTTCTAAAAATTGATATTAATGATATTTTAAAATAAATAATAATCTATTAAATGATGTGTGATTATTAAAAGTATTAGATTCTGTAAATTTAATAGTGCATGATTTATAATATCAATCATGGTCTACTAATGGTGCATTTTACTATTTTTTGTAATTATATTTACCCTCACTATGTAGAGAAACATTCTATCTTGGTAGGTTTTAAATGATTTAACGAGTGGTTAAAACTAAAAGAAAAGGGTAGAAACATAGTAAAAAAATTGAATAATTTTTATGATATTAATGTAACTTGACCCTTATCATCTTAGGTTAAAAATTTAGTTTAATGTATACTTGTCCATGAAAAATATTTATATACTTTTCATGTAGAGGAAAGATAAAAAATACCACTCTACTTGTTTTGAATATCTCTTATGTGTTCACATAGGTAAAAAACAAGTTATCATGAAATATTAAGTTATTTTATGAATAAAAAAATATTATTAATTATGTTCATTAATTTTTAATTTTTTGGTATCATATAATTACCATAACTTCATACAAAACACCAACACTATATTTTACTAATGGAAAATCAAATAAAGTAATTTTAAAATAATAAATGTTGTATAATTTGTGGAATTTATAATGATACCTGAGTTTTATTTTTTATTATGGCCTATTAGTGATGTGGTAAATTATTATATTTAGATTAAACAAATTTTTTATTTTATTTTAATTTATACTAAACGAATAGTGTAA
Organism: Viscum album; assembly: GCA_963277665.1. Lineage (NCBI taxonomy): Eukaryota > Viridiplantae > Streptophyta > Magnoliopsida > Santalales > Viscaceae > Viscum > Viscum album. The sequence goes on from OY728125.1 coordinate 213,509,180, forward strand.
AAATTGAAAATACTGATATTTTATAAAAATAATATTTTACTACATTATTTAAAAAATATAAAATTTTAAAATAAGATAAGGTGGATATAGTATGGTCTAAAAATTCATAAACTATCCATATATGGGTCAATTTTTACCATATATATATAATATTCAACACTTTAATATTGAAAAAGTGGTTACCATAATTAAAATTTAAATTGGGTAACTAAGGGTTATTCATGATGATAAGGTTTAAAATAAAACCAAAATTGTTTTTAAATTTTATTATTTAGTGGTAATAACCCTATACTTTATTATATTTTAATCTTTATACATTTATAGACATTTATATTGAGAATCAATTAATTATAATTTAATATTTTGAGAAATTCCAAAAGTTCCCGGACTTCAAATATAAAAGGTAACATCCTCCCTCAATTCATTACAACGCTTTGATCATTATAGATTGACCAACCTCTCAAAATTTACACTCTAAAATTTTATATATAAGTTCTAGAGTTTATGGTCTTTAAAAATTAATATCCCCAGTTCCCTTTATAGAAGATCTAAATGGTTCATTTTAAAGAAGAGATAATATCCCCAATCGGTCATATTCTTTCGTACTCTTCTTTACCGCCCCTAAATCTATTTTATTTATCATAAAGTAATAATTTTTGTATCCTTGATAGGCTAAAATTTATTAATATTATTAAAGAACCATAATACACACTCTTTTCTATCAAATTATAAGTGAAAGTATAGCTCATGCGTATGTATCGATTACCATCTCCATGTAGAGGTACAATTCATTATCCATCCCTGTATTTTATGGATGTAAATTATGATGATTTTAATTTTTATAAATTATATTAATGACAAATTTATATCTATATAATGATAATACAATGTTTTTCTATTGTCCCAAATAATTTCAAGCTGAAAGCACTTGAGGGAGCAAATTGAGTTCCTAAAACTTTTCTTTACAGAAAACCACCATCTTCGAGGTATGTGAGTTAAAATATTTTCCATAAAGAAAATTTGTAGGGTAAATATAAAATATTTAATAAATTTATTTAAAATGTGATATTTATAATGGTTTAGGGAATAAAAACCCCCTATTATAATCCACCAGCACTCTACTCCAAAAGTTTGGTGATTTCCACAATAACAGTAATTTTTCAGGGGGGGCTCCCAAATAAGTACAAGAAGATGTAACTTATTAAAAAAGACTAAGTGATTTAAAATAAGTTATGATTTTATAAGAAATAAACAGAAAAGTAATAGACTAACTTATATTAATTTTAAATTAAATAAAATAAATATACTTTTGAATAATTGTTGCTACACACAGTTGCAAGCATCAACTAATTTTCGTTGAAGATACGTCCTCAAATGATTATACTCTTCAAGATTAAGATCTAGATTATATATAGTGAAACAAATAAACATTTAAATATAGAATAAACATTTATTTTCTATCTTTTATATGTGTAAGTGTATGTTGTTATAATTTTCCAAGAATTTTTTAGTGTGTGTCAATCATAGTATATCACTATCTCATATTTTTTTCATGTAGTGTAAACTTGTTCCTTTTATATATCCTCTATGATTTTGACCAAAATTAGTTAGATAATCATAATTTTTATGTTACTAATACACTAATAATTGTATATGTTAGTATATTAATGGCACACAACCATTATTTCTAAACATGGAATAATATTTTATAGTGGCACTATCAGAGATCTTATTATTCTTCAAATTTTATCCATTCCTGGAAAAACGAAACTTTGTAAAAATAGATCATTATATAAATGGACAATCCCTTTTCAGATATTATTTAAAATAATGAAATGACTTATTAATATATTCTGAAATTTATCATTACATTATTTATAAAAACTAATTCTTTTTAAGATGTACAACTAGTAAGAATTTTATCATAAGATATAATATTGAGAGAAACAATAAGATAAAATATATCATTGTCTACTTCATGGTATAAGATAAAATGAATTCATTATTGCATGGAATAATTCTTCAATTTAAGATAAATAAGTTATTAAGGAGTGATAAATAGCTTTCCCAAATTCTACTGATGTTATTAAGATAATATTTTTTAAATATTATTTTCCTATGATAATGACTTCTCTTAATATCATTATATCTATGGTATCTAGAAACTGAAACATTTAATATGTAAGATAATATCTTATGTATTAATATCAACCTCTAGGGAATTTTTTTTATATTCTTAGTATATATATGATATTCTGTCAAGATATTAATTCTTGTAATATACAGTACATTAACATAGAAGGAAGACTTTATATATCGTAAGTTAAAATCTTTTAGAGTCAGTGTAAGATAAATTCATTTTATAAAATTATAATCTAAATACTGAAAACAACCTCATGAGAATAAAAATATAGATTTTCTCTAAATAATAAATAGAAATAAATATAATATATGATATAAAATAAAATTCTCTCCCACAATATACCCCTTTATGATGTTCAAAAATTCTATTGAATAGAAAATCAAAAACTGGATAAAAGAATCATTAAAACATAGTTTTCTATTTTGTAACATAACTTTTAAATTATGTATTCTTCCTTTTTCTTTCCTCCATAAAATTTAATTCATATTTTAAATTTTCATATTCTCCTTTTTATTCTCCCCAATATAAATTTTAAAAAAATTACATTTTTGTATACTCCTTTTTTTAGCATTTTAGTGATATCAAAAAGAATTAGATTAAAGGAATACAAATAATATTACACACAAAAAAAATATTTAATGGTACTAATTTTAAACATAATTTCACATGAAGTTGTTTTGAAAAATAATTGGTAGTAGAGATCATTATGTAATTAATTAATCTCAAACATAAAACCCAAAAATAGAATAAAAATTAATAATACAATAGAAAAATATTGATGATATAGATATATAGATTCATAAAAAGGTATAATGAAATAAATTGATAAATAAATCATATGACAAGAGTTGTAAAAAATACTAAAAACAAGATATAAGTATATTGAAAACATATTCATTATAACCATAATATGAATGATAAGAATCTATTAGAACATTAAAACTAATCATGAACGCATTAAATATTTTTAGAAAAATCATTCAATCAACCATAATTCAAATTTTTATAAATTCCCATCCAAATAGCCAACTAGGTGACGAGTCCTATAAGCTATGGAGGTTTATCAACATTGGAATAAGAAATGATTCTTTAAGGGTGTTTTCTTGAAAGATAGATATTGGTCAAAAGGTAAGGAGAATAAAGTAAGAGGATTATCAAATTCTTCTCTAAGAAAACAACACCCAATGTCTATAAAGATATTCCAAGTCCTTCTCAATCACTCTTAGTGATCCTCATAAAATTGTATTGGTTGTAGATAGTAACTTGATGAGCTATAACCAAATGAAATTTATTTTTTAGGTATAAATGAATTTTTTAGAATATGATATGGTTATAGTAAAATAAAATTCTTCATGAATCATGGGACTTTCCATTTGATAAATGTTATTTGATTCAAAGATCTTCTTTAGACTTTTTGAATAAGAATCATGAATATCAATAATGGGATGTCTATGAATACATCTCCCGCAAATCTGAAGAAAATAATTATCCCAAGTGTCAAAAAAATTTAGTATATCATTCTTATAGTAATCAATGATTATTGTAAAACTATTCTAGATATTTTGTGAGAAATTTCCAAAGAGGTCTTGGATATCCACCTTCTTAGAATAAACAAATACCAACTTATTCAACACATCATAATATTTATCTGACATACCAACCTAATGATAAACTGAAAAAAATTATTTTCCTCTCATACTAATTGATATTCTTAAGGCTCAAAAAATGAATCACCATCATCATTATCATATTATTCTTCAGATAATGATGATTATAGCTTCAAACTGCTTTTAACTAACTTGTGTAAATCTTTAAAAATCATTTCTACGACGTCATCATAATTTTCTAGGGATCTACCCATGTTTTTTAATCCAATAATAATAAAACATACATTTTTTCACTTTGAAAAAATGATGTTGAACTTCTTGAACTTTTTCTTATAATATAGATATTATTTCCTTCTTATATTAATAAACTTAAAGAAGTTATTCTTGTGGAAATACTGGAAAATGTATAATTTATTTTATTGTACCCCTTTTAAGATATTAAGTCAATTCATTAGATAGAAGCTCAAAATACATTAAGGAAATTATATAAGTCACAATGTATATAACCATATACACTCCTTCTAACATTGATAAAATATACACTTTATTCAAGGCTTCTATAGAGGGTTCCAATGAAAACATTTCAAAAATTGAATGAACTAATTATTTTACTTCATTAACATCTTCTTTTGAGACAACATGATCATAGAGAGTCTTAATATCATTAATATACTCAATTAAACTATTTTTGAACTATTCCACTTCAAGAATTAACTTTGTGTAGCTTTATTTATATCCATCATTGGATATAACTAATTAATCTATAGGAATTCATGTTGAATGGTTGATTATATTTTTTATTGAATGGTTAATTTGATTTTTTAGTTATTGGTAGCATTAGTGTAATCAAATTACTTTGGAACATAATTAAAAATAAATCTAAAATATATTAATGTATGTTTAATCCACAAAACCTATACAATACTACATTCTATTTTAATAAATTTTACTTCAATAGTTGATATTGAAATTTTATTATTTCTTACTTAACCAAGACATTAGATACCAGAAAAGTCATTAGAGGATAACCCTCTGACCATTTATTAAATAAAAGAAAAGGACAGAAAACAAGTACCACAACTAAAAGAGAAGATTACATATCAAAGAAACCATACCCGCCATCACATCCATGCTGATAGGCCTCCTCCGCAGTAGCCGATTCCCATTCCAAACTATCATAATGTTTGAGAACCTTCGCATACTTTTTTTGCAGGTTCATTCATTCCAAGCAATGCAGCTTTGTGTTCCCAATCGATGACCTAGTGGGCATCAGCTTTGGAAAGTTGGAGTAGTCTTTCTTCAGCCTTCATCGTGATTGAGTATTCAAGATCCTCTGATTCCTGGCCATCTTCACCCCCTCCCCACCCTGAACAATATCACTAAAAGAGGGCCTGATCAATCATTTTTCATTTTCCTTGCCACTATCCGAGTAATCCCCCCATTTTCCAGAAATATGGACCTCATAGGAGCCATCTTCCCCTCCTCGGCCTTCATGAGATTGAAAATTAGGGTCAATCAAGGCCAGACACCTAGGCTATTCCAATAATTTAGGATTTTCCAGAGTCCCCTGCCGCAAGGCATCCTTCCCAAATCCATCCTTTAGAGAAGAGATCCCCAGTTGTACACTACCACCTTCATCCATTTGCACAGCCTCCTTTGCATTCACCTATTCCACTCCTTGAAATCGGGTTTCAGCCTCAATTTCATCCTTCATAGCAGCATCACCCACCTCCTGTCGTTGAGACCTCTTAGCACCTTCCACCATCTCCACAAGACAATTCTCATAGCTTGCAGTGAGAGCCTCGATCACAAGATCTGGCTCCTTGTAGTCACCTACATCCTTCCCACCAACATCCACTAACGGACGAACCTCGTATTGAGAGGGCTTGAGCACACTCACACCCGAAGGCTCCCCCATGTCACCAGTCCCATGATCATCAGAAAACTAATTATGATCAAACCCTAAAACCAGATCACTCCTCAGGTGATTAAACACCAAAGAAACTAGTGGATTATGGAGAGAGGCCCCCTCACTCAGTGCACTCTGTTTCACCATGCCAGACAGAGGGTCCGTTGTAGGTCCCTAACCAAGAGACTTTCCAAAATTAACCTTCGAACTAAACATCTTCTCAAACGCTTCCTCACCATTACATTCAGAAGTGAGGTTCCCCAGACGACGGAAATTGGAGGAGTAGTCAACCCACGTCTCAAAAACAAAGTCCTGCTTCCATTGGAATTCCTCACCCACAGTGATCCATATCCACTCTACCGGAGGCTTCGCTACATCCACCTCAACATAGATGCATGGATTAACTGGATGACATACCATAGAGGTTCGTACATCGGAACAGAGGTATCATCCCACCAAGATTCCAATCATGAGAATAATTTCCGGGTTTTGAAACGGAAGAGGATGTTTTGGAAATCTCACCCATGTTGTGATTGTGGAAGGTTCATGATTCATACATAAATCAAAATACCATCGAAGGAGGGAAAACTTATAACCATTGCAACGACGAGAGGAACTGGACCAAGCCCGAATCAAATCCTCTTCTGAAGTAAGTCAAACCATAAAGAGATTCTTATCAAGGAGACCGATGACCGTGCGGTCTTGCATGTCACATATGATGAAGATAGAACAGTTGAAATCATCAACTGAGGGCTTCCTGTGACTGAAATAAGCCACCAGTGTTAAATATAGATGGTGTGATGCTTTGAAGAACTCTAGAATCAAGATCAGCAACTGAGGATCACCATGATGAAGATCAAGGGCCTTCGGGCTAAGCGAGATCACCGAAAAATCTGGAAGAAAATTATGGTTTGAAAACAGGGTGATCGACTTTCAAAATAGTGGGGGCGGCGTGAGAAAATCATGCACCCCCTTCCTCCTCCAAGAAGAGGGGGGAAATCATCCTCCTTCATCAGCTAGGGTTTCATCGCGAGACCAGAACCAGGGGTGGAAACCTAAAAAAACAAGACACTCTATATTTTCTATTAAAATGAATGGTTTCTAGGGTTCTGTTCTTATTTAATCTCACATCCTTTAAAATGAATATCCTAATATGTACTTAATTGAAAATTAAAAACTTTTGGAGAAAGTAGATAAAGAGATACAGTTCCTTTTAAATATAATTAAATTATGTTGGTAGTATTTTAATAAATGATTTGGGATTAGATTGAAATATTTCCAAAAGATATACTAAAAGCATAATGTCTGGTCTACTTGTAGTAAAATATAGTAAACTTTCAATGATTCCTGTATATAACTTGTTTTCAACTAGTTTTCAGTCTCATTATTATCAAGTTAAGTATTATAGCTCATATGAGTTGAATAAGTCTTACTATTTTCATGTCCAAACATTTTATGTAAATAAAGATTGTATTTTATTTTGTTTAAAACATTTCCCAAATATTTTTGATAAAATTCATGTCTTGGAAAATAATTTAACTCACCCATAATACTCATTTAAATTTTTTTCCCAAGTTTTGAAAACCCATTATATTATTTTGGATTTTCTTATAATAAATAACATCATCAATATATATTTTTACTAAAAATTATCATAGGATGATGCTTCTTAAATAATGTAGGATTATCAATTCTTAATGTAAAACCATTTGATAAAATGATAGAGCTTAATATTTCATAACATACTCTTGGTGCTTATTTATTTCCATATATATCTTTAGTATGTTTAAAAATAGGCTTATTAAAGTGAGGATATTCAGAACTGGGAGGTCATTCTACACACGCATCCTCTATTAAAAATCTATTTAAAAAGTGGATTTAACATTTATTTTACATTATTTCAAATTTATATAAGAATCATATTCTAGAAGAACTAAAATTTCATGCAACCTATCTACAAGTGAAAAGTTTTCTTTATAGTCTATTCCTTCATTGTAATTGTATCCTTTTGAAACTAATATAGGTTTATTTTGAGTGATTACATCTTATTAACCTTTTTTATTTCTAAATTCCCATTTTATTCTAATTATATGATAATCAGAGGTTTTATCAAATAATTCCCATATTGTTTCTCTTTTTAACTTATTAAACACTTATTGTATAGCTAAATACCAACAATCTTGATATATCGATTCATCTACAGACTTAGGTTCTAACTGGGATATAAAGAAAGATAATTATACTAGGTTCCCTATATTTATTCTAGTTCTAACACCTCATCTAATATTTCTATAATATTTTCTAAATGATTATCCATATAATTTCTAGGTAATATAGGCTTCACATTTTCTAGTTCACTATTATCAACCCTAAATGGATTTGGTTTAAGATAATCAGGTTCCAAATAATTATCAATGTAGTTGTTAAAGAGAGGTTCATGTCTCATTTACTTAATATAATCATTGAACACATTAGTTTGAGTCATTTGGTGATCAGAAGGATACATTTCATTAGACATCACATGATTTTATTCTTCAACATTTCTTGAACTTTTTTTGAAAACTCTACAAGACTTGGATTCATTAGATTAACCTAGTAAAATACCTTCATCATATTTTGGATCAAACTTTCCAATATTATCCATGGATATCAAGAGGTAAACTTTATATCCAGATACTTTGAAGTATCCTATCTTTATTTTTCTATTATCCCATAACTCATTGGGTTTTTTCTTTTATATTGTTCTTATCAGACCTCAATTAATATGATAACAAGATGTGTTAATAGATTCAGTTAAAAAAATTGTGTATGTTATATTCAAATAACATGGTTCTAGATATTTCTTACAATTTCATATCTATGCTTTTAACAAAACCATTCTATTAAGGTGTCCTAGGGGAAGAAAAATTATGTTATATTCGATTCTTTAGGAAATACATATTAAATTAATAATTTTCAAATTCAACTCCATGATCTTATATAAAAATCACTATTTTACCATCTTTTTCATTTTTTACAATCTTACAAAAAAGTATAAAAATATAATAAAATTCACTTTTGTATTTTACGAAGTATAACCATGTGAATCTTGAAAAATCATCAACCAAAACATAAAAATGATTTACCAACAAAGTTTGTAGTTCTAGTAGGGAAAAAATATATATATATGGATAATTATAAGAGGCCTATATGTAGAAACATTCTTAATTAGTTTAAAAAATTACTTGTGTTTCTTTCCCATTTTATATGAATCGCATAGTTTTTATTCAATTTATAGTCATGAAAGTATCAAATAAATTTTTTCTAAGAAACCTTTTTCAAGGAGTTAAAATTAAAATGTCCATGCCTTCTATTACAAATCTATCATTCATCATTCTCAGCATTTAAATAATTTAAATTATTTTACACTAATAATTAAGTTCTAATGAGAATATGTTATCACTTCTAGGTTATTTAAACATAAGAGATTAATATTTTAAAACTAAACATATATTGTAAAAAAATCAACTTAATAACCATCATCACAACGTTGAGAGATAATTATTAGGTTTTTCTTCAATCCTTCAATATAAAGAACATTGTTGTTAAGAATAAATTTAGGATTTCTAAAAGATACGATGCCAATAGCTTTTCATTTTTCATTATCACCAAATGAAACATATCCTCCATCTATTGTTCATTGTGAGTGAATATTTATTAAATATCCACTGATAATACTTTAAAAACCACTATCCATAATTTTCTTCATTGTTGTTCTTGTGTTTTTCTCCCTATAATGACAAATCAAGAAACATATTTTTTTGGTACCCTAACTCTTTTGGGTCTAGAAATGTTATCCATAAGTAATTTAGGGATCCCAATATATTTTTCATTTATAGAAAAATTAGTAACTTGCATTGAAAAATATTTTTAATAAAATAATTTTTGATTCCTTAGAAATGATGATTTCTCATATTATAGATGTGAACATAATTCCCAATTTATCCACAATGAACATAGGTAAATTTAGAAATCGTTTTTTTTAACTAGGAAAAAATAGTTCTTGTAAAGTTTGGTCCTTTAATATTTACTTATTATTCTATATTTTTAATTTTTGAGTTAATTCTGAGAAATTATTTTGTTTAGGTAATCATATAATTTATTTAAACCACTTGTATCATATTTAATGTCTAATCCCACCTACTAAGGGTACTATATTTTCTTAACCATTCTAATATATATGGAAACAAACTTTTCAAATTGATTTTTAAAATATGAAATTACTGTTTTTATGTGCTCCTCTTCATTGAAAATTTTATTATCATATTTCTTGAGAGATTTTTTTCATCATTAAGATTTCATAATTAGTTTCTAATAATGTAAAATATTAATTTAATTTTTCATAAAAGTAATTATCATGTTTTGATTCATGATCATTCTTATACTTAGGAGAACTATTAGAATTCACCTCATCTCAACGCACTATAAATATTATGTTAACCATTTAATTGATATCTGTGACTTCTGATTCTGATTATTTGGAATCAATTTAATCTTCAGAAACACTACATGTGGCCTACATAGCATTCTTAGATCTCCAATTATATAAGAACTTAATGAAGAACTTGTTTTCAGAATTCATATTCTCATGAATTTGAAGTGATTTTGGTTTGATGTTTCTCATATTTTTTCAATCATAAAATATTTATTCTTTATATTTTTCACCATGATTCCAGTAATTTTTGAAAGGTATTTTATGACATATTTTCCAATAATCAAATATTTTGAATTTTCTTTTCAAATTGTGCAAGTTCATTATTCAATCCAGAGTAACTTGGGGAGTCTTTATCATCATATGTTTTAGAGATTTGTATTCCTTTGTTATTATTTTCATACCTATAATTAGAAACCTTCATAGAATAATTTTGTTTCTTAACAATTTTATATTCTTCAGCTTCAACTTCCATTTTAGCTTCGTACATCATAGGAGTTCCAATGAGATATTTTATTTAGAAATTATTGACCTCTATAAATTTTCTGATGGAAGATGATATTCCAATAAAGTTAGGTGTAAATACTCTAATAACTTTCAATGCATGTTGGGGATTAGTGATAGGTTCTCGTAGGGGAGCAATATTATTAACAATCTCAATGAGTCTTCTATTCTATTGAGTAATGATTTCATCTTCATCCCTTTTCAATGTTTCAAACTTGAGTTTGGTAGTATCATATCTAAGATCATTCACAGTTTCAATGAATTCATAGGAAACTATTATAATTATTCACATTTCCTATGAATTTTGACATTGAGAAACTCTATTAAACTCATCTAGTATTAATCCAATGATTATGGTGTTCATTGATTTTGAATTCAGACCATAGTCTTCTTCAGTTGTAGCGTCACATGTTTTTGGTTCTGTCCTAGAAATTTAATAAGGATTAACTAATTTAAGATAAAATTTCATGCAAATATTCTTTAGATATAAGGTCATGTGAGCCTTGCTGTAGTCGTAGTTATCATAATTAAAGTAATTAGCTATAACCATTCAAATACCTTTTCGTTTATGAGTCATACCATCCATTTAAAAATTGATATTTGGAATTAAAACTTCGACTATCAGGAACCCGTGATTCAGGAGCTTTGATACTAATTATTTTCCTAGATAATGGCTAGATGGAATCTCAAGAGGGGGTAAATTGAGTTCCTAAAAATGTTCTTTTAAAAAAGCCTCCCACTTCAAGGTATGTGAGTTAAAATATTTTCCTTAATGAAAATAGGAAGGGGAAATATAAAATATTAATATAAGTAGATTTAATATAGAATATTTATAGAGGTTTTGGGAACTTAAATCCCCTAGTCTACTCCACTAACACTTTACTCCACAAGTTTGGGTATTTCCACTATAACAACCCTTTTTTAGGGGGATCCACACTGAGTACAGGATGATTTCACTTATTATAAAGGTACAAGAAAATTAAAATAGTAAATCCCATTACTAGACCTGTTCACAACCTTAACACACTCACATATGTAAATGAAATAGAATAAATAATATTTCGAAGAACAATTGAAACACACAGTTACATGAAGATAGTAGTTAAAGATACATCCTGATAAGGTAATTGTCTTCACGGTGAATTTCTCGATGATCTTTAGTGAAACTAATAAACATGAAACCATGAAACAATTTTTTATGTTTGACCTTTTTTATGTATAAGTGTTCATTGTTACAATTATCATAGTATTATTCAGTGTGTATGCATCACAGTGAATCTATATATTGTGTTTTTTTAATACTGTGGGTAATTATTCCATTAATACATCCTCTATTATTTTGAACTTAAGAATAAATATAATCTTAAAGGTGGGGTTTATAATCCTTTTAAAATTTTATATGAAGAGATATTAATTTAATGCATCCATTATTTCTAAATATGGATCAATAGTCTCTAGCAGAACTGTTATAAATATTATTCTTTTTATTTTTTCATTCATAGAAAAATGAAAGTTTGTATAAATAAATATTTCATTAAATAGTCAATATCTTTTCAAATACATGATAAAATAATGAAATTAATTATAAATATATTATAAATGTAATTGTTATAATCTTTATAGTAGCTAATTATTCACATGTTATCTAACTTGTAGTAGTGTTCTTTTAATATAAAATTCTAAGATACTTCATAAGATAAACAGATCTTTGTCTTCTTTAGGGAATATGGTAAAATTAATTCAAAGTTTCATAAAATAATTCATCACCATAAGATAAATATTTTACTGGGGTGTGATACGTATCCTTTATAACTTATTATAGAATTCATAATATAATATTTTACTTATATCTGTATCATAAGATAAACACTTCTCATAACTTCATTCAATCCAAATTAAGAGGAAACTCAATAATTATCCTTATAAGAAAATATCTTTCCTAGTAATATGAACTTATAACAAGGATTTTTTTATTGATATTAGATATAAGATATTCTTTCAATACATAGATTCTCATAAGATAAAATAATTTTCCTTAGAATTAATTTTTTACACAGAATAAGATAAACTCTTATAGAGTCATTATAAGATAAATTCCCCTGATAAATGTATAATCCTAAACCATCAACACAAATATAGTATAATAAAAATACGGATTTTTTGTTTCAATAAAACACATAAAAACTAGGATATTATGGAACAAAAAAATTCTTTCCAACAACCTCACCCACTTTGATGATAACAAATCCCATTGAATAGATTTGTTTTTTTTTAAGTGATTTGAAATATATTTTTAATATTTTTATTAAAATTTTAAATTATGTCTTCTTCCTTTTCATTTCCATGCTTTAAAAAAATTATGATTTTAAATTTTTGTATTCTAAATTTTCTTCTCTCCAAAATAAATTTTTAAAACATTAAATTTGTGTATTCTCTATTTTATTCTCACACTTTTTAGGAAATAAAAAATATTTATATTAAAGGAATACAATCAATATTGAACACAAAAAATTGTGATTATTTAATGATACTCGTTATAAATAGAATTTTTCATGAAGTTTTATTGAAAGTTAAAAGGCATCATATCATTATGTCATTAATGAAACACAAACATAAAACAAAAATATGGAATAAAAATTAAAAATAAAATTGAAACATATTGATAATATAAAAAAAATAATCAACAAATTTTTATAATACCTAAAAGAGAGAAAGAAATCATAATACATGAATATTAAATAAATAAAAAAATATTATAGAAGTGTTTTGAAAAAATATTCATCAAAAAATTAATATAAAAGAGTGAAATGCATTAAAAACAGTCAAAATATACAAGAAATAAATAAATTTTTTTTGAAAAATCATTCAATCAACCACAATTCAAAGGTTTATAAAAAGAAGATCTAATCGGGAAACTTGTAAAAACATTTATTAAAACTATGAAGTTATATTAAATCTAAATCATGAAATGATTTTTTGAGGTAGTGTCTTGAATGATATAGGGTAAACAGAAGGTAAAGTGGATGAAGTTAGAGGTGAATCAATTATTTATCATACAACATCACCAATCATTAGCAACTTTTCTCAAAGTCCAACTCGATCACTCCAAGAAATCTTTATAAAATTGGATTGGATATTTAGAGGAACTTATAGAGATCTCACCATATCAATGTTACCTGTAGGTATAAAGAATAGTATAGAAGATGATATGATTGTAGGAAAACACAATTTTATTAAAAACATGTGATTTTATATTTGATTAATGTCATCAAGGTAAAATATTTCCTTTATCCCTTGTGAAGAAGAAGCATAAAGATAAAGGATGGGAGGTACAGGAAAATGTCACCCCTGAATCTAAAACAAAGGTGCAACACAAGAATCATTAATTTTTATCATATCATTCTTATAGTAATCATAAATTGTTTTAAAAACACTCTGGATACAATGTGAGAAATTTACAAAGAGGGGTTTTGCATTTCCCTTCTTAGAAGAAATGATTACCAAAATATTCAATGCTTCACACTGGTTATATGATATAGTAATTAAAAAATAAACTAAAAAAAATTATTTTTTTTCTATGAGTAACATGATGTTCATGAGGATAAAAAAATTCATCTGTATCTTTTTATTACTGATATTCTGATGATTTCAGCTTCAAATTGCTTAAAAAACTAGTGTTAATCCTTAAAATTATTTTCCAGGATATCAGAATTATTGACAAGGGATATATCCATATTTTTTAATCCATCAATGATGAAAATTACATATTTTTCACATGGGTTGTAAGATATTAAAATTTTGGAATGTTTTCTTATTATATAGATTTGATTTCTTTCTTGGAAGGATCAATTTACATAAGAGATTATTTTGGTTAAACTGGAAGCCTTCTTATTTATTTTATTATATCCCTTTACAGATCCAAAATCACTTCCTTGGATAGAATTCCAAACTACATTGAGGATATTATAGAATTCATCATTATATATCTACAGACACTAATTAAATCCTTGATAAAAACCCACTTAATTTGAGGCTTCCATATAGTATTCTACTGACAACTTTTCAAACATTGGATGAACTAATTATTTTACATTATTAACATTTTCCTTTGAGGTAACACTGTCATTTAGACCCTTACCCTCATTATTAGACACTAGAAACTATAGTTTTAATTATTCTACTTCTGGAATTAACATTGAGTGGAATTCTATTTCTCTTTAATCAGCTGTATATAATTTATATTAATGAATTGATGATAATGTATGTTGATCAAGATTTGGGGGGAAATTTTGGTGAACTTATATGATTCTAGTGTCATCATCTTGTTTATTTTAATCAACACTGGGACTCCTATCTTATAATGGTCCTCTAGACTATGATGTTACTCTTACTCTTGAAAAAAAATGAGTTTGATTCCCTTATTATTGCTCTTTGTCTTTTTTACTGAAAATATTTTGACTATTTAGGCCAATGGATTTAGTTCTAATTATTAAACCCATTTCACTTAACAGAGATATTTCAACCAGGGGCATTGCACTCAAAACCGTTGATATGGTATATCCTAAAAAAAACTTATTAATATTGTGATCGGTGATGCCATATATTATTTACCATAAGAAACATGGATAGCATCATGGACCACTAATATAGAAACAAGTAGTGTCATGTATTCAAGAACATCTTCCCCTATAGAAAAAATTAAACACTTACATGTCTTTTTCTTTCCACTAGAGTCGAGTTTCCAATGACATCTACCATGTGAATATTTTGAATTGTCCTATCAGTTAAAATATGAACAAATGTAGTAACTACAACATCACTTGAGAAACCCATATGAGATGAGTTCTCCAAAATCTAAGTTGGTTCCACTTCGATGTCTTATTTATAATATATTGGAAACTACTTGTGAAAAGACTAATTCCAACAAAACCACTTCATCATAAAATACTTATGATCAACATTTTCAGTCCATGACAACAAATTTTATTATTTTTATCCAATAAAATACCAACCTTATGAAATACTAATTTTAACATCCTTCTAACCTGATAGAAATTTATCTATTTATTATGTACATGCCACATGAATTTAATAATGCATCTTTAAAAATTAATATGATTTTAAATTATAAAAAGATGGAATAAATTAATATATTGAAAAAAGAAATCAAACTCTATATTTCACTATGTGATGGAATATTTGATAAAAAATTATGGCAATTTTTATTTCTTATTCTAGTTCATTCACTAGCTTTTTCTCAACATTTGAAGATTCAAACAAGTACTTCGTGATCTCAGTTTGACTCACGTTATCTACAAAATTCAATGAAGTTATGAAATCTTTGTATCCTTTATAATGGAATATAAATACTTCATCCAATACCTATGTGGTTAATTAGAAACTTTTTTTGTTCACTATTTCAGTGATGTGGTTGTCATTATCACCGAATTGAAAAACTCTAATCTCGTAGAACTCATGAAAATATATATTTAAATAAAAACATGGTTCTTATTTCATTGATTAAAAATTCCTAGAAATTATTATTTATAACATCCTTGAGAAACACATCCATTCCATCGAGCCATGTAAAATCATCTACTTGCCAAATTTAAAAATTACTTTATGTTATTTGACGATTTATTCCTCCTAAGGAATAAAAATTGGTTCTCTTTGTCACACCCGGGCTTCGCGCTACGACATGTTTCTGATTTTTATGTTTTATCTTATAATTTTATCTGCTTTTAAATAAATATATATATGTATATGTGTGTGTGTCTGTGTATATATTTTCTTTTTATATGAAATGCGAGCCGAGCCCGACTGTGGTTTTGCACTCTTGCAGTGATAAATGAGCGTTTTGTCGTTGACAACATTTAGTGCTCCACTGTCAAAGCCGGGCGGCCTAGCTTAGGTCGCCGCACGGCCTCGCCAGGTTTTCCGCGCACCTGCCCTATGTTCAACAAATTAAGTGAAATAAATTAATAATGGGAAAATTAAGTGAGTGGTAAAATAAATAAAGTAAAATAAGAGGATTTCACTAATAATGATATTTTATTATTTAAGGGCGTTATTAATTACTAAGGAGTATCTTTATTATTTCTATTATTGATGAAAATTAGGTTATTTTATTTATGATTATAAGCTTTATTTTATTTTATAATTTTTCATTAATATTATTATTATTATTCATATTTTGATTTATTATTATTATTATTATTATTATTGCAATTGTTAAACTTATTATTATTATTGTTATTAAATTCTATTATATTTTATTGGTTTTTTTTTTCTTCTATTTTTACTTTTTTTTCTTTTGTTTTTACTCTCCTAGGGTTTGCGCTCCCTCCAGCCTGTCGAGCCCCCGCTCTTTCTTCTCTTTTTTTTCTTTCCTTCCACGCCGCACCGCCCCTGTTCACTCTCCCTATCCCGTTGTGCTGCTGGCCCTTCCCACTTGGTCTCCTCACGCCGCCCATCTCCCTCGGCCTGCCACGACACCGCCGCCGGTCTATCTTTCCAAATCGTCGCCTCCAGAGAGAAACCCTACAGTGCCGCCGCCAGCTCCCACCATCGTCGCGCCATCTCTGTCCACCAACATCACGATGCCTCCGCCCCCGATGCGCATTTCTCCGGTCATTGCTAAACCGCCTCCTTCGCCTCCCAATGCCACGCCCCCCACACAGCCTCCGTCGGCTTCTCCGACACGGCCGACTTTGCCGCCCCCGGGAACAAGCTTCCTCCGGAGATTTCCGCCGGCTCTCCATCGGCGCATGCGGGGAAAATCTGTCCACCCTCTTCTGTTCCTGATCGACCCTCCACGCCTTCTCATCCCAGCAACAGTGGCCATTCGAGGCCACCTGCGTCGGAGTTGGGATCTCGCCATCCCCCAACCTCGGACTCTTCCTTCCATTCTACAACGTCTCCCTAATTTAACTTATCCGCTGGTTTCGTGATTGGAATTGTTGTGGCTGCTTTGCTGATCCTGCTAGTGTTAAGTTGTTTGATCTTCCTTTGCTGCAAGAAGAAGATGAGAAGGAACACTGTATCATCAGATTACTATGCACAGCCTCCCCGCACCTCCTCGCACAACTCCGGCAGCCTCCGTCGACCTTCGGCCGACCTCCCGCACCCCCGCTGTAAGTGCAATTTTATTTGACTGCTTGTTGTTCAATGCTGGTTGAGTGTGGTTAGAATTTCGAATCGAGTTTGGTTCAATTTTGGTATATTTGTTCCGATGCGTTTTTTATTCTTCTTTTCTATTAGGTTCTATTTGGATCTTGTTTGAGTCGCAGTTGGTGTGCGGCGGTTCTTGCGCACCATATTTGTGAAGTCTGTTATGACAAGTAGGTGGTTCCATGTTTAATCATTATTTGATAAATTAATTTGTGAGTTTAATTTGCTTATAATGTTATCTAATTAATTGGTGTAGCGTGAATTGAGTTTTCATTAGAGTTTGATTTGCATTGAAAATTGTTAGTAGCCTGTTGATGTACGTGTGTGTTTTCTACTGTGAACTTTTATTTAGTTGTTAGATATTTTTTTTATTATGCGGTGGGCTTATTAACTTGTGCAAGTGGTGAAAATAGTATCCTTGACATGATGTCGTGTGCGTTTCATCGTAAAAGAGGGGTTTGTGTTGGTATAGTGGTTAATGCCAAGCGATTTCATCCAAATTATTTTTTTTTCTTAAGATTTTATTTTTGTCTTGTTAAATTATGTGGTTTATGAATTTTTGTTTTTAATAGTGTAAGGTTTTCTTCCATTAAACTACTCGGGTGGTGCATGCCACACTTTAAAATTTTGTGTGAGTGCGTGCGACATGTGAATGCGTTTGAACTTATAAATGGTTACTTTAGTTTGTGAAAAGACACGTGACACTTTTTTTTTATTGCTTTATAATTTATTCTATGGTTTACTTAATTATGAAAATGGTGCTAAACATGTTTGAAAAATGATTTAGTGTGTGCCGTATTTCAAAATAGTGTCTACATGGGTAAGTGGTGGTTTGTTTAGCGATGAGAGTCTTTTGAAGTGTGCAGATGATTTAATTGTGTATGTAACCAATGCAAATATTGTTTTGAAAAGATTTTGGTGTGCGTGTAGTTTTAAAAGCGGATTTGGGTGTTAAAATTGTGTTTTGCGTGTGTAATTACCCTGTTTGGATTTTATGCATTATAGTGACATGTTACATGAAATTGAAACTTGTTTGAGCACAAACCGGGAAGCACGGGTAGCTAGGAGGGTATACTAGACTAGTGAGTGAGTGTTCCGGAGGTGACTCGACCCGGTTTCACTGGTAGGACTGACGATTGCAACACTAACTAAACATATACATTTCTGAGGGTCGTGGTCTTCTAAGCCACGTTTTCTGAGGGTCGTGGCCTTCTAAGCCACGTTTTCTGAGGGTCGTGGTCTTCTAAGCCACGTTTAACCGAGACACGAAGATCTAGGGACCCAAGCTAGCTAACTCCCATGCGGCCCCTCCCGTATTAGTGCTCATTGGTCACCTTACGCCCATCTGTGCGACAAACTGGTTATTTTAAAAAGTGAGTGTGTGTGTTTTAATTTATGTTGTTCTATTTGAGACTGTTTTCTTTAATCCCGTTTCTCTTAAACTGTTCAAGCTTTCATTTTCTTTTCTTTAGTTAATTTTGCAAATGTATTTGTCATTTAATGCTTATATGTGGAACCTTTTTACTGGGTGACGTCCTACTGGGCTCTTTGCTCACACCCTACATACACCTTTGGGTGTGTGTAGGCCTTGTTCTCTGTGTGTTCCAGGTTGAGGCATCGTGCTCAGTGATGGTGGATTGTCATTGGTGGTCTTCTCGTGAAGGTTAACGTTTGTGACGTGTGGATGTTGCACCTCTCCTGTTGCTTTGAGGTTTGGGTAAGAGTTTTAGTTTCCGCTGTCAGCTTTCCTTTTTAGTTATTAGTTGGAGTTGTAGACTTCAAACCTGTTCAAAGTTTAAAAGCGTGTTTGGTTGTCTATTTCTAGTTTCAGTTTATTTATATGGTTATTTGATTTTCTGTCTTTTATTTCGGGTAAAATCGTTCCCATGTGTTAGTTTTGATACCCGGGCACTTGTGCCAGCCCGTGGGGATCGGGAATGCCCTTTGGGCCTTGCCGCGGACCGGGTCGGGCGCCGGGTCAGATGGCGACCCGGCCTGGTTCGTGACACTCTTAGTCTTTCATTTATCAATAGGATTTGAAAGATTGGTGAGTTAAGGAAACAAGGGTCTTCAAGTAGATAGAATGGGGGTTTGAAGGTTAGAAAAGGTTTCAAATGTAGAGCTTACACAGTCTCTTTTGGTTTTTAGTAAATGAGGGGTGACATAATGTTGTGTATAGTAATCATTATGAAATCTATCTAACATGTCCTATTTAATGTTACTAATACTTGAAATAGAGATGCCAAATCTTAAATAAAATAAGGTAAAGAAAATAGTTACATAAATATGAAATTTTTTTACTAATAAAAGATTAAATTAAAACATGTAAAATTAAACAAAATTAATTTTGATTTAATAAAATCAAATTTTGTAGCATGTAAGGACGTAGTAAAAATGTTTTCTAATTTCCATTATATGAAAATAGATTATAAAGAGATATCACATATTTTTTCATGATATCTTTATAAATGATCTCTCAAATCAACTTTATTTGTTCTTGAATCGGTAATTGGATTTTTTTGAGATGTTGATAGAACTAGTGTTGTCACATTTTATTAGAACACAATTAAAATTAAATCCAAAATCCATTAAGTTGTGTTTCATCAACAAAATTTGTGCTAAAAATTTCATGATGTAATATATTCTTCTTCCATAGTTGATAATGATACATAGTGATGTTTCTTAATTTACTAAATAACAGGTATTTTCAAAGAAAACAAAAGGTTCTTGAGGTACACATTCTATATAATCTACATCCAGAAAAATTAGAATCTGAATATGATGCTAAGTTTAAATCATATGTTTTCAGAAAAAGTAGATAAAGAGATAATTATTTTTAAATATCTTAATGAACATTTTAAATAATTTAAATGAGATTATTTATGATTGGATTGAAATCATACACAAATACATTCTAAAAACATAATTTCTAGTCTATTTACAGTAAGATAAAACAAAATTTTAATGGTTCCTCTATATAACTTGTCATCTAATGGTTTTCAATCTCACCGCATCAAGTAAAATATTGGATCTCATAAGAGTGGTATAATTCTTATTTTTTAGGTAATAACATTTAATGGGAATCAAGTATTTATTTTTCTCAGTTAAAATAACTTCTAAAATATTTTTGACAAATTGGAAATCCTAGGAAATATTTTTAACTCACCCATCATAACCATTTAAAATTCTTCTTATATAAGTTTTGAAATATCATTGCATAATTTTTTATGTTTTTTGTGGGCATGAAAGTTAATTTGGGTTTCTCATATTTCGTAAAGGTGTTTGGAAAATAATAAAAAAAAGTATTTCAATCTAAAGTGAGGATATTCAAAATAGGAGGTTGTTCTACATAAACTTCATTGAAAATAAATTTATGAAATAACAATTATCATCCATCTGATACAATTTAAAATTCATATAATAAAAAAATTAAAAACACTTTAATTTATTCTAACCATAAAATAAGAGAAAATTTTTCCTCATAGTCTATTCCTTTTTCCTAATTATAGCCTTTTTTAACTAATATAACTTTATTTCTAGTGATGGCACCATAGTCATATTTTTTGTTTCTAAATACCATTTTTGTTCCAATTACATGATAATGAGAAGGTATATGAACTAATTCCCATAAATGTTTCTATAGAATGGATTTAACTATTCTTGCATAGATAAAAACGAACTTCTATCATATAAGGATTCTTCTATAGATTTAGGTCATAACTGGGATAAAAAGAGAATGAATTATACTAGGTTCTCAATATTTAATCTTTTTTGAATCCATCATTTATTCTTCCAATTGTTGTTTTTAAAGGATGATCCTTATTTTTTCTATGTAATATTGGTTGCACACTTTTTCGTTCACTATTATCAACCCATATAAGATTCTTTTTATGATAATAAAGCTTTAAATCATCATTCGTGTTATTATTTATCAGAGTTCTGGATCTCATGTATTTAAGGGAATCATTCAACACAGTAGTTTGAGTCATTTATTATTAAAAAGAAACACTTTCATCAAACCTCACATGATTTAATTCTTCAATAATCTATACCTTTTATTAAAAACTTTATAGGCCTTGGAAGTAGTATATTATCCTCATAAAATACCTTTATCATATTTAAGATCATACTTAACAAGATTATCATTAGTGTTCAATATGTAAACCATGCATCCAAATAATTTTATGTATAATACCTTAAATGTTATATTATTTCATAACTCATATGGTGTTTTCCTTAAGAATAGTCTTAATAAATCTCTGTTAATAACATAACATGCTTTGTTAGCAACTTTATCCAAAAAAAAGTGGTCATGTTATATTCACATAACATACTTCTATCAATATCTTGAAAATTACTATTCATATTTTCAATAACAACATTATTTTTAGGTGTCCTTGGGGAAGTAAAATAATATCTTATTCCTTGCTTTGAGAAATATGAATTAAATTCATGATTTTAAAATTAACATTCATGATCATTCAGAATGTAAAAATTTATTCAACTTTTTCATTTTTCATAGGCTTAAATTAATTAATAAAAAACAAAAGGTTCCACTATTAGGTTTTAAAAATTAAACCCATGTGAATCTTGGAAAATAATCAAACAACACATATACAGATGATTTACTGTAAATACTTGTAGATCGAGAAGGTGCAAACATATCCATATTGATAAGCTCAAGAGGTTTAGATGTAACAACCTCTTTAATTGGTTTAAAATTCAGCTAGTTTTAATTTATAATTTGAAATTCATCAAACAGTTTCTTTAATCCAATTTATGGTCAAAAAAGTCAGAAAACAAATGTTTCTTAGGCAAATTTTCCATGGATTTGTAATTACAATGTCCAAGTCTTGTATTCCAAATCCATAATTCATCAATTTTAAAATTTAAACTATTTAAATTATTTTTACATTAATAATTGAGATGTATTTTATAAACAATATCATTTTTTGATACTTTAAAATTCATAGATTTATCTTTGAAAACTGAACACTCATTGTTATAAAAATCATCTAAATAATCATCTTGACAAATTTGAGAGATAGTTATTATGTAATACATAAATACTTCAAAATAAATAATTTTTTTTGATAATAATATATTTATAATTTCCAAAAGATACAACCAAAATAGTTTTTCCCTTTTTATTCTCACCAAACGTGATATATCCTCCACCTATCTTGGATAGTGAGTGAAAGTTTGAGAAATGTCCACTTATTTGTCTTGAATAACTACCTTCCATAAAAAATTAATTTATTTTCATGTGGTTTTTTCCCTACAATGTCTGATAAAATAATATAATTTCTTGTTATCCAAACTCTTTTGGGTCTTTCAATGATAGCTATAAGAGTCTTAGGGTCCAAAACTATTTTTTTTTTCACAAACTATAGCGACGTGTTTTGAAAAATAATTTTTAAGGAAATAATTTTTTATTCCACCTAATTAATGATTTCTTATATTACATATGTTAGTATAATTCCATATTTATCCACAATGGACATGGGTAACTATATCAAACTCATATTTTATTAATCTACATATTATATTGATCATATATTTTGAATTCCGATAATAGTTTTCTTTTATTGTAGCATCCCATATTTGAGTTTCTTTTAAAATAATTTCATAAGGATTTACTACTTTAAAATAAACTTTCAAGACAAAATTTTTGAGATAAATGGTCTTGTGAGACAAAAAACCATATTTTTCACAATTAAAATAAGGAGTTATAACCATTTATATATCTTCTTAGTTATCAGCCATATAGCTGATTTAAAAACATGTATTTGGGGTTCAGATTTTTATAGCTATGAATTGAAGAGTCACAAGCTATGTTTCTATTTTTTCCAAGATAATGTATAGCTAAGAAATCAAGAGGTGGGAGGAAGTGAATTGAGTTTATAAAAAAATTATTTATAGAAAACCTCCTTCTTCATGATCTTTATGATAAATATTTCCCTTAAAGAAAATAGGCTAGAAAAATGTAGATGCTTCATGGAAATAGATTGAACATTGAAGATTTATAGGGGTTTGGGGAACAAAAATCCCCTAGTCTACTCCACCAACACTCTAATCCATGAGTTTTGGGATATTAACCATAACAACTATTTTTGGTGGGGCTCCCATTTGAGTATAATCAGTTGTCACTTATTACAAAGGTCGAACAAATTTCAACTAGTATCTCCCTTTAAAATACATATCCTCGTCTTTAACACAATCTCACAAAATGTGTGTAAAAAATAAAAAAAATAAACTTTTTAAGAATAATTGTAGAATATAGTTGAAAGAAGCAACTAGATATATGTGAATATATTCTCTAAGAAGATAATAGTCTTCAAGGTGTATCTTTGGATGATCATTAGTTCAACTGATAAATAAGTAAACATGGAATGAGAGTTAATATTTGATATTTTATATGTACAAGCATTTGTGGAAAACATTAGAATAGTATTATTCAGTGTGTGTGTGTCACAATAGATCTCTATCTTTGTTTTGCTTCACGCAGTAGAAAAATATTACTTTTATATCACCTCTATGATTTTGAACTAAAGAAGTGAGACAATCATAATAGTCAAGTTGAAAATAAATTAAAAATTTTAAATAATAATATATTAATGGAATTCATTCGTTAATTATAACTATGTAAAAATCCACTTTAATAGCACTTCCATAGATCACCATCTACATATTTTTTTAATTTATATAAAAACAACACATTGCACAAATCGACGATTCCTTAAAAAGAAAATCCATTTTTTGATACTCTCTAAAATCATAAAACGACTTATTAAGTGATAAAAAATGTAATCATGAAATTCAATATAATAACAAATTATTCATAATATATTCAACTGGTAGTACTATTCTTGAAATATAAACTTCTCAAAGACTTTTTATGATAAAATTGATATTTCTCTTCTTTGGGGCATAATATAAATTGGATTCAAAATTTTTAGAATAATAATTTTTTGTATAATAAATATTTTTTTAGGTGTCATAATTGGATTTAAAAACTTCTTATTATATGTTTAACAAAATATTTTATAAATATCATTTTCATATGATAATAACTTCTCATAATTTCATTCTATCTGAAATAAGCAACAACACAATCATTAACTTCATAAGATTATATCTTATATAGTAAGATGAACTTCTAACATGGAGTTTTATTATTCTAATTTTACTAAATATATTTATTCAAGACCTCTATTCTCATAAGAAAAAATAATTTTTGTATACTGGCTATTTTACATAGCGTAAGATAATCTCTTCTAGAGTTAGTATAATATAAATTCCATTGATAAAGGTATAATCTGAAACACATAATATAAAAAATTAGAATATAAATAGGGGATTTTAATTCATAAAATCAAATAAAAATTGATGTATTTTGGAAATGATAAGTCTATCCAACATTACATTCTTACCATCAAATCCTTTGGGTAATGATAATATCACTCGTGAGGGCGTGTAGACTACCACGTCCATGAAGAATGACATTCACTTTTAAATTGTATTTTAATTGGATGGAAAAAATGATGAATTTTAGGAATTAATAGGTTATAATAATGATTCTAGTTTGGTGAATTATTAGTTTCTATTCTTTGATTCCATGCATTGAACAATTACAACAATATTCATGTGTACGTACAACTTTCCATCTCCATTAACTGTATAATTCATTTTTTTATTTCAAAATTTTATGGATGAATATAAATATAAATATAATGAATATATATTATATTTATATCATGATTAATATTTTGTATACTATATAAACATGATAAATTTACAAGGACCAGAGTTACTAAACTAAAATACTCATGATTAATGAAATAGTTAGCACCCATAAATAATTATTATAATAAGATATTATTGATAAAAGTGGGTGTTGAAATATTTTAAAGGTATCAAATATGATATTAAAAGCATGTACATGAATATAGTATATAATTATAATAAATTGAGTTTTACTATATGGAATGATAGATTAATTTATATACAAGGAGAAGTTGAGGTCAAAAATTCATGTCACAATATCATTGTTTATTGGAATAGATTATGACTATGCCTTAATAGATGAAATATTATTATCAAATTCTAATTATACACATATAATTTATTATATTATTTTTATTTATTTAAAATAAATATTTTCCTTTCATTTTCTTTATCTTTTTTACTCAGCATACCAATAATATGTTTTTATGGAAAATCAACTTCATCTCTCTGTTCGATCGAACAATAATTTAATTCCATAACCATGTTTTATAAAAATTCCTTACATAATATATCTATTATTATCATATTATTTTTTTAAAAAATTATTTTACCGTGTATATAATTTTTATGGAATCGTTTGAGAAGTTTTTTATGTCATTTTAAAAATGTGCTACTTTGTGACATTTCTAAAAAAATATCAAAGGAGTAATTTTTTAACTTTTATGGAATAGACAGAATTTAATACCATATTTGCCACTAAATATTTTAAATAATATGATATAATTTCCCATAGTCATTTTCAAATAAAATAATTTCCCTAATATTTTTTATTTTTTTATATTTTAAATTGTTATTTCAAAATTGAAAGGTTGGTTTCATCAAGAATGTTTGAGGGGTATTTTGATTCATCAATTACAATAACCATCAATGATTCTTATGTTTCACTAGGAATATAATCCATTGGTACCATCCTTACACTTTCCAGTGAATGTTTTTTTATTATTTCATGATATTTATGAATCCAATTTCTTTTTCATGGATTATTCTATGATGAAATAATTATGAAAATCATTTCTTTTCGGTGGGTTATGCTATGAAGAAATGTTTAGGAAACACATTATTGTTCATGGGTTTTTATATTTTGAGTTTTTTATAATACTCTGGCACAAATATGTAAGATATTCATTATGTGATTTGTGGGACCAATATATCCCTCCAATATATTAGGTAATGATTTATATCAGAAAAGATAAATATGAATAGAATTGGGAGTGGACCCATTTTAGTAAGGGAACTTGTCAACAATGGTAATCCTAGTGTTGAACCATGTCTACTACGACAGTTTGGGTAGTGAAACCATTCCACTATGGTAGTATTTGAAATGTTCCTTGACTAATAAGGAAATAGTTTTCTATACTTATGTGCATTCCAAAATTCCATTTATTATGCCAATGTTAGGCTCTCATGGGTTATGTTCTTTGATCCCATTATGATTCATGTATTATTTAATTTCTTGATTTATACCATGACTCTAGATTATAATATATGATATGAAGAGTAATGTTTTAAAATTTTAATCTCATGTTTTCATACCCTTTTCTATTGTTTGTCTTATATTATTGATGATATCTCACTTTTCTACCCTTGTTGAGAATCAAATCTCATCTTTTCATATGTTTATTTTCCCATGTTATTAAGAAAGGTATTACGTTTGACATGTCTAATAAGGGTGATCGTTATAAATATCTAAGTGGGGGATGATATAGAACTATTATGAACCAATTCTATATGATTCCATGTTTCCAAGTATACTATACCTACAGGATTCTAGGGAGGGTGATTGTTTTATATAAAGAATATTAATCTACATATATTTAATTTCTATGTATAAACATTATGGGTCTCTATAGTTATTATCAGACAAAATAATAGTTAACCTTTAGAAACAATTATGAGAAAAAATTTATAGGAACCCTAACAATAAGAATTTGTATTATATAAATTCTTAATGTTTTGGTAATGTTCTTGACTGGCCTAGGTTAAACCTATAAAATCATAGAAGAAGGTGTCATGATATAAACATCCTATAAATGATTTTTCATGATTACATGGTTTCCCATCATATTTATTATTTCTCACACTATTTTTTTGGTTTCATTTAATGGATGGAATAAAGAGGACTCAGGTTAATCATGATGGATAATAGAATGATTTTCCTCATGATAAATAAAATTAAAGAAGATCTTGAATGAAAAACCATGTTATTATGCATAATCAATTATCTTGTTATATGATTAACTGTCAAAAATGTGGTGATATTCACTAAACACTAAATAATATAATGATACAGTTTCATAAAGACCTTGTTGGAAAGAAGATTTATCATCCATCATGTCAATAATGACACAAGATTAAATCAAGTGAATGTCATGGAGGAATGAATAGATGTTTTGAGTGTGGAAAATAATGACACAAATAATTTAATTGTTGTGAAAAATTTAAAAGTATGAATAATAAAATATATTATAATAATAGTCTCTATATGGTATCCTCAATTGTCTAATGTTTTAAATGTGGAAGTATAGGCCTTATGAAAATCAATGTCGTAGGGGGAACCCTCCGGAAGAGAATCTACAAGGTTATAAAAGCAATAGTTTTACTAATGATGATGAAGAGACTATTAAGGAAATATGAAAGGTATGGGTTATTATAATGTTATATTTTAGGTTAAAAGTAAGAATAAATGTTAAATTATGGTAAATTAATATTATGATATTATTCACATTTCATACTATAGAAAAGTGAGTATTAATGAATAAGATGATGAAACATAGATTATGGTTTAATAAGGAAGTGGAATTATTACCATGTTTATGTATTTTAATTTAATAATTAAATTTTATAGTGTTAAACTATTCATATTCTAGTTATAAAAATCTTGAAACATCTATGTATTGTTCCACAGTAGTTTTTATTAAGGATTTGAAGAAAAATGTTGAATGGTACCAATGATCATGAAAATTATTAATTATTAGTAGGGATAAATAAATGATTTAAACTTATAGGATAGAATTAAAGACCCTGAAATTAGTTTTTTATTTTATTAAAATATAATTTATTCCATCTATCATTGATTATTTCTATTTAATTTTTGGATTTACGGAATATATTTAATATTTTGTGAACATAATTGAGGAATACAAATTGTGTGAATTTTTTGAAGCATATATGTTTTTATATGTTGATAAACTAAGAGTTATTGAGGCCATCATGGGCTTATAATTTATAGGTTGATCTTGACACCAAATTCCTAGACACACCCTATAAGGTTTTATATACTGGAATTTTTTATGTGATTAATGCTATTTTTGGAAAATTTATATTCTATCGAGTTATATATAACCCTTACTTTTTATTTGAAGTATTATTTCATAAGATTTAGATAACTATTTTGGAGATGTATAATGAAAGGTATAATATAACCATTATGATTAAAAAACTTATTAATATTTATTTTATTAAGATCATTTGGGATATAAGTTTATTTATGGAAATGATTATTATATATTATAGACTATTTGATTAGGGAATATATATTTTTGTTATATGACTTTAGGAGATACTATTGTTGATTTAAGAAGTTTCTTATATTAATATTGGAAGAATATATGATAAAATAATCTTCATTTTTTATCATAAAACATGGTTGGGTGTATTTTAGTTAATTAAGAGGATTGTTATTTATGTAATGATTTTCATTGATGTTTGGGTATTTCTATTAAATTATGAATAAGATAGTATTTCATTGTAAGAAGGTTTATTCATTTTGGTAATTATCATACCTTGTGCTATCCATTATTATTTTTGTTAATTTTTAAAGATATGAGGAAAATTTTTTATTATTTTTTAGAATTAGGTGATTTGTAGAATTTTATTTTACTGATACACGTATGAAAAACTCAGCTTGAATGCACATCATTTAGAGAAAAAGTTGTGATTGTGGTAGAAATTTATTAAAAGACAAAATTAAAACATATCAAGTAACAGAATTTAATTATGTTAAAATTCTAGGTTGTAAGAAATTCCTTACCTTTAGGAATAACATTTTGAAACAAAAACATCATCTGTTAACTTTTCACATCAATAAATCCACTATCTTTTAACCCCTCGCGTATTCATGATTTTGTCATGGTTAACTTTATCTTATCTATGTTTCATATCACACTTTATTAGTTCTTGGGAGATTATATTTTCTTCTATATCCATGTTTATTTTCATTAATGCCATCCAACTCAAAAACCTAGTTTTTTGTATTCTTGATAAACTTCATATTACCCATTCTCACTTATCAGGAGACGTTAGTTGTAACCCTTTTTAATATGTGAGTTTCCACTAAGGAATATTCAAATGTAATATATTTGATTACGAATGACCTTTCTAAATTATGAGAACACAATTTATTAAGGTATGGAGGAAAATTTTAACACTATGATATTTATGATATTTTTAAATTTAAATTTCTTTGATAGTTTTTATTAAATACAACACTAAACTTAAACAAACAACGAAATATTATTATTTCAACATTATAACCTGGATGATAAATTGGATTGATTCAATAGTATAACAATTGTAACAACCCGAAATTTTGAATAAATCTTTTTTCCTAATTTTATGTGTAATTTTATTTTTATACTCAATAAAAATGTTTTATTTGATAACATGAGTATAATTAAAATGATACTGTTGGTTTTTGACTGTTATATGACCATTGGTCAATACGACCACTGGAAACTAAACGTTTTGATTATTGTCTCTAAATACAAGTAATCTTGGTTAATGAATATAGAAAGAAGATTCGATGGCCTCACCCAGTAGTCTTGTACCAATCGAAGCCCATCTAACAGAACTTGGGAAGGAGGTAGCACCACTGGGCTTTGCTCTGGACCAAACCCAAGCTGAACTTCATCGTATAAAGCTAGAACGGGATCGCCTTCGCGAGAAGTTCAAACTGATAGAAATTACTACTCGTGCGATGTTGGCCGAGCCTCCCTCAGATTCTCTCACCTTAGCACACCTTACACTTAGGTCTTATGCTGGTGTGATAAGGGGCTATGTAAGGAGACCGTAACTGCCTTGTGTAATCCTTTGTTTTAAATAAAAATTGGTATTTCTTCTTATGATGAATTTTATGAATTTTCAAATGACCGGATAAATATAGTAGGCATATTTTTGATGAATTTTAGAAAAAGGATATTTTAAAAATGGTTGTGTAAACCTTAAATAATTAAAAATGTGTAATGATTTTCGAAAAATGGTCTTCTACAATTATGTTCAGTACGAAATTTAGAGTCTAATAAGATCAACTTAATTTTTGATGAATAGTAAATTATGAATAGTGATTTTATGATTAGGATTAGTAATGTGTCCAAATGGATTAGTAATCTCACTTAAAGAAAGTATTAATATAATCTAGGCACCTTGATTAAGTAATGTGATTCAATAAAATGGTTAAATAACGGTTTCATAAATTATTATTCAAGTATTAGTTTTTTTCGGGTGAATAGTTTTTTTTAATTAAAAATTTAATTAAAAATATTTAGATAATTATTTTTATAAAACGGATTTCATTTTTGAACTCAGAGCACCGATATTATGCTATGGTAATTTTTGGGGTTTTTTCTGAAAAAATGAATTTTTGGTGAATAGTGTTTTTATTTAAAAATTAAATTAAAAATATTTAGAAAATTATTTTTATATAATGTAGTTCATATTTTTAATCAGAGCGTTGATATTTGGTTAAGGTGAAATTTTGGGATTATTCTGAGAAAGTTGAAAGTGAAAATACAGTTTTTAAGTTACGGGTGTTTAATGACATCATTAAATGATGTATTAAGTTTATAATCAATATGTTAGAATTATGAATAGTGAGATAAGGTATGAGGTGTCCCAAGTGGACAATACCATGGGCAAATACCATGGGCAAGCCCATGGTTTTTTCAAAACCACTAATGAGGTGTCCCTTTGCCATTAATGCCTTGTCCCCTCACTTTCCCTATAAATACCAAGTCATCCTCTCATCCATTCGACTCCCCACTCTCCCCCAACGAAGTTCGGGTCTTATTACCTCCCAAGGAGTCCTCCCATGGTGCCCCCAAGCCCTCAAGGTCCCAACCTTTGAGTTTTAAGAGTTATGTTTTAAGGTAAGGGATCCGACCTCTCTCTTTCTTTTCATGTAAACTCTTTTATGTCATTCCTTTTATTCTACATGTTCTTATGTGAGAGGATGTTCTTTTATATTCCTCTTATTGACCTTTTCATGTTTATATGATGATAGATCCCCTCTTACTCTCATCATTTCATTTTATGAAAGTTTAAGTGACGCCGTTAGGCTGCCGAATTTTTAAGGGATTCCTTCACCCTTCTCATTTTTCAAGTTCGATTTTCATGTCAAGTCTTTCAAGTTCCTTTTTATTTTGTTGGGGTATTATATCTATATCTATCATACTGATCTCTTATGATCATATGATGAGAGACCCTATTTGATCTTGTCAATTCTTTTTTATTGAAGTTTGAGTGACGTCGTTAGGCTGCCGAATTTTCATAAGAGAAATCTAATTTTTGTCTTCCTTCCATGTTTTTCATTTCAAATGTTATGTCCTTAAAATTTCATTACCATGTCCATATATCCTTCTTATTCTGTTACCTTACTGTTTTATGGATCATTTATGAGTGGGTGACCCATGTACCCTCCCTTTTCAATGTTTTCTAAAACCCCGAAACATAGTCGTTATGCTGCAGAAATTTCGTCTCAAAATGCCTCTCTCTCTTTTCTCAAGATTGTTTTATGTTATAAAGTGAATACTCAAAGATCTTATTTCTAAAATGGTATTCACATATATACCAAAATTTTCTATTTTAAATTCTGGGATTTACATACATGAGACCCACCTTCCTTTTCTGTGGGTTTTAAAGTGACGTAAAGATCATGTCTTTAAAGCAGTTTTTAAAACGTTATGATTATGAAATGAAACCCATTTATTTTATGCTATGTGAGTTATTTATGAAATGTTTTATTATGATATATGTGGATCACATGATAATAAAGTAAAATTTAAGGGTGCTCCCCGATATCTCTCCAATGCATTGGGTAATGATGTAACCACTAGAGATTACAATTTTCATGATACCTTGGTGAATAACCTTGGTAATTTTCAAATGACACCTTGGGGATGGACCTTGGTGATATGTTCATGATTGTCTATGTTAAATGATGTAGCCACATTTTCAAGTTATGAAAAATGTTATTTTTATTATGATATGCCTCCTTATTTCATTCTCATGCCTTAAAGTTCTTTTTCATGACCTTATTGAAGTATCTCAAGTTCACATGTAAAATGTTTCTCTTGTTTTCCTTACTGGGATTTTTGCTCACCCCTTTCTTTTGATGTATGCTCCTAGGTTATGTGATGCAGTAATGAACCTAGGATGAACATGAGGAGAAGCCTTTAAAGTCTTTTAGAAGAATGTTTTATGTTATCATGTTTAAAGTTCCTGGTTTCCAAGACACTAAACCTTAAAGATCCTCAGTTTTGTAAAATGTAATGAAAGTTTATGTGATAAAGAGGCTGGATGTTATAGTTGGTATCAAAGGACGGTTTTGTTATTTGTGGAAATTAGGATATGAAAAATCTAGGAAAAACCCTATAGAAAAGTTTAAATATAGGAAATGTTCCTGGTATTTTGGTGAGTATTGAGTAAGGGGTTTCCAAGCAAATACATCCCTGTCTGGATACGAGCAGGTAGAGGTGGCTCTGGCACAGATGTACATAGGGGTAAAACCTGAAAACACCGCTTTGAGCTAGACTCGAATGGGAACCGGTACACGACAATGGGCCTTGCTGCACTCTTGGTTACAACACTCCCGGGGGATATGCTTTGGTAAATTCATAAGCTTAGTATGAACCATTATAAAAGGAACAAGGATAAAACAAAATAAAGATTCACATAATAATATATGATCATGGATAACCTAGATTGGAACCTAGGGGATCACAAGTTAGGATATACTTTTATTCTACATGTTTATCCTTTTATGCTTAAAGTTTCCTTTTCATGATTATTAGCTAAGTAAATAAGCCCTTAATTATAGTTTCTTTTCTTAGTTAATGGAGGGAAATGGAAGAACATGTCCCAAAAACCAATGTGATAGGAAATGCGATGATTGTCGTATTAATATGACACAGGTGATTAGGGGATTAAAAGATGATTATTATTTTGGAATACGTTCACTATTTTAGGGACCCTATATGATCGAGGTAAATAGATTACTATGGTATTTTCATTGAGGAGTAAGGTTGACTTATATTTTGAAGAATCGATGAATTTATGGTGGACTTATAGTAATTTAGGTTACTTATGGGAATGATTAACCTATCTTAGGTAAAATATGTTTAGTTTAGATAACTTTGTTATAAGATGATAGGAGTGGTTGATGTTGTTTGGAGATGAACAATGATGTTTATTTTGGAAGACTATGTTATCAAATTCTTCTTGTATTTGAAATTCAATCTTAGTTTTGTTTATTTTGAGGAATTTTAATGACCATTATTTATGGGATGGTCTATGATGAACTTTGGGTATTACCATGGAACATTGAAGATTTAAAATTAGTTTCCATTCCTATGGGATTCTTCATTTTTGAAGAGTTGTTTAACCTTACCCTTTCTATTTTTTGGGATAATGTTTAAAGATAGAAGAAATATATAGTTAATCTTTTGTGGATTATGTGATTCTCTAGAAGATTATTCTTGTGTTTTGATGAGACCAAGTAGTTTTGAATGCTCATCCTTTGGGAGAAAAGATTAGTTTTTCTAGTAACTTATTAAAGGGTGAAACTCTACATGAAGGTAGATATATTTCCTTATGTTCTTGTTCTATGTTGTAAATGAATTCCTCAAAATTATGAAAAGGAACGTAAAACAAAAAAGTTGTTGGTTTACGTTTCCTACTAGGTAATCAAATATCGTTTACACACATCATAAGTTTGGGATTTTCTTATGGTTAACTTTCTCCTAATAATGTTCTCTATCACTCTCCCTCAGAACATGACCCTTTGTTTTCTCCTCCATGTCCATGTTTTCCTACATGGAATCCTAGTGTGGACTAACTCGGGTGACCTTCGTACTTCCCTTTCTTTCTTTTAAAGTAATAGTTTTACTGACTCCTTTTCCGATGTGAGACTTTCAATGAAATTTCAAAACCTAATTTTAAAAAATTGCGAGGACGCAATTTCTTAAGGGGGGAAGATTGTAACAACCCGAAATTTTGAATAAATCTTGTTTCCTAATTTTATGTGTTATTTTATTTTTATACTCAACAAAAATGTTTTATTTGATAACATGAGTATAATTAAAATGATACTGTTGGTTTTTGACTGTTATATGACCATTGGTCAATACGACCACTGGAAACTAAACATTTTGATTATTGTCTCTAAATACAAGTAATCTTGGTTAATTAATATAGAAAGAAGATTCGATGGCCTCACCCAGTAGTCTTGTACCAATCGAAGCCCATCTAACAGAACTTGGGAAGAAGGTAGCACCACTGGGCTTTGCTCTGGACCAAACCCAAGCTGAACTTCATCGTATAAAGCTAGAACGGGATTGCCTTCACGAGAAGTTCAAACTGATAAAAATTATTACTCGTGCGATGTTGGTCGAGCCTCCCTCAGATTCTCTCACCTTATCACACCTTACACTTAGATCCTATGCTGGTGTGATAAGGGGCTATGTAAGGAGACTGTAACTGCCTTGTGTAATCCTTTGTTTTAAATAAAAATTGGTATTTCTTCTTATGATGAATTTTATGAATTTTCAAATGACCGGATAAATATAGTATGCATATTTTTGATGAATTTTAGAAAAAGGATATTTTAAAAATGGTTGTGTAAACCTTAAATAATTAAAAATGTGTAATGATTTTCGAAAAATGGTATTCTACAATTATGTTCAGTACGAAATTTAGATTCTAATAAGATCAGCTTAATTTTTGATGAATAGTAAATTATGAATAGTGATTTTATGATTAGGATTAGTAATGTGTCCAAATGGATTAGTAATCTCGCTTAAAGAAAGTATTAATATAATCTAGGCACCTTGATTAAGTAATGTGATTCAATAAAATGGTTAAATAATGGTTTCATAAATTATTATTCAAGTATTAGTTTTTTTCAGGTGAATAGTGTTTTTTAATTAAAAATTTAATTAAAAATATTTAGATAATTATTTTTATAAAATGGATTTCATTTTTGAACTCAGAGCACCGATATTATGCTATGGTAATTTTTGGGGTTTTTTCTGAAAAAAATGAATTTTCGGTGAATAGTGTTTTTATTTAAAAAGTAAATTAAAAATATTTAGAAAATTATTTTTATAAAATGGAGTTCATATTTGTAATCATAGCATTGATATTTGGTTAAGGTGAAATTTTGGGATTATTCTGAGAAAGTTGAATTTTCGATGAATAGTGAAAATACAGTTTTTAAGTTACGGGTGTTTAATGACATCATTAAATGATGTATTAAGTTTATAATCAATATGTTCGAATTATGAATAGTTAGATAAGGTATGAGGTGTCCCAAGTGGCCAATACCAAGGGCAAATACCATGGGCAAGCCCATGGTTTTTCCAAAACCACTAATGAGGTGTCCCTTTGCCATTAATACCTTGTCCCCTCACTTTCCCTATAAATACCAAGACATCATATCATCCATTCGACTCCCCACTCTCCCCCAACGAAGTTCTGGTCTTATTACCTC
The DNA here is from genome assembly GCA_963277665.1 of Viscum album. NCBI lineage: Eukaryota > Viridiplantae > Streptophyta > Magnoliopsida > Santalales > Viscaceae > Viscum > Viscum album. The sequence continues at coordinate 213,545,534 of OY728125.1, forward strand.
CCAAGTAGTCCTCCCATGGTTCCCCCAAGCCCTCAAGGTCCCAACCTCTGAGTTTTAAGAGTTATGTTTTAAGGTAAGGGATCCGACCTCTCTCTTTCTTTTCATGTAATCTCTTTTATGTCATTCCTTTTATGCTACTTGTTCTTATGTGAGAGGATGTTCTTTTATATTCCTCTTACAGCCCTTTTCATGTTTATATGATGAGAGATCCCCTCTTACTCTCATCATTTCATTTTATGAAAGTTTAAGTGACGCCGTTAGGCTGCCGAATTTTTAAGGGATTCCTTCACCCTTCTCATTTTTCAAGTTCGATTTTCATGTCAAGTCTTTCAAGTTCCTTTTTATTATGTTGGGGTATTATCTCTATATCTATAATACTGATCTCTTATGATCATATGATGAGATACCCTATTTTATCTTGTCAATTCTTTTTTATTGAAGTTTGAGGGACGCCGTTAGGCTGCCGAATTTTCATACGAGAAATCTAATTTTTGTCTTCCTTTCATGTTTTTCATTTCAAATGGTATGTCCTTAAAATTTCATTACCATGTCCATATATCCTTCTTATTCTGTTCCCTTACTGTTTTATGTATCATTTATGAGTGGGTGACCCATGTCCCCTCCCTTTTCAATGTTTTCTAAAACCCCGAAACATAGCCGTTATGCTGCAGAAATTTCGTCTCAAAATGCCTCTCTCTCTTTTCTCAAGATTGTTTTATGTTATAAAGTGAATACTCAAAGATCTTATTTCTACAAGGGTATTCACATATATACCAAAATTTTCTATTTTAAATTCTGGGATTTACATACATGAGACCCACCTTCCTTTTCTGTGGGTTTTAAAGTGACGTAAAGATCATGTCTTTAAAGCAGTTTTTAAAACGTTATGATTATGAAATGAAACCCATTTATTTTATGCTATGTGGGTTATTTATGAAATTTTTTATGATGATATATGTGGCTCACATTATAATAAAGGAAAATTTAAGGGTGCGCCCTGATAGCGCTCCAATGCATTGGGTAATGATGTAACCACTAGAGATTACATTTTTCACGATACCTTGGTGAATAACCTTGGTAATTTTCAAATGACACCTTGGGGATGGACCTTGGTGATATGTTCATGATTGTCTATGTTAAATGATGTAGCCACATTTTCAAGTTATGAAAAATTTTATTTTTGTTATGATATGCCTCCTTATTTCATTCTCATGCCTTAAAGTTCTTTTTCATGACCTTATTGAAGTATCTCAAGTTCACATGTAAAATGTTTCTCTTGTTTTCCTTACTGGGATTTTTGCTCACCCCTTTCTTTTGATGTATGCTCCCAGGTTATGTGATGCAGTAATGAACCTAGTATGAACATGAGTAGAATCCTTTCAAGTGTTTTAGAAGAATGCTTTATGTTATCATGTTTAAAGTTCCTGGTTTCCAAGACACTAAACCTTAAAGATCCTCGGTTTTGTAAAATGTAATGAAAGTTTATGTGATAAAGAGGCTGGATGTTATAATAATAACACAAAATATATAATATTACTACTCATTTATAATGTATTAATTTATGATTTACAAATAAGCAATATTTTTTTAGTAGAGTCATATTATTCTAAAAATATATATTTTTAGAAAAATATGTTCCCCTGATTTTAATTAGTGAATATAATAAATAATGGAAATTACATAAAATTTAGTTAAGAAAATAAATTTCATTTTCTAATTAATAATTTTAATTATATCTTATGACTAATTTTTGAGATTTTTTGGAAAAGATTAATTTTTTGATGAATAGTTAAAAATACTCATTTTAATTGAAAATTGTATTTTATTCTAATTATTTAAAAATTCAAATCATATTTTTTATTTTTTTTAAAATTTATGAAGTAAATTTTTATATTTAATAATAAAATTATGTTTTTTCAAATGGGATCTATATATGAATTTAGTATAAAAACATTTCATATTTTGAAAATGCATTTTTCTTTAAAACCCTCTTTTCCTTATGTTTTTCTGGTTAGATATCATATTAAATTAGTTTTTTATTAATTTTAAAAATTTTATTACATATTTGGAATCATAATGGGAAAATTTGGTAAATAATTCCCTTTTATTTTTAGAGAAACTGAATAGTAATGTTAGTAATTATTTTACCATAGTAAAGGGTAAATCAGTAAATAGAGGTTAAAAATAAATTGATAAGGACTCTACAATAATCAAAAAACATTACTAAATCTTATTTAATGTGTCATTTTGTATATAATCATCCAATATTCCATTATATGGTTTTTGTTTTACCATTTGGATGTGATTATTACCTTTATAATATTTTATGTAATGAAAAGTAAAAACATGAAACACTTTTTTTAATAACTATAATATTTTTAACAAGTTAAAAATTAGAGTATATTTTTTTTATAAATGTTAATTTGAAATATAAATGAGTTACATTCAGCTTGGTAATTTAATTGTAATTATTAGTGAAGAAAACATTACATTAAATTCTTATACAATGATGACTCAATAATTATTAAATTAAAGGAAAAAATAAAGTAAATGATTTTAAAAATATTAAATATATTATTATTTGAGATAATTATTGTGATCCATGTATTTTTTAGATTACATTGTAATTTAAGGGATATATTAAAATAACATTTTTTATTTTTACATTTTTTTTCTTGATGTTATTAAAGTCAAAGTAATAAATAGTTATAAAATATGACATTAATGATATTTTAAACAAATAATATTTTATTAAATGATATCAAATTATTAAATATCATATATTTAAAACATAAACTTGAATGTTGTGGATAATATCAACCATGGTCCATTTATGTTTCATTTTCTCGTTTATAATAACTATGTTGACCCTCAATGCATAAAAAACATTACTGTCATAGTGTATTTGAAAAGGGTTAACAAAATGTTAAAAAGAAAATATGTGGTTAAAAAACGTCAAAACTTGTGAACCATTTATTGGATAAAGATAAGTAGAACTTTATCATCTTAGGATTGAAATTTATTTGTTTAATGGACACTTTTCCATCAAAATGATTTATATATAATTTAATAAAATAAAATTAAAAAATCTAACTCTCATTGTTTTGAATAACTCTTTTTTGCTCAAATTGAGAAAATATCATTTATAAATTAATATTAATTTTAAATATTCCATAACTAAATAATATTCATTATGGTAATTTAAATCAATTTTTAGGTACTATATAATTACCTTAAATGGATACACAACTCCAAAGAAATATTTATTCAATTGATGGAAAAATTTAATAAATTATAATAAGAATATTAAAAGTGATATAATTTGAGTAATTAATAGTGTTTCATAAAGGTTAATATGACATATAGAATTTTATTTATATATCATATTAAAAGTTTTACATTATATTTATATATTATAAGTTAAATTAAATGATTTGTGCCAAAATTAAGAATAATCATATTTTATCGAAATATTATTTTATTGAATTATTTCAATCTAAGAAAATCTTAAAATAAGATAAGTTGGATATGATATGGTCTAATAGGTCATGAATTTTATATTTTTGGGCCAATTTCCTCCTTATAAGTCAAAATTACAACACTTTAATAGTGAAAGTTTTGTTACCTTAATTAAATTTAAATTGGTTAACTAAGGGTTAATAAAAATGATAATCTTTAAAATTACACAAAAACATGTCTAAAATTATTTTAATTGATGTGATTAAAACCATAAAATAATTTATATTCTTTACTTTTATATTTTGAGGCATTAAGATTGAGAATTAATTTATTATAATTTTATCTTTTTGGGAATTTCAAAAGTGTCCTTAGCACAATTATAAGAAGAACATCCTCCCTTACTTATTTACATATATTTGATCACCCTATATCAACCAAAATATGATATTTATCCTATAAAAATAACTATCCACATTCTATAGTTCTGTTAATTTTGATAATACCAACCATATATCCTTTTAGAGGAGATCTAAAGGAGTCATTTTCGAGAAGATGTAACTTACCAAAGATATCGCATTCGTTTCTAATCTTATTTACTACATGTAAATAAATATTAATTAGAAAAAAAAATAAAAAAAAGTTTCCTAAATATTATTATATTTTAATATATTATTAAACCATTATTATAAAAAATATTTCCTGCCAAACAATAAGTGAAAGTATTGCCCATGCTTATGTTCGGCTTACCGTCACTATATAGCAATAGAAATCAATTTCCTTCAGCATAATTTATGGATGGGTATTATGATGATTTTAATAATTATATATTATATTTATGAAAACATTATATTTATTTAATGATGATAAAATTTTTAACTTATTAAAATCTAATCCTTTGGTAATTTATTACATTGTTTGTGTGTACATGTTGGATAACACCTCCATAAAGCGATGTGAATAATTTTTAAATTATAATTTACATGGATGGAAATTATGTTGAATTTTATGAATCTATTTTATATATATGATATAATATTGTTTCTATAATTTTTAATTATTATTTACCTTTGTTTTATTCCATCTTTTGAAAAAAGAAAATAGGGATTATGCATATGTAAGACCGACCATCTCTATTGCTGGTGTAATTCATTTTTCTATCTCAAACTTTTATGGATAAATATTATTATGTATATAATTAATATATACCATATTTATATAATTATAAATATTTGGGATATTATGAATCCATGATAAAATTATAATGTTTGAAACTACTGAACTAAAATACTCATGATAAATGAAAAAGTAAACAGATAGAAATGGGGATTTTAATATGGAATTATTAATCAATATTTGTATTGAAATGATATAAAGGAATTATTATGATATTATAAGTACATAAATGATTTTATTATAGACCTATAATAAATATAAATTTAGTATAAAAAAGATTAATGTGCTTTTGAATAAAGTATAACTTGAGGTAATGGTTTTTTGTCACAATCTCATTATTTACCATGATTGATTATGAAAATACCTCTAATGATAAAATATTGAGATCTAATTTTCATGATACTCATAGATTTTATTAGAAACTATTTATTTCATTCAATTATATTTTTTATTTTCATTTAACTCAACTTTGTTATTAAAGATACCAAAAATATTTTTTTATGGAAAATCGACTTCATTTCAGTTTTCTGTCAAAATAATTTTATATTTCATATCGAAGTTTTATAAAAAATTATTAATGAATGTATTTAATATTATCCAATTATTATTTAAGTTAATTTACTCTAATTATTTATTTTATAAAAAATATATTTCAAATAATATTTTTTTCATTTTCCAAATGATTGTCGTTGTAACTTTTTCCGACAAATGTATGAACAACATGTTTTTTTACTTGTATGACATGAATATAATTTCCCACCATCACAGTGTTTAAATGTTTTGAAGATTAATTTACATTTTACCATATTTATCATAATTGAAAAAGTTTCCAGAATACTTTTTAAATATTTAATTTTTTAAGAAGTGATATCAAAATGGAACGGTTATTTTCCTCATGTATGTTTTAATGGTCTATTAATTCTTAAAAAAAACAACATTCAATGTTGTTTATGTTTTAGTAGTAATATGATGAAAGTATTATATCCTTACTCTTTCTCTAGATGGATTATTTATATGATGGTATGATGTTTATGAATCCCAATTCTCTTCTGTGGGTTATGCTATGATGAAATGTTTATAAAACCCATTTCTTTTCTATGGGTTATGTTTTGTTGAAATGTTTATAAAAAAATTAATTTATTAGGTTCTGATATAATGACATTTTTATAATATTATGACACACGTGTGTGTGTTTCATTATGAAATGTGTGGGAACTATATCTCCCTCTAATGAATTGGATAAATATTGATATCTCTTTAGATAAACAGGATTACTAAGGGGAGTGAACCCAGATCATTAAGGCACCTTTTCCACTATCTTAGTCTTAGGAGTGAACATTAAATTATATGATAGTTTAGGCAGTGAAACCATTCCAATATTATATTCTTTTAAAAGATCATTAACTACTAAGGAAATGATTTTATTTGCATATGTGTATGCTACAGGTCCATATTTTGTGTTATTTTTTTCTCTCATGGATCATGTTCTTTGATCTTGTTATGATTCATGTCTTTAAAAATGTTGAGCATTATTTAATTACTTAGGATTATAATCTATGATATGAAGGGTATGGTTTTCAAATGTTAATATGGTGTTTTCATAACCTTTTCTCATGTTATGATTATATGATCGATAATTTCTCCCTTGTTTACCCTTACTTATTATAAAACCCACCCTTTATTATGTTTACTTTACTAGGATATAAATTATGGTTATATATATAATATGTGTAAGAAAATTGATAGTTATGAACATATAACTGGGAGATAATATAGATATATTATGAACCATTTTTTTGGTATCCATTTTTTTAAAGATACTAAACCTATATGAATCTAGTATCGATCATTATATAATGAAAATAATATTCATCTACATATATTTAATATCAATTTATGGAATTAATGGATCACTATACTGAGCACATGTAGGAGGTGCGTTTCCTATATCAATGATCAATGAGTTTAGTGATTTTGGTCCACTAACAAGCTATTGGTTCCATGATCCTTAGACTATCTCGTAGTGTTTATCTAAGTAAAAATATATGTGTACATATGCTTGATTTTATTCTCTACATGTATTTAATCATCATTAAAAAAATTATGTATGTATGATATCAATATAAATGATAAATAGAAAAAGTTGTGACCCCCATAATAAATCATTCAAGATCCAGTAGGGCAAGAAGTATTTTATAAATAATATGCATACCTTAGTTTACACCTCGGTTAGGGTATATATTACCCTTTTAGTCCTAAAAGAAATGAAAATAGAGCTGGGTAAAGTGTTGGAGTTTAAAAATTTATAAATATATTGGGGAAGTTATATCAAGTCATGAAAAATGACATTGTCCATATAGAGTAACCTATCGATCCCCAATATGGTGAAACAATGTTATAACTTTTAATGCATAAATAACCTCCATCATATTATGAGCCTACTCATCCCATAATATATAATTAATGGATTATGTCCCAAAGGAAGATATTTATAAAAATTTTAAGTAGAAAATGATAGAAACTTATTATGGATGTTTATCGACTTAAAGGAGATGATGGTCAATAGTGATCATTATTCCATAACACTAAGGATTCATAGGAAAAAATAGTATGGTGCTGAAGACATTTAAGGAGATAATGTTTGGAAAATATATTACTCTTAAGAAATAGAAAGATATAGATAGGAAATTTCTCAATCTAAGGGAAAAGGAAGGAAAAAATGTTTCTTAATATAAAGATATCTTTAGAAGGTTATCAAATGATACTGCAGATTATTTATAGAATACAAGGAGAAAGATTTATTGTTTCTTTTATGGACTTAATCCTAGACCTTAAAGGGATTAGTTTTTCACAATTTTTTATATATAAGGTTATAGTATCATGTTCCATCAAGAAATAGAAATAATTATTAATGTCATATGATTTATAGAGATTACAAGAAATGAATTAGGCAGCTGAGAACATTGGAAAAGGAAATATAGAAAATAAAAAATGTGAAGGGTGTTATTTTTAAATTCTAAGGAATATGTCAAAGAAACAAAATAGAAAATTTTAGATAGGAATGTTATTTTTATTAATGTTCTTATAAAAATTCCATAGGTCTCATTATTTAATGGGAAGGAAATAATTTATAAATGTTCAATGCTTCACCTATTAGGTGATGGGTCAATATAAGAATGAATGACTCATGCACAAGGGGTGTTTTCCTAAAAAATGATATGGGATAATGGCCATGCTTATCAGATCACTATATAAAAGGTTTATGTTCCTAAATAGATTTTGGACAGTATGTCGATCATTTTCTAAAATTTATGTAATGATTTATTTAATTCTTGGTCATTTTAGTATTTTATATCTTCCATTTTTTCCATGAAAAATAGATATTTCCATAGAACATAATCAAGGTAGTTGTCAATAAAGACTCATAGTGGAAATATTACTGCCATAAGTTTTCATCTGTTACTCCCTATAATGGAATAAAAATACACTCTATTTTAAAACATGATCATTATACCTAAGTTTAACTTTGATATAATCTTTGGTATGAAACATATTTGAAATTATAATGTGAAAATTTATTACATAGAGAAATAAATTATTATCTATGATGGATATATGAAATTAATTTTCATTATATAGGAGACTTCATTATCACAATCATGTATGGATCCACCTCTAATGGCTCTCCATAATGAAATTATTATTGAAGAATAGAATACACAACCTATGAATGAGAATTATATCCTTATAATTGAGGATGTATTTTTTTGGAATATTACAATGATGTGTTTCCTATAGAACTACCTAGATTCCAAACTGAGTTTGAAGATGAGTTTTCTATTGATCTCATGCTAAATAAAAAACACATATATAAGATTCACTATAATATGACCACAATAGAATTAGTATAACTGAATAAAAAAATATAGTATTTTTATGATCAAGGATTTATATTAATTAGTGTTTCACTATAGGATAAATTATTCTTATTATTTAGAAGAAATATGGGTCTATGTGGTTCTGCATTGATTATGAGGAAATTAATCCCATTGCTAAAAAGAACAAGCATCCTATTCACAACATTCAAAGTTTTTTATCAGCATCATGGAGTCTAGTATTTTTTTAAGGTTGATCTTAATTCTGGGTATTGTTAATTGAAAATAATGAAGGAATGCATTCTAAATATGACATTTTCATATGAGGTATGGAAAAGACTAATTTATAGTATTTATCTTTGTATAGACTAATTAAGCCTATGTTTTTACTGATTTTATGAAAAGGTTATTCAAGGATTATCTTGATAATTTTGTTATAATATTCTTTAATGATAACTTGATATAATCTAATATCTATAATGATAACAATAGTCATTTTTTAATTATTCTAAATACTCTTAGGGAAATTGAGTTGTATTAAAAATTTTGAAAATAAAAATTCATGATTTATAATCATTATTTCATGGATATATTTTCTCTAATGATGGAATATAATTTTATCTATTAAAGACAAAAATAGTGATAGAATGTGTAACACCAAAAAATATGACTGAGGTACATTGTTTCCTTGGATTATCTGGTTACTATTGATCATTATTTCAAATTTTTTCTCTATTAGATTTTTTATTAACCAAGTTAACATGTAAAGGGGATAATTTCATATTTTCAAAGGAATGTAATGAAATATTTGAATAATGTAAGGCGATATTGGTCAATAAAACTATATTAAATTTACTAATGGGATGGGAAAAATTATTAGTATTTATTGATTTATCAAAGAAAGGAATTGGATGTGTCCTTATTCAAAATAATAGAGTCGTCGCCTTTTTATAAATCCAATTAAATATTAATCAATAGAATTATAATACTCATCTTATTGAGTTTTAATCTATAATCATTTAATTAAATATATTTATATATTACCTTTATGGTAAAATATGTAAAATATAGATGGACCATACAATTTTGAAATATATATTATCAATTAAAGAGAATAATATAAGGAAAATTAAATAGTTATAATTACTAAAGGATTATGATTTCTCAATAAACTATATACCTAGGAAGGAAAAAAGTTAACTGATGCGTTGAGGTAGAAATAAAATAGATTTTTGACTAAAATGAGGATTTAAAAGATCCTATATTCATGGACTTAGTAAAGTTGTTTATGAGAATCATTAAGGAAGGGGAAATATCAATCCTCTTAAATATTATTTCCAAACCATCCATAATATTGAAAATAAAATTTACCCATCATGATGATAGGAATTTTCAAAAGAATTTTGAAGCTATAAATGAAGGAAATGTATTAGAAATCATCTAAAAAGATAAAATATTGAAATTTTGAAAGATGTTTTGTGTTGTAGTTCTGCCTATGTTGAAAATATAATTATTAGATGTTGCTTATTAATTAAATTTCTTCACACACCTTAGTAGAACAAAATTTTTTTGGGATTTAATGGAACATTCTTGTTGGGATAATGTAAAATTGGAAATTATAGAATATATAATAATATGCTTAGTTTTTAGCAGGTAAATTTTGAGAGACAACATTATAATTAACTTAGGAAAACTTTACCTGTTAATATGTGGTAATGGAATGATATTGCTATGGAAATTATCCATATATTTATAAATATTTGTATATATAATTATGGAATAGGGTTTATTGTTTATCACCTAACCATGTCTGCACATTTCATCACTATAAGAGAAGATATACCTCTTGAGTGCCTCATATAACCATATATTAAGGAAGTTTTGAGACTTCATGGTGAACCATTTTTATAATATATTATCATGATCTATTTTTTATATCAAAATTTGTGAGGATTCCTAAAATAGATCCTGACACTGAGCTATATTTAAAATCTTTCTATCATTGTCAAATTAAAGGGATGACTGAAACAACTTTTCAGAGAATATATAACATTTGGAGGTTATGCTAACATGAATTTTATGGTTCGTAGGATCCCTATTTAACATTGGTGGATGTTTCATATAGTAATTTATTCTATTAAAATTTTAAATGGAACTATATGGGGAATTTTATGGATAGATGATTCATACACCAACATGTTGGGGGATAAGTTGGTGAATAGAATCTTGTATGCCCATATCTTATTGATGAGACAATATTGAAAGTAAAGACTATTCAAAATCATATTAAACCATATCAAAGTAGGAAAAAAAAGTTACGATGATAACAGAAGTAATTATTCATAATTTCATATATGATATCAATTTTTAATTGAGGTATATTTGTGGAATGGTTTTATAATATTCAATTTGAATTAGAAATTAAATCAAAGGTACATATGACCTTTTGTAATTCTAGAATGAATAAGTAACCTGACATACCAATTTAAATTCCAATTAGGCACTATAATTATTATTATTTGTTGTATATATCATTATTGAATAACTACATCCCATAAACAATACATGTTATCACCTATAATTAAATAAAATTGTAACCTAATTTATCATACTATGAAGAGACTATCTAGATTCTTGACATTAGAGAACAAGTTTTGAGGAATCAGATGAATTAGATAGTATAGGTACTTTGTAGAAATAATAACATATAATAGAATATATGGGAACCTAAAGGAGTTAGGAAGAAAAAATACCCACATCTATACATGTGGTGATATTCTATAAATTTCTAGGATTATTTTTTGGAAGGGGTAGAATGTAACACATCATATTCAATCGTAGTAATAATATTTTTTTTCAAACAAAACAATAGTATAATGCATATATTATTAGTCAATAATTTCATTAAAACACAAATTCAAATATTTTAGACCTTATAATATCACACATTTTAAATCCTCTATATTTTTTCACATTCATAAGAAAATTAATTTATATTATTTAGAACTTTAATATAATTTAATGTGTGTCCCTCCCCTCACTTCTAAAATAGATCATATTATCCTCTCTATTTTATAAATAGTTTGAAAACTATATCTACTAATCTCTAAACAAAAACCTTCCTAGATCACAAACCTTTTTTCTGGAGCTTATACTCTTCTCCTAAGACCACCATAACATGGATTAGGTTGTAAACAAAATGTGGTCTCTGAAAGAAAAGGTAATTGTATTTACTGGATATTTTAAAGATTATTTCTTATTATACTTCATGTATTCCACATATATCCATCCTAGAATAATTAATATTTTATAATAAATATAATTATATATTATTATTAATAATGGGAAACCAATCTATATCTCTTATCTATCTTATGGGAAATGAAAACATCACTTGTGTGTACGTACAACATACCATCACCATATAGTGGTATAAGTTCATTTTCATAAATACTTTACATAGATGGTAATATATATATATTTAATCAATATATATTATATTTATGAAATACATATTAATCTTAAAATAAAATATATCACTTACCTTCTTACCCTTCCACCTGTTAAAAAATTATAACGTCACTTGTGTGTACGTATAGACTACCACCTCTACAAAGCAATGTGGTTCATTTTTCATGTCTACATTTCATGGATGATTCTATATATGTATATAATGAATATATTTGATATTTATATCAGGATTATAGTTATATTTATTATGTAAACAAGATTAATATTCAAGGACTATAATTGCTGAATCCAAAGAAACATGAGAGACTAAGCATTTAACGCCAGAAATGCTGATGATTTTGAGGTATTATTAATAAAATAGTGATAATATATTATTTCAAAACCTTTTATGGTATTATAAATATAAATATTATTCATTTATATAAGTATCATAAATTTAAATTTATTTTATAGGTGGTTAAATCACTTATGAATCCTTCCATACCTGAGGTAAGGGTTTATTTCACAATCGCATCCTTATTCGGGATTGTTGGTGTTCATGATTCCATTATACTAAATATATAATATTTCTATATTAAACCAATTATATTTTATTATAATATAGTTATTTATATAAATTTAAAGTATATTATTCCTTTTTATTTCTCTAATTACTAGAATATTTAAAATAATGTTTTTAGGGAAAATAAATTTTTTATTTATTCAGTCGTAAATATTTTTTGTATATGTCTAGATATCCACTAAAATGATTCATTAATGTTTATACAAATACTTATTGATTTATTAATGTTATTTTTACACATTTTTTATATTTATATAAATTGGTTTTAAAGGAATTTTATATTCATTTCATGAATGATGAATTTTTTATAGATAGTGTGGACAAAATATTTATTTAAATGGTTACCTAATAAATGATTTTCCCTCCATCATGACTATTATTTGACTTGGGGCTTCCTTGAAAATTTTACAGTGTTATTTTCAATGGAAATTGTTTTACTAATATTATGTATATTTTTTAATTTTAAAAAAGTGAATTCAAAATGAAATGTGTTTGTTCCTCAATAAATGTTCAAGAAATATTTTATAGTATTTTCTTCAATGTAAATATCCTTTGATGAGCCGTATGATTTATTAGGGATATAATATAATGATACCATAAAACATATTACTCTAAATGGTTTGTGACCATTTAATTCTATTTATTTAGTGGGGAAAATATTAGCATTTCATATTCTAGTTTTTCAATATCAACGTTTATGTTTATTATGTATTGAATTTTTATTCTTTTCTGTTATATGATTGGTGAATTATACTTAGTAAGTAACCAGTGGGGAATTTTTAGGCCATTGATGAATTGGTAGTTCTAATGAGATAAATTAGTTTGGGTATTTGGCATATTACTTACCTATTTATGATTGATGTGTTGGAACAATACCTTGGCATTAAGACTATGATTTCTATAATTATACATTCTATTAATATAAAACCAATATATATATGTTAGTTTATATTGATATGTCATCCATGGATTTTATCCCCTTTTATGATATTAGTTATATAGAATATTTGATTTTATTTTATCTATTTAATATTATTGATTATTTATTTATCCTATGATAGCTTATTTTTTACATTTCCCCTTATCGAGTATCTGATCTCACCCTTTTATTATTTCTTTCCTTACCATGAATACCAATAAGAGACTAATGAGTGATTTAATGCCCATACTATAAGAAATGAAATTTTCTCACAATAATATTTAATTATTATTGTCATTGAATTTTATTTGAGGCTACAAATGGGAATATTTGAGAAAACAGAAGGAATTTTTTGAATCAGCGGATGATTCCAAGGAGCTGAAGGGAGTTACACACAATATTTGACACATGTGCATAAGAATAAAATCAAATAGAAAGATTATTGTATGGACAATGAGACGTAAAATGGGTTCTTTTGTTTTGTGATCTTGAAAAATAGAAAATTCAAGTGTGTTAAATAAATAAGGCCAATACACAAGGAAATGGATTCACGCACAATATTCCAACGTGCCCAATGTGATGCCAAAACCCATCTTCTACATAGGACACCTTTCACACCACCACTAAGGTGTTTTCCTATAAATATAAGTGTACCCCCTCACTTTGGGGTACCATTATAGAAGTCAAAGTATCACTCCTATGCGCCTAAGATGACCCCTTCCGTGACCAGGAGAAAAACATGGATTTGAGGTACTATATCTTGCATGAAATGTCCCTTAAGGGTGCCCCTTTAGGGTGGTCCCACTAGGGATTGACCATGTCCTAATTCCTTTTACTCTAATCAAGTTGCATGCAAAAGATCCTTATTTTATTCAAGATTTCCCTTATTTCATGATAATCTTGTGTGCATGCTTCCACCTTGCGCACATGATTCTATCTTGTGCACAACCCCTCTATCTTACGTGAAAACCCTCGTATTTTACACAAGACTTCAATCTCACACGCACCCATCCCTATGGGCTCCATGGGTTGTTCTTACCCTAAGGCACCATGTCTGACCTCTTCTTACATATACACCCATATCTTGTGTGTACGTCCTCCGTACGGACCTCCAGGTTTGTGTGAAGTGATTTCCTAAGGCCTCAAGTGGTGTTTCATGTTGTATTGTCCTATTTAATTCTTCTTGGAATAGGCACACTAATATATATATCTTATTCTCATAGATACACTAACATGGACCCTTCAATAGACTACTCCACCACCTTGTCAACACTTGGAATTTCTTGTGCCTTCCTGTCCCTAAGTGTGGGTTGGTACAAGTTATGTAAGTCATAGGGGTGAGGATCGAGTCCTCATCGTCTCAGTTGTAGGATGTTAATCTGCTAAGAAACCAGTATCCTCACCACATGATGTAAAATTCTAAGTTTCTGCATGCATGGAGGGCCTAAGTAGAACAAATAGGGGATGAAACCAAGAGCCTTTCCCTTCCTACCTTTTTAATCTTCCTTCTCTTTCACTTTTTTACTTTGTCACCATGTGCGCTTTGTCTAGCCTCTTCCTAAGCCCGAAACCACCATAATAGGGTTCCCCTTATGTGATGGTCATATCTTCCTAGTACATATTATAACCCTCCATGGGATTCCCTCCTTTAGTAAGTCCCTATCTTTCCCTCCCTCAGCCGCCAAACATGCGTAAGCCCCTATTTACACATTGGTTCTCTAGCCATGCATAAGGCCCACTCCACTCCTCACTGACTCAAATTTTTTGATGTGATCATTATGTCTATTATTGCCTCTTGTTTCTCACACTGATCATGACTCACATTGTCTTAGAGTATGAATCTCCCATGATATCCACTTTGGACTACCTTAGCACGTAATCCCAATGCCCCTCTTCACCAAACCACTTGGACTTTGATTCCCTACCACAAGAATATGTAAGAAGACTCCATAAGGTTCAATCCCATTACACATCTTTCCCAGCCATTTCACATCGGTTCACTATTCATCCCACATGATGTTAAACAGAATCTCTAAAACAACATGGTTTTTGATCCCTTTCTTTTATACAAGGTACGAAGGATGTCTCCATGAGGTTTAATTACAACCAATGCTTTACTCTAGTGCTCCCTCTTAGGGATGCAGCCTTCTAATGTGACCACATCACTCTTTGGGAAACATCTCCTGGGTCTTCCTCATTGAGTTGTCATAATCCCCCGTCCAGCTAGCATTTCATAATCCCCACACTCAATCCATACTCCTCCAACCAATATTATACCTCTTGGGATGGGATTCTAACTATGTGTAAGCCCAAGCATGTCTTTGGGTCTTTGTACTTTATGCACAACCCAATTATATGCCTCATTTCCTAAGCTACATGGACATTGATTCTCAACCACGGGGATATGTAGGAAGCCTCAATGAGGTTCAAGCCCATCATATAGGTCCCGTACTGGTCTCTCTATCTTTAGACCTTGTGTTTTGGGAAGATCATGCCTCACCCCAAGGTTCTACTTTCTCCAGGTTACATCCATGCATCCATTCTCAAGAGCAGTCTCCTTAGGTGTCTCGTCACCCCATTATATAATTATGTTGACTTTTATTCCCATACATTATGATATTTAGGAAACCTCCTTGAGGTTCAATCCCAACATTATCATTTTCACATCGGTTACATATTCATCCTCATTTTACTCGGGCCTCCATATCCTAGTGGAATCATGCAATCCACCTCAGTCATCCCAGCACATAAGCCCCATACATCTCATCACTACTCCTTGTATCATTTGGGACGTCTTAGTGCATAAGACCCAAACCAACCATTCTAACAATGTGTGTTTTGACCCCTGTCTTATATAAATAGTGAGTGTGAAGCCTCCGTGAGATTAAATCCCAATCAATGGTAATCTTTGGTGTCCCCCTCATTGGGTCGCACAATCCTTTCATTCGCCCTTTTTTGTGTTCAGATAAGCCTTCCCAGTGTGAAATCTACTCTTTCTAGGGACACACCATCCTGTGTCTATCCTCATTGGGAATTCTGATTCATCCATCTGGTAAACCATTAGTGTTCTCCCTCTTAGGGATGTACTAGTCTGGTCCACTCTTATCAGTGTTTCGATCAGTCCGATCTGTATTTGCTAGACATTAAACTCATGGAATACCCCTTGTTAAACATGGGTATCCAAGTAAATACTCTGATACAAGCCTATGAAATAAGATACCTCACAATCAACAGGGGATTCCTTGAGCCTCTATTACCTAGAGAAGTCGTATCATAGGGAATTCCAAGTGTACCAGTGTTTTAGCATCTAGACATTCCATCAATTCCAAACAAGACTACTCCCCTAACCAAAGTTCACTGCTCTAATATGAAATTTTAAATGTCTTGATAGAACTAGTGTAATTAAAAATCATCCAAAAAGATATGGAATCAAGAATAGTTTCAAAAAGAACGTCTTAATCCTTAATGGAGACCTGAACTAGGAAATGGATTCTAAGGAGAAATCCAGGTAAGGACAAATCTAAATCCCATAATCCCACTTCGATAAAAAATAAAATGTCCCTGAAATGGTGGTGGATGCCTCTAACCTTTGGAAAGTGGGAAAGTGGGGTAGATAGATGTGTGTCCCCATAGACAGTACACAGCCCTGATGAATGCATCAGAAATAGAAATGGTGAGCTCAATATGAAATTATTCTTCTCAATATGGGGATTAGTGGCATTCAAGACATTAGCAGATGAGCGTGTCACCAAATACAGTTATTTGGTTCTAGGTCCCACCAAGAAAAATAGTGGGCCTAGCATGAAACTCTCTAGGATTTGGGGTAGTTACTAGTTGGGAATCCCAGTATATGGCGTTGTCAGCGTGGATCTTTCCATCCAACCATGGAAGACTGAATTATGTTGGGGCACTGGGAATTGTATTCCTACTATCTATAGAGATGACTAAATCTTTCTAATTTACAGGACCTAAGATACAACTACATTAAAAATGTCACCTCCATCCCACATACGTAGTGTCTAGGATAATGGTAGAGTGGCAATCTTGCATAGCCCCGCCTCCTCCATGGCATCATCTGCTTCCACAACTATCAAGAACCCACGCCTTGTATCACCATTTGAAATTGATCAAAGGAGGATAATAAATATTCTTTATCAATGATACAAATATAATGGGTCATCCCATTGAGATATATATCCCTCCAAGATCTTGAGTCTTCTGTGATTTTCCATTAATGCCTCCCCTATGGTCCCCATAGAGTCACTACTCCCCACTCAGATCTTCAATCGTTATGGGTGCCTCTCCGTAGAATGCTCTTATGACTCACTCCCTTACACTAATGAGGAAAGGGATGTCTAAGTCATTTTGGATTTGACATTAGCCAAGGATCCATGAATGAGGTCTCCCACCAAGCCACATTAATGTTGTCATCCAGTCTCATGGGCTAAGGATCAGGTGACCTCTACCCCTGCACAGTCGACCGTGGTTCGGACTACCCAAGGCCAATACCAAGTGCAAGCTCAGGGGGATTCCCACTACGGGGAATAATATTCTATGGATTTAGTGGACCGATCCACCACTCAATACAAGGTATAATCCCCCTATTAGAACAGAACATGTGCACCTCCCTATTACAGAGTAGGGTAACTTCCATGCCTGATCAGGGTTGAGGCCCCATCTACCCATGAGCTAGCTTGGTTGACTCTTCCAATAACTGGAACGAGTAGTAGCTATGGCGGGCTGACCCATGAAAATGAATTTCAATACAAATTTCCTACTCATACCACTAGTAGACGGAGTGAAGGTCCCCCCCCCCCACTCTTGCATCAAGCATAGAGGTCCACCCCATGGCATCATCATCAGTCTAGGAAAAGGTCCTCCCCATCTTGTTGACACTTAGCATGAACATCCTCCCTATTCCCAAGATACCAGTAAAGGAATTTTCCTCACATATGCATTTTACAACATGGGGGTCCCCCTCTACATATCACCCATTAGCATGGAGGTCCTCCCCATGTTTCCTTCAACTCCAGTGGAGGTCCTCCTCACTCCATCGACGGTCAGCACATAGGTCGTACTCATGTTCAGTAAGATCAGAACGAAGTCCCTCCTCGTATAGCTACTACCAGATCCATCTGAAGTGATGGTCCCCCCACTCTATGTATGAACACCATGGAAATCCTCCCCTAATACTCACTAACTCTAGGAGAGACCCTCCTTGATCCAGTACTCTCAACCACTGAGGTCCTGTCTGTGTTTTGTTCGATAATTTCATGGGTTCTCCCCACACCCCAAATCATCCAAGAATAGATACTCCATGATCCTATACCAACCCACACAGAGGACTTCCCCATGTTGAAGATCTACCCAACCCTGAAGAACCACCCTGAGGAAAGATGAAAAATCATCATCATAAAAACAAGTATCTTGAGAAGTGCCAGATTGTTGTCGAACCTTTCATCTTTTTAGAATCTAAAGTGGAGTGCTATTTGATGATGGATCCCTCACCCTAATCCTCTATGTCATGGTCTGGGAAAAGAACCCCAAAAAATGAGATCCACTAGATCCCAGAGTCCTCCGCAAATACGTATAGGAGGAGGAAGATTTGTCTCCTTTCTAGGGTCTTGTAGTGCAATCATCTCTATCGTCACTGGGATCATTCTCTACCTCGAAAAGAGATAATGAAGGGTTGTTCTATAAGAAATAAGGATGATTATAACTAGTCTAATCTAATGATAATGACTGAAAACATTTCATAATAATTATCATTTATTAGCCCACCCTATAAGGATATGGTGATACAGTCAGTACAGTCCCCTAGAGACATCCCAGTATACAATGGTTTGTCAGCTCACGTAACGTACTCTCCAGGGACTAGTCCACTATTATAATGATCCACGTCAGTGATATTGTTGGTCCCTAAACTTCACCTAATCAATGAATGGGGAAACCAACGGCCAGATCTCGAGTCTGAGCAGAGAATTTTGTGGGACATTCTCATTGCATACCATTTCCCCGAGATGTTCTGGACAATTGTAACTTCAGGATTCAATATTATGATGTCCCTCACCTAATAAGATGTAATGTGATTCTGATAAACCTTATATATTATTCACATCCCTCTTCTTTGTCAATGAATGATTTACTCCAAAAGTTTGGAACAATTCGATGGCATCATCTAGTAGTGACGCCTAGTTGAGTTAGTTGTAGTTCCTGTCCCTCAGCACCCTTAATCACTCGGTTATCATCAGAACCTCAAACAACAATGAATATATAAATTCACTATACTCAAAATAGTTATTAATGAGGCTTCCTCACATGTTCAGATCTATGTCTTGGGGTAGTACGTTTCCCTTCATTTCAGTCCTATCTGGAAACAACTTGATTTACCAAACAATATCAAGGATATGCCATCGGGAATCCTTAAAATAAATATGGTCATGGTGGACTGGGTCGAACCTAGGCCAGGCTGGTGGACCATGGTCTAGGATGGCTCATCTCGGTTTGACCAGGTCAGATCAAACATAGACCTAACTGGACCCCCTTTTCACCAAAACTTCCATCTCTTTCAAACCGTAAGTTCGATTACCAAGCCTTCTATAGAATTGAGACCCTTATGATGAGGCGGTCCTTATATGATTAGGGAAGGGGGATTTCATATTTATTATTGTGATGATTAGGCCAAGATATAGAGTCATATCCTCACTACGTATCCCATAAGGGCAAGAATCAAACCATATATAGCTCTAGAAGTGTGTACCTTGTACCGGTCTGACCCATGCATAGGGAGGGGAATGTTTGACCATTATTTTTGAGATAATGGAATTATCATGTACCTTTATTCTATGTTAATGTTGAGAAAACCCTCACTACAATTTCAAATCTAACATGACATATTCTCGATCTGATAAACAAGGAATACCAAGGGTTTTTATCACAATACAGAAGCAATTTGGGGTAAATCATATGAATGTTTGCATTTTTTGGTGGATAGAACAATGTATAAAATCTAGGATTCACTACATATCACATTTAAAAATGGAATTAAAGGCATACATAGTTATATAAAGAAACCTCCTAGCATTGGTTTGTTCCATGAGCAAGGAGGGAGAAATTTTTTTTGATGGTGAATGGGTATAGGACACAGGGTCTACACATCATTGTGTATCCTTTGAGGGAAATAATCAAGCCACACATAGTTTTAAAGTAGGAGATTTCCCATGTGTATCTGAATATCATGTAGGGGAAAATTCATTTCATCCTTCTCCCACACAGATCTGACACATGTGCGATGAATCATTCATTGGAATAATGATCTCCGTACAGTTTAACATAATGTGGTTATGATGAAAACTCCTCATTTAAGGTCCTATGGTTTTGACCATACACACAGTTTCTTGTTATGTGGTGAGGATGTTATGGTTGTGAAGTTTAATTTCATTTGGTGAGGACATCATATCCTCTATATTAGTGTTATGCAATTAGGATTTTTATCATGTAGTTTAACATAATGCGATTAGGATGGTCTTCTCTTTTAGATATATGAAATATTTTTTTATGAATATTTCATTAGTAGGAGTACTAGTAAGGTTTCCATCCACAAAAATTAAGGAATATGGTCAATATAAGTATAACTTATGTATGAAATTTGGTACCTCCCATTTTAGGCCCAATTTTGG
Source organism: Viscum album (assembly GCA_963277665.1). Taxonomy (NCBI): domain Eukaryota; kingdom Viridiplantae; phylum Streptophyta; class Magnoliopsida; order Santalales; family Viscaceae; genus Viscum; species Viscum album. The sequence continues at coordinate 213,566,672 of OY728125.1, forward strand.
TGGTTTATTTTTTAGTATCATCGGATCTCTGAGGACCAAGAACAATTATCCTTTGAGGAATGATAGAAGGAAAACCATTTTGTTGAATGCTCAAGCAATATTATTTTGGTAAATCTCAAAATGGTGAATGGTATACAGTTTTTCTCATCCAATATCTCTAACTCATTGAGTCTTATTTGGGATTGCTCATCATTAGATAAAAAATCACATATAGAAACATGGAGTGAGATTAATAGAACCTATATGGGTAGAATCACCTCTATATTGTATACTAATGACTATGTGGTTGCCTAAGTGGAATTATAGGTCATGGTCTGGTAATCCCATAGAGCATGGAGGATATTTTATGGCCTTGATTTCTACTCCTTGTCTACTATATTCTGTATTATATGGATATCGTCTTATTGGAGGTGTCTATTAGTCTGTTGGCTGCAAAATGGTTGCAAAAATAATGGTTGGTCTTGATAACACACTCTTTAAATAATCTATCCAATTTATCAAGGACTAAATTAGTGTTGTTATCCATTATTACATTATGAGGGATACCAATTCTGGTTATGATATTGTCTTTCACAATGCTAACAATTCTTCTACCCCGGCCTTTTTGAGGGGTAAAACTTCTTCCTATTTGGAAAATAATTCATTTTCCATGAGAATATATTTTAATTTCATTATTACAGTAATGGGATATAGTTCCCCAATGTCCATTCCTGATATGGAATATGTTCAAGAGTACGTGGATGTGTGATGTAACTCCGAGGGTTCGTAGGTGACATTGGCATGAACTTGATAGGAATGGAACTTCGTGGTGAATTATGTGCAATCCTACATCAAAGTGGGCATATTGTATATAGGCCTCCCAATCTTGTGGGAAATCTTAGATCCTAATTGATCAGCACCACATGCTCAAGTGTATACTTCCTCCATATTAGAAGCGGTATCTTCTACATCAATGTATCTAAGAAGGATCACATCAAGTAACCGCTTGTAAATGACCTTTTTTGATTTATTCCACCATATAGACCAAAATGAATTTCTTGTCTACAGATTTTATACCTTCCGACCATATTTGGTGGTAGTTATCCCTTTTTAAAGTAATTCTCAAAGGGTGTAATCCAGCTGGAGGTAGTTTTATATGGCTTAGTAATGGGGATAATCTCATCGATTTACTCCATGTTGGCCTGCATTAAGGGTAATACCATCTAAAAGTGGGAAATTTTGATGATCGTTTCAGCATAGTTTGGATCAGCCAGAGTTGCGTCTATATTTTCTAATGCATCAGCCATTTTATTTTGTGACAGGGGGAAATGAGTTAATGTTAGATCTAAATGTAATTCCACCATTAACCCTTGGTTGTGGTCAAACAAGGGGATTACCTATTCCTCTTTTCATATCATAAACACAATTGACATGCTTGTTTACCAATACTAAATCATCTTTTATATTCAAATGTTTTACATGGACCTGAAGTGCCATATCAAGTCCTGAAATGATATCCTAGTACTCTGGTTCTTTGTTTATGCACCCATCTAACAACAATAAGGAACAATGGTGGAAATCCTTTTCTGGAGGTATAAGTATGACTTCTAGACCCACATTGGTAAACTTGGTTTCTTCAATACATATTTCTCTTAGGATTCTAGATGCACTATCAAAATGTATCTCACATGTTTGGGTGTTTTCTTGAATAGAGAAAACCTCTTCATCAGGTAGTTCAACGTCCAATGGATTTATTTCTACTAAGGGGTGTGCTCTCATAAAATATGATAATTCCTAGCCTTAGACAGCTTTTGGAGGTATGAACCATATATCGAACTGTTGGATGATGACCACCCACCATGATAGTCATCCATTTAGTATTGGATAGATGATAAAGTACTTGAGTGGATTCCAATGAGGGGGAAAGTGAAACTCATGGTGTTGTAGGTGGTGCCTCATTTTCTAGTCCAAAAATATGAGTTCCAAATAGCTCTGCTCGATACTTGATTAATGAGTCTTAGTATCGATCATGGTGTGGATGAGGTAATAAAGGTTTTTTTCACTACTAACATCATTATTATTGAGAAAGGAAGGAAACTAGAGACCTCTCTAAGGATAAATTATGAGTGGTCTTCCTTCGATAGGAAGCATTAACACCAGAAGACTTAGGAGATATTTATTAAGACTATTGAATGCTTTTGGAAAATCATAAGTCCATTGATACACAACCCCCTTTTTCATTACCCTAGTGAATGGAAAACAATTTCCTATGACTTTTTATATGAATAAATAAATTTAATACAACTTTCCTTGAATCCCACTCAACTTTGTGAGTTTTATAGGAGGAGACATTATAAGGACATACTTTGTCTTCATAGGGTCGACCTTGATTCCCCAATGATGTATGATGAAGCTGAGGAATTTCCCAAATGTAAAACCGAAATCATATTTCAGGGGGTTAATTTTCAAGATGTGTTGTTACATATTTTTTTAAGACAGCTTCAAGATCATATAGGTGGTTTAAGAGTTATCATTATTTGACCATAAATCCATGAAGATAGAATTCGATTAAATTTCCCATGAAGGGTTTTAAGATATAATGTATAGAATTTTGATATGTGGCTATAACATTCTTCAAATTTAATGGAATTAATTTTTAGAAAAATTCTCCTTGGGGGCCTTGTATATTATAGAGTCTTCATCTTATTAGGCCATAAAATTTGGTTTTATCCAAAATAGTCATCCATGAAATACATATCTTGATATCCAGCAATTTCATTGATTTTTAATTCTATGATTGGGACTCGGAAGTATCCTTTCATGAATTTTAGATTGAGATCCCTGAAATTTATTTAGACGCTAATTTGTCCATTATTATTTCTAATGAGGAGTATATTGGCCATCTATATATGATATTGTGCCTCCCAAATGTTTTTTTCTCTAATGAGCTTGTTTAATCCAGCCTCTATCATGGAGGTTTTCATTAGATGTGACTTTCTAGTGGATTTCTTGCAGCCATGATGATCTTCTGGAAGGGCCGAGTGGTGTGTGGAAACCTCATGATTGAGTCATGGTATTTATATATAGTTTTAGGAGACAATATTTTGATTATTCCTTAGTAAATATGTTTATACCTCTTTCTCTTCAGAAGGCAATGATATAATAATCAGAGTGGGTTGCCGGTCTTTTTCGGTACCCGGGTTTATTTCCCTGAGTTCATCAATGGTGGTAGAGTCACCCTCCTCAATTTCTATAGGGTCATCACTAAGGTCTTCTTCCTATTCCTCTTCCACATACTCCAAATATTTTTATTCCTAATATGTGGAATAAAATAATTAGTTGATCTCTTCAGAGTTAAGATAAGAGTCGTAATGTTTTCATTTAGAGGGTGTGGTGAAATATTCTGACCCTACTTGCAGCTGGGATTTTTTTGTAGATGATGGAGTGAGGGAATAACAAGTGTATTATTTATCTTCAAGCTTAGTGTGTTGTGCAGGAATTATATATAACTCTAGGGGTGTATTGTTACTAATTTTTAGGCATAGTATCCCTGACTAAAATCATGATAACTGTATAATACATGTCTAAATTCATATGCATGCACTCAATATGATTGATGGGAAGTAATTATTCCTCACCGAGTTACTTGAAAAGGTCGGCAGGGACTATTTCCAATCCATTTTTAGTGGTGATATGATCAATACCATCAATAGAGTATCACTTCCCTTTCTAATAATATAATCTGGAATCAATATAGTGTGACTCCCAAGATTTGAATGGGTCCTTATAGGCATGAAATGTCCCATTATCTCCATTAATGCAATGCACTGATGGTATGATGAGGTAATCTCTATTTGATGATGCAACCAAGGACATCCTAGAAGGATGTTGATGGTCTTGTTTAGTTGTGCCACTATAAATTATTTATTGTCTACGAGGTCACCAAATCGAGCTTTGAGCTTGATCTGGCTTAACAGATTCTGCTCACCTTTTTCATAACCCAGTTGGGTTGTGGTGTATGATGTTAGATTATGTTCATTGCAGCCTAGCCGATGAAGTGTCTGTAGTGGGATGAGATTAAATCCATATCCACTATCAATAATTACTTTTCAGATATCGATACCATTTATCATGTCAAACACATATAGGGCTCTTATGTTTCCCTTCATAATGTAATCATTATGTTGATCTATGAAGGAGATAATAGTTTTGAATTATGTAGTATTAGTCTCTATCAGATAGACTTCATCAGCAAACACTTCAACTTCAAACTCCTAGGGGCATATAAAAAATTCTATAAGCACATCTTTGTGACCTTTTGACAATATCAAGGCATCCAAGATTGATAGTTTGGTAGGTAATAAATCCAACTAATTCATAATATCATACTTATAGTCTAGAGGTTGGCACCTCTAGAATTTTGGATACTCATTCACATGTGTTTGAGGGGCTTGGTAATTGGATAAGGATAGACCTTACCCCTAAAATAAGAAATGGTGGTTGTTCTATGCTTTTTGGGTTTTACTAGGAAGGTCTATGAGCACATTATGGGATATTAGACATTAGTTCCTGTTCTGATGGTTATTCCAAGATTATTGAAACAGAGTGGCTTCCGGAAGCTACAGGGAAATTTTCCTATTCCAATTGCTTCCAATGATGATATATTTCATGTTTTTCTACTAAATTTATAGTTTTATGGGGGTTGTAGACTAAAATTTAGTTTCTACCACTACTATTTCTTCCTTGGTATCCTTAGAATCTACAGGCTCTTCATCCAGTTACCCGATTGGGTGTAGGGAACTAAGTTTCATTACCATACTCTTCATCATAGAAGGGGTCCATTAATTGGATGACATTAATAGACCTGAATATTAGTTCCCCATTTGACAAAGATTATCCATGATAGACCACTTCGGGTGGTTTCGTTTGGTGGGGTGTTTCCCATGCTTTCAAACCCATTGGCATAAAATATGAGTGTCAAAGCTAACTTTCTCCTTGACATGGGTTCATCTTATTTCATTTTCTCTCTACCTTTCTTATAAAAACACATCATGGATACTCATCTATTGGAGGATTGTGGGGTTGAGGATTTCAGTTTTGTTGTATTATGATATATTGGTGGAACATTCAATTTCTTCAAGTATTCATGGAGTTTGTCATGGGCTCAATGGACTATTTTCCAAGTCATCCAACTATCGAAAATATGCTCCCTTTTTCTAATAACATTTTTTCACTACTCTCCTTCATCTGGGTCAGTGGTGGAAATATATTCCACTCTATTGGTGGTGGTCCCAGTTTAACTTTCCTAGAATCTATCATTCATTACAAAAGATTTTTCAAGAAAAATAATTCTTGGATGGTATTCCCTAGTATTAGGTGGAAAGAAAAATAATTTGGTTGGTTGTTGAGACTTACTTCATTAGCTGTCTTTGGATTTGGTAGATGGAGCATGTTGTAATTCATGGAAGCTAAAAAGTAGCCATGAACGTTTTCCCCCTAAAATGAGTAAAAAAATTCTCTATTACCCAAATTGATTCTTCCTAGGTATCCTCTACTGAAAATTTTTAGGATGGGGTGGCTATTGACATCCTGGGGGCCCTGCATGATTTGGTGCATGCTTAGGAGATAGAGGAGGCGTAGCAAGTGGCTTATGCATTACAGAGGCCACTTCCACTCTTTCCACCATTTACCAAGGCCCCGTGGGGATACCTAGGACTTGAGGTTATTCTATTGTAAGGAATATTCTATTTTTTGGAAATTGCATAAAAAATTATAAAATCCATTTGTATATTTCTCCAAGATGAGTGGTGTCTATATCTCTTCATGGAGGATATCAATTCACATAGAATGAAAATAATCTTTGGAAAATGGTCAGTTCAAGTAGTATTTTAGACTTTTCCATCTATAAATGATATCTGATACTCTTTCATTCTCCCTTGGTTTGTAGTTCATGTGGTCAAATAGCTGTTGTATTTAGAAACATTGAGCTGAAATGGAAAAGGAACTACCACCAGAGATCCTCCCATCCTATTATCGACTGATCTAGAGAAATGGTATACCATACAAAGGCTGAACCCTACAGAGTTCGCATGAAGAATATGAGTTTCACTACTTCTTTTTTCTCTTGTATTTCCATCATGGGATCACAATAAGATGCATAATGCATAATATGTTGTTCCAGGTCACCTGAGACATTGAATATTCAGAATATAGGATTCCTAAAATTTGGTGGTGGCAGAGTGTTACTCTCCTAGTCTGAGTAATGTTTTTATTATGGTTGTATCAAAGTGTTCCATCCTTCTGTGGATTCTAATCGAGCTACCAATGACACGATGGTACTAATGATACCATGATATGTGTCTTATTGTACCTGAGAATGGGTGCGCATAGTAGGGGTAAGATTTGATGTGCCTAATCTACTAGTACTTGAGGAAGATACCTGACCTAGTGAAACCATTTTGGATTCTCTAGAAACTATTCTACTTTTTTATTTAATGGAGGAAAATATTTTAATCCCTGTGAGATTGGGTTCAAGTAGACTGATGGCCCTGGTGATGTCTAGGATGAGTAATTTATCCTTGCTTCATTTGCTAGGATAACATTTTTTGGCTAAAGTATGTCAGCCAGAAGTGTAAGTTGAGTCTCTCCCAAAGGAGAATATTCTATAGAATATCTTCCTTGGTGTATCTCAACATTGATTTACCTATACTCTTTCATTTATTCCTCCTATAAAGTGAATCTATCTTCAATCATCAGAGTCCAATAATCATTTGGAGGGGTGGTGGGTCATATGTGACCTTGTTTTTACTATTCTTGTTATTAGGGATTCACGAAGTAGGTAATGTAGGATTGGTCGAGGGATCACCCGAATTTAGGGATCCCCTATGGTCCTAGGTATGCACACCTATAGGTTCATTGTAGATCAGATTTTGGGAAGAGCCATCTTCTTCCTAATCTTCTTTATTTTCATCATTTCTGGTGTGGTCCATAGGATTGACTTCCATGATGTTCACCAATTCATAACGCATTTTGGGTATCTTACTAGGAACCAAATGGTTTTAGATCTTTTTTCATCCTTTATTGGATCTTCTCCATCGATTATGGGGTTAACTTAAATTTTCTTAGGGAAGGGTTACTCAAAGGGAACCTTTATATGGCTTGGTCATACGCATCCCTTTTAGGGGACTTGATTTGTGATATGGTATGAACTGGGAAACCTCTCTATTTTTCATGCTCCCTAATCAGGAAAAGACTGATGTATACTGGCAAGATGGTTGAGGTAAAAAATTACCCATCCCTATGGGGTGGGGTTGATCCCTTTCCTTTTTTACAATGCCTTAATGAGGATTCATTGGTATTACAATATCTTTTTGAGTTATGAATTCCCCTAGCACTATGGGATGGGGATGATCCCATATTGTGGTTGTTACTACAGCCATTTCCAGCTTCTTGTTCTCATGCATTCCCATTTGCATGTGATCCAGATATGATGTCAGGTCTACACATGAATTATTTTTTCTAAAGACATTAGAAATGAATTCTGATCCACTTCCCTTATGAGCGAAGCCTATTGAATGTTCTCAATAACCTGGTCTAGGATTTTCTCTATGGCTTGCTCTCACTGAGCCAACTGCTTTTTTGACTTACTCAAGGTTGTTTATTATTGAGCATGCCACCTTTTCTGAATAGGGGATTCATTTGATCATTGTCTTATTATAATTTCATTATAGGATTTCATTTCCAATGTGTTCTACTATATGAGACCTAATGTGGAATAAAAAGCTCTATAATATCCCCCATCCCCATATACAAACACTATATGAGGCACCACCGATATGACAACAAAACTTTTGCAGAACATGGAGGAATGTCAGTTCAAGACTATTCCTTCATCTCTCTGATTGTCATCATCACATAGATAGGAGGTCTTCCCTACCGATTTGACAGCTAATCTCTCCAATTATTCTAACATGGTATGTTTACCCCTCATAGAGAAATAATTTTTCTTTTAAGAGGTGGAGGATTTTCCTGAGATTGAGGAGAATGTTATGTATGTATTCTTCTAACAACTCTCTTGGTATGTCAAACTAACAAGTGGATGTGGGGAAAATTTTAACTGGTATATCATCCCTGCCTAGTTGTCTTCTCAGGAGTAACATATCCATTTTTTTCTTCCACTGGATATTCCTCTACTTATTCTACCCAATTTGGATAGGATTTTATGATTTCATCCCAACTAGTAGGGGTATCATTGATATGTGAACAATATAGAGGTGGATTCAAAGATGTGTGTGGCCCCTGGATATCTTCTCGATGATAAAGGATATTGATTTTCATTTATAGAATATACAACTTGTTTGACCCTATATTTCCAAGCATCTCAGAATATGAGGGCTTCCTCATATATGACTTGGTGAGGGGAAAGGCTTCTTATTGGTGTGAGATTTGGAATCGAGGAGGGCCTCCGCAACTATTGTATTGAAAGCAAGGGCTAACATTGTAAATTGGTTTCCATATGCAGGAGATTATCTATGTTCTGTATCATGGAGAGTACCTTCAGGATAGATTGTAATAATTTGGGGATATTCTTAGTGCTTGATTTCATTGTGTAGAGGGCCTCCACAATGACAGTCATAATGGAAAGGACTACCATTATAGCATTATATTTGACTGGATGGAGAATTTATATAGCATATACCCTAGGTAGGGCCATTAGGTTGGATGAAATTAAGGGGAGGAACTTCTTGTTGATCGATCTTCTAGACACGTGGAGGGTTACCATGACATTCATCAAGTGATAGGTTCTCATGATTGATCATTTATTTCCCATGAAGTAATCCTTCATGGGTGATCTATGGAGGACCATTAGAGATGGTGGTAACAACATTTTGGGGAGGAACATATAAACATATACTTTCACTTCCATAATTTGGTAATGGATTGATATAATCCTAAGCCTCTATTGATAGTTGTTTTATAGCATCAATAAATCAATCTTCTAGAAGAGTATGATGATGAATATGCTCTCCATTTTCTAGTTTTCTTTGGCATGATTTATTTTTGGGAACTCTCATGCGAGTGAAAGGGACCAACTTGTATTGGTAACAACCTTGATATATGAGTTCCTATTTGAGTACTTCCTATAATGCTTCGAAGATACACTTATGGGCATCGTGAGTTCTGAAAAGGATGTATGTCTACCCTAGTGTTGCCACTATGGGGGACTGGTTCACCACAGTTGGAAAATGTATTTATTCTCAATTTGGTTTTCCGTTGAATATGGAAAAGACCCTATTGAAATGGAGTAGGGATGTAGGTTTACTTCTAAGTGACCATCTTATCTTATGGATGAGTCACCCCACTTGGGGAGATGGGGTTGTAGGCCTAACTCCTTACATTTCCACAGACATGATAACGTCTTGACAGTTATGGAGGACATGATTTGGAATTCATTTCTGATCTTCTATGATATGAAGGATGATGTTAGATAATTATTTAGTTAGAATGGGGATATATTCCCATTTTGATGTTGGAGAAGGAATATGTGCCTTCTCCAATCCTCCATTTTTTTCCAGTGGGTACTATTAATTCTCAGGTTTTGGGGTAGAAGAATGTGACTTCCCCTAATTTATAGTTGGGATACTCTAGCTATTTTCTCTATTTTCTATCATATTTTTCTGAGAGGCTTCATATTTTCAAGCAAGGATTTTTATTTTCTCATCTTCCACTATATTTTTCTGACGGGCTTGATATGCATCTACAAGAATTTTACTCTTCTTGTATTTGATTGCCTCCATATTTTACTGGTGGTATTGATATAATGAATTAGAAATTTTTCTCTACATGTTTTTTATTTCAAACTTATTTTATTGTTGGGGTTCATATTCCTTGGAAGGGGTATGTGCCTGCATGTTGTATTTCATCTTATTTGGATAATGGGACTGGTACTCATCGACATGAATTTTTTTTTGCTCATAGATGGTTGTTGACTAATTTGGATGATGGGATTCATGCACATCAGAAGGTATTTCCATCTGCTTATACTTTTTCACCCTATTTGCATAGAAACCTTGTTGAGCAATGGGGAGAATTTTCAATTTCTCATTATTTTCCACATTATTTTCTTTGAATTATTCAGAAGAGGGAGAAGGACTGTAAGCATACTTTTAGTTTTCCATCATATTTTTACATCAGATATATTCCTTAGGTAAATGTTTAATGACCTCTTCCTGGTTATATTCTTGTCACTCTTGGTTGGAAAATGAGGGACCTATGTTCATTGAACATCAGCATGAGCCATAAATTTGATATCCTATTTAGAATGAGGATACTAGCCCTCATGGCACTGGTGGTCATATCTTTTGGTAGGGGCCCTTGATCAAGACCGCTATGTAGTGGAGACAAAGTTATTAGTGATGACTTCAACTGCCTTTCTAAGATAAGAGATGTACTCATTTCCATGTTCTATGGAATGCTTCTAAAACTATTAGAGATGGATAGTGGAGCTACCTAGTTCTGGACCGATGGTTGCTACTAATTGGGAGGATAGTTGGATTTCATCTACTAGAGGGACTTTATTATTTCCTATAGTGTTGGTAGATTATGGTTCTAATTTTCCTCCTAGATTAGTTTTTTTGTGGGGGATGAGTTCTAGTCAATGACCAGAACCCTGAAATTTATTCAAACAAAAGGAGCATACAAATTACATGAGTCAAAATGAGGGAAATTTTATAGAATCTATAATAAAAAATGAATTAAATCCGGTGGGAGATCATTCCTCCAAGTGATCTCATGAGATACTCTCATGTTGGCAAGACCGTCGGTGATCTTGTTTGCTTCACAGAAGGTGTGTGTAGCAATGAAGTTGAGACTATTGAGCAAGGTGAGGTAGTCAATCCATCAGGGGTGAGAGAAAATTCTAGGTGACTCACACCCTTCGAGATTGCTTAAAAAATAGTAGAAGAGATGCTTTCAATCCAGATGTTTCTCTAGTTGAAATTTTTTTATAAATAGATGGCATGAATGATACGCATAATTTCAGCCTCCAAAGCAAAATAAATGTCACAGCTTCCATAGAATCATTCAATAATCTGATCAAGATGGTCTCTGAAAACACCTCCGCATTATGAAATTCCATGGATTCCCTTTGAGGCTTCATCAACAATGACTTTAATGTTTCCAGGAGAAGGAGCCTACCAGAAGACTTCAATAGTGTAATTCAGTTTTGGATATATTCCACTCCCTCCAATCTGGCGGAGGGTTTCAAGATCAATGATAGAATTGTCACAATGGTCTTTTTGGATCATGTAAGCATCTTTGATAGTAAGAAGTATCCTTATTTTACCTGAATTTTGTTTAAATGAGATATTGTTGAAAATGAAATCATTTCTACCATACCAGAGGATATATAGAAGCTCTTCAAAGGCAGTGAGAAAAAGGTTTCTAATTTGCGGTAACCTCAGAAACTCAATCGTCCTTTTCAACTGCAAGAAAATAAAGTTACCTAAAATCCATCTGCACTTAAAAAGGTCAAATATGTAATGCCAAATAGTAGTACCAGTCTCACAAGATAAAAAGAGGTGGTTTATGTCCTCCCGATTTTGGTTGCACAATCTACATTTCGAGCAATGATTAAAGCCATAAGACTATAGACAACCATCGGTAGGAACTTTTTGGTGAGAAATTTTCCAAATGATGGTAATACTATAAGTTTTTATCCAAGCCTTAATGAAGTTGGTGATCCATCTGAGATTATCATCAATTTTATAGAAATGGTGATTATAATATTTGTTGAGTCCAACAAGCCATTTTTAGCGGGTTCCCAAACTAGAAAGTCATCATTGGAAGTGAAGTAATAATTCTCAACAATCTCCATAATAGAATCTAAAATATGTGAACTAGAAGAATTGATCATGTCCCTAATGGAGTATTTAGTGGGATCAAGAGTAAAATAATTAAGAATCTATGATATAAGAGGGGAACCAATCAAGATATCAAACCAAAAAATTTTAAGTGGATTCTTTACTAACAATCCATCTAGAATTTTCCAAGATAGAAGAATAAGTATATTTAATCGAGGGCCAGATAGAGGAAGACATGTAGTGAAAAATACCAGATTTAAGCTTATCAAGAAAATGACTTTTGAGAAAATTCATGGGATAAGAGTTATTATTAATGAGGAACCATGTAAATTTATCCTAGAGAGCCTCATTAATGGTTTTAAGATTTTTAATTCTTATGCCTCCTTTTTTAATAGGTTTACAACAAGAGGTCCAAGAAACCATGACCAATTTTCTATCCAGAGTGCTTATGCTCCAGATAAAGATCCTTATATCCGTATTTAATCATTTAATAAGACCCACATGCCACTTGTAGACTATCATGGAGTAAACCAACTTAGAAAAAATGGTGTATTTCACAAGGCAACACCTTCCTTCTATTGAAAGGGCTTTTTCTTTCCCGGATGAAAGTTGTTTATGAATTTGATCGACTATATGATGGAAATAAGAAGATTTGTGTCATCCCCAAAAGATGGGGACACCAAGGTAAGTGAAGGGTAGGGAATCTTCCTTAACCCCTAAAACATCGGTGAGATACGTTTTCCTATTGAGGGGGAAATTTTTACCAAAATAGATAAAGGATTTATGCCAGTTAACACACTGACCAGACACCTCTTCATAGTGAGAGATGATGGATTTAAGGTTATTGATATTTCTTTTGTCTCCCTGGAGGAAGAAAATGATATCATCAGTATAATGAATATAGGAAGGGTCATGTAAATTCCAAGAGTAATGAATCGGTTTGATTTTTCCTTGATCAACATTGAGGGTGAGAAATATGCTAAGATAGTCTTCCATAATAGAAAAAATGATAGTAGAGAGAGGGTATCCTTGTCTGAAGCCCTTGGAGCATTTAAAGTAACCTCTAGGAGAGAAATTGATAAGAATGGAAATATGGGCTGAGTTGAAAATGGTTTTGATTCTATTGACCAAAGTGTCATTGAAACCGAAACTAGATAACACTTTAAAAATAAATCCCCAGTAAATCATGTCAAAGGCTTTAGTAATATCTAGTTTAAGAGAAACAATTCCACCTCTAGTGTTTCTATTCAATAAATTAGTGGATTTAGAGGCAATACAAATGTAATCTTGTATAGATCTACCTTTAATGAAGACAAATTGGTTCCAAGAAATAATTCTGTTGCAAATATCAGAGATTCTATTGGAAATGATCTTCGTAATAATTTTAAAAAGATAGTTTTAGTGGACAATGGGTTGGAAAAGGTGAATTTCATCGGTACATTCAATTTTGGGAATAAGAGTGAGAAATTGAGAATTTAGACCATGAGGAATAACCCCTTTTTCAAAGAAGGTTCTGACTAAGTTAAAAAAATCATTTTGAATGACATCCTAGTGTTTTTGGTAAAATCTATTAATAAATCCATCAGGTCCAGGGGAACTATCTGAATTAAGGCCAAAAATAGTGTCTTTCATTTTAGAATCAAGAGGGATGTCATTAATTAAATGATTATCCTAAAAATTAACCATGTTCGGAATTATATTGGGCAAAATTTATTTGTTGTTATTGGGGCCATTGAAAATTTCAGTGAAATATGATACAACATGTTTGGAAATCCCTTCATCCATATTAATGAGGTTACCCTCAACCCTTAATTAAGAGAGAGTCCTAATAGATTTCCTAGATCTTTGAATGGAGTTGTAAAATTTGGTGTTCCTTTCACCATCGCTGTGCCATTTAGCTTTGAAAATTTGCTTCTTTAAGTTATCCTTAATGTTCAGCAATGAGATTAATTTAGAAGAAATATTGATTTCAATTTGGGGGTCAGTATTAAATCTAGATATGCTGTTATTATTTTGAATATGAGTAAAATGTTTCTCCAAACCCTGAATGTATTAATCTATTAAGTCATATTTGGTTTTTCATCACTTTCTAAGAATAATTTTGAGATTTTTCAACTTAGTGTTGCAAGAAAACGAGTCATTGGAGTTTCCCATGTTAGGTCTTATGCATTCAAGCTTCCTATAGATTGGGGAATTATTGTGGATTACACCAAATAGGGGGCCCATTTGGATGTGGTGGGTGCTTACACTAAATTAGAGTCCCTCTATAGATGATCTCTCTTGGTATGATTCAATGTGGGGATTATGCATGGGAGCAGACAATTTAGTTTATCATTGGGTCCTACATGTAGAAAAATCCCATTTTATTTATGATTGGGGATTCCATCTATATAGAAGGTGTATTTTATGTTTGCGGATATTTGGATTTCATGATTCCCATTAATCTATAAGCACGTATGATTCACACTAGTTATGAGAAACAAGAGAAGGAAATAGATTTAATGATCGTGCAACCAACCTCATCCATTAATGGATGGTACTGGAGACCAAAGAGAGAGATTGGGGGATTTAAGTGTTCTAATTTCTTCTCTTGTTTTTATATCTAGGATAGTAATGTGTGTTGATCTATCTAGATATGTCCTATGATTCAAATAATAGGAACAATAATTTCACCTCCCGCAAGAAAGGCTTGGGGAATACCTCAGTGGGAGTGACTTGAAATTGGTTCTGTGAAATGGGTGGAACATCATTCCTTGTCAAAAGGAAACACAAGCATGATATCATTTCTGTAATATAGACCCTTGTCAAAAAATAATTCTAGTGATTCACCTTGATCCCTTCAACGGGGAGGATCACATGAGCACCCAAAGGCCAAAATCTTTTTTACCATGGGAATGTAAACTTAGCGACATTTTGTGGGGACAATTTATTTTAGAGATTACCAATATGACTCCACTTATCATTGGTATGTAATATAATAAGGTTGTGTTGATGCACTCGATGGTTTCATCATACATGTATGGTGGCATTGGGAGAGGCTTTGTCCTAATGTCATTGGACTGGCTCATGGAGATACTATCGATGATATGATAGAAATGGAAGGAGATGATTGGAGCTGGAGGGTATAACTACCTAGGATACCCCATTTCACATATCATATCCTTATGTGTGATGGGGTTTCCTATGCATATTGTATTTATATGTGGGAAGGGGTACCTTCACATACTATGGTGGAGTGAAGACCTGGGTTCGATCCACATTGTGATTTTCTACGCGAGGGAGGGTTCCGCCCACATAGCTATTTGATATGTAGGATTCCTGATTGCAATGAGGGAATTGGTTCTGGATCCTATAGGAAATAATTCCATAAGGGATGTGGGGTTCACATTTTTTCAATTAGTTTAGTTTCTACTTCTTAATATTATGTGGTCGGTTTTACCTAATGGGAATCTTCAAAGGAGTCCATCTTTTGAAGTGCTCTATTCTTCTATAACTTTTTTGATCAATCGATCTCTTGATATCCAAAATGTCCCCCCTTTCCCTATCCCCCTATAACAATATTTATATATAAGTATGGAAATGGATATTAGCAAAGTGGGTTGTCTTTGATGAGGCATCATCCCGATTTTGTGGAATCCCAAGGAAGAAACCTATCCCAAAGATGAATTGGTTAGTGGGGATGTGGGGTAATCATCCTCAAAGGCGATAATCACTTCCTTGGTCCCACGAGCTACTTCATTTCATTTTCCAAAAGTCAACTTCTTTTCCTTACATTAAAACCATTTTAGTTCATGCGGAATGTTGTCTTTGGGGATAATATCTCTGCCTCTTCCCCACAATTGATTTGATTTTATTTTCCAGATATAGCACCACCATTATATTCCCCCAAACTTCTTAGTTCATAGATTCCTCAAAAAGTGGACTTCCATGTGGAGCAGTGGTCCTTGAAGGATTTCTACTTGTTGGTTCCATTCCATCCTTTTACATTTTTTTCTTCTTCAAATATATTTCTTTCAATTATTTCTTCAATTTCTTTTCCTTCCTTTTCCTAATCCATGGGAGTATTTTATTTCCATTTCAAATTTTTCTACACCCAATAAATGTTAAGATAGAATGTAATTCAATGAATATCAAAAGAATTCTTTCAATATATAGCATGTTGGGCTTGGGTTTACATTAAAAACTTTTAAAAAAAATCATCATCTAGGTCTTCACATAAAGATGGGGGAGATTCAATGACTATATACAATATTAAAAAGATTAATATAATTATAAAATGTCCCTATTATGTGGAATGAATATATTGGGATCATCTCATGATCAAACCTGACTAAGATCATAAAAAGAGGTGTCATACGTTTAAAATTATATTTATCATTTAAAATATATTTATAAATTTAGTTAAAGATTCACATACCAACCAATTAAAAAATTAGTTAAGAGAACTGATGATAATCCTTCCATAAATTCTATAATGGATAGAAGAAGTATGTGTGATAGTTCCTCATAATAATAAAAACATGTGGTGTAAAATTCCCAAAAATTGTTTGGTCATTGACCTAGAATATTTGCGTGGAAATAAATTCAGAAAGAAGATCATAATTTATAGGGAACTATTGGGGTTATGATAAATTTGTGCATAGTTAATTGAATTTTTGGTAAAATTCATAAACTCTATGAGTTCATAGAAATACCGTTTCAAGGAGGACAAAGGTTGTGAATAAGAAACATTCATAGATTTTTAAAAATCAGTTAGCCTAAAATATATTTAAAGGAATTGAATGTATATCTTATGATTATAGTGAGAGTGGTAACAAAAACAAATTATGATCTATTAAGTATGTTTCAAAAAAATTCAGATAGAAGATCCCTGAATTAATAGATATAAAGAAAGTAATCCCTGGGAAAGAAATGTAAGAAATATTCAGATCAGATTTATACTGATAAGATATCATGGACTACATGTGAAAGATAATTGGGTAATGTTTACAATGAAAACTTATAACATACTTCAACATCCATAATGTCTTGAAGTGAATTCCAGAAACACCTTTATGAGATTTTATTCTATAGGAAGACACTCACTAGGGTTTCAATCTAGTGACGCTTCAGAATACATATTTTTCATGATGGTGGGATGTCTAGATCATCACACTTTTTTAGGTGATTATTATTTACTCATGGAGTCTTATATATATTATAATTTTTTTCAAGATGCCATCTCAAATTTCAGTAAATGACTGGTTAAACCTATTCTAGTGATTTAATATAAAACATGTGTTAATAAGAACATATGTTTCTGTTTATGATTCTACATGATTTGTTTTATTAATTAGTGATTCCTCGGTTCAATTTAATATACCTGGGGACCCAAGAGTGTAAATTCATCCTTAGAGGTAATAGTTTTTGAGGTTTTGGGAATAAATATCTCAAAGGTTCCATACATACACCATGAGAATAATAATGAAACCCATGTCATTTGAGTTTAATAGTTTATGTTCATATGTAAGGAATGGTTCATGAATTTTAGTTTAATACACTAAGGATGTGAACTATATAGTTTAGAGTCAAGTAGCTAGGACTAGAGGGTGATTTTAAATATTTATCTCAATTATTCAAACTTTATGTTCATCAAAACTTATAATCCAATGTGATTCATTCTCTATTTTGTAAATATAATATAGAAGATTATTGATATAGAATTAGAGTGAAAAATAAAGGAGTAGGAGGGGATTATGCATTTATTCTTACCAAGTGTGATTCATGTGTCATGAAAGGGGTAAAAATAAGATTTTAAGTGGGGCTTATAAAATGGTGATTCCCATTGGGAAAATTTTGGACCTACACTTTAGATGAGTCTCATCCATATAATTAGTAATTCATTGATAGAGGTGTATGGGGTGTGAACCAATGAAGAAACCAAGGGTATTATCTAAAATTATCATAATTATATAGATCTTATGCATTTATATTTCACATTGGGGTGTGTCCCATTTATCAGTAACTAAAAAAGAGATGTATGATTGGGGATTACACATAATATAATTCCCATGAATGAATAATCTTTCATAAAAGAGGATATAACCTAATATTGAGAAAGAAATATACATGAGATAACTAGGGATGACTAACCCAATAGGTTACTTTAGTGAAGGAAAGAAGGATTGGGTCTTACACCTTTTAGGAGGACCATTTCTAATAAATATGAGGATTATATCAGATCATGGTGATATTATGGGGATTACACATGTATAGTTCCCTTTAGGGGTTCCCTCTGGAAAGTGATCCAAATGAATGCATTCCTGGGAAACCATGTCGGGGATCTTAGATCAAGGTGTTTAATGAAACTTAATAGAGTTTCTAAACTCAATTTATTTAATAAAATGTTGTTTGATATTTAAAATCAAGGAATGTTTGGTAGGGTCGGTTTCACAATTTGAGAGCATAGTTGAATTCGTGTCATGGAATGAAACTTGGGAGAACATGTTTTCCCTCAGTATGCCTTATAATAGGATTTCACCTTGTATAGTTTCCCAACTGAAGGAAATGGGAAAATGGTTTTACCCTGTAATGGGTTCCCATGTGAAGGATCATGGAAAAGGAGTTCTCCCTAGTATGGGAAACCATATGAAGGACCTCAGAAAACTAGTTTGTTAAAGAATAGAACTAAGTTGGGGCACCCAAGTGTAATCACCAAGGTGTTGTACCCATGTGTGGGAAAATAAATGGTGTACAAAAGTAGTAGAAACAAGGTATATCCAGCTCTCTCAGTCATCATTCAATGAGTTTTTATGTTTGTAAAATCATTTGAAAGTTTCAATTTACAGGGAAACCAATGGAAATAGTTGGATGATATATTTTATCACATATTTCATCAGTGTAGGATTAATTTCATGTAAATATTGGGGGTGTGGGAGGGTATATCTAGGCTAAAAATGCATATTTATGTGGGTATGGTTGTTATACATGATCATAATATTTTAAACAAACTATATCATAATAGTCCAAACATCAATATAATAAAAAAAATTATTTGTAAGTCTTTTTTGGCTCCACAAACAGTTATTTAAAATACTGAAAACAAATTGTTCCCCTAGTTATGGATTATTGACCCTATAATGATTTTTTTAAGTTAAAAGTTATCATAAGACTAATAATATGGATATTTTGGATTTAACATAATTTTCATTAGAAATTTGTTAAATCGAAATCATACTCCTAGAAGAAGGTTCTCTCCACCATATCACTAAACTTGGAATCATTTTTGAGGAATCTCCATACCTTGGTTTGTGATAAATAATGTGACAAATTGATATTTAATTGTATTAATGTTCAAGAAAAAAACCATTCTCTCAAAATAAACTTGTGTTGTCTGAGTGAGGATACTATGAATTAAATGTAAATGTTTGGTGCTCAAAAATTCACTTCCCACAATAATTAATCCATGAGGATCATGTTGAGTGAAATATATAAAGAGAGTAATGTAAGGAATATATATCATATGAACTCATCTAGAAGAACTAAATTCTCTATTCATATACCAAAGTTTTTTAGTAATTTGATCAATAGATTTGGAAAGGGAAATTAAGTTTAAAGAATCTCAAGTTATATCATGAACTAAATAATAATAAGATACTCTACATTTATATCTCAAATTTCATGAGTGGTTTTCAAAAATATTATATCCTGGGTTGATAAGAAGTGTTCTATGAGAGTTTCAATATGGTTGGACATGCTTCCAAAAAATGAATAACATTTACTTATAGAATAATAAAATATTCTTGGTAAGAATAATATTTCATAAGAAGAGGAATTTTCCATGATTTATAAATAAAAAAGGGTCATCACACACAAAGAAATAAATTTTTTGAAGAGTACCATGCTTCCTCAAACAAAATCATCTTTGAAGAAAAGTTATAGATCTATTAAGAATAAATCTACTTGGTTGGAAAACTCATGATAGCCTTATTGTTCACATTTAGGGGTACTATTTTCTTCCATATTCTTTTATAATTATATAATTCTTTGTGTCTAAAGACCATGTAATTAAAGGTGAATCATGTTCCCTATGAGAGAACCTGAGAAGGAGTGAAAAATATCTAAAATGGACAATAAAATAAAGAATTCAATATATTGGAATACTCTTTAAATTTATATTTCAAAGAAAATATGAAGAAAATTTAATTGTTTAAGAATTTAATAAGGAGATGTCAATTATAGATATCTCTAGTAATAGATCTATTTTATTTCATTCTCAACATTAAAAATATATCCTTCTATTTATGGGATATATCCACCATGTTTAATATCATGAGGAGTGTCCCCTTGAGGGGGAGACACTTAATAAAGGTTAGGATGAACATTCCAAAACAATTATTCATTATAAATCTGAACATTAAACAATATTCTTGATTATATGTAATTGAGACATTATGTTTTATTATACTAATATTTGATAACTAAATTCATAATCTAATTTTAACATGGTGAAAATTAATTTAAATCAATAAATAATATGTGTTTTTAAGAAGATTTGGAGTGGTTTTAAATCATTTCATTTAAATGTGAATGGTTTTAACCCATTAGTTTCTATGAATCATGAAAACTTAGGCTAATTTAACGCTTGATAAATTTTTATCTTAATTGGTATTATCAATTTTCTTTGAATTAAATGATTATACTTCTTCTAATAAATGTATGAGTATCTCATTTAATTTGGAATTGTAATTAGTTGATAATGGAAAACATTATTTTTTAAATAAAATCCTCTTATTTTATATATCGAGTATGGATAAAGTGGACTAGGATATGAATGGTTTATGAAACTTTCCTTATGAATGATATGATATTGTCTCTCTCAAGTACATTGTATTTATTTTCCCTAAGGGGGAGAGAGTAAAATGAAATTAACGAATGATGTAAAAGGGGGAGAGAATTAAATAATGTAGAGCACTTATTTATATATCATTATAGAAGGTATTTGGAAGAAATATGTAGGGGGATATTGGGACTACTTTGTATATTTTTTACTTTTTCTCAAGGAATTTCAATATGATAAAAGAAAAAAAGAGTGATGAAAAGTTAGGATTTTTTTGAATGGAAAACTAAGAATCCCAAGAAAGTGTCACATTCTCTAGGTGGATTAACATACAAAATATATATATTGGAAGGAGTTTATAATGTTTCTTCTCATTCAAATATTTATAATGAATAATAATCTTTAAATAGGTTACGGAATCATTTATATTAATGCAAAATGGTGCTTATAGTTTTTATTTCCAATACATAATTTCTTGTGAATAATATTTTTTCCATGTGATGATGGTGATGATAATATATTGATTAGAAGAAAATAAAATAATAGGAATATGGAATTTTAGAACATGATTCTTTAGTTTTTGGAATTACAATGTGTTTTATGAAAAATAATAGTAGAAGAGGTGTTAAAAATTAAGTCTAAATCAAGACCAATCAGACACTCGAGCTTCTAAGTTATTCTAAATGGATTTTCTGGTTAGGATTGAAGGTTGGATAGCTAGAAAATAATGACATAGAATAGGTAGATATCCTATATTGGATGGTGATAGAGTAAATAGTGTAGAGTGTGAATTAGTTCTTAGCCTACACTATACAGGCTGACATAGCACACTCCTTGAGTGAAGCATATCTAGTGATATTACACTAAGCTTCTTATGAGAAAGATTTCATTATCAACTAGTGAAGTATGAAGGTGTGCCCCAATATGGGATTGACCATGAGGGATACCGATGTGGATTTTATTCACTGTATATTAATGCAAACATTTTGGTCCCATCTAGGTATCCAAATGGCTACATAGACATTAATCCTCATGTACCTAGATTGAGCTACAATTCCATGCTTCTTGAAGAGAAGAAACATCACTGACTAAGTCTCTATTGATGAATTTGAAACTGAGTTTGAGATACCAAAGCTTAAGGTATTCTTTATCTAAGATCGATATGAAAAGGAGAATGAGATAAACATTTTGAGAGAAGCTATTAATCTACTAGAACCTGATTCGGTTGATTATGGAGACACTAGTGTTGACTGATCATGATATCATTGAAGCTGA
The DNA here is from genome assembly GCA_963277665.1 of Viscum album. Taxonomy (NCBI): domain Eukaryota; kingdom Viridiplantae; phylum Streptophyta; class Magnoliopsida; order Santalales; family Viscaceae; genus Viscum; species Viscum album. Next base: position 213,588,605 of record OY728125.1, read on the forward strand.
GAGGTTGAAAATAACAGAGACAGGACAGATGGTTTGTTCAAGAATAAGTGATTTAAAGAGATGATTTAAAGTTAAAAAACCAAAAATAATCTGTAACTCTAGGTTGATAAACATGAATATGTCAAACCACTTGAGGATTCAAGATATAGGGAAGGCAATACCTATTTGACAAATGGGTTGGATGAGTGGTTAGACAATAGGTTTAGAATGAGGAAAATCCAATATTTTTTCCAAATGCATTGAGGACTATAAAACTGGTTGTAGCTACGAGAATTCATAGAGATCCATTTTACCATAATAGAACCATGTGTTGGAGAACTGAGAGTCAAGTCCATGATATTTAATGATGGTTTGGAATAGGGATGAGGATGATGATAATAAGTGATCTTGAATTAGTGATCAATTTTTTTTAGTTTCTTGTTCAAATTTGTTTCAAAATATTAATAGCCCAAAAATTAGTTGATTAAATTGATATTTTTTGGTTTTCTATTAGGATTATTTGTGGATTATAAAATTATAGTTGAGCTTAAATGTGAATATATGACCATGTTTATTGGGGTTATTTTATACTACATGTTCATATTGTTAAAGATGATGAGAATTCGCATCTCTTGATTGATGTAGCTTTAATGCTGGAGATATGAGCATTCCATGTTCATTAAAAAATTTCATTATGAAATTTATGAATTTTTTTCTCAACCAGATAAATTCATTTAAACTAGTTCTAAATTTATTCTCTCGTTTCAAAACTATGTCCTTTCATTTTTTTGTTTTGGACAGAAGATAGCTGAATAATTGTAAAATGATAGGGTCTGAGCTAAGTTTTTCATTCCTTTTTACATAATTAAGTCATTTTATTTTATGGTGGTTTTCATCCATAAGTGTGATATGGTTTATGAGAACCAAACTATTTGAAAGTGGTTTTTTACTATGAGTGATTATTTAATGTTTAGTGAGTTGAGATAGTTTAGTCTACTTGAGTTTATGGTCAAGGTTGAAAATAGAGGATAGTTTTACTAGATCTATAACATGATACATTTAATGGATTATTTTTTTATTTTAATTGGTGAAAATAAATGGAGTGAAAACTATTCATGAATCATTGAATAGTTTTTTCATGTGGAAGAAGTCGTTACAGAGTCTTGTAAAAATTATAGCATAATGAAAAAAGGGAAAAAAATTCTCCACTTCCATGTGGTAGTGAATAAATGATTCAATGGTATTTGGAGGTCAATCACATCAGTTATTTGAAGGGTATATTGGATATATGGGTATATATATACACATTATCAATAGAATTTTATAGAGACATGTGCTAGGATATGATTGTAGGAATTAATTATAGAGCTGTAGATGACAAAAAACATGATATGAGAGTTACCGAAGTTGAAGTATGGATGAATAAAGCTACATAAATAGGTTTGTTTCCTTTCTATTTCATATTTTTCTAGTATTTCATTTTTGAGATGAATAATATGATTATTTCTATTATTATCTTTTGAAAATGGCCACATAATTTTTTTAAGGGTTTCAGATTGAAATAAATTTATTTTTTACTCAATCATTTCAATTTAACTTTCATAATTGGTTCAATGAATTTTTTTATAGTGATTTTATTTTAGTTCATGATGAGCATCTATTTTATTCTATTATAAGAAAAAAAAGGTAACAATAACATATCTTTTCACTCTTTAGAATCATCTGAGGTATCAAATATTGGAAAAGTTTAATCCCTCTCTTTTATATCAATGAACATCTCTCTTCTTAAATTTAGTTTACTAATAATTTTTAGGAGAATTTAATTTACTGCATAGAACACCATAAAAATTTAGGTGATTATACACATGTTTATTATTATCATTTGTACAATTTTGTTAATAAAAAAATTATAAAATACTAATTTAAATCATTTGAGTATGGTATGATTCCCCTTAATTCATCTACAATCAACCTCTCTCTCGTCTTGCCTATTTCACTTTTGATAGCAATTCACCACTTCCACTATTTAGTAGTTTTTTTTTTGTTTTTTTTCACATATTTTGTTTCCTTATATGTGGATATGATACTCCTTCCAACCTATTTATTAGTTGATAGTAGGTTGTAAATTAAGTAAATTTGACACGTTCTCAATGAAGATATGATCAAATTTTGGATATGTTATCGGTGAAGTCATGTGAATCCAAAAAGGTTCAGAAATATTTAATATAAGCCAAAATATATAAAAAAATAAAAAAAATATATCAATTATTGTTTCTTCCTACTATATGTACTAAAATTTAAAATTTATCTACCTTTGTAGTGGGTGCTTAGCCCTGTTTCACTAATGTTTTTTATTGTATTAAATTTTTTAAATTATAATATTTTATTTTTGTTGTGTGTTGTTTTAAAATGGTATATCAATGGGTTCATGGTAAAAAAATAAATATATTTTGTATTTTGTCACTCATATAGGTATACTACCTAGCCATGTGTTTATAACTAGGTGAAATGACCTGATCACTTTTAAGAAACGTAATGATTTTATGAACCTTAACCAGTTGAACAAACAAATTTTTTTGAAATTTATTACTATTTTTGACCAATATGAAGAACAATCTAGAATACAAAAAAATCATAAACTGAAACATTGGAAATTGGTCAACATGTTAAAAAATAAGTACAATTTTACTACTAGAAACTGGGCTTAAAGAGTTTAGATATTTGGGTAATGAGAAAGTAGTGTAAATTAGGAAGAGCTTAAAACTAGTGAAAATGATATGGAAATTCAGAAATTAATAAAAAAAAATTGTTTCTAATCCCATTAATAGAATTTATAAGAGAAATAATATTATCCAATTGTAATTTTTCCTCCTAAACCTATTAAAATTAGTGCATTTTTTGAAATGGATGCCCGATTTGAAAAAAATCATAGAAATGATGTCTTAATCTCTAAAAACCCTTCAATGTATTTTACAAAAATCATGGAAATTTAAATTGAGCTAAAATTTGGAGAAATTTTGGAATAATACATCAAAATGTAATTATTTTCTTTTTAAAAACAATAATTTGATTTTAAATATAAACAACCATGATTCAAAAGGGAAAACCCCATGACGATTGAAATATTACATGTTGAAAAGGATTAGGGAGATCCCTTTGAAGATAAATCTATTGATGAATTTTCTCGCTCTTGTATACTCACTTTTGAATCATCTAATTATTTTTCAAACGAAAATAAAAATTCTTCTTACCAACTGGTGAATATTTTCAAATTTTTCAATAAATTTATCCTATTCTTTAGGGAGTTAAAAGGAATAATTTTTCCACTAAAATAAAAATAAAAAATGAACTCACCTTTTCTTAGAGGATGAAATTTAGGATATTGAAATTTATGGAATGGTTGAGTAAAAACTAAATGGATTGGGAATGGATTATTTATAAGAAGAAGTGATTGATGAGTTTTTTCTTTCATATGTGGAACTTTTTGTTGAGATTTATAATATTTTGAAATTTGAGTCTATGGATAATCAAAAAATAATCTTCCATACTTTTCAATTACTACCTTGAATAGATTGGGTGTCGATTTTCATGTAGAATATGGTAGTATATAATAATGGGAATTTCTCTTGAGTTCTAATGATTTAAAATCATTTTAGGGAACTATTTATTACCCTCTTATTGAACCTATCTATTTGAGTTAAGTCCCTTGGACCCTCCCACTATTGAATATAAAGTTGATTTTGAGATAGAACGTCGTGACATTAATGTTTTACTCCTCAAAAAACCATTTAATTGCTATACCTTCTAGAGAATTCTAATTCTGTCAAATAAAAATTAAATTCATAAGTGGGAAATACACTTTTCAAGAGTAATTCTAGATAATTTTTTCAATTTTTGAGCTTAATATGTTCTTTGAGGTGTTTTGAGGAGTTTCGTATTTTTCACCCAAATATGGTTGTTTTGAAATAACTAAGAAAATAGTTTTGGGATATGATTTTTAAACTATACAATGTGAGTACATTGAGAAAATATTCCCTTATTAGGGGTGTTTCCATGCGATATTTTTACCTTTATATGGAGTCAAGTTTTCCCATGGCACTTAAATTTCCCAATAATTTCAATTCTATATTAAGAAAATTATCAGAAAAGCATATGTAGTTGTTCATGGATGAAAACCACATCCATATAGTAAAAATGGTGGATTTCTAGGATATCCTAACTAAAACATATTTTAGTTTTTCCAATAAGGGTAAATATTTTTGTTGAGGTACATTTTCTAATGGTAAATGTTTTTACCAAAAAATATGTATTTGTCAATAAACTATCATTAAGAACTCTATCACTAAATGATTTTTTGAGAGATAAAATATTTATGTTACAAGTATAATAATACCAATAGATAGCACATATTTTTGTTAATGTTTTTAGAAACATATACATATGATATATATTTTTTTGGTAATAATATCACCAACATATAATATTTGTTTATAAATTATATTTAAATAAACATTATAAATTTTTATTTCTAGTAAGACTTAATATTATATTTATTAATTTATCATATATAACACACCTTTTATAACTATCAAACCGATCATTCTTTTCATACGATTTCAAACTTATAAAATATTAGCTAAATTAATAATAGTATTTAGATAAAAATGAACCAATACATCGCTATATAAAAAGATCATAAAAACACTTAACCCTTGGAACTTTGTATTCCCCCAGAGAGAATTCTATATCTTGAGTACAATCCTCCATCACCCACCAAGATATAAGAATAATTACTCCCACCAAGGATTTTTCATCACCCCCATATAGGCCACTAGAAGAAACAATCCTAGTCAGCTCTAGTAGCAATGTGTAATTTCACGTTGGTGTTATGACACACCCATTACCTCCATGATCTACAGCACACCCAACCAGAGGGCATAAAAAACCGTGAAAAATATTTTCATGAATTTAATATCAAAATAGAATTAAATTAAAGTGTATAAACTTATCTCCATTGAATGGGAATTTTTCATCATCAATGTGGACATCTCATGGATCAATAGTCTAGATGACTCAAATCTATGCATCGTTACCCATTAAAGATTCCTTAAGGATATCAAATATTATTTCCTCCATATAAAATTTTCCCATGAAGTTCATGATATAATTTATTAAAAATGATTAATTCTTATCATTAACATAAGAATAAAAATTTAGAAAACAACCCTTTGAATAAATTCCATGACTAGATATACCATTCAGATGTGTATGTGTCTTAAAACAACCATACTAGCTCTAAAACAACATTCTATCATATACAAGTATAGAGGGACAAAAAACAATACAAAGAAAATGAGTGATCCCAATAACAAATGAATCATGTATACTAATCTAGGTAAGGTTTGTAACATGAAAATAATGATTCCCAATAACAAATAAATCATGTATAACCACTTCCATCATCATTTATGTTATTTAACTTTCCTTAAAATAGTGTGATATTCCATCTTCAAAAGTAGGTTAAACTGCAATACATTGAATAAGAGGAAGGAGAATAAATTATTCTGTAAAGAACTAATGAATGGATGTCTCCTGGCTAGTAACTATTTTATGTAAATAAGTTGTCACCCCATCGTATATGAACTTCATGACCATTTCCTTATCCCATGATCCAACTATTGAATCCCAATAATTAACCATGGTTGTTACAAAGTTAACAAAATCATAAATTATTAACCTGTGTTTATCATAAGAAGTCCTTTTTAATAGAAATGGAAATGATATACAAGAAAGTATTTTCAATTTTTTTATTTGATATTTATAGAAAATGTGTCATGAAATATATTAAAATGAGGTATTCCTAACATTATAATGTTGGATGTATTACTCAGATGCTTATCCCTCTCACAGATGAAATAAGATTATGTTATGATATGGGATGTTATGAATTCCAACTCTATATTATGTCTCCAAGAGAAATCATGAGGGGTACTTGAAGAATCCCTGGCATCATGAAGATAAGCAGGAAGATTCATTGATACTGTAGAGGAACATTCCAACCATTTAGACATCTTATAATAATATTTATTTTCATTAATTTAACCTTTTTTAGGAATTTTTTCAGGTAATTATACATTTTATATATTCACCCATTCACATTCACAGATACCCACCATTAATTTGAGATTTCAATCTGAAACAGTAAGAGACATGGAAAAAATAAAATGATGAAAATATTATAGTAATGAAAGATCAACATATTCAAGTTCCATTTACTCTCACCTAAAACATAACACTTTCAACACGTCAAACTGACCATTTAGCAGCGGTTTTTTTTGTTTTGCGGCAGTTTAAACCGCTGCTAAATAGATTGGTGGCAGTTTGTCAAAACCACCGCTAAATTGTGCGTCGGAAAACTAGTCGCGGCGGTTCTCAAAACCGTCGTAGAACGTTTCATGGTGGATTTTTAGCGGCGGTTTTTTGGAATTTTTTCTTAATTTTTTATTTATTTATTATTATTATTTTAATTATTTATATATTATTTATTATTTAGTATTTAGTATTTAGTATTTATTATTTATTATTTATTATTTATTATTTATTATTTATTATTTATTATTTATTATTTATTATTTATTATTTATTATTTATTATTTATTATTTATTATTTATTGTTTATTATTTATTATTTATTCATTGATTTATTTATTCATTGATTGATTGATTTATTTATTTATTTATTTATTTATTTTAATTATTTTATTTATTTTATTTTGTATTTATTGATTTTATTTCGAATTTATTTATTTTATTTCGTATTTATTTCATTTACTTTATTTATTTTATCAATGCTCATGCACATGCACATGCCCATGCAATATAAAGAAATACTATGTTTGGTGAGATATGATCCCCTAACCTCTTGCATATTTTCGAAAGACTTTACCACTCCAGCAAGCTCGCCATGTGGTTAATAAGCAAAATTTAACATACTTATATATACTAATGGAATAAACAAATAATACATAACTAATAGATATAAACTCAATAATATTTAAACAATAAGAAATAATCAATAATTAATAATTAATAATTATTGATTTATTAGTTATTTATTGAGTTATTTATTATTATTTCTTGTTTCTTATAATAAATAACAAATAAGAAACAATAAATAATAATAAATAATAAAAAGTAATAAATAATAATAAATAATAATAAATAATAAATAATAAATAATAAATAATAAATAATAAATAGAAAATAATAAATAATAAGTAATAAACAATAATAAATAATAAATAATAATAAACAAATACAAAATAATATATAATATATAATAAATAAATTATAATAAATAATAAATAATAAATAATAAATAATAAATAATAAATAATAATAATAATTAATAATTAATAATTAATAATTAATAATTAATAACAAATAACAAATAATAAATAACAAATAATAAATAATAAATAATAAATAATAAATAATAAATAATAATAAAAAAATATAATTAATAATTCATAATTCATAATTAATAATTCATAATTCATAATTAATAGTTAATAATTAATAATAAATAATAATAAATAATAAATAATAAATAATAATACATAATAATAAATAATAAATAATAAATAATAATATATAATAAATAATAATAATAAAATGATAAATATTAAATATTAAATATTAAATATTAAATAATAAATAACAAATAATAAATAATAAATAATAATATATAATATATAATATATAATAAATAATAATAAATAATAAATAACAAACAATAAATAATAATAAATAACAAATAATTAATAATTAATAATAAACAACAATCAATAATAGATAATAATACATATATAATAAATAATAAATAATACATAATACATAATACATAATACATAATACATAATAAATAATAAATAATAACTAATAACTAATAAATAATAAATAATAATAATAAATAATAATAATAAATAATAATAAACAATAAATAATAAATAATAAATAAGAATAATAATAAACAACACATATTTAATAATTATAATTAATTAAATAATAATTAATAATTAATAATTAATAATTAATAAACAATAATTAATAATAGATAATAATACATATATAATAAAGAATAAATAATAAAAATAAATAATAACTAATAACTAATAAATAAGAAATAAGAAATAATAATAAATAATAATAATAAATAATAATAATAATAAACAATAAATATTAAATATTAAATAATTATAATAATAAATAACAAATAATTAATAATTATAAATAACTAAATAATAAATAATAAATAATAAATAATAAATAATAAATAATAAATAATAAATAATGAACAATAAATAATAAATAATATACAATAAATAATAATAAATATATAATAATATATAATATATAATAAATAAAATATTGTTATTAATAATAATAAAAAATATATAATAGATAATAAATAACAAGTAACAAATATTATTATTAGTAATAATAAATAATAATTAATAAATAATAAATATCAAATATCAAATAATAATTAATAATTAATAATTAATAAATAAATATAAATAAATATAAATAATAAATAATAAATAACCAGAAACAAAGAATAGATGATAAATAAATTAAAGTTTATTATAAATAATAAATAATAAATAATAAATAATAAATGAAACACATGAAAAAGTACGAAAAGGCGTGATAAGGGGTGAAAAATTATGAAAACGCATGAAAACAGATGGAGAAGCATGAAGAAGGAAGCATTAGAAAGCATGAGAATGCATGAAAACTCATGAAAACTCTGAAAAACCCCTTAAGAATTCAACATAATCATCATAATAACCCACAAAAAACCATTGATAAAGATAAAAATTCATGGAAACCTAAATAAATGGTAATAAATGGAACAACCGTTAAAACCAGTCAAAACGGTCCTAAAGTGACAAAAACATTGGACTCATAATAATAAAGATAACTTATGATCCGAGATTTCGTTCCAGATCTGCGACCAGTCAAATCAAAGATCCTAAAATGATCTTCGAGTTGATAGGTTAAAGAGGCCGAATGGACCGGCGGATCGGAAGTTGTGACCATTTAAAAAAAACTAACAGGGAACTGGTGCTAGAAACGAGGCATCGAAAAACATAACAAACCTGATACCCACTAAAAAGGCCCTAACATATGATCCAGGAGTCTATGTGGGAACTGCAACCAGTCAAATTAAATCTCATGGAATGAAGTACAATCTGGAAGGCGGAGGAGTCCGAACTGACATGCAGATCGAAAGTTAGTTCTGTTTGAAGACAAGTTTGATGGGACACCTAGGACGAAAATGGGATTTCAGAGGCCTTCGGAGGGGATTTTGGGCTCTAAAAACATGACAGAATCTTGTTTCTGTCAAACTGGTGTGTATCTCTCTTTTCTAGCTTCGATTTGCTATGTGTTAGAGTCCAAACCGACACCCGGAGCGAAAGTTATGGACGTTTGAAGTTGGAGAACTTTTTTCAACTTTCTTATAACTCTTATATCTCCCGCATCTTAGACCGTCTCATGGTTTTGATTACACATGCCTCTATATCTCTTCATGAGATTCGATTTGAATTGTCGTGGTGCTCCAATGGACGCCCGGATCAAAAGTTATGGTCGTTTTAGTGATTTTAGGGTTTCTCATGTTTTTTTATTTTTTTTCTTTTCATTTCACGGTGGTTTTACCCAAACCGCGGCTATTTCATGGCAATTTTTTAAAAAACCACCGCTATCCTTGAAAAAATAAGAAAAATTAAAAAAAAATACATATTTCATTGTGGTTTTTAAAACCACCGCGAAACACCCATTTTCCTGTAGTGTTTTAGTTGATAATGGATTAATTTGACAACAATTGCTAAAAATGGATTAACAAATAACATATGATGGAATAGTATTGTGAAAAAACTTCTTCTTGGGATTTTATTAACCATAGAGAGATCTTTCTAAACTCATTTTAGAGAAATATTAGTTCCTCTTCATACATAATATCGGCTTTCATCATATTATAAAATAAAAAAGTGACAATAGTAATGGTGGCAAGGCATGAAATAATAATAAAAATAAAACACAATAGTTGAAACACCTTGTTATATTCTTCAAGCCATGATTCTTCATTACATGTATCCATCTATTTATCAACCTTTTAAAGTATTTATTTTTGATCCAAATCCTCCTCCTTGGTTTTTGAAATTTCAATATCAATTTTTTGATCGATATGCATAGGTTCAAGTGTTCCTAAATGACATGAAATGATTAGAAATAACCAAGTCAATAAATTTTTTATATAGACTATCACTTATGATAGATGATTCAGTTCAAGATTTATTGTCTTGATTATTTTATTTGACACTTTTTTATGTAGTCTTACTCGTTAATTAAATTATATTTTTTTCAAAAATAGAACAACGAAAACATTTTTTTAACTTATTTTAAAAAGTGATAACAGTAATCATGTTACATTAAAGAAGTTCATATCAATGTATAATAAAATATCAATGTTTATGTTTTGAATAATGGTAATCATGTTACTTTCAATAAAAAATAACTACAACTTCCAATTAGTTTTTAGAAATAACAATAATTATTACAACCAATTATTTGTTTAGAATATTTTAAAATTTTATATGATCATTAAGAAAACAATACCAAGGCTTAAAACAACTGTAAAATTTTAAATAGTCACATTTAGATAGTGCTATTAAAGAATTTTCCTGAATTATTTATTTAAAAAGTATAGAGTAGGTTACCAAACTACACCTTAACATTTTATGATTGTGAATTGCTTCTTTTTAAAAAAAGTGTTGTGTGAAATCTCTTCATAAAATGTATTCATGTAAAATTTTAGTTATTAAAAATATTCCTTTAATATTAATACATGCCTTGAGTTATTAATGATATGTATCTTTGTTTTGAGTTAAACATATTTCCATGCTTATGAAATTGGTTTAATTTTTATAATGTGTTTAATATATCCTCTTAAATTTAGATGGGACTATAAAATTATGGTTAATTAGTTTTACTTATGATAATCCATTGTATGTATTCCATAAAACACACCACAAATTCATTAAAGTAATATGAGAGGTATGTTTCCATGTAAATGGTTATTTATTATTAAAAGTAACATGATTCTCATTATACAAAACTTGAAAATTTATATGTATTTAAACTTTGATATGTGATAAATACTATGTTAAAGTTGATAAAACTCTTGGTAATGTTCTATTGATTATCATATTGAATTTTAAACTATTTGAAACAAATAATTTTTGTAATAAGGGATGAAATTTTGGAAAACTACTCAAAAGGGGTTATTTTATTAAAAATATTGAGTGTTTAGTTGGTTAAATGTTCATATAAACCTAACATGTGTTTTAAGTGGATTAATGGGCATGTCAGTTTGTTTTTTTTCACATTAATTAATAGTAATGGAATAAAATATTCTATTTCATAAAAAAGTTGATGAAAATTTGATAAAACATTCTATTTCTTAAAAATAAATAGGATTAAAACATTTTAAATGAATTTAATGAAATAGAATACACATAAATTTCATTATACATTATTAAATTTTTCTTCCACATACTCCCATGTCTCTAGTGAACATATAATTAGATTTATCTCGGTAATGTCCCAAAATGTTCCCTATTTGTATATAAAAAAAATTCATCTACAAGAATCTTGAAATAGTTTTTTTTGTTGCATTATTATATAAATACCAGCATATTATACATGAATATGAGCTAAAATTGTATATATTTTATTTTTTAGTTTTTACAAGAATTCCATTAAGCCCATTATTATGATTAATTATTTGTATTCAATTTATTTTTTATTTCTTTGTTCCCATTCAAGTCCTCCATACATACATGGTATTTGATGATTAAGTATTTAGAGGCTGCAGCTTTAGTAATGAGTTCACCCTTATAGGACCCTGGTTTTGAGTGATTCTCAACTAGTTAGAAATGAGGTGATAGACCTAAAGAACTCAAAAACCACCTGTAATTTACCAAAACCATATTTAATATAAATATAATACATGATTAGAAAAAAAATTATATACGATAGTTTCCAATTGAATGAAAAGATACCGGTAAGGTCACGAAATCACTCTGGTAATACCAATTCCAAGTAAATATGAATACAACAAACCTACATCCCATGGAATTTCATTATTTAAAAATTCCTCAAGGACTCACAAGAATAAGCATCTAAATGGAAAGGGATGAGAAGATCATACCATACAGAAATTTGATCTTGTGATGAAAAGAACAATTATAGTTAGTGAATTTTTGATGTGTGGATTAAGTGATCAAACCACTAAATTGAGAAAATATTACAATGAGCCTTATTTCCTACCTGGTTCAACACACTTGGGGATATGATTAGGATAATTCAAATTTAATTACAAACCATTATAATGGATTTAAAATTAATTATGTCCCCAATGAAAATAATGTTTATGATTCTAAGATTCATGATACATAAATTTATGTTATGTGTTATACCATATTTTTAATTATACAATATTAATTTATAAGCTAATCTGGTTTATTCAATTTTTTAGAAATGGAATCTATAAGGACAAATTGTATCAATACTCATGGAAAATGTGAATATTTCCTTGTTGAGTAAAACCATATAGCTAATACTATAAATGATAAATTTATGAAAATATTATGGATACATAATCAGGTTATGAAAAAACCTTTTTTGAATGGATAAACCTATTGGAGAAAGAGAATAACCTATGTTGGATCACTTTATATGTCATAAGACCCCAATTATTAGTGGGACTATTAATCCAATTGTTGGGGAGAAATGGATTATGTCTCGATAGATGATATTTATGGCCTTAGAATGAAGTGAAATGGAAAAGGTACCACTTGTGGTCTATTATCTCAAAGGTTAATCTGATTAATGGTGGTACTTGATCCAGAATACTAGGGAGGAAGAAGAAATAGAACTCATGGAATGGAGAAATTTTTAAGACACATTATTTGATAAATACTTTCCTCATGATCAATAAATTATAATTAATAGAAACTGATTTTTATTAAATAAAAAGGGAGAATAAAGTATTAAGGATTATGAATCTACCTTTATAAGATTATGCTAGTATGTTATGAATTATATACACAAAAAAGATATCAATATTGGTGACTTTTTTGAAGGTAATACCCCAAGTCTTTTAAGGGTGTTGGTATCCCAAAAATATTCATCATATAATTAAATAGTTTTATGTGTCATCACAATGGGGAAGGAATTTTCTAGAATCAATATATTCAAAGAAAACCAAGAAAAGAAAATTCCATCTAAGATCCATGAAAAATGGAATGCATCAAATAAGAAGAATAATATTAAGTTATTTGTGTCTTGTGAAAACTGTGGAAAATCAGCCTAGGAAATGTTTGAGGGGACTAGGAGTTTGTTTTAAGTGTAGAGATAGGGGTCACCAGGATCATGAATGAAAGGGGAAGAAACAAAAAAAAGATTTATATGGATAAATCTTTAAATATATGTGACACTATGAAAATGAATACCCCAGGCATCAAGGGAATCTTCCATATAAGAGGGTGGTGAGAGATGGATAATATTATGCAGTCACAACAGTTTAGGTGGAAGTATGAAATGATGTGGTGGTAGGTACATTAATCATATCATCAAATTTATCCAATGCATTATTTGATTCTAGATCATCACACTCATTTATATCTACCCAGTTTGCCAAAAATAATTAGACAATTCTGTTTTGATTTAACAAGGGAGTTTTCAGTCAAAACTTATAAGGTATGTATCATAGAAAAAAAAGATGTGCTAGCCATTCCCCATTGTGACACATAAATGTGCTTTATGTTATGTACTTTTTATAAAAACTATTGTTGAATTTGATATAATCCATGGTATGGATTGTCTCTCAAATTATTTTTCCAAAATATATTTCAAATGGAAGGAAATTATGATTTGGGAGAAAGATGTTGAATTCCTTATCTTTAGAGAATAAAAATCCTCATATGATTCTTATTTAGATCCACCAATAGTATCTCTACTGAATAAAATTGTTGGGGGAGAAGAACAAATAAAATATATTGATGAATAAGTTAATCATCAAATTGGGGATGTGCCTATTATATTGGAAAATATTGATGTATTTACAGAGGAATTCCCTAGATATCCCCCAAAGTGTGAGGTTCAATTCTCTTATTGGTTTAATCTCCAATCCATAGCTAATATCAAAGAATCCTTATAGAATATACAATATAGAATTAGTGTAATTGAAGAAAAAACTAGATGATATGGGTAATAATAGATTTATTCACCCTAGAGTATCACCATGGGGAGCCCATCTCCTCTTCATTTAGAATAAAGAGGGGTCCAAGAGGTTGTGCATTGATTATAGGGAAATTAGTTTTATTACAATAAAGAACAAGTATCCTCTTCCTTACATTGATGAAATTTTTTATCAAATTCATGTAGCCTAATATTTTTTAATGATTAATAATTCTTCTAGGTATCACCAATTGCGATTAAATAAATAATACATTCCAAAGACCACATCTTTGATAAGGTATGGACATTAACAATTTAAAATAATGACATTTGGATTGATTAATACACACTATATTTTTATTGACCAAATAAATAATGTATTCAAGGAATATCATGATGATTGTTTGGTGGTATTCATTAATTTTATTCTAGTATATTTAAACATCTATGAGGACTATAAGAATCACTTCCATATCATTCTTAAAATCCTTAGAAGGTATGAGTTATATGAGAAGATTAGTAGTGAAATTTATAGCTTCCAAAATTTTATTTTCTTGAACATAATCTCTCTAATAATGAAGTATGAGTAAATCCTGCAATGAAAAAGGATGTTAGATAATGGTCTACACCAATAAAAATAACTATGGTACGAAGTTTCATTGGTTTGGCAAGTTAATATTGATGATTCCTTCAGAATGTTTCTTAATTTTCTAACCTATTAACCCGACTTAAAAATAAAGGAGTTAAGTTTTATTTGGTAAAGGAATGTGAATAATGATTTGATGAACTAAAGTGAAAATATTCCAATTCTCTGATTTGGACTGTACCATCTAGAAGTGATCAGTTTTTCATATATAATGATTCATCGAAGAAGGGACTTGGTTGTGTGCTATGAAAAATGATAAATTTATTAAATATGAATCATTGAAATTTAATACTCACAAATAGAACTATACAACCCATGAACTTTAGTTAGTGGTTTTAATTTTCACTATGAAAATACAGATACATTCTCTCTATGGTGAAAGATATCAGATATACACAAATCATAAGAGTATTAAATAAGTATTATCATAGAAAGATATTAACATTAGATAATGGAGATGGCTCTAGATACTCAATGATTATAATTTCTCAATACACTACTACCTAGGAAAATCAAATAAGGTACCATATGTAGTAAGTATGAAGGATCTTGGATTTTTATCCCAAATGAGGATTTAGAAGGATCACATTTTCATGGATCTATTTTAGTTGTATATGGAAATTTATAAGGATGGGGAGAAATAAATAAATTTTCAAATGATTTCAAAACCATATTTATTTTAGAAGGTAAACAATTCCCAATATTATGATGATAATATTCATAATAAAATTAATGGTGTGAATGAATGAAAATTAGCACACTTTGTTTTTGAATACGATGTTCTTAAATTTGGAAAAAGGATATGTGTTCCATCTATACCTGATAAGAAAATGGAATTTTTTGATGATTATAATAGAATATATTTTACTATACACACAGGTATCACAATGATGTATAGGTACTACAAGGAATACATTGGTGGGATAGCATGAATTGATAAATTGCTAATTATGTGTCCAGATGCTTGGTTTTCCAACAAGTGAACTCTGTAAGGTAGTATCATAAATTATTCATATAAAATATTCCTATTACACTATGTAAATGGGATGAAATTACTATGGAATTCATCAAGATACTTCCAAATACTCCTAGAAATAATTATGCAATATGGGTTATCGTTGATCTCCTAACAAAATCTACATAGTTATTTATTATAAGAGAAGATTGGACCCTTGAGAACCTCTTAATGATCTATATTAATGAATTTTTAAGACTTCATGGTACAAATATATCAATTGTTTTTTATATATATTTCCTATTTACGTAAAAAAATGTTGGAAGAGTCTTCAAAAGGCTCTTGATTCTGGGCATTATTTGAGCACTGCCAACCATCCTCCAACTGATGGATAGTCTAAAAGAAAAATTATAATAGTTGAAGACATGTTTAGGTCATTATCACTCAAAATAAAATGTTTATAGGATAAGTACTTACCTTTCGTAGATTTTTCTTCAATAATAGATTCTATTCATGTATTCTAATGACACCATATGAACCATTATATTGAAGAAGGTGTCATAATCCGACCTATAGGGATAAATTTGTGAAAAGGAAATTGATAGGCCCAATACATATTAAAGATAATTAGAAAATTTTAAAATCTATTTAGGATCATATTAAGTTTTATCAAAGTTGGAAAAGGATTTATGCCAATAATCTAAGGAATGATTTATATCTCTAAGTGGGAGATCATGTTTTCATGAAAGTACCTATATGGAAGTGTGTTATAAGGTTTTGTAAGATAGGGGAACTGATTCACATGAACATCAAAAAAATTTAGATTCATTAAGTACTTTTATTTTTTTACTTAATATTTGAAAATTCCACCAAATATCTCAAAGTTAAATGATGTGTTTCGTATATCTATGCTAGGGAATTACATGCCAGACCCAACACATGAGCTTATCTCTAGAAAAATAAAGTTGGAACCTGATATATTATACTATGAAAACCCCATCAATATTCTTGATAATGAAGAGTAGTTATTGAGTAATCTAATGAATCTTATGGTAAAGGTACTCTATATTAATCACAAAAAGGAGGACGCAACATGCGAACCACAGGACATTATGAAAGAGAATTACCCTCATCGTTTTAGAACGTAATTCCCCTAAAAATTAAAGGGTGGAATTTTTGTAAAAGGTAAGAATATATAAAACCAATAATTTATAGTATTTTATTTTAATATTAAATCTAATTTTGTTTATATCTTGAAAAATACACAATACTAGGTTGGTTTTCAATGCACGCAACACCCATTTTAAACAAAACACTATTTTGTCGGATTTTGCATGCTCAATTAAATTATAACACATTGAGAGAATTGATCTAGAAAATTTATATAATATATACCCAATAAAATAATTTTATATTTATCCAATATATTTTATAGGAATAATATAAGAACAAACCATATTTTTACACATAAAACCCTATTTTTTATAAAGCTAGTTTTACTTCCTTTTAATGGAACACGAATCTATAAAATGAATTTTGAAACGTTTATAAATTTAATATAAAAAAATATACTTCATTTTTTAATGATAAACTTCAAAATTATATTATGTTTAATCTTTGGTTTTTTTCTAAGAAGATTCATTTTTTGATGAATAGTGAAAAATACTAAATTTTAATTGAGAAAGGTTTTTTTGTCTAATTTTTTTATAATGATAAATTATATTTTATATTTTTTTTACTATATTTAGTTCAATTAAAAAAATAAACCAATTTAGGTTATTAGAATAAATTTTAATTTTAAATTTTATATAAACACGTTTCAATCTTTTGAACATTTTTACTTAAAAACACGCTTTGTCATCCCCTCTAAAGGATTAAATTTAAATTAATTTCTAACACTATGAGGTTTGAATTTTGAAAAATATATTGAATATTTTGATCAATATAATTAATTATTTATAATACGATCAAATAATTAATGAAAAAAATATTAGTGAGTGTAATTAAAATAAATTACAATGATTAAGAGAAAAATTTGCTTAACAGGGGAATAAACCTTGAACATCAAGGCCAAAATAATCTTGAAACTTTTCCAGAAGAAATTTTATAGACATATTTATACCCTATCCTCCCTAGGATCGTATTTGGATCATTATTGTAGACACTATACAAGGAATAAACTAGGTTGGAATTCTCTTTAAAAAAAATTTCAACATGGCCACTCCTCTACTATAAAAGGCACTCTTCCATCCCACATATTCACACCTCTATATCCCTTTGTCTTGAAAAACAATATACCCAAATAAGCTCCCAAAATCCCTCCCCTGATCCTATGATGCTAAATTTTTTATGAATTAAAAACAAGGAAGTCTTTTGGTATAATCCAAAAGGAGTTACCTGAATAAGAGGTAACCTTCTTCAACAATCATTTTTTTCCATTTACCTCTCCAACCATTAAATTATTTTTATTTAATGATTATATAATAACCACAATATCTTAAATATATTTATATGTTGTTAGGATAAGATTTTTACATACACTTTCTTACACATTCCTCAAATGGTCTACACGGTTGGCTACCATCTCACAAACTGATGTCGTTTATTCTTCAATTACCACATTTAATGGTTTGAATAATGGTGGATTTATTATTCATATATGATATATATGATATTTATGTAGTCTTTGTGCTTTTTTAAATTTTATATAAATCATTCATTTATGCTTTCCATTTCATGGGAATATGATAACATCATTTGGGGACGTGTGGACTACCTCCTCTTTAAAGCAATTTGATTCGTTCATGCTATACATAGAATGTATTAAAGATTGTATTAAAAAATATATTTGACATAAATATGATACTAGAAATATAATATACATATATGTCACTTTTTTTTCATTATTTTAGTACGAAAATGAAATGGAAGCAGTGTTCATGCGAACATACGACCAATCACTTCCATGAACTATCCATTTCATTTCCTATATATAATTTTTATGGATTATTATAAATATATATATATTTTATATATAAATTTTTATGATATTTATATCATGATTTATATTCTATATATTTTTATATAATGATATAATTAATAGGAAGAACAAGTAACAAGTCAAAACATACTCAAACAACTAGACAATTAACACTTGAAATAGTAAAAATAGTAAAATATTGTTAACAAATGGGTAATAAGATATTATAATAAGATAATATATTATATTATAAATTTTATTATGGTTATATTATAAGATAATAACTAGTTTGTAACCCATTAAAAGTAGTTTAAATGATTTCACCTAAAAGGAAACACAAGGTAAGGGATTTCTTCTAAATTTACATTCCATTGAGACATATTTGTTTTATTTCACCAATTCACACTAATGTGGTGTATATACTACACATTTTTAATGTAATATAATGATTCACTGATTATTCATGTTATTTTTAGTTTCCCTATGAATTATATCATCCAAGGGGTTTATCTAGAAAAGTATCAATTGGTAAAAGTTATATTTGAAATCCTACATTATTTGTTATTATTAACTTCCTATTGAAACAATCACTTTATTGTAATCATTTTTCATTGGTAATTTCCCTAAATATCATCATTATTTGGTGATGGATATTATTTTTTCATAAAAAAATATATCATTTTTACATATAGTGTTTACTTTTACAAGTATTTTAGTATCTATGGAAATATTGATAAATTTTTATTCTTTATTCAATATGGATATTTGATCAGGAATATTATTTATTAATCGACATATCAATATGATGAATTATTTGGAATGGTAGTTATACATCAACAGGTTCTCATGAGACAAATTATTTGGACAAATTGAAAAGGTTTCTACTTATACTTTTAAATAATGTTGTGAAAGTTGTTAACGGTATATTATTTCATGTGCCTCTAACATAACATCCAACATTTAAGCATTTCCCTCATATATATTTTAGTTATTATTGTTATTATAAATTATATTTTGTTATGATAAAATCAATGTATGCATTTCAATCTCTGTTTATTAATTAAATGGAATGTGTTTCAGTTATTTACCTTTCTATATTGATTATGCCTTATCTATTTATTTAAATGGCATGTGTTCATAGTTATTTACATTTCCATGTTGATTTATTCTTACTGATTCATTATTTATTCTTTTTTATACACTCTTAATGAGAATTTGAGATCACCATTAGTATATTTCCATTCCTCAGACTATGAATAGGAATACTTTAAATGAGTTTCAAGGATGTTGATTTTTACTTATGCTATGACTTATTTTCTATTCCCAATGTATTATATTTATCATTTATGAAATATGGTTTTCTAAAAATGCAAAACTTTTCATTACTTCAGGATTTTTTTCCTTGAAATCATTCCAATGTAATAAAGTAAAGCACCATATTTGTGGTTATATGGTTGGGTTGTTACATTATTTTATTAAAATTTGTTCTCACCAGGACCAGGAATCTATGGTGGTTGAATCTATCCCAACTACTAATAAGGAAGTGTTCAAAAGAGATTTGATAGAGGAATCATATCAGAAGTGAGATGATCTTGAGTTATAAAGGAATTTTTAAGTGGGTTAGTATTCTTGGATCTCTTTTTCCTATTCTAAGATTGAGATTTTTCTTTTATTCTTACAATTTGGGTAATATAGGGACTCTACTCCCTCATGCTTTTTAGGTAACTCTTAAATACTTCAATATTTGGATTTTTCCTATGTTCATTTAATATGTTGTGGAAATTGTTTTATTTTTATACACTTTTTTGTCATTGATTGATCATGCCTCTGGTGGTTTATGTATAAATTTATCATTGTTAATATATTTTATCATTGATTAGTTTCTTATTAGAAGCGTTGGATATGTTGTTTGGTGAGTAGGATGAGTTTTATAACAAGTTATATTACACATTGTATTTTCCCAACATTGATTTTATTTGGATTATCACATGGATGTGTTATCAAAGTGAGTTCTTATGTTACCCAAGCATTCATATTCTATCCCAATGTCAGATCCCATTTTATTATTTATTGACATGTGATTTTGTTTTATGTACCCATCCTATATTTATTATATAGGGTTTTGATAATGGTATAAGATTCTTCTAATGGATACTGACTATTTTTTTTGGAATTCTGTTTCATTTTCAAATTTAAATCCTATTCATAGAGTGGTTATTGGTAATTTAGTGGAATATGATCATTTATTTGGATTTTTTTATAGAAACATGCCTTTATGGGTGAAGACCTCTTTAAATACATGTATTTTTTCTAAAGTGTTTCATATTTTATTAAATAATAATTTAAAATATTTTTTTCTATATACATTTAATATTTTGAAATGGTCATATCCACTTTTTTTAAAAAAAAATAAGTAGAACCTCTTATTTTTGGAGAAAATTCATGAATCAGAGAACATTTTTAATTTATTTAAAATTACTTAAAAGAGAATATTGTTTACTGGAAATTTGGATAAGTCTAGTATCATACATATTATAGTGGTGATACATTATTATTTTATGTATTAAATATTTTGAAATTTATCATATGTTACATATGAAATTATATTTATTACATATTGGATACATCTTCTTATGTATAAAAAATTTGGATAAGAATTATATATTACATATCACATGATTTTGGTAAATTAAGTGCATATTAAGGTTATAGAAATGGAGAAAATATATTGTATTCAAGGTATTATTCTAAATATTTTACATATAAGATTTTTCAAAAAGTAAACCTTTTACATATCTTGAAATGTTTTTTCCAGGCGTATATCTTATGTATAATATAGGAATTGAAATTAAATATTACATATGAATCTATATTGAGAAATATATTATCTATGGATTGAGATTTCAAATATCGGATTTTTTTGTTTTTATTCCATTATAGTTTTATCAAAGAAAATCGATTGTGGTTTATAATTATCAATGTTGAATCTTTTTCTATGGATTTTAGATTGAGTCAATTTTGTTTTTTTATTTTAACAATGACTAAAACAGCTCAAATAGTAAAATGGTTTCTTTTTTTATTTATAATTTTTTGGATAGATATAACAAAGTTTATTTCTGAATATTTTATATATTATATATTATTCAATGAAAAATAAATATTTCAATATATGAGAAACTCGAAACAGGATACACATGATATACACGCATAAAAAATTTCTTGAATATTCTATCATTGTGAATTGTGACCATAAAACATTCTCCACATGCAAGTTGTTTCGAAACAATAAGATATAAATGAAATAAGAATATGATATTTGTTAATATCTTTAATTTCAGGAGGATTACTACTATAGAAAAAATAATTCTTATCATAGATACACTTTAAATACATATGTATTTTATAAAAAAAATTATCTTTTGGTAGTTGTTGGAATCAGTAATTTTGTGATATTTAAAACATTTAATTCATCATCTTTATATATTTTCTCTTTATTCATAATTCTTATTCAATGTATTATTCAAAGAAAATGTAGCAGTATTTTTAGATTGTTATCCTAAAAATTCATTTATACTTTGTAAATAAGTAACAACATCTTGTAATTAGTTGTGTGATCCCAAGGAAGGTGATTGGAAAATATATAACCAAACTAACATTGATTGTCGGTGGAGTGTAATAGTTTATGTTCATGTATCCTCGAACCACTATAAAAAATAATTTTTATCCTACTCATTACTTCAATAATAAATTTTTTCTAAAAAATAATAAATTAAATAAAAGACTAAAAATATTAAATAAATGTGATGTTTTTAATCGGTTTCAAATTTCATAGCACAATTCACTCCCCTCTAGAGTTATTGAGTAATAGTTTTTGGATTTGGTTACATGGAACCAACCTATTTGTACATTATAGATACCTGTATTTATTTTTTTGAATGTTTATAATATAATTATCATCTTTTGATTTTTGTCTTTGCGATATAGTATGTGATAATTTTCTATGATTAAATGTCACGCTAAAAGGTCATATCAATTCCCCTCTACAATGAAAACCTATAAATTATATGAAAATATTAATATTTCTAAATATATATGATCTAAAGTTAGATGATATCATAATAAAGGACATAAATGATTCATGATATCATATATGGATACTCCTAGAACTATATGACGCTATCTCATAGTATACACCCATGGTATTTTTTAGAGCATGAGATTATAAGAACATGACCTACCTTTAAAAAATCAACATTTATATTTTTCATTGCATGTTATTATATATATATATTACACCTTATACTTTTAAAATTTTATTAATCAATACCATGAGTCAAATAATTTGATATATTAATGAAAAACATAGTAACATATGGTCATAGTGAATTAGGATACGTTGGGTGCCTACCAAGTGAAGTTACATTAATGAATAACGTGGGAAAAGATTTTTCCATTCTCTAATTTACTGAAAGTTAATATATTATGATGTTTAATGGGAATGGAAAAACCTAATCAAATATAAATCTATGGTTTTCTATGGGATATTTTTTATAGAATGTCTAATAAAGAGACATCAGAAACATAGGTTGATTCCACCAACATGCAACTTGCTTGATAAGAGATATCATGAAAAAATGATTTTATTACACGATGAGAATTTGTATGATTTTTTATTTCATTCTCATATAAAATTCTTTCTCTATTTGTTCCTATATTTTTTTCAATATGTTATTCTTGGACATTTGGAAGTTTTGCTAAATTCCACTAGTGAAGATACCTATAGGGTCATGTCATACTGTTATTAAAAATGTTATTTAAATTTAATTTTGAATTTAAATAGTTTAAAAATAATATTCTTGCTTTATGGTTAGATAATTATTCATTATTGGTTGACCATAAATATTTAATTTATATTTATTCCGAAGATTAATTATGGTTTTTAAATAATAATAAATATTAATTCATAAG
The DNA here is from genome assembly GCA_963277665.1 of Viscum album. NCBI lineage: Eukaryota > Viridiplantae > Streptophyta > Magnoliopsida > Santalales > Viscaceae > Viscum > Viscum album. Next base: position 213,612,440 of record OY728125.1, read on the forward strand.
ATTATGTGAATATAATATTTGTTATATTTTCTATGAATATTATAGTTATAATTAGTTATAAAAATATATTATATTAAAGGTCTAGTAAATATAAATGAGGATAAATAGATTGAATTTAATGGTCTTAATGGAAATGATATATTTAGTATCAATTAAATAAATATTAATTTATTTTTTTAATAAATGATATTAATTTATATGTATGTATGGCTCATGTTAAGGAAATAAAAATAATATTTATATTACTGCTATACATAGAGTTCTCGTGGGAATAAGGAATTGGAAAAGGTCTTATTTGTATTTTCCAACCCTAACCAAGCACTATATGTACATGATTATATCACTTTCCTAGGTGAGTTTTTTGTTGTATAAAACAATACTAGAGAGAATTATCTCATGCCAGAAGATAGGAACCTATTTACAACACACTCAAGACTAACATCACAATCTCCTTCAGCTCTCTCATATCAATGGGAGAACCTAAAGAGTAATTCATTCATGAAGATATTGTGTTTTGGATAAATTATGGCTGAAACAAACGATGTGGATCAACCATGCTAGAACCTGATGATTCTATAGTGTAGTTACAAGGTTTTGATATCAAGTGTGGATCACTAATAGAGGGAATATTCCCATGGATCCTAAAACACAATGATTGTATAAAGACAATGGTTAGTCAAATCATTAATGGATAAATAATTACAAAGAAATGTAATTCTAATTATATCAATAAATTTAATATAAATTATATGTGAAAATACTTCCATCTTGGTTCTTGAATTTATATATAAACTAAATTTTTAATTAATTCCTTAGGTCATGATGTTTTTCATCATTAAAATCTTAGATTATTCCTTGATTATGAAAGCAATCCAAGTTGGATATTCCCAATAAGTGAATAAACTATGTCCAAAACCTATAAATGGTATCCAAGTGGTTATATTATTAATTATAATTATTTATTATTCATTGTTCAATGAAATGAATTTACAATTATTTTTCATTTTTGGTATATTTTTTTCATAAATTCAAATATCAAAATCTTCTACTCTATGTAATAATTCTCACACATATAACCAATAATGTTTGAATCAACATAAAGAAAATTCAAAGAATCCATTAGGAGGTTCCAAGAGTTCTAATTAGATAACACAAGACAAGATAACATATAGCCCATTGGTAAACACAGTGTACTCATGTTAAATTCACCATGTTCAATTGTGATACATTTTAGACACCATAAAAAAAGATAGAATAAGAATTAAATGTTGGTTGTGTGTTAACTGGGCCAAGATAGAACATAGTATTCTAAAATAAATGTAGTGTACCTCATATACACATGATGTTGTCCATGTGTTCTTGTTTTAGAGAACATAGGGGTCCAAGTCATGTCATGAATTTATAAAAAAAATATGAGGACTAACAAAATGTGAAACATTTAGGACACATGGAAGGTAGATGGAACCCGCACCATGAACCTCATACAAATCTATGGTCAAAAAGCACACCCAGTCCCTATGGATGGGTCATGATCCTGGGTAGGAGATGTTACATGACATGTAGCCCAAGTGCAGATAATGTAAAAGATTATACCTTATGGAATTAATTTAATATGGAGAGAGAAAATAAATTATATAAGGAAACCTATTTACATTTATTCTTAGTGTCATTTAGTGATAGTATATACCATGAAATAGGATTATTAATTGCTTATTAAATTAATTTTTATGTCAAATTCGAAACTACAAGCTGTGTATAATCTTAATTTATAGTGTAATCCATGTGGGTTAATATAATCACATACCGAATGACTTTTATATGATCATGTGTCCTTTTTAAAAAAATAAACCACTTATAATTACATTCATGCTATGTATGATAGATTCCATATGAATACATACTATAAGGACCATGGTGAGTAGTTTGGATGAGTACATGTTGTTTCTTCCAAGTATATATGTATAATTTATTATTTCAAAATAAAATTCATTAATTTAATTTATTTTAAAATATGTATGATGGATATTGTAAGGATTTTTTGGATGGAATTAATATAAATTGAATTAATTTATTAATCTGATAATCAATTAGATTAATTTGATGCCCTTTATCATATTTATAGAATGAATTGATGTGAATTATTGTTATATTGGATAGTTTAGGTGTTTAAAAAATATCTAGTATAAATAGATTGTGCATGAAAATACTAAGCCGGTTGATGTGACTGTATTTCATTACTCTTTACCTCATCCTTTTTAATATTTTTATTTTCTTTTTTATTTCAAAAAGATGTATTTTGTTAAATAATTAACAGTTGTTGTGTTTTTTCTCATAATTGGTTTAATACACATTCTTTGTAAAAATCAAGTATTTTGGTGATTAGTTTTGTTGTTTGAATAAAATTTTAATTAAATAATCCAATCTACTTTAATATTTTATCTTCTATTTTTTAATTAAATTATAATTTGTCATTCTTTTTATTCTTTCATTTTTTTTATTTCATTTAATTAAAAAAATAGTTTAGTTATTCTTTCACTTTATTAATAATTTTTTAATAATTTTTTAATTTAATAATGTTCAATTCATTAGTATAATGTTTGACTGATTGATTCATTGTTTTTAATTGTAAAGAAGTAAATTTTTTCACTTTAGCTTTTAATTATTTAAATAATTAAGTTAATGTTAACAATTTAATTTAATTATTTAAGTATTTTAGTACTTAATTTTAATATAGTTATCTAATTTTATTGATTCTTTATTTTTTGTTAATTTATCAAATTAAGTAAATGAGAAAAACATGATTAATTATTGTGGTCATTGAAGTTAATTATGAGTAAATTGTAAGTTGAAAGTTGCATTCAATTTTATTTTGTTGATAAATGTTCTAAACTTGAATTTTTAATTTAGTTAGTTAGTTAATTAATTAATTTAGATTTTTAAAATTTTTAATTTATTTTTCTTGTGTTTGTGGTTTGTTTTTATTGTGGAGATGTTGCTGATATATCGATAGCTCATGTCGGTAACTCAAAATGTTGTTTTGTTTTTGTTTATAATTGGATTAATACTCATTCATTGTGAAAATCATGTATTTTGGTGATTAGTTTTTTTTTGAATAAAATTTCAATTAAATAATTCTACTTTCTTTAATATTTTATTTTCTTTTGTTTTTAATTAAATTATAATTTTTCCTTATTTTTATTTTTTATTTTTTTCATTACATTTAATTTTAAAAATAATTTTTTTAATTATTTCAATTTATTAATTCTTTTTTGTAATTAATTTTCAATTTAATAATGTTCAATTCATTAATATACTGTTTGATTCATTACTTTTTTATTTTTAATTGTAAATAAATAGATTTTTTTACTTTGGTTTTTAATTCATTAAACAATTAAGTTAATGTTATTAGTGTAATTCAATTCATTAAGTTTTTTATTACATTGTTTTTATTTTAGTTTAATTTCATTAAATCTTTAATTTCTTAATATGTTAATTAATGCAACAAATTCAATTTAATTATGGTTATTTTAAATTGAAATGTTTACTAAAAGTTGACATTTTTAAATAATTTTCTTGCTGAATTATTTTTGTTTGATTTTATTTTGTTATTAACTATTTTAAAATAATAAGTTATATTTTTATTTATTTTTAATGTTATCAAATTATTTTTGTTAATTTTTCTATTTTATTTATGTTGTGATGGAGTCACTAACCTCACCTATCGGTGACTCAAATGAGTCAATGACACTGTCACCCCCATCCACCTACCGACGCCTCATGTCAGTGACTTGCCTCACCAAAAACTCATGTAGATGACTCAAATGATTCAATGATACTCCAATCACCATCACCACCTTTATCCTATAGATGGATCCCTCTCCCCTTCACTTCCAACTCCCTGACAGCCTTCCATCCCACTCAACCTACCGTCAACCCCCTTCCCCAAATGGTGACTCAGAGTCACCATTGTCCCTCCAAACATCTGACACCACTCCTCTCCCACTGATCTATCAATGGCACCAGCATACACCAAACCACAATAGTAGTAGTTTTGAAGTGGTAAATCGAAAAAATAACACAAAAACAATATCAAGAAAATCAATTCACCCATATGATATGGAATTTGGAACAGTGAATCAACAGCACCAAAATTACAAATGAACTTATAATTTAAGAACTATAAACCCCGATTAAAATAAGAACCTATACCCTACAAATATAATCTGTAAATACCCTCATAGATCATACATATGAAGAACCCATAGGTCACTATTTAATCCATTGTCGCACTACTGACTGGGGTTCCCTCGCCGTAACTTTCCCACATCGTCTCATTCCCTTGCAGCTCCCTGCCGCCTCCGTTTGCACCTCTGTCTATCCACTCTCTATCACGACCCCTAGTTCTGCACTCCATTAGCCCAAGCTCCATATACCATCCTACCCCCTCTAGTCGAGCCACCTCCCTAACCCTCTACAATCACCTATGTCGCCCCTTTCCTCTCATGCGCAACACCGAGAGCCACATCCTGCCTCCTCTATCCGCCGCACCCGAGCACCCTTAGTTTGTTGCAAGAGTTTGGGTACTCATACAGAGATCTCACCAAATATTCAGTGACTGGCGTACTTAAGGCATTTCATGTGAGGGATTCTGCTTCCTTTCAGTTTAGTTGAATTTTCCACTATTTTAGTTTTCTAAATAAGAGGTGTGTGACTCCTCTCGCAAAAAGGGCTAGGGGGAACTCCACACTCATGGACTCCATTCATTCATGCATATTCGCTTCACCAGACTGAGGATTAATATTCGACTCGAAGAATGGACCATGCCCCTCCTCCATCTGCATCCTCTCACTCCATGTTTTTTTTTCATTTTCATCTCTATGTCTGTAAATACATGTGCGACTCTGTTTTTAATCGTATTGTGAATTTAGCTTGAATTGTAATGTTGTGTGCTTCTCCATTCATTTTGTTTCATGATCTGGAATCTCCAAAAATGTAGAGCTAAGTTATAGGGCCCGATCCAGGTTAGGAAACCAAATGCAACCTAAAGATATGATCCCCATCTCAATCACTATTTTCTCTTCTTAGCCTTGTCATATCATTACTATGGTTTGGGTGAGCAAAATAAAAACCTAGCACAAGAATGATAATATACTTTCTCTCATGATCTCATTTCCCCTTACAATAACCTTTTCTTGAACTGATCATTTGATATTGGATGTACAATATGAGAAGTTTGTCGTTCTCATTCTGGTTATTGGCATCCTTGCCAGAATGAGTGGGTTGAGAGAATTAGTTTTCAATTTGAATGAATTATCATGTGCTAAATACTTTTGGTGTTTGATTGGTCATTATATAGATGTGATTGGTTTGTGATCTGAGCCATCATCCATAAATTGAGTGGATTGAAATTTATTGATTAATTTCTTTAGTAAATCTATGATGCGTAGTTGAGGGTGGATCAACCTGGATTTGGCCTTGTTCTCGCTTACTATATTTTGTGTCTTTCTGTCATTTTTTTGTGGGTGTTTTTTCCTTAGGTTGTTTCTATCTTTATGTATGTTCATTTTTTCATAGGGTTCTGTGTCTTTTGGGTTTGTTCAATTTCATTCACTCCTTCACTTTTCCCTTCTGGGGTTTTCAACATTGTTTTCTTAGGAGTTTAGGTTTCTATTTTAAAAATATAAAAAAAAAATCACGAGCCGACCCTACCAGTCTCGAGCCACAACTACCCCAAGCTAGCCTCCATAGGCCAAGTGCTGGTGACAAGCACCGAAGGTGTAACAATCTCGGGGAGGCCTTTATCTAAGTACCGGTACCCACACACACAGCCCACTCAATGAAAAAGTGCATAGTAAAAGGGAATCCAAAGTACAGACTGCAATATCCCAACTAAAAAGAATGCATCGACCTCTAAAAATAGAACAAGTAAAGTGCTAAAAAGTAAACTGATAAGTAAACTAAACAGTAAAGGGGAAAAACACAACCAGCGCCCTTTACTGGGTGTCACTAACATCGCTATTGTACGTTGGTTCAGAGTGCGTCAAAAGAACCTTCGACCATCACCCTTTCATGTTTCTACATTTAAGGAGATCTTTAATGAGGCTCTGCATTCCTAATCATATTACCCCATTGTAATCCTCGCGAAAAAACACACGAGATAAACCATTTACTCGCTTGAAACGGACTCCCGACGAAAAAGATATTCAACACTGGTGTCTCGTGGGGCCCACACCTCAATTCCAAAAAAGGTCGGTTGAATTTCACCATAGAGATTATCTCGAAAAAACATGCCAAATTGACTATTCATTCACCCCGAACGGACGCCTGATCAAAAAGTCGCAGTACGCTGCACACAGCTTAAAAGATGACCCATGGGGCTCATGCCTCAACTCCGAATTCAATGCCTAAAACCACCCTAGACTAATTCTTCACAACTCCAGGCTCACAACACCACTGACGGTGCCTAAAACAGACTTTGGATGTGCTCGCGCCATCCGAAACAAGAATCCCAGAGAGGCGCTAACTAACACTTAACGGGCGTGTCGCGCCACCGAGCCCCCCCCCCCCCCCCCCACCACCAGTCTTGGGAATTAAACATCTCCGAGACCATCTCAAAACATCCGTCTTGATCCGAGGATCGCATCGCCGCAGACGAAATGCGAATCTGACACTCGGTTTGCAAGTTAGAGGTGTTTTAACGCCAACAGACGGAGACGGGGTGGGCCGGACCAGTCCACCGCATCCCGCAATTCACCGCACAGGTCACACGACTTTACCCAGACTGGCACGAGCCGGTCCATCTTTTCCCCAACAAGACCCACATTTTCATGTCTTGGTTCTCTCTCAGGTTCACGTAAACCCTAGTCTCCCGCTGTACACCGGCCAACCCACGCGCCCTTGTCGACCGCCTCCGCCTGGGGAGCCCGCTGCGCCACCACCTGGGGAGCCCGCGCCACTGTCGTCGCCCGCCGGACCACCCTGGAACCACCAGAAAACAAGAAGTCTGGCAGGAAAACTTCCCAGGGCTACCCCGGACACCCCGGGACTCGGATTTTCGATCCGAAAAGAGCGTTGGAAAGCTTGGATCGAACCCTACGCATCTAAGGCCTTATCTCGACAATTAAACAGAATTTCTAAGCTATAATTTGAGTTCAAAGAAGTTTCATAAATTTAAAATGAAAGTGCAGCAATCCTACCTCGCAGGGTGTACCCCGTCGCTTCACAAACGGTCCGCCGGAGCCGCAACCGCCTTGGAGAGGTGGGGAGAGGAGATTGAAGAAGGTGGATACTTTGATGGGAGATCTTCCTACAGGGAGATTTTAAGGGGGAAGAAGGAGGGTGTGGATATATTTAATTATGGAAAAAAAGTAATTAAAATTTAATTAATTTTAAACACCCAACAGTAGGCCTGTACCTGAACTCTCGACGAGGTCGAGGTTAAGCCGCTCCTAGGGTAAAATAAATGTTCTGAGTACAACGGTGATCTCAGAATTTTAATCCAAGCCTCTATTCAGAAGTTATAAAGCTAATGCCCGAGGCCGCTAAACTACGAAAACGCCCCTGGTGGTGTTTTTCACAGAAGGGTCGTGTCAGCGAAAGTTACACCCCTCCTAGGGTAATCAGCACACTCCAGACTCAATGGTGAGCTCTGTTTTCCAGTCTGAGCTACCATTTTGGAGTTATTCCATTTATTTGGCATGCCTAGTGTGAACACACTTAAAATTTAATTCTGGCCACACTGGGGCTAGGAATTGCACGCCGTCTGAACATCCTGCTCTAGAATAACATCAAGAAAATTCAAAGTCTCACAGGCTCAAAACCCGGGTTCTTAAATCATTCCCTCCTTCATGTTTTTCCTACCCAAAAAACTAAACTACAAAAACAACTTGGGATACTGAGCCCGCATCCGGATCTCCTGTTCCCAGGTGCTCTCCTACACCCTCATGTGCTACCACAACACTCGAACTAAAGGAATGGCCCGTCCATGCAGAGTTTGCTCCTGCCGGTCCTCAATCACCATCGGGTGCTCCGCAAAGGTGGCTCCATCCTCAATGTCTAGCTCTCCCTAGTCAATGACGTGTGTGGGGTTGTGCACGTATTTCTCAACTGCGACACGTGGAAGACGTCATGCACCCTATCCAGCTGTGAGGGTAGAGAAAGATAGTAGGAAACCTCATCAATCCTGCACGCGATCTCAAAAGTCCCGATAAACCTCAGGGATTGCTTGCATCCGCGGCCGAACCTCCATGTTCCACACCGCAGGGATACTCTCAAAACAACATGGTCCCCCTGCTCAAACTCCTAAGGTATGCGACGACGGTCTGTGTAGGACTTCTATCTGCTCTGAGCCATCGTCATCTTCTCATAAATGACCTCCACCTTCTCCATCGTCACCTGCACCAACTCTGGGCCCACGAGGGAGGTCTCCCCAACCTCTATCTAGCACAACGGTGACCTTCAAGGTCTCCCATAGATGGCCTAAAAATGCTCCATGCCGATAGTAGAGTGGTAACTGTTGTTATACACGAACTCCACCAAGGGCAGGTGATCCTCACAGCTTAGTCCAAAGTCTAACACGCACGCCCTGAGCATATCCCCCAACACCTAGATAGTGCGCTCTGTCTTCCCATCCATCTGGGGGTGAAAAGCTATACTCATCCATAGTTGTGTCCCGAATGCCTCCTGCAATCCTCGCCACAATCACGACGTAACCCGCAGGTCACACTCGGAGACGATCGTCGAGGGTAATCCATGAAGACGGTTGATCTCCCGAATGTACAGCTGCCCTAGACTCTCCACTAAGCTCTACTCCCTGATGGATAGGAAGTGCACCGAATTCATGGGTCAGTCCATTATCACCCAAATGGAATCATGGAACTTCGATGTGTGTGGAATCCCTGTGAAGAAGTCCATAGATACGCCATCCCACTTCCACTTCAGGATATCAAGGGGCTGTTAAACCCTGCCGGAACCTGATGCTCTGCCTTCACCTGCTGACAGGTAAGACACCGAGAAACGAACTCAGCTATGCTCCACTTTATGCCAGACCCCCAAAACTGCCACTGAAGGTCACTATACATTTTCCCCACACCGGGATGTACATCCAAGGGAGAAGTGTGGAACTCCCGCATCACCTCCTCCCGCATCTCCACTGGTTCTACATCTCTCCCCTGGAACAAGATCTTGTGATTACCTCATTCAGAATACCCATTGGGTGCGTTGCCCGTGGATATACAATCACGAAGTACCTCGTTGTCGACATCCCCCAGCTGCAACTCTCTCACACGATCAAGGAGTGAAGGAGTAAACACCATCGATGGCAGAAAAGTCATTCCCTCCTGCTCCACCAAGTTCAGCTATAGGGAAGCCTACTGCTCTGAGGCTTCCCGCACTAGATGAGCATGAGACTTCCTGTTAAGGGAAACTGCTACTACATTTCTCTTCCCTAGAGTGTAGACTATCTCGAAATCATAGTCCTGGAGAAACTCTAGCTAACGCCACTGCCTCAGATTTAGATCCCTCTAAGTGAAGATATACTTGAGGCTCTACTGGTCTGAGTAGACCACAAAATGCTCACCCAGAAGGTAGTGTCTCCATAACCTCAAGGAGAAGACCACTGCTGCCAGCTCCAAATCGTGAGTTTCATATTTCTGCTCATGGCACCTCAACTGCCTTTACCCATATGAAATTACTGCTCGATGCTGCATCAGCACGCACCCAAGCCTAGCTCCTGTAGCGTCACACTTCTCGCCTCTCAACTATTATTAGAGGTCATCAATCCTCAGAAAAGGGTACTTGTTATTTATCGTGGCCTGATTCAGGCGACGATAATCCACAAAAAGTCACAGACTTCCATATTCCTTTTTCACAAACAAAATCGGAGCTGACCAGGGGGACATAGTAGGCCGGATGAAACCCTTCTCAAAAAGGTACTTCAACTAAATTCGTAGCTACTGAAGCTCAGTGGGTGCCATCCAATATGCTACACATGATATCGGGTCAGTCCCCGGCTGCAAGTCACTGCAGAACTCCATCTCTCGCCTCAGAGGTAGTCCCAGGATATCCTCGAGAAAAACGTCCATATAGTCCTCTAAAACGATAGGGATCCAAGTGCATGTAGTGTCTGCTACTCTGAGATCCATGCTTGCTAACTGGTGAGAAAAAGGTTGTGGTCTCCTGCTCAGAGTACCCGTCTACTCTGGCACGAGGTCTCGTTCACCGAGGATGGTGAACCTCGTCCCATCAGAATGCACACATCTGAATCGTCTGCGCCGACAGTCAATCTGGGCACGAACCATAGAAATCCAATCCATGCCTAGGATGATGCTTTAGGGTTCTATCGTGATGAACAGTAGGTACCACGTGAAACTCTCTCCTCTGAATGATAGTTCGCACTGTCTGCAAACAAAGGTCAGTAACAAGGCACTTCCCATAGGAACCTCAAGGCTAAGTGCACGTGTCAGTGCCTCTACTGGGAGCTCCAACTCCTGTACCAAGAGAAGTGATATAAAATAGTGGTTGGCACCTATGTCTACTAGTATCAAAGGAAGCATAGTGTAAACACAAAGTGTACCTCAGACCATCTCATGTGCTGGGGGGTCACAAACACCCATAGCCAGAAGCTGCTCGCGACCCCTACCGCCAGCTCCCTGAGCCTGGCGTGGGCCGCCCAGTGGTGGCAATGGAAGGACCTCAAAACGTCGTCCCCCAAATCCAGGTCATGCCACTCTTCCTGCACAGCCTCCCTGAGGACCACCCTGTCCTCACCTGGAAGATCCCTGGTCACAGCGCTGCCTCTGCCGTTGTGGTGCGCCCACTACCTGTCACGGCTTCTCAGTATACCTGGTTGTGCAGTCCCATGCTAGGTGACCTGATCCATCACAAGCATAGCACAGGCTCTATACTGACGGCCTCGGTGCTCTACGGTGCCACTGCGGTGTATGAACCTGCCCCTGAGTCTGCTCACGGAACGGTCTCCTCGACTGAGGCCCTGTTCTCTGTCGCATGTCTTCTACCGAAGACTATGCTCTGAAGTGGACACTGCTAGGCCCTACCAACTAGCGTCCCTCATCCAAGAATCTCTCTGTCAAGAGAGCCCGCTCTAGCACCCCGGTATAAGTAAGGATGCACAGGAGTACTACACTAGCACGAATCTCCCTGCAAAGACCCTGCTCAAACTTTCGTGCCTGAAAGTAACTATCGCAGATCATATCCTGTGAGTAGCGTGTCAGATCGGTAAACTGGTCTGAGTACTATGCCACAGTAATCCCCCCTGCTTTAGATCCAGAAGCTCCTGAATCTAAACGGAGCGTAAACAAGAGGCGGATTACTCCTCCCGAAAGAGATATTGTATGCTATCCCACGTGAGAGACGACTCATCGTGGGTCTGCATAACGAACCCCCACCAACACCCAGCTGCCCCGAGGGAAAGGCTGGAAGCTAGGGATACCATCTAGTCCGTCGGTGTCCGTACCAGCCTGAAAAGGCGGTCCATGGACTATAGCTAGTCTTTCACTGCCTAGGGATCTGGGTCCCCGTGGAACTTCTGCGGCTGCTGACGCTGGAAATCTCAGAGAGCACTCAGCCTGCACTCAACCTCGGCCTATGCTGCCAGTACTAACTGCCTCTATCCAGATGGAGGGGCTACTACTAAACCACTGGGTGGAAGGGGATCATGTGAGGGTCCCTGAACTGACGCCTCATCACTCACCAGGTTGTCGTCATGAACTGGAGAGGGTAACCTGGTTGGCTGCTGTCGTGGGGGCATCCTGAAAATTAACAAGGATTACTATGATCAGATGAGAATATATATATATATATATATATATATATATATCCGTAATAACAAAGGGGAACTGACTCAAAAAGGACAGTTAAAGACTCAATCCTACCAGATTCATGTTCCAAATTCCCTGCAACAAGTGTCTTAGTGTGCTGAGTCGACAAGCAGGTTATCAGGGTCCTAGTGAATGGATATGTCGGCTACCCACACCATCACTGGACTCCCTATCCTGAGACCCTCTCTCGAGACACATTGACATTATTTCCTTAAATCCCAACCAATTCCTTTTTAGGGACGTCCGAACAACGCCCCAAGGAACGAACCATCCTCTGATACCACTTTTTCATGACCCGAACCTACCGGTCTCATGCCGTAACTACGCCAAGCTCGCCTCCATAGGATAGGGGTTGGTGACAAGCACCGAAGTAGTAACAATCTCAAGGAGTACTTTGTCTAATTTCATGTACCCACACACACAACCCACTCAATGCAGAAGTACAGAGTAAAAAAGGAAACCAAAGTACGGACTACAATATCCCAACTAAAAAGCATGCATCGACCTCTAAAAACAGAACAAGTAAAGTACTGAAAAGTAAATTGAACAGTAAAGGGGAAAAACACACACCCAACTAGAAAGGTGCCACAACCCGGCAAAAGGTAACGAGAGTAAACAGCTGGTGAGTCTCACACCTGAAAGTCGTACTATGACCACTGAACACAGCCCAAGCTCTTGTGTCCTCTATGCTCCTCTGTAGTCTCAATTGACTTTTCCGTCATCTGTAAGGGAACACCAAGTGCGGGCAAAGCCCAAACTGGGGTGAGTATAAAGATACACAGTAGGATGCCCCAAAAGCTCGAGGGAGCAACAACGTAAGTACTAAAACGGTGAGCAGTAGACAGAACAAAGAATAGTGTAAGAGTACAATAGAGAGAGTGCAGCTCAACCCAACAAAAGAAAGGAAGTAAACTCGTTCACCCAAGAGGAGCTAGACACAGAAAGCACGTGGCATACATCGCGCGTCTTCTCCCCTTCTAGAAGTAGAGTAACTGAACCCAACGAGTGGGAACAAAAGTAGGGTGTATATATATATATATATATGCTCAACAAGAAACCCAAACAAGTGTATAATGGGATCTCCATCTCTAAGCTCAGCTCAGGAAAAGTCCCCAACAGTTCTAAGGATATCCATCACTGATGCCCAAAAGTCTCGCACGCCAAATCTATCTCATCGTTGAACCGTACACCCAAGGGTCCCTCTTCGGTAATCATGGAGAAAAGTCACTGACTAGCCTCATAGAAAAGGGATGAGTCTGAAAGAAGTCATCAGGTAACCCACTACCCAGCCCAGCTGGAGGGTAAACCCTAAGAGGTCGTAGGGTAACCCACTGTCCAGCCCTGCTGGAGGGTAAACCCTAAGGTTAACAGGTAACCCACTACCCAGCACCGATGGAGGGTAAACCCTAAGGTGAACGGGTAACCCACTGCCCAACCCCGCTGGAGGGTAAACCCTAATACGCAAGTGGGTAACCCACTGCCCAGCCCCACTGGAGGATAAACCTGGAACTAGTCTGATAACTCTACATTGCTCGTGCCATCACTGGGTGTCACTAACATCGCTACCGTGCATTGGTTCGGAGTCGTCAAAGGAACCTCTGACCAACACCCTTTCATGTTTCCACATTTAATGATATCTCAAATGAGGCTCTGCACACCCAAACAGATTACACCATTATAATTCTCCTGGAAAAACACACGAGATAATCTATTTACTCACTTGAAACGGACTCCCGACGAAAAACACATTCAACACCGCTTTATTACCATACGGCGTCTCGTGGGGCCCACACCTCGGTTCCTAAAAAAGGTCGGGTGAACTGTTTCATCGCGATGCTCTCGAAAAAACATGCCAAATCGGCAACTTATTCGCCCCAAATGGACGTCTGATGAAAAAGTCGCAGTACGCTGCACACAGCTTAAAAGACGACCTGTGGGGCCCACGCCTCAACTCCAGATTCAACGCCTGAAACCACCATGTACTACTTCTTCACAACGCTAGGGTCACAACGCCACTGACAGTGCTTAAAATGGACTCTGGATGTGTTTGTGCCATCCGAAACAAGAATCTCGGCGAGGCGCTAAGTAACACTTAATGGGCATGTCGCGCCACCGAGCCCCCCCCCCCCCCCGTCTCGTTAATTAAAATTTCCTGAGACCATCTCAAAACCTCCATCTTGATCTGACGGTTGTGTCACCACAAACGACATGCAAATCTGACACTCGGTTTGCAAGTTAGAGGTGTTTTAACGCCAACGAACGGAGACGGGGTGGGTCAGACCGGTTCGCCCGGTCCACCCCTTAAGACCGGCGATCCGCGGCTCGACCGCCCGGGCAACCCGGTCCACCACAACCCACGGTTCACCGTGCGGGCCACGCAGATTTACCCGGACCGGCAGGATCCGGTCCGGCTTTTCCCCCACGGGACCCGTGTTTTGCGGGTCTCGGTTCGCTCTCGGGGTCGCATCAATCCCGGTCTCCCGCTGCACGCCAACCGACAAAGCTGACTGACCCGCGCACCCGCGCCGACTGCCGCCGCCTGGGGAGCCCGCAGCGCCGCCGCCTGGGGAGCCTGCCATGCCGCTGCCTGGGGAGCCTGCGCTGCTTTTGTTGCCCGCCGGACCGCCCTGGACCTGCCGAAAAACAAGAAGTCTGGCCGAAAAACTTATCAGTTTACCCCGAACGCCCCGGGGCTCGGCTTTTCGATCTGAAAAGAATGTTGGCAATCTCGGATCCAACCCTACGCATCTATGACATTCGATCGACAATTAAATAGCATTTCGACGATATAATTTGAGTTCGAAGAAGTTGCGGAAATTTAAAATGAAAGCGCAACGATCCTACCTCGCAGGGCGTAGCCCGTCGCTTCACAAACAATCCGCCGGAGTCACAATCGTCTTAGAAAGGTGGGGAGAGGAGCTTAAAGAAGGTGGATCCTTTGTTGGGAGAGCTTCTGCTAGGGATATTGTAAGTGGGAAGAAGGAGGGGGTGGATGTGTTTAAGTAGGGGAAAAAATTAATTAAAAATTAATTAATTTTGAACACCCACCAGTAGGCCCGTACCTAAACTCTCGACGGGGTCGATGTTAAGCCGCTCCTAGGGTAAAATCCACATTATGAGCAAAACGGTGGTCTTGAAATTTTAATCCGAGCCTCCGTTCAGAAGTTATAAAGTTCACGCCCGAGGCCTCTAAATTACGAAAACGTCCCTAGTGGCGTTTTCCACAGAAGGGTCATGCCCGTGAAAGTTACACTCCTCCTAGGGTAAACGGCACGCTCCAGACTCAACGGTGACCTCGGTTTTCCAGTCCAAGCTACCATTTAGGAGTTATTCCATTTATTTGGTGTGCCAAGTGTGAACACACTTAAAATTTAATTCCGGCCACACCAGGGCTCGTAATCGCATGCCGTCTAAACGTCCTGCTCTGGAATAACATTAAAAATATTCAAAGTCTCACATGCAAAAACCCGAGTTCTTACAAAAAAATCCAAAATGAATTTCAGAAAATCCACTTGAGCATTCAACAGTACTTCCTTGAGAATGAAAGAGAGGTTAGCCATTATGTTATATCTCGGGTTTTATAAATGTAATCTTGAAATTCCTCACGATAAGGATGACGTCAAGTTTTTCAATATTTGACTGGCGTGCATCGTTGAGCATGAGAGAACAAATTTAAATTTATTTTTCCTACTTACTACATAGTATAGTGATAACATAGGGTCGCACCATAAGGAGGACTGATGTTGTGCTTAGTGACCAAATAAAAATAAAAAAAAACAAAAACAGACAACTTTGAATTCTGGTGGTGATGGTGTGAAGTAAAGGAAATGGTGAGTGAGTGATGATTTTTTTGTGAGAATGTGAATGTGTGAGCTGGTAGAACAGTCAAACAACAAAGCAGACAGACAAGCAATGAAAACAAGTTTGATCAATCAATATCGTGGAGAGGGGGAGATCGGTTGTCGGCTTTATGATGTCCCTTGTTCATGCAGTTAAATCGAAATAGATGGATATGATTGAAAGAAGTAGGCCAGATTATCATATGGTCAACATCTGACTAAATAATCTCTATAGTTTTTCAACTGTATAAATCATTTGATCGGCAAATGAGTAAAAATCAGAATTCACTAGAATAAACATTTTAATATAATTTAAAACAAAGAAGTTCGTGACTGAGAAAATGGCACAATGCAGAGGGAGGTGATGAGTGTGTTGTCTCCCTGTTTGATCTCCATAACTCGCCAATCTCCTCAGTCTGCTGGTTGATGGTGGTGAAGAGGTTCTCTCGATCCTCCGCCCTGGGAATCGAGAATGGAAACGGGTATTATCTGATCTTCTCCTCGTGAGAAGTATGGAAGTAGTGAAATAAAAAATTCACTTCCCACCTTTTGCTCCTTAATTCTTCTAATTCTCCCACAAATGTGTGTCACTGCTCGTGAATGACTTCACTCTGGCACTTTCATGGCGTCGCTTCCTTTTAACCATCATGGGAGTTTGAACTCCCATAACAGAATATAAGTGCGCGCCCAACCGCACTTTCCCTTCCCCCTTATTCAATAACTAAAACAGTAATAAAATCAAATGCCCATTAAAATTGTTCATTCAAATAATTACATATATAAACTAATTTAAAAAAAGTGT
Source organism: Viscum album (assembly GCA_963277665.1). Lineage (NCBI taxonomy): Eukaryota > Viridiplantae > Streptophyta > Magnoliopsida > Santalales > Viscaceae > Viscum > Viscum album. Next base: position 213,628,918 of record OY728125.1, read on the forward strand.
TAATAAATATATATTACTTCAAGTACTTGTTATAATACTAATAAAAACTATTATTTATTTTAATTAATGTATTAGAAGCGTTACAAAAATAGAAATAGAAATAAAAATAATTGAATAAAAAGTTATTATTATTATTATATTAATTAAATAAACTATTATAATTTTATAAGTTTAAATAAAAAACAATTGTATAAATTATTATTATTATCTAAACTATTTATTAGTATTATATTTATTGTATATTATATATGTTATATTATACATTGTATTATAATATATGTATTATATGTTATATGTATTACATATAACTAAAATAAAAAAAATAAAAAAGTTAAAAGTGGTGAGGAATTCGGGCGAGGCAAGTATGGGAGGAAAGGGGGAGGGTTGTTCGGGATTTCGCGGCGCGCGGCGAATCGGGTGGGAAGCAAGGCAGCGGTTCCGATCTGGAAGAAGGGAATCACGACGGAAGGTGTTTGAGGTGATGTGCGGTGCTCGACCAGAGGGAGTATGGGGTCACGGGTTCCGCCGGCGCACGACAGTAGGATGGCTCGAGATTTAGTAGGCGCTGTGGTGCAGGTTTGACCGGCTCCCGGTGGAGAAGAGGTGGTGGCGCTAGGCTGGTTTGAGCAGCGGATGGAGAATAAGGGGCTGCGGATGGTGGTGAAGCGGCAGTGGGTTGGTGGAAGGAGAACAGTGATGGGCGAGTCACGATTGATGTCGGTGAGTTGGAATGGCAGAGAAGTGTCGGTACGTTAGAATAGAGGGGAGTGTCGGTGACATAGGAGGGGAGAAGGGACGTCAGTGAGTGGGAGAAAATGGGTGCTTAATAAGGGGGTATGTCGGCAGCTCAGGAAGAGTGTTGGTAGAATGAGGAAGGGGTGTGTATGGGTGACTCAAGTCACATGGGAAGAATGGTGAACGGTTAGATCAAATGAAATTAAAACCTTAACCAAAAGAACATTGAGTTATCACATTTATCCTAAGTTCCAACAAATTATTTCCGTTTTTTCATCACTTTAATAATTCAACTCAAATGAATTTTAATTATGTCAATTTCTCATTTTTTTCATCTGGGTTAAAAATTCACCACACCTTAATGAGTTCATTTTTGACAAGGGCACTTTATTCTAATTTTTCCACCCTTATTCCATGTGGAGAGTATTGTGCATAGCACTTATTCAAATTGAATGTCTTTTATTTATTCATAGAAACTCACCCAGTGTACCTTCTCTCTAATACTCACCATTGGATCCCATTTTCCAATTTTACTCTAGTTGCAAAAGATGCAAATAATAATCATTTGAGTTGACTTCCTAAAGTGATTGAATAATTTTTTTATAAAAAAGTGATTCCCCTAGTTTCCGGTGAGAATTTCTAGTTACCCTAAGTCATGATCCTAGTTCCACAAAGACAATCCTATCACACTCTTTTCCTCAGTTCCTAAACAAAAAGTCCATAAAGACCGTGAACAACTCCATTTAGCAACCACTCATCCTTAACAATTTCAAACTCAGTGAAACTCTCAATATCAAATAGGTAGTAAACCACTAGGGAGGAAAGAATTGATGCTCCAGCTAAACTATTAATGACCCTAAGTTGATGAAAGAATTTGAAAACATTGAAAGATTTTGAAAAGAAATTGAAAAAAATTTGACCACTTTTTGTAAAACTTCAAGGTGAAATTTTAAATAAACAACATAATGACCCCTCTCCGCCCACACTTAAAACTCAACATTATCCCCAATGTTAAATCCTAAGGTGGGAGACATCTTAGTTCAAAATAGATTGAGCAATTTCTCATGGAAAACAATGTTGAGGGGTAACATGAACGTTCAAAACAATTTTTTCCACATACAAAAACAAAAAGAAGAGAGAACAATAACATATAATAAAGTACATGAAAAAATGAATTTTTAATGAAAATCCAAGTAGAAGTAGGACATGTGATAAATACATAGCAACTGTTGAATCTAAATTACTGTACTGGGTATAGAATCGAGTCTCTCCCACTTGAGAGCGTTCTCTCCTAGGGTTTTTCCTAGGTTTCCAGTATTCCTGTCCGTTCGGTTCACGATGGCTCCTCTCCCTCGGTGCCCCCGCTTCATTTTTGCGGGTTGCCGATACTACTTCAGAGCCGGTGTTTGCGGCTCATTGTTTCCCCCTCTATTTTCTGCGCCGCTTCACAAATCCACTGTGGTGAAGAAGTTGTGCTCCGCTTGTCCCTGTGATTCCCCACCTGTTCCCGAACCCATTCTATTGTGTCTCGGAGGGAATCAGGCTTCATCCCCTGGTCGATTTCGCCTTCTGGTGCAGCTCCTGCCACCCATGGGCTCTTGCAGTTCTTCCCGTCACCGCCATCCTTCATCGGTGCCAGATCTGTGACAGGGAGGGCAGTTCCAGTTCACAAACTTCTCAAGCTTCACCAACATACTGATCCGAGAGTTCTTGTCTTGAGACTTTTTCTAGTTTCTGAGGAACACTTAACCCTAATCACAATTTCCTTTCTTCACTTTGACCCGAGCATTCTTTGTCTCGAGTCCTGCACCTGTGTTCGAGCAATTCCTTGCCGTTTTGTCTTTCGTATCTACTTCGCGAAGACTGGTGTTGGATTGGGGGCGCGTTTCCATCTCCATGCTTATGCGAAATTTCTGCTACTTTGTGGCTTGATTCACTCCGCACAGTCCGCGATGTTTCACCGCGATTGAGCACTCGCGAAGTAGCTGCTATGAGGTGTTTGATCCGCATGGTCCCGACACGAAGCCTCAGCCGTGCTGCGTTGCTGCGATGTTTCTGTAGAGGGGTGCTGACCCGTGATGACATGGCGGGCGATGTGTGATCGTGAAGAGGTGGATTCGTGAAGCACCTATGAAAGAGCGTTGTTGTGGGCGCCCTCAAATGATTAGTGTGATTTTGGGGTACTTAGGCGTAGTAGAGTGGCTGAACAAGGTCGTTTCTCAAAGGAAGAAGTAAATTAAAACAACTTCTTAAAGGTATTCTAAAATCAAAATAAAATAGAATTAAAACACTACTTGAAAGGACGAGGGTTTTTTATAGTTTATAAATCCAAAATAAATTTGCTGGAAGAATATTTCATTTTTTTTTGTTTTTAATTTTGAAATGAAGTTTGATTAAAAAGACACAACAAGAAGATGTTTTTTTTAGAAAAAATTTTAAAAGGTGTAATCGATCTAACTTTACCTCTTCACTCTATTATTAATCATTTTCATTTAAATTAACATTCACTTAATTATGATCCCTTAATTTGTTAAATCCCGAACCCTATGAGAATTAACTTTACCAAGAAGATGACGTGAATTTAACCCTAGGCTAACTTTGAAACATGCAATCGCAACACCCTGCTTTGATTGATGTTCTAAGATTAACTTATGGTCAGTGGTAAATTAATGCAAATTTACCCTCTGGAAATTAGAATTAATAGAGTTTATGGATTATATTTGAACACTACAAATTGATCCCTTGCGGTTTTGTATAACCGATTAAGTTCGCACTCTCACAATTTACACAAAATATCGTCATCTCGTGTTTTTGTGTTAATTGTTCAATTGTTTGCTTAGTTTCAATTAAATTAAAAACTCAATTAATTGATCATATTATGTGAATTATAGTAATCATTGATTCAAAATAAATGAATGTAAAAGGTAAGAGATAGATCGATTACTAAAAGACTACTCTTCCATGGGCGGTGTAATCATCGTAGAAGCAAATTGCATTTGCAACGGTTTATAATGGGTATAACCCAATAACGCTTCTACTCAAGAATTCCAGACCAAATAGGAAGATTAAGAGAAGAAAAAATTTAAACAAAATATAAGAAAATATAAGAAATAAAATAAGAACAAAGAAGTATATTATGAAAACAAAAGCATTACAACACAAAGGAGAAGAAGAAGGCTTTGTCGAAGGGATCCTTGCTTCAAGAGGTACCCTTATTGAAATGGTTGGAGAATTGGAGTGGATCCACTCCTCATATGCCCTCAACTTACCAATTCATGTCCCCACCCTTAAAAATGATAAAAACTCTAATTTATAGAGGGGTGGGGAGGAGAGGTTACAAGTGGTTTTAAGTGTGAATGTGGAAATTCGGCCAAATATTTTAATCCAACTTGAAGTGCCCATTTGACCACCGAAAGGCATGCATCAGCTCTTCTTCCAGAATGATCATATGTGCGGATATAGGTCCTCTATCTCCTATCACAATTTTGGCTCAAAACAAGCCCATATGAAGGAGTTATTGTAGAAATACAGAAGCTTCTCCATTCTGGTGTGTCCAGCCGACCTTTGACTTTATGGCCCAATTACTCCATCCAAATGCATTCTTATGATCTAGTGTCCTAAATAAAAGTTGTAGAAAATTAAGTAAGTAGCACATTTACAAAATATTTATTTCAAATAATTCAAATAAAATATTTATTATTGAAATACTACAGTGATTTTGAAAGGGTAAAACTGAATTTTCATCAAATATTCAAATGAATGATCTAATCTCAAATAATTTCTAATTGTACATATTTAACATAATGTGAGGAAATTATATAATTTATTATCATTAAAATATTCCATAAAATAGTGTTTTATCAACTCCCCCACACTTACCCTTTTGCACACCTGGGCAAAACCTCATGTCAAGTAAACATCAATATCAAATCAAAACAAATTTTAACACATATCATTGAGATCCATCAATTCCACACCAAGAATAAAAAGATATCATGCCTCATAAAAAGCCTTATTTCAAGTTATCCATTTATATTATTCAGTATATTTCCACTATATTTATCCTCACATGCACAAAACACTTACCTCTCTTGAATTTTCTCTCATCACTCAAATATCAATTTTTTGCGATGTCGTTCTCATCCAAACACATACAAGGTTCACCATAGGCTTGATAAATTCTTACATCACCACTCGATGTGAGTCAAGTACATATGTTTATCATGAGGACTTTTTAGGGTTGTTCTATGGCTTTCGGTTGGTAGGATTTAGATGTAAAAAACTATGAGGCTGAAGGAGGATGGATTGACTCTTTTTGAAGCAAAATTGCATTAATCTAATTTTCACGTAAATATGGTCTCCTCATTAATCCCCATAGTATCAATTCAGATCCAACATTGTGAAAATTTATAGAAAGTTTACACCATTCATCATTCAACAACTAAAATTACAATCTCCTCAAACATGAGTTTCTTGAAAGCTCCAGATAGGCACAACCTTCTACATCAATTAGAAGCTCCAGAAAAGGCACAACTTTACTGATCATGAAATATCCAGAAAAGGCACAACTTTCAATATAATGATTTTCTTCAGCAGCAAACACATCTCTTCAGAATTTAGTTTTCTACCCAAAGTATCATAGAATGTGGTAGCACAACACAAGACAACTTACCCCACACTTAAGCACAACTAGATTATTCAATTTCACTTCAAGAGTTGGTTGGATAGAGAAAATTGGCTTGTAATGTGGCTAACCTAATAGGCTTTGTATGGCTTCTAAGGGCTAAAAGGATTAAATTTTCAAGGTAGGCCATTATAAAAAAAGATTCTTTGAAATAGGGGCTTTAATACCAAACAAATGACTCAATAATTTAAACATAAGTACCTCAAACCCTCAAGTTTTGACAGGAATAAATCAAATTATGGTTAAATCAAGCATGGTTTGGTTCTCTCAAGAAGTAAGGTGAATGTAAAGAATATGAAAATAATGGTTCAGAAGCCTCACAGGAAAGTGATTTCAAATATAAAGACAGTGAGATGTGGCATGGGATTCAAAATTAAGTGTACTTTTCATGAAATTACTAAATATTTGAACTTGAAACAAAGTTATTTCAGCATTCATTTAAGCTTAGTTTAAAGGGATAAATTGTTTCACTTATTGATATGGATTTAAAAATGTTTGTGAGAATCATTTCTGCTCAAAAGTTTCAAAAACACACAGAAAATTGAAAAATAAACACACAAAATTTGAAAATCACACAATTTTTTTTTAAAACAGGAAAACAATTGAAATTTGTAAACTAAAAGGTTCCCTCCCCCACACATAAAATATTGCATTGTCCTCAATGTGAACCCATGAGATGATATATACACATGAAATGTATAATTTTAAATAGGACAAAGAATAACAAAGTTAAAGGGTTAGGAACAGCCTGATGTGCTCAGGTGATGATGGGGTCATGCAGTGTGATAAAATCCACTGCATCTGTAGGAAGTCCCTCAATGTATCTCTTCAAACGTTTCCCATTGACTATAAAGCTCCTTCATGTGTCCTCTTGTGTGATCTCCACTACACCATAAGAAAAAACATTAGTCACAACATAAGGACCTAACCATCTGTAACGGAACTTACCAGGCATCAACTTCAGTCATGAACTATAGAGAAGGAATTTTTCTCCAACATGAAACTCCATTTTCTGAATCATTTTATCATGAAATCCTTTTGATATTTCCTTGTAGAGCCTTGAGTTCTCATATGATGATAGTCGAATCTCCTTAAGCTCTTGAATTTGCAACTTCCTTTGAAGTCCATCTTGGGCCAAATCCATGTTGTATTTCTTTATAGCCCAATATGCCTGATGCTCGACTTCCACTGGTAGATGACATGCTTTTCCATAAACAATCTGAAATGGGGAGATACCAATGGGGGTCTTGTATGCTGTCCTATAAGCCCACAACGCATCATCCAAGCGCTTGCTCCAATCCTTCCTATTTTGATGCACAATTTTCTCCAAGATTTTTTTCAACTCATGATTTGAAACCTCAGCCTGGCCATTTTTTTGGGGGTGGTACGTTGTTGATGTTTTGTGTGTCACCCCATACTTTAGAAGGAGGGAAGAAAAATTCCTATTGCAAAAGTGTGTCCTTTGGTCACTGATGATGACCTTTGGTACTCCAAACCTGCAGAAAATTTGAGTCTTGACAAAATTCACTACAACATGAGAATCATCAGTCCTGGTGGCCTTGGCCTCCACCTATTTACTCACATAGTCAACAAAAACCAAAATATATAAAAATCCAAATGAACTAGGAAAAGGACCCATAAAATCGATGCCCCATACATAAAAAATCTTGCAGAATAGTATGGGTTGTTGGGGCATCTCATGTCTCCTAGAAATGTTCCCAGTGTGTTGGAAATGAGAGCATGACTTACAAAACACATAGGCATCATGGAAAAAGCTAGGCCAATATAATCCAGAGTCCAAAACTTTACTAGATGTCTGTTGGGGTCCAAAGTGTCCACCACAAGAAACTGTATGACAAAAATGTAAAATAGACTCTAACTCATGATCAGGAACACACCTCTTAATAACTTGATCACTACACATGCGTCAGAGGTATGGATCATCCCAAACATAATACCAAGACTCACTTTTTAATTTTTGGACTTGATGTTTCTTTAAATTTTTAGGGATTTCAGAGGCAACAAGGAATTTTACAAAATTTTCATAAAAAGGATGCGTACCTGAGATGGAATAAAGATGCTTATCAGGGAAAGTGTCCTGAAGTGGTACCTGGTCCAAGGTGTCATCCTCTAGTGTGTGAGTAAGCCTACTCATATGGTCCGCCCCCAAGTTTTCTGACCCCTTTTTTTCCTTTATCTCAATATCAAATTCTTAAAGAAGGAGCATCCATCAGATCAGCCTGGGCTTTGCATCTGTCTTCTTCAAGAGGTACCTCAGAGCTGCATGGTCAGAAAAAACAACTAATTTAGAGCCCAAAAAATATGAACAAAATTTATCTAAAGCGAATACAACAATAAGAAACTCGTTTTCTATGGTTGTGTAATTTGATTGGGCTGAATCCAATGTCCTCGATGCATAGGCGATCACATGTGAACGTCCATCCACCCTCTGAGACAAGACAGCTCGAACTGTGAAGTTGGAGGCGTCACACATAAGCTCAAAAGGAATCTCCCACCGTGGGGATTGTATGATTGGTGGAGTGGTTAAACACTTATTTAGCTCATCTAAGGAAGTCCTTCAAGAATCATCAAACACAAAATCAGAAACCTTTTGAAATAATCGTGACAAAGGAAGAGCAATCCTACTAAAATCTTTGATAAAGTGACGATAAAATCCTACATGACCTAGGAATGATCTAACAACATGCATTAAAGAACCCAGTTTTTTCTGAAAAAGACTTTGGGATATTTTTTGATGTTATTCCAGAGCAGCGCCTTCAGACGACGTGTGATTCTGAGCCCTGGTGTGGCCAGAATTAAATTTTCAGTGCGTTCACACTGGAAACGCCAAATAAATGGGATAACTCCTAAACGGTGATCCCAATCAGAGATCCAAGTGTATGAATGGATCCGTAATGGGGTGTTTACCCTAGGAACAACATAAAAATTGTTTGTGTGGGATGTTTGGATCCCTTTCTCGCTTCCAGAACGTGAAACGGATAAATTAAATAATTAATCTATTCGTTTAAGGGTGAAACTCAAGTATCTTTTAAATGGTGGCTCGGATTGGAAAACCGAGGGCACCGTTGAGTTTGGAACATTCCGTTTACCCTAGGATAGGTGTAAGTTTTTCGGGCACGACCTGTCTGTGAAAAATGGCCCTAGGGGCGTTTTCGTAATTTGGAAGCCTCGGACGTTCAGTTTTATTACTTTTGTACGGGGCCTCAGATTAAAATTCTGAGACCACCGTTGTTTTAGGGAGGTAGTTTTTGGCCTTAGAGGATGCTTAACCTTGACCCCATCGGAGGTTCAGGTTCGGGACGGCGGGCGGGTGGTTAAGTGTGTTTCTATTTAAACACTTAACCCCCCTCTCTCTTCCCCCTTTCTTCATCTCCAGGCAGAAGATCCTCCTCCATCCTCTCCTCCTCTACTCCGGTGAGGCGGCTCCGGTGAGACAGCTCTGGCGAGGCGCGGCTCCGAAGTATCGTGGTGAAGCTTCGGGCGAAGCCCATCGAAGTAGGAGGTTTTGGTTGCATTTTTATTCCCGAACCTCCTTTGAATCCAAAATTTTAGCGTCGAATTATTGTTTGATCCTCGAACCAAGTCCATGATCGTGTAGTAAATTTTATGAGCTTTCCATCGCCCTTTTTGGTTTGTAAATCGGAGTTCAGGGGAGGCCGCGGTCGTCCGGTGAAAGTTGCGGGTTTTTGGGTTTTTCCGGCCGGTTTTGAGGGCTTCTGGCGGTCTGAGGGCGTCGGCATGCGGTGGCGCGCGGGCGGTTTCAGGCAGGTGTCGTGGTAGCATGTCAGCCGAGCGGTGGACCGGGTCCACCACCGGCCCACACGGCCAATCCGCAGGCCGGGCCATGCGAGCCGGGCCGGCCCAGGCCGGGCGGACCGGCCGGTCCGGTCCAAGGGGCTTTGCCCCTCAGTTTTTTGACGCCCGTATGTTCTGATACGGACGTCCGTTTTGAGTGCCATCTGCGGCTGTGGGGCCGTATCGTCGAGGTGGACTTTTTGGGATGGTTTTCGTAATTTTTAATTCCCGAAACGAGGGGCCACGGAGGCGCGACGTGTCTTTAATTGGACGAGCGTTTTTTCCGAGATTCTTGTTTTGGGCGGCGCGGACGCATCCGACTTCCGTTTTGGGCGCCGTCAGTGGCGTAGCGACCCTAGCACCGAGGCGACGCTTTCCAGGTTAGTTTCGGGCGTTGAAGCCAGAGTTGAGGCGTGGGCCCCATGGCCCGTCTTTTGAGCTGCGAGCAGCATTTGGCAACTTTCTCTTCGAGCGTCCTTTCGGGGCGTGCGAGCAGTCATTTCTGGATGTTTTTCCGAAGGGGATTGCAATTGTGCAATCCGCCCGCTCTAATTCGGCACAATGGTGTGGGGCCCATGAGGGTCATTTGGGCGTTGACGGTGGTTTTCCATCTCTATCAAAAGGCAACCGTTTTGGATAAGTGAATAGTCCATCTTGTGTACTTTTTTGAGAGAATCGCAACGGTGCGATCTGTTGGCAGCGCTTCGAAACCGGGGTGTGGGTCCCGCGTGGTACCGCTTGTGCGCGTGGAGCCGAAACATATCTTTTTCTCTAGATGTCCGTTCCGCTCAAGTGAGTAGTACTTTTGACGGGCTTTTCCGAGAGCATTGCGATGGCGCAGTTCGCCCGACATTTTTTAGGGGACGTGGTGTGGGTCTCACCTGACCCGACTATGGTGAATAGTACCTTTTTCACCAGGTATCCATTTTGGGCGATTGAGTATTCAATCCCGTGTGTTTTTTTGAGGGGATCGCAGTGGCGTTATCCGTTTGTTCAGTTTCAGGATCTTGGGGTGGGCCCCACACGGGTTTGGTTACGGTGAATAGTACCTTTTTCACCGGTTGACCGTTTCGGGTGAGTAAGTAGCCTATCTCGCGTGTTCTTCAGCGAGGATCGCAACGATATGATCCGTTTGTTTGTGTGGAGCCTCTTGCATGATATTATTAAATGTGGAAATATTAAAGGTTCCCCGGTGGCGGTTCTTCTACCGTGGTTGTAGCAGACCCATGGCATGTGATCGCGTGCACTCATGGGAGAGTGATGTTGGTGGTTAAAGAGATGTGGTTGGCCATGCCTCAGCCGTTGAGGTGACATGTTTGAGTTATTACGTTCACACCTTTGCGTTGACGTTGGGTGCCGTGTGCACGATAGCCTGTGGGCTGGAACGTGGTATACTATGGGAGTATACGGGAACGTTTGGAGGTACGTGTGGTTGTTTGTACCTGAGGACATTTGTGTGTTTGGTTGGGGTTGAGATGAGGCCACACGTTGTGTGGGCCCCACGTGCGTGCCGGGTTCTGCTTTGCGTTCTTTTGACTTCTCGCGATGTTGAGGGTCCCTCTGTTCTCGATTGTTGACCAACAGGGTTGAGTTTCTCCCTAGGCTCTGTACTTGATGGTTTAGATCAGTAGGGTTGAGTGGTTTCCCCTGGTTTGTTCTGGAGTCGGGTGGTTGCACGATACCCACTCCGTGTTTGGTTGGCCAGTGTTGCACCATCCAGTAGAGATGGCCAAAGCAGTTTTGGGTTTACCCTCCAGCGGGGTTGGGCAGTGGGTTACTCATCGACTTCTTAGGGTTTACCCTCCAGCAGGGCTGGGCAGTGGGTTGTTCATGGACTTCCCAGGGTTTACCCTCTAGCAGAGACTAGGCAGTGGGTCACCCGAAGACTCTTTAGAGTCTACCCTCCAGCAGGGCTGGGCTGTGGGTCACTCGTCGTCTTGATTCAGGTTTACCCTCCAGCAGGGCTGGGCAGTGGGTCGCCTGTTGACTTGTTCCGGGTTTACCCTCCAGCGGGGCTAGGCAGTGGGTCACCCGTCACCTTCTCCTAGGGTCTACCCTCCAGCAGAGACTGGACAGTGGGTCACCCGACGACCTCTTAGGGTCTACCCTCCAACAAGGCTGGGTAGTGGGTCCCCCGATGTCTAGTTCAATGTCCACCCTCTAGCAAGGCTGGGTAGTGGGTCGCCTGTCGACTTATTCCAGGTTTACCCTCCAGTAGGGCTAGGTAGTGGGTCACCCGATATCTTATTATGAATTACCCTCCAGCAGGGCTGGGTAGTGGGACACCTATTGACATTCCATACTCTGTCCTTTCTACTAGGATAGTCCGTGACTTTCCTCCGTGATCACCGGAGCGGGACCCTTGGTTGTACGGGTCGGTGATGGAATGACTTTGACTTTGAGAAGACCTCTTGACTGCGGGGCAGTGACGAGGTGTGGTTTGACTTAACCTGGAACTCTCAAGTACAAGGGGTGCTTTCCCCCACCGAGACGCGTCCTTGTGACGCGACCTAAAACCGTGCCGGCGAGTCAGTGCCGCCCAAAGCGGATAGTGCTAAGGTGCGGTGGTTTGAGCCCCTTGACTTGTAGTTTGGGGCAGATGTGCGGGATGCTGGGCATCAATAATGGTGAAACTTCTAGGACTGTTGGCTACTCTTTTCTTGGGCTGAGCTACAGGATGGAGATCCCCTTACGATCTTGTTTGGGCTTCTTGTTTGAGCATATGGACTTGTATATACCTTATTCTGGTACCTCTTTCTTGGGTTTGGATACTCTCCTTCCAAGAGAGGAGAAGACGCACGTGGTATGCCATGTGCTTTCCGTGTCTAGCTTCTCATGGTTGGACGAGTCTACTCTCCTGCTATAGGTAGCGAAGACTTAACGGGAAGTTCATCTTCTCACCGTTTCCAGCTCCTTGTGTCTGGATGAGTCTACCTTCCTTTCTCTTGTTGGGTTGAGCTGGAGTCTTCACTGCAATCTATGTTGTACTTCTGTCCTATTCTCCATTCGCTCTACTGCTCACCCTTTGGTACCTCCTTTGTTTCTCCCTTGAGCCTTCGGGGTATCCTACTGAGTATTTTTATACTCACCCCTGTTTGGGCTTTGCCCACACTCGGTGTGCCCTTGCAGACGATGGACAGGTTGGTCGTGACATCAGAGGAGCTTAGGAGCTTGGGAGTATGGACCGCGTGCGGTGGTCGGAGTCAAGTTCCAAGTGGGGGACCCTTCCAACTGTTTACTTTTTGTTCACCTATTGTCGGTTTGTGGCACTTTTCTGATTGGGCATGTGTTTTCCCCTTTTATTTTCAGCTTTTACTTTGTACTGTTTAGAGGTCGATGCACTCTTGTGGTTATTTATAGTAGTTTCCCTTTACTTTTCTTTTTACTCTGCACTTTTGCATTGAGTGTGCTGTGTGTGTGTGTGTACAGGTGCTTAGGCAAAGGCCTCCCTGAGTTGTTGTGCCTTCGGCGCTGGTCGCCAGCCCCTGGCCTATGGAGGTGGGCTTGGGGTAGTTGTGGCTCGAGCCCGGGTATGGTCGAGTCGTGACAATGCACACATAAAGGATAGGGTAAGGATGAAATAATATCTACCTTTGATCTATCAACCTCTATCCCATGTTTTGACACTACATGCCCTAAGACAATGCCATGCTCTACCATGAAATGACACTTTTCAAAGTTCAGGACCAGATTCTTCTCAATACAACGATTCAACACCTTTCCCAAACTACTTAGACATTCATCAAATGAAGACCCATACACTGTAAAATCATCCATAAATACCTCCATGAAGGTCTCAATAAAATCCGAAAAAATACTCACCATGCATCTCTGGAAGGTACCCGGGGCGTTGCAAAATCCAAATGGCATCCTTAAATAGGAAAATGTGCCAAAGGGACAACTGAATGTAGTCTTCTCTTGATCCTCTAGAGCTATAGGAACCTGAAAATATCCATAAAATCCATCTAAGAAACAATAGTGTGTCTTCCGAGCTAGTCACTCAAGCATCTGATCAATAAATGGGAGGGGGAAATGGTCTTTGTGAGTGAAATGATTTAGTTTCCTATAATCAATACACACACGCCAACTGTTTTGTACCCTCATTAGAACTAACTCATATTTCTCCTTTTTAACATCAGTAACACCACTTTTCTTAGGCACAACCTGAATAGGACTTACCCATTGAGAATATGAAATGGGATAGATTATACATGCCTTAAACAATTTTTCAACCTATTTTTAATAACCTCCAAATGTGTTGGATTGATTCTCCTTTGTGGCTGCCTAACCGGTTTAGCCCCATCCTCCAAAATAATCCTATGCATGCAAATGGAGAGGATAATACCTGATATGTCAGCCAAGGTCCACCCGATTGCCCTGATGTTCTCCCTCAAAAGACTCAAAAGTTTTTCTTCATGCTCAAAAGGGATATTTTTATCAATGATAACAGGTAATTTTTCACCACTTAACAAGTATGAGTATTTTAGAATTGGTGGAAATGGATTGAGTTCCAATGTAGGGGGTGCTGTATAGATGGAGACATAGAAGGAACTGAAATATGTGCACAAAGAGCATCAATATCAGAATATAAATCATCAAAATCAGAGAATAAAGGATCAAATCCATCAGCATACTCAATAGTCATGTCATAATCAGAGTTCACATGATCAAAATCAGAATAAGATTACATTTCAAAATCAAATCTTAGAGAGTATTGTTCCTTAGAAATGGGTGTGGAAGTTCTATTAGACATTAAATCAGAACCAATACTCATAATCTCACTAAGAATATGACAATAAAATTACATGGGGTTTGTACTTGGTGGTTCAAAATGGGAGATAACAAATGCAGAATGATCCTTTGAGGGTTACTTCATAGAATCCATAACATTAAATATCACAACTTCATCCCCAAATTCCATGGAAAGTGTACCCTCATTGACATTTATGATAGTTTTTGCAATTTTGAGGAAGGGTCTACCTAAGATAATGGGGGCATGAGAACTTACCTGATCATCCTCTATGTTAAGCACATAAATATATGATGGAAAGATCTTGTCTCTTACCCGGACAAGTGCATCCTCAAGGACTCCCACTGGATATGTCGTAGCTCTATTCACTAATTGCACCACTACTCTCATCGGCTTCAACTCACCAACCTGTAAAGAAGAGAATACAGAGTGAGGCATCACATTTATTGAATCTCCTAAATCAAAAAGAGCATCAGAGAAGTACAACTCCCCTATGGTACATGGGATGGTGAATGTCCCTTGATCCTTGAACTTTGTTGGCATTTCTAGAGTTGGTGTAATGAGTGCTGAGACATTCCTTCCAAGGTTGATCCTCTCATTTCCCTTGAGCCTTCTTCGATTGGTGTAGAGTTCTTTTAAGAATTTCTCATACCTTGAGATTTGTTTGATGGATTCAAGTAGAGGGATGTTGATCTCAACATGCTTGAATGTGTCCAAAACCTCTTTTTGCATCACCTCTTCAGCCATATTCTTGGTTTGAACAACCCTATTTGGAAAGGGAAGAGGTTTAAGAGGAACGTCGTCAATATTTTTCTTACCTTTATCTTTCTCCTTGGGTTTCTCATCAGTTGGTATGGAATGAGGATTCTCTGGTGTTGAGGTGAATCCCGGTGGAATGATAGGTGGAGAAGCATTAGTTTTTTGCTTCCCACTTCTCAATGTAATGGCACTGACATTCCCCTTTGGACTGGGAATAGGTTGGGAAGGAATATTTCTAGAATTCTTACTTACCAGTTCATGGAGGGCAGTGACAATCTGGATCATTTGTGTCTTCAACTCCCTCAACTCCAAATCTTGACTCTTCAGTTAATTTTGTTGATTAAGAAAAATTTGTTTCAAAAGATCATCAGTGTTAGAGTCTACCTTGTTTTTTAGATTCCCTTATTGCTGACTTGTTTATGTTTAAGCATCTACTATCCTTTGGGGTTGTTGGAAACCCTATTGGTAAGGTGGAGGTTGCTGGAAGTTTGGTTGAAAAGGGGGACTTTGTTATTTCCCAGAGCCATACCTCATGTCTGATTATCCTTCCACCCTTGGTTGAATGTTGCTGCAAAGGAGTCATAATTCTTTTGGGGATGTGGTTGTTGTTGTTACTGATATGGTCTCCTAGGGAATATTGCTACACAATCTTCTGTTTCTTGTAGTTGGGGGAAACAGTCAGTTGGGTGGATTGTCTCAGTGAAAATACCACAAGGTCTTGAAGGAGGGGGTTGGGATGTCTTTTGAGCCAAAGAAATATGTGTCACCATAGTTATCAATTATTCCAACTTGGTATCAATAAAATTAATTTCAAGAGAATATGGACTTACCTGATGTACTCCCCTGACATGCGGTGTACCTCAATCGCCAAATTGTTGGGAGTTTTGGGCCATTTTGTCGATCAACGCACATGCAGATACTTGTGTCTTGTCCACCAGTGCTCCTCCAGCTACAGTATCCACCATGCTCCTCTCCATAGGTGTGCATCCTTCATAGAAGTACTGAATGAGGAGTTTCTCACTAATTTGGTGATGTGGACAGCTTGACCACAACTTCTTGAATTGCTCCCAGTACTCATACATTGACTCCCCTTGTTCCTTCTTGATCCACGAGATCTCCTTACGAATGGAAGTGGTCCTCAATTCAGGAAAAAATCTTTGCTAGAAAAGATGTTTCAAATCGTTCCAACATGTTACATCTTCAGGTTGTATATAGTACATCCAATCCTTTGCAGCTCCATCAAGTGAAAATGGGAATGCTCTTAATTTGATTTGATCTTTAGAGATATTAATAGGTTTTAGGGTTGAGAAAACCACATTAAATTATTTCAAATGTTTATTGGGATCCTCACCAGAGAGGCCATGTAACTTTGGAAGTAAGTGAATTAACCCATATTTTAGTTCAAAGTCTGATTCGAGATTTGGGTATGCAATACAATTTGGTTGATAATTAATATCAGGTGCAACCAATTCTCGAATGGTTTTATTTATCTCATTGTGATTATTTCCAGCCATTGGTTATTATTTTATGTTTGAATTTGAATTGACTCCAATTTCAATGTTTCCAGAAGAGAGGAATTCACCAACAGGTTGAATATTGAAACTTCCAGTAGACTGAGAATGTCTGATTCATGCCCTAAGGCTGCGTTCAATATCAGGGTCAAGATCTAAGAGATCTTCAAGATTAGTTATTGTCATAAATCAATGAAAGATGAAAATAAGGAAAGTCTACCATAGTAAAATAAAAATTAGAAGTTTGAGTTGATGGTCTAAAAAGAAGTAGAAGAAAATAAAAGAAGAAGAAAAAAATTAGATTAGGTAAAGAAGGATGAAAGAAGAGAGGAAGAGAATAAAATGTAAAATAAAATAAATACCTCTAATTGGTTGAAATAATTTCTTTCCTCCCTGAAAATGGTTCCAATTTGAAAGAGCATTTTCATGGATGCCCTCAAATGATTAGTGTGATTTTGGAGTACTTAGGTGCAGCAGAGTGGCTGAACAAGGTCGTTTCTCAAAGAAGGAAGTAAATTAAAACAACTTCTTAAAGGTATAATAAAAACAAAATAAAATAGAATTAAAACACTACTTGAAAGGATAGGGGTTTTTTATAGTTTATAAATCTAGAAGAAGTTTTCTGAAAGAAGATTTCATTTTTTTTGTTTTTAATTTTGAAATAAAGTTTGATTAAAAAGACACAACAAGAAGATGTTTTTTTAGAAAAAAATTTAAAAGGTGTAATCGATCTAACTATACCTATTCACTCTATTATTAATCATTATAATCTAAATTAACATTAACTTAATTATGATCCCTTAATTTTTTAAATCCCGAACCCTACGAGAATTAACTTTACAACAAAGATGAAGTGAATTTAACCCTAGGCTAACTTCGGAACATGCAATCGCAACACCCTGCTTTGATTGATGTTCTAAGATTAGCTTATGGTCAGTGGTAAATTAAGGAACATTTCTCCTCTGGAAATTATAATTAATTGAGTTTAGGGATTATATTTTAACACTACAAATTGATCCCTTATGGTTTTGTATAATCGATTAAGTTCGCACTCTCACAATTTACAAAAAATATTGTCCTTGCGTGCTTTTATGTTAATTGTTCAATTGCTTGCTTAGTTTCAATTAAATTAAAAACTCAATTAATTGATCATATTATGTGAATTATAGTATATCATTTATTCAAAATAAATGAATGTAGAAGTTAATATATAGATCGATTACTAAAAGACTACTCTTCCATGGGTGGTGTAATCATCGTAGAAGTAAATTGCATTTGCAACGGTTTATAATGGGTATAACCCAATAACGCTTCTAATCAAGAATTGCAGCCCAAAAAGGAAGATTAATAAAAGAATAAATTTAAACAAAACATAAGAAAATATAAGAAATAAAAGAAGAAAAAAGAAGTTTATTATGAAAACAAAAGCATTATAACACGAAGGAGAAGAAGAAGACTTCATCGAAGGGATCCTTGCTTCAAGAGTACCCTTATTGAAATGGTTGGATAATTGGAGTGGATCCACTTATTATATGACCTCAACTTACCAATTCACGTCACCACCCTTAAAAATGATAAAAAATCTAATTTATATAGGGGAGGGGATTATAGGTTACAAGTGGTTTCAAGTGTGAATGTTGAAATTTAGCCAAATATTTTTAGTCCAATGTGAAACGCCCACTTGACCATCGAAAATCGTGAATAATCTCTTCTTCAATAAGGATCATATGTTTGGATATTGGTCCTCTATCTCCTCTAAATATTTGGGCTCAATCCAAGCCCATATTAATGAGTTATGGCCGAAATGTAGAAGCTTCTCCATTCTGGCGTGTCAAGGACACATTTGAATTTATGGCCCAATTACTCCATCCAAATTCATTCTTTTGATCTAGTTTTCTGAATAAAAGTTGTATAAAGTTATGTAAGGAACATATTTACAAAATATTAAGTACAAATAATTCAAATAACAATATTTATTATTGAAATACTACAATGATTTTGAAAGCGTAAAACTGAACTTTTCATCAAATATTCAAATGAATGATCTAATCCCAAATACTCTCTAATTGTACATATTTAACATAATTTGAGGAAATTATATTATTTATTATCAATAAAATATTCAATAAAGTAGTGTTTTATCAACCCAAAATGAAGGTATGAGACATTGGGGTATCACACAATGATTGGTTCGCGAAGAACCTGCCGCGAAGGGATGAGGCGCTGTGTGTTCGCGAAGTCTCTGGCTCTGGTTGTGAGATCGCAAAGAGATTGAATCATGATAAACCTATCGTGAAGGTCTGAGGAACTAAGAGGTATCACTGTGTTTGATCCGTGAAGCTCCTTCCACGGAGGTCTGAGGCATTGTGTGAGCGTGAAGGTTTGAGACATTGTGACGCCACGAAGGCCCTGCTGGGGGGTTTGCTCCATGAAGTCTAGGGGGAGCGCGATGCAGGTCCTTGAGTGTGACCAATTTAGAGGTAGGGATAACCGTAATGGATGTGGTACCTATCTCAGTTGGGTGGGCCGCATAAGGGGGCTGAGAAGTAGCATCCGGTCCAGGGACCTTCTCGTTGGACCGAGCCTTGTTTGAAGTGAGGGTGGACTGGGCTTTGCAAGGGCACTGACCCTTAAAGAGGTTTGTAAATTCAACTATGGATTTGCGCTATGGATGCCAACTTAGTTAATAAATGGAAGAGGCTATCCCTGAGAGACAAAGAAAAGGTGGCGATCAAGGCACGGAGAAATGAAGTCCCACTCTTGGAAAAACACATGTCTCTGCTCGTAGTAGGAAAGTTCATGGAAAATATTTCAGTAAATCATGGGGATCTCAAGAAAACTCTATAGAATATCTTGAAACTTGATGAATGAGTGGATATTCTGGAAGCAGGGATTAACCGAATCATCTTTTAGTTCTTTAACGAGAGAGATAGGGACAAAATCTTGCATGGAAGACTGTGGTCCTTCGATAATCAACTCCTCCTCATGGAAGAATTCAAAGGGGGAGATGATATCCAGAGATTGAACTTAACCCAATACCCATTCTGGATACAAATTAAAGGAATCCCCTTCCATGCAAGAACGGAACACATCATGAAAGTAATTGGGGTCAGTCTAGGTCACTTTATCGAATGGGATTGTGCAGACCCAATACAATGGGGCCCCGAGGTTCAGATCAAGGCCAAAATTGAGGTGTTAGAGTCCCAAATGAGGGGAATGTTCCTAAAAATCGAAGACGCCAACCCTTGGATAGAATTCGATTCTGAGAAACTCTCAATATTTTACTTTTTTTTTGTGGCCACCTAGGCCATCTGGAAAGAACGTGCACCACAAAACATAAGAATGGACCAGGTAACATCATCCTCCAATATAGCCCTTGGATTCGCACCAAAACGAATAAATATTTTTTCATCCTCAAGATGGAAAAACAAAAGGATCGTGACCGTCTCACATTGTCATATTCCAATCAGGCAGAACCCACCCAAGGAAAATCCCTTACGCTTGGACCTATGGATTTCCCTAAGGCTGACTATCCCACTCATAGAGAAAATAAAGTTCTTCCTAACCCCTTGAAGGAAAATACTCAAACATCCACAACGCCGGCGACGAAGCAAAATAAACCACCAAGGAAATGCGAAAATCCAATGCCAATGCACACCAAACCACCAGATCCGTAACTTGACCCACAATCTTTTGTAATCAGCATTACAATAATGGAGGCCCCTAGAATGACGAGTACTCCAATGCTAGGCCCAAACACCCGTCGAACGTGGAAAAGGGTGCAACAAGGAGAAAGTGGGGGTCACGCGAAAGACACTAACCCTAGAGCCAGAAAAAGACAAAATAAAACATACCAATCAGGGAGAAACCCCACCAAAAGATGAAAAATGAAAAATGGTGAAACAAGTCCGGAGGAACCAAAGGCGGCGGCGGGCGAGACCCCACCTAGAACAATGATTGTGTTATGATAGAACTATCATGGGCTAGGAAACCCACGAATGATTCGCATGCTTCAGTGCAATTATGTTCATAGTCACCCTGATATGGTTTTCCTGTCCGAAACCATACTGGAAAACAAGGACACCAATGGTATTTCTCATCAGTACGGCTTCAAAATCTGCTTTTTGGTGCCCATACAAGGCCATTCCGAGGGCATTAAACTCATTTGGAAGGACAATATTTACGTAGAAATTTTTCTTTTCTCTATGAACCATGTGGCAGCGACTGTTCAAACTAACTTGCACCCACCCTGGAATTTTGTGGAATTATATGGCTGGCCATCCCATATTGATAAGGTGAAGTCATGTGATCTTATCTATAAGCTACGACATGACTTACTGAACCCTATTCTCTTTGGAGGTGATTTTAATGAGATTATGTTCCATAAGGAAAAGAGAGGCGGAATCACCTGACACTTAGCTTCGATGTCAAACTTCAAGGACACAATCACTAGGGCGAACCTGGTCGATCTGGGGTATACAAGTAATCCTTTTACATGGTTCTATGACAATACTGAAGACACTCACATCGTTGAGCATCTTGATAGATTTATGGGTTCTACTGATTGAATTAATTTGTTCAAAATGTTTCATATAGTCCACATGGCCCTTAACTATTCGGACCACTATCCAATTTTCATTGATTGTATGCAAGGAAAAAAAATAGACATCTCAGCAGACCCTTCAAATTTGATAGGTTCTGGTCAAAAGACCAGGAATGCGAAGAGGTGGTTCGATCTATCTGGAAGTGTTCTCATGATGATGTTGGCCACAATCTCTAACAGGTTGCTTCCGGTCTGAGATCTTGGAGCAACAAGAAATTCCACCACCCCGATAGGCATTGTGATGTCCTTGAAAAGAAGTTGCACAACTTAATCAGGAAACCCACATCCAATGGAAACATCTCCAGGATTGGTGCCACTCAAAGAGAGCTGGATGGGGCCTTGCACGTTAAGGAAATCTTCTGGGCTATGCAAGCATGACACATTCACATTAAAGAGGGCGACGCTAATACAAGGTATTTCCACCTGAAAGCATCTTCTATGCGTCAGAAAAATGCTATCATGAGTTTATTATGACCTGATGGAAGAACATTTTCTGATACCAGCGGTATTCATGAAGCTTTGCTATGCTTTTTCCAAAACCTCTTCTCTACAGGAACTCCTTTCATGTATGCAAAAGTGGAAGAATGCAACAGACTTATGATCACCGAAGAGATTAATCGACAACTTAAAAAAGATATGATGAATGACGAGATACACCTGGCTTTAAAACATATCCACCCACCAAGGCCCCGGGAGCGGATGGTTTTCATGCCCTATTTTTTAAACAATACCGGAACATCATCGGTCCCGACATCTGAAAAATGATAAAAGATATCTGGGTGGGGAATGCAAGAATTTCCGCCATCAATGAAACAATCCTCATCCTCATTCCCAAAATCAAGAAACCCCAGGTGATCCCTGATTTTAGAAATATCAACCTCTACAATGTCTCCTATAAGATCTTCTCAAAAATCCTTGTCAATTGGATACGCCCTTGGCTTCCTGATATTATCTCCAAAAACCAGAGCGCCTTCATGGCCAAGAGATTGATTACTGATAATGCTATCGTGGCCCATGAAGTGTTCCACTCTATGAAAATGCACTCCACCGCAAAAAGAGGAACCATGTCATGGAAAATTGATATGACAAAAGCCTACTATAAAGTGGAATGGCAGTTCCTTAGAGCTATGATGCTAAAAATGGTCTTTTTCACTAAATGGTCAGAAATTATCATGTACTGCATCTCGACCATCTCCTACAGAATCAAGGTCAATGGGGAGCTCAACAGAGGATTTGACCCAAACCAAGGCCTGTGCCAGGGAGATCCCCTCTCCCCTTTTCTCTTCATCTTGGTGGCTGATGTCTTTTCTAACCTTATTTCCAGGGCTTCATCCTTTAAGTCTGTTCATGGGGAAAAGGTCTACTGTGGAAGCCCAAAAGTGTTGAATCTCCTCTTCACCGACGACTACCTCCTTTTCCCCAGATCAACTTTAAATGAATCTCGGGTGATCAACCATGTGATCCAGTAATATGAGCGGGCATCTGGACAGGCTATTAATCATGGAAAATCGAAAATATCCTTTAGCGTATTGGTACCTCTTTCCAAGAGAGCTGAACTTTGTGCATATGTAGGCATCCATATGGTTGATAAACACCAGAAGTATCTCGAGATTCCCATGGTGATTGGTCGGTCTAAAAAAGAAACTTTTGCATCTTTGGTGGATAGGATTGAGAAAAAAATACATGTCTGGACCCCAAAAAGCATCACCAAAGCTGGAAAAGAAACCCTCAATAAAGCAGTCATTCAGTCTATCCCTAGTTACATCATGTCACTGTTTAAGCTCCTGACGACCATCGTCAATCTGATCCATTCTTATACTGTGAACTTCTGGTGGGGGAAAAATGAAGGAAGGAATAGACCCTACTGGTTGTCTTGGGAGAAACTTCGCAAACCCAAGTCGGAGGGAGGGATGGGATTCCAGAATCTCATTCTTTTCAATGAAACACTGTTGTCCAAGCAAGGATGGTTCCTTGTTATCCGTCCATCATCTCTTTGTGTACAGGCACTCCGAGCCAAGTAATTTCCCCACACAGACTTCTATTTTTCCTCTCTTGGCCCCCAACCTAGCTTCCTCTAGAGAAGCATTTGGGGGGGGCCCAAAATCTTCTGGAAAAAGGGTTGGGTTAGAGGATTGGGAATGACTCATCTATCAACATATGGAATGATCCCTGGATTGTCGACATGGATGATTTGTGGGCCACATCCCCCGCCCAACCAGGGCTTGAAGGCGCCACTGTCAACTGCCTCTTCTCAGACTAGGGCCCCGGGGTGGTGTGTGGAATGGATCCAATAATGGTTTAATGAAAGAGACCAAAGTTTTATCCTGGGCATCCCCTGGGTCCTAGATGCAGGCCCCGACCATCTTTTCTGGACCAATGATATTTTAGAAGATTACACGGTGAGATCCAGGTATATACAGGCTCTTGGAACCCACTTTGTCGACCATGATGAGGGACCATGGAAAGCGCTTTGGAAGCTCAACATCCCCCCAAAAAATTTGCCAATTTTGGTGGTAGGTGTGCATGGGCACCCACCCTACCATGATCCTTCTCGCCTACTGACATATGGCCAGTGCCGAGTCCTGCCCTTTCTGTTTGAATATTCCTGAAACTCTGGCACACCATCATCCACTTCCCGGAAGCTAGGGAAATTTGGAATAAATGTCCCGACTTCATATGCTTCATTAGATATTGCCTCAGACCTCCTCGATCTTCTGATGCATTGGTGTTCCCCTCTTTTATAATCTAATGTATGTTCTCTTTGCACCCTGGCTTGGATCATTTGGGTTTGACATAACGATGTGGTGTTTCACCATGTTCAAAAACCAACCGATTTCTATATTGAATGTGCCATTTCATTGATTGAGGGATGGAAGGACCACAAAGGACAGGTTATGCTAGGTGTAACCCCGTCCTGTCCCCCTCATTGGAACCCCCCAACGAAAGGGAGTCTTAAGCTTAACATGGATGCATCTCTCCCCAAGGGTGGTCTTGTTGGTCTCGGTCTCCTGGCTCAAAATCATCTGGGGAAAATCATTACAGCAAAATATGAATCACATCATGCCTTATGGGAACCTGCAGTTGCTGAGGCCTCTACCATCCTTGCAGATATGACGCTAACTATGGAACGGGGATGGGTTGATATCATCATTGAGTCTGACTGACTTACCGTGATCGATGCTATTAACCACAACGATGCCAGACTACAGTCTTTTGTCTACATCATCAGAAGAATTCGCTCGCTTCACCAAGGATTCTCTCGCTGCACCTTCTTCTTTACCAAAAGGGAAGAAAACAATGCAGCCCATCAACTGGAAGCCTCAGGCCCCTCCGATGACAACCAGCTCTGGCTGGAAAATTTCCCTTTATGGCTCTGGTTATGTACGACAACAGATCTTCCACATTAATGTTATATTTCCTACTTTTCAAAAAAAAGTTAGTGTAGTGGGTCCAAATAGATTTCACTATTCAATTCATCAGACATTTCCAACTTTCTAGATTAATGAAACTAAGCATCCATATAGAAGATAATTCTCAACAATTCAAATAAATTGAGGGGACTCCCCCACACTTAGCATCACATAGCAGACAGTGAAAACAAAGAAGAAAATTAAACTTAACTACATAATAAAACTTCCCTAAAATATTGGAGCTTTGCCATTAATTTCTATTCAACATGTCCTCTTCTACAACACAAGTGAATTTCTCCTTTGCATTTCCTATAAGTTCAAAAAGTGGAAATAAGAATCTTGAATTAAGAGCTCAAGAATAATTTAACCAAGTTTTGAGTGAAAGAAATGTTATTTATATGATGTAGTGGACTGCTCTCGTGGTTTTATTTACCGAGTTTCAGGAAGTAATAGCTCCCTCAAGCAGCAGCAGATCCTCTAATGGCCCGAAGGCCTTTATTTTTTATAATCCACCTTTCAAGGGGTGAGGTGGAACCCTTACAAGCAGCAAAAGATCATGATGCCCCTTTAGATAAATAAGAGAACACACTAGGGAACAAGCAACAAGTGTTAAATTTATAGAAAATAGAAATTATAGGAAAAAAGCATAAATACCATGAGTTAGTTCCCATGAAACACAAAGTTTATAGTCCTTATTTAGACTTGAAACAACTTATTCTCCTAGCAAAGAAATGGAATCAAAGCCCTTTGGCTACCCTTCAATGAAATGTTTAATTCTTTGAAAATTGAAAAAATGGTTTTTCTCTTCTCCAAACAGCTCCACAGCTCCATTAACCAAGACTCCCACAATGGTAAAGGGTCCTGACCACTTGGTATTCAACTTTCCAGGAAAAAAAATCAATCTAGAATTGAAAACCAGGACCCTATCACCAACCTTGAATGATTGAATCATGAAAATACTTGGTTATCTCTTTATAAATTTTAGCATTTTCATAAGACTCACTTTTAATCTCCTCTAACTCACTCAGCTCTAAAAGCCTTCTCTGACCAGCAGATTTGAAATCAATGTCCAACACCTTCACTTCCCAATATGATTTCTATTGTAATTCCACATGCAGATGATATGATTTTCCAAACCACATCTTGTATAGTGACATTCGAATGGGAGTCTTGTAAGCAGTTCTATAGGCCCACATAGCCTCATCTAACTTAACTGACAAATCCTTCCTAGATCTGGACACTGTCTTCTCTAAAATCTGTTTAAGCCCTCTGTTTGAAACTTCTACCTTCCCACTAGATTTTGGGTGATATGTGGTACCTGTCCTATGTGCACATCCTTACTTTTCCATCAAACATGTGAACTTGTAATTTTTACCATTGTTAGTGATGAATGATCTAGGCACACCAAACCTGTAAAAGATGTTTTCCTTGATGAATTAGACTACACTAGTACTAGAATTGTTGGGAAGAGCTACTGACTCAACCATCATGGACATGTAGTCCATAGAAACCAAAATATACTCATTCCCATAAGAGGATGATAATGGTCCCATGAAATCCAAGCCCTAGACATCAAAAATTTCAACCATCAAAATTCATTTTTGAGGTAGCTCTTGCCTTTTTCCTACATTACCTAGCATCTTCCACTTTTCATAGCCAATGAATAAACTCTTACCATCTTTAAACAAAATTGGCCAATATAAACCAACCTGTAGGGACTTTTTAGTAGTCCTTTATCCTCCATGTTGGCCATCCCAATGTGATGAATGACTGGTATTATGTATAGGAAACATCTCATCCTTAGTAGCACAACTTCTCAAAATCACATCATCACACCTATTAAAGAGAAGCGGGTCATCCCAAAAATAATATTTTAACTCAGAGATGAACACATTTCTTTAGTTATGTGAGAGGTCCTTGGTCATGACACCTATTTCCAAAAAGTTGGAATAGTCTACAAACCATGAAGAGTACTACCCAAAAGCAGCAAATAGTTGTTCATTGGGGAATGAAGTGATTATCTCTCCCAAATCCATACTTTGGTTATTTGGTAGCCTAGACAAGTGTTCTTTCGTAAAATTCTTAACCCATTTCTTACCATGATAACTAGATCAAACTATTGAATCTGTAGGGTCCATCTTATCAGCCTAGGTTTTGAATCCTTAAAATGAAACATGTACTTAAGGGCAACATGGTCTAGGAAAATAATAACTCTAGATCCTCTAAAGTAGTACCTGAACTTTTCTAAACCAAACATCACATCTACAAATTCCTTATCAGTGGTGTAATATTTCTTTTGGGCATCATCCAGCAGCTTGATAGCATAATAAATGACATGCAGCTTCATATCCTTCCTCTTCCCCAAAACTGAACCTACAACTAAATCACTAGCATCACAGATTACTTCCAATGGGAGCTTCCAGTCAGGGGTAGTGATCATAGGTGAGGTTTTCATCTTCTCCTTAAGTAGGTTAAATGACTCTAGATATTTCTCATAAAAAAATGGTGTATCCTTAACTAGAAGTGAGTACATGGGTCTTGTGATTTTAGAAAAGTCATTAATGAACCTCCTATAGAACCCATCATGACCCAAAAAACTTCTAATTCCATTGACATTTTATGGTGGGAGAAACTTTTGGACAACCTCAACTTTGAAATTATCTACCTCATTCCCCCTCTTAGAAACTTGTGACCTAATAAAATACCTGTAGTGGCCATGAATTAAAAAATTTCCCAATTTAAGACCAGATTGGTCTCTTGGAACCTTTCCAGCATAGGTTCCATATTTTCTAGACAATTCTAAAAATTTCTTCCCTCAACAGAAAAAGCATCCATAAATATTTCAATTATTATTTCAATCGTATCTAAGAAAATTTCCATCATGTGTATTTGAAAAGTGGCAGGTGTACCACACAAGGAAAAGGGAATCCTCCTATAAGAAAATTTCCCAAATGGACAAGTGAAGTTGGTTTTCTATTGATTCATAGGATAAATGGAAATCTTTTTGAAACTAGAGTAAACTTAAAGAAAACCAAAAAATTTATTGCCTGCAAATATCTCCAAAATTTAGTCCAAATGGTATGGGAAAGTGGTCCTTTATTATGGTAGCATTAAACTTCCTATAATCTATAAAAACTTTCCATTTATTCAATACCTTTTTTTGGATTTTCCCATTCTTCTCATTAGTTTCCATTGTTACTCCACTCTTTATGAGAACCACCTAGACAGGACTTACCCAAGGGTTATTTGAAATGGAATAAATTATCCCACCATCAAGCATCCTAATCAATTTTTATCTAACAACATCCTTCATGTTGTGGTTAAGTATCATTTTGGATTTCAACCTAGGCTTAAACTTAGGTTCCATTGTAATTTTTTGCATAACAAATGCTGGCTTATCCCCTTAATGTTAGCTATTTTCCAGCTCATGACATACTTTTACTTCCTCAAAAAACTCAATAGTTTTTTCTCATGAATTTCCTCTAGATTGGATGAGATGATCACAAGTAGTTTGGAACTCTCCCCTAAAAATAAAATTTTGATATGCATAGGGAGGGGTTTGAGTTCAAAAATGGGTGGTGACTCACTTGGGGGAAGACACTTGGGCCTTTGTGGCCCAAGGTATTCATGTTGCACCATGAAATAATTAGTAAAGATGGCTTCCTCCACATCATTGGAACTTCCAAAAAACTATCCTCACACTTGGACTCCTCTTTTGGGGTAAGAATGTGTTCTAAATAAAAATAATATAGGTTCTCCAAAAACTCTCCCTCATACTCATCAACGGGTTTTCTCTACTTACTTGAGATGATCCCCATACAAGTGGTAGGAGGGATCTCAGGTGCACAATTGATATCCTATATCATCCTTAGAAACACCTCTCCATCCTCATCAAAAATACTCTAAGAAACTAGCAGCTCATCCTTGGGAAACATTGGGTGGTTGGGTTCTTTAATTTTCTTGAAAATATTGAATTCTTCTTTTTTATCACCCAAGTTGAAAATGAAATTCACCTTAGAGACATATATCACAACATCCCATGTGGCCAAGAAGGACCTACCAAGAATGATAGGAACCTCTTTATCACACTCCATATCAAGAATAAAAAATTCAACAGGAAGAAAGAGTTTTCCTACTCCCACTAGAAGATCATCAACCCTACCCACTGGATGAGTAATGGATCTATCAGTAAGATGTAACAGAATAGTGGTGTATTGGGTAACTCTTAAACTCAAGTGTTAGAAAAGTTACAGAGGAATCATATTAATGCTAACACCAAGATCATAAAAACATTTAAAATTTCCACCTCTATCCCCAAAAGTGTAGGGGATGACAAATATCCCTTGATCCTGAAGTTTAGGAGGTATCCTTTTTTTCAAAACAGCACCACACTCCTCTATTAGACTATTGGTGAAAAATTTTTCCAATGTTTTTTCATTTGAGTATATTTTCTTGAGTGATTTTAAGTATGATGTTCATTCAATGAGAGCTTCTAGGAATGGGGTGTTAATGATCATATTTTTCACCATTTAAAAAAAACATCAGTTTAGAATCATGGGTTGGATATATTTTTCATTCAGAAAAAGGGAAGATAGGGGAAAAGTTTTTAACAATTGAGTGCATCCCTAAAGCTTCTTCTTCAACAAATTTCTTCCCTTTATTTTCTTTGTTTTTGTAAGACATTTTCTTTCGGTTTTTGAGCTGGAATAGTAAGAAATGAGGGATTATTAGTGACACTATATAGTTTTCTAGTTTTATCATTTTCTGGATTTATATTTTTATATTCAACCATATTTTTATTTTTAGTAGTTAGGGGTTCTTTCCTTGTCTCTTTTTGGGTTTGGAGACCACTTATGGTGGTCACAACCATGGTTTTTTCCTAGTATTGGCTTCAATGGTGCTAGGAAGCCAACCATTTTCTTCATTACTAGAATCCCTAACCAATACCCTTATTTAAATTTCAATATTACTCATTCATGCATCCATTTAAATTTTATAGAAATATTTTTGGTCTTTTTCTCATCAAACCTACCTATATATTGATGAAACATATCCTTCACCTCATCTTTGGAATTGGATGACTCAACCTTGGGTTAGGGTTGGGGTTGGAACTACTGCTTAGGATTATGCTAGAATCTAGGAGGGGCAGCAGGTTGAAGGACTCCATACTCCCTCCAAGAAAGGTTTGGGTGGTTCCTATACCCATAATTATCGGTGTTGGAGAATGGATCATCCCTCAGCTACATCTTGGAACCATATCCAGAAAAACCATCACTCTCGTGATCTTGGACATGAATATAAAGTTTTTATAGAATTTCTGTGAGTTCCAATACATTCCTCAGTGGTGAAATTTCTCCCTATGTGTGTTATGGGGGTTCTAATTGAAGAAAACAATATCTTGAGATTTAGCTTGTGGAGAATGAGTGAGTTATTTACTAAAAATGGTTCTTCTTCTAGAGCACTTATGTTGGGAGTTTTGTGCTATGATATTGAAGATCGGTTTGAGCTCCTCATATGCCCTATCAATAATTTACCCTCTAGAAGACTGGTCCCCCAAGATTTGGTGGTATGGGGTAAGACTGTTATAGAAAGTGTCCATGAGGAATTGAGGGGTGCACTCGTTATTTGGACACTTCCTACATAGTCCCCTAAACCGCTCCTTAGATTCATGAAATAACTCTCCCTGATCATGCAAGAATCCAATGATCTTATGTCTCATCTCATATGTCAACATCCTTGGGTACAGTTTCATTGTAAATGCATTGTAGACTTGATCCCAGGTGACAAAGATCACTTACTCTAACTATTGGAACCATGTCCTAGCATTTCCCTTGAAGCAGAAGGGAAACACTATTAGCTTAATTTATTCCTCACTTAGACCTCTTAGTGGTAGCTTCTGGACACTATAATAGAAAGCTCTAATGAAGTCAAGGGAGTCTTCAATAAGCATTCCATTTAAAGTTAGAAATTGGGAAATCATGGATTGTTTGATTTCATAATTCCTTGATATATTAGAGATACTAATGCACGAAGGGTTACTAGACACATAAGGCAGTATAAACTCTCTAAAACTATGTCTATAGGCTACTTTATTACCAAGTAGGTTCACATTTTTTAGTTGGTTCACATTTAAAGGGGGTGGATTGTTTAGGTTCTGATTTTCGACCTCCTTATTATCTTTCATTTTGATTTTCTTTTTGTTTTTTTTCAGGTCTTTGAGGTGTTCTTCAATTTATAGAATAGTAGGTTCTAAATTTTTAGATATAGAACTTGTTTTCATGAAGTAGTTGGTTCACATTTTTTTGAATTTTCTTTTTGCAGAATTTTTTTGATGGTGTTGTTTTTTTTATAGTTTTTGTATTGTTTGATTTTTTTTTTGTGTTTTATGTTTTTTTAATCTTTTCTTGTTTTTTGATGTGAATTTTTGTTTGTTTATGATTGTACGTGGCCACTTTGGCAACAAGTCCAAAACCGTCGCACATCATTAATCCTGAGTGAAAAAATTAAAATTTATATTTTCTATTTACAAATTAGTATAGCGATAAGATAGGGTCAAACCATAGAGAGGAATGATGTTATGATTAGTGACCAAATAAAAAAAATAAAATAAAAAAACATAAAAAACAAACAATAGTGAAATCAGATGGTGATGGTTTGAACTAAGTTAAATGGTGAGTGAGTGATGAGTTGAGTGTGAGTATGTGAATGTGTGTGCAAGAAGAATAGTTAAAAAAAGAAAATAGAAAAGCAGTGAAAACATGTCTGAACAATCAAGATTATGGAGAGGGAGAGATTGGATATTGGCTTCAATATGATTTCCCTTATTCGTGCACTTAAATCGAAATATATGGATCTGATTGAATGTAGTTCACAAGATTGTTGTCTGGTTAACTTTTGACTAAATAATCTATACATCTTTTCAAATATAGAAATCATTAGATCAACCAATATGTAAAAATCAGAATTCCTAGGGTTCAAATTTTCATTCAAACTCAGGGAATCTCCCTCTCTCTTAAGCTTGATTAACTTTTTAGTTGAATCCTTAGATTGAATTTTTTTCAAAATTAGATCTAATCAAGTTCAGTTTTCACTGATTCTTGATGTTTTGAATATAATCACTGTTTGAGAAGTGAGATAAAGAGAGAGATATAGTAGAGAAAATATGTTCATGAATGATGGAAATCATATATTAGCCAGCGACTGATCTGCCCCTCTCCATCATATTGACTGTTCAAACATTTTTTCACTACTTATCTATCTGCTTTGTTGTTTGAATGTTCATTGTACTCAAACATTCATATTCTCACACACAAGTCATCACTCACTTAGTATTTCAATTAATTAACACAATCACCACCATATTTCATAGTTGTTTTTTGTGAATTTATTTGTTTTGTTTCTTTGTATTTGGTAACTAAGAACAACATCAATACCCCCTATGGTTCGACCCTATCTTATCACTATACTAAGTATTAAGCAGAAAATATAAATTTTGATTTTTTCTCTCATGCCCAACGTAGCATGGAAGTCAACTCCCTATCTCATTAGAGATAAACACATCATAACTTACCTTGGAGGCTCTTTCTAGGTAACCCCATCAAATGAAACCATTAGGGGCATAAAGAATAAGTCCAACACCCTAACCTATGCATTCCTGGGTAGGGTTAGAGCATTAGTCTAACCCGACCTGTGGGAGGATCCACAGTCCTTTATCCCACCACTGAGCCATATGCACATGATTATATATATATATATATATATATTAATATCAAATTCACAACACATACCAAATCACAACAAAAAACTACCAATAAAATAGAAATTAAATTCAAGTTCAATTCTTATATCAAATCACACAACAAATTTATCACATTCAACCCATTAAGTATATCCAATAATCCCCATGTATCAACCCATCCTACATATTCATCAATTACCTTATGCAATCATTTACATTTTATCAATTCACATGACATTTCCATTTTAACATGTTCATCATTTCATATATACTAGTCCTTTTATTCATTTCACATAATTCATAAACCTTTTGACACAATCTCAATTAACCAAATTAACCCACTTTGAATCCCTACCAAACAAACCCTTATTCCAATATCAAAACCTAGTCGAAAATTCAAATATTTCATTTTCAACTAAACTAAACATATTAACATGTTCAATATAGGCTCTACATTATCACACACCAACTCTACCCTTATATTCTCTAATTCCGGGTTCATAAATGTCTACGAACACCATGGGTGGCCTTAAATCATTCTAAACATCCTCAATGCTTCCCATATGGAGCATTAGGGATGTAAATAATTTATTATACAACCATTTTAAGGAATTTTACATAATGTAACAAATTCACAACAAGAGGCAAGCAAGATCTCTACAGACATGCACAAATCTACTGCAAAAATATGGGATATAACTTTTATACCACCTAACTTGAATTTGATAATGAACACACTCTTAATTTTGGCCTTAGATATTGTTTCAATAACCCATTGAAGACCCAACCAAGGTTCAAATAGAAAAATAGGGTGATAGGGATTCATAAGAATATGGGTGAAATGAAAAAACCTAATCTAGAAACGAGATGAAAGAGGACTATTAGACATAATTGGGGATTCAATCTATAACCAACAACACTCCAAATATCCAAGAATCAAAGGAGAAGCACGATTGGGAAGCTTGAGTCAATTCGGTTTGTCCTTAGGGTTGAGAGGGGGAGAAATTAAGGAGAAATAAGGTTAAGATTTAAATATCCCATAATGGAAAAACTGTAAATTTATCAACTTTTAAGTGGTGCATGGTTTACCCGCATAGTTTACCAACTTGTGCCCAACCTGTGTGCAAGACACATTCCAAGGAAGGTTGAGTGGCATAGTTACCTAGAGGGACCCTCATGGTTTACAAACCATGTACCAACTGTGTGATATTCCACGATCTATAATTGGAAAATTTGGCCTCCCACCTAGCATAGTTTACTTAACCATGTTCCAGCCAAGTGATTACCATGCACCTTGCCTAGGTTGGTCAGTAATTCCATTATTACACATCCTAAACCCCCAGATCACCCCTGAGGCCCCTCATGCACCTGAGAAATACCCCATTAACAAAAAAAAGAGTATTAAACCAAAATTTAAATAATTAAATGCCTCCATAATGTTAGGTTTCTTACAACCTCTCTAATATATAATGTCTCATCCATGACCCACATTCCCATGCATCATGGAGCTTTCTAAACAAAGAGATGAGGACACTAGGCTTTCATATCCATTCCCCTCTTCCATGTTTCTCATTTAAGATTACAATGATACCATATAATTCACACCAAAGTCATGGTATTTATCTACAATACTTCCTCACCACAAGCCACAACATGAACCAGATACTCCTCAAAGGACACATCAACTTCAACTATACATCAACCAATAGAGATTCAAAAGAAAAAAATAGGTAATAATGCCTAATTTTAAAGACATAGAAACATATAACACAACATAATTATATCATGGAGTATCCAATTGACACCCTATCAATTTGACCCTCTTGGCAAATAATGACCTGAATCACAAGACACCATTTTACTTTGATTCTAAAACTCCAATAGTGACAAAAACTTGACATCACCTGAAGGAAAACACACAGTCTTTCTAATAGATTTTAATTGACTTAAAATGATCCACCAATCATGTTTTGATTCTCCTATTTGATAACCATATATCCCATCAAAACTGAAACATTCGGAAACCCAGTCGATTAAACCCAAGCCAACGTTTTCTATTTGGGCTAACTCACACAAACAATGATCACTTGAGCCCCTCTAACCCAAAACTGTGATCACATCATCAACCAACCACTTCCCCATTACTGTTATCTCCATTATATTCCATTATTTGGAACCCCCACTCTTGATTAAATACTACCAGAATCTCAACTCAAATTTTATATCATACCTAACAGTATCCCAACTCATTGCGCTTGAACATCTATATTGACATTACATTGTATTTTTATCCATCATTGATGATGAAACCATCAGACAGGACATCACTACTCCATCCATGTGAGGACTAAGATCAAATTGACCTCACTCAATTATGACTTCATTTTATAATGGAACCTATAGTTACAACACCTAACCGGAGGTGAGTCACTCTCACTACACCCATTCTTGTTTACCATTTCATGTTGGACCACCCCTGACTAGCTTGTCCCAAAAAACCCATAATTCACTGATGGAATGCTACACCCTTTTTACCTTCCCAAGGAATATACTGACTTTAATCCCATCATTATCATCAAATGACCATGCATAGGTCATTCACTTATCTCCTGTAGAATTAATCCATCATGGAACCACTACACTCCAAACAATCATTGGGCTCAACCGCCCCTATCAAAAATCCCAAAAAAATCTTACAATTTGTACACATACTATAGAAGGATTGGTTCCCACTAATACCGATTCTGAAATTTTAAATGTCAACTAAAGGTTATTTACAACCATCCACATCTATCCCCCGCTCCTAACCGAGTCTAATTGTTCTTTTCTAACTCATTCTGCAATGCTTAGTTGAACCATTGGAATAACACTTAATCACATGGACATGATTCCTTAAAACATCAATACATTCCCATACCACCCCATGGAACTTACCTGAGTTTACTACTGATTCTAATTTGATTTATAGAGGCAAACCTCTCTTTCCACAAACCGTTTCCATGTATTAGCACCAATTAAATGGATTTAACATAGACATCTATGATTTTCATTAGGAACTACCCTCATCCCAAAGCCACCACATGGATCAATAGAACACCGTAATCATGGCCCACATGACCACTCCAAGGGACCCATCATGCACCTCACATGTCCCTCATTTTCATTCTAGTGCCACTACATCGACTCAACTTTCTCCTCTCTATATCCAGGATTAACTTATTACTCCCCATCTTAGTAGTTTTGTTACTACCACTTTCTACAAAGAATTACAACCACCAAGGCTCATGATTAGATCATAATATGAACCCCAAAACATGGAAATGGTCATCTATATTTTCCTAGATCAACCAAAAATACTCACATGATACCTAGTCCTAATATTTGAGAATGGCACTCACGACATTTGTCGACACCTGGTACATCCTGAGGACCTTAACCATGAATTTTTGATGGTTTACTTCCCAACATCCAACTATACACATATCAAACCAGGAGCATGAACTCCATGATTTCACTCATCCAACTAAGTTTCTAGGTATAAACCTATAGCTCCTCAATGCACCTGGGATGATGTGAAGATGTTGGGCATGATCATCACTAATAGAGGTACGCTAATAAGTTGTCAAAGAACCAAACCACCTACTTATCCATTACTGATGTCACCTCCCACTATGGGACACCATGAACTTATAAGGATAATTTTATTCCATTCCTCACACATATCATCAGCACCTAACCACCACCACTTAGGCACAATTTCCAACTAAGACTCACCACCACTCCATGACCCTCTTCCAAGCAGTTGTGAACCAACATTTCCAATGGAACTAGTTCTACCATACCCATAGCATGACCATGATTCTCAACTTGGATTGATAAAGAATGAAGGATGATTATCCTGATTGAAATCACATCTTAATACTATGTGCCCACATATGGACCTCATTAGAGCCCTCAAGGTTTCACACTTTCCTGCAACCACTTCTACACCGACTTTAGTTCACCCAAACCAACCATCACCTAAGCATATCCCAACACCTGATTACACATATAACCATTTCTCTTAGTCCACCAACCTCATCATCCACAAGGAATTCTCATCATCTCACCAAGAAACCAAATAATTCATACAAATAAGTTATTCCATGTGGCCACCCTAACATCAGGTGTCACCTTAAAAAAAGAATCTAACTGTGTTTTAAACACCCTTATCTCTTCCAATTGTAAACAACATTGAGGCCTCTATTAATTTTATTCCAATAGATGGTTCAGAAATCCATATGATACAACCCCTAAAAAACCTGACAACCTTCCACATGCTCCGAGGTTCCCTTCCGAAGGAATTAAGGAACAACTATATCATTTATCAAAACTCGATGGAACTAATTATACATCGATTCCACCTATGAAGAATCTCCATTTCTTCATATTATAAGGAACCTAATTCACTGGGATAACCTCCCATGAGGTCACCCTTGATTTCCTCAAAACTATCAATCAACAACCACAACTTGAGTCACATCACCAAATTGTAAACCTTCCCACATAGCCCTCTAGGCTATACCCTCACTAGGAATCATTCTTTACATCTCACTATCAAAGTCCAAAACATCCTCCAGTGTGACACACACAAAAAAGCACAAGGAACCGTGCCTGAACTCTCCCATAGGTTACTTTGATGTTTGAATGATACATGATTCCTAAATTTCAGTCAAGACAATAAAAAGGCACTAATACTCTTTCAAAACTGCACACATCATGTTATAAATGAATCAATGTACGAGTGAAACTCTAACCACCATTCTAAAACACACTGTGCCTAGTGTACAAGAGACTATTTAATCTAGGTTCCAAACCCATAGTAACCATAAAAATACATCGACACTACAATCCAAACATCCTGCTTGATAACTAGAACACAACTTTTGAGGTCTCTAATCACAAGTTCAAAAAAACCTAGGAACCATTCTTGATGTCCAGCATGCACTCCATATAGTCACAACCCACAGGAGTTCCCACACTCACATTACTGAATAACACCTCATGACCCAAATGCCACAACCCTACCAAGGGTTCCCTAAGAACATATCGTATTCCATATCATTACCAGAAAGACCCCACAACCGAAATACAAGGTCTCAAACTAGGTCACTCCCACTACCTCAACCCACCCATACAAGGGTCAAATCAAAAACATAATAAATACTCAGTACATGGTTTGCCGAAAAGTTCAACCACCACACATCCTTTCATAACTAACTTTTCTATCTTTAAACTCAAGCATTGAAATTTTAAACTAATAATTCACTGGATTTTTTAAAATTAAATACCTTATTCATGACCATAATCCACAAAATGTTACTCAAAAAACACTTCAATGAATTATCAAATGGATTAAAACACATATTTTAAAGATCATACACTATCAACCTTAAACAACCCACTCAACATAAACTATCACAATGGTCATCAAAAAAAATCGAACACTACCTCTTACTATACTTACCATAGGCCATGATTAACATGGGTAAATTAGTTTACATATCCATGAACTTTTAATAAACAAATTGGTAAAACTATTCCCACAATCAGAACATAAGTACTTTTAATCTCATTTACCCATTTAACATATTGTTACAACCAACATTTTAACTCATTTATACCTTTCATCTAGAAAAATTAATTAAAAATTAATTTAAATTATTCCCCCTTTTACACATTTGCATCATTCTTATTAGACACCATATTACTAAAATTATCAATAAGGTAAAATTCATCCCACCTCTCATATCCCACACACCAATCCCCATGTGTTACTCCCATGATTTGTGACACCTATGTATCTAGGTGCCTAAAATGATTCATGAATTTACAGTATCATGCCATTTGGTCCATGAGAAAAATATCATAATATAGTCACATCACACAATAGGTGCATCACACAGCACTGAACTATCATTCAACTATAACAACACATACAACAGAAAAAAATTACCTCCCTAGGTGACTTTGGTTTTCACTCATACATGGGCCATATAATCCAAACAATGAGATCAATACCAAGTTCTAAAACATCCTAACCTCCTTTCTACAATCATTTCACAAACCAACCCTAGTCGACCCTAAATCGGTCACCTGAGCCGATCTGCGACATGGCCTAAGGGGTGTTCCAAATCCCCACGGGCTAAAAAATTATGTCTGGAATAAAAATATAACCATTGGGAATTATTGGAACCACATAAAAAAGGTAAAAAATTAAATAAAGACTGATGATAAAAGTAAAACTAGCAGCGAAAAGAAAAAAATAAACTACACATACCTTTTTATGACCTGCTAGGTCGCCACCGAACTCAGAACCAGGGCTGCTCCAACATTGAAGAGTTGAACTAGGAACCTGAACAAGAGACTAATCCTATGACTGGAAAGATATAATAGGCACGAGCACCAAGATGCTCAGTAGGGATGCCAAGAATAAACCACTGAATCCAAAAGCTATCCAATCTGAAGCAGTCCATAAACACCAGTTTGAAATACATGTAAAAAACAGGGTATTCAAATTTTAATATAAGCAACATGTTATTATTATTTAAAAGAAAAATCCAACACACACTACATAACATTCCCAAAAACTACTTTCCATTTTATAAACAATACCAAGACAAGAAAACCAAGACTATGCTAAAATAAATAAATAAAAGTACAAAATGGAAATAAACTAACAGGTATAGCTGAAAGTAAACAAGCCATGTAAATAGTTAAGTAACCATGGGTGATCCTAAACATACCTAGAAAACCCATGTACATACTTGATTCGGGACCACATGTTGACATATGGTGAAACTCCTTTGTCTATAACCAAATGACTACCCTCACGACAAAAGAAACCAGTGGCACTCCCCATCTGGCCTCTGTACCTACATGTGGGTACCGACCTGTCTAATCAGGGCTGATAAGTATCTATCACTTCATCAACTAAAAGATTCCCAAGAACCCACAGTGGTTATAATAATATTATTGTGTAAGTAGGAGGCCCTCACACATGTGACTCACCTTAACATGCTGTCACCACACTTGTCTACCCCAAACACGTACGCTTCCTATGCATTGAACCATAAATGGTTACCATAGATAGAAGTGCCCCATATACATATTCAATCAGTTCAAATTAAAAAACGTACCTACTAGGACTTTACAACATCTAAAAATTTGAAACATTTCACAAAAAAGTAAGGTTCCCAAGTGGGAACACAATTTCTAAACGCAATCCTCCCAAAGAATTGACACAAGTGCTAAACTAAAGCTAGAAGTGCCAAATAGGCCTTACAACCAAACTCCTACTATAACACACACCAAAAGACAACCATGAACACTCTTTTGAGTTTTTGATTTGATATATCCTTTAGAAGTCACAAAAAGGATTCACTTTAGAATGAAGGAACCATTTTGAAAAAAACAACACAGTTTACAAAAACATCACTTCAATGCATCACTTTCATTTGGGGGCACATCCATGAGCACACCTAGTGCACCCCAGGATGCTCCAACATCTAATGACACACCAATAACCATGAGTACATTCCAAAACCATTTCCAGAATACTAACAATCATTTGAAATCAAATACAACCAACCACGTTTTTCCAAAAACAAAAAACCACTCCCTTGAAACAACAAATACTTTTCCAAATCGTTTTAACACATTGTAAAACCACACTATTACCAAGTTACACACACCAAACCAACTTCAAAACTAAACAGACTTATCACATCATAATAAGGGCTAGGCATCTTGTGAAATAACCAAAGTTTACAAAAAAATAATTGTCATTAAAATCTAAAATAATACTAAACATTTCTAAAAAATCCTAAATTTTTCTTCAAAGAGAAATAACATTTAAAGTAGTATTCTAGGTGCTTTAAACCTTGATATTTCACACAAATCAGTTTGAAAACCTATTTTTGATGAACCAAACCAACTCTAAAATGGTATTCCAAGTTAAACATGGGTTTCATAGAGGTGCAAACCAACTTTCTAAATTTAATTAAAAAATCCAAGCATTAAAGGAATGCCTTGGAAAATTAATACTTGGAAAACACCTAAAAATAATCAAGGGACTATTTCAAATTTTTTTTTAACAATTATATATATCATAAAAACACTAAAATGAATTAACTATCATGTTTATAAAGGTGAAAATATCATTTATGAATTAAATGAAATCATGAAAGTGCCTATAGAAAGCAGCAGAAAAGGGAAATGATGGAAATGCCCACCTCAAAAGTAGGACCATTTTAACATTCGGTAGATGATCGATTTATCAGCAACCACTCAGAACTGCTCCACACACAGTCACATAACTTCATATATATATATATATATCCCTTAACCCAATGATGTATTCCCTATGGCATGAGGGAATACGTACATAGACAATACATATATATTATATATATTCATACCTTAGTATATGTGTGCGCACACCTTCAAAGTTGGGAAAAACTCACTAAAACAATTCCAAGGACAACAAAAACATAGTGGAAAGGTTCAACGCACACCTAAATATATTATTCAGAAACCCTAAACACTTTAATACCCTTAAATAAATGTGAGATTCCAAAAAGAAGGTTTAGAACCTTACCTGAAACATTGGCGACATAGAGAAACGAGTCCATCCACCTCGCCTTTGGTGGTGGATGCCAGAACATGTTCCAACAAGTCCCGATACAAAAATTTTATACCCTATTGAAGGAAGAAAATGGAAATTCGAGTTATCACCCAATCCTAGGTTTACATGCCCCTTTGCTAGACACCAGAGAGATTGAAAAAGAATAAAAAAAAGGATAGAAACTCATACCTTGATGATTTGAAAAAGATCCATCAAGAAATAAGATGAAACAATGAAGATATAGAGGGAGCCAATGTGGGCCCGTGTGCTCTACAAGGCGAACCTAAGGAGGGGTCGCGCGCCGCCATGTATTTTCTAGGGTCTTTTGCATTTCATGGAGGGGATACTGCCAGGTTCACATCATAGAGAGAAGGGGAAGGTGTGTTGTGAAAGTGGAGAGTGTAAGGGGGGATGTTGGTCGAGCCTAGGTTTAGTAGGGGAGAGGGTTTGCGCAGTTGTGGAGGGATCCAAAAGGGCTTCGTGCACCCTGAAGGGAGAACCTAGTGGGGGTCTTGCACTGGCCTTCTTGTGCGCCTCTCCCTCACTTTCCCTCTAATCTATTCTCCCTCAACCCAAATTAAAATTCCTAATTAATATAATAATTAATATAGTAGTAATAATAGTATTAATAATATTAATAATAATAATAATAATAATAATGATTATAATAATAAGAATACAAATAAGAATATTTTTTTAATAATAATAATAATAATAATAACAACTACAACAAAATAATACTAATAAAAAACTTAATAATAATTAAAATGATAATTTTTTTCATTTCTTTTCAAATAATAATAATAATATTTTTTTTATCAATTTAATAATAATAGTATTACAAAAAAATTAAATAATAATAATATTATACTATATGAAATAATAATAATATTATTATAGTTTAAACATTAACCTTGTTTTACCATTTTAGAATTTTATTATGCTTTATTTTTCAGACAATTTAATTTATTCATCAAATTTTATTATTTATTTGAATGATCAGAAAACAGAGTATTCTACAAGACCAAATGCACGAGCACCGCTAATGGTGCGGTGACCGTACACCAGCTCGAGACCCACCAAAAACATCAAAGTTTCAAAAATTTCAATCCTGGACCCAAACCCATCTATATCCAAAAGACACGAGACCCAAAAAAAATAAAATAATAGGTTCCCGCGGTCAGGGTGTGACAATTATCCCTACCATAGACACTTTCTACCCCCATAAAGTCACCAGGCCAAAAATCAACAAAAACCCGATTCCATGCCCACATAAAATAGAGAAAAACCAAAATCCTCGAGGTGACCATTTCTAACACACATCACACCAGAATAATATAAAAAAAACCACAGCAGAAGAACAAGGGGAGGACATGATAGGGTTGTCCCCACCATAAGAATTACACTAACATGAAAGCCTTGAAATCCGAACACACCCCCACCCTGGGGGGGCCAACATGGGAACTCCCAAACCAAACTCGACCTACTTTCTCAACACTAACAGAGCCACTCCACCACTAGGATTAAAACTGTTATAGGAAAAACTGGAACACCAGTACACTGGATGAAGGAATCCTCTAAAAAACCAAAACACACTAGAGAAAAACCCACAAAAGGCGTCTGAACTAAGAAACGACCCAAAAACACCACCCATTAATTCCATGGAACCAAAAATCAACCTTATTAACATAGATAAGGCTAAAATCAAAATTACAATGGATCTGTTTATTCATGGGCCCAACACCCTTCAAGGACAAAAAATGATTTGAAATCCACACTAGGAGAAGATAAGGCTTCTTGGATTGAGGTAGAAAGTGTTCATCAAACTACCATAAAAAGGATGATCTTACAGAGGCTATGAGACTAAAACAAGGAAACTTTGGATATTTCCATCCCAAAGCTGAAAAAATGATCCTGGATGAGGTTCCACACACCCTCAGCAACTCCTGACTGTGCACGTGCTTCACCCCGAGACCAGTGGCAGGATCCCTAATGGATGAAGCATCTACTACCTCACAGTCAAGAATTTTCATCCTTTGGTTCCTATCTTCTTCTTCATCCCAATGATTCAAACAACCATAGTGGTGGTATGTTTTCAAATAGATGCAACATGATGGCATAGAATGCCCAAACTAGCCATAATGATGGCACACAGGAGAATGGTTCGACAAACTAGAAGCCGGTACTGATGAAGATAGATTCTTGGAGATAGGTTCCACCATAATGAACTCCTTGATAGATGGGTAACTTTCACGAGAAATGACCCCCACCAACAACAAACCAAACTCTAATGGTGATGAGACCTCCTATCATTATTAGTCCAGAACTCGACCCTCAAATACACCTGGGACAGTACGAACCTTAACACCCTCAGGAGTTCCCAACCACTCTAAGACATTCCATTATACTATCAAACCACCCCAATACTTCTAACATACCTAAAATTCCTCTAAGGACAAGAAACACCCGAGAGGAATCAGAAATTGGGCATGAATCACTTGAAACATTAGAGACCTTTCTGGATGGAATACTCTAAACCACATGAAAAACACAATAGGAATTGGCATCAGGACATAACCCAATCAAAGTAATAGCATAATCCAAGGGAAATAGGCTTATAATCTAAAAATATATAAACACAAGCAAAAATTAATTTTCCAAAAACTTCAATTTCTTTTAAATTTTAAAACTCATCTATGGAATCTTATGAATCGTCACATGTGAGTTCATCTAATTATGATTACATCATCCATGGATAAGTTCCCCACAAACTCTCCATACATACTCACACACATTTAACCCTCTATAAAGAAGTTCCAAGGTACAAAAAATTCTTTTTCCTTATCAAATCAAAACACATGCCAAATTTTACAAACTGTTATACTTTCTCTTTAAAAACCCACTTTTCTAATTTCAAAAACAATTTGGAAGAAACCCTCTTATTTTTTTTTAATTTCAAAACCACTTTCATTTTTATCACATACTCGCATCAACCGAGTTCAAAACAAAACACAACGAATGATAAAATATTAGAATGAGGAACTAGTGTCTATGTCTAACCTGACTACAAGGTGGTAATCCATAACCCAAGTAAGGCATAACACTAGGAGGACCTTGAACTGGGAACTTGGACTCCACATGGTTCAACACCCCACATGAGGCCACAACATAACCTGATTCACCTCCATTGTCATCCCTCAATCCCAAATAACCCAAAAAAAGACTCAAATCCTGGACTACCCTA
Source organism: Viscum album (assembly GCA_963277665.1). NCBI lineage: Eukaryota > Viridiplantae > Streptophyta > Magnoliopsida > Santalales > Viscaceae > Viscum > Viscum album. The sequence goes on from OY728125.1 coordinate 213,672,833, forward strand.
GGAAACTCAGGTCTCATCGCGAGCAGTGGTGATTAGGCACTGACTCCTAACCTACCTCCTGAGCCCTGAAGATCCAAATCTACATCTACCAAACATCCAAAATATCAAGGGACTCCTTTGATACCATTTTTGCATGAACCAACTAGGGCTGACCCTGAACCGATCACCCGAGTCCATCCACATCATGCTCTAAGGGGCGTTCCTGATCCCCACGAGATGACAACTAGTGTCGGGCATCAAAATCAAAATATTGGAAACAATTTTACCATATATAAAAGGTAAACAAATAAAAAAGGACTGATTATAAAATTAAAAATAGTAGCGAAAAGAAAAAAAATAAACTACACATACCTTCTTGTGACCTGCTAGGTCACCACCCAACTCAGAACCAGGCCTACTCCATCATTGAATAGTTGAACCAGGAACCTGAACAAGAAACTAAACCTACAGCTGGAAAGATATAATAGGCATGAGCACCAAGATGCTCAGTAGGGATTCGAAGAATAAACCATTAAATCCAAAAGTTCTCAATTTCTAAGTAGTCCATAAACACCAGTTAGACATATATCTAAAAAATAGGGTTTTTACATTTTAAGATAAGAAACATGTTTTTCTTATTTAAAAGAAAAATCCAACATGCACTACATCCCATTCCCAAAACCATTTTGAATTTTATAAAAAAAAATATAGGAAGACCAAGACTATGCTAAAATAAATAAATAAATGTAAAAACTATAAATAAACTAACATGTATAGTTTTAAGTAAATAATCAATGTAAATAGTTAAGTAACCATGGGTCATCCTAAACATCCCTAGAAAAACCCTACACGTTTTCAGTTCAGAACCACCTGTCAGAATATGGAGAAGCTCTTAATTTTATAACCAACTAGCTACCCTCATGAAAACAAAACCAGTGGCACTCCCCATCTATCCTCTATACCTTCTAGTGGGTACCAACCTATCTAATCTGGGTTGATAAGAAACTGTCACTTGATAAACTAAAAGACACCCAAGAACCCATGGTGGTTATAATAATAGTTTTGTGTAATTAGGAGGCCCTCACATGCATGAATTACCTTACTATTCCATCACCTCACTTGCATACCCCAAACAAGGATGCTTCCTATGCATTTATCCATAAAGGGTTACCTCAAATAAAAGTGACCCATATAGATATTTAGTAATTTCAAATTAAACAAAGTACCTACTGGGCCCTTAAAACATCCAAACATTTGAAACATTTCACAAAACTATAAATTTTCCAAGAGAGCACACAATTTTAAATACAATCCTCCCAAAGAGTCGATACAAGTGTTATAATAAAGCTGAAAGTGCCAAAAGAGCCTTAAAACCAAACTCCTTATATAACGCAGAACAAATGACAACCAGGAACACTCTTTTTAGTATTTGATTCAAGATATCCTTTAGAAGTCACATAAAGGAGTCACTTGAGGACAAAAAAAAACCATTCTGTAAAAAACAACATAGTTTAAAAAAACATCACTTCAATGCATCACTTTCATTTGAGGGCACATCCATGTGCACACCTAGTGCAGCCATGGATGTGCTAACATCTAATAACACACCACAACCAAGATTACATTCCAAAACCATTTCCATAAGACTAACCACTATAAAATCAAATCCAACCAACTACATTATTCCAAAAACACAAAAACACTCCCTTGAAACAACTAAACCTTTTCCAAATCATTTTAACACATTGTAAAACCACACTATTACGAAGTAACACACACTAAACCAACTTCAAAACTAAAAATCCTTATCACATAAACATAAGGGCTAGGAATCTCATGAAATAAACAAATATCACAAAAAAATAATTTTCATTACAATTGAAATTAATACTAAAAAATTATTAAAAATCATAAATTTTACTTCAAAGAGCAATAACATTTAAAGTAGTATTCAAGGTGATTTAAACCTAGACATTTCACAAAAATTAGTTTCAAAACCTATTTTTGATAAAACAAACCAACTCCAAAATGGTATACCAAGTTAAACATGGGTGTCATAGAGGGGCTAACTAAATTTCTAAATTTAATTAAAAAAATCCAAGCATCAAAGGAATGGCTTAAGAAATTAAGACTTGGAAAACACCCAGACATAATCAAGGGACTATTTTAAAATTTCTTTTAACAATTATAACTACCATAAAAACACTACAATAGATTAACTATCTTATTTATAAAGGTGAAAATAAAATTTATAAATTAAATGAAATCATTCAAGTTCCCATAGAAAGCTCCAAAAAAAAATAAAGGATGGAAACACCCACCTCAAAAGCAAGACTAATTTAACATTCAACAGATTACTGATTTATCAGCGACTGCTCGGAATTACTCCACACACACACCTTCATATAAATATACATATATCCCTTAACCCAATGATGTATTCCCCACTCTATGAGTTAATACATACATGGATGATATATATATATATTTTATATATTTATATCTTAGTATATGCATGTTCACACCTTCAAAGTTGGAAAAAACATAGTATAATAATTTCAAGGACCATAAAAACTTAGAGGAAAGGTTCAAAAAAAACCTAACTAAATTATTAAGAAACCATAAAAACTTTAATACCCTTATATAAAGGTTCTACACCAAAAAGAAGGTTTAGAACCTTACCTGAAACATTGGCGACATAGAGAAACAAGTCCATCCATCTATCCCTTGGCGGAGGATGCCAGAACATGGTCCAATGGGTCCCAATAAAAAAAATTTCATACCCTATTGAAGGAATAAAATAGAAATTAAGGTTATCACCCAACCCTAGGTTCGACCTCCCCTTTCCCAGACACCAGAGAGACTGAAAAAGAACATAAAATGAGGAGAGAAACACATACCTTGATGATCTAAAGAAGATCCATCAAGAAATCAGATGAAACAATGAAGATCCTGTGGGAGCCAAGGTGGGATCTTGTGCATTTCAAAGTTAATTTGAGGGGTGGTCGTGCACCACTTTTTCTTGGCCAGGGCCTTTCGCATCACCTTGAGGGGCTGCTGCCTGGTGAGAATCACGGAGAGAAGGGGAAGGTGTGTTGAGCAAGAGGAGAGGGTAATGGGGGATGCTGGTTGCGCCTAAGGTTAGTAGGGAGAGGGTTTGTGCAGTCATGGAGGGATCTGGAAGGGCTTCATGTGCACTTCAGGGTGAACCCGAGGAGGGGGAGGAGGGGGTTTGTGCACTCACCTACTTGTGTGCCTCTCCCTCAATTTCTCTCTAATCTATTCTCCCTCAACAAAAATTAAAAACCCTAATTAATATAATAATTAATATAGTATTAATAATAGTATTAATAATATTAAAATTATTATTATTAATAATAATAATGATAATAATAATAATACAAATACTAAATTTTTAATAATAATAAAAATAAAAAACATTTTAATAACAATAACAACAAAAGAAACAACAAAATACTATTAATAGAAAAATTAATAATAATTAAAATGATAACCTGGCCTCATTTATTTTTAAATAATAATAATAATAATTTATTATATCAATTTATAATAATATTATTATTAACATATTAAATAATAATAAAAATAATATCATCTGCACAATAGTTTTATTATTATTATGGTTTAAATATTAACCTTGTTTTATCATTATAAAATTTAATTTAGCTTTATTTTTCAGAAAATTTAATTTATTCATAAAATTTTATTATATATTTGAATGATTGGGTAATGTTTCATTCTCTAGGACCAAATGCACGGTCACTTCCAATGGTGTGATGACCGCACACTGGCCCAAAACCCACCAAAAATATCAAAGTTTCAAAAATTTCAAACCCAAACCCAAACTCAACTCTATCCACAAGACACAGTATCGAGAAAAGAATAAAATAATTGGTGCCCATGATTGGGTTGTAAAAAGTCCCAAATAAAAATTCCCTAGAAAAGAAATCCTATGTTTCCACTTTGTAAAATCCGCAGCCCAGGAGCCACTAAATGGTGCCCCGATCTGGGTCCCCACATAACCCCAAGCACGTCTCCCAATTTACCAAAGTTTGTCAACTAGCATTGAGGGTCTAAATAATTCATGTGGGGAGACTATACCCTCTTTACTAGATTAATACACATCAATAAATATAATAAATAGCAGAAATAATAGGAAATAATCAAATAACATGCATATGAAATATCACCCAAAACTATGTACAAACCATAGCCAAAAAATATATTATAAGTCATGCTAAAAAATTCCAAGTAACCAAAACCCAAAATAAAGAAAAATTGTGGAATCCCTAAAATGGTCTTGAATCCATGTACAGAACCTAATCCATGTACATCCCAAGCCTGACTCAATGCCCAAGCACTAGTCCCCTTCCCTTATCCGAACCTGTAACAATGAAGTCTTCTCGGATACCTAATGGTGGCATGAATAGGGTGTGAGTAAAACTTAGCAGGCTACCACCAATGGTGTCTACAAAATATCTAGTATAAATGGATAGTGTATGAAAATACTAATCGGGTCACAAGTAAAAGAAAAACAGTTTGCATGCCACTAGTTAACTATCATTGCCTCAACCATTTCTAGCATTAGTTACATTTTATTATTCACATGTTATTCTCTACTTTTTCTTTTATCATCATGTTTTCCATGGGTTAGTAATTTACATAATTTACACAAGGGTTTAGGGCTGTAAACATTAAAAAAAGGGAATAAGTCAAGTCCCTATCTAATAGGGGATAAACACATCTCAACATACCTTGGTGCCTCCTTCCAGGTAATCTCATTAAATGCAACCATTAGGGGAGTATAAAATCAGTCTGACTCCCTAACCCATGAATTCCTAGGTGGGGTTAGAGCATTAGTCCAACCCAACATGTGGGAGGAGCCTCAGTCCTTTATCCCACCACCAAGCCATGTGAACATGCTTATATATATATATAATATTCACCACACATACCATATCACATCTAAAAACAACCAATAAAATATAAATAACATTCCATAACCATCAACATGGTAATTAATAATATTCCATAACCTGTTGAAACATTTTCCATTTACATTACAGTCATTTTTTTCCAATTCCTATTCTTGTTCCGTAAACTATTAATCATATTCAAAAATTCTGATACATTATCCAATATTCAAAAATTACTATAAATTATCCCATTTATATCATTAGTCATTTTTCAAGAATATTCCAACTTATTCATTTCAAGTACAACTCTTATATCACATAGAACAACCACTTTATCACATTCAACCTATTTGGAATATCCCATAATCCCCATGTATCAACCCATTCCATATATTCATCAATTTGATTATGTAACCATTTATATGTTCTCAATTCACAATTCTTTTACAATTTAACATTTTAATCATTTCATATATACTAATCCTTTTGGTAATTTCACATAATTCATAATTTTTTTGACACAATGTCAATTGACCCAATTAACCCACTTTCAATACATGACAAAAAAACCCTTATGACAATATAAAAACTTAGGCACAAATTTCAATATTCTATTTTCAACTAAACTAATCATATTAACATGTTCAATATGAGAACTACATTATCTCACATAAAATATACACTTAACTTTTCCTGTTCTAGGTTTAGAAATGTCAGTGAAACCCACGAGTGTCCCTAAAACATTTTAATCATCCTCAACACATCCCACATGAACCATAATGGGAATAAATAAGTAATTATCCAACTTTTTTGATGAGTATTACTCAATTTAACAAATGAACAAAAATATAGAAGAAATATCTCAACACACATGTGCAAATCTATAACAAAACGATGGGATATAACATGTAGACCACCAAACTAGAATTTGATGATGGATTCACTCTTAATCATTTACTTAGACTTGTATTAAAACACCCTTTTAATCCCCTAACTTGATTCCACTAGAAGAATAGGGTTTTAGGTATTTAGCATAATATGGGGAAACTACTTACCCTAGTATAAAAAAGATAAGAAAGGGGTTTTTTAGACTTGTTGGGGCTTCGATCTACAACCAATAGCACTCCAAATAGTCAAGAATTGAAGGAGAACCATCCTTGGATTATTGGGTTGATTTGGTTCATCATTAGGGTTGAGAGGGGGAGAAATGAAGGAGAAATAATATGGATATCTATATATCCCATAGTAGAAAAAATTTAAAATTTTCAACTTTTATGTGTTACATGGTTTACCTATACAGTTTACCAAACCATGCAAACACTATGTGCAAGCCACTACCCAAGGAAGTTTGAGTCGCATGATTACTTTGGGAAACCCACATGGTTTACAAACTATTCACCAATCATACAATATGCCACAATCCTAAATTGAATAATTTGGCCTCCCACCTCACACAGATTACTTAATCATGTGCCAATCGTGCGCTAATTATGTTCCTTCTATATGTTATATCAGTTGTCCCTTTTTCATGTTCCAAACCCCTGGAACACCCCCGAGGCCCCTCATGCACCCTGTAAACATCCCAATAACCAAAAAAAGAGGTTTAAACCAAAATTTAAATGAAGACACACCTACATGATGTCAAGGATATTATATATGGTCTGGAACTTTTAAATATGTTCCATATGTATTAAATAATGAGAACCAAGTATTGGGAATTGATAAAGAATAATGTTCACATGACACAATTAACACCCAATGGTGGAATCAACTTCTTGGAAACATATATAAAACATATAAAACTAAGTGCTATAAAGATTGTTAATTAGAGCCTTTTGAGTTAAAACAACTTGAAATAGGCCATTAATGATTAAATGGAAAGATGTGAAAACCATGTTTTGTTGGATAGGGTGAATGATCCCCAAAGATTATAGAATTATGATATCTTGTGTAGATATGATATATTTAGTCTATGCAGTATAAGTCTGAGTCCATTTAGAATTTAAAAGAGTTATAAAATGAATTAGTGAATAAATATTGAAATTATATACATAATATTGTATCTAATCCATGTGGTGAATAATTAACCAAAACATTATTCTCTTTTCAAGGGAGTATGTGATTATATCTCAACACTCTCCAGCTTATACACTATGTTGGAATGATGTTAATGAAAGAAGGAACTATATATTTCTTGACATGGTATGGTTGATGATGTTTCATTTATAATGTAAATTATCCTTTTGGTGATATACATTACCCATTGAAATATTCACACTAAACTAGGTGAAAAATAACATATGAAATGGTACAAACTTCAAGTTATATAGTGGATAAAAATCCATTTTTCATATACTGATGCATGGTGATGAAAGAAATTTGTTAACTCAAAATCAAGTAACAAAATTTCACCCTATTGGTTGATAGTAATTATCCTCCTTCCTACAAGGAGGTGGAAGATATCATAGAATCTTTTTTTATGAAAATATTCTAGGTATTTTAATATTGATTCCACATTTTTGAACTAGGTTTTGGTTCTCATTGATCAACCATTTCATGCAAGGCCTATTGGGTAAAAAATAGTATTAAAAATAAAATTAGACATCTAAGGTAAATTGAGTACATATAATTCATGAATATTTAACATGAGGTTTAAAAAACATAATGTCACTGACTATAAAGAAACCTTTTCTCCAGTATCTGTGTGTAAATCCATTAGAATTCTAGATTCTATACCATCTTTCCTTGACTGATATTTGGAGGAATGATTTCAAAAGTGATTTATTTAATGGGAAAGTTCAAGATGATGTCTATATGGCACAATGATAAATTATTATGACTCTATATAATACCAAATGGAATGAAAGATAAAAATATCCATTTATGGATTGAATATATCATCAAAGTCATGGATAATTTGATTTTATATATCAATAAATTAATTTTTTTAGGAGATTATTTTATCCATATGTTTATAAGTGGTTTAGTATTAGTTTATTCTTTATCCAAGTTGTATATTTCAATTCTATACTAGTTATTAGAAGTTAAATACTTGTATTAAATTCATTTAAGTAATGGTAAAACATGTTCCTTTCCATGAAAGAATTTGGAAAATAAACCAAAAATCAATTGAATCTAGATTATTTATGATAGATCCAAGCTGTTACATGGGCTAATTCATGGTTTATATATTGACCAAATACTAAATATATTTAATATGGAATAATAAAAGAGGTAATTGGTTCAAGTGTCAAATTGGATACATCTCTCCAAGAAAATATGTCTATAAACACCACAAGAGAGATAGTGTGAATAAAATTCCATATAATTTTGTTATAAGATCAATCATATACTCTATATTATATACAATTAGTTATGTAGGATATACCTTGAGTATGGTAGGGAGATATAAAGATGATATTTTTACACAAAAAAGATATAATGTAGTAGTTAGAATATGTCTTTTGTCTCAATGGAGGAGCTTTGAACTAGATGTATTCAAAGGAGATAGTTGTTGCCTATTCTTTAATGATGCCCAAGTATACAATGAATTTAGATGTATCAAAAGAATACTTGTATATAATAATAATTTTCAATAATATTTACATATTTACTAACTATAAATCCCCTATCAAATTATATTTTGATAATAACATAGTGGTGGCTTGTACGAAGCAGCCAAGGTTACATAAAAAGACTAAATACATAATTCAATAGTATCACCTCCACGGGTATTTTTCTAAGATATGTGAAGATGTTGTGATAATATTTTCCATATAAGATAACATGGAAAACACCTTGAATAATGCTTTTTCTTAGTATAATTATGAGTATTACATGAGATAACAGTTGGACCTAGTTTAAGTGTGAGTATGTAGGAGTTGGTAACCTAAAAACAACATCTATATACATTATGATTACCTATTTTTATTATTTTTAATATTTAAAAAGTTCTTATCAAATCATAATGATTGTTATGTGTAACATAGTGTGTAAAAATTCCATATGTTTAACTATCACACTGAAAGGATATAATAGTTCCCTAATATGATCAAAACCTTTAGGTGACATGAAATTAATATTAAATATATTTTATATAGACTTATGATAACATCTAACAAGATCCAAATTATATAGTATATCATGGGTGGAGACTCATAGAAATTTGTGATACTACCTCATGGTTTATGCCCTTTTCAATTTTTTCAGCATGAGATTATGATACATAACCCACCAGTAACAAATACTCATTTATATATGTAATTGCATGCTCCTATCTATGGGTGTGTGTACTGTTCCATAGTCTTTATTGTTATTATTAATTCATATCATTGTTCACATATTTTAATGTATTTATGAAAATAATAATGACATATGTTCATGTAATAGTTGGATATATTGGGTGCATAATGAGTGATATGGTATTAATGAATAGTGATAGAAATGATTTCTTACTTCTATTCTTTAAGGAAAGTTAATATATCCAAACCATTGATGTGAATGGAATAAGATAAATAAATCAATATCCATGCTATTCTATGGGAATATTTATTTTCCTAAATTAAGGAAAAAATAGACATCGAGCACATGGGTTGATGACACCAACATTCAACCTGCTTGATTAAAGATACAATGATAGTGGAATTATATTACTTAGTGGGGATTAAGATGTAGTTGTATTTAATTGAGATATTAACTTATTTCTCTCTAGGTTCCTTGATTTGTTTTTAAGTCCAAACTTTGGACTTTAAAATATTATTCATAATTATACTAAGAAAGTTTCTTAGAGGGTTACAAACTAAGTGCTTCCAAAATCTCTAATAAATTATTTTTTGAATTTAATATATTAGAATAAAAATTATTCCATATTTTATATTTAATAAATATTTATGTCTAATTGATTATAAATATATTATCATTATTTATTCATAATAATAAGTCTTTTAGTTAAATTGAAATAAATATTTATTCACAAGATTTACAAAATATAATATTCAATATATTTATTGGTGAATAAAGAGGTAATATTTATTTTTTAGATAAATAGTCATTATTTATAGTTTAGTAAATAATGAGGTAAAATGGTAAGATTTTAATTAATGGGTTAGAAAATATATATTAAATATTATTTAAAATAAATACAATTTTTTTATTTATCATATGATATTTATTCACCTGCAGTTATTGTTCATGTTAACAAAATAATGACAATATTTATATTATTATGATACAAGGGTTTTTATAAGGAATAAGGAATTGTATAAGGGTTTTTGTGAAATTATTAACATAAACCTAGGTTAATAAATATCTAATTATATAAGTTTTATATGTTATCCTCTTGTTATGTACAAAAAATCTAGAGAGAATTTTCTCAATACCTAAGAGAGAAACCTATCAAAATTGCACTAAAGAATTAGGGGAAAAATCAACCTACACTATATTAATCCTTTATGTGAACATATATAATCATTCAACCATGAATATATTGATGTTTATATAAATGAAAGAAAAATGTAGGCAATCATAATCAATTATGATATCTCCCAATGATTTTATGGAAATGTTATGTGATTTTAGAGCATGTGTGGATCAATGATAGAGGGATTTTACCCATGGATCCTGTGATGAAATTTTGGTATGATGAGAGTAGTCAACCAAAAAATCAGTAAAGAAATAATTACAAGAAATGGTAATTCTAAATCATTCTATAATTTAATTATGAATTATATTTGAAGAACTTTAATTCTTTCTTCTTATGTCCATATGTCAATAAAATTTTAATTTATTTCATTATTCATGACATTTTTTTCCAAATATACCTCATATTAATCACTAATTGTGAAACAAATATAAGTTGGATATCTCTAATTATTGCATCTTTTGTGCCTATAACATTTAATAGTATCATCGATACACATTATATCAATGAAATGACATCCTGAGTTCTCAAATTGTTCATGTTAAACTATAAATATTAGTTTCTAGTTTATACAATGGCTAATATAAGAGAAGGTTTTTATATATTTATATAACCCTACTTCAATAGTGATAATTTTTTATTGGAAGACAGGGGTGGTTGATGAATCAATTCATGTGATGTTTGATAAATTCCATCCTTTTGATCGCTAGAATTTTTTTACTGATGGTAATAATGATTTTTTATTATATTTATAATATAATTACTTATAAAAATTAATATTATAATGATATGGGATGTGATCAATAAAAAACTAGTTTTGGATTTTAATAAATTGACGACACCAAAAGTGTGACGATTACATAGCCTATGGAGTTAAAGGAAGACCATTCAGAAACTATTATACAAAGACTTTGTGAAGTAGTTATGACATTAATGAATTTTGAAAGTATTTTTCAATTATCATTTTTTATATCTAAACATCAACTAGAAACATTATTTTAATCCTTGAGTGATGAGGTATGGGTTTGAGCTATGCATGAAAAGTAAAACAAGTTCTAAATGAATATGGTTTTGTAATTTTTTGATAGACCTTTGATTAATCCATTTATTTATAATAAATGGTTAATTTAAAATGATAATGGTGATATTGGATTATTATTTATAAATAAGGATGGATTATTGGATAAGGGTTATAATGAAGTTGAAGGAATAAATTATAAGGAACCCTTTGAACCTACATATATATTAATAAAATTTTACAACTAATTATCTTATGTATCTCATATAAATTTCAAAAAAAATTTGATGGATGATAATTTTTTTGAAGAGAACTTTTATATAAGAAATTTATGATGATAAAATTTTTGGTTTTGAATTTATGTTTATACAAATTCCATTTCAAAACTTACCAAAAAATATTATGGTCTTAAACAAGAAATTAGATCATTGTACGGAAGGATTAGTTTTTTATTTTATCCAATGATATTTTTGTTGGCCTAAAAGATCCTACATATTTATAGTTTAATATATATATATATATATATATATATATTCTTCTTTTTCAGATATATATTCATGAAATGATATTTGGTTCAACTAATGAGATATTTTATAGTGAATTTCCCAAACTCATTCATGAAGAGGATGAAATTTCCATATTGTGTAGGATGAACTTATTTTATGGTGTTTAAAGCATTAAAAAATATTTTGGACTGTTAAAAATCAAATTAAATATATAAATGACTTATTATAAAGGTTTGGCCTTAAAAATATTAATGATATAAAACAACTATGATCTCAAATACTAAACATGATATGGATGTGTCTAGGGAACCAGTTGAAAATAGATTTTAGAAAGGAATAATTAACAGTTTCTTTAATCTAAATTTAGTTAGACTCAAAATTTGATTAATTTTTTTTCTTTTGTACAATATTTCATTTTAATCCTAGAGAATAACATTTTAAAATTGTATAAAATTAATAGAATTGAAAGGAATTTTCAATCTTCAATTCCTTATTTCCAAAATCCTCTATATTTGATTTTATTTCATATTGAAATGCTAATTTTAGGGCTTGTGGACTTGTTAATAAGTGAACCATTGGAACCTATATGTTTTTGGGTATGTTTTCAATTTATTAATCTAGTAAAAAAAATCATTGTGAATCATTATATATAGTAAATGATTAATAAATTACAACTTATAGTTATTATGATTGAGTGTTGTGGATAAAAGATAGCTTTATAGATTTTGGTTTCAATTTTGATCAGTTTTTAATAAAATGTGATAAAATGGTGATATCAACATTCTAAATATTCCAATAAGTCATTAGATAATGAAAATATAAATATTAGGTATCATTTATTGAGAGATTAAAAAACAAGGTAAATACATCGTGGAGAACTAGAAACATATTTCAACATGTAACTCCTCCTAGAACATGATTAATAAAAAATTAATATAAAATTCAAATTATTAAAATTGAAGAATATCCCCCTTCATTAAACCATCCCTATCCATGGTAAAAAAAGTATTATAAGAATAATACTTAAATATTGAATGTATATCAGGTTGGAAAATCCTCCTAAAAATAAATACATAAAACTATAAGCATCATCAAAAACATGTTAATTTAATCAAAGAAATATATAAATATATAAAATGTGTCAATAGAAACTAATTTTTTAACAAGACTATAGTAAACCATAAAGATAAAAACATAAAAAATACTCACTACAACGAATGAAAATAAATTAATATATAATTTCTTACAAACATTATATATAATAATACTAAAAGGGTATGCATACTGGCCATAGAAAATAAACTTACTTGGGAATGCATACTAGCTTAGGCCCAATCTGATTACATAAATAATAATTAGAAGCCCCCCAAAAAGAAGGTTTGTATGTTTTTATCTACAATTATAGATATAGATATAAATCATTTATTTTGACCAACATATTTTTGTAAAATTCAAGAAAAAATAACGTTCATAATTAATAAATATACCACACATGAAACAAATAGTTGATGATATACCTTTAATTTTACATATGAAAAATATATTTATATAAATTTTTATTATTATCCTATAAAAACAATATAATTTATGTTCTTTTTTTCCAAACAAACCTTTTTATCTCATAAACTCATTCAATGTTTGACTTCGAATAGTAAATATAGGCAGAGTTTACTTAAAAAAATTCTCACTCTGCCTTAAGATTCCATTTTTTCCTTTTATGAAAATCCCATTTCATCAAAGATTTTCTCTTTCTTACTTGAAGAATATTTTTTCAAATAACTATTATATTTTTATAACTTAGATTTATTATCTTTAATAAACTTTAATTTATCCTTTTAATATTTATACATAAAAAAAGTATTCTTTAAAATTTCATTTTATTTAATGATATTTATATTTTTTGATCTATAAAATTATTATTATACTTGATCAAATTATTTTATTTTATATAATTATTTACAATTTCATCATATTTATCATATATTTCATTTAATTCTTCAATAGTAGATTTATCATAACCATATTTAGAAGATTAATGATGATATAAATCATAACTGATATCACTAAACAGTAATCATATCTATATCCAAGATAAAAATATTTATAGTATTATTTTCACCAACTGAATCTTAAAATTAATCTAAATCTTATTTTCAACACTATCCTTTAAAATTATACTTTTATTACGATATATACACTTTTAAGGTTTAAGTGAGATCCCAAAGTAAAAGTTTATTTTTTTCTTATCATTATTCACTTATTATATTTCTTTTTTTACCTAAAAATGTCATAGTTGGAATAACCTTCCTTCTTATAGTCAGAAAAACTAATATAAGAATTTGATTTACCATTCCTTCATTTCCCCTTAAAATATTTCTTATACTTTTTTTATATTGATTCTTTGAACCTTGTTTTTCTTCATAATTCCTTGAATTCACTGTATGAGATGACTTAATTAATCACCATTATCACCATTATATTCACATATACAATGACTATAGAAATAAAAAGATATATTTTTAGATCTATTAAAAATCAAATCCCTTTTTTTTAATTAATAAAACCTTTTATTCTTATTAAACAGAACCTCATATTAAAGTAATAATCTAATGAGTTTATCAAAGTTATAATCCACAGATTCCTTACATTATTCAATTAAAAACTTATAGGAATTTAAATCCTTATATAGATGTCAATGTATTACTTCAATAATTAAGTTATAATTCTTTTTCTCATCTTGAGTAATCATGTTTTTAAAAATTATAATAAACATGTTTAATATCACACTAATGATTTCATGTTTAGAAAAATTCGTCCAGATGAATACTAATTTTAGTCTATGAAATTTTTTAGTTCATTGATGAGTAACATTTAATTTTCTTAAAATATTATTTGTTGCCTTAGAAGAAGAAATATGTTTATAAACATATATAATAAGAGAAAAGAGAAGGGAATTCATAAAATTATAATTGAAAACATATTTTATTATATAATTTCAAACAAAAGTATCAACCTCAACTATTAGTAATGTTTTTTGGTATAAGAATGATTGTTTATTACTCAATACCTATATTTTTAAAAAATATATCCATTTTATCCTTCCAGAAACTATTAATTCTCTAACTAAAATTAGGTGGTCTTAGAGGATTTGAGTTTACAAGAATCTCATGACACGACATTAATGAAAATAAATCATTCCATTAGACTTGTTAATGAATAGTATAATTGGTTCATACCAAAAAAATTAATAATAGTAATGTAAATACAAAATTGGATCCCACTAATATACTAATAGTTAGGCCCCATAATGTTGATGTAAAGGAAAATATGGTGATGAATTTTAAATCTTAAATAACCAAATTAACTTGAAATATAATTTGAAATGTGTTGAATACTAATATTAAACAATTTAATCATAAAAGGAAAGTGTAATGGATTGTGAGTGTAAATACATAATTAATAAAGATATAGAGCCCCATGATTCTATAGTAGTTTTTATCCAAACAATCCTATTTCCACTCTTCACACTCTCAATCAAAGAGCATGAATATCCATTATAGTTATATTTTTAACTATGGGTATATAAAAAACTCAATATTTTCCTACTAGAGAATTTCTAAACCAGTCTATTTAAAGGATTGACTAATCCTTATGATTTCCAAAGGAGAAAACCTCAAATAGTGTCTTTTTTCTTGACCAAACACAAATAGTGATTAAACTTTTGATTAGGTGGTCAAAAAATGTGGTGCCTTTTTATGGTATTATAACCCGATTATGTTTTTTAATGATATATACAATACTATAGACTAAATAATAAGTTAAAAAACAAACTTACTATAATTTGTTGACATAAATTATGCTTTATGAAATTAATTCTCAACCCTTTCAAAAATGATGAACAATGAAGCTCAAGAATTCTATCTATTCCTCAAGAGATCAGTTGACCGATGAATATTTTATAGACTAGAAAAACCTTTATCAAATTGTGAGTATCATGAATTTTCATATATCAGTTATTTCTTTTGATATTATAGAAAAAATAAATTATTATTTTCTCTATTTAAATCACCAGAAGACTATATTTATAGATATAAATAATTGTATTATTTACATGGATGCATACTCAGTTCATGTCATATGCTTTAAAAGATACACAGTTTATAAAAGTAAAATTTTATAATGATTTAAATAAAGAAACCAATACATATTAAATAAATCATAATAAATAACATTAAATACCCAAAAATAATTATATTTTAAACCCATTCAAAAAAACTTTGAATAACATAGAAAAAATCCTTTTATATTCCAATATATATTTGAATTTAAATAATGGTGATTCTTGATTATCATTTTTTTAATGATACTCCCATCATAAATAAAGATTCATACAGAATATAATAGTCTAACTTCCAAATACCTAGATTTTATAAAAATGTAAGGGTAAAATCTAGTGATATTAAGAGAAATTCCCAATATCTTATATTAATTACTTTTACAATATACATAACATTCAAAAATTTGTCTAAATTCCCATACTTTATAATAATAAAATCATTAAATTTTTTCCAAATCTTGAATTCTCTGAAACATGTATGAGTAAAAATGATATATTACAAGATTCACTAAAAACATTTCCAAAGTATCTAATTCTTAATATCCTAATGATATCATAACAATCAATACATAATGAAATATTCAACTCTATGTAATTTCATTAGAGTAAATATTCAAATCATAAGGGTTACTCTAAAAATCATAAAGGCCACTCTCCAAATCATAAGATTAAAGATGAACTATGTAACGATCAAGACATAGATAGAATTATAAACATTCTAAAATGTACGAGTAATATAATAGTGTATAAAATTACTACACTTAGGAAAAATTCTCAAACATAAAAATTAACAAACAATAGAAATAAATATTAATAACTGAGAATATATAATAACAAAATTAAATATAATTCTTATCTTATACATATATCATGAAATATAAATAAAATCATATGTTCTATCTAAAATGAAATCAGAGAATAATAAATAGATGATATGATTGTAATGTAATTATAAAATAAATAAATAAATAATGTTTCTAAGATACACTTGAAAATCCCATAAATTTTTCCCATTAATTTTACCAAATGCCTCCCTGTTATGGTATTCACCTCTTCTAATCTCCCTTATTGCTTTATTAGTGTCTTTATTTGTGTTTTAGTGATATTTCTTCAAGGTTACACCTACTTAATTTTTAATTATTCACCTAGTATCATTTTCTATTTGTTTCCATTCTATGGGAAAATATATTAATCAAGGTGGATGGAGTTAGGTTTCAATTTTTTACATAATATTTTAGTTTTTATATAGTAGGGTTTTGGGGGACCACTCTTTGTATGGTCATTATTCCTCCATTAAGGGTGACTTGTTCTAGTTCTTGAGTTACGTGTTTCTATCAAATTACATTGTTTAACATATCATGAAATGATTATGTTTCAGTAAAATAATTCCTAAAAATACATATAAGTATATACAGTACACTCCATTAGTTTGTGAAATGATTTCAAAAATTTCCACACATGGCATAAAAGAATTTTATATGAATTTTTAGTTTTTTATTTCCATATGATTATTTAATTGGAATAAGTGTTGGTTTAAATGTACATGATAATATTACAACAAAATTTAATGGTTTTAAAGTGGTTCTTGACACAATATTTATATCAATAGAGGGAACCATATGTTATTAAAAATGTTTATATGAATGGGTTTTGTTTTTACCATTTTCTAAATCAAATTTTGAGACTTATGTTTAATTATTTTCTTATTTAATGATTTATGTAAAATATTAAATTTAAAATAATTTCTGAAGGATATTTCCTTGGGGGAGTCTTCAAATAAGGATGAAAAAAATGCGGTACTCTAATTTTGGTTCATGGCATGTTTGGAAAATTTAAAAAGATTTATTTAATGATTGTAAAATAGTATTGTGATCCCTTTTTGATTATGTAATGTGTTTAACCTTTCCATTTGTATAGGGTGCGAATTATTGTGGATTACTATTTAAAAATGTTTTAGGTTTTTTTAGTAGGAGTTGGAGGTGAGATAAAATTTATATGTAATATATTATTATTTCTAAGTGTATTGATCATGTTATTTATTATTCTCACCTTAACTGGAGTTATATCGTGGGAACCCTATGTATCTTGGAATAAGTTATGAATGTAATATAGTTGTTTAGGTTGTTCTTTGAATAATGTCTTGTTTAAATTGTTCACAAGCAATTGATATCATCCAGATAGGATAAGAGTTAAATCTAGGGTCAGTTATAATAGGATAATAAAATATTTTCTGAGTATAGGTGTACCATGATTAAGTTCTATGATCATTTTACTCTATTCCTAAAGAGTTTACCATGGTTATAGTTTCAATGGTCAGTGATTATATTTAAGGTATACCCATTCATTTATAAATTGAATCCCCTTTCTCTAATTGATTATATTGAACACATTATTTTTATAGAGTTTACATTTATAATGATTTATTTCAAAAACGGTCCAGGTTTAATGTGTTTAAATTTCATTGATGTGTTATAGTATTTTACAACATGATCATAAAATTTTATTTGAAATACTGATTTAAAGGGAAAACCAAATGTTTTTTTTATTTTTTGTGATTTTTATAAAGATTTTCAAATGAATATAAAATATTTTTGTTTATTTTATAACAAACTCAAAGGTCCCCACATCCAGTTTCTAATTATATTATTTCTAAATGATGTTTCCAGATGTTTAACTAAAAAATCTGATATATCTCTTTCTAGATAATATCATGATAATTTGTTTTCTATATAAACTCTCCTATGTAAATCCTAATTTTGAAATTATATTTCAAAGTATAATTTATGGAATCTTGTAATTAATTTTTTTTCATAAACTCTTTATTGATATCCTACTAAGAATTCTTAGCTTACAAAAAATATACAAATCATGGTCTCTGTGTACAAATTTTTTATGTTTTATTTTAAGTTCCCTAGTCATGATTCAATATTTACTTTTATTCTTTTTGTCCACTGATAGATTTATTAATATGTGGTGAGTGAACTTGGGTCATAATGAGTCCATTTCACTATGGTTTAGTTTAATTTTTTTACTTTATTATGTTGATATATTAGCCAATTTGGATAGAAACTATACTCTTTTTCCTAGCACCCCCAATTTTTAATTAAGGAGATATATTTGTTTCCATAGTGTATTTTAAAATTTATTTGTGTTACCATTATTGTTATGTTTAATGTATGATGGTAATAATTTTTTTACTGATGTCTCATTCAATATTTGTTTAGTTTATTCCATGGCTGTATTCTTTCATTATTTGAAACTATTGATATTTTTTCATAGATATATAAGGTATTGACACCCCCTTCCATGTTGATAGTAATGTTTTCACTACCCATTTATTTTTATCATAGGTTGTAATAATTTCCATGTGGTTTTGTTTTTGATACTGTTGCACCTGTTTCTGGACCATGGTCATGAGGAACACACCTCGATAATTGTTGAATGTTAGGGCAGGGGACATAGTAAGTTGACCTCGGGTAGTTCATTATAATAATAGAATCCAATGAGTTTTAAATTTAGAAATTCAATAATGATGATGACTTTAACATATGGTAGCTCAATATTTGAGAATATTTTTTCCAATAGATACTACAAATGTCCATCACAGACACTAGAAACCTCATTTTAGTCATTATACTAATAGACAGACTGCAAACACATATAATGATGTCCCTCTCGATGTACTAATGAAAAAAATTGTTTTCTTATACTATTACTGGATAATAAACTCATACAGGAGGTTGTTTTTGAAACCTGTACCATGCGAATATGGCATAAACCAAATAAATTATATAGGAATACTTCATTAATAGGCCTCATACATAAGAAACTTAGACTGTATGACTCAAAGATGAATCTCAGAACACACATTTAGGCACATCTTGATAAATTTACCAAAATTATTCTTAATTTAGCTAATATTAATGTTAAAATTTAAGATGAATGCCAATACATAATATTATTGATTTATTTGGATAATTCATATAATAATATAAAAATATAGGGTTTATGATAGATATTTCATGAACTGATAGGAAGAAAATTTTTCCTTGATTCCAGATGAATTATATGGTAAGACTAAGATAAGACCAAGGTTATGAATTTAACTATTGTGGGATGATATGATTTATGGGGAAAAAATGTAAAGTTAAGATGAATAAAAATAATAATATTTAGTTAGGGATTACTATTCTAGGTCTATGTCTTGTGATGTTACCTATTATCATTGTAGGAAACCTAGACATGTTATATCAATGTTTCATAAAATAAATACTAGTGAGAATATAATATAATATGAAGATAATTCAATATTTTTCATTATAGGTTATGATAGTATTAAGATATTAACTATTAATAATCACACACTACTAAATGAGTTGGTCATGGACTTAGATTTCTCTTTCCATATATTCCATAACACTCATTTCTTTTCTAAGTTTGCTGAGGGAGTAGAAGAAGATATTGTAATTTTAAATAATAATAGGTTTCAAGTGATGAGAAATGTGTCTTTATAGTTATAGATATATTATTTTCATTATATTACATGATGTAGGGTGTGTCCCTATCCTACATAAAACCCTCATTTCATTAAATTTTATATATTAGAATGGATTTTACTTCAAATATGAATATTTTTTATTAACATCACCAAGGGATTTCATATTATTATTGATGGATACCTTGTTAATGGGATGTATGGATTAAATGGAAAATTTTATATCATTTAAGTACATATAACCTATTTCACAAGAAGTGACAACACAATGCATTGGTATATGAGGTTGAGGAATGTGAGTTTTAATGTCATAGAAGAGTAATGTAAAAAAAGGATTCTTATAAAAGATACAATAATTACTTTTCTATTTTTTAAGACTATGTGAATAGTAAGTCAAAAAAGAGTTATATTTCATAAATCTATTTTTATGGATCACCACCCACATGAGTTTGCACACTCTATATTTTTGGGTCCCTCGAAAACTACCTCCCATGAAATATGTTCTTAATTTATTATGTTTATGGATTGTTTTTCAATGAAATCCGAAATTAACATTCTACCAATTATGCATATTGTTTTCAAGATGAATTAAATATGGATTTCCTATATAGAGAAATAAAATGGGAGAAGGTAAAAGTCTATGAGAACTAAAAATGGTATTGAATTACTATTAACCAAGTTTTCAAATTTCTGTGAGATTGAGGGTATCACAGGGAACTATCTTGTCAGTTATACTTCTCAACATAACGGTTTGACTAAATTCATGGATCGTACTATTCTAGAGTGGGGTTACAGTATACTGTTAGGATCCAGCCTACCTACATCCTTTTTGGTTAAGGGTTCTATTAAAACTATCTCCCTTATTAATTGATTCCTATTATATACCAATATTCATAACACCCCATAAGATATCAGGAACAACTGACCCCATTATATGGAAATTTAAGAGTCTTTCCCTCTAATTCCCAATCCCATGTAAATACAAATAAACATTAGTCTACAGCTATTAAAATTATATTCAAGGTTTATATAGAGGGGGTGAAGGTTTATAAACATTGTTTTGAAATACCTATATTTTTATAAATATATCATTAGTTGGGATGTGGGGTTTCATAAGTTTCTTCTCCTAGAGAGAAACATAAAACTAATTATAGTGTTTGTTGTTTCCGATGCTTTCACCGGGGCGTGCACATTCGTCTGTGGGGAGGACGCACTGCTTGTTACCCCGCATTCCCGCTTTCCAAAGGTGGGAGACATGTGTTCCTTGTTCAGGGACGTCTACTCCTTGATCGAAACTGGGATGATGGGATGTCGGTTCTTCCTTCCATGGATTCCTCCTTGGAGCTCGTCACCTAGTCCGGGTCTCCCTCATAGATTTAAGATGGGTTCGTGAAGCTCATTCCCAGTGCCATATCTACATGGACACGAGTTAATTACGCTGCTTTCGTCGAGATTCTCCAAGGTGTCTTGTCCGAGCAGCAACCTTCAGTGAGGAGAATGGTCACATTGGGGTGTCGTTGGAATGCCTTTCTTATGTCCCTTATCACAGGGCTTCTCGAGGGCATGGAAGCCCGAGGCATCCCACATCAAATGTGGGGAATGTGTACCATCTAAGGTTTTCCTCAGCTTCCCATGTTTAACACGGGGTATGTCGCGAGTTTAACCTCTTCCGGAGACGGATCAGGTTGAAGGACCCCTAGGGGAAACACCGATGTTGGGGCCAGCACGTGGGCGGCTTTCCAGATGTCATGGAGTGGGATGGGGATTATGCTCTGAGACGACCCAAGAGGGGGAATACATTTTAACGTCATGCAGGAAAAGATACAGTTTAACGTCATGCGGGACAAGGGCATACAGTTTAACGTCATGCGGGAAGAGGGATTTGGGGCTTACACTCTGAGGCGACCCATGGTGGGTATGTGGCTTACGCTTTGAGGCGACCCATGGTGGTTAGGGAACCGACGTGGAGAGGTCGGGATGACCGGGTGGTGGGATTGAACCTCGTGGAGGTTTCCTATATACCATATGTTAGCACGAATCAAAGTCCACATAGTTCGCTGGGATGGGGATTACGCTCTGAGGCAGCCCATGGTGGTTTCATGGTCGATGCGTGCTCTGAGGCAGCCCATGGTGGTTTCATGGTCGATGCGTGCTCTGAGGCAGCCCACGTGAGTCATGCTAGGTGTGAGAAACAAGAGGCAGTAGGGACCAGACGATCACGTCGCAAAGGGTGCATCCGTGAGAAGCAGAATGGGGCTTACGCGTTGAGCGGCCCAAATAGGAAACAGGGGATTACGCATGGTTAGCGGACCTTGGTGCCGGAGCTTACTCTAGGGTGGAGGCCCGTGGTGCGACAAAGTGCAGTGGGAAAAGGACTCCACTAGCCTTGATAGGGGGAAGCACGGAGATGCACGGGTGCAACCATCCGTTGAGAGGCTAGGGGCTTACGCACTGAGGCGACACTTCCCCCGCAGACAAACGCCACTTCGACAAAAAGGATCTCATTCCATGTGAGGAAGAGTCCATTCCAGTGGAGACGAGTGGGTGTAAAGAATGACCGAGATGGGGGGACCCTGCGTGCGAAGCACGAGGTCGGACCACAGTTTAACGTCATGTGTTAAGGACGAGGTGCTTAGCAGTTTAACGTCCTGCAGCTTCGATGATGTGGGTTCGCTCCACACCCCTAGGGCTTACATTCCCAATTCCCTCTACCCCTTGTGGGAGGGAAGGCATTAGCAAGGCCGTAATGAAGGGGGGCCGCAGGGCGAACCATTGAGGGGTCCACGTTAGCGTGGCTATGTGAAGAAGCAATAGTCGTTAGCGTGCCTATGCGGTGAAGCATAAGGCAAAGAAACGCAACGGGAAACACCGCCCAAGGGACCTTGAGGTTACTTCGCACGAGCCTGGAAGGCCGTACGGGAAAACAACGCATGGCGTGCATGCCTGGCAGGGGAGACATCAGGTGCCGGTGCAGAGAGGCAGCCAAGGGGTGTCAAGGTGAAAGGTCCTGGGTTTTGCGCGCAAAACACTGGGATGGCACACAATTGGAGCCTGGGAATTATGCGCGGAGAGGGAATTGTGCGTAGGGTATTTCACGCATGAAAGGGGATTGTGCGCACTGGACACGGATTGCACGCAAGGAAGGAACCCGGAGGTGGGGGAAAATTCACTTAAGTCGGTGGAGTTGCACGAAAAGGTGAATTTCGGGGCAAGGTTGTGTGAAAAGGGGAATTACCTGGATGTCATATTGCACGCTAGGGTGGTTGACTTGCACGCACGAGAGCCGATCTGAATTACGCAACCCCCAAACCGTTCAAGGTCACCGCCTATTTATAGGCATCGGTAGGTGTGGAATCCAGGTGGCGCGTGAAATCTTCTGCACCGCGAGCCGTCGGCGCGCAAAATCTTGCCGAAAAGAACCGGGGCATGAAAATATTGTGCGCCTCATTGGCTCGATTACACGAATCCTAGGGATACTTTGCATGCACAACAATATTTCGCACGAATCCTCCTTTATTTTGCACACCACTTCCTGGGCCTCTGGATCGGGCCTCTGATTCCGAATATGACTTTTCTTTTTCATTTCGATAATTCCTCTTGGAGTTACGAACATTTTCGGCATCTACAAATGCCCCCCCCTTGGAAATGGATCGGTGAGAGGTCGCAAAGATCGGATTTCGAGGGAAACGCCGAAATGCCAAAGCACTGAGTCTCCTGGGCATGTTGCGCGCAAAATTCCAAAGGGGCGCGAAAAATGATGGAATCGCACAGAATCCTCTTTCTGTGCGGCACGGAACCCTGGACTCTCCTATAAAAAGGGGCACTGGGTCCCAAATTCATACTTCAGCTTTTTCCGCGCGATAGGCTTATCGCTCTCGTGCGCGAAATTGCTCCCGTGGCTGCACGTCAAAACACTCTGGCAGCGCGGAATTCCTTCCAAATTTGGGCCGTGTTTTCGCGCCTTCTCGGGATATTTTGTTCTTAGTGTGCCGATTGTGCACCCATCTCCAGGATTTCACGCAACTCCTTCAGATTTCATGCATCACTCTCTGATTCCGCGCACTGCATCCTGATTTCGCGCAACTCCCGAAAAATTCAAGAAGGCCGCAAACCGAGTTGATGAGGGGGAAGCTGCTGCTCGTAGGACAAAAATGGCAGTGAACGAGGAGGTTTATGGAACCAAGGTGATTGTATCCAACAACCTGACCTTGTTCAATCTGCTGACTCTGGCCCAGAAGACGTATCCCCTGTCTGACAACCTCTCGCTCTAGAACTTTGGCATCCTGGAGGAGGTGCCCCTGTCGGGCTTCGCGGTGGACACACCGCGGTCATGGGTGAACCGAGAGGACGAGCTTCCTCGCTACAACATCACCCACAACAGCCATCCTTCCATGGAAACTAGACATATGAACATATATATCCTGAGCCAGAGGACTAGGACCATTACCGGGGAAGATCCTGTCACAGAGAATTCTCCAGCCCTCTACGTGAGCACATTCCGTCAGAGCGTCACAGATGACACGAAGGGATGGCTGAAGGATTGGGACCTGCGGTCCGGGGGTAACTTCACCAGCGAATGGGCTTGGGCGTTATGGGTTCTCCATACCTGTGGCCAGTTCTGGGATTAACTGCGGTATATCGGCGTGTTCGAGGCGGTATGGACATCGCAGTTCCACTTCCACCGTTAATCTGAACTCGGGCCAGAGCTATTAACCCGGTGGTCTCCTGACACCAACACATTCCACCTTCATCATGGGGAAGTCGACATCAGTCTCTGGGATGTTCATTGCATCAGAGGTATCCCACTGGAGGTCTACCAATACGACGAGTTCATTCCTCCAAAGAATACCTGGGGAGATAGGCCGCAGATGCCTGTGCTGACGTGGCACCTGTTGGAGCTGGCCAAAGAGAGGGTGGGGGTCAAGGACTTCCTGAAGGACATTGCCTACAAGGGCTAGTTCAGCCTGTTCCTTGAGAAGGATCCGGCCTTCATGATGCCGGGACGGGGTAAACGGTGTCCAACAACAGCTCAAAGGAGCAGGGACGGGTCATACTGGAGGACCTTAGAGGTGTGGAAATACCAATAAAGAGGCTATTGCGTCATTGAGGCCCAGGACTAGAACGTCTAGTATGCCGGGTTCTTTGCCGCCTTCCTGAGCGGGTGGCTCCTGTTAGTGCGGGATGCGAGGATGGGAATCCGTCCAGCAACACCGGCAATGGCGGGTACCATGGCCGCCAACAAACGGTTCAACTTGGGCATCCCCGTACTGGCCAAGCTGTATGCCATCCTGGTACGCATCTCACGAGGGGGGTCGCCTCGGAGAGTATGTGGTCCCTTCCAGATTTTCCATGGCTGGGTGGCGGCTCATCTCGGTGGGTACACTTTCCCAAACGCCATCCATTCTCCGGGCAATGGTCTGCGACCGTACTTGCTAAACATCGCAGGGGTGGCACCGATGATGCTCAATGGGGAGGGCGCGAGGATCCACATTGGAAACCATGCCAACTTCAACATAATCCCGTTCCCCACCCCAGTCGGCCATATGGTGGACAACGAGCGAGGATCTCCAGAACAACAGAAATATTTCCAGAGCATTCGGGGTGGGGTGCTCATGGCTCGGATCGACGGGAAGGTGATTTGCGAGCCTTACGTGCCATCCTGATTCACCAGGAAGTTCGGGTACCTTCAACGAATTCCGAAAAAGGTATTCAAGGCTGTTTGGCAAGAGAATAATCCCTGCGTCCTGTGCCAGATGTGGTTGATGTTTACCACCTTCATCTCTGGCGATGTCGTTACTCTTCCTCCTACTGAGGACGATGCCGGCCTAGCAACTGAGTATGCCGAACACTGGACCATCACGTACCCTGAGAGGATTTTATGCAAGCGAGTCCAGAAACTCGAGGTTACTCGCACGGAAACCGGGAGACGGGAAAGAAGGAAAGGTGCCGCCAGAAGGGGGGAACCAAGGGTGTGTCAGGCAGCGAGGCCTACGCAGGCCGGGACTTCATCAGTGGGAACATCACATAGTGCCGCCGCGTCCTCGTTACCTATGGGGGGGTCGCATGAGGCGACCATGGAACTACCCGGGAAACAGATAAGATACCTGCTCGAACCTTCCCAAGATGCAATTCTCCCGGCACTGTGGTCGTCCTGGATGACCCTGCGGCAATCGCTGAGCGTTGAATCCATCTGGCAGAAGATAATTCAAAACGGGATCCAACATCTAAAGGTCGGGCTAGTTCGAATTACCGACCGAGTAAACTTCCATCGGCGACATGCTTATCTAATGGCCATGGACACATACGCATGCCAAAGGGGTCGGCGTGCGGAGCCACCTTTCCTAGTGAAAGTGATGCTCGGCCAGGAGCATGATCCGGAAGC
This sequence comes from Viscum album, assembly GCA_963277665.1. Taxonomy (NCBI): domain Eukaryota; kingdom Viridiplantae; phylum Streptophyta; class Magnoliopsida; order Santalales; family Viscaceae; genus Viscum; species Viscum album. The sequence continues at coordinate 213,699,686 of OY728125.1, forward strand.
GATGCCGCCGGGAGAAGGCGACAGTGACGAGGAGTTGGAGGGGGAGGAGGAAACTGGAGAAGACGAAGGCGAAGGAGAAGATGAATAAAGATAAGACGAAGTTGAGGGGTCGCAAGGGACGAACTACCAAGGGAGTCTTCGAGAGAGCGGCGAGATTGTCATCTATGATCTCAACATAACCGAGATACTCGAGGTCTGTCTATATCTTCATTCATTTTCCTTATTCATCCATTCTCTTTTTCAACTTCTAACCCATTTCCCCACCTCACTCAGGAGTAGTTGAGCATTGGACGGGCATCCCCACTAGAGGAAGGAGGAGAGGAACTTGTGGGACATGATGGGGATCTGACACCCATCATTGAATTAACAAGCACAGAGGGGTCTCCCCTTACGGCGGCTCCTACAGCGGCCGGAACACTGGAGACCGATGCTCTGGATTCCTGTAAGCCTCATGCTTCACTACTGGCGCTTGGTGTCAAAAGATCCCATCTGACCTGCGTATGCCTTGCACAGTGATCTCAACATTGGAGGCACGTCAGGCTGCAGAGCCCGGGCCGTCCGCGAGTGGACCAGTAGAGGACATACCACCTCATTCAGAACATGTTCCTACACTGATTCGGCCCCGATAATTGATGAGCAGGGGGTAGCGGACATTAGCAGCACAGTTCCTGAGGCGAGGTCGGAAGCTGATGGAGGCATTGTCGCTGCTGGGGTGAGAAAATAAGGTCTCCCGGATGTCGAGGATCCTATTCCTCATGAGTGAATCCCTGTAGCGAATCCTGCTGCCGATCTGCTGGCTGCCTTCCCTATATACTGACCCGCTGACCCTGAGGAGATAGATGACTCAGACTCAGAGGCAGCCGAGGAGAGCCAGATGACACAGCGCAAAGGGTGGAAGTGTATCCAGCGCTTTCTCAGATATCCCTAGTCAGATTAGCTGAGGCGGATGGGATCACTCTAGACCTGGCTGCACTTCATGTGTGCCGGAGGGGCTGACGCTCAACGCCTTCATCTGACGGTCCATGATTATATGGACGAGAAGATACGTGAGAGCAGCCGGTGTACAGACGTTGCCTAGTGCTGGGAAGGATCGAAAAGTGTCCAAACGTTGCTGAGGGCAGAGAAGGAAGTTCAGCACCTCGAAGGGCAGGCGAAAGATAAAGAGTCCTTCATTGCAACATTCTCTGAGCTTGTGGAGTAGCTGATGGCCCAGCTGGCTGACGCGCAGGAACAACTGATGGAGGTGAGTCACTAGATGACTGTACTTCGAACTGAGAGGGTGAAAGCACAAGATAGGGTTGGAGAGCTATGCTCTGTGGTGGCTGATGAGGAGAGAGTCTTCAAGGAGCGAGAAGTGGTCCTAGAGGCTACCATCCAAAGGGAAGCAGCGCTGGAAAAATCGCTTCAACACACTGATCCCTAAGGGCTTTGTTTTGGCCATCTCATTAACTTCTTGCTTGTACTACTCATCATCTCAATCCAATACATGGCCAAATACTTTCATTTGTACCCTTGGTTTAATATGCTCAACCATAGTCCCAAAATGAACAACAACTCATCCTTAGGCTCCTGTGAGTTGCGCCCAACGCAAGAAGCAAAGGATGCTCGTGCCATCATTTAGTCCAACTATGGGGCATTAAACAAGCTTCAGGCATCCGAAATTGGGCCTGTATTTCTAAGGAGACCCCAGACCAATTGATGTGTCAACTTCTCAATGTGCTCCAACACATGAGCGGGGAAATGCCGGGGGCATTGAAATCCATCCAAACATAGGGAGATGAAGAGGAAGTGTGAATCACGCTGCCCAAATTCGGAACACGATGGGGCGCAACGATGGATGATAACTTTCAACCGTGGTGGAAACACAACATCCATATCATGTTGGCCTAGAATGGGGACAATAAATGAGGGCTGACCACTGACCATGTTCGCAACATGGGGCCTAACTCAAATATCGTCTGTCAGGTTTCCGAAACGTTGGCCCAGGACGGTAGGTGGACTACAGGTCTATCATCCATATAGCTACAATAGGCGGACCAAAGGTCTATCATCCATATTTCTATAATAGGCGGACCATAGTCTATCATCCATACTGTTAGGGGGTCCTGTCAAACATGACCAGTCCTCCAGAACGTTAGCCCAGGACAGTAGGCGGACCATAGCTCTATCATCCATACTGTTAGGGGGTTCTGTCAAACATGACCAGTCCTCCAGAACGTTGGCCCAGGACAGTAGGCAGACCATAGGTCTATCATCCACACTGTTAGGGGGTCCCGTCAAACATGACCAGTCCTCCAGAACGTAGGCCCAGAACAGTAGTCAGACCATATGTATATCATCTATACTGTTAGAGGGTCCCGTCAAACATGAAAGGAAATGAGGATCCGAATAAGGGGGCACACAAAGCATGGAAGTTGGAGTGGTGGTTTGTTCGAACAGATCCCAACACTCCTGAAAATGCACCACCGTGGTGAAGGCGCATTAGGAGGACATACCGACCTGATCACGGGTCGTCCCAATTTCCAGGCAGGACCTCTTTGGTGAGAGAACCTCCGCTTCCCATTATTACCATGGGGCATCCCGAACCTACTCGGGGTAGACGTCCTGATTACACCACTTCCCATGAAGTCGGGCTGAGGGGCTTACAATAAGAAGGGATGGGGTTTGTTAATCCCTGGGGCTGGACCCAAAAAAAATGTCTGGGTGTTCCTACGTATCTCATTAGGATGAGAATCAAGCCGCATGTAGTTTTTGAAGCACAGTTTAACATCATGTTGGATGAAATATAGTTTAACGTCATGCGGGATGAACACATCTCATCTGGGGATAGGCACGACATGGCGAGTAACGTGACGTGAATGAGGACATAATCTCGCACCACACCATGAAATCCCACAAGAGAGAGCGAGTCATAGAAATACAATGAAATGATCTTAGTTTTAGGTCTTAGAACTCGGACCAAAGTACAGGGGGAACGAGAGACACACAGTAAAGCGGCTGTAAATCCCAACGTGAATGGGGCAAAGCCCTTCTTAATATGTGCTCCTAGGAAGGCGTTTAGGCCAAAAGACCAAATGCGAAAAGTTAGGATGGGCCTGTGAGGAAGTTCCCAGGTGCTCTTACGTATCTCACAAGGATGAGAATGAAGCCATACGTAGTTCTTGAAAGGCAGCATGGCACGATGGTGGGCCTGCGCAAAGGAGTCATGCGGGTCTAGCCCTCACACCAAAAGAAGAAGCATTTGATATATCTTGTTTGTTCTTGAAGGTAAATGGTTTTTCTTTTGTGGGGTGACTGTCCTAGGGTAGAAATTGTTGGTATCTCCACAATAATCAATCCATAACAAGGGTTAACAAGCAGCATGGTAATCGACCAATGCTGGGCGTGATGTCCCCCATGGGGAGGTCACCATAATGCAGTGCCATTTTTCATCGTGTGACCAGCACGATATCATCACAGTTTAAGGTCTCATGGTAGGACCAACAGCGTAGTTTAAGGTCATATGGTTTGGACCAACAACACAGTTTAAGGTCATATGGTTTGGACCAACAACACAGTTTAAGGTCATATGGTTTGGACCAACAACACAATTTAAGGTCGTATGGTTTGGACCAACATCACAGTTTAAGGTCGTATGGTTTGGACCGACAACACAGTTTAAGGTCGTATGGCTTGAACCGACAACACAGTTTAAGGTCGTATGGCTTGTACTAACAACACAGTTTAAGGTCATATGGTTTGGACCAACAACACAGTTTAAGGTCGTATGGCTTGGACCAACAGCACAGTTTAAGGTCGTATGGCTTGGACCTACAACACAGTTTAAGGTTGTATGACTTTTACCAACAACACAGTTTAAGGTCATATGGTTTGGACCGACAACACAGTTTAAGGTCATATGGTTTGGACCAACAACAGAGTTTAAGGTCGTATGGCTTGGACCGATAACACAGTTTAAGGTTGTTTGGCTTAGATCGACAACACAGTTTAAGGTCATATGTTTTGGACCAACAGCACAGTTTAAGGTCCTATGTCTTGGACCAAGAGCATAGTTTAAGGTCGTATGGGTTGGACTAAAAGCACAGTTTAAGGTCGTATGGCTTGGACCGATAACACAGTTTAAGGTCGTATGGCTTGGACCGACAACACAGTTTAAGGTCCTATGGTTTGGACCAACAACACAGTTTAAGGTCGTATGGCTTGGACCAACAGCACAGTTTAAAGTCATATGGCTTGGACCTACAACACTGTTTAAGGTCGTATGGCTTGGACCGAGGGGAACACGCACGATGCGATACCATCATTGCGCGCGATTCCGAGAGAGGAGCCTCAGGCCAAGGGGCCGATGAGGGTCTAACCATTAAGAGGGGGATATGAGATGTTAGCTACCAGCTGTACTGGGCCCGAAACGCAATGTCCGGGCGACTCCTCGTTTCCCATGGGGATGAGGTTCAAGCTACACACCACCTGCAAAGAAGAAACCCAAGCACATACTCTAGTGCTCAGATCGCGGGAGCCCCGAGAGACACCATTTCGTAGCTTGGTCTATCTAACGTGTGGGGGTATACTGAGGGTTAGTACAAGGAGTGTCAAGATTCTACCTTGACACGGTGGGGTGGAACATAATGTTAATCATGCAACCAACATTCAGTGCCTGGGGAAGCCCGCGTGACGACCGAGGACTACTGCTGACCACGTTCGCAACACAACATCCTATCGCATTAGCCATGGGGACAAACAAATGAGCATCAACCGCTGACCGTATTCACAATGCGGGATTTGTATCAATTTGTTGTATGAAACCCTCGGGGGCGTTGGCCCCTGACGGTAGGAGATCCCTTGGGCATTGTATCCAGGCTGTTCTTGGGGGTCCTTCCAGGTTTCAAGGATGATGGGGGCCCGAATGAAGGGGAACACGAAGCTTGGAAAGTGGGTGGAACTTGCCTAAGTCGAATCTGACACTCCAGGTCCTAGACCAGAGTACTCTGAACACATTAGAAGACCACTGGAAAGGGTCAAAGGGATTAGTATGAGAGCGGCCAAAAGATGGCGGATCCCCGGGAAAAAGGGTGGGTGTAATGCCAAACACCCTGGAAACCGGGAGATTGTGGGATCTCCTTAGATATGGGGCTGGACCTGACATCTAGGTGTTCAGGAAGTCCTTTGTATCCCATAAGGATGGGAATCAAGCTATACGTAGTTCTAGACGGCGCCTTTTAATCTCATGGGGAACATGACATAGGAGGGCTAATCCTGAGGACAGGGTGCGTGTGGTGCAACTATTGCAAACCCGATGTGAATGAGGACATAATCCCATACTACGCCATGCGATCCTGTGGTCAAGGTCCCAAAGGAGAGACAGACGCGATAGAGGACCTCAAGATGGACCCAAAGACGAAAGTTCTAGCCATTCCTTCGTATCCATCAAGCAATACATAGTTATATAAACACAGTTTAATGTCATGTAGGACGAAATACAGATCTTATTTTTAGGTCTTAGAACTCAGACCCATTGTAGTTTAAGGTCTTGTAGGACCAAAAGAGGATCTTAGTTTTAGGTCTTAGAACTCGGACCCTAAGAAAAAGAAACCCTGGGGCTGGGCCCAAAATGAAATGTCCGAGCGTTCCTACGTATCTCATTAGGATAAGAATCAAGCCACACGTAGTTCTAGAAACACAATTTAACATCATGTAGGATGAAATACAGATCTTAGTTTTAGGTCTTAGATCTCGGACCTGGTGCAGTTTAAAGTCGTGTAGGACCATACAGTTGTTTCCCTCGGAATTCGGGGATAACCTCCTTGATGGGAGATTCAAACATTTCGATCGGTTTCAAACGGGTTTGTTCGTAGAACCAGAAACATCAAATGATTCCACATCCATTTGGACCTACTTTCCAAAGGTAGGCGCTCATTAGTTTGTGGACTGATGAGGCTTAGGAATTTTCATTGGTCGAGAGGATGGGAGGTCGGACCCATCACACCTTTTTGAGGGGAATTATTGTCTACTCCGGGAATCTCTTTATAGATTTAAGTTATGCTCGTGAATCCTTATTACATTACCAAGTATAAAATGAGATTTCCTTCAGTTTTGACAATCAATGATTAAATATGTAAGAAATTTAGAGAATCTTTTATATGTATTCAAGGTTCTTCATCAATAGAGAATCATCTGTATCTATTTAGAGATTCTTGGTTAATAGTATCCTTCGAAAATTTTATATAAAAAGTATCTTGTTCATTATGATGACCAGGATGGTTTCAAAGCCACTCATTGGGGCACTTGAAGTTTATTGTCATTCAAAAGGACATGGATTATTTCAGAGTTGGGATCGAACCCGCAGATGGGCTACCTACGTATCCTTTGTTTTGGAAAAGGAATCAGAACCCACGTAGTTCGAGTAAGGGAGTATGATGTTTATGATTGATGGCTCAAAGAAGGATGTCATAATTACTTTTACCCTCTAAGCTCACGTGAGTCATTCTCGGTGTGAGAAACAAGAGGTATTGGTAAGAAAATAGACAATTGGGCCATGAAAGATGCAATCATAAGAAATGGTTTGGGGTTTATGTATGTATGACTGCCCAGATAAATGAAGATTAGGATTTAATTTAGAGAGTAAATCCAGGAACAGGGTCCATAAAGGTATATGTGCTTTATGGAGAATTGAATACTCTAACTTGGGACTTACTCCTGAAAAGGAAACCCAGATCAGTAGAGGATTGATAGTTGGGTTTTACTCCTGAGAAGGAATCCCAGATCAAAGGTAAATTAGGACTGGTTAAAATAAATTAAGGGACTTGGGACTTGTTCCTGAAAAGGAATCCCAAGTTTATGACTCGGAGTTATTCCTGAAGAGGAAGCCTAGGTTAAGGGAATTTTGACTGGGACTTATTCCTAAAAAGGAGGCCCAGGTTAGGGGACTTGGGGCTTACTCCTAAAAAAGAAGCCCAAATTTATGACTGGGACTTATTCTTGAAAAGGAATCCCAGGTATGGATTCTCTCATTTTAAAGGATGAGGTTGAATGAATGAAATATCAATATTTAGTGACATAAAGATGTGTAATTCACTATGTTTTGAGAGATATTCCACATAATTCATTTTAGATAAGGAAGTCAAATCAAGAAATCATGCCATAAATGGCTTTGAAGAGTGTCTTGAAGACTAAATCTTGAATAGGAGAGGTGGAATGGCTTAAGAGGGGTAAAATGGGCAAGAAGGGCACCCAAAAAGGGCAGGGGGTGCGCAAGTCCTGGCAGGCGCGCAGGTACTGCGTGGGCGCGCAAGTCTTGGTCACGCAGGTATACCTACGTGACCTGTATAGGGTACTTTAGCGGTGTTCAACTAGTAGTGTAATACTTGAGCGACTCTTGATTAAGGTCTTTAGAATCCTCTTGAGGTTCTTCCAGAAAAGGGACGCGCAAGTTCTATCGAAGGAGTAAGACGGCGCACAAGTGTGGCCATTTCCCTTATGGGCTGGCCACTCAGGTGCACAAGTGTTGATGAGTTTCAACACTTAGGCCTTCCTACCCCTCTTTAGATCTTCCGTTCTAGATAAGAAATTACCTTAGAAGTGTTCCGGAAGATTTTAGAAGAGACTTGGGCACCGGGAGCTTAAATCTAAGTTTCTATAAAAATTCCTCTTTGAATGGGGGGCCCACAGGGTCTATTTATAGGAAGAAGAAGACCCCGAGAGGTTATCTTTTAGGTTGCGCAAGTTACTTGCACGACCACAGTGTGTCGCGCAAGTGGACTTGCGCGACTATGAGGGAACTTGTGCGACCTATGGTCAAATTTCTCCTTGTTCATCCCTTTGTCGATTTTTGATGTTTTCTTCAAAGTTTGAATCACTTTAATCTCATATATTCCCCTTTTCCAATCTTTATATTCTGTGAAGAAAGGAACGTCAACAAAAGTCGACCCTCAGATTTGGATCCGGAGTGAAATAGAGGATTTGACTCTGAGGAAATCGAATACATCCAAAGGAAAGGTGGCACGCAAGTCTCTCGGGGCGCAGAGGGCGGCGCGAAAGTACGCATCGCGCAGGGCCTTGCATGCAGGGCTACGACACGCAGGTTTCTGGCCGCCTCTATAAGTAGAGGGTCTCACCTCCGTACAAAGCATCTGGATTTCCGAAAAAAAAACTCTTGAGCTCTCGCCGTGCAAGTTATCATTGCCGTGCAGGTTGCTCTATTTTCCGGTGTTTCCTTGATGACGTGCTAATGTCAAGGTATCTGGATTTTCGCAGTTTTAGACTTGCATGTCAAACACTAGCGCGACACACGAACACTTGCGCGCCAAGTTTTAGACTTGCGCGCCTTAATGCCTTAGCCATTTTTCTGAATTCTTTCACAAATTTTATGAAAAATAAACCCATTTAAGTGTTAGTTTATTCAACTTTTGTGCAGATTCAATGGATCTTAGACCTGGAATAGTCAATGAACTGGATAGCAAGCGGATTGATGACATGATGAACATTGTTGTCCATGATTATTATGATATCTACGACAACACTTTCCCAGATTTGGATAAGTACTTAAAGAAATATCATCTTAATTTCCCATAGAGAATCTACTTGTCCTTGTATGGGCATGGTCATCTGCAAGGAGTCAATGTTCCAAATTCAAAGAACTATACACCTGAGATGCAGCTACACTGCTACTCCTCTATTTAGGTTATGCTGTGCATTAAGAGCAACAACAATGGTGTGAACTTTCAAGTTCTCCTTACATGCCATTTCCTTGCAGATATGAAAATGGAAAATCCATGGGCTGAAATGTTTTCCGCTGCCGGTTGGTGGAGAGAAGACAAACATGACATTAGAGCAATATCTGAAAAGAGTACTCTCTCCAAATGGATCTTTACTTCCAATGCTCCATTCTCAAATCCATGTATCCATCCCCCAAGTCTCTTGGACAGAAACAGAGTCACTGTTTGATTAGCAGAACATTTTCTCAAACCGCACTCAAGAACATTATTTTAAAATTGTTCCAAGAAGAGCTGGTATCACTGCATTTCTTATTGTATCCAATTGAATGAATGAATTTCAGGTGGTTGCTGATGAATTTTAGGATGCCGTAAATCAAATGAAGAGTTATGTTGAAAGCCTTTTGTAATTCTTGAAAAAGAGAAGAGACTCCAGTCTTTGGATGTCCTTCTATCTCCTGTGTATCAATGAAAAACAATTTCATCTTCAATCATTTGTACCTGCATTCTTTTGATATCTGCTTTAAATTTAGATAAGCCAATGGGCCTAGTAAGCATAGTTTGAATTATACTAGGATTATTATAAATAACCCTACAAACATAGAATCTTTTAATTGCTCAATATTACCTAAATCATACTAAATGTATATTTAGTGAGCTGGAACTTGACTTTTATTCAGAGTTCCTCTATCTTTTGTGGGAAGTTTAAAGTCATGCATGCCGGACATAAATGGGCTAATGTTTAAGGTCGAAATAGCTTTGACCAAATGGATTAAAATTAACTCAATTCCTTGAAAATTTATCTGAAAACATATAACCATACTCAAGTATGAGAAAAAATATGTAAACTATGGATTAAGAATATTTGAATCTGAGGAATGATAAGAAAAAGAGCTAAAAGGCATCAGAAGAAGTAGCTTCCAATAATGAAGTTACTATCATTTAACAAACCCGTTAGGGGGTTGAATTATGCAGGGCCACCTAAGGGAATTGGCTGCATAGTCAAATAAATAGCATCTTTCGAATGACAAGTCTATTATGTGGACTGTTTATGCAAGGCCGCCTATGGGCACGTGGTGCATGGTCAGGCAAAAGAACTATCAAAAATTTACTTTCCTAGTGCTAAAAGCCAGTGAATGTTTATGGAGATTCAAATTTTCTAAAGTATTGAGTTTGTTGTATGGAAAGAGGTACTTGAAAATGGAGAATATATTTCCAAACAAGACTATCGAATAATTGAATAGATATCACTCCTACGAAGGTCTGACCCAAATGTAGGGAAAGAGAATATGGAGAGTATAAACCATAGACTTGAATACTTTCAGATCATGAAAAAGGACATGGGACCAATATGTTAAGGATGGCTGTTTTTTGCAGATCCCTACATACCGTCATTTAAGACAAATAAGGACAAAAGAGGCATTCTTCCCAAGAATGAAGTTACCATTATCCGAAAAACCCGTTAGGGGGTTGAATTATGCAGGGCCACCTAAGGGAATTGGCTGCATAGTCAAAAATAAATAGTATCTTTCGGCTGACAAGTCTGTTATGTGGACTGTTTATGCAAGGCCACCTATGGGCACGTGCTACATAGTCAGGAAAAAATATTCTCATAAGTTTGACATTTTTGTGACTAAAAGTCCTGAAAAGGGTTATGAAGATCTGAAAATATTTAAGGTTAGGATTATGACACATAAAGATGGGTATTGTCCAATGTATACAGAGATACATAGATTAATGATAACCATAATCATGTTGTTGCTGGGTCCTGAATTGAAATGTTGGACTTCACTATGTATCCCATAAATATAGGAATCAAGCCATACATAGTTCTTGAAATGCAGTTTAACATCGTGCAGGACGAAATTATGAGAGATCTTAGTTTAGGGTCATAGAGCTCAGACCATAATAATGAATACACAGTGTGGGTTTTCATGGGGACTATTCAGCCAAGGGACTGAAAGTGAAATTTGAGGTTAGGCCCAAAAGACTTGGGGTTGGATTCGAGGGATACTCGAACATTCCTACGTATCCCATAAGGATGGGAATCAAGCCCACGTAGTTCTATAAATACCCTTTGTATAAATTTGGTTCGTACATGTGAAGGGTGAAAGGGGACTTTAGTACAATGATGGTTTAACCCAAAATACATGATTGAAAAATCAATGTAAAAAATGGTTCCCTATCAAGTAAGGATATCAAAAGAATATTGTAGTTTATTATCATACCAAACAAAAGTGTTGTATAGTTTAACGTCGTTTAACAATGACAAAAGTGAATCAAATGTAAAGATATTGATTCTAAGGGAGGTTTCACGAATCAACATCGTATGAGACGAAGGTGAACTGATGTGAATATATTGTTTTTGGGCTTGAAGCTTGGGAGGTTGACTACGTACCCAGCCTAGAAGGCAAGGATCAAAATCCGCGTAGTTCAATTAAAGAATGAATTAATGATCAAGTTGTTCTTGGGGAAAACGACCTAAAAATTGATGTTGGGACTTACACATGGTTAGTAGCCCAGAGAAAGTGTTATGGTTGAGGTTTGATCTAAGATCACGTGAGTTATACACGGTGTGAGAAACAAGAGGTAGCAACAACCTTTACGATGCACAGTTTAATGTCATGTAGCAGGGACAAAGTACAGTTTAGCATCATGTAAGATGTATCAAGGACTTTCTGTACAGTTTAGCGTCATGTAGTTAGGACGATGGGGAAAATACAATTTTAACGTCATGTTGGACGAAAGGGATAAAATAGTTTAAGGTCATATGTATGGACCATTGTTATATAGTTTAACGTCATATAGCAAGAACGATGAAGGGGACATAGTTTAACATCTTGTTGGACGGAAGGGGGAATGTGTAGTTTAATTTCATGTAGTGAGGACAAATTAGGTACTTTTTTCCACAATTTAGCTTCATGTTGGACGAAAGTGCGAATAGTTTAAGGTCATACAAGACCTTTGATGATTATGTAGTTTAACGTCTTTCTAGACGTAAGGGACTTTTATACAGTTTAACGTCATGTAATTAAGATGTCACAGTTTAACGTCTTGCTGGACGTAAGGGAGTTGCAAATAGTTTAGGGTCATATGCATGGACCATTGATGATGCAGTTTAAAATCATACTGGACCATTTAGGGAACTTTTTCACAGTTTAACGTCATGTGGGACGAGAGTAAAAATAGTTAAAGGTCATATGTATGGACCATTGATGATGCATTTTAAGGTCATACAGGACCTTGGTGGAGTTTAAGGTCATACAGGACCTTGGTGTAGTTTAAGGTCATACAGGACCTTGGTGCAGTTTAAGGTCATACAGGACCTTGGTGTAGTTTAAGGTCATACGGGACCTTGGTGTAGTTTAAGTTCATACAGGACCTTTGAAGTAGTTTAAGGTCATATAGGACCTTTTATGTAGTTTAAGGTCATACATGACCTTTGATGTAGTTTAAGGTCATACGTGACCTTTGATGTAGTTTAAGGTCATACATGACCTTTGATGTAGTTTAAGGTCATACAGGACCTTTGATGTAGTTTAAGGTCATACAGGACCTTTGATGTAGTTTAAGGTCATACAAGACCTTTTAGCTTATTTTGTGTTCATACAAAATATTTCCTCAAAAATCTCGCATTAGTTGGAGTAGTAATGAGTTCTCCATCCATTGAGATTAAAGAATAAGCTTCATTAGAGTAGACCTTATGTATTGAGTAAGGTCCTTCCCATTTTGGCTCAAGCTTGGGAGGTTTATTTCATGGTATCATTGGAGTTCTAAGAACTAATACCAATTCTCTCTGAGTGAATGAACAAAGAAGAACTTTTTTGTTAAAAGCTCGTGCTATTCGATTCTGATAGACTTCCAAGTGGTGCAGAGTGCACAATATTTTCTCATCTAACCTTTCCAATTCATTCAATCGATTTTGAGATTGCTCATCCGTAGATGACTGATCGCAAATGGCTACTCTGAGCGAGGGTAATTGAAATTCAATTGGAAAGACTGCTTCTGTTCCATATATCAATGAATATGGAGTTGATCGCGTTGCAGTGTGGGTGGTAGTCTGATAAGGCCATAAAGCATGAAAGAGATTATCAGGCCATGACTTCTTATCTTTATCCACCATCTTTTGCAGTATATTTTAAAGAGTCTTGTTGAAGGCTTCTATTTGGCCATTGGCCACTGCATGATACCGAGATGAATGGTTGGGTTTGATGTTGTATTCTTGATACAATTTCTTCACCTCAGATGAACAGAAGTTGGTGCCATTGTCCGTCAATATGGTATGAGGGACACCAAATATGGTAATGCTGTTAGACTTAATGAAGCTAACAATGCATTTAGAACTGAATTCTTTGAGAGGTGTTGCCTCTTCCTATTTGGAGAAGAAGATAGTAGCAGTAAGAATGAACTTAAATTGCTTGACTGTAGCCGAAGGGTAAGGTCCCACCACATCCATTCCCCATGTGGCAAATGGCCACATGTATTTAGCTGTATGAAGCAACTATGGAGGCTGATGAATGAAGTTGGCATGTCCTTGGCATGAATGACACTTCTTTGTGAAATCAACACAATCTTGAATCATTGAAGGCCAAAAGTATCCAAGCCTTCGAATTTGATCAGACAATCTATGTTCATACTGGTGGGCACGACAGACTCCTGCACGCACTTCTTTCATGACAGCCATTGTCTCTTCACCATCAATGCATCTGAAGAGAACTCCATCAAAACCACGTTTATAGAGAATTTTCTCTAGGTGATCTAGGCTATCATAAAGAGTAAAATTGACCACACGTCGTCAGATTTGTTCTTTCTCAGCTCTATCAGGTGGAAGTGTTCCATTTTGAAGGTATTCCCTGATATGTGACATCCATCCTGTAGTATGAACATAAGGTTTAGGAATGGGACTAATTTCATTAATTTCCACTATTCTGATTCGAACATAAGGCGAAATTGCACGACGGTGGGCCATACTGATGGTTGTCTCATCCCGATTTAGATCTTCTAGAGTTGTGGCTATATTAGCCAGCACATCAGCTTTAGCATTTTGTGATCTTGGGACATAAGAAAATGTTGGTTCTGAAGGGAATTTCGCCATTAACTCTCTAACGTAATCATACAAAGGGATTAGTTCTTTTCTGATGGCATAATCCCCATTGAATTGTTTTATTACCAGGTATGAATCACCTTTCACCTTTAAGTGATTCACTTGTGCTTAAAGAGCTAACTCCAAGACTGTGATAAGAGATTGGTATTCAGCTTTATTATTGGTAACTCCTTCCCACAATAAGAAGGAATAAGGTAACACTACCTTTTCTGGAGAAATGAGCACAATTCCTAAGCCAACTTTGTTGAATTTAGGATTTTCCATTTTTTTCCCTATTGGACTTTTGGAAGCACCATCAAAATATATTTCCCATGCTCGAGGACTTTATTGAATAGAAAATAATTCCTCATCAGGGAGTTCAATATCTGAGGACGTGTCTTCCACTAAAGGCTGTTCAGCCAGGAAATCAGCCAGAGCTTGGCCCTTTATCGCCTTTTGAGACACATACTGAATGTCGAATTGCTGCAAAATAACTGCCCACCTTGCTAGACGTCCTGTAAGCATTGGACAACTAAGGATGAATTTGAGAGGGTTATTGCGAGATACCAATTGGACCTCGTGGTGTTACAGGTAATGTCTCAACTTCTGAACTGCAAAGATTAATGCCAGGCAGCACTTCTCAATACTTGAATACTAGGTTTCTGCTTCAAGCAGAGTTTGACTGAGATAGTAGAGGCTGTTTTCATTCCCAACATCATTCTTCTGAGCAATAAAGACACCCAATGATCGCTCTATAGCTATCACATAGAGGATAAGTGGTCTTCCTTCAACGGGTGGCATGAATACCAGTGGTCTCAAGAGGTATTTCTTGAGAATATCGAATGCTTTTTGACATTCTTCAGTCCACTGGTAAGTGACTCCCTTTTTCATCAATTTGGTAAAGGGTGAACTTTTTCCTGCCAAATTGGCGATGAAACGCCGAATACAGGCTAAGTGTCCTTGAAGTCCTCTTAATTATTTCAAATTCTAAGGAGGTGACATACCAAGGATTGACTTGGTCTTCTTAGGATCGACTTCAATACCACGATGGCGTACAACAAAGCCGATAAATTTTCTTGAGGTTACCCCAAAAGCACATTTTAAGGGGTTCATCTTCAAATTATATTGTCGAAGCCTGTGGAATATGACTTCCAAATCAGCCATGTTATTAGAATATTGTTTGTATTTAACCACCAAATCATCTACATAGCATTCAACAAACTTCCCTAAGAAGGGTTTGAAGATACGATGCATGGAGTGTTGATATGTTGCACCTGCATTCTTTAAGCAAAAGGGCATAACCCGGTAACAAAATATACCCTGAGGGGCTCTGAAGGCTGTGGATTCCTCATCTTCTGGCCATTCGGATCTGATTATATCCAAAATATCCATCCATGAAGGAAAGTGCTTCATAGCCAGCTGTTGCATCAATTAAAAGTTCTGTAATCAGAACTGGGAAAGCATCTTTAGGACAATGCCGATTAAGATCTCTGAAATCGATGAAAAATCTAATTTGTCCATTTTTCTTCTTTACAGGGACAATATTAGCCAACCACTTGGGATAATGAACTTCTCTGATGATGTTAGATTTGATAAGCTTATCCAATTCAGCTTCAATTTTAGAAGCATAAGTTGGGTGTGTTCTTCTCACAGCTTGCTTAAATCCTCGATGTTCTTCTGGTAAACCCAAATGATGAGTAGCAACATCAGGATCGAGCCCAGTCATTTCTGTATAGTTCCAAGCAAAAATATCTCTATTTTTCTTTAGAAAATAAATATACATCTCTTTCTCTTCAAGGGTCATGGCCGCACTGATTAAAGTGGGGCATGGATCTTCCTTTGTACCCAGATTTATTTCTCTAAGTTCATCCACAGTGGTAGAGATACCCTCTTCAAATGCTAGAGGAGAATCTCTGAGATCTTTCTTTTCTTCTTCATCATGTGTTATTTCTTCCATTTCTACTTTCATAGTAGATGACAAAGCAAAATTTTCATGATTAGAAGAGATGTCAAAATTTGCACATTTTGAAGAGGAAGCTTCCATTTCCGACCCTATTGATGATAAAGGGTCTTCTTTGGGTAATAAAGAGGAGATTATGAATTGAGAATTGACATCATTATTCACCTCCGATGATGCTATAACTTCTTCTGGCCTGATTGGCGAAGTATAGACCTGTTGGATTTCAGCAGATGAAATGAAGACGTCACCATTTGTGCTTTCGTCACTGCTTGGTGGGTTACCAATTTCTCCCATGTTGTCTGGCTCGATTTCCGTAATCGACATTATGGATCTTTCCATAAGAGTATTTTTATTTGGGCCTATCTTATCAATTTGAATGATAGGCAACACATAATCTATACTCACATGTGTAAATGGATTTACTGGAATCTTCTCCAAACCATATGGAGCATTTACTTTGGTAATTTCCTTTGTTGTGGATTTCTCCCTTCCCTTCATGTGATAAAATTCTACTTCAATGTATTGAGACTCACATGTCTTGAACGGGGACTTATCACCATACAATGTTCCAACTTGACCATCGAAACAGTATTTGAGACATTGATGGTATGATGAAGGGATAACCGCATGTTGATGTAGCCAGGGTCTTCCAAGCAAGACGTTGAAAGCTGAGTCTTGATCAACAATCATGAAATCTGAATTGGATACAAGATCTCCAAACTAAGTTCTGAGTGTAACTTCGCCCAGTGGTTCTTGTTCATTTTTATCATATCCTTGTAACATCATAGTAGAAGGAGATAAATCAGATTCCGTGAGGCCCAATCGACGTAGTGTATGAATGGGCATGAGGTTGACTCATGAACCATTGTTAATGAAAGATCTTCAGACGTCTAGACCATTGAATTTTCTAGATAAGTACAAAGGTCTTATGTGCCCATGAACAACATCATCTTCATATTTATAATTAAAAGATATTGTTGCATGGAATTCTGCAGGATTATTCTCTATGTGATAGACTTCAACTGCAGCAATTTCAGTTTCAAACTCCTGAGAAATTAACAAAGCCTTGATGAGTGATTTCCAAAGATCTTTTGACAAATTCAAAGCATCTAGAATTGATAACATGGCTGGTACTTGGGCCAAGTGTTTCAATATATCATACTTTAGATCTAGAGTTCTTCGTTTCCCAACAAGAATATGTGGTTTAGCAGGTACCTTGGAAGAAGATTCTTTGGAAGTTGATGCATCTTGTATTGGGATAGGAGTTGGCAACATCCTTGGTTTTGGAAGATTAGACCGATTAGATCCATTTACTTGCTGAGAGGAAGAAGATGGAACCTTCAATCGGTCTTCCAAAATAACTGTTCTAGGACTGAATTGGCTATTGGCAGAAGAACTTGCTTGTTCTTGCTGAACTCGCTGAAGGGCTCTACCACGAGTTTCTACTGCATACACAATTCTAGAAGGGGTAGAATTGGAATAATGGCTTCTGAAAGATCCACGTATTCCCTTGTATCTTGAACCTCTGAAATTTCCTCTGATTCCCTTATTTGATATAGGGCATTCAGGCTCATCAAAATTGAAACTGCGACTGGCATATGGATCTATTAATTGAATCATATTAATAGAACCAAAGATTAACTCTTCGTCTAATGAAGAATCTGCATGATTAGCCTGTTTAGGCTGTGCCGTTTGGTGGGGCGGTGCCCATGGCTTTGAAGTAGATGACATGAAGTATGCCAGAGTCAAAGAAAATTTAGGCTTTGACACATACTCATCTTCTTCTGATTCTTTTTCTTTCTTCTATGAATTATGCCGTTTCTTTGAGGATTTTCCCTCTGATGAAGAGGGTTTTTCCGCAACATTCATGGAAGAAGACACAATTGGTTTCTTTAATTGTGTTCATAAAATAGAATGAGTTCGATTGATTGTCTTTCTAACCATCCAATCATCATACTTCTTTGCATTTTTGCTTTTGACTTCTTTCCATTCGCCTTCCTCCTCTGGAACTGTAGCAGCAACACATGCTACCTGAGCTGAAGAACCTTTCAATTTGAATTGTCCTGATTCGACCATCTTTTTCAAGAGGTCTTTGAAGACAAAACACTCCTGGATGGGATTCCCCAACATTTGATTAAAGGGAAAATAATTAGGACGGTCTTCATCTCCTTTCTTGTTTGGCCTCTTGGGCACTGGTAATTGAACCAAATTGTTTTCCAGAGCCGAAATGAAGTAACCAGGAACATTCTAATTTTGGAAAGAGTATGTTTTACTATTCAAATCCTCAAATTTTTTTCATCTTTGATCTCTTTGATCATTTGGACGAAACGACCTTTATTGTTGGCGCTCAGGAGGTGGAGCCCTTAGAGAAGATGAAGGTTTTGAAGTAGAAACAGGTATAGGCACCTGTTTAAGCATAACTATTGCAGTTTCCGCTTTACCCATTCTTCTTCCTGGAGCTGATGGAATTACATGAGATTAATCCTTAGCCTGTATAAGGGAATCTTCAATCTTCTGAGCGATTGAAGTAAGGTCTCAAAACCCTCCTGTGTATTTCACAGGGATCAACGTCGTGTGTAATTCGTCATGCAGATTTTCCACATGGATTGGCAAAAGTTCCTCTTGAGGGAGTGCTAAGCTCAGAGAATATGTTAATCCCTTCCAGCGAGCAATGAAATCAAAGAATCTTTCATTCTCCCTTTGCTTACAGTTTGTAAGATTGAAAACTATCGTCTTTGGAAAAGTTGAGATGAAATGAAGAAGGAATTTTTGGCGAAGATCCTTCCATCCGGTGATTGACCGGGATTACAAGCTTGTATACCAGACAAAAGCTGGTCCTTGCAAGGTTCGCACGAAGCATCTGAGTTTCATTGATTCTTGCTGCTTTGGAGTTCCCATCATAGGATCACAACAAGACACGTAATGTGTCAAATGTTGTTCAGGGTTGCTTGATCCATTGAAAGTAGGGAATACAGGGTTTCCAAAACTAGATGGAGGAGAAATTGAATCTACCCATTCAGGGTAAACTTTATTTTCTGTTTGAACTTGCGCATGTTTCCCTTACATAGTTTATAACCGAGCTATTAATGATTCAATAGTAGTTATTTACTGTTGAGAAACATCTGGTTGAACTTGGTCTTGGGTAGGTGCAATAGGGGAAATGACCTGAGCTTGGACAGATGTGGTGGTTGGTGCTGCAATTGATGGTAGCACTGCCAACTGTTGTTGCGCTTGACCCGTAGTATTAGACCTCTGAAGGTGTACTGATAGAGACGGATATTCCTGATCCATCTCAGTAGCTGCAACAAATTCCTTTGGTTGACTGACTCCAGCATGCTTAAGAAGAAGACTACTCTGAAGTAGTTCTGCATTCAAACTTCTTAATTCCTTCATTTCTTCCTCCTGTTGTGAAAACCTTTGCTCTAATGAGAGCGATTGGCCTTCTTTAGAGGAAGGATATGTAACCTGATTCTTTCCCCTACCTTTGTTGGATCCTTTTCAGAGAGGGGTAAGTGGGTTACTCGAAGGATTACCTAGGTTCTGAGTAATCCTTTGATTTTGTGTACGCACACCTTCTTCATTTGTATCGGTGCATACATCTTCTTGAGTAGGAACCTCTTCATCTGAGTCCTCTGAGTGGGCCTCCTCTGGTGGATCAGCAACAATGACATTGATGACATTGATTGATGCATAACACATTGCATCCCTTCTATCAACATTTCTGTGATATTGTCTTCTTCCATGTCTTTGATGAGACATTTCCTTTTGTTGATTCAATCCCTTAGGAACTTCTAGACGAGCCATAACTTGGAGGGAATCTCATGATAATTTGGCTCTTCATTCCTCTTTAGTCTTCTTCCCCAATCGAGAAAAGACCGACATTCTCTGAGGAGGGGATTGATGATTTGTAAAAGTCCCCAGTCCCGTGGACTGGGGCTGTTCCTGCTGTTCTCGCTCAACTCCTCGAATCCTATTTGTTGATTCCGAGGGTTGGTTTAAAAGAGTCTCTAATCTGGCAAGCTGGGATGGCTCTTGACATCCTATGTCTGAGACTTTCTTAAAATCTCTCCTGATCTTGCGAACCTTAGTTCAGAAATTAGCTGGATGCATTAACCTGTATCCACTTTTATCACCTGGTTCAACAGACCGTTGGATGATTTCCAAAACTTCTGTCACTTGATGATGTGCTTGATCCATACGAGAGGCTTGTTCAATATTCTCACCTGCTTTATGTAGGATAAATTCAACAACTTGTTCTCTGTATGCTTGATTTTGAGAGGAACTAGTTGAAGCCTATTCTTGAGCAAGATTTTGATTACAAACGAAGTCCATTTATTGTGGCCGGCCATGGGCAATAACATTGCATGAGACCATTTTTGGCGGGCATTGCTGACTGGAGAGCACTATAAAATGTAGTGCTCCATGAACACCCCATCCTCTGATATGAACACCAGATGGGGCATTGTCAATTAACTAACATAATTTTCTTAGTGCGCCAAGGCATGAATGTTGAAGGGCTCTCTGCTGCTTTTCAGCCTTTGGATACCGAGAGACTGATAGAGATTCCAAATCAATCTGACGTTGTATCCCTTCTATTATATTAAGATGATTTTCATATTCATCATAAGATAATACATTCTTCTTCAATTGAAAAAGAGTTTTATATATGTTGAGACGAATATCATGGATTCCATCTTCTGTCAACATCTTTGGAATGTCATACTGGGAGTGATCCAAAGGCCAAAACATGACTGGTACCTCACCTTTCGCCAGTTATTTTCTCATTTTCAGCATTTCTTCTTCATCATTAAATGAAGATTCTTCTACCTGTTTTGACCAGAGTTGGTGTTTCCTTGTTTCTTCATCGGATTCAACAAGATTGGTAGAGAAATCATTGATCAAACTAGAAGATGCATGACTTAGGGGTGGTTCGGAGAATGACCTATAGCCTGAGCTATCTTTTGATAGAGAAAGTATTTCACCTACTAGAGATAAAGCATCAGACATGACTGGTTTCACATTTTCAAGTGCCTCAAGATAAGAGGGCTTTCTCGGAACTACATTGTCCACTGGAGTATTTTCTAGGAAATGTGCATCACTACTACGGAGAGGAATTTCGCAGCGAAATTCATTATCATGGGGAGGACCACCATGGTGGGTTACATCAAAAGATGAGATCTCTTGCTCCTTGGTCTTCTGACCACACAGAGGGTTCTTGTGGCTCTCATCTGAAGATGAAACTTCAAGATCAACCAAATTTTCATGAAACAAGCCTTCATGAGGAAGTTTCTGTTGAAGACCTTTGGAATTAATGTTCCCGTTATTGGGAACTGAGGGAGTAGTGTCTTGAATTACAATAGATAAATGTCTGAGGGCTTCAAGAACTCCAGCATCGAGCAAGGACTTATTACAGATTGACCCTTGATCTCCTGACTGTGCTGGGTGAATCTTTTTCTTAGATGCCTTCTTACTCACTTTGGAAACCACTTGTTGATGAAAGTGGATACTCTGAGTAGGTTTACGTGCCTGATCAGGAAAGATGGTTAGGTTAGGCTGATGATGTCCACTCAAATCAGGTGTATGTGCCTAACTTGGTTGTCCGTATGATATGAGGGAGTATGCCCCACAACCCTCTTGGACTGGAACAGATGTGTGTGTCTGTTCCAGAGTAAATTGTTGATGTGTCACTCCACTGATAGGGATAGATTTATGTGTCTTTCCCTGAGATGATGCTGAAGCTATTATAATATCCTGGAAAGCATCCAAAATATGAGCAGGAATTTGCTTCTGTTCTTTCACCATTGATAAAATATGCTTGGTGACTTCAGCTACCGGATCGGGGATATACATCCATTCTGGGCTTGGAGTAGGTGTATATGCCTACTCCTGTCCTCCTTTTCCTGTCATTGAATCCTGACAGTACTCAAGTTTGGGGGAAGAGAGTTGAGTCTGCCTCCTGTTTGTCAACGGAGCTTTCCGACTGACTTCTCCGTGTGCTACCAAGCGAGACTGTTGGTAGGCTTGATTAATACTAGCAGGTGTATGTGCCTGCTGATTACACTTTGCCAAATGTGGTTGACGAGATCCATCATATGTAGTCAGACGAGCCTATTGACTAACTAATGATGTATAAACAGGTGTATGTTCCTGCCTATAGTACTTTGTCGGAATTGTCTGGCGGGATTAGCGTGATGCTGCCAGATGAGTCTATTGGATAGTGGAATTAAAACGGGCAGGTGTGTGTTCCTGCTTGTTGTTTGCCACCAATTTAGGTTGGTGGACTTCTCTAGAGATGGCAGAGATGAGAACATGCTCACTGTTGACCGGATTCTGCCTCTGGCGGTTCGTCTTTCCTGCTCGGGTTTGAGGAACCTAAGTCGAACACCTGTAGTCAGTACACTCATCATGTTGAGGGAGCACTGCTGCACGAGTCTGGCGGTGATTGTTGATGGGAGCCCTCGGGAAGGACTCCCGTCTTCTTGAATTAAGGCCCCGAGGGACCTGCTCATTCACTTCCTCAGAGTAAGGGAGTGAATGGAAATTGCATTCCGGGGATAACGACCCGAAACGGTTGGAGACGGTAGTCAACACCGCCTACCTCTTGATCACTGTTCATCATTGTCCGGAAGACTGGTGTGAGTTGTTCACTTGGAGGGCCTGTCGGGCAGCCTCCAGAGTTGGGATGGTACCGTGTTGACGGTACTCCATAACCAGCGCATTTGATACCCAACGTTGAAGACACTGAGTAGGTGATTCCATCCTCAGAGCGGATGACGATCCAGTAGGAATAGCAACAGTGGTATTTGCAGCAACAGTATTCACAGGTGTGAATTTGAGAGCAACCATTATGGAAATATAGAAGATATTGGAAAAGAGTGCCTTTTTGATATAATAGACGTAATCAAGATAAATTCATCCACTTCATCCTTTGGACAAGCACACATGTCAATGATTGATTTTGTTGTCCCTCTTATTGAGTTTTAAACAAGGGCCTAACAAATAGGTAAAACATCATTTTAACTTGGTTAAGGATTCACGTCAGGTTCACCATTTTTTGTTTCCCTCGGAATTCGGGGATGACCTCCTTGATGGGAGATTCAATCATTTTGATCGGTTTCTAACAGGTTTGTTCGTAGAACTGGAAACATCCAATGATTCCACATCAATTTGGACCTACTTTCCAAAGGTAGGCACTCATTAGTTTGTGGACTGATGAGGCTTAGGAATTTTCATTGGTCAAGAGGATGGGAGGTCGGACTCATCACACCTTTTTGAGGGGAATTATTGTCTACTCCAGGACTCTCTTTATAAATTTAAGTTATGCTCGTGAATCTTTATTACAATACCAAGTATAAAATGAGCTTTCCTTCAGTTTTGACAATCAATGATTAAATATGTAAGAAATTTAGAGAATCTTTTATATGTATTTGAGGTTCTTCATCAATAGAGAATCATCTATATCTATTTAGAGATTCTTGGTTAATGGTATACTTCGAAACATTTATATAAAAGTCTCTTGGTCATTATGATTACCAGGCTGGTTTTAAAGCCACTCAGTGGGGAACTTGAAGTTTACTGTCATTCAGAAGGACATGAATTATTTCAGAGTTGCGATCGAACCCGCAGATGGGCTACCTACGTATCCTTTGTTTTGGAAAAGGAATCAGAACCCACGTAGTTCGAGTAAGGGAGTATTATGTTTATGATTGATGGCTCAAATAAGGATGTCATAATTACTTTTACCCTCTAAGATCACGTGAGTCATGCTCGGTGTGAGAAACAGCAGGTATTGGTACTAAAATAGACAATTGGGCCATGAAAGATGCAATCATAAGAAATGGTTTGGGGCTTATGTATGTATGACTACCCAGATAAATGAATATTAGGATTTAATTTAGGGAGGAAATCAAGAAATAGGGTCCATAAAGGTATATGTGCTTCATGGAGATTTGAATACTCTAACTTGGGACTTACTCCTGAAAAGGAAACCTAGATTAGGAGAGGATTGATATTTGGGTTTTACTCCTGAGAAGGAATCCCAGATCAAAGGTAAATTAGGACTGGTTAAGAGCAATTAAGGGACTTGGGACTTATTCCTGAAAAGGAAGCCCAAGTTTATGACTGGTACTTATTCTTGAAGAGGAAGCCTAGGTTATGGGAATTATGACTGGGACTTATTCCTGAAAAGGAGGCCCAGGTTAGGGGACTTGGGGCTTACTCCTGAAAAAAAAGCCCAAATTTATGACTGGGACTTATTCCTGAAAAAGAAGCCCAGGTTTGGATTCTCACATTTTAAAGGATGAGGTTGAATGAATGAAATCTCAATCTTTAGTGACATAAAAGTGTGTAAGTCACTATGTTTTTAGAGATATTCCACAGAATTCCTTTCAGATAAGAAATTCAAATCAAGAAATCATGCCATAAATGGCTTTGAAGAGTGTCTTGAAGGCTAAATCTTGAATAGGAGAGGTGGGATGGCTTAAGAGGGGTAAAATCGGCAAGAAGGGAACCCAAAAAATGCAGGGGCATGCAAGTCTTGGCAGGCGCGCAGGTACTGCGTGGGCGCGCAAGTATTGGTCGTGCAGGTATACCTGCGTGACATGTATAGGGTACTTGCGTGGTGTTCAACCAGTAGTGTAATACTTGATAGACTCTTGATTAAGGCCTTTAGAATCCTCTTGAGGTTATTCCAGAAAAGGGACGCGCAAGTTCTATCGAAGGAGTAAGGCTACGTGCAAGTGTGGCCATTTCCCTTAAGGGATGGCCACTCAGGCGCGCAAGTGTTGATGAGTTTCAACACTTAAGCCTTCCTCCCCCTCTTTAGATCTTCCGTTCTAGGTAAGAAATTACCTTAGAAGTGTTCCGGAAGCTTTAAGAAGAGACTTGGGTGCCGGGAGCTTAAATTCGAGTTTCTGGAAAAATTCCTCTTTGAATGGGGGGCCCACAGGGTCTATTTATAGGTAGAAGAAGACCCCGAGTGGTTATCTTTTAGGTCGCGTAAGTCACTTGCGCGACCATAGTGCGTCGCACAAGTGGACTTGCGTGACTATGAGGGAACTTGCGCGACCTATGAGAAAAGTTCTCCTTGTTCATCCCTTTGTTGATTTTTGATATTTTCTTCAAAGGTTGAATCACTTTAATCTCAGATATTCCCCTTTTCCAATCTTTAGATTCCGTGAAGAAAGGAGCTTCAGCAATAGTTTAAGGTCGTATAGGACCATAGAGCCCAAATGTAGGTCAAAATGCAGTTTAAGGTCATGATGGACCGGGTGCAGTTTAAGGTCATGCTGGACTGGGTGTAGTTTAAGGTCATGCAGGACCAAAAGAGGATCTTAGTTTTAGGTCTTAGAAATCAGACTAGGTCGCTTAAGAAAAATACCGTTTGAGGAACCTGGCATTGGTGGGAGGTGTGACACACTCACCATCTATAGTCACTAGGGAATACGCGCCATTGGGGTAGACCTTATGGGGAATAAAAGGCCCCTCCCACTTGGGCTCCAACTTGGGTGGTTCCCTACTGGGAATCATTGGTGCTCTGAGAGCCATCACCAGGTCACCTTGCAGGAAGAAGTGGAGGTGAACCTTCTTATTAAAAGCTCAAACCATCCTGCTCTGATGCCTTTCCAAGTTATGTAAAGTGCGAAGCCTACTTCCGTCCAGTGATTCCAATTAGGCTAGACGTATTTCAGCAACTCTATCTGGCGCTTGTTGGTCGAAGACCGCCGTGCGCAATGAGGGCAGCTGGATCTCAATGGGCAGGATGACCTCAGCTCCGTATACCAGGGAATACAGAGTCACCTGGGTGGAGTTATGAGTCATCATCCTATAAGCCCAGAGGGTGTTGGGGAGCTTTCCGGACAACTTTTCTTGTTCTGACCAACCATTTTTTTCACAATGTTAGAGAGGGTTTTGTTAAATACCTCAAACTGTCCATTCACATGTGCATGATAGCGGGATGTGTGGTTAGAGTGAATGTTTTACTTGGCGTACAATTTCTTCAGCTCAGCCGCTCAGAAGTTGGTTCTATTATCCATGAGGATAGCGTGAGGTACTCCAAACCGGTAGATGATATTGGATCTCATGAAGTCAGAGATAGAACATTCCTTGACTTCCCTGAGCGGGATTGTCTCTGCCCACTTTGAGAAGAAATCTGTAGCGGTTAAGATGAACCGGCACTGGCGGGCCATCGCTGGCGGGTAAGGCCCTACGACATCCAACCCCCAGACTGCAAAGGGACAAGAATACTTGGTAGTATGAAGAGGCTCTGGTGGCCAATGCACAAAGTTAGCATGAACTTGGCACGCATGACACCTCTTAGCATACTCGATGTAGTCATAGATCATAGAGGGCCATAAGTATCCCAGCCTCCGAATTTGGTGAGACAACTGCGACCCGGCCTGGTGGGCGCCACAAGAACCAGCGTGCACTTCTTGCATGACTTGTGGGATCTCGACTCCTTGAAGACAACAGAGGAGAACACTATCAAACCCGCACCTATAAAAAATATGCTCACGTCTGGGACCGCTTTGAAAGGTGAACTGCAGCGCGCGACGTTGGATCCGTTCTCACTCTGCTCGGTCCAGAAGAAGATTGTCTTGCTGGAGATATTCAAGAAAGGGTGTCCTCCAGTCAGGAACTGTCTCGATCACCATGACTGAAGCCCTCGAGGGTCCTGGTGTAGGGGTTCTAGTGGTGAGATGGTTCACTTGCAGGCCACGATCACCCTCTAGAATAACAGGAGCAATGACTCTCCGGTGTGCCACGTGGATGATTAGGTCATCCTTTTTGGGCTCCGCAAGTGATGCGGCCAGGCTGGCCAAAGAATTTGTTCGACTGTTCTGTGACTGGGGAATGTGAACAACATCTGGCCGGGAGGGGAACTTAGCCATTAGACGGAGGGTGCACTCCAGCAACGACATGATTTCTGGCTTCCTGACAGCATAGTCACCATTCACCTACTTGATGACTAGTTCAGAGTCCCCTTTTACATATAGATGGGGTATGTTAACCTCTAGAGCCAACTTAAGGCCAGTGACGAGGGCATGATATTCTGCCTCAATGTTGGTGCAGCCTTTTAACAATTGGAATGAATATGGCAGAACGGCTTGCTCCGGGGTGATGAAGACGATACCCAGGCCCACTCTATTAAGCCTAGGATCGTTGAGACTTATACTGGTGGGGCTTTAGGAGGATCCATCAAAGTGCATCTGCCAGCATGGAATGGCGTGATCGACTGAGAGGATTGCCTCATCAGGAAAGCCTAGATCCAGTGGCTGGTCCGCAGTGGTTGGGTGGGTAGCTAAGAAGTCTTCCAATGCCTGTCCTTTGACGACCTTCTGAGGTACGAACCTGATGTCGTACTACTAGAGGATCACCGCCCAGTGTGCCAATCAGCCGATCAACATAGGTTGGTTCAGAATGTATTTCAATGGGTATACTCGAGAGACCAGCTGTACCTCATGGTGTTGCATGTAGTGCCGCAATTTTTGTACGGAAAATACAAGCGCCAGTCAGCTCTTCTTGATGGGAGAATATCTAATTTCCGCTTCGAGGAGCATGCGACTGAGGTAGTAGAGGATATTCTCTATTCCCTCGCTATTCTTCTAGGTAAGAAGGGCACCGAGGGATCACTCCAGGGAAGTTACGTTAAGGACCAGCGACTTTCTGGGAACAGGTGGCATCAGGACCACAGGTTGACGCAGATACTGCTTGATTTCCTCAAAAGTGATCTGACACTCTTCATCCCACCCATAGCTGGTGCCTTTCTTCATGAGCCGAGAAAAGGGCTTACACTTGCCGACCATATTCGCAATGAATCGGCGTATATAGGCTATGTGGCCTTGGAGGCCTCGAAGCTCCTGAATATTATTCGGGGGAGGCATCTGACTGATGTCTTTGATCTTCTCTGGATCGATCTCGATGCCTCAATACCTAACAATGAAGCCAAGAAATTTTCCGAAGGTGACCCCAAAGGCACACTTCAACGGGTTCATCTTCAAGTGGCGAGAACGGAGGAAGCCAAACACTTTCTCAAGGTCTTTGAGATGGTCCTAGAGCTGATGAGATTTAACCACCAGGTCATCTACGTAGCACTCCACCAGTGTCCCGAGGATCAGCTTGAATATGCGGTGCATAGCCCGTTGATAGGTGGCACCCGCATTCTTCAGGCCGAAGAGAACAACCCGGTAGAAGAAAGTACCCTGGGGGGCCCTGAAGGTAGTGAACTCTTCATCCTCGGGGGACATCTGGATCTAGTTGTACCCGGAGTACCCATCCATGAAGGAGATGGCTTGGAACCCGGGCGTTGCATCGATCAACAACTCTGTTACGGGAAGGGGAAAGTCATCCTTCAGACAGTGGCGATTAAGATCACGGAAGTCAATGCAGACCCTGATCTGCCCGTTCTTTTTCCTGAATGGCACAATGTTGGCTAGCCACCTAGGGTACTGGACTTCCTTGACAAAGTTTTCCTTGATTAGCTTATCAACTTAGGGCTCAACAATGGCACCATGAGAGGGGTGCATTTTTCTGGGTGGCTGCTTGAACCCGCGATGGTTTGCTGGATGGACAAGGAGTTGGATGGCTACCTGGGGATCTAGTCCCGACATCTCGTCATAACTCTAGGCAAACACATCACGGTGCTGTCTGAGGAAGTCTATGTACTTTTTCCATTCCTCGGGGGGCATAACGGCGCTGACCACTGTGGGTCTCGGGTCCGCCTCGCTACCGAGGTTCACCTGCACTAACTCGTCGACCGTGGTGGAGATTCCCTCATCAAAGGCAGGAGGAGCCTCTTCCATGTCCTCCTCTCTGCTTGTGGAAGGAACGTCCATGGGGGAAGCTGTTTCAGGGCTGCTAGATCCTAATGGGGAGCTGGCGCTGT
Organism: Viscum album; assembly: GCA_963277665.1. Classification (NCBI taxonomy): domain Eukaryota; kingdom Viridiplantae; phylum Streptophyta; class Magnoliopsida; order Santalales; family Viscaceae; genus Viscum; species Viscum album. Next base: position 213,728,320 of record OY728125.1, read on the forward strand.
CTTGGGCAGCAGAGGTTGTCATGATGGGAGACTCATGCACCGTGGAGACCATGGCGATGAAGGCGGTTGATCCAATCCCATCTGGCCTTCAGACCAAGGGGCCACTCTTTACGACATCAAAGCAGTAGTGATGCATTGCCTTGAGCCGGTCGATTCCGGCCCGACGAAACAGACACGTATGACACACTGCCTTTGCCATGAGCCCAATGTCCCGATATCGTACAGGGGTAGGAGGCTCGGGGATCACCTGAGCCTGGTTGGTGTAAGAGTACGAGGTGATTTATCGCCGTCGCTTAGACCCGAAAATATGCCTTCCTCTGGTACCCGAGATAACAAAGCACTCTCCCATATCAGGGGTCGTGGCCTCCAACCGATGGATTGGGAAGAAATATGCGTCAACCAAACCTGCCCAGGGATCACTCGTGATAGTGGCGGGCTCGACCTCACCTGCCAAGATCTGCTTGTCCTTGCTATTGTAATAGTCAGCATCCAGGTAACGGGCTTCACAAGAGGCAAACGGAGACACATCTCCTTAGAGCACACCCACTCGACTCTTAAGGGAGTATTTGAGGCACTGATGATATGATGAGGGGACCGCTGCGTGAAGGTGGAGCCACGACCTGCCCATCAACACATTATAGGCGGTGTCCTGAGAGACAACCATGAATTCAGTATTGGAAATGAGGTCGCCGAACTGGGCCTTCAGACGAATCTTACAGGGTGGAATTTGCTCGGTCCTATCATACCCTTGGATCTTGAGGTCGGAGGGAGTTAAATAATCCTTAGACAACCCCAGTTTCCACAGTGTTCGAGTTGGGATTAGGTTAATCCTGGAACCCGTGTCGACAAGACAGCGACAGACTTCCATGCCATTGAACTGGCTGGTGATGTATAGTGGGCGGATGTGCCCCTGTATGAGAAGGTCTTCATCTTCACCAGAAAACGAGATAACCGCCTGACATTTGGCATCCTCAATCACCTCGGTGTGGAAGGCTTCGGCGGCCACTACCTCCGTTTCAAACTAGAGGGGGCTCCTTAGAGCCTCAGCGAGCACCTCACGCATTTCAGACGACAGGAGAAGGGCCTAAAGGATGGAAATCCTTTCTAGAATTCTGTCCAGATGCTTTAGAACATCATACTTTTGAGCCAAATGAGAGCTTCTACTTACAAGAGGTCACTCTGCGATTGGGGGCATGATGGGCCCTGCTGGCGGGACTGGTGACTGACTGGTACTAGGCACGTCCCGCTGTTCACTAGACGAAGCCCGGGAGGTGGCTGTTGTGCTAGGACCGGAAGGCTGTAGTCGGCCGGTGGTAAGGCAAGGATGGTTATGACATGGACAAGGTGGTTCCGACCGATCCAACAACACAAATGGTGGTGGAAGCGAACCTGTTGACACCGGGTGAGGGAGCCACGAGTGCTGCTCTCTGTACCGGGCTTGCTGCCTGGTATCGGTAGCATGCATGACCTGACTGTAGGTGACGACTGCCGTGCCCCGGTGATTCATGTAGCCACGGCTCCGCCTACGTTGGCGACGACTGGGGACATTGGCGAGGTCCACCTGGCGTTCCTCATCATCAGGAGTCAAAAAGGGATTTACCAACTCTACGGTGTTAACCGAAGCATACAACGGGCTTTCACTTGAGGAGTCATCCACTACCGGATGGGGTCTTAGAGGGATCCCCGTTTCTGGGGGCATGAAATTGCCAAGTGTGTGGGAAGATGACGACAATGGCAGGGCACATTCTTTCTTCTTGAACCGCCACTTGCTCTTCTAGGAAGAGGTAGGCTGGGACGACGATGCCAAAACAGCACTCGCAGACACCAAGGGCTCTGGCTAACTGAGGCAGGCATGGATGATGCCATGGGCATGGGAGACCGTCCTGCGGGCCATCCAATCGTTATACTTCCAGGACCCATGGTCGGAAACCTGTTCCCACTCATCCCTGTTATCACTGCTTCCATCTCATCTCACGAAGACACATGCCACCTGTGCCGGGGCTGGGCCCAACTTGACTATGTTGTTGTCAATCTGGTCTTGGAGCCAGTACTTGAACACATAGCATCACTAGATGGTGTGTCCCAGGATCCGGTGATAAAGGCAGTAGTTAGGGTGATCAGTGAGACACGCCTCTTCTAGCTTCTGGCACTCAGGCAGCCGCACGATCCTCTGCTCCAAGGCGCTACGGAAATAACCGGGGACCTGGGCCTCGCCAAATAAGTATGTCTGATTCCTTATGTCTAGAAAGGGGCTCTTGGGGGCTGACCATGACCAGGGGCTGGAGGAGCAGGCTGAGGAGGCGGAGCCGGATTATCTCGCCTAGGTGGTGGCGGTGCGTTACACGGAGGCGCCTGCCAATTTTGAGGCGGTCGCTGCTGGGCCAGAGGCTGTGCCTGTGGGGGTGGACCCCTATGAGCCTACTGATCTGGCCTTACTGGTAGCAACTCTAGCTGTCTGGGGGCCTCTATCTGGGCTACAACAGTGCGCTCGGCCTTGGAGGCTCTCCTTACAGAGATTACAGGAGGCAGCGGGCGTGCCTGACCGGCCTGTTGTAGGGATTCTTCGAGGTGCTGAGCTTTGTCCGAGAAGTCTCAGAACCCTCCAGGGTAATTATGTGTGATCAGAGAAGGAAAAATTTCTGCCTTGACGTTCCCTACACACATCGTCATTAATTGCTCCTGAGTCAGTGACATGTCATGGGAGTACGTGAGCCCCTTCCACCAGGCGACAAAGTCTACGACTCGCTCATCGGGCCATTGTTTTCACCTGAAGAGGTCTGAAATGTTCATCTTCTAGGTTGTAGAACTTAAATGGTAGAGGAATTGATGGAAAAGTTCCTCCCAGCTAGTCACAGATCCAACATGGAGCTTGCTGTACCAGATGAATGCTGGTCTTTCCAGTGTCTGAACGAAGCAACGAAGCTTGGCAGCCTCCTACTGCGCCGGAGTCCCTAACATAGGCCCGCACCTTGAGTTGAAGTGGGCCAAGTGTTGTGGCGGGTCTCTAGTCCCGTTGAAGGGGATGAAAGTGGGGTTTCCAAAACCCGGCGGGGCCGGCATATCATCAACCCATGATGGGTATGGCTTGTCGTCCGATGGGATTTCCACCTGCCGAGTTTCTAGGGCCTCTAAGTGGGTGACAAGTACTTCCATCAGATCATCCGGATGTAGATTCCTATCCTGATGGGGATCTATAACCACAAGTGAGTTTCCAGGCTCTTCGATACGGTAGTCGCGCTCAGCAGATCGCAGGGCGGCTGGCGGAGCAACTCTCGGGGCGGCGGGAGGAAACTGAGCAGGGTCCCCCAGGTGGTCCCGCCGCTCGGGAGGGTTCAGGGGAACATATCTCGCCCTCTTGCCATGGGTTCCAGCATCTCCCCTGTCGGAGAACACAAAATGGTCATGGTTTCCTGGGGGAATCTTGGCAAGGGGTAGATGCTCCTGCCCCTGCTGTCCTGGTCTAGGGTTACCGTAGTCAGGTCGTCGCTCTGCAATGCATTCGACCAAGAGCTCATCAACCAGCCTCTTTTTCTTAGCAAGCTGTTGGCCTAGCATGGCCTTCTCAAGATCTTCCTCTACCTTCTGCACCGAGGCAGATGGGTCGACGAGTTTGACAGACCCGACAGGCTCTTTACCCTTGCCGATGTTTCGGCTCGGTGTTAGTGCCTCTGTGGGTATAGGGAGACCTAGGAGGCTCCTCTGTTGGTGAGTAATCCTCCCAAATGGGTCCAGTAGAGACTTTTCCTCAGGTGGTGAGTCTCCATAGAGGTGATCCACACCGTTTCCTACATCTGAAAGGTCATCCATGTTGACTGCCACTGCCCTTGGTGACATTCCCTCAGGGCCGCCCAGTGAATCGGGCTGTCAGCTAATCGCACAGAAAAGAAGAGCAGGGTACTGCCCCCATCCGCGTACGTGCGCGTGGGGGGTGGCTTCCTCAATAACTTTGCGGAGTACTTAAAAACTCTAGACGCATTTTTGCTGGAGGGCCCCGTGGTGGCCTAATGACTCGGGGTGCCGAACCGTAGGGAGTGCTGCTAGGTCGACCTGACGAAACTGCTCACTGATATCCTCAAGATGTGCTTGGCTCCCGGGATAAGGCGCTATCTAATGGAGAAGACAAGAGTGAGTCACCCGAAGGGTCTGGCAGAAGCATTCAAACTCTCCCGGGGTGAGTGACTCTGGCACATCAAAATCCGATCCTGCGACTGGCCAAAACTTCTCAGGGAAGTGACCCACTGCAAGGACGGTCCAGAAGCTCCATGTCTCCGGTTCGGGGTCCGGAACTCGCTACCTCTACTCGTTCACCGAGGATAGTTGGGGAACTAGAAATGGCGCCGAGGCAGGCCGCCGGGCCGGTGGTCTTGTCAGCAGGGAATACAGCGAACAAGCCAACTGACCGTCGATCCCTGAGTCGTCCTCCAGGGGTTGTAGTGCCCTGTCTGCCACATCGCGATAGGATGGGCTGATGAATGGGCCTCCTGTCACAGCGTCGGTTCTTGACGAGGGTGCGTCACCTTGCGACTCTTCCGTCGGTCCCCAGAAAAGTTCTCCACCCTCCCTGACAAGGTGGGAAGGTGCTTCCGGGGAGGCCAGTGGCAACTGCAGGTTTGACCCCTGGGGGTACGCCAAGTCCTCTTCCTCCTAAATATACCTTCGAAGGGAGGAGGGAATCATACGGATCTCACATTTGGGGAGTATGAGACTGACGCGCCGCGTCCCCATCCCTGCCCTCAACTCGAAGGGTTGGGGGGAAGGTTCCATTGTTGAGTCGTACTCCGCCTCAGAATCTGAGAAATGGACTGGTCTAATTTCCGCCCGGACTCCCCCGACACTCCTCTTACGATGATGATGCCCGACCTTCCTACCCCTGGGTGGCTCCTCAAGGTGAGGATGATTTCCGTCAAGGAGTCCCCTGGGCGAAATAGAGCTGGGGCAGAGGGGACTGAAGGCCGGGGTGTGGGACGCACCGGGACAGATGTCGAAAGGGACACAAGGAGGAACTCCATGTGGGTGAGTGACTGGATACGCAACGGTTCCATACTCACGACCGACAGTAGGGGGAGTGTACTCATACCCGATGCAGTGGGCGCTAGAAAGAGTCATACCCGTAGCATAGTCGTCGCGAAGAAGCCTTCATATTTCTAGATTAGTGGCACGGAATGAGCCTTCTTGGTGGGTGGAACTACTGTGGATTGGTCCTCGGTGTCCATTGCCAGTGCCCGCGACTGGGAGATTCGACCCAACTTTACGGTAGGGCGGTCAGGGTTTCGATCCCAGTCGGGCATGTGGCTGCTACTGCTCAACATGAGCGGGGGTCTGGTAATAGGAGTCAGCAGTGGCTTGGGCCACAGTGGTTACGAATGTTGGTACCCCGGGATGGGAATTCTCTTCTGCTCGCACTCGACACTGGCGTCCGGTCAGATGGGTCAGAGCCGGTGGTGAGGGCATGAAGATTGCCTGCTCCTCATCTCGGGGAGTCGGGCAACGACGTTGACGCAACCTAGTAGGGGTTCATGCTGTTAACCCCTGTGAAGGGTCTCCGATCAGGCGGACCCGGACATCCCCCACCTCATTGGCATAGGGGAGGGATGTGTCAAGGCGCTCTGATGATAGGCTCCCGAAGTGGTTGAATGTCGGAGTGGGGAGCAGCGGCTCCCTGCGTGGCCCTCAGGGGCGTCGATGGTGGTGAGGCACAACCACCTCTAGATCCAAACGGGCCATGCCCTTGGTGGGGATGATCCCTTCCTCGTTGTACCTACGAACCAAGTCGTTAATCACCCTTCTCTGGATGATTTCTGATGGGGAGAGGGGGCGTGAGCACCCGGCCACTACGGCGGTCGAAGTTGGAGCGACCGTGGAAAGGGCGGGACCGCGCAAGGTGGCCGTGTCGGTAATTCCCCTGCCCCTGCACTGTTGAGTAGGTGGCGATCAAGCTCCAAATTTAGTGATCTGATTCCTAGAAGCAGGGAGATGAACCCATTATCATCAACAGGAAAAGAGATTAATAACCAAGGCCCAACATCATTCTGTCTTCCATAGTCGGTGAGAGGGATCCAAGCTGACGACGTCGCAGAACGGAGTGGTAAATGTCCTGATGGCCTCGACCCCTGGTGGGTTTCACGTCCCGGTGAGGGTTACCCAGACCTGGTGACATGCTAATCTTTCGACACCCCAACCGCTACCATTCCCCATATTGAGGAGAAGTGCTTCACGTCGGGTTCACCATTTTGTTGTTTCCGATGATTTTGCCGGGGCGCGCGCATCCGTCTGTGGGGAGGACGTGCTGATTCTTACCCCGCATTCCTGCTTTCCAAAGGTGGGCGGCATCCATTCCTTGTTCAAGGATGTATACTCCTTGATCGAAACTGGGATGATGGGATATCAGTTCTCCCTTCCAAGGATTCCTCCTCGGAGCTCGTCACCTAGTCCGGGTCTCCCTCATAGATTTAAGACAGGTTCGTGAATCTCATTCCTGGTGCCATATCTACATGGACGCCAATTAATGGCGCTGGTTCCGTCGAGATGCTCCAAGGGGTCTTATCGGGGCAGCAACCTTCGGTGAGGAGAATGGTCATGTTGGGGTGTCGTTTCCATGTCTGTTTTCTGTCCCTTATCACAGGGCTTCTCAAGGGCGAGGAATACCTATGCATCCCACATCAAAAATGGGGAATGTGTACCATCTGAGGTTTTCCTCAGCTTCCCATGTTTAACACGGGGTATGTCACGAGTTTAATGTCTTACGGAGACGAATCGGGTTGAAGGACCCCTAGGGGGAACATCGATGTTGAGGCTAGCACGTGGGTAGCTTCCTAGATGTCATGGAGTGGGATGGGGCTTATTCTTTGAGACGACCCAAGAGGGGGAATACAGTTTAACATCATGTGGGATGAGATACAATTTATTATCATGCGGGATGAGGGCATACAGTTTAACCTCATGCGGGACGAGGGACTTGGGGCTTACACTCTGAGGCGGCCCATGGTGGGTATGGGGCTTACGCTTTGAGGCGACCCATGGTGGTCAGGGAACCGATGTGGAGAGGTCGCGACAATCGGGTGGTGGGCTTGAACCTCATGGAGGCTTCCTACGTACCATGCATTAGCACAGATCAAAGTCCATGTAGTTTTCTGGGATGGGTCTTACGGTCTGAGGCGGCCCATGGTGGTGTCAAGGTCGATGCGCGCTCTAATCCCATGTGAGTCATGCTCATTGTGAGAAACAAGAGGTAGTAGGGACCAGACGATCACGTCGCAAAGGGTGCGTCTGTGAGAAGAGGAATGGGGCTTACGCGTTGAGCGGCCCAAATAGGAAACAGGGGCTTACGCGTGGTTAGCAGCCCTTGGTGCCGGGGCTTACTCCAGGGTGGAGGCCCATGGTGCGACAAAGCGCAGTGGGAAAAAGAATCCACTGGCCTTGGCAGGGGGAAGCACGAAGATTCATGGGTGCAACCATCCGTTGAGAGGCTAGGGGCTTACGCTCTGAGGCGGACCTTCCCCCGCAGACAAATGCCACTCCGACAAGGAGGATCTCATTACATGCGAGGAAGAGTCCATTCTCGTGGAGACGAGTGGGCGTATGTAATTCCCAAGCTAGGGGGAACCTACGTGCGAAGCACGGGGTCTGACCACAGTTTAACGTCATGTGTTAAGGGTGAGGTGCGTAGCAGTTTAACATCCTGCAGCTTGGACGAGGTGGGTTCTCTCCACACCCCTAAGGCTTACATACCCAATGCCCTCTACCCCTTGTGGGAGGGAAGGCATCGGCAAGGCCGTAATGAAGGGGGGCCACAGGGCGAACCATTGAGGGGTCCACGTTAGCATGGATATGCACAGAATCAATAGCCTTAAGCGTGTCTATGCGGAGAAGCATAAGGCAAAGCAACGCAACGGGAAACACTACCCAAGGGATCTTGAGGTTACTTCGCACGAGCCTAGGAGGCCATACGGGAAAACAATGCGTGGCGCGCATGCCCGACAGGGGAGACATCAGGTGCTAGTGCAGAGAGGTAGCCAAGGGGCGTCAAGGTGAAGGGTCCTGAGTTTTGCACACGAAGAGAAGGTTTGCGCACAAATCACTGGGATGGCGTGCAATTGGATCCAGGGAATTGCGCGCGGAGAGGGAATTGCGCACAGGGTATTGCGCGCACGAAAGGGGATTGCGCGCACTAGACACGGATTGCGCGAAAGGAAGGAACCCGTAGGGGGGGGGGAAATTCACTTAAGCCTATGGAGTTGAGCGCAAAGGTGAATTTTGGGGCAAGGTTGCTCGAAAAGGGGAATTACCTGGAAGTCATATTACAGACCGGGGTGGTCGACTTGCATGCACGAGAGCCGATCTGAATTCCACAACCCCCAAACCATTCGAGGTTGCTGCCTATTTATAGGCATCGACCGACACAGAATCTAGGTGGCACGTGAAATCTTCCGCGCTGCGAGCCTTTGGCGTGCAAAATCTTGCCGCGAAGTACTGGGGTGCGCAAATATTGCACGCCTCATCGGCTCGATTACGCGAATCCTGGGGATACTTGGCGCGCACAACAATATTTTATGCAGATCCTATTTTATTTCGCACACCACTTCCCAGGCCTCCGGATCAGGCCTCTGATTCCGAATATGACTTCTCTTCGTCATTTCAAAACTTCCTTCAGGGGTTACAGACTTTTTCGGCATCTACAGTGGTAACACACCCCAAAATAGGGATATTGAGGTTGAATCTCTTATTGATTCTCATTCTCCTTTTGATACTCATAAACCCGCTCCTCAAAGGTGAATTGTTCTAATTCTAATTTCAAGAGTGGTTCAGATATGGATCCTCTTACGGATATAAAAAATCACCAGCTCACTAGTGATAGAGTGGGAATATTTATTATTCATCCATTATGGTTTTCCCATAATAACATGGCTTCCATTTCCTTCCACATTTACGAGGATCATAATAGCATAGATCCCTATATTTATATTTATGATTTTTGTAACACTCCAACATTTTAGTTTATATTAACTCAAATGAATACTATGTTTGGTCTCATTTATCACACACAAAACCAAACTTAGGTGAACCTCAACATTATTATTAATGGTTACTATTATCACACAACCATTCAATTTTTGGGTATGAACTGAACAAAATAAATTATAAAAAATATGTATAAAAGTTTTTATTAAGGAATTTTTTCGATTAATTCATAGAAACTAAGTACTAAAATTTTAATAATATGAATTAAATTACATCCAAAAAAATGTTTTTAGAAATTATATTTTTTAAATATTATGTATTATTATATAAATAAAATCCATTGATCAATACTGATCAATGAAAATAATATTGATATATTATTTAAAAAAATTAATTATCTTTATACATTGATTATAAATTGGTTATAAATGAAGGTAAATGACTTTGAATGTAAAAATTGATATATTTTATAACATTATTTTTATTGTGGAAAATTTATTTTTTCTTTAAAAAATGAATTAATCTCTAATGGTGAATACTTTTAATGAATGTTTTATATAATATAATGAATAAAATATTTTAAAATTCATCTAATGGTTGTTATTAGGAATGGAATGACAATAAAATCATTTTATGATTAATTTTTTTTTATAAAAATGTGTATTAGAAATTTTGTGTGAATATATTATAAAAAAATTCTATAAATTTTTTTAATTTAATATTATTAAATAGATTATATATTTGGAATTAGAATAATTAATATTAGGTAATATTTTCAATTTAATTTTGTTCCATACTAAATAGTAACCATGGAAAACATTTTGTTACCATGATAAAGGGAAAATAGAGATGTTATACTTTAATAATCATTTTTCATTAATGGATAGACATTTATCTCTTAGTGGAAATTGAAATTTTAATTGAAATAATCTTCCATTATGAACTTATTTTTTTAAAAGTATAACATTTTTTAGAATTAATTCCATCATCATTATAAAATATTTCTATTTCGTGTCTATATTTTCACATCTCATCAATGTTATCCTAATTTGGGAACTCAATTATGTGTTATTCTAAGTGACCTTCATATTTCCAGTTTATTCATTTTACGATGATGTTTTATTATCCCTTTTCTTTATTTGGGTTTTCAAAAATAGTATTTTTCAATATTAAAAGGGGGTTATATCCATTATTTCATGTTTTATGTTCTATTCCATGGAATTGATTCTAAAAAATGTTTATGACAATTTTATCAAAAACGAGATAAAATTATTAGGATTAAATTTATTTAAGAGTGTAGAATGTAAGATCCCAAAATTTTAGTTTATATTCCCTTAAATAAATACTATGTTTTATATCATGTACAATTAGCAACATGGAACATAAATAAACCCAAAAATTATTATTAAATGTGACTTTTATCACTCTGTCATTGGATTGGTGGGTATGAATATGAATTATTGAAAAAATATTTATAAAAATTTTCCTTAATGAAATTTTTTGATTAATGATGTGCATATAAGTACTAAAATTTTAATAACAAAAATAAAATCTTATAGAAAATTAATTTTTTCCATAATTATATTCTCTAAATATTATATATGTTTATCTAAATGAAATATATTGATAACTACCTATCAATGAAAAAATATATTGATAATTTATATTACAAAAGGAGTAATAATTTATACATTGACTATGATTTGGTTAGAAATCATGATAAATTAATTTGGAGATAAAAATAAATATTTTTTAGATAACTGTTTTTATTATAGGCATTGTATTTTATCTAATTAAATTTAATTAATCTATATTAATGAGTGATTTTAACTAAAAGTGTATATAATATATTCAATAAAATATATTAAAATTGTCATAATTCTAGTTACTAGGTAAATAATTTGAACAAAATTGTTTTTATGCATAATAAAAAATTTCACTAAAAATTAATTTTATATGATTTTTACCTGGATATTATAATTAATTTATACCACATTTAGGAATTGAATCTTGTAAAATGTATTCAAAATTTAGAATCATAACAAATAATAATATCTTATAAGGTCAAATAACTATTTTTCCATAATGAATAATTACCATTATTAAAATAATGTAACCATAATAAATGGTAAATGGGTTAAACAAGTTTTATAATACGGTATAAGGCCTCAAAATATACCAAACACATGGAATTATTTAATTGGATAAGTATATGTCATCTATAATCATCATATATTTTAAATTATAGTGCTATGTATATTTTATAATAATCTTTTTATGTTTTTATGTATTTAATAATTGAAAAATATCAATATATTTTGATATATCAAATATATTTTCACTGTAATAAAAAGAAGTTGTGAATGGTTCTAAATGTTTTTTTTCAAATACTAATATATTATTTTTGTTATATATATTTTATTAAATTTTTCATGATGGTATAAATACATTGATTGCTTACAAAATGATGAAATGATGCTTGTGCGAGTAGTATGAATGTCATGTAAATTGTTTTAAAAACATTAAAAGTAAAATGTTTCGAATTAATTGTTGTATTTAATGAATTTAATTTATATTTATAATTTTTTGGTGGTAGTAAAAAAAATTCTATTTCAATACCATTTTTATCTTGATCCTTTAAAGTCAACATATTTGAGTAGTCATCAAAATAACCTTAAATGATATTTTTAAATTATAAAAATTATATCATCACTAAAGTCAATGGTAAAGTTTTTAGAATATCACATATGGTATATGTATGTTCCAACAAAATTTTTTTAAATTACCTTTTAACCCTTAAAGAAACTATATTTGTGAAAATTAAATTTATTGTTTCCTATAAAAGGGTATTAATCTAACTTTTACTAAGAGATATATGGTTTTATATTTTTTTAAAACCAATGTACAAAAAATATTTTTAATACCAATACCAAATACCTAATAGCTTATAATTATTTAATGTATCTCTTCTCAATCCATTAATTTTAGTCAAATGGTGGAGTGGTCGAAGGCTCTGCTTCCCTCAGGGGAGGTCGGGGGTTCGAACCCTGTTAGGGGGTATGCTTTAAAAAGCATGTTCACCACACGCGGTGCACATTTGCACGCCGGTTTCCCAAGCGTTTACGCGGCGCCGTCCCCCATGGGGAACTGGGCTTCACCCCTTGGGTGGGACTGGGGAAGGCAGGGGATTTTCGGGCCACTGCATGCCTGGCCACGTAACCACTCGTGGGCTGGGCCATCACCCGCATTGTTTCCCAGCCCCTGCCTTTTGTGAAAAAAGAAGAAAGAAAAGATCGATGTAAGGGTTTCTCGGCCTCTGTCAACTTTCTAAATTATGATTCATTATTTTTAAAACATATTAAACCATCACATATATTTATAACTAGATACCATTCCTATAGATTCTATTTGATTAATTGATTATAGGGGACCACTATTTACATCTCAATGAATAGTTATATAATAAGATGATATTATTTATGAATGTGTGTTTTTCAATGTGAGACTTTTCATTTCAAATAATACCCTTAATTTTTCAATAATGATTTTAGAAAAATATACATTATCCTTGATCATTTTATTATGTGTAATAAAATTTAATCCCTCAAAATTTTATATTTACTATATTTCTCACTCCTTTAATAACTTTTGAAAATCATTATTCACTGTGGTGGTTTTACGCAACTTATGAGAACCATCCTAATTTCAAAAATTTAGGACTCTCATGGGTGATTATAAAATTTCATTTTTGGAATTAATATAACATTAACATTAAATAAATATAATTATTATGATTCTCTAATTGAAAATTATCATATATATTTATGAAAGTAACTTTATAAAATTATGGTCATTTATAACCAGAAAAAATAGCCTTATTAAGGATGGTTTTAGAGATGGTAACAATAAAAAATTATGGAATGATATGGAACCTATACATAGATTATTATAATGTTTATGAAACCATTTAACTAATAAAATAGACTGTTATGAGTATAATGAACCTATTTGAATATTCCGAATTGAATGACCATGATAATGCCTATGTAAAATATACTGAGGAAATCAAGACATGTAATAAGGGTAATTTTAACTCAATTTATTTTCATTGGGTTATATCACTTATTCATTAACTATGTTATGAAAATAAATTTCATGTTATGAACTCTAATTGTTTATGTAGTATATAAACTTGTTTTTTATAAAATTAAATTACTTCTACATAATTATTTCATTGATTAACTCTATTTTTAAATGTTATAATCATTATAATTGTTCTCAACATCAATATTCAATTAAAAGAGACATGTTCCCTATTGTGCACTGAGATTTATTTTCTATAGTGTACATATTGTACCATGAATATGTTTTAAAACAATATTTCATTAAAATTATTTATTTTTTATAATAATATTATTTTTGATAATTAAATGTCATTTTTATTCTTTCAATACCAATATTTTATGTGTTTCTCACCTCAAACATCCTTCTTTGAGATATTTTTTCATTGGGTCACCTTTATTCATTGTAATGGTTTATATATTTCCACTTGACATATAATATCATTAAAAATAATATAATCATGTAATTTTATGTCCATTCTCAGGTTCTTTATTTAAAAAGTTTATTTTTTAAAAGGCTTTAATGGGTTTTCTTTACAGATATTTATAGTGTTCAAAGTCTATTATTAAAAGGCTTTATTTTACGTGTGTTTTGAAAATTTTCAATAATGTTTTTATTAATAATCAAATGAGTTATTAAATTAATTTTCAATAATATTTGACTTTATTTTAAACTTTTTTAAAATTAAATCAATTAATTTTTCTTTCATATGATTCACTTTTGACTCTCTTCAAAAAAGTATGAAATGAATGTTTTTCTAATAATTTAGTGAATGATAGTTTTATACTAAAACCTTTTCATTTAATAATTATTATTCTATATTTTAATGTTTATCTATATTTTAAAAGGAAAACATTTAGACATTGTTTTTTTATTTTTTAGAGGTTATCAAAAGAAATGGGTATTCCTTATTATTATCAAATGTTATTTCTAAATGAATTTATAAAAAGTGTTTTTCATATATTTTGATATATTATAAATGATTATAGTGATTAACTTAAGAAATTATCTAATGATTCCATCGACATATTATCTTAATATTTCTTATAAGGATTATTTTCAATTGATTTTCATTAAACTCATTTTTTCCATGAGTTAATCATTATAAGGAGGAAATGATGTTTATTTATGTATTTTTTAATATGAGATGAATACTCTATTTAAATTATTCATGAAACTGTTCTTGGACATTTTTTTGAAGGTATTTTTGCTTGATATAACTCATGATATCTAGTGAGCCCTAAAAACTCTCCAGGGCATTGGGTAATGTGACAGAGTTAACAATAAATATGTTAATTTTAAGAGATTGGAGATAATCAGTTAGGTTATGCCTATAGGGGACACCTATTGAAACTTATTCCTACATGGGTCAAACCCAAGTGAACACATGTGACAATTATAATGTCCCAAGATACCTATATGGTCTCTATACTTGTTAGGAGTTCTAATGATTCATTTGAGCAATATTGATTTCACATGGATCATAATTGTTTATTCAAATTTATATTATATTATACTGAAGTATTATTTCATGAGTAATGTTTTAATATCCATGTTTTTATAGTTACGATTTCTATTATGTTAATATCATATAGTTTTTTTTTCTTCTGATACCCTTATGTTCAGCTTATACTCACTTATGATATTCAATTTTTTATTCCTAATATAAACCCTACCAGGTGTTTGAGATCAACTTTATTATGTTTCCATTTCCCTAGGTTATGAATAATATTATAATGTATGTTACGTATAGAAGAGTTAAAACTATAGTGAATTTTATGGGAGATATTTTAGACTCGTAGTGGAGTAAGTAAATCTATGTATAATGGAAAAAATTTCATTTGGATGGAAAGACATGAGTTTAGTTATATAAGGGATTTTTCTTAATTCTATAAACTATAAAGGTAAAATATTTTGGGTTTTTAAGTGACATAATATTTATTCATAATTTTTATTATTATATATGGTTAAATTAGGGTCTCATATGTTTTTACAAATCCCACATTGTAATGAGTATTTTTTTTGCAAAAAATCTTGGTTTATGTGTTTGAGGTGTTATAATATTAATGTCAACAA
Organism: Viscum album; assembly: GCA_963277665.1. Classification (NCBI taxonomy): domain Eukaryota; kingdom Viridiplantae; phylum Streptophyta; class Magnoliopsida; order Santalales; family Viscaceae; genus Viscum; species Viscum album. The sequence continues at coordinate 213,743,476 of OY728125.1, forward strand.
TTCCAAATATATTTTTGCCTCCAAATATGATGAAATGAATTCCCTTAATAATAATAATACCTATTAAATTGTGAATAAGAAAAACAGTACCAAAGATAAGTGATTTAAATATATTTTTTAGAGGAAATAAGATAACAATACTGGGAGTAAAATTAATTATAAGTCTAGATTGTTTTCTAAAGGTTTAATTCAAATAAAAGGGGTGAATTACCCTAAAATTTTCCATCGCGAATTTATAAATCCTTCTATTTGAATTTTAGTTTCCTTTATTGATTTTTTTATCATGTATATAGAATAGATTTATGTTAGAACAAAACTCATGTAGGGTGATCTTGATGAGAAACTGTAAATGTATCATGATGATTATTTTGACCATGGGTAGAATTATAATAAGGTTTCTTAATAATAAATCTATTTATGATATAGATCATGATTCAATATATTGTTATAGAATATTTTAATAATTAATTTTTTAGAATCATTTCAATAAGAGCAAGTTTGTTTCATGTGTTTATTTTAAGTATAATAATAAATTGATGCTTTATCTACATCTATTCCTTGGTGATGCACTAATTATATGTAGTTATATAAGATTAATAAAAAAAATTAACTTTAAAAATAAAAAATTATTTAAAAATAATGCCTTAATGTGTAACAATAAGATTTATTTTATTGAAATTATAAATTATAAAAACCAATGAATATTTTATTTACATTTGCATACTTATGTGGTTATGGTTCATAAAAGGTATATGTTTGATTCCTTAAATTCTATCACCATTCCACTTAATGAGTGTTATAAATTTTAATCTCTATGGTTTCTACCACTAGTATTGATTTTGATTATTTGAGTATAATTTAACATTCAAATTTTTTGGCAGTATAATGTTCATTATGATTTGAAATTGAGCATATATTGACTTATCTATTTATTCATTTTTCTGGTTTATAGGAAATAATGTAAATGAAAATTACCATGACCTTATATTCTGGTTGAGGTATATTTCTTTTACTAAATCCATTTAAATTTATTATGGTAGTAATTCTAATTCTATTGTTTTAGTGACTGGTTATGGGGACAATGATAATTTAGAAGGTATTGATAATAAAATCTTGTAGACATATTTTTTATCCACTACCCATGGAAGACTAATTTCTTTGAAATGTATTATGAAATATTTTGTCACATTCTAAACATTAAAAGTTGAGTATATTTTATTGAAAAGGCTGTCATGTAATCTATATAGATTATGGATTTTATTTTAGATCTTTGTCTATCTGATTTTATTATTATAGTTTGCTCAGATTTTTAATCAATTTTTTCATTATATAAAAACCATGTATGCCAAGGTAGGAAAAAATATATAGATACTAGATGGAAATTAATTAAATAATTAATTATAATCGTTATAGTGTGTCTCATCAAGATACACATCGATGAAAATTCGATCGATAATTTAACTATGGATGTGACTTTATCTAAATGTACCCCTTTAAGTTTATTTCATTAATGGTTAATATTTTTTTAAAAAACATTTATGATTTAATTTATTTAAAAATGAAATTAATCATTTTTTAGTTTTTTTCCTATGTTTTCTTGCTTTACATGTATTTAATTTACAATGATATGTATTTTTACTCAATATTTTATGATGCTAATTATATTTATTCAAACATGGGGTTCCCCAGATTTTGAATCAAGGATTGAAAAAAAATTATGATTCATACATGGGTTCTGTATTTATCTATTGTGAGATACATGTTAATCTCATATTGATTCTGGTTAATCATATCTAGGGATTTATGATTTTTATCTCACCCAATAAGAGTCATTTATTTTTATATTATCACCTGAAATGAGTATCATTCATTCTGACATGGGAGTATACTAATTTTATGTCATACATTAAATGTGGGATTTAATCACACACAATTTTTAGTTTTCACCTGATGTGAGTTTCCATATTTCACCTGACAAGAGTTGTATCCTGGTTATTTATTCTTATGTTCCATATTTATTTTCTTTATTTAGTCTCACATAGTAGGTATTTTTTCTCTTGTCAAGATGCATGATTGTTACCTTATATATCTCTTATCCTCAATGAATTTTTTATATAAGTTTATCACATGTCTATCATTAATACCATTTGATGTAGGTTGTTTCACCAGATTGGATAATGACATCCCACCAATCTAGGGATATTACGTTGAAAAATTACTATATGGATATTCATCATTAAGATGGTAGTTTTGATAATGGGGGATTGTGATTCCACCATCCAATACAAACCAGATAAAGAAGATAGTTATCAAGTAGAAAAGTTTGCCACTAGAGTCGGAGTTTATCATCCATTTATGGAGTGTGTGCATGTATCCTTTCTAATTGAGTATCCATAATATCATAGAGGTGGAGTATAATGAAAATGATAGGTTTCTAATTGATAGGATATATTTCAAACTATTTTTAAAAATTAATCCTTTCTAACAAAAATGAAAAAAAGTTAGTTGGTAAATCTAGCCAGTGAGCATGTTTCCTTGAATATTTTCATTTTTTTGTAGTTTTTGAATCTATATTCTCTAATTTGTTGGTTATTATACATGATAATCTTGTTTCTTGTACCCTTGGGTTTGAATAAACAATGTCTATTATAGGGTGTTTTTATTACTATAAATGTAAGACAAAACTTGTTGAAACCACATAATATTAGTGTTCTTTATATACTTCCTAATTTACTTTCTTTTACCTCTTTTGAAAACATTATTTCTATAATCACATTTATTTATTTTTTTACATTTAATATTTTGAAACTAGAAAACATGAATATATTGAGAAATAATAACACTTATAGAGTTATTAATTTTTTTGTGAGGGAATAACCTTAAGGTAGCACTCAATAGTACAGTTAATTTCTATGTGCCACATATGCACTAAAAATCATTTTATTAGAGATTAACGACATTTAGAGATTTTTTTCATATAATTTAGCATGTGATACATGTTTTCTATAGAAAATCCAAATTTAAATTTAAAATACACATTTTTAGTCTTTACAACCAGACCATGGGTCAATATGATTTTCAATTCATTATTTTTTCCCTAAAATTTATTTAAGATCATTTTCCTAAAGATTCATGACATTTTGGGAAAAATTTGTCTGAAAATTGTATGTAGCAGATATTTTCTCCTAAAATGTAATTAGGTGTCCTTTATATTGGGAATATAAATGTTTTTTGAACTAAAATGTAACTTTTAAAAATTAAACACTCATTATCAGTCATTCAGGACACTATGGGATTAGAAATGATGTTTGGAGCATTCCTACATACAAACCAAATGCATAAATTGTCATTTTACTATAGTTTCATAACATTCCAGTCATGTTTTCTGAAAATTGAATATATGAAACATGTTTTGAACTAAAATATCATTTTAAATTACAAACATGAATTTTTATTCATTCTATGAACATTTTGAGTTTGAATAACATAATTTTAATTCATACTAGAAAAATATGCATAAAAATATTTTTTTCTGGAGTTTTATGATATTGTTAGAACATTTTATAATAATTTATCTTGTGACACATGTTTTGAACTAAAATGTAACTTTTATGTTGAAAAAATCAAATTTTTAGTCATTCCAGCGACACTGTGATTCAAAATGTGGTATGTTTTTTACTACATGATAAAAATATATCAATGATCATTTTATTAGATATTAATTTAAATCAAAGAATATTTTCTTAAATTGAGTACGTGACAAACCTTGTGAGCTAATAATTATTTTATAATTAATAACATATTTATTTTGTAATTTGAACCACATAATGAGAAAGAATATTGTGAAAATCATTCTTATATGGGAAAATACATAAACAATCATTTTTTATTGTGTTTTTTTATAATAATTGAGCATGTGATGCTCATTTTGGACTATAATTTCTCTATTAAATTGAAGACATTAATTTTAAATCATTCAAACAAGATAATATGGATAAATTATGTGAAACAAATTCATTAACGATCATCTTCCTAATTTTTCCTACAAATAAGTGTAGGTTTTCATGGAATTGGACAAAACACATTTTTTTGACTAACATGTCACTTTTAAATTAAAAATAAACATTTTACTTTATTTATACAGTAAAATTACTCAAATGATGTTTGATTAAACTCATACATTATAAAAATATATTAATGATTTTTTCAAGAGTTTCACGTTATTTTGGGCATGCTTGATCATAATTGAGCTCGTAACGCACACCGTGACTTGAAAAATAACTTTTAAATTGAAACCACATATTTCATATAATTATGAACACACTAATAGTTTTAATTATGTATAATTAATTCCTAGAAGCCTAAAATTATTTTATGATTATTTTTTTATATTTATAAAAAGAGATAAGAATGTTTTCTCAGAATATAACATGTGATGCATGTTTTGAACTATAATGTCACTTTTAAATTAAAAATATGTGTTTTCCTTCATTTTAACCACACTATGAGACATAATGACATTTATTTGGTAAATAATTTCCATAAATTTAGAAGATATTTCCCATAGTTTTGTTACATTCTGATTATGTTTAATAAAAAATCAGCTTACAACACACAATGTGGAAAAAATGTAAATTCTAAATCAAAAAAATAATTTTCAATAAATCCATCAACATTGTATTTGAAAATTATGATTGGTTTATTCATAAATGATATTAAATAATCTATTTTCATTATATTATAATTTCTTGAAAACTTAGGAATGTTTTTTAGAATTTATCTTGAGATACAGTTTTGAACTAAAATGTCACTTCTAAATTAAAACATATTTTCTCATTTATTGAAACTACATCATGAGTCTCCATGAGGTATTATTTATTCGAAAGTGATAAAATTTTTCAATGCTATTTTTAATATAGTTCCCTGAAATTATGTCCATGTTTTCTCATAATTGATCATGTGTCACACATTTTGAACTAAAAAACACTTTTAAATTAAAAGTAAATGTTTTCATTCATTCTACATAGATTTATGGATATAATGATGTGTGGTTTACTCCTATATGATAGAAATAAATAAATGGTAAATTTAATATAGTTTCAAGACATTATGTTTGTGTTTTATTAGAATTGATCATGCAACCAGTGCTTTATAATATTGGTTCAATAATCAATTATGACACAATTTTTATAAAATAAAATTATTTTAGTTATAGATAAATACATTTTAAATAATTTATTTAATATTGAGACATAAAATAACATATCCACTTATACTTGAATTTATCAATTGGATCTTATGAATTTGAGTTATAAGTAGAGTTTTTATAATATTGATGAATTATAAATAATTATTAATAATTATTTCAACTAAAAGTGAATTTAATAAAAACTATTAACATAAAATAAATACCATTAATGGTATTTCAATTGTTCTATGTGTTATGATATCCACCATATATTTATATACACATCAAACAAAATAATTACTTGTTGTTTATTTTAGGCATGATAAAAAATTTAAAATTATAAAAAAAAATTATGACATATATTTCAACAATTAACTTTTAGTATATATATAACAAAATATATTTCCATATATAATTATACATTGGCTTGTTGGTAGTGTTCATTTTCCTAAAATCCATCACTCCGCGATACATTAACATTACACTACTAAATAAAACATGAAATTTAAGATATATTTTCTAACATATAATTTAATGACTATAAAATGTTGAAAATATAATGTTCAATAGTTAAAAATGGACATCACATGTATTCAAATTTTTAGATACCCATACATTGGATCCAAAAAATATATCATCATATTAATGATATTTATTATAAATACTATCATGAAAACATAAAAAAATTAAATATTAATGTGTATTATATACTAATAATGAAAATTTTCATAATATTAAATATTTTATGTAGTTTTAATATTGTGACTCAAGCCTTAAAAAAACATTATTTCATAAAATTTCACATGTATTTCCAACAAATAAAAGATGATATTCTATAGGTATAGTAACTTTGAAAGATTAGACATAAAATATATACCATATTAAACATGAAATCATAAAATATATTTGAAAATCCATATAGTTATCTTATATACCATATATCTACTCAAATTACATAGGATTACATTGGAAAAAACATTAGGAAAAGTGTAGATATATAGTTCATTAAGTGGATAAATATAGAAATAAATCATAACATTAGTGTTAAGAGGTATGACATGATATAATAAAGAGTATAACCCTAATAATGTAGAAATATAATATGTAAATGGTGTCATAATATCATAAACATGTAAAAACAATTTAAAAATATACATCCTAAACATAAATCAATGGTTACTACCTAGACCATCATCATTAAGTGGATAAAGTCCAGTGATGGATAAGGTTCACTCCCTAAACCCTCATATAACATATCATGAGATATAAATATTTTCATAATGATTTTTGAGACATATAATTATGGTTCAACACATCACATAATTAAATTTATATATATATATATATAAACATATGTGTTCTTCATAGGGAAACTAAAACATAAATAAATCATAAGCATGATCAAATATATGAGATGGAAGTGTGTTTCCTAATAATGTTTCATGTAATAACTAAAGAAAAAAAATTATAAGTAATACCTATAGAAGAATTATTTTTATAATTTGAATGTTGATATAGGAAAATAAATAATATCTCTTGATCCTTGAGTTACAATATAGATATTTCATTAGAATACCCTAGGTGAAAAGGGATTAAAAACATAATACTTGGGTGAAGAATTACAAAATAAGTAATGGATATTTTTAAACAAGTGAAGTCATTATTGTTTTCTATAAAACCTGAATTTTACAAAGAGGGTTATAGATAAAATAATCAGGATTATTAGAGTATATTAATGGTTTAAAAATATTTATGTTGTGATGCATGAAATGATATCAAAAATATTAAAGTTTCCTTAAATTTGGTTTACTTAAAATTGTGAATTTCAAAGGGGTATAAAAATATTTATAACACAAAAAATGAAAATTATATTTTAATAGGTATATATGTAAGTGTCATATTGATTTTTTTAATAATTTCATGATAATAATAATTCATAAATTATATAAGTGGAAATATAATATGTAACCAACATGTCCCATAAATGGTTCATAAATCCATTAATATGTTTTAAAACACATTTGTTGAAATTAAAAATCATGAATGAATGATGTTAAAAAATTATATTTCAAATAGGGGATGGTAAATTTTAGTTTTACATGAGTTGAAACTTCATTATGTTTCTAATTAAAATATTGAATATTGGTGTGATGATAAATTATAAACATAGAGAAAAAATCATCATTTATGAAGAGGATAATTATTTTTGATATATTATAATTTTAAAGAAGGATTATAACTCATAAATAAAATCTTTTAATCAAAATTTATATAAAAATATAGAGATTGGGTATAAAATATGAAATGAAAGATGAAACTCAAGGTGATACATTGTAAATCCATAGAGGAAATTGATGTGTGAAAGCCCCTTATGTTTTAGGGAAGACATTAATCATATCCCACAATAACGAAAATCATGAATTGATGTTATATTACCTTTTTCATTAATACTTTATGATATTATAAATCCAAGGAATTAGTTGTTACACCATAAAAATAAACACTAGATCATAATATCAAAGATTTCCCCAATGAAGGAAGATTGAGATGGAAAACCTTGCCACATGTCTAAGTGTGCTCGATCCATGAACATAATTTTCTGGATAATCAAATTAATTTTATTTAAAAAATTAGTAATAAAAATCTACATGTATATATTCATTTTTATGAGGACTATTTATCATCATGTGCCACCAATATGTTACATAGTTAGTTTACACTTGTGTAGGTTACTTGACGTTCATGAGTCAATTTCTTAGAATCAATCATGGTATGTTAACTAATGTAAAAGTGTTGTAAAATAGTTTAATAATATATATAATTATCGATTCATATTTCCTTTATTACTTAATTAGTGAGTAATATATATAGGTTAATAGTTTTTACATCAATGGAATCAAATTAGAGAAGGTACTTTAATATTTTTTAGGTGATAAATAAACTATAATTGGTTATTATATATATCAATAATTTAACAAATAATATTATCATTCCAAAATGTTTATTTTTTATTAAATTTCCTTTTTATACATTAAATTCAATTTTTCTTCCACCCATGATAGTTGGTATGGAAAATGATATATAAACATCATTACATGGAGGCAGTAGTCTGCACATACACACAAACTATGCTCTCAATTTTTCATAATAGAAGTAATGTATAAAATAAAATATATCATCATTTTAGAATCATTAAAAATGTTGTAAATATAATATTATTTTATTTAATATCCTTTTTAACAACACATGAAATTAAATTATGTAAATTTGAATATTTTGTTAATGGAGGTGGTAGTTAGCACACAAAAATGATGATATTTTCATTTTTCTCACTAATTTTGTAGGAATGTATAAAATCAATAATCAATTAGTATAGTAAAAATTAATAATAGTAATAATTATGGTTTTATCATATTTAAAATTATTTAATAGATTTTTTTGTGGAAGGAGTTGAAAAGAATTTAGATGGTATGGTGGAAAATATTACCTCTTTCTTTGGATGTTCTCTTTTGGTCACCACCTAAAGGCACCTCAAATTGTCCTTTTAGAATGTTCAAAGAATATATGAAAATTTTATTGGATTTATGAGATAATAATGAATATTATGGGTCATTGATAATAGTATTGTTAAATATGGAGTGGTGTAGGGATGGTAGTTCCATTATAATTGAAGGGAATATCATTTTCGGCACATATAAATATTTAATAAAAACGGAGCACCTGTTTCAAATGGAATGGGAAATAAATGTGTAAAATAATAGATTATGGGAAGTTTTATGGTTTATAAATACTCAAAACAACATTTACACACATTTTTTGAACAATTTTATTTCATTTACTATTATATTTTTACTTATACCTTCTTTGGTGTTTATTGAGGTAACTGATTTATACAAAAGTAATTTATTTTTATTACCTAAAAATAAAATTATAATTATTATAAAATTATTCCTAATTATTATAAATATGAATCCAAATTTATAAAAATAAAATTCTATGTTTATGAAAATTAATTTTAATTTAGTGCATGTAATGGGGAAAACCCATTTTGAAAAATATAATTAACATATACAAAAGAAGTGATGGCCCCAACCATTAGGATCGTACCAGTTGAAACCCATTTATCAAAGCTCTTAGGGGAGATGGTATCATTGTGATTTGATGATGTACAAGAAAAATACATGATGAAATAACCATGATCAAGACCATTTACAGGATAAGTTTAAACTCATCGAGATCATATCCAAAACCATGTAAGATGAACCACCCGATAAAAATATCACCATTACGCACAATAACCATATGGTATTTTTTGGTGTAATATAGGGATATTTATCAATTAACCAATAATATTAATATGTATATTCTATTTTCAATAAAACTATTCTTATATTTAGTTCTTCTTTTAGTTACTATATAAGTTATTTTAAAAAATATATTTTGATACAATAAAAAAAATTATATTTTTTTGTATTTTATAATTTTAATTATGAAATAAATTTTGGTTAACTCATTAATTATAAAAATAAATGATATTTTAATAAAATAATGTGTAATTTACTATTAAATTTAAATTATAATATAATTTTTATGATGTTAAATTTAATTGTTATAAGGGTTCAAACACTTTTATTGTAAAAAATATATTTTCACAAAAAATGTTTATTCCTGTTTTAAAAGCGAAAATAAACATATTAAAATAATTATTTTGAAAAAATAAATATTATTTTTGGAATCAAAACATTTTAATTATATAGTGGTAAATTTATAATGATTTTATGAGATAATTTTTTTGTAAAGATTTAATTCAGTATGAAATACCATGTCTATTATGACATCATAAAAGTAAAAAAGTGATTTAATAAATGATATAAAATATATCCACAAACAAAAATATATATACACTTTAAAATATATTTTTTTGAGGTTATTTTTAGTAATTTTATAAATCATTTATGAATCCTTTAAAATGTACATTATATTTTATTGTTTTAAAATCAATTAATTATGAACATGACCCATTTCTACATAACCAATGGTAATATGTCATTTAGATCATACATTTACCTTATAAAATAATTAAAACCCATCCTATTTTGGATGAAACCATGGTCAAAAACCTTGGGAAGGTTTTTTATTTTAAATAAATTATTATATAGAGTCCAAAATCTAAGTTAGGGAAATAATAAAGAAGTCCCCCACATTTTCCTATAAAACCCACCCAAGATCCCATTACTCTTCAATAAAAAACCACAGTGCACATCATTACTTTACCATCCACTCTCTTGTGTCCTCTAATGGTTAGCCAAGAACTCGATAATCTCATCCCAATCTTTTTGAATAACCCTTTCTATTTAAAGGATCCTCAAATTATTATCTTTATTCAAGAACCTTATTTATGTAATAAACTTTTCCATCCATTTCCTATTGATGGTATATGAATTTACACATTAATATTACTTCACTTATAATTTAAAAGTTCGTATTGACCCCTTTCACACTAATTAATACAGCCAATTTTTCATTATATACTCCCTTTATGCTACCAAAATCATCCTATGATTTTTCAACACCATGTTTTTATTCAAGAACCCTCCTTATCTATTTCCCTATTAAATCTCAAATTTTCATACTGTATTAGGTTATACATATCTATAATACTTTCATTTATTCATAAATTTTTGAGAGACCCGTTTATCTCTCATTAAAACATTTTATAAATATTTAATTACTGTTTTTATGATGTTGAAATTTCACTCTAATTTCCCATGATTTACATTTGTGAAGTGTATACCTATACCAGTTTTCACTCAAGGGAATTCACCAAGATATAACTATACCTAATTGATTGGGGACTTCCATTTATAGAACCCATATTCCTTAATTTTGGGATTAGATGTGGTGAAATATGATCCTATATTGAATGATATATGTCCCACACTTATGTATGTACATGATATTAAAGAAATGAGTGTTACCAAAATTATATATAGATCTAACTCATTTGGTAATGTTTTAGTCTCATGAGATGTTATGTATGGTATTATGGAGTGAAACTAATGCATTGTGGTACATTCCCCCAATTTTATAACATCCTTTAAGTTAGCATTGACCGATGATTATGATTTTAGGTTTAACATTGTTTCCATATTCCCATGTTGCCATTATGTTATCATGAACTATCATGACTCATTATTCATGTTTTTTATTCTCATCCCATTTATGTCCCATTTAAACTTCTATTTCTTAAAATTTAATAAATTCTTCATTTTCTAATTTTTTTATTACTTTACTGATCCTTATTGATCAGTCATTTCTTATGTATTTCTCAAACTTCTCTGATGCATTTTTATAAAATATGGAATATTATGGGCATGTTATGGATTCTTTTAATATTGATAATTTAAGCCCATGATTTATGTTATTATTTAATGTACCTAATTATCCAAATACACAAAGATACTCAATATTCTAGGTTTTATTTTTCATTCTTATGTAATAATTAATTAATTAATATGTAACAAAGATAAGGGTTTTCGTAATGTATGATGAAGTGATATTTGATATCAATGTATTTTAAACAAGAATGTTGCACTATATTTTTAGTGAAATTTATATAAATTTGATTGTCACAACCAAATAATAGGCTTAACTTCAATTTGATAAACAATTATCTAATTGATTCTTCATTCACATAAGTTGTGTTATATCTCTAGCAGATGCCACATAAACAGCTTCAACCATACTAAGAGTTAAATTTTTTTCTTTCTTTTAATTATAAATTAGATAAGTTTACCCTAGAAGGAGAAAACTAGAAGATGTGGATATTTAATCAATAATACTTCCAACAAATCAATATCTATATAACAAAAAAATAAATATTTCCTAGGATTCCATATTTTATAGCAATGTCATTTGTGCCTTTGATATATATGAGAATTATTTTTAATTCCTATAAATGGAATTATTTTTGAAAAACTTTAAATAATGCACAAAAAGTAGAAATATAAAAAATATATTTCCTTTAATCCATTATATTTAACAATATTCTAACCAAATACCTAAATTCATTATGATCGTGTTCTTTTCCTTTACTATTATTAGACAAATTTTTTCCCATAATAAATTAGGTGTAAATAGGCTTTGAATATTCCATTACAAACATACTTATAAGTTCATTTGAATACCTATCTTGATATATAAAAATACTCTTATACTTTTTGAGATTTTTAATCCATGAAAATATTTCATTTCTCGTAACAAGGAAATTTCAAATATCATTTTCATCTCTTTAGAAAACTTCTCACAAGATTCTTCATCATTACCATCAAAAATTATATCTTTAAAATAAATGTTCATGATGTGGAAACTATCTAGATTAAATTTAATATTGAAATTAATATCAAAGATTCTTTCTTTATGTTTATACTCCATATGAAAGTATACAATTTTGAGTATCAAGCTGTCATATCATTCTTCAATTAATACAAATCCTTTCTCAACATACACATGCAACTTTCATCTCTCACAATCATTAATTTTCAGGGTTGTTCAATACAAACTTATTTATTTATCTCTCTATTAAGGAAAGTTGATATTATATCCATATGAAAAATTTTATAACCTAATTGTGAAAAGATACATAGAAAGATTATAAAAGTTTCTAATATTCCCATTAGAGAAAAAGTTTCATCAAAATCAATTCCTTCAATTTTTTGTGTAAACTTTAAAAACTATTTTTACTTTGTTTCTTATCACATTTTCATCTGCATTTAAATTATTTTGAAACACAAAAATTGTACCTAATAAATTTATATTGTTTTGTTTAGATACAGTTCATGTATATCATTATTCTCAATCTGATGCAAATATTCATTTGTAGTATCAATCATTTCATAAGTCTTCTATGATTTTTTAAAAAGTTTTGGATCATCGTATGAATATAATGATGTACGTAAAACATACACTGAATATATTCTGGTTTGAACATGTTTTTATCGATCTGAATTGATTTTATGAACATCCACCTATGTACTCAACCTAGGATGATATGTATGAATTTTTCCCCATCACTAAGTATAACCAATTCTAAATCCTCAACTTGTGTAGCATTAACACTGTAATTATCATTAATAAATTTTTCATAATTTTTAACTATAAAAACCTCATCATCCCCAACTTCCATATTTAAATCATCTTTTAAAACATTCATATTATATTTTTCAATATCTTTTACAATAGTAGAATCAAATATATTTATTATTTATTCATTAAAATATATTTATCTTCTACCATTAGAAGCATATCTATAAAATATTCCATCAACACATCTCTGATCAAACACCCCAATATTTTAACTATTGAATTTAATAATGAAAATAATTTTTAAAAAATTAGGTTCTTTAAAATTGGATTTTCATTGTAAAATATTTCATAAGAATTGAGATCAGAGATCAATATGTAAAGATAATGATACTAAATATAAACAACTTCAATGATATTATACCTGAAAAAATAATGAGAAGTATCCTGTTTGATGAACAGTTTCCATGCCATCTCCACCAATTTTTTTATTTCAATTACATATTTTTTTGTTATGTGTATGGTGTACTAAACTCATGATGAATTCCATGGATTTAAATATAATATCTAAATTTTCGTTTTTATATTCTCTATAATTTTTCATTTATATATAATTCTATATAATATCCATATTTGTTTTACTCACCCTCAGAATATTTAAATAAATTTTAGATCCTCTAATATATGTTTTAGAATGATAATACATGTAATTTGAGTAAAATAATCAATGATATAAATAATGTAATTATCTATGTATTTTTATTTTTTACTCATTACCTCACAGATATTAAAGTGAATCTACTCTCTGATATGTGTTGAACATATCTCAATATTCTTATGAATTTATTTTTTACCATCCCTATCTCTAAAATGGAACCAAACAAATATCTTATTCTTGTCATATAAATAATATCACATTAAATATCTGTTATTTTTTACTTTTTTATATCACTCTAACACATGTTCCCCAACCACTTATGCAATTTCTTACTTTCTCCCACCATGTTAAGATAACATGAATTTTCTATATGACCAGCTTGACATAAATTTCTATTATTTAATTAGTCTTTTGTTACAAAATTCCATTCTCTGAAACTTTTTACAACAAAAACATCTTTTCTAAAGATAATTTTATTAACTTAATCACAAATTTATTAGACATTTATCATTTTATGTTTCATCTGATCAGTAAAAAATTCAATTTTACATTTTAAATTTTCTTCCCTAATGATGGAGGACTATATGACTTTGATTATAAGAGACTCTTCATCACCAAAAGTTATTATACCTTATTTAAAATATTTCATATCCTTTAATATCTTCAAAAATAATATTATATGTGAATATCACCCCCTTTACAAAATCAATTGTTATTCCCCTTTTTTATCTTTGAGAGTATCTTCAATAATATTAGAATTTTATTTTCCTTTTTACTTATTCACATCTGGATTTTGATATTTGTTATAAAAAAATTTCTATGATAAAAATATGATAAGAAATACATTATCAATATATTTAGGTTTTTAACATATTTCAAAAAATATTTTCCAATGGTTGAAATCTATTATCATTCCTCATACTAATTTTTTCATCCTTCTTTCTTTGAGTGGGTTGACTCCCAATAAAAACTTTTTTTAGATTCATCTAGGATCACAGAAATATTGGTTGTTAAACTAAAAAATATAATATGTATGTCCAAATAATCCCCAATTACAATGGTAACCATGGAATGCATATCTCCTTCTATGGATTTAATTATGTTTGGAGTCGTGTTTCTACTTTTCATCAACTTTCTTACCTTCTTAATTGGATATTTCATTACACAAAAAATATTTTGTTACTTCCTGATATTTTATTTTAAACCTTAATAGAATAACCTATTGTTGAAGTATCTAATTTAGATTTTTTAATATTAGAAATGATAGTTTTTTAATTCTACTTTTTTAGATAAATCAAGGTTTTATCAAATTTATTATTCTTTTAAGCATCTTAATTCTTATCATAAACCATTGAGTACAATTGTTTTTGATTGTCTTGTGCTTTTAAGATTATTTATAATTCAAAAATATCTATAACTATGTTTTTTAAATTTGTAATTCCTTAAATAACTTTTTAATGTTTTTGTTGAGTATGTTTTAACTCCTACTCCATTACCTTCACCGTTTATCTAATCTCAAAAAGTATGTTTTTTCTATTCCTGAATATCCTTTTAAAGAACTATAATCTCATTTAGAAAATATTTTCTCTTTAAGAACTAATTCTTGATTTTCTATTGAGAGGTTTTATTATTCATCTTCTTGTTCCCCCTTTCAAGTTTTACAAAATTTCAAATACATCATTTCAACTATCGTTTTAGCATAATCTCTATCCGAGTCTATTATTACTGAAAAATAAAAAATTAATTCCTTATTAATATTTCATATTCACTTTTTAAATAAATTAACATTCATAATATTTATCATTGATGTTCTCATCTTCTTCATCATTATCATTATCTTTGTCATCATTGGACAAAAGGATTCTCTATTTAGATTTAGAGAAAACTTTTTCTTTTACCTTGGAAAATTAGTTATATTTTCATGAATTATTCACAAAGGTTTATCTTATTTTTCAACTATCATTATACCTTTCTTAATCCTCATTTATTCAAGGAAAATTCTCAATAATGTTTGCAATAACATTAGAGTAGTTGTAATGTTATGTTGTACAATCTTGTTCCATATTTCAATTTTTTTAGAAAACAAGGACATAAATTCATAAATATATATACCAAAATCAAGTTTTGTCTTAGATAAAATAGCTTCATATTCTTCATGAATATTATTTCACTTTATTTTTATAGAATAATTAAATGAAAATTCTTGATCAACCTTTTATTTACACTTCATAATGTTTTATCCTCTCATTTAATACGCGATGAGAGTTCTATAAAGATCAAATAGTGATATTGTTTCAGTATCTCTATCTTCTATTAAGGAAATTTTAATTTCTAACATGTCAAGAAGATTTTGAAAGATCTATTTAACTATGCTGAAATATTCCTACATCCCAACAATACATATTATAGAGCTTGCAATGTTATTCATCAATGTAAAGAATTTATTAAAAGATTCATAATAACCCATTTTGACACCATCGAACTTTATCCTCCATTTTGTATCTTGGAAATCTAAACATTCATAATTCCTTCATTTATTTTATATAACTTCTCTAAAATTCCATTATCCATTCCAAATACTTTAATTCAATGAAACTCACTTTCATAGAGTGAGGATAGAAAAGTATTTTGTAGATCAAAAGTTATTTTCCAAATTGTTCTTATCAAAAACTGTTAGAGGAACATTCTCAGCATGGGAAGGGAAACCATCTGTTTTGACTTCAACAACATCATGGCCAAGAAATATAATATATGAAGTTATTATATCATTCTACATATGACAGTTATTTCCATAAAACCAATAATCCCCTTATGGTTTACAAAACTATGAACATATGAATTAAGTTCTCTTTTCATTTAACTTCAGAAAAGAGTTAGTGAATAGAACCTTTCCTTTGATATCAATCGACAATGACCAATTTGATTAATCATAAGGGTAGGGTATCAATCAATAATATTTATCTTTTTAATTTTTTTCTTTATTATGAAACAATTTTCACCCCCAGATAAATAGATATAACTCTTATAAAATGAAAGTATCCAAACACAACCACAAGTTCATAAGTGTTTTCGTGGTTCACAACTAATCATGTGTATCTAGTCCTTGGTATAGTTTTAGAATAATCCTATACCACAAAATCAACTGGAAATAAATCCTTTAATGTGGATACAACAATCAAGTGGTATCCTTAAAATTTCATTGAATTATAATCAAATAAGAGTTCATGCACTTCCATGAAAAAAATATTTAAAAATGATATTCTAACTATATTTAGAAACTTTTTCTAATAAACTACAAATATTTTCACTGTACTACTTATACTTATTCAATTTTACCATCTTAAAATACAATTATTTTTCAAATTTTTTCCCACCAATACATAAGAAAATCCTCTATCTATTTCCCTATTCATCTTATTTTTTCTTTCTGATTTTTCTATCAAAAAAGTATATCTAGAAATTCTATCGAGTGCCATATGAAAATCCAAACGTCTTCTATAGTCATTTTTTTCTAATTCCACCTGATATAATGGTATTTATATTGAATAAAATATCATTCTATTCACATATAACATAATCCTAGATCAATAACAACTTCTTATTCATCCTCAACCAAGTTATTACTTAGATGGAAAATTCCTTCTCTCAAGTAATTTTCCTAAGTTTTTCCCAAATCTCTGTTTAAAACCAATTATTTGGTACTTCATTTTTTTAAAATGAGCATTGCATAAATCTTACCTTGAACTCTAATCCTATTTATAGATTCATGAAATTGGAAAAATTTAGGATTCCATATTTATTTTATCTATTAATGAAAACTTCAAATCTAAATATCCAACTCATTACATTTCAAGCATTAAAACATTCATAACCTCCCTTAAAAATCAATAATAATCACATATCTTTCTCCCATTATATTAGGGACTTACAAAGACCAACCCAAAATCATAAGATTTTTATAATTACATTAATTTTTCTAATGAAGTTTGCTTCACAAAACATTAACCATCCAATTTTTGTTCAAAAAACTTCAGTGTGTTTCTCCATATAACGAGAGTTTATTCGATGATAAACCAAAAACATCAGAGGATCATTTTGGAAGACGTAACCTAGAAACATTCTTCATCTAATTATTTTCATCATTAAACCTCAACTGACGACTTCAAATTTCTAATGGAATTTATCTTTTGGGACTTTGTCTAATGAAAAAAATTAGCAACTCCACTTTTGAATATTGATATAATTTTTTCTTAGATTTGTACATATCCAACTAAGTGACATTTTTATATAATTTAACGACCTCATCCCCCATAGCCTAGAGCCAGTGCCTTACATTATTATATTGAAATAAATACAGTGGGTCATATTGGGAATAATTGGTTAGTTTAAAAATTTCTAAGAACCAAATACATTCATGATTCCCATTTTACATTGGGAAATATAAAATTATACAAACATAAAAAATATAATAAATTTTATCCTTGAAACTCATTTATTTATCGATTCTTCATCACTTGCGGAAAAGAATCAAGATAAGGGTGTTCTTAAATGCTCAGTAAGGGTTAAGTAAAACAAAATCTATTATAAATAAATACTAAATAATCACTATGGAAAGGTAAATAACTAAATACATATACTATTTAAATAACTTTACTTAATGAATAAATAATTCATAATCAACATGGTAAGGTAAATAACTAAATACATATTTAATTTAATCAACAAATTGAGAATAAAATACATCAATAGATTTTTTTCATAGTGAAAGTATTATGGATAATAATAATAATTGAGTTACAAATGAATTAAAATATTAATTATTAGACACCATGATCTTAGGAATCATGGAACAACTACTTTCATGACCTTTAACAAGTCAATTTATATACTTCAAGTGTAAAACCATTTAATTTGTCCACTTAATTTGTCTCATGAGACCTACTGATGAATCAAGGGGGTATATTATAAAGTGACCCACCCACCACTTCAAGTCCAAAGAATTCCAAAAATATCAAGTAATCAATTTAAATAATGTACAATTTTCCTTATAATTAGATATTTGTATTGAGTAAAATACACCGATTTATCAATATTTTCCTAGTAAATTAAATAACTTCAAAAGTAAACACCATATCTAAAGATTTCATAAAGTTTAGGAAATAATAATATACATTATATAAGAATATGGATATTTAATATTAATATAATGACCAATGAAAAATTATAATGCTAATGTGATTGTTTTTGGGTAAATTTTACAGTCATAAAAAGGAAGTTAGGTTGTACAATAATTTCTTACCGCTTGTTAATTTTCACATCAAATACCCTTAGATAAAATAATTCAATTAAAAAATTAAAATACCATGATTAATTAATTATTTATGGCATTACATGTTAAAGGGGTAGTATATACACCACAAAAAATTTAATTGGTGTATAATAATTAATTCTCAATGGATTGTGAATTGAGACGAAATCCCTTACCTTATGCTTACTTATGGGTGAACATGCATTAACCTACTATATATTTCTTTAAAACATGATATTAGATTATAAAAGAACCATATTAATAATTATAATATCATATAAAATACCTTTATAACAAATTATTACCAGTTTATTAATAATATTTCATTATTTTCTTTGTTTCTTGGGTTAATTAGCTTGTTTTCTGAAGAATGTTTCATTATGAAAGATCCATTTCTAGAAAATATTATGTATTCTCATAATATAAAGAATAATAATCATGAAAAATTATCATATTTATACATAAATTATACTTCCTATCATTAAACATGGTTATGATAAATGATATATGTTGTGATCATAGAGACAGTAGGTTGTATGAACTCTTGAGTAATGTTTTCCATTTCCCAATGATCACTATGGAAAATAGTTAAGAAATATTTTACAATTATATTAATATAATAATATAATTTATACCATGTTATATAATTATATATTTCATCAATATAGTTTGGTGACGAAAAGAGAGTCGCATTTCTCTGTGAAGGTAGAAGTCCACACATACACAGACGACACTATCGTCTTTCTCTCATTGAAAAAGTATGAAAATAAAATGATATATTTTGTTTCCAGAATTATAAACATGTCATTAATATCATAATTACTTAATTTAAATAATTTATAACTATTTATTTTATCTTTATAACCTTTAATGTGATGCGTTAGAGAAATGTGAATCACATCACATCGTAAGACGGTAGTATGCCAAACACAAAAGAAACAATATTTTTTCTCCTAATGAATAAAAGTTTAAAAGAATAATATGATAAAATTAATATAGATATAATAATTTTATTAATATTAAATATATACTCTATATCCATAATTATAATTCTCCTTTAGAGGTGGTAATGGAAGAACGAACGACATTGGTTTGTGAGGTAGTACTCCACTGTACAAATGAATGATGATTTCATAACCCATTAGATGGACGTTTGTGTGGTTTTAGGTTGTAAAAATAACAAAAAAAATATATATTTGTGTAATAGTATTATTTTATTATATAATAATTTTATATAAATAAATTAATAGGTGGAAAATGAAATAAAATCACGACGTGTTTTGATAAATATTACCTCATCTTAGGGTTCCCTCCATAGGTTTGCACTGAATTAATCCATGTTAGTATTTATGACCAGGATAAGGATTAAATAGTGATTAGAGGGTAGTTTTTATGTAAATTGGTTAGTGATTTTCCAATAAAATGGTTTTTGATGGTGTAAATAGAGGAGGAGAGGGGGTGGCCTTTTATAAGTGGGGGAGATGACATACTAGGTATTTTTAATAATTATTGAGTGATATGATATTTTTATCATTTAATAAGGCACCAATAATGATGAAATATTTATAATATAAGTTATAATGTAAAAATATTTCCATGAAATTTGTGTTTTAATGGTTTAATGTCATTTGACCCTCTAAGATTAATGTTTAGTCCCTCAGTAAAATCATTTTTCTCTTAATTTCTCTAATTAATTTTACCTTTTTCACTAATCTCATTGGTAGAAAGTTAATTTACCTTATTAAAAGTTTTAAATTATTATGATTCAAAGTAAGGAATCCATTTTTCTAAATTCCTTTCAAATAAGAGTGAATATTAATTGAAAATTTATCCCACAAACATGATGAGAAATCGGGATTTTGAAGTGAAAATAAAAAGACGTATACTAAGTTGTTATTTTTTAAATTCAATATAAAAATGAAAAAAATGATATAAATTGTATTAATTTTTGTGTAAATTATCTAATTTAAATTTAAAATAAATTTAAAATACAATTTATCATTATAAATTATTTATATGAAAAGTCAATTTTTAACTAAAATTCCATATTTTTCATTATTCATCAAAAAATGAAACGTCTCTGAAAAATAAGAAAAATCACCATCATATAATTTTAAAATATATATTTCAATTTTTTCATTAAATTATTATTAATTTTTTAAAATATAGTTTAAACATGTTGTCTATTAAAATGTTGGAGAACTTCCATTAGAAAAATACAACTTTGTATGCATAAAATTGGATTTGTTCTTTTCTTATGCATATAAGATCCATTAGATGAATGTAAAAAAATGATTGAATATATAATATATAAAATTTATTTTATATCATTAATTAATCATAATCAAATTTATTTATTAATATAAGATGCATTTTGGTGCATAAAAATAGTATTTAATGAAAACATTTCCTTTATATTCAATTAGTTTTCATTTTCATTTATAATTAATTAGTAACAAATGAATTAATTTATTTTTGTAAACCATACATCTTTATATTTTATTTAATAATATTAATAACCACAAATTTAATAGCTAGGAGATAATATAATTTTAAATAAAAATTATAATAGTATTCAGTAAAACATGATCTCACATGTAATGCAAGCTATAAAAGAAAGTTGTTATTTCAATCATTATGTATATAAGGAAATATACATACTTTATATGTTTTTATTTCATAATCACAGCCTCATCATTTCACTGTGACTTGTACTGTTTCAACTTAATCTCTCAGCAAAGGTTACATCATATAGTGGAGTAATACATTAATCCCTAAAACCTCATCGAATGTTCAACATAAACCATTTTATAAATAGTTAAAATTATGGTTCTTAAAAAAGATTCAGATCCAAAAAAATTAGAATTAGTTTATAATTAGTTAGTAGTATCCAATTTAATTTATCCATGTCAATCATTAATTTATCCCAACATTATTGTCTCAATAATAGGAACATATTAAGGGTTATCTTTCCCTCAATCATATTCTTTACAAGAAGTTCAAATAGCCACTGAATCATTTTTCTTATTCATTGGTACCATTTAACATACACATTCCAATCAATAATGAAAAAATACTATTGTAAAATTATTATATAGTTCACAACATCATAAATAAAATAATCGTACAACATATTCTATGGATCCAACTAAACAAGAATAATAATCATTCCACTTCAGTTGTATTAATAACATAAGCTTGGAATTCTCCCCTTGGACTCTTCTATAGAAGATTATCCTGATTCTAGGGTCATTATTTGGAATATCTTCCCATTTATTTGTAGTTAAAACACTAAATACCAATATTTTATTTTATTCCATTACATTCTTATGCCGGTTGAACCTTATATATATAGTTGTAACAAATTCCCGATCCTTTCATAAATTTCCCATAGAGACTATTTCAATAGTTATCACATGTGGTAAAATCATTCTTCCCCTTCATCCCATTATCTGTAGTTTTCTCTATTTTCCTCAAATTCTATTACATCCATTTGAATTCACAGTAAATTTAGAATTCATTATTTGTCTTGATAGAACATTAAAATATTTCATTGTATGAATAAAATGTTTGAGATAACAACAACCTTCTAAAACACATCATAAGACCTTAAAAGAAATGGTCAATATTGCTTTCCATGTTGCGTATATAATCTATCGCATACCATAATAAACATGTAAAGGTATCCACTTACTCTAAAAAACTTTCTTACTAAATTTTCATTACACTAAGTACCTTTATCTTTATATTTGTTTTTTATCACGAGGATAATATTTCTCAAATAATGTCTCCTTAAAAGATTTAGATTCCATGAGTTCTATTACCTCTTCCTCCCCAGTATTCTGGATCAATGACTACCATTTATAATCATCATATTTTTCAGAAAAATAAATAAGTGAAACCTTTTCCTTTTCAATGCATCCCAAGGCCATAATTACCTTCTTCATGGACTAAATCCATTTCTAATCTACAATTAGATTAGTAATCCTACTAAACAATGCGGAATTCCATCATATGAATGGTCCAACATAGGGGATTATTATTTAGGAATATTTTGCAACATTGGAGAAGTGTTATTTTTTATATTCAAGATTAATCTTATCAAATATAGACCTAACTTTCTCATTTCTAATACCAATAATATTGTTTTATTTAGTAGGTAAATCTCTACATTGGGCATGAGTATTCATACACTTATTCCTTCCAGGTACCATTTATAAGCAATATAATATAAAAGATTAGCTCATAAAAATTATAAATTATAAATCATAATGTATAATCCCAAAACTAGTGAAATACATTACATAAGATAATATCATAATCATAGTCATTTTTTCTTTTGGATATCTCCATTTTCAAATCCTTCATAATGTTTTGTAATGAAAATGTGAATTATCCTAAGCATATCCCATAGGAGTATAAGAACTTGAATGAAATTAGGAATGTAATCGTATACCAGGTTATTCTTGATTCATTCCTGATGCACTCATTTCCGAGTTATTACCCCCAGGTACAACTATTCTAGAACTACCTTCACATTTAGTATTTAGACAGGGATGTATTTCTAAGAAAATACCACATAATATGTACCATACCAAAACATTAAGTTTTTATTAAATACTTATCTTTCAGGTTTTTCATTAGGTTATGTTCCCTAATCTATGTTCTAAAAAATTGAGTTCCCAATAGTTTTACTGACAATCCTTTAATACCAACTGTAATGACCCTGACCCTAGTATTTTGGACCCAGTTCTTTACTATATTACATTAGCATAGATATAGTGGGTCAAATACAAAATGACTGATTAGTTTAGTAGTTTTGGAGAACCTGATATATATGTGATACCAATTTTATATATGTAAATATAAAATTAAATACAATGACTAAAAAATGTAATAAACTTCATCCATGAAAATTCATTGAAATATATCTTCTTCATAACATGGGGAAAGGAAACAAAATAAGGGTGAGATCAAATTCTCAGTAAGGGTTATGTACAAGGTAACTTATCCTGAATCAATAATTATTAATAATTATGGAATGATATGTAAATGAATAGAAATTCCATTTAAATAACTTTACTGCATGAATAGATAAGTAATTCTCAATATTTTAAATAAAATAAAAGAAATCACATGTCATTTAATAAAAAAATGGGAATGAAATCCATCAATATTTTTTTGTCATAGGGAAAATATTAGGGATAATATTAATAATTGAATTATTAATGAAGTAAATTATAAATTATTGGATTCCATGATCTTAGGAATCATGGTACTTCTACAGTCAATACATTTCATAAGATAGTATAAATAATATAGTCAGAACCCCATTTAATTTTTCCAAAAAGGTTTTCCTCATCTGACCTACCGGTGCATCAAGGGGCTATATTATACTGGGAATACCCATCACCTCAGTTCCAAATAATTCTTGATATATTTAATAATATATTTAATTAATTAAATTTTTTTATCATCAAATATCTATAATGAGAAAAATATTTAGATTTATCACTACTTCATCAATTAATTAAATAACTACCAAATTATATACTATACATAAAAAATGGTATAATAATTAATCAATAAGACTATACATTATATAATAATATGGATATTCATTATAAATTTAATAAAAAATGAAAAATTATCATAACAAAGTGACTCTCTCATGAAAAAATTAACAATAACAAAATGGAAGTGATATTGTACAATAATTAATTACCACTTTGTAATTTTCATTTCAAATCCCTTTGGATTAAATAACTCAATTTGAAACATAAAGTGCCATGAATAATATATTATTTATGATATTAAATGTCAAATGGGCTCTATATGAACCACATAAAAGTGATTTTGTAGATAATAATAAATAAGTCTCAATGGAATGAAAATTGAGGCAAAATAATTTACTTTATGCATCATTTTCATTGAATGTGAATTAACCCTATATATAGTGATTTTAAAAATTATATTTACTTATAAAATAACCTTATTATATTTATAGTATCATATATTACCCCTTTATAACATATTATTACTCGTTCATTGATATTCATTCATTATTTTTGTTGTTTCGGGTGTCAATTACCTTGTTTTCTCATGGGTGCTTAACTATGAATGATCCATTTCATACACATAATATATCTTTAAATAATATATAGAAAATAATACTAAAAATATTATCATATTTTTATATAAATTATACTTTTAAAACCAACAATGAAATATGGTTATGAAAAATTAAGTATGTCCTGATCATGGAGACGGTACGTCGTACATACGGATGAGTAGCATTTTCCATTTTTCAATGATAATTATAGAAAGGTGGTAAGTAATATTTTACATTTATATAATTATGAATATATAATTAATACCATTATTTATACTTATATATTTCAACCTTTTGGTGTGGTGATGAAAATAGAGTCACATCGCTCTGTGAGGGCGGTAGTCCAGACGTACACGAATGACATTATCGTCTTTCATTGAGTGAAAACATAAGAAAATTAAATGATTTATAATATTTATATAATTATTAATATTCCATGAATATAATAATTATTTATTTTAAATCATTTATAATAATTTACATTATCTTTATCACCTTCCATGTGATGCATTAATGAAAGACGAATCACATCGCACCACAAGGAGGTAGTCCACCGTACACACGAGTGATGTTATCATGTCTCCTATGGAATGGATTGTAAAAGGAATAACATTATATAATTACCTAAGAGGTATAATAATATTATAAATATAACATATATACTTTATATCATTCATTATAGTTAACCTTGATAAGTGGTAATGGAAGAATGAACGACATCGGTTCTGTGAGGCGGTAGTCCATCGAACACATGAATAATGACTTCATAACCAATTTGATGGAAGTGTGTGTAGTTTTAGGACATAAAATTAGAATAAAAACATATTAATTTATTCGAGATAATTATTTTATTATATAATAATGTAATAAAAAATAAATTTTGGATGTGGAAAAGGAAATAAAATAATGACGCATGTTGAAGAATATTACCTCTTCTTTGGGATTCGTCTAAAGTTTTTCACTAAAGACTTACTATTTTGGATTTAATATTAAGATTATATTTAATGTATTAGTGAAGATAATTTTTCGAGTTATTTGGGAAGTTAATGGTAAAACAAATTGGTTCTGAAGGTGGTAAGAGATGAGGAGTGGGGTGGCCTTTAATAAGTTGGGGATATGACACACTTTGTATTTTTTACATGTATTAATTGATCCCACTTTTTTCATGTAAAGTGGGAAAAAAAGACCAATATATATAATACAGGGGATAATTTATAAATATTTTCTTCCAATGGGTTTTGTAACAGTTTATAGGTCAATTGGAACCATAAGTTTAATGTTAAGTCCCTTGGAAAACACGTTTATCTCTTAATCGAGGTAATTAATTTTAATTGTTTTCACTGATTAATTTGGTTAAAAATTATGTTAAACTTATTTTAAATTATATAATATTAAAATTCCAAATATGGTATCCATTTTTATAAATTCAATATAATTAAATTTCACAATTAATTTAAAAAAATCTCACAAACATAATGAGAAAGCATATTTTTAAAGTGAAATTGTTCAAATGTTTACTAAGATTTATTTAACAAAATTCAATATAAAATCATTAAAAAAATAAATTGGATTAATAGGTGTATAAATGATATAATTTAACTTAAAAACCAATTTAAAATATAATTAAACATTATAAATTAATTAAATTAAAAATCAGTTATCAATTTAAATTCAGTATTTTTTACTATTCATCAAAATATAAAACATCACAGAAAAATAGAAAAATATAACCCTCAGATAATATTGAAATAATAATTTCCAAAAAGAAATTTAATGTTTCAAATGAAATTCTTAAAAGTATCAAAATTTAGTTTTAAAACAAGTTCCTCTTTAAAAGGTGGTAACACTACCTTTAGAAAATACAACTTTGTATGCATAAAATTAGATTTGTTCTTATCTTATTACTATAAAATATATTGGTTGAATGTAATTTTCATTTCAATATATAATATATAATTTTTATTATTATTATTCAATAATAGTATTTAATTTAATGTATTTTGATAAAATACCTTTGGGCACATAAAAATAGTTATTTATAAAAAACTTTCCTCTACATTTAATTGTTTTTATTTTAATTTATAATTAATTAGTAACCAATGAATTAATTTTATATTTTTTTTAAAAATAATTTTTAATAAGTTATATAATCCAATTCATAACTACTAATTTAATGTTTAAGGGATAATTATCATTTTAAATAATAATATTAAAAATATTCAGTAAAACTCAGTCTCTTGTGTAATATAAGTAATTGAAGAAAGTCATTGTGTGTAACACAAGATGAACTCATTTTTGAGTTAATTATAAGATATATCATAGATTGAATTTATTTAAGAAAGTAAATAAATCATAACATCTCCTACTGTTGTATTCCATTCTTTTCTTGGTGTTGCGTGTCATATATGCAACATAATATGTTATTCATATTTTTAAATTACAATGTGTTATATTATCCCCCCCTTAAATAATATGAATCCTCGCAATCTAAACATGATCTTGGTAATCCCAGTTTGGATATTTTAAAATTATTTTGTTGAAAACCAACATCATATAGGGGATTAAAAAATATCCCATTAATAAAAAAGAATGGTAAGTGAAAAGGTCATCTGGAATAATCACATAACTAGGTTTTTGAGTAGGATAATATAGATGGGAAATGAAAACATATACATGGAATAGAAAACTAACACCCAAATACTAAATTATAGTTATATAGAAATTTTATCAAAAGGAAGTGGGTGATCTAGAGAATGTTAATGACCACAAAACTGTAAACCAAATAGGTGTGAAAAATTTATTGATATCTCAAAAAATGATGATAATTTGACACCATTTTTTTTCAATACCATTATCATAGAGTGGGGTATTTCTTTCAAATTTTAGGTATATAATGAAATACAGTTACTGGATATTATTTTATTTCATAAGAATAATCTCATCATTTGGTAGTGCGTTGAACAATTTCCACTTCAACTATTAGAAAAGGTAAAATCATATGGTGAAGTAATACATTAATCTCTAAAAACTCATCCAATGTTCAACTTAAACCATTTCATAAATTGTTAACTATATAACCCTTCCATAGTATTCTAACAAAAAACATCAGAAGTAGTTCAAATCTAGTTATTAGTATCCAATTCATTTTATCCATATCAATCATCTCATTATCCAAATATCATTACCTCAACATTTGGATCATATTAAGAGTTATCATTCCATCCATCGTGTTATTTTGAAGAAGTTCAACATAATAATAAATCATTTTTCTTATTTATCGGAACCATTACACATAAAAATTCAAATCCTTAAGGAAAAATTTCTATAGTAGAATACTCATATATTTCAGAATGTCATCAATAATATACTATTAAAAAATATTTGTTGAAAAAATACAAAAGAATATAAATCATTCTACTTTGGTTGTATCAATAACTTAAGATTGGCCTTCTCCCCTTAGCATTTTTGTGGTAGGTTCTCTTGATGCATGGGGAATTCATTGGCATAGTGTCCCATCTCCTTATATTTCAAACATTGAATAGAAATATTTTATTTATTTCCTTTGATTATTTTCCATTTGACCCTTATCACCAAACTTATAACAATCTTCTAGTCCTTTTAAGAATTTTAGAAGGTAATTATTTCCACCTTTATCACATGTAGGAAAATCCTCCTTCCATCATTCCCTTTACCTGTGATTTTCTCTATCATACCCTTATTATATTTTATCTATTTGTATCCATAATACATGTATTTTTGTTTCTCTACCTTCATAACAAAAAAAAACTATTTCATCATATGAAGAACAAGTTTGAGATATCGGTTCCCTTCAGAAACTTGGATTAACCCCTTCATAGAAATGGTCAATATTGAATTAAATTTGTGTATGTAATTCATATTATAGCTTCCTACCCTTGTAAAGTTAGATTTATACTCCAAAAAACTTTCTTCCCAAATTTTCTTTAATATATGGGACTTTAGCTTAATTACAATTTATTGCTCACGAGGGGAATATTTTTCAAATATTGTCTCCTTAAAAGCTTCATATTACATGGTTTTTATATCATCTTCTTCCCTAGTATTTTGGATCAATGAACACCATTTACCATCATAATCGTTGATATAATACAACAAAAATGTAACATTTTCTATTTAACCACATCCTAAGGCCATAAATATATTCTCTATAGACTTAATCCATTTCTCAACTACAACTGTATTAGTAGTCCCACCAAATAATGGTGAATTTTTGGCATTAATCTATCTAGTATATGGTATTCTTAATGTGTAATAGCTATCTTTAATAGGAGAAGGTTCTTTTTCATAACCTTATTATGTTTCCCTAATATATCCACAACTTTCTTAGTTCCAATATAAGTCATATTGACTTTCTTAGTAGAGTCATCTCTACATTAACCATGAGTATTGAAACTGATATTCCTTCAATGTTTAATTTTCTAAAAATGAAATATATTTTATTAGGTCATAAAATATGAATTTTAGATCATATTTTATAATCCCAAAACAAGTGAAATACTTAATAAGATCTAATCTCATAATCATAAGCATGGTTTCTACATGGATGTCTCCATTTTCAAATCCTTCATAATAGATTGTAAATAAAATGTGAATTATCCTAAGAATATCCTCAGTGAGTTTGAAACCAGGTGTGAATTAAGGCCCATTATTTTATATCAATTTATTCTCAAGTCATTCCTGACATAACCTTTTAGGAGTTATCAAACCTAGTTACATCTATTCTGGAATCAAAATCCACTTTTATTATCCATATGGGGATGTATTAATAGAAAAAACCATATAACATCTACCTTAAAAAACTTTTGGATGTTATTCCATACTTTTACTCAATTACTATCATAGGGTTATGTTCTATAATCTTTGTTTTCTTAAATCTAGTTCCCACAATTTCTACTAACCATCCTTTGATACCAAATGTAAAAACCCTGACCCCAATATCACAATGATAGTTTCATAATTTATTACATTAGTACATATACAATGGGCCTGATCCCTATAGAATGATCTGATTATTAGTTTTTTAGAACTATATATATATATATATATATCATACCTAATTTACTTTGGGAAGTATAAAATTTAATATAACCACAACAACATCCTATATTTTTTAATAACTAAAAGGGAAAAGGTACACAAGCATTAAGGGTTCTCTAAAAATGAAGGCCAAGGTAGTCACCAATGGAAATGTCATCATACCCAAGGAGAAGTAACCAACATAGTTGAACATCCTAGTTGGTACCTCAAAAGAGGCCTTGGAGTCCAAAAATTCAGCCATACGATTGCCTTCCCTCCATGTATGAGAAACCTCGATGCTAGATGGAATGATGGATTTTCATCTATGGATCAAATATGGTATATCCCAAAGAGTAGAGGTAATAACTTTCAAATAGTTCAAGACATCCATAGAATCTGATTCCATATTAGTCATGGAGATTCTCTTAGAGTGGCACTTCTCAAGACCACTAGGAATAGTCTTTTCTTTTCCTTGAGAGAATTACTAGGTCTATAAAAATAGCCTAATATAAGTAACACTGAGCCTCTTGAGTCACAAACCACTACTCTTTCCCATATAAATCCTTTAATACATGACCCAAACATATTCAATTTGAGACCATTTGAAGGGGGAACCCACTTCACCCACTTCCCCTACAGCTAGAGATTGGATGAGGTGTGATGGAACTATCCAAAAAATAAACTTCTGAAAGAGGGGAATTTTCACACTATCTAAAAATAAAATAAATATCCAACATGAACATATATTTATTAATATTAGGGCTACATCATAGGGGGGGGGGGTTCTTGTGTGTTTCCTAGTTCTGAGCATCTAATAAGATCCAACATCCTACTAAAAAAAGAATTGAGTGAGTCCTTACTTCATGATTGTTTTTTATGGTTCCACTCAGCCAATATTGTAAGAAGTCATCCAAGGCTTCCTCCAATAGGATGAACCCAACAAACCCCCCATCACTTTCCAAATTCTCCAAGACCACTTGTTTTGGAGAAAAAAATGGGATTATGACTCCTCCTTATGGACCTTATAGAAGGAAAATCTTGAAACGATATAAATTAATTTCTTCTTAATAACCATGTCCATTAAAAGGTAATTGTTATGAACCCTATAGACCAAGAACATAAATTTCATATGAAGGGCCTTGCACTAGATAATTTCATCCCACTGATCGAGGTCTTGCTGGAGAGTCATGACCTTTATGTATGCTTTTACTAAGAATGAGCCTGAGGGATTACTCATGAAGCAGAAATCATATAGCGACTACTCTAGGAGGATGCCATCATAGACCATTTTTGGGGAGGGGTGGAGGGTGATTTTGATAAATAATGGGAATACATTGGAATATTTATTTATAATATCATGTACAGGGAAACCAGTGTAGCCAAGGATCTCACCAACCCAATTGTAATTCTATAAATTTATGCCTTCAGGATTTAGAGTTAAATGAATCCATAAATTTTTTCATAGAGAAATTATCTTAGATAATAATAAGAACTCAATTTTGAATCAAAAAATTTCTTAATTATTGGATGTCGTGATATTCGGCATCATGATACCTCTACTATCAAGACCTTTCACTATATTGTTTAAATACTATAGGTAAAGACCTATTTAATTTGGACAATGTAATTTGTCTCATGGTACCTACCTATGAATTAAGGGGATAAATTATACCAGGGACCACCCATCACATCGTGTCCAGTTAAATCTTAATATGTTGAGTAATCAAATTAAATAGTGAAAAAAATTCCTTATCATAGAATATATGTATTGAGTAAAAGATACAAATTTATAAATATTTCCCTTGTTAATTAATTAACTGCCAAAGTAAACACTTAATGTAAAAAATAGTATACATATTAGGAAATAATTTTATCCAAAATATAATAATATGTAATTTTAATATAAATTTAATGATAAAATAATAATGATCATAAGAAACTGATTGATTTAAGATAAATATAAGAATCAAAAAATAGAAGTGAGATTGTACAACAATTTTTTACCCCTTCGTAATTTTCAAGTCAAGTCCCATTGGATGAAATAATTCAATTTAAAACATAAAATACCATGAATAATGAATTATTCATGATATTAAATATCAAAGGGTATGTATATGAACCCCCTAAAATTGAATTGATGCATAATAATAAATAATTATCATTGAAATTTATGTAGAGAAGAAATATCTTAACATATGCTTCATTTTGGGTGAATGTTCATTAACCACATATATAGTGGTTTTAAAGTTTTTATTAACTTATAATATAATTATATTTAATTTTATAATATCATGTATTATCCCTTTATAACATATTTTTTCCCACTCATCAATAATCCTCCATTATTTTCATTGTTACGGATGCTAATTGTCTTGTTTTCTCATGAATGTTTCATTATGAAAGATCAATATATTCACATATTATATATTTTTTAAAAATAAATAATAATAATTGAGAAATAATTGTCATATTTTTTCATCAATTATAATTTGAAAAAAAATTTTGATATATGGTTTCGAAAAATGAAGTATGTTACAATCATGGAGATGATATGTCGTACGTACACATGAGTAATGTTTTCAAATTTTCAATGATCATTATGGAAATAATTTAAGTAGTATTTTAACATTCCATAATGATCATAATATCATTAATTCCATATTATATAATTACATATTTCATCAATGTGTTGTGGAGATGAAAAGATATTCAAATCATTTCATGAGGGTGGTAGTCACACATACATGAATGACATTATCATCTTTCAATGAGTGAAAAAGAAAGAAAATAAAAAGATATGTTATGTTGAAATATTGATAAATATGTCATTAATATCATAATTATTTCATTAATATCACATATAACTATTAAAATAATCTTTATCACCTTCCATGTGATGCGTTAGTGAAAGACGAATCACATCGCATCATGAGGTGGTAGTATTCTATACACATGAGAATCGTTATCGTGTCTCCTATGGAATGGAATGTAAAAAGAATCATATGATATAACGACTTTAGAGGTTTAATAATATTATAAATATCACATATATACTTTATATCTATAATTATAACTAACATTTATAGGTTCAAATTTAGGAAAGAACTACATTAGTTTTTTGTTGAGGTAATCTGTTGTACACACCAACGATGAATTCATAACCCATTTTATGGATATGTGTATAGTTATATTTGATAATGTTAACATAAAAAAATCTTAGTATATGTAATATAATATTTTTATATCAAAATAATGGTAAAAACATAATTAATATGGTGGGGAAGGAAATAAAATAAGGATGCATGTTAAAGAATATTACCTCCTTTTTGGGTTTCCTCATATTTTCACTAAAGCCTTCCTATTGTGGATTTCCTCCCAAGTTATGGATTATAGGATGATTTGTGGTGCGTTGAAAAGTTATTTGGGCATAGTATATCTAAACAAATTGGTTTTGAATGTGTGAAGAGAGGAGGAGAGGTGGTGGGATTTTATAAGTTGGGGAGAGGACACACTTAGTATTTCTAAAAATTATTGAATGCTCCCACATTTTTTGTTATCATGTGGCTTTAATAATGGAATGATATTGATCATATAATGTATAAGGTCTAAATATTTCCATCCAATGGGTGTTGTAAAAGTTTCAATGTCATTTTTACCCTTAAGATTAATGTTTTCTCACTCTGTAAACCCATTTTTCTCTTAATCATTATAATTAATTTAAATTATTCTCTCTAAGAACACGAGTAAAAAATAAATTTGACCCTATTATAAATTTTAGATTAAAATGATTCAAAATATGGAATCTATTTTTCCTAATTAACTTTAAAAAAGTTTTAAAATTAATTTAAATTTATCCCACATGTGTGACGAGAAACCAGGATTATAAAGTGAGCATGTTAATAATTTACTAAGAAGTCTATTCTTATCAATGGATCCCCTAGGGGATTCATCAAATATTCTAAAGGTGTTTGTAACACCCCAAGATTTTATGAAAAATATTCTTTTTAATTTCATTAATGCCTTGTGTTGTACAATACACCAAAAGGAGATTGCACAACACGCATCCTTGACTTTCCTTGCATTACACGCAATCAGACCTTCCTCGATAGCGTGTGTAGTACGCAATACCGAGTTTCACTAAACAACGTTATGCTATTAAAATATTATTAAAACTAGTCGTTATGAATAGTAATAACCACTTTTTGAAATTTTGTAAATTTTATTTTTCAAAATGGACTTCATTTTTGTATTCAGAATATCGAAATTAGCTTAGGGTGAAATTTTGGTAATTTTTGGATAACTTTCAACTTCTGATGAATAGTGAAAATTACTAAATTTTAATTAAAAACAACCTTTTTAATCGAAATGATTAATAGTGATAAATTATTAATTTTAGTGGTTTTAAAGTATATTTAGAATATATTTTTACAATTTAATACAATGTTGGTCATTGGATGTAATTTAACATTTAGACCAGACATAAACAAGTGTCAATCTTTTGATAGTTATTATCTCTTAAAAACACGCTATTTGTTTTAACAACAGGAATTAATTTTTAAATTAAATAATGCAACTGATATGTTTTGAATTTGGTAAAATAGACATCATTTTTGAGTTCATAATATCAAATATAGCTTAGGCCTAATTTTTGGTATTTTTCTGGAAACTTTCATTTTTTTGATGAATAGTGAAACCACTAAGTGGTAGTTGAAAAAAAATGAATTTTTCATAAAACATAATTTTACCGCTTCTGTGAGTAGAATTTAAAAAATCCAAGAGACACAGTTGATGTCAGTAAGTAAAATGTGATTCAATGAGATGAAAATAATTTTTGGTGAATAGTAACTTTTTACTTTTTTTTACAGTTAAAAGTAAATAGGGTAATTAAGGGCAAAAATGATATTATTATTACCATAAAACATGTCCTAATTCTATTGGATAAGTGTAATTCGACCAAAAACAACCTTAGGAATAAAATATGACCATTTATTCCCACTTGGATTAGATTCGGACATTTAATATTAATTTATTTAAAGAAGGGTTAAAATAGTTAAAATCAAACTTTAATAGGTAAAATCATTTTTAATATAGGGTTATAAATAGGATAAATTCGACTATAAATATTCATTAGAAAGCTAAAACGATTTAGTACATAATGGTATTTTATTTGTAATTTTTAGACTTTAAATAATTTAATTTATTTATGACACAAAGATGATGCAGTAATTATCTTATTAATGAAATATTGACATAATTAATGTCATAAATACCCAAATAAATGTAATTTGGGAGTTTTTATGAATTAAATTAATATTATATGTTAATATGACATGTTAGTATTGATGTAATTAACTTTTTTAGAACTAATCATTCTGTTATGATTTTCACAAAAATCAATTACTAAATAGTGTCAAAATTGACATAAAATAGTTTTTAAAAAAATATTATATTATTAATTGTTATTTTATTCCTAAAAATCTATGGTTTGGCTAAATTACTTATATAAGGTTATATATATTAATAATAAACAACTGGGGGTTCGTTTGGCTTGTTATAGTAAGTTTATTAACCTTATAGTGTAAGAAAACAATAAGACAAGGTAAGAGTAAAATTATTTAACTTAAAGTTAAATCAAATTGATAAGGTTAAAATAGAAACCTAAACTTGTCCAAATTCTATTGGATGAAGGTAGTTAGACACATACCCACCTTATCTTTGAAATAAATCAATTTGGAGCTATTTAAAACCGAATATGACTTTATAATAAATTAATATTTTTAGTTTTTCCAAAGGTGCCCCTCTCCTCCCTTATAAAAGGGCACCTCCTCCCTCTCTTCCTCACACCAATTTGAGCCTTCAAGCTCAGAAAAACCCTGCCAATTTCTCCCCTCCACTTCCCTAGAAACATCCTAGAGGTTCTGGTCTTCTTCAAAGGCCAATCTTAGTGCCCTAAGAGGAGGTTTCAAAGAGGCGTATCGAAGAAGAGGTAATTTCTTCTACCGATTCTTTCAAGCTTCTTTCTTCTTCAACTTCTTATTCTTAGGTTGTTTCATTATGAAGTAATAACATCAGTATCACTAATATAATTATATTTTATTATAATTATGAAACAACCCTATTTCACCATCTATCCATCCTACGGAAAACAAAATCACCGCACGTGCGTACATACAGAATACCGTCTCCACGCCATGGTGTAGTCTATTTTCCACCACCACCTTACTTGAATGGGTATAATGGTGTAAATAATAACTATATATGATTATTGTAAAGTGATATTGATTCTTAAATAGTATACATACACTCCAATACAATTCCACGATCATGAGAACGATATCATCGCTCGTGCGTACGTACGGACTACCGTCTCCATGACGCGATGAGATTCATTTTCCATGTTAACCATTAAAGAATGATTATAAAGTATATATAAGATATAATAATGAAATATATGACATTATAAAGCTACTGGATTTATGTATATATATATATATATGTATGTCATCTACTTTATTCGATTATACTCAATAAGGAAACGAAAACAACGTTCATGCGTACGTACGGCCTACCGTCTCCATGAACTTTGTATTTCTTTCCATTTACTGATCTATTATATATATGTATATTCTGAATATATTTTATATATAAATCATGTTTTATATTCTGGAATTAAGTAATCATGATCTATGTAATCATATTAATAATTACAAGTCAAAACACGGACGACAAATGAAACAATTTTACCCAAAACGCTCTTTATCATGGAATTTACAAAAGAACGGGTAATATAAAGTCATAATTAAACCATATATGATATCATAACAATGAGTATGATTCTGGAATAAGTCAATGACATTATTTAAATCATTATACAGGAGTTTCAGACACTTACGAAGCAAATCGGACCTAAGGTAAGGGAAATATCACAATCTCATTTTTATCCGAGATTGTTTATACTTTGGAATTCACTGGGGTGTATTTTATCATCCACATACATGTTTCCTCAATATGTAATATTATTTCCATAGACCTACAATTTTTTAAATCGAATTTTACCCTTTGGATAGTTTTTAGTAAAATATATGAAAGGAATATTTTGTCATTTTTTGTACGATGTACTTTTTGACTTTTTTGACAAAAGTACAAGAAGAATGTTTTTTTAACTTATACGGCATGAATGGATTTTTAAAAAATTATTTCCAAGAAGATTCCTTTACAATTTTTCAAGTTTATTTTTAATCAACTTTTTATTTAGCTTAGAATTGTATGACATGTTAATAAAGGAAAATTGTTTCTGAAGTAGAAATGATATTTTCCTCAAGAATGAAGTTCAAGTGTTTTATCAAAATTATTTTCCATATAAGATAATAAAGGGTTCTGTTTATATCCCTATTATTACTTTGATTTGATTATGTTGTGATGGAATTATTTTGATGAATTCCTTTATCTTATATGAATTGTTTTATGATGTCACGATTTTTAGGATTCCCATTTTTATTACTTGGGTTATGCAATGATGTATGGTTTATGATTTTGTGGCACACATAAGAATGGTGTCATTAAGAGATGGGTGGGACCTATATCTCCCTAAAATGCATTGGGTAAAGATTTTATATCTCATGAGATAGACATGGCTGGAATGGCAGGTTAAACCGGTTCAGTGAAATAGGACTGAAACGAGGAGTGAACTCGGTTCAGAAATGGACTTTGTCCACTAAGATAGTCTTGACATTGAGTCTTGACTAACATGAAATGATTCTCTATGATTATGTGTGTATGCCACAAAGTTTCATGTTTTAAGTTATTATTATTGGGAAGACATTTCACTACTATGATTTATCCCGTGTTATGAAATTATGATTTCTTTTGCAGGTTAAGATTTCAAAAAGTTATGTTCTTATGTATATGACGTGATTGATATTTCTTTTGTTTACCTTTAATGAGAATTTTAGATCACCCTTTTATGTTTTCTTTTCCCCCAGATATAAAGAAAGGTTTCTAGGTAAAAAAAAGAGTAAGATCTTTATGGGAGATGTGGAAGATCTTTCACCATGATTAGAAGATTATATTCTGAGTTTCCAAAGACACTAAACTATTACGGTCCTTGTGTGTGTGTGTTTTTGTTATGTACTAAGTATTCTGCAAAAGTAATGTAATGTCCATGTATGTTATGCTTCGTGTCTCTATAGTGTTAGTTAAGGATACCCCATCCATTAAATTTATTTTTCTATGGAGGAATATTATCTATGAAGGTGAATTAAGGAGCTTAACCATGCCGACCTTAATATAAGAATTAAGACTGGGAGGGAGTTGTTCACCCCCTCTCATCTTAATTATGCTAATGACATCATTTTCTTTGGGGAAGAATCCAAAATTACTTTACATTATGTTAAATATATTTTTTGGAAATTATAAAGATTTGGAAGGCCAAGCCATTAACTGGACCAAATCATTTGCTGTCTTTGGATATATCATTACAGTCACAAGAAAAAATAGGATTTCCATATTCATTGAATTAAATATAAGAACTTTACCTTTTAACTACATTGGTGTCTAACATTTTTGGGGTTGATTAAGAAGTTCCAACATTGAAAAAAATTATTCCAATATTTATAAATATATGGAAAAGGGAAATGTAATTCTATGTCACAAACTGTAATAATATGTCTATTTTATTTTATTACAACTTCTAGATTTGTTTATGCCTTTTACTTATATAAGTGTAAATGATCAATTCATAATAATTTGCAGTGTTTGATCAAAAATTATACATGGAATGGTTCTATTCATGAAAATAATATAATTAGTGATTCTTTGAAAGAGTTCACAAAACCCATTTACATTGGGGGGGGGGGGGGTTCAAGCATCCAGGACATCGAGAGTTTTAACAATGCACTAATTAGCAAATTTACTTGCAGCCTAATGGATTCTATTGACATTTTTCTTGATTTTATTTCAAGAATGTTTCAAAAAAATATTCTGAATGGATTATCATATTATATTCATTCATATGATTGGATAGCTATTTGGAAAACATACAGTGATATGATGCTTAAATCCTAGTGGTTGGTCTTCAAATAATCTAATCCTAATTTATAGGGCACAAACTGTCTTAATAGGACACTTGGAGACATAATGAGTGTCCCTTCACACATGGGGAATATATAATTTGTTAATTTTACTCCTAGAATCATTAATTTGAAATCTTTAATTGCTTCTCATATGAATTATGATCTGAAAAGGTATATCTTTTTCCAAAGGGACATTCTAATTTGGAATCCCAATGCGAATAGACTCTTCAACACTAAGAAGTATTACAAGATGCAATGTGGGGATAGAATACAAAATCCTTTAGGTATATTAATCATTCGTATATCCTTCATTTATCCTTTAAGAAGGAATCTTTTATGGAAGATATTGAAGTGGAAGATACCAACACAAGATAGGCTTTAAAAGAGTGGAATTTAGCTTGCCTTTTCTTGTTCGGTATGCTTGAAATATATTGAATGTACACAAAATCTATTCATCAAATTTTAATTTTTTATTGTGTTATCAAATTACATTAAAGATTTTTTTGGCACCATGATATATACATAGCAGCATCTACCAGACATGCTTATCTCAGTTACATCTATAGTCAACAACATGAATATTCATAACCTGCTGATGGTAACAACTGCTTCAATCATAATTAACATTTGGATGACAAAAAATTACCTACTCTTTGACAATCAAAAAATATAACTTCATACAGGGAGAATGTCTATTCAAAGATATGATTATGTGTATTCCAAAATTAAAATAGGTTCTATGATTAATACCATTTCTGATCTATATGTTTTTCAGATGATGGGTGTGTTTGGTAGATTGAAAAAACCTTTTGTGTTGAAATAAATCCAATGGATTCCCCCAATCCCTCTATATATCAAGGATAATGTTGATGGGGTTTCTTCTAGAACTCCAGATATATATAGTTGTGGAGGGGTCTTCGATACACATCTTGGGTTTATCAACAAATTTTTATCAATACATTGGTATTGCAATTGAATATGTAGATGAGTTATGGGCCATCATTCATGGTGTAAAATATGTTTTTCAATATTAATGTGATCATTTATGTATTGAATAAGACTCGAAGCTTGTATTTGAAGATCTTAAAGAAATAAACTAAGAATTTTACATTTAAAATGTAACCATAATGGATTTAATTCAATCATGTAATTAGACATTTCAATTTGGTCATATCTCATTGATATAAGAATGCTAATCATGTAGCTGATGCACTGTCAAAGAGAGTGGTAATGGAGACAACATCAATGTGGTCCCTTAGGATCTCAGAATTTTGTACTTCATTTTTGGGTTCTGACACATAGGGTGAGATCCATTCCCACATTTTTAATTCCCATTTCAATGCTTGAAATTTTAAGCTTTTTTTATTAATAATTTTTTAGGACTGGGTTCTCACTCGGTTCTGAACCTTTTGAATAGAAACTTCCCAAGACATTAAAAAAATTCATCATAAGATACTATTAACAAAACTATATAGAAAATTATGTTTATTTTTCAATATATAATTTATAATAGTGCCAAAATTTATTTTACAAACAATTGCACCATTAAAATCTAGAAAAACTTCTATTATAAAAATACAAATTTTTATGTAAAGAGTTGGATTTGTTGTTACTTTATGCCTATAAAATCTATTGGATGAAAGAAAAAAAATTAATTTAATATAAAATATATAATTTTAATTAATATAATTAACTAATAGTAATTCATTTTAATTATTATGATAAAATTATTTTGCGTGCATAAATAATGTTTTTATATAAAACATTTCATTTATATTATATTGGATTTTATTTTAATTTATAATTATTAAGTAAAAAATGAATTAATTTTATACTTTTATAAACCATGTATTTTCATAAGTTAGATAGTCCTATTTATAACTTCAAATTCAAGGTCTTTGAGATAACTATAATTTTAAGTAATAATATAAATAGTATACTGTAAAACTCGGTCTCACATGTAATGTAAGAAATCATGGAAAGTCATTGTTGTGTGTAACACAAGATAAACATAGTGTTTCATACATTCTAATCTATATAATTGATTAAATTTATTTATGATAGTGAATATATCATAAAGTCACATGATGTTATGTTTCCTTCTATTCATAGTGTTATGTGTCATACACACTATCAAATTTGATATTCATAATTTTAAATTTCACACAGTTGCATATATTTTTTGTCTGATAAAATGTTTCCA
Source organism: Viscum album (assembly GCA_963277665.1). Classification (NCBI taxonomy): domain Eukaryota; kingdom Viridiplantae; phylum Streptophyta; class Magnoliopsida; order Santalales; family Viscaceae; genus Viscum; species Viscum album. The sequence goes on from OY728125.1 coordinate 213,785,153, forward strand.
GTTGAATTACTTATAATCTCATTACATTGAATGCTTTTCTACTATAGTATCTTTACAAACATAATAATTCATGAAAAAAGGTTTATCTGATTGTCTTTTAACAAAATATACTTTGAAACTTCTCAAAATATGTTATTACAAAGATTGTATAAAAAATATGTCTATTGGACATTGTCTGAATGAATTTTTCAATTATAATATAAAATATACCCCATTCATATTCAAAAAATTTCCTCTATTTTATTGGCTTCAAAAATGTCCATCTCAATATTTTTAAATTTTACACAATGAATAATTTCAAAGCATTGTAAACCTCATAAACCAATTTACACTACCAAAACTCTATCTGATTTTTTATATTCTTTAAACTCCATGTAACCTTCATGGTGAGAACATTATAAATTAAAAACATTTCTCCCCCTTTATGATAAATTCTTGGATCATTAAATTTAATAAAATCATAATGATAGAAACTTTTATAAAAACAATGCATTTCTATATTAGGATTATCTAAACAATTTATGCATTATCCTTTTAAAGATAAATTTCTATCACAAAAACCATCAACTGATGGACATGTTTACAAAACCAGTATCCGATCTTTTGGTGTGTATGAAAAATTGTCTATTTCCAATGTCCTATTTATCAAACATAATTTCATAAATAATTTTCATATCAAAAGGTCATATGATGAATCTAACACAAAAAAATATATATAAATTTTGGTATGTTTGATGGACTTGGCCATTTATACATTTCCCAATCCACTTTGTCTAATTTGAACACTATCTAATCACCATTTTTAGGAACTAAAACAATGTGAGATGATAATTTTATAAAAAACATAATAAAACTCTTCTATAAAACTTCATGCTTCCATATTCATCAAAACCACGTTCATATAAGTTGTACCCAATAATTTACCCTTATGTTTTTGCTTTTACCTTTTTTTTACTAAGTTAACAATTTTTTACCTTGGTAATTAATATACAATACTTTAAAATAAAATTATCCTTAGTATATAATTTTAGAATAATAATTCTAAATATGGTATATAATTTATCATATGAAATATTTATGTGTAGGAAAAATAATTTTAATTTTACTGCATGTAGTGCGTAGAAACCTGTTTTTAGAAATAAAATGTATTACAATCATATATTTTACGTTCAGGAAACATTTTTTAATTTTTTTAAAAATATTAACATTAAAATTATAATTATTATTCAAATAATATTTAGTTATTATTAAAATATGAAAAAATCTAATTCCACATTTTAAAACAATTGATTTTAAAGAGATATATGACTTTTTTTCATTGAAACATTAAATAAATTTAATTGTTTTTAACAATGGATTATATATATCAATATTGGAATGTATTTTACTTCATATAACATTATAAAATACGTTTTTATAGTAAAAAGGGTCTCAAATAAAAATCATATCATTCTTTTATAATAAAATTGATAGTATTTAGAAAAATCATTATTTTACTATTCACATAAAAATGAATTATTTTAGAAAACCCTCAAAAATTCAAACTAATATAATTATAAATATAATCACATCAAAACTAAATTTTATTTTGTAAAATTAAAAAACTAAAATCAATATAAGATGACTTTAAATGAAATATGTAATTTATAAATTAAATTTTTTTATTAAAAAAATGACATTTTAAACATTTTTTCTTATTTTTATTTAATTTAATTTTATAAATATTTTATAAAAGTTTTTAATATTTTAAAAGTGTTAAATTAAATATATTCAGATAAAACATTCAATACTTAAGACGATAACTCATTGAAAAAAATATTAATTTTATACTAAATATTCTTAATCAAATACCATTTAAACTAATTATTTATAATCTAAAATTAAATTTTAGTACTCCTTTTACATTAAAATAATTATTTCAATTTAATATATACTTCATATCATATTTTAATAATAACATTATTAATATTTATATATAACGTATAAATATATATATTTATAATATTTTTCAAATAATATTCCTATTTCAATATGAATTATAATATTTTAAATATAATACATAACAATTGAAGACATCAATATACCTATTAGATATGTGATCAATGACCATATTTTCAACAAATACATTTTTCTAATAACACAATTTCCAATAAACATATCCTATTCCTCTATAAAGACTTACTAAATCATTAGTTCATTCCAATCTCACTTTTCAAGGCATAATTATTTTTCTTATTATAGATTTTCAAAAATGATTTCTTATTTCATGGCTCCCTTTCTAATTATTTTTTTTACTATTGGTGATCCTCACGGTAAAATATGATCTATGATTTTTTTACTTGGATTATTTTATTCCTTTCCATCTATTTCACCTATTAATTTATACACTTTAAATGGACATAATTCATCTATGGTGAGAAATAATCCATGGTGTGAAATACTTAGTTTTATATGATTATGTTGTAAGACCCACTTGTAAATGAAAACATTTATTTGGTTTCGTTTATATCTATTAGGGAACATTTTATAGTCATGTTATAGTCCTTCTAAAAATTAGTGATTTTTTGTTGATATTATAGAAAAAATAATAATAATAATAATGATGACAAAAACCAAAATAATAATAATAATATAAGTTCTTAGAGGCTATAAAAAATGTAACAATACACACACCTCTGGGCCTACAAGGACATGTTATAACACCTCCATGGTTTATCCACTATATAACAAGACAATTACCTTGATTTTCCTAAAGTCCCAGTGACTTGAACATAATTAAATTATTCTTAACCCCTTCCTAAAACACACATATGTCACTGCATTGAAATAACACCAACTGACATCATCACTTCTGTCATCACTTTTATTATAAATTTCCAAGGGGTCTATAAGGGTTTGAAACTTGGCCTCTTGGATGTATATGCCAACTGCGATTACCACTCAACTATATCTCAGCTTACATAATAATTACAATAATAATGATCCTTAATACCTAGGTGTTACATTTTTCATTTCATGGTAGGTATTATGATTAACTTATCATCTGTTGACATTACTCCAAACACTATGGTAATTTACTATATTTTTTTTATAATTTTATATTCTTCCATCAACATTTTTTTAATGAATGAATATGGGGAATTAAAAAATTGAATTGATTATTTAATTATCTATTAATTAATAATATTTTATATAAACATATATAATAAAATTCACACCATTTAATTTATAATAGAAATATAATATTTCTAAATAAAAACAAAACATTCTCAACTTACCTGAAATATACATTTACAAAAGATTATTTGAATCATTTTTACATCAAAATATAATTTAAACATTGAAAACGGTAAAATAATGAAAATATATAATTTACATGTTTTTTCTAAATTTATATTATAAAAAATTACCATTTTTCAAATATGAATTCGCATGGGGTGTTAAATTTTTTAGTTTTTTATTGAATGGTGATACAACAAAATTAGGGATTGTAGTCTACATTCTTCCTAAAACTATTGATCCATTTGAATTCCTTGATACAAATGTTTATTCAACCTTCTAAATTAAGATATAATTGTTAAATTTATTTTATTTATTGATATAGTTAATAAGTATAATATAATATCCAAATGACATAATCGTTTCTCATTAGGACCTAATATGACAAATCGTCTTTGCAATAAATGTTCCAGCATCTTTTTTAAGAAGTTAAACATAAATTTCATTAGTGGGAATAGTTAGGTCAGATCTTGGATCATGACCTATAGAAATAATTAATCTCACATGACCTACCCATAATGGTGTACAATGAATGGTGAAAACATGAATATTTTATGTTAAACCCCTTTATAAAATTATTCTATTTCTATCAGTATATATTTACTGAAAATAGTTCCACCTTGAAACATTTATAGAAAATTATGAAATTAATATTATTTCACCATAAACATATTATAAAACATTGTTAAAATAATTAGAATGTGTGGTTTGTTACACTTATATAGGAAATAACCAGGTTAAAATGTTGGTATATGTTGGTCTAGTAGTGGTTGTTGTGGTAGTTGTTTCAATTATTTCTTCCCCTCCAATACTTTCATGAGCATTTTGTTCTATTATAACAATACATCATTTTATTTCACAAACTTTATTTCAAACTCTTCATATTCAACAACATTAAAATTCATTGTTTTTTAATGTAATATGTTGATGGATCTCCAAATGTCACCCCTATAACCTGTACATATTTATTTAATGTTCCAAAACCTCTAATGGTAGTTATTTTTCAACATTTATAGTTAACTCATCTTTTTTGTAGAACAAATGAATAAAAACATATTATGTTTTACTCTATGTTAAAAATTTAGGTAATAAGAACTTTCAGTTATTTCATGCATACACATTTATAATGGGTAAGGGTGTATTGGAAGTGCCTATTGGGCCGATATCCAACTCATATTCTATTGGATTCAATAGAACCTCCATAATGTACATGACAATAATTGCATGACCAACAAACTTTTTTCCAATGAATATTGAAAAATCATTTCACACAAACAAAGATATATGAACTATTTCATGTTAATTTATAATTATTTTAAATCATAAGAAGAAATATTACATCATTTTTGGAATATTTTTTCATTGATGGAGTTGATCATCTAAACTTAGTTTATGTATCTTCATTTTATCATATGTTTCTAAATTATATCGCCTATAGAGATGATCCACATGTGCTCCTCTAATCTACAATCAAATACGATTAATTTTTTGGTGCTAGGATTGATGATTAATCATCTTTATTTATTCTCTTTGATCTCTTCAAATTCATTTGGGATTAAATGAATCAATATTTTTATTTTTGGTCTTCAGAAGAAGAGAGGGGGAGGAAGGGATTGAGAGGAATATTGTGCAGAATGAATAACCTCTTCTAAAATGACATAATAACCAATTTATTGAAATGGGGATATGGTTTAATAATTAATTAGTTTTTTCTAGGGACCTTGATAATATATTAAACCCAGAAATAAAATAATTTCATGTAACAAAATAATATAATTATTTTGTTTCATGGCACGTAGTAAACCACACAATAATTAATATTGTTTTATTATTAAGTAAATAAATAATTATCATTAGACAAAATCATGAAAATATTTCTTCTTAAATATTTACTTAATTCATGAATAAATATAAAAAAATTATTAATCCAATTAATTTATAAATAAAAAATCTATTCATATTCTAATGAATAAATATCTATTTAGTATTTTCATAACTAAATAGTTTCTTTATTTAATAATTAAATTATTATTTTTACTGTACGAATAACAAGAGAGAAATTAAAATTATAAATATGAAAAATTAAATGAATAACTTATTAATAAATATTTACCTTTTTATTTATGTTTGATTTAGAAAATCAGAATAAATATTACTCTTTAGCCTGGATCAATTTCAATAAAAGTTCCATGATATAAATTTCCATTAATATGAAATATAAAAATCCTTCCTTGAAATTTTTATTAAAATCATGTTATTCCTGACATAACCAACATACCAAGGTTCTCCATAATAATATGTCATCATTACTTATCAAAAAACCTCAATTTGTGAAAATCATGACATGTATTAATGATAATAATAATGTTGAAGGATCAATACACATAGAAAGAGATAGGAATATCCAGTGACACATGAACGTTTGGATTTATTAAAAGGTGGTTTTATTTAAATAATCTCTTATCATGGATAATGACAAGTGATAACTTTATAACACAACTCTTAAAAATCTATGAGTAATTACACCTGAAAGAAAATATACATAATGTTCCATTATAGAATTTTATTTGAACATATAACAATATTTATGAATATCCACATGACATTTTAGGGTTCTCATCATAGTAGGGATCTGATGTGACCTTTTAAAAGTGAAATATAATCAAAGACATTGTTAAATTAATATCATGATGATAAATAAAAAATAAAAAATATGTTATTTTATTTATATTCACTTATTTGACTATATATGATATATAAAGTAGAAATAGTTGCTTCTACAACACTATATCCAATAGACTCCAACATGGACTACTTTCATATATTGAAGACTTGTAATATACTACATCTCATATAATATCATTGTTTCTTCTAAGTGGAGGCTTTAGTTAAGGGATCCACCATTTTTTCTTCCATGGAAACTCCCCTCACATTAACTTTACTTATGTAAGATTAATCCCTTAAGAGGTTATATACCTAGAGAATGTGTCTCTTCTCTTAATATGGCCTTGGCTCTTTTACAAGAACCACCACTTTAGAATTATCACAACAGAGTGTGATGGAGTCTTTATTATTAGTCACTACATTATTATCCTTTACAATGATTCATATCAAAACCAGTTCCTTAGATACCTCAAAAATTTAAAAGTAATATTTATCCACTCTTGAATCAATGAACACAACTTTCTTTGACCTATTTCAGCTTATAACACCACCATTATGGATAAATATGTATCCCATCAATGATTTTAGATCATCGTGATTTATTTAAAAACTAGAATTTTTATATCCCCTAATGACTAGTTGGTCATATCCTAAATTGACCAGAAACATATCCTTATTACACCTCAATACATTTGGACAATCATGATTTTCTTCTAATGGTGATCAGTTGGTTCAGCTTGATATCATTATATCACACTTATTATGTATGTTACTTATAGGATAGTATATAGAATGCCATACATGAATGAAAAAATTACTATTGAATATGGAATCATTTCCATACTCTGTCATTCCTCATTTTTCTGAGACATATTTCCATAGAATGACAAATTCCTCGTGACAATGGAAACAATCTCTTCTATGATTTTTCTGCATTAAATATCTCAAATAACTTATAAATTTGTGTACTTTGACTTATTCCAATATAACTCTTAGATATATCAACATGAATTTTGATCCCAATAATACATGTTTCTTCACCTAATTACTTTATAGAGAAGTTTATGTTTAACCAGCCTTTAATAGACTGTATGATTGGAATTTCATTTCCAATATGTAGTATGTCTTCTGCATGAACTATCAGTAAACTGATATCACTCCCATTAATCACCGTATGTAAAGAAGGATCACATTTATTATTTATAAAAAAAAATTTCATTATGGTTTTATTAAATCAAATGTTCCAGGACCTAGATTATTAATTTATTTGATAAATGATTCTTCACAACTTGAATACATTTTTAGGATCCGTTAATGTCATAGACCCTTTTGGTTGTATTATATAAAATTCTTTCTGAAGTTTATCATTGAGGAAATCATATTTGACTTCCATCTTCCAAATGAAAAAGTCATTGTATGATTCTATGTAATCTATAATTCTACAAGATTTTGTTATATAAATTGGTGAAATTATTTATAATAGCCTATACCTTGATGATATTTAAACCATTTTACAATAAGTAATGGATTATAGGTACTGACTTATCGATTCATGTAAAGTTTCTTCTTGAAAATAAATTTTAAACAAGAATGATTCACATCCATTGGAGGATCTACCAAAATCCAATAAGAATTTTGGTACATGGAATCCATTTTGGATTTCATAGATTCTTTCCATATATATGTTTCTGTACCTCCTTACTTTGTTTTACTATATCATTATTATATACAACTAATGATTCACTATCCTTAGTGACTAGAAAAACTTATCATTTAGGTTCTCTAAATTCTCTTATGCTCTAACATATTGTATCTCTACAATGTCTTATTCAATGGGATTTTTTGAATCTATTCATGTTTCTACTCACTTTTATCTGGAGCCATGACTTGATGGAATTTTTTCTCACTCACACAATCTATTTTGAAGATATGATCCCCTTAAATAAGGTTTGGATGTTTTTTAACCACATATTTATTATCTATATAGTCATATAGGTAATATACTTTAATTTATTTAGGATATACTTTAAAGATACACTTATTTATTCATGGTAATTTTTTTCTCATTAAATATCCTTAACAAATACTTCACATGAATATACCCATAAATGTGACAACATGGTTTTATTTTAATACCAAAACCGATTTGGAATACCAGTTACATATTTAGATGGCACTCTTTTTGGAATGTATACTTATTTCTACAATGTCTATCCCCAAAAGGATAGTAGAAGACTCATTTGAATCATCATATATCTCACCATTTATAACTAGGTGTGGTTCCTCCTTTCACTTATACCATTCCATTATTGTGTATGAAGATGTCTGATTACATATAGAATCCCAAATTCCTATAAATAAAAAATTGAGTCTTGTTTAATAAATTCTCCACCAAGGTCTGAGTAGTGTTTCTTAGTCTTCTTATCAATTTGGTTTTCAACTTCATTCTTATATTATTTGAAAATTTCAACAGAATATGAATTATATATGATTAATTATACATATCCACATATATTAAATAGTCATTAAAAGATATGAATTATGAACCAAACCAAGATTCTCTGTGGCCCTTTTACCTATTCCAGTAAAAGTTTTTTTTAATTTTTCCTTGTAAATATATACGATATAAAACAAGTGTTTTTAATTCAAATAAATTCAAATATCCATCTTCATATAATCTCGTAAAATAATTTTATTTCTAACAGCCTATCTATGTATTCCATAGTTGGTTGTGGTATCAGGACTATAAACTATTTTTTAAAATTTCCAATACTTTTTCACGTAATCTAACACATAAAGACCATTATTTAAATATACCTTAACATAAAAAATCAATCTTTATATAACAATAAACACTTATTCCCAATTAAAAATAAACCCATTGATGTGAAGTCTAGTCATAGAAAATAAAATTTAGTAACTGATGGAAAATAATAAAAACCATTCAAAACCAATATCATTTAGTTTAAAATCTAAGGTGGTAGTCTCCAATATCCATAATAGTAATATTGGCTACATTAGGTATCATAGATCCACATATCTACGGGCAATATTTTTAAATATAATTGGTTCATGTATTTTTGTACATATTTGATACCCATATGATTTATAAAATACCCAATTTCAAGTAATAGATAAATCATTCCCAATAAAAACAACACTCAAATCTTACCTGAGATTATTTTTATGGGTGCAATTATTCTTCTAGTGGACCTTATTTACAAATTTTAAATAGATTAATTCTTGTTCCCTTTCTTTCCCCATGACCATATTCTTTTCAAAGTGGGTTGGAAAGTATCTTAAGACATGGAGTTAGTCTTAGAGCTTTTTTTCCTAGACTTTCCTATTATTCAGAAAATGAGAAAAGTATTTTCACTAATTATACATTTTTAACATGGTTAATGAGGGTGAGAAGATTAAAGTGAGAATTCTCTATGTTGATTATATTTAAATTTACAAAGAAACTAGATAATCTCGGAGGACTATTTAAAGAATGATATTATTGTGTAGTTCCTCATGAAAGTTAAACCCTAGAACCTCTAAATGATAAATGTAGCCAATTTGTTTGACTATCCAAATCCACGTTATTGAACCTTGTCAATGATTTATAGTGAATAGTTCCTTGGATATCTCAAACCATTTTTTTTTGGATCTTTTCATATAATGATCGTAGAATTCATGAAGCATTCTATATACATCCATGGTCCGATCCAACTTTATGAGTTTTCTAGATATATATGGAATCCTTAGAATTAAAATATGGTTCATAATTCATTTATTTTTCATTAAAAATAAAATCCTCATCACTCAAATCATTATCAATTGGATCATGAATTAAGGATTCTAGAATTTAAATATTCTGTTTATGGAACAACACTACCAATATTCATTTAGACCATTCTTGGAAGTTACTTATAGTTATGAGATTGTATTTTACCAAAATTTATCCAAGGGATAATGTGGTTGGTTAAATTTTCCTTACTTTATTATTATAAGACTATAGATTATTGTAAATTTTATTGATTACAAATCATGTGAGTAATAATATTTTTTATTTTATTATGTCACCCACTATTTTATCAAGTCTTAGAGTCCATCTATATTAAACTCAAAATAACCATCACATTGAAATTCTATTTGACACGATCCATATTTACATTTTAATGATCCAAACTATAGCCATGAAAAACATAAGATGCTGTTTATGAAGCTGACCTTTCCAATTGTGGGCATGAAGTTCCTTATTCTATTGAGTGATCTCCCAAATCTTGAAACACTTTCTTATATTTCATTAACATTTTCCTCCAATGTTTTACTGAATAGACTATAGATTTGAAATTTAATAAAAGTTTAGTTAAGTCAACCACTCATATTAGTTTAGAGTCCCAAATAATTAAAAGTTCCCTTGAATAGGTGTTGTAATGACACTTTTATAATGGTTTTGTTTTAATTTAGATTATGTAAGGAATAATGGCTTAATTTTAACTTGTGTTTTTTTTAAATGTATAAAAATTATTATTTTATCTAATTATGTGCCTTATTAATGTTAATATGACTTTATATAAGGGATTATCCATGTGATTGATAAACATTTACACGTAATCCTCTTATTGTAATTCCCTCAATGAATATTAGTCTATTTTTTTATCTTGGCCTTGTATCCATAAAATAAATCATGAATCAGAAATAAATAAGATAAACTAAAAATGTCGTGATCATTATAACGACAAGAGATTTTCATACACAAATATTATATCTTTTAGATAAATATTCATTATATAACAACATCATATATTATAGAAAAATAAAATTTTAGTTTATATGGAGATTAAATATAAAATATTTTTTTTGAAGGATCTTCAAAATCTCCCCCAAATATCTTCACACATAGTACACCTCTTAAACATACCTTACATAAACTATTCTTAATTATTCAGGGAATGAAACATAAGGGTAGGATCATATTCCCATTAAGGGTAAACATAGGAGAAATAAATACATGATCATATGAATGAATATGACAAGAATTATGTTATGTTACCATGAACGTAACTTACAGTTTATACCCAACCTGTCATATATCATAAAAACGACTCATGGAATATACATTTTATTTCAGAAAAAATAGATCATAAGAGTGAGAAATTGTAATAAATTAATCATAACCATATATTCATGTAATAAAATTGTAAAACTAAAATAAAAATAGACCAATCATATGAAATAGTTATCTCCGAAGACCACCAACATATTAAACCAATACACACCTATTTCTCATAGTTGATCAAGACGCACATGATTTCCATTATGGACCAATCCCATCAACTTGTTTCCAATTCTAATCTCATCAGATATTAATATTCACCTAATTAATTTTAGGGTCAAATAGGTACCACCCATCATATAATTAAAACCAAACTTATGTGTTCCCTATGACCATAAATCATTCTTCATATCAAACCCAATGAAAATAAATGGGTTTGATATACTAAATCAATGTATAAGCCATGAAAAATAAATGGGTTTAATGAAATTTCATCATAGAATAACTCATGGAAAAGTATATATATTCATAAACATCATTCAAATATAGAAATTAAACAATCATAGAATAAATATGGATTTTATCCTTGGTTCATACACCCACTAAAGTATAAGTAATAAAAAAATTATTTTGAAAGATCACTTGAAAAAATTCTTTAGGAAAACTTCCTTTCAATTATTAAATCATTTAAAAAAATAAATAAATAAAATTGAAGGAATATTATTTGAAAAGAAAATTCAAATATTATATAGGAATATTTAAATAATAATTATTTCATTATGGTAGGAAAAATGATCATGTTGTATAAGTTATAAAACAATCCTTATTTTTTTTGTGAGGATAGTCACAAAGGACCTTGTTCAGAAAATGATATAATTTTTCCTTTCAAACCATTTAGTAAAAATTAATACATTATTAAAAATAAATTTTAATTTTTTTAGGATAATATACAAATAAGTTTTGAAAATAATTTTGGAAAATATGTACATGGAAGAGAAATGTTCCCTTATGGATTAATAAATGTAAACAATCTCAAATAATGACGAGATTTTTAAATAAAACCTTAACTAAAGTATTTAATTTATTATTTAATATTATAACCTAATGAAAAATAAATATGGATTTATTATAAATTTATTCCAAAACCATAATTATATAATACCATATATTATTTATTTATAACATCTGTAATGCCCTGACCCCAGTTACCCAGAGTCGGTGCATTATTACATAACATTGGCATGATCACAAAAGATCAAGTCCCGAAGGACCGATTAGTTTAGTAGCCTTGGAATCCCAAGATACATTCATAAAGTTTACATTACATCATAAAATGAAAACTACAACAACATAGTCTCCATATTCCACACTCATATCCCCTCATACAATCCCTGTAAGTCATTCATAAATTACTTCCTCACATCCTAGGAAAAATAAAACATAGAAAGGGGTGAGCTCAGATGCCCAATAAGGATAACGATAAAGCAGAAACATTCAATAATAAGCATAAACATTTAAGGCAATGTATAACTAAAAAAAATCCTTTTAAACTTTAACTTCATCATAATATGGAAGAAATAAAATGAAATAATTCAATTTACGTATTCACATGGATATTATACTAGTCAAATAATCACATGCAATATCAATAACCACTTTCATAATGATGGAATGCATAATTCCAGACTATCATAACCACATAGTCAAGGACTTGTGCCAAGAATAAAAATAATATTTTTTCAAGGCCTTATGCCAAGACACTAGATTGTCTCATGATACCTACCGATGCATCAATGAGCTATAACGGGCTCCACCCATCACTTATTAAGTCCAATGCATTCCTCATATGAACAGGTTTAAACATAACATAAACATTCATATTAATATTTTAATATGAAATTTCAATAATTTCTCCATAAACCATGAATGGTATAAAAATAAAACATCCAATATAAAACATATCAAAAAACCTTCTATACAATATGGAAGTTTTTTATCATAATAAATCAACTTCAAATAAACTTAAAATCCATCAAGGATATTGACATAGATGAAATCAAAACTATTTGAGGGAAATATCTCTTTTTTTGAAATCATTTAAAAGTCGCATAATTATAAAAGAAAACATTTAAATTGAAAAAAATTCTTATAATCTTTTAAGGGAAGATTCTGAAATTTTATAATGGTGAAAAATAGCCGCACCCGCCGTATAAGTTAATAAATACATTCTTACCTTAATTTTGTCGAAATGGTTAAAAAGGACCTTGTTTGGAAAGCGACAAAAAGATTCCTTTATAAACATATTATAAAAAGTCAACAAGGGTAAAAGTGAATTTAACCCATATTATATAAAATAGTAATAATGGTTTTAAATAAATTTTTAAGAAACAAGGATGTGGATGATAAAGAGGTCTGAGTAGATAATTACATATAAACAACCTCGTATAATGAAGAGATTGGGAAATAAAACCTTACATTGTAATTTTACTTGGTTGAGGGTAGTTTAACCTTCTATATAATGGTTAAATAATTTTTATTAAATTATAATATAATCATATACATTTATATGATATCATATATGATCTTTTATTATTGCTTTGTTAATAATATTTTAGTATTATTGTCGTTTCGGGTGTTAACTTATTTGTTTTCTTTTATATGTTTTATTATGTAAGATGTGTTTGTTATGTATAGGTTGTATCTTATTCATATACATAATGATATCAATTACTTAAATATTATTTTTAATTGTAAAATGATAATTATACTTGAATGGATACGATGAGGAATGAATCTCATCACGTTCGTGGAGACGGTAGTCCATACGTACGCACGAGCTAAAATATAATTCTTTTGATAATAAAATAATATATAATTGGATGGTATATCATATATAAAGAATCATTATAATGTTATATTTATTATTTACTTCAACTACACATCATTATCATACCCATAAAAATAATAATGTTTTGAATACCAATTACACCACGACGTGGAGACGGTAAGCCGTACGTACGCACGTATGGTGACATGTAATTCAAAGGATGGATAGAATACAGAATATGGTTATACTATATTTATAATAACATCATATTATATATAATATACTGGATTTATTATTTTATATTGGAAATTACAAAGAAAGAAGAAGTGGAAGAAGAAAGGAACTTGAATGAGGGTGGTGAAAACATTACCACTTCTTCGGGCTCTTCCTTTTGATTTGATCAAAAGGGTTTTTTATGATGTCTTTATGAATAATGGAAGGCGTCTAAGATAAATTTATGGAAGTTTATAGGATATTTGGGAAGGTTTTGTCTGAACCAAAAGGCTTTGAAGGATTGAATAATTGGTTAGAAGTGGTGTCCTTTTATAAGGGGGAGGGGGGTCTCTTTAAGAAAAACTTAAAGTATTAATTTATAATAAATTAATATTCAGTTTCTAATGGCTAAAAAGTGTATTATTAAAATTATAAGGTAGGTATGGGTATAAAACCACTCAAAAAATAGTTTTTAGATAGGTTTGGGTTACTATATTAACATTATCATTTATATTTAACTCTTAGTTAAATAGTTTGACATTTACCATGTCACTTTGTATTTTTATATTATATGGTTAATAAACTTAATATATACTTCCAAGAGACTCCCAAGTTGTCCATTAATGATACACCTATAATTATATAATTCCTTTTTCAGAACCTTACTTTTTTATGAATATAATATCAATTAATAATATAATATTTATTTTAAAACATCCTTCATGTCAATTTTGACACTATTTGGTATTTGATTTTTGTGAAAATTATAACAACATGATTACTTCAAACAAAGATAATTAAATCAATAATAACATGTAATATTAACCTATAAAATTAGTGTAATTCATGAAAAGTTTCAAATTACATTTGTTTTGATATTTATAATATCAATTATTTTAATATTTCATTAATTAGGTAATTACTGCATCACTATTATGTCAGAAATAAATTAAATTATTTAATGTCTAAAGATTATAAATAAAATATAATTATGTAGGAATTTTTTTTAGATTTATAATGAATATTTATAGTCTAAAAGATAACATATATAACCCTGTGTAAGTTTTTTTTCTAAAAGATATATGCTTATGTCATTTTTGTATTTACTTTAACTTAATTAATATAAAGTGTCATTATCACTTACAAGTGGCTCCATGGGGTCCCTAAATCAACCTAAATATGCCCATGGTTGGAAATATATCAACCAATAGGGTTAGGACACGTTTTTGAGTAATTTAGTAATATTATAATATTATTTTTACCCTTATTTTCTGGATTTACCCTTTAATCATGGTAAATAAAATATTTACCGAAGTAATTATTCAAAATGTATAAAAATAAAAGTTACCTATTTACACAATTTGAGCCTCCTGATTCTAAATATTTAATCCATTTTTCAAAATTCATAACATAGAAGTGATACAAATTAATTTTAAATTAATTCCCGCTGTAAAAAAAGCGTGTTTTTAAGAAATAATAACTATCAAAAGATTGATACTTGTTTATGTCCAGTTTAAATGTGAAATTATGTCCAATGACCAACATGGTATTAACTGGTAAACATATATCTTAAATATAGTTTAAAACCACTCAAATACATTATTTATCACTATCAATTATTTCGATTAAAAAAGTTGTTTTTAATTAAAATTTAGTAATTTTCACTATTCATCAAAATATGAAAGTTTTCAGAAAAATACCAAAATTTCACCCTAGGATAATTTTGATATTCCGAATGCAAAAATGAAGTCCATTTTGAAAGATAAAATTTTAAAATTTCAAAAAATGGGTATTACTATTCATTACGGCTAGTTTGATTGTTTGTGGTGTGTGTTAGAACTCGAAGTTGCGTACAACACACGCGACTATATTATTCAAAGGGAAGCATACCATGGAATCTTGGGGTATTACAAAATATTATCACTCTTTTATTAATAGTTGTTATTAAAATCACTATTCTGGGTGGTAACTGCTTCATTTTCAAAGCATGTTTCAATCCAGCAGTCTTTATCCTTATAAATTAATCTTAGTATCATAATTTAAATAATATTAATCATTTTATAATCATAATATATAATAATGAAATACATATTTATAATTATTCATATAAAGTAGAGATATAAAAACTAATTACACCAAACATGGAGATGGTTGGTCGTACATACAAATGAATGTTGTTTTCATTTTTACATAGATTGAATAATAATATATATTTCCACATTAATTATTTTATAACATATATAATATATATCCAATAAAGCCACCATTATACGTATTCATAAAATATGGTGGTGAAAAATGAATTGTATTGCTTTGTGGAGACGGTAATCCAAACGTTCACATGAGTAATAATTTATTTCATGTTTGATGGAATATGGGATGTATAATGGTGTTTTCATAATCATAGTATCATTTAATATTGTATATGATACTAATGTTATTATATTATGGTATAAATCATAGTTATAGATAAGTTAAAGATGAGTAGAAGAATAAAGTGATCGGTTAGAGCGATTACATCTTCTTTGAAATATATCATTGGATCTTCTGTAAAAGGCTCTAGGGTCCATATTTCGAGAATATCGAAACCTATAAAACGTGTCTATGGAATTTTAAAATAAAAATAGGAAGATTATGGTGGATTTATAAGTATAAAATTGGTGTAAAAAAGTGAGGGAGGAGGTTCTCTTTTATAATTGAGGTGAGGGTCACATTTGGAATTTCTTAAAAGAATAAATTATAATAAATTAATTTTCTATACAAATACAACCAAATAAAAATATATTAGAAAAATATAAGATTAGTTTTTTATATCATCAACCAATAAATTTTAGACAATATTTGGAATTATTTTATGCCTTATCATTTTTATTAACAATTAGTTAACCTATTATAATTTTAACTATGGTGACAAAAATATCTATATTAAAATGCTTTAATACTTACTTATATGGTGTCAATTCGACCATAAATGGACAATTTATGAAATTTTTGAGTATAAAATGATCAATTTTCATTTTTTAAAGAATTATTTTGGGTTTTAAATATTTTAACAAAATATTAATCCCCTAAAATATCATTATTATCAATTTTAATACTATTCACTTCTTTGAATTTTAAAAATATCAATAAAACAAGTCAATTTGAACCAAATATTTCATTATATCCCTAACATGTCAAGGACATCTAGAGAATTCATGAATCACCATAAAGATCTCAAATTAATTTACTTTTAATATTTTGAAAAACACTTATTTTATTCTTCTACTAATTGAATAATTAATGCAACAATATTGTGTAAGAATATTGGGTAACTATTTAATTTATAAAGATTATAAATAAATTACCATGATGAAGAAAAATATTTTCAAGTTACAAAGAATATTTTTAGATGAACATATCCTCTAGATAACCCCATATAAAACTTTTTATAGATATTAAAAACATGAATGTGATATCTTAGACATTTCGTTAAATAAAATATTTTAAAGGTCATACTGTCATACGAGTAGCCCAAAAAGGTTATAAAATTTACTATTGGATTATTACAATCTGAAATTAATCTTATAATGAAATTTAATTAAGTTTTAGTGTAATTATATAGTCCTCATCATATTATAATTACACATATTTAATTAGTTTACACAATACCATGGTAAGAAAATATTCTATGGTTATCATTCATATTGACCAAATATAGTGGTGATATATTTATTGAATTTAAAACCACTAATTCCAAATGTGGAATCAATTTTTAAAAATTCAATATACTATTTTAATGAAACCTAACTAGTTTGATGTGTTGATCCTAACCACCTTTGAAATCCATAGAACATGATATATGTATATCCTAGAGAATTTGAACTATTCTACCAGACTTACTATCTTTCGGACGATGATACGTAGTTTTGGAACTCAATTTTGTGTTAAGATCTTGATAAGGTGTTCACCAAAACTTCAAGTAAAACATTATATACCAATCATATATAATATAATATTTTTATCGATGTAACTTTACGGATTCCATAATATATATTCTTGCAAGAATATCTATATTCATACATTCTATGAGTGAAATGTTTTGAATTTTAAAGGTGATTAAATACAACCCATACTTTCCTCAATAAGATAAACCCTAAATTCTACAAATATTGTGAACCATATGTTAAGAAATTGTATAGGAATTCATCATTGAATATAGTTTTTACATATAAAAAACGAAATGGTTTTATTTCCACAAATGGATATTAAAATATTTATAGTCACATAAAACCATCAAAAGGGGTGTCTAAACATAAAGTTGTGATGGTATCCATGACTCTTATGCTAATATTACATGGATACATATACAGTTTTAAATGACGATTCACCCTTTATTCCTTATAAAATCTCTTATCTTATATAGAAAATAGTTTCATTGGAAGCATAAGTTCATACTTTTAATAATAGTAAATCAAATTTGATTGCATTGTTCTAAAATCCATGTAAAAGGATATAATGACATGAAATTTATATAAAAGTCAAACAATAAGATTTTTATAAAGATCATTAATAGAAAATCAAACATTTAACTCCCAACCAAGGAGAGGGTAACAAGGGGCCCTAATTATCAGGATTCACTTAATCCATTATGATTTCATAAACATTCCCTTTTTTACTTTGCCTTCAGAGGTTGATTTATCTGATCCTCCAAATTATGAAAAGAATTGGGGAATTGATCAGAATTATTCCAAAAATCCTTGCACATGAAACACTAGATTGTGGGTGCTGCATTAGTTTGCATCGTCTTCTACTCTATTACAATAACATTCCCATTGATCACATTTTTACATTCATAGATTTATTAACCCCATTTATTCATTTAAAGAACCTACAAGATATATTTAAATACTTCCCATGATGTTTCTCCCCACATTTTTGGAATTTAAATCTCTTGAATTTATTTTCACCATGTGATTTATTTATGTTTTCATGAGACATGATCTTTCCTTTCTTGTCAAAATATTGGAATGGATGGAATCTCTAATTTAAATTTCATCTTTGAGTGCACAATATATGATTTATTCACAGATACTAACATCTATTATACATAATTACTTTTAGAGAGTTGGTTATAGGCCACCAAAGAATTGATCTAATTTACTTTTAGTATTGATAATTAAACCAAACACATACCTTAAAATCCTTGTAAAATTTTCATTATAATTCGAATGGATTCACTATTATTTTTCTTGATCTCAAGAAATATCATCTACATATTTGTATATAAAATGTGAGGAAATTATCACTAAAGAGAATCCCCTTAATTGCATCTCATTCCATGTATTCAACCTATTTCACTTGCCTCTAGTGGATCTGAACACCCACTTATAGAAGAAGGATGTTTTATCATGAAGGAATAAATAGTATGTTTTTCCCTCTATTGATCATTTTTAAACACCACATGATTCATATCATGTGAATTTTGTGTGAATATAGCTGTTTTATTCTACATTCATATAACATCCCAGCCCAAATTCCACTAAACAGTACACCGAACTGGTTGGTTACGAGGCCTCATGTTCACTTCCCCATATCTCAGAGGTTTCCGACTAGAAGTGAGGGCCTAGGGTGTGATAGTGGGGATACTGTTCCCTTATATTAGAGTAATAAAACAACCTAAATCACTACGTATCATTCAAAATAGTAAATATATAGATTTTAGAATATGTAAAAAACTAAAATAGAGTATGCTACAACAATAAATGTAAATTATATAAATCCCAAAAAAATACGCCATCCATACAACACTGGTCACCTATTGGGATAACCATAAACATATAGAAATAAAAAAGAAACTAAAATAAAAACACATAGCTCTACTACTAACTCTAAACCCAAAAACATACCTGGTCTCTAGAAAGTATCGAACTGAACTATTTTGATAAAAAAACCCACACGAGTGGCTTCACTTTAACATGAAACACTGTTCCTCAACTCTATCCACTTGAAACCCATGCCCGACCTAAAAATTAGACATAAGGTCTACATGTAAACCAAGGTTTTAGATGCAGTGGATAGAAATAATCTCAGCAACCCACCCCAATGATGAACCCATAAAATTTGATTCCATAAGTGTATGAAAAAACAATATGATCATCCTAGCTAAGATACAACTAAAAAAATATGTAATTCCAACAACTTGGAACTATAGTCGAACCCCGGTTTGTAATCCTAGTCAACTGGGAAAGTTCCACCATGGATGTACATATATATTTGTGTATACATGTATATTCACATATCCATATATATATATATATATGAATATTGACGAGTATAATGAATGAAATAAAATAAAACCCCATCAGTAGTTGGTCCTTGCGTCTGTAATATTTACTACCTATACATCGTGTCCAAATGCATTAATTTGGATATCTTTCCACTCAATAAATGTATAATTAAGTCGATCTATGTGTTTTTGATCCATTTGGACACATAATTTCTTTGATCAACACCAGAAATGTCTCTTTGTAAGCTACATTGCCACATGGGACACTTGTCCTAGCCCTGGGTTCACCCGTACTAGCCTACAATCACTATAAAGAAGGAGTCCATGAAAGTACATACATTCATATTGTAAATGGACAAGATCTAGACACCATGATTTTCATGCCATGTAAAACCAGTCCAATGTCTGATCCATAGGTCCCGTTCTATAGGCATTCATGAAACTACGCCTCAAATAAACCCTAAGGGTCTGACCCATAAGAGACCATTAAGAGATCTCATTGGTGATACTTTGTGCCCACCCCAAGAGACCTAAATGTGAATGTCAATAATATGTGTGAGACACTATACTCACCCACCATGACTAGGAAAAGAGAAAATAAGCACAAATCTATAGAGAGCATTTGGAGATCCTTGCTATATAAAAATTAAGGAGATAATACTCATCCTCTATAAACCATAGGTTGAGGAGTTCTTAATCATTATTTATAGACCACAGGTTTGGGAGAGCGTAATAATCCACTAACAAACCCAAGTTGTGTAGAGAATAATCATCCACATTTAACACATGATCTGAGGATATTTTAATCATTCTTATCACTCGGGAGAGTAGATTCATCCATTTGTATCACTACTATGGACAAAATTACTATATACCATAACCATAAGCTCAACAATCAGATACTAGGAAGCACCTAGGTAAATCCTAATAATATAGTAATAAAATATATAGGCTCTACAACCAATATCAAGCTAATAACTATTGGTATATAAGAAAATAGCATAAATAACATAGCTTAAAATCCAGATACCAAGAATAACATATTGACATCCAAGAAACAAATAATATTGATCCCAAGAAGACCATCCAGGTATCCCAAAGTGAAAGAATGATGCATCACATCAGCTCAATAACCACCAACCAGGATGAACCTTTCATAAACATAGATGCATTAGTAATACATATTTGAAGGTATAAACGTAGTGTGAGTGAGAGAAAATGACTAAACCAAACAAAATATCCACAAAATCATTGAATTAAAAGTTCATCATGGGTTCTAAGGTGACACTTGGTACCCACTCTACCCAAACATGATATACTAGATTGGGGTCAGTCAAACACCAGGGCACCCCTGGGTCCCTCAAGTCAAAACCATCAGAGGCATCCTACTTGGGTTCCTCAATAGAAAAGGCAAAGGATGAATCCTACACGGGATCCTCGAGGTCCATACATAAGTGATGGAATACTACTTGGGATCCTTATCTATAATCATAACGGATGAATCCTACTAAGGATCCTCTAATTGACAGTAAATAGATACATCCTATAGGGGATCCGCAAATAGGTAAAAATGTAATGGAATCTTTCAAGGGATTCCCTAGGTTATCTTCTAAGCAAATGAATCCCATAAGAAATCCATGGTATAAAAAGAATATAGAGGCATCATATATGAAATCATCTAGGTCGAAAATAAAGAAGAGGAATCCTATGGTGGATCCTTGAGAGAAACTCATCTCACTTCCCCTTAGTCCATAAGGACAAAATCTCACCAGTGATACATCATCGAAGGAAAATATAAAAAGGCACTAGTCAAGAGAAATAACTAATGGATTATCTCATAAAAAGTGTCGCTCTCATGATATATTGGTTATAATTAGTGGAGGAAGAACATCTCCATTTGGAAAATTCCTAAAATAGATCATATGAGTCCTTAAACACCACAATGGTTTTATAATCCTGATAAATGATAAAATAAACTCCAAATTTACTACTCTTTAATCCAATTTTGACTCATGGGTAAAAAGATTTTAAAAACCCAAAAAATGGCGAAATAAGGGGAAGTACACTAATTGTACTCCCAAAGCCCCATATGGGAAAGTAATTTTGTTAGACATGGTGTGTAAATTACAAAGTACACAACGTAAAAAATGGTTACATGGAATTTTCCCTAAACAGGGCACCTTCTTGTGTCCCTCACATGGCCTGACCATGTATTTTTCTAGTTCGTGTACTTGTACATGTTGTGTGACCCAAATGGGGTCTTGGAATGTACTCTACATGACCATGAGCCCCTATATGATAAGTCTGGATGGCTACTCAGATACATAAATGAGTACTAGTACATGGAGTGTATAACCAATACATGGTGTGTACTTTCAAAATTCCATCTTCTCCAAACATGAAGAACACACAATGTGTCTTCCTTGAACCAAATTATGTAAAAATTGGTTTTCCAGAATGAAAAACTCCAAATCACCCAGAAACCCCCATTTTCTCACCACAAAAATAGATCATACCATGAGGGATCATATGAAAACCATATACATGGATTAAAATATGAAAATTATTAAACTACATGGATTTATATAGAAACATAAAAAATCCTACTTTTTAGGGGAATCTACCAATGCTTCACCCATTTCCATGCTCCATGGCTACTGCAAGATGATCTAACACATCTCGAGATCTGCACCTGTACCTATTTATCTATCTCTCTCTCTCCCCCATTCTAACTCTCACTTAGTAACTTGGAAAAGGAACACCTATGGGGGAATAAAAATGGATCCATAGGATGGAAGATGAAATGAAAAATAAACAAAATAAAAATAATGGAAAGAAAATGAAAAGACAAATGGGCCTGTGTCGGCCCTGGTACCCAATTCGATTTTATTACTCACCTATGAAATATTCCCCGTTCCAAACACAATGATTAATAATGAATCTAAATATAATAATCTATTCAAATGATATTTCTGAAAAAACCTATGATTAGAAATTAACATTAGATTTATTAAATGTTAAATATTAATTATTCCTCTAAAATTCTAACATATTAGAATTCCAAAAACTCCTATCCTAGGGTAAAAGCCATATTCTGGGACTAATAAAGTGATCAAAAAATAACCCAAGATCATACTTTATGGGAGAAGACCATTTTCCCTTTTCAAGAATCCAAAGTCAAAAATTCAAATTTCTACTCATACTTATAATCTAGAAAAATACAGTCCCTTACTTCCTCCATAATATAAACCTCTTAGTCTATGAGAAGCTTGGTCATAAAAATAGCATCCATTCTCTCAACCCAAGAAAATAAAAAAACTTTTTGGACTATCCAATGACCAGTCTCATAGCTCCAACAACTATCTCTTACATGGAATACATTTAACTATAACCGATCTAGTACTCTGCACTATAGGAATAACCTCATCATTATCTCAAAACCAAGATCTGATCTCAGTACCCCATAACATCACCAAATTTAAATGGTAAATCATGGTCACCACACTTAAACGTTCAATGGTGTTCTCCCCAACATATGTCTTACCTTACACCGTTCCATGAACATAACCTCAATGGGTTTCTTCATCAATCTAGAAAATACATTTAAAAGAAATAGATATTAGGGTAGGGTTGATGCTCTATTAGCGTACACAAGATAAATTAATGCTAGATCATGATCATCTCTAACTAAGATTACACTATGATTAAATAGAAAAAAATGTATAGATCCCTTTGATCCACACTCACAATAAATAGGCTTACTCACCTTTAACCAATATATGAAACCATGCCTCTCGATAAAGAATGCTAACATCTAGCCATGGGACGACTATCTTTTGGTATTTGGTCATTATTGGTGTAACCTATAAAACAAAATTACGTCATTAAATTAACTAAACTCATGGTAATCCAATCCCATGACATGTTGTGAAAACATTGTTCCTTCAACCGCACCGACCACTCAACAATTTACGATTTAACAACACTACATGAAATCATCATATACTGTTATCACCTAACTCATGTTACACCAATACATCCTACAATATGATATGCTAACCATGCAACACAACACATTAGTTTAAAAAAATCTAGAATATCCATTGGAAGACCTATAGAAAACCGGGCACAACGCCTATGCCATGATTTATTCCAAAACTTCTTATAAATCTGCATTATTCCTGTCACAAGTGTTTACCCATGTGAATACCACATTATTAACAGTGGAAAAACTAGTTGACCATGCTAGGAACCTGAATAATCCTTCCCATCGAAACCAATCTTGATACCAAAACAGCCTCAGTTCCTATCAAACGATGAAGTCATCAACATGCCTATAATAAAAAACTCATTCACCTATCATGCCTCAATTAAAAATTGAGACTAAATCGAAGATCACTTTCCAAAAAGGCATTTTTAAACCCATGGAAACCTCAATCACATAGGTTGACCTTGAAAAGAATATACATCGACCTACAGGGGTTTGATTTTAAACTAAGGGCCTCTAGATCTCCCATCTAGACCTATAAATCATGTCTCACAACTGGGTTGCAATGTATAACCACCTATACCAATGTATGAAACCTTTGTAATGAAGGTAAACAAAAAAAGAACTAAAAGGGTAAAAAAATTTAACATAACCTACAAGTTCAGTGGTCCTCTTTGAGTATCCTCACAAGGAACCACAAACTAGAAGTCATGATAATAATACATAAAAAGAGACTAATCTAACTCTCACTAGGAATCCAAAAATGGTAATATCCCCTATAGGTTTAGTTCCCACGAAAATTCAATTTATCCATTGGAATTGTACTTAGCAATGTGACTAGATCATCATAGACAAAGAGTTCAACACATGGGAACCATATGCCCTATCAACCTACAAGGGTCACTACTCCTCCCGTTCATGAGAACTAATCCATCAGCCTCAACACCAATGCCTCAATATAGATCCATACATCCTTCCATCAAAATGAAATATATATGTAAAAAGGACCAATTAAATAGGCCTCAATCATCAGTAAAAATAAAAAACTAGTAGGTCTATATGATATGAATCCTATGTGCCAAATGTTATACATGAGACACCACTTACCTATGCTGACTAAGAGTCAAAACCCTTCTGTAGCCTCATACCAATGGGACAAGAGAAATCTATCAATAATAAATCATAACATCCAAAAATTATGTGAATCAATCAAGGAGAAATTAAAATAATACAATAACATTGTAGATTAGAACAGCAACCACATGCCCTGACAACCATGACTTCTTAACGGAGTGAGTGTTCTCGACGCACTGGTCTGATATCCATCACAAGTTTTGGAAAATTCATAATAATTATGTATACTATATCTGAAATTGTAAAGACATTTAAAAAATATTTCCGATAATACTTGGTAACATACCATACCAGATTCCACTAAAATGGTGACCTGATATAGTTGGTTAAGAGGCCTCAACCACGCCCCCATATGCCAGAGCCATCTGACTATTAGCAAGGGCCTAGAGTGTTACATTGGGGAGGATATTCCCTCATATTAGAGTAATAAAATAAATTAAATATCTATGTATCATACACAATCGTATATAAATAGTGTGAAGAATAAGTAAATAAAATGAAATAGAACATGTTGTAACAACAAATGA
Source organism: Viscum album (assembly GCA_963277665.1). NCBI lineage: Eukaryota > Viridiplantae > Streptophyta > Magnoliopsida > Santalales > Viscaceae > Viscum > Viscum album. Next base: position 213,811,097 of record OY728125.1, read on the forward strand.
AAATGATATAAAATCCAGAAAAACTATGTCATGCATACAACACTGGTTATCTACTAGGCTGTTCATGAAGATACAAAAATATAAAAGAAAGTAGAAATAAAATTACATGGCTCAACTACTAACTCATTTCTAGAACACATACCCGGTCTCTAGAAACTATTGAACTGCACTATCCTGATCAAAATTAAAAACCTAATCAGCTACACTCAAACGTGAAACACTAGGTCTCAGATATAACCACCATGGATTCATGCCCAAACTAAAAATAAAACATAGATATACACATACCCCATGGTGTATGTATAGGGGTGAGAAATAATATTCGTTGAATACACCAATAATGAACATATAAAATATACTATAATGAGTGTATGAAAAATAAATATGCTCATCTTAGTTGAGACATAACTAAAAAGACAAGTAAAGCCAACAAAATGAAAACACAATCAAATCTCGAGTCTATAATCTTGGCCAACTATGTACGTTCTATCATGGATGTCCATATCTATATGAATATACATGCATAGTCCCCTACCTATACATATATACATAAATATGAATAATCGTGAGTAGAGAGAAAGAAATAACATAGAAACCCATCAATAATTGATCCTTGGTTCTATAATCCTAATCAACTAAACATCATAAGAAATGGAATCGAGCTTAATGTTGTGACACTCATGCCATGTATAATTAAGTCGATATTTGGTTCCAAAATCCCAATAATCATAAACCTACTTCTACCAATGCTAGAAATGTCTCTAAGAAAGCTACTTCACCATAGGGGGTACTCATGCTAACTCTGGGATCACCTGTACTCACCTACAATCACTATAAAGAACCTTTTTAGGGAATTAAATATGGACATCATATATATGTCCATGTGATAGACATTATAATTCAAATTCTATGTAAGCCTAGTCCATTTTTTGTGCCCCACATTTTGGTATGTATGCGGTCATGACATTATGACTCGAATGAACCCAAAGGATCTTACCCATGGGAAATATGTAAGAGAGATTACCAGTGAGATATCATTCCCAACCCTCGATATCAAAATGTGAATATCAATAATACGTGTGAGACACCATACTCAACCACACTGCTAATGAAAAGGGCGCATAAGCCTTATCCTAGAGAGAGCATATGGAGATCCTCATCATATGACACATCCACTAGACTATAGTCATTCTTCATAAGCCATAGGTCGAGGAGAGCGTAATCATCCTCTATAGAACACATGTTAAAAATATTATAATCATCCACATACGTCCCTGTGTTGAGGATAGCATATTCATCCTCATTTAACCCCATAGATGAGGTGAGAACAATCATCCTCATCACTCATGAGAGAGGAATCATCCACGAGTATCGTTACTAGGGATTCCATGCCCGTATATCATAATAATAGGCTCAATAGCTGGATACCATGAAACACCTATGCAAATACCAATAATATAATAGTCAAATATATAGGCTCAAAAACCAAATTATAGGTAGTACCTATGGTTATACAAGTAAATATAAAAAATAAAATGTCTGAAAATTTGAATACCAGGATGAACATATAGGAATCCAGATAAATGAATAATATGGATCCTAGGAAGAATGTTCGGTCATATTAAAGGGAAATTAAGTTTAATCATGTCAGCCCAACATAAACTACCCATTAAGAACCTACTATAGTAATCACTACATCAGTAATAAATATGTAAAGGTATAAATAAAGGCAGTGTGTGGATGAATGGTTAAACCTAATACTACATGCAGAGCCTCATGGGATTTCAAGTTCATCACAGGTTCTATGGTGATAACTTGGGCCCTCTCCACCAAAACCTGACGTACTAGATCAGGGTTGGTAAAAAATTGGGGAACCCACTGGGTTCCTCAAGTCAAAACATGAGAGGCACCCTAATTTTGACCTTCAATATAATATTTAAAGGAGGAATCCTAAATGAGATTCTCAAAGTACATAAATATGTAAATACATCAAAACTATGAATCCTTATCTAAAAATGTAAGGCAGTAATCCTATAAGGGATCCTCTAAAGGAAAGTCCTTAGAGGAATCCTATAAGAGATCCTTAGAGTGGTACAATGGTAAAGGGATCCTAATATGGATTCCCTAGGTTATCATGTAAGCAAAGGCATCCCTCATGGGATTCATTGTATAGTAAGAAGATAGGGGCATTCTATATGGGGTCCTCTAGGTAAAAACAAAAGAAGTGGAATCCTACAAGGAATCCTTGAAAGCAATGGGTCTCATGACCTCCTATTCCAGAAGGGAACATCTCACAAGGGTGATGTACTCAATGTAAAATCTAAAAAGGCACAGTCAAGAAATATAACTCATGGATCATCTCATAATAGGTCTCACTATGAGGATACACTGGATATAATTACTAGAGGAAGAACCTATCCACTAGAAAAACACCTAAAACACCACATACGAGTCCTTAAAACACACAAAGGGTTTCAACATCATGATCTACATGAAAATATATTCATAATGGACTACTCATAGGTCTTATTCCAACTCCTAGGTGAAAACATATCAAAAAACCAAAAAAGGGTAGAATATGGGGCAGTACATGGAGTGTCTCCTTGAGCACATGACGTGTACTCCAAAATCCCCACCTGGGCATGTACTCTAGCCAGATATGGCCTGTAAATTTCCAAGTACATGGAATTTACCTTACACGAGGCACCTTCATGTGTCTCTCACATGGTATGGCCATGTATTTGGCCTGATCGTGTACTGATACACATCATGAGACCCAAATGGGGTCTAGCTGTTTACTCTACATGACCATGTTCCCCTACATAGGTATCTCATTTGAGTACTTGGATACATCATAGAGTACTAGTACATTAAATTTACATTGAAAAGTTCATATTGACCAAACATGATGAACACACTGCGTGTATTCCTTGAACCACAGGTTGTGTATATTGGCTTTCCTTAATTAAAAACCTCTAAATTACCCCTCCACATGCTATATTGATTAAAATACAAGGATTTAAAAAGAAACATAAAAATGGTTTACCTTTGGGAATAATACTCTAAATCATCACATTATTACATGTTCCAAGACTACTGCATGATGATATGGCACATCCAAAGCTCCGTGAGAGTACCTCCTTCCCAACATATCTCTTTCTCCCTCTCCCATTACCACTCTACGAGTTGAACAGTTGAGGAATTCCCCTGGGGGTGTACATGAGAATCCATAGGAGGAAAGATGTAATGAAAAATAAAATAATCAAAAGAATAAAAAAAATAAATGAAAAAGGGTCTCGAGCTAGTCCCATCAACCAACTAAATTTTTTGCCTCACCTTAGACAAACTTCTAATTCCAAACTCAATTGTCGAGATGAAATCATATTCTGAATCTTTGTTAAAAAGATATGACTGACTAAAACTACCCAAATAAATTAACATTTAATTTATTACATATTTAATATGAATTATTCTGAAAAAATAGAACGACTCAGAATCTACCAAACACATATCCTAGGGTAAACACCCTTTTCTGATACCATATAGTTGTTATAATAATTATCCATGATCATCTATTAGGTGAAGAAAACAATTATAATTATTTCAACCCTTTAAAGGAAAACTCAATTTTTTCTCATAATTATTATCCATAAAAGTACAATACATTACAATTCCAACTCATATAATGTTTTGTTTCTCCGAAGGACAATCATTGAATTATTTTTTTACTCAGCATTAACATAGTTACTTCGGGTTCCAACCATTGAATGAAACCAAAAATCATATCATGATAAACACTAATAATAGTAGATAACCATATAAATCTAACAAATCATTTATACAATGTCTAAATTGAAGCATCTTCTTCTATGAAAACTTATGATTAACCTAGTCCATTCATGATCATTATCAAAACATTAGAATGTTATGCCTTACTTAGTCCTATACAAATGGTTTTTATAAAATTTTTGTAACCTAATATCCAAATATTTCTAAACCCTCCACTAATACCATCTATAACAACTCAAGATTTTCATACAAAAATATTATGTCTTTTTTGATGAATATTCAATACATAACAATACTATCCATTATAGAATCATAATTGTTTAGATTATTTAGAGATTATATTTATAGTCTTATTATTTTATGAAATATATTCAAAATACCCCAAAATATATAATCTCATATAGTAATCCTCTTAGGAATACCCTACATATACATTTCTTTATCATTTAGGGAAGGAAAGATAAGAAAGGGTGAGCTTAGATTCTTAGTAAGGGTAATCATATGGCATAAAAATTATCATTTTAGAAAACATGAACCATAAGGGTGAGAAATAATTCTATGTTAATCATAAAATATAAGATCATGTGATAAGAGTGTGGAACCATCATAAATATAAAAAACCATTTTATATTTCAATGTTAACTACTAAGGACATCGTCATAGTGGATCATAACCCACATGCTTCCCATAATAGGTCAAGACACATATTTTTAATATTATGGATCAAGCCCATCGACTAGATTCCTAATTTTATCTCATTAGATTTTATTATTTATCAAAAACATTGGAAAGAGATATAGTTACCACCTATCACATAATAAAAACCATACTAATTTGTTTCATACGATCAAAAATCTTTAATGATATCAAAACCCATGAAAAGAAATGGGTTTCAAAAATATTTCAATAATTCATAATCCACAGAAAAGAAATGAGTTTCAAAAAAATATCATCATAACATAAATCATAGAAAGGTGAACATTATAAAATCATAAAAATAAACCAACCATGGAGAGATAAAGTATGGAATCCTTGGATCATATACCCAACAAATCATATGTAATATAAAAAGTTATTTTGAAAGATCTCTTGAAATAATTAATGAGGATAATATCCTTTCTATTTTGAAATATTTTTTTTAAAAACACACAATTTAAAAAGAAAAAATTCATTAAAAATAACCTTGTAAAATTTTAAAATAAGCTTCAATGAATTAAGGCTTTAGGATAGTGTGAAAATCCTCTCATCCCATACAAGTTAAATAAATAGTCCTTCTGTATTTTTTTAGGAAAGTCACAATGTACCTTGTTTAGAAAATGATAAAAGGATTAATTTAAAACTATACATTAAATAGTCAAAAAATTGGTAATAATGAATTTAAAAAATTTTAGGAGAATAATAAAAGAATTATAATATTTTTATAAAATGTGTACAATAAAAATAAATATTTTCTATTGGAGTCTTAAATGTAAACAATCCTTAATAATGATGAGATTATGAAATAAACCTCAAGTCTTGCCTGTCTTGATTCACATTGAAACCTACTGCAAAAATAAATATGGATTTGTCATAAGTTTATTATTTAATATTAATTTTATATTACAATTCATAATTTATTTATAACATATTATCACCCATTTATTAGTATTTTGTTATTAAAATCATTGTTCTGTGTTGTAACTAATTCATTTTCCAAGAATGTTTCGGTTTGGAAGCCTTGGTACTTATAAATTAATCTTCATATCATCATTTATATAATTATAATCATGGTATAAAAATAATATACAAGAATTACGTACATATTTATAATCATTCTAAAAATTTATAGATATAAAAATAAATTACATCGTTCATGGAGGTGGTAGGATGTAAAAAAGCATGAAAATATTTGCCATTTTAAATTGATGTAATAATAATTAATATTTTTAGAATAATTAGTATGTCATAATTATCAAATATATTTAATAAAACCATCATAATACCCATCCATAAATTATGGTGATGACAAATGAATTTTATAGCTACATGGAGACGGTAAGCCGTACATACACATTAGTGATACATTTAATATTTTTTATTAAAAACGGGGTGAATAATTGTATTTTCATAATCCTAAAAAAAATTATTTATCATTATGATAAGGAAGATATTATTTTATGAAAATAATCATATATTATGATGAGGTAATTAATAGTATAAAAAGAAAGTTATCGGTTAGAGCGATTACCTCATATTCAAAACGTCTCCATTCGATCTCCTCAAAAGGGCTTTAGGGATGATCTTTTGAAAAGAACATAACCACTATAATATGTTTAGGGAAGTGAATAAGATAAATTGGATGATTATGGTTGATATTGAAGGATCATAGTATGGTAAATAAGTAAGGGAATATGTTACTTTCATAATTTATATGAGGGGAAATTTTAGAACTTCTCAAAATATAAAATTATAACAAATTCATTTACCATCCAAATACCACTAAATGAACATTGATTTAAAGACATGATAATTTAGATTTGTATTATACTAAAAAAATATGTTTTAGACAAGTTTTGGTGTCATTTTAAACCTTATTATTTTGATTAACCCCTAGTTAACTTGTTTTAATTTTAACTACGGTAACACTGTTTTCAATATTAAATGTTTTTAATTTTTATTTATATATTTTCAATTGGAAATTAAACGTCACATTTATGAAATTTTATACCATATCATAATCACTTTGTATTGTTTATTATTATTTACTATCCTCAAATAATTTAACAAACTATTAATCTCATAAAATATCATTGTTGTCAATTATCCTACAATTCACTAATTTTTCATTTAAAAATATCATGAAAAAAATTAAAAATTATGAAAATATATTTTAGTATATTCCTAAAGTGTTAAGGTCATCTTGATAATTAGTTTATAGCCATAAATACCTCTAATTGTATTTCTTTTATTATTTTTGGAATAATTTATTTATTGTTCCTTTAATTCAATAATCACTCCATCAACGTTGTCTAAGAATTTAGAGTAACTATTTAATACCCAAAAATTATAAATAAATTACCATGATATATATATATATTTTATCTTTCCAAATAATGTCTATAGTATATAAAATATTATTTATAACCCCATAAAAAATATATAATTATTAAAAACATAAATGTGACATATTTGAGTTTTTTATAAATAAAATATTATAATGGTCATACTCTCATAAATGTTTCCCCAAATGGTCATAAATTATACTCTTGGATGATTATGGACATAAATAATTCACCAAATAAAATTTAGTCATGTTTTAGGATAATTTTATTGTCCTTATCATATTATTTTACACTTGACTACCCAATTTACCCTTTACCATGGGAAACTAATTAACTAATGTTACTATTTATATTGATAAAAATTAAAAGTGAACTATTTACTAAATTTTTACTAACTGACTCAAAAAATGGAATAATTTTTTAAAAATTTAGAAAAGAAAAGAGGTAGAATTAAATTTCAAATAAAATTGGCAAAACACAACGAAAATCAATTGTTTTTGAAAAAACCATTTCAAATATAAAATATTGTTATACTAAATTCAAATATAAAATTCACCTAAAAAATAATAATAGGATTATTTTATATAAAAATAAATTATTTAAAAAAACACACAAAAAAGAATTTGAAATGTTAAAAAAATTAAAATAAAATACATTTTTTTTAAAAAAAATATGCATTTTTCACCATTCCTTGAAAAATAATTTTTTTCAAAAAATTATCTAACATAAATTTTAATAAAATTATGAAATAAAAATAATAAAAAATGAAATTATTTTTTTCAAATACATTTTTTATAACATCTATATATTAATATTCACACATAAAAATAATGAAAATCATTTTTCAAGAATAAAATTTCTTTATTAAAAATTGTGTAATTATATTATAAGAACATACAAATGTATTTATATTGATTTGTGAATTTATATTTATTTAATAAATTAGTTTTCCATATTCATTCCCTCCAATTTAATGGCTATATTATAACAGATATATAATATTTTAATGATATTTATAGGTTTCTCTTAACATGATGTTGCGTGCAACACAAGCTATCAAAGAAATCATATCACTCAAAAATATATTCCATAAAAATTCCAGGTTACTGATATAATGTCATTTAACTAGTGGTTTAGTGAGTGAGTAAAAAATAAATAAACCATTAACCCTAAGGGTAAATGGTTTGAGCTGGTTTGGGCTCGAATTACGATATTCGACCTCCATCTTTTGTATCTCCTCATTTATTTTCTCATAATATCCATCTTGAACCAAATCTATAAACCTAGAAGCTCCATCATTACAATGAATTTACTTCAAACATAGGTATAAGGAACCATAATGGGGGTTTACATAATTTAAAATATGGGCACTCATGCTCATACAAAATAAAGAGGGATGGATGAATAGGATGACATCATTTAATTTTGATAACAATAATTTCAAAAAATTGAAAAAATTAAATTAATGAATCCACACACATACACAGGTCAATCAAAGATCATGATCATTCACTAGTACAAAGAACACACATTTAAAATAACTAGATGAAATTCATTTTGATTTATAATTTTATTAAAATAAAATGAAAAATAATAAATAATATTAACTATCTAATTAATAAACTAATTTAGTTTATCTTAATATTAATCTAATATATCTAGGAGATACCCATTAGTTATGATATTAATTGTATTAAATAAATTTATTTCATTTACAATTTAACCAAATATGTACACAACTTGTATTTAAAATCAAAACGATGAGTACCTAGTCAAATTACTCAACAAGTATTGAGATCATATAAAATATAATCATATGGAATATAAAAAACATGTTTTAACATATAACTAAATTGAGTGTATGAGTTAATAAATGATATATGAAACACATGTTAATTAATATTATGTGCTATGATTTCAATGGCTGTAGAGTGTTCAACGTAGTATGCCTATACATGGTATGTAGTCTATATTTATTTACATTAAAATTAATTGAGAATTTATTACCATATAAAATATATCATATTGTGTATATGAGTCAATAAATGACACACATAACACATAATGATGAAATTTTTGGATTAATACATTATTTTTAATATTATGGAAATAAATTGGCCACACGACATGTACATCTAGCAACACATCGTGTATCTTCCTCATTTATTTTTTTGATACACACCTTGAGATTGGGATTATATATATAAAAGGACATGTTTTGGGAATAAAACATATAAAACTAGTACACATCGTGTGACCTCATTATTTCACAACTTAATGTCCTTATGCAATGTGTAATTATTACTTAAAAAATATTTTACTATGAGTTTTTCACTACAAAAATGTGTAGCCTACATGGTATGTGACCCAATTACTTGATGTGTACTTACATATGTCTTGTGACTACGTCATTTGGTCATGGATCATTTATTGCACCATATTTCCTTCATTACAAAATATAATGAACATGTTTTCACTACATCTTTGTGTAATGAAATCAAATACACAACATATACTCTAGATATATGTCATTTAATCCAATTTTTTCCAAAAAAAACCTTCTTGATTCCTCCGAATGGGTTGTTAAAATGTTTTATGTCAATGTTTAACCATATTAGGATTATATGACTAATAAATGAATGATTCCTAAGATTATTTTACCGATAGAGGAATGGGAGAAGCTCTCAATATTTATAGAATGGATCACCCTAAATCATATATGTAGTACGAATCTATATGCCTATTCCTTAAATCATGCTGCGAATCGACATGGTATGTTGGATTCAAAGAAGAACAAAGGGGATGTTGATAGTGCAAAGTGTTTTTCATATTTTACATGTTTCTAGGTTAGATCATTTGGTGCAGTCTGTAATTGTGATTCTAAAATAATCATCAATAAGGGGTCATTATCTCATGCTTCCACTTTAGATGATGTAGTTTCAGAGAGAGTATAGTTATTAAAACACTCAGTTATTGGTTGGATCTTCCTATCAAAAGCCATGGAACACTGGAAAATTTCAGAACTTGTTCCTTGACTATATTTCATATGATGGTTTTTAGATTTAAAAATGTATTTTCTTACAATGTGGGTTCATTGAACTCTTATTCCCTTCTGTAGATGCGAAATATCTTTCTTGGAGAATTTGATCCGACAATCTCAATCCGGGTATTCTGCGACTATGTGAGTGGAATCTAAAACTTAATCTAAATGATATTAGGGATACCTATTAAAAATTATGGATCAAAATCCATATAATTAATTGGGTATTATGGCACCTATAAATTCTATTTAAAATAGCTTCATCTATAAGTACTCCAATTAGACTATACAATGCTACTGAATCGTTCACTTTTGTCTATTATTGCAAGTCTTAGTGGAAGTTGATTTAATATATACCTAGATTAATAGAGTGATTTTATATACACCACAGGATGCAATCATCCTCAGAATTGATTTTTAGAATGTCCCACTATTTTTTTATTCTTGAAAAACAATTGGACATGTGAAGTCTTCTTGTAATATATATTTAGTTATCTCAAATTATAATATTAAAGGTTATGTGTCTCAATCATGTTAAAGGAATGTAAAAAATTACAATATTTCTCTACCAATTCACTCAGTTGAGAACAATTAGTACGTCAATGATCATAACAGACCTACTTCATTAGATGTTGATAATGATTCCACAGAACCTGTTGAGGTTGTGTAAGTGATGTAATCTTCTAAGCCATATGGTAGGTTGGAGGTCATGTTCTCTAAGGATAATGTGATTGAAGAAAATTCTATTATTCTTGTCAAAATTTATTCTGGGAATTATAATGGTGATATGCCTTCTAATGTTGCTTAATGGGTAGACAATTCTAGATCCAAATTATGGGCAGATCTGGTAGATGAGCAACATAATATTGTTGGAGTATCCTTTAAACATGCGTTAACCAAAGGCACTGGTGAAGGTTCTATTGATGATATTTCGATTGACAGTCAAGATGAAATTGAGTTATAGGCTTAGGCTATTGTTGATCAATGCTTTTTGAAAGAAAATATAATTCTTGCTTCTAGAAATTGCAAATGATAATCAAAGGCTGATGCTGCTACCGCAAGGAAGTCTCTCTCTCATGAGAAGGGTTGGCTTCCCCTGAGAAAATGGGTGTTAAAAACATATGGGCTAGTTGCAACTATGGATTCTCTCATCGACACCAATATGAAAGACCCTAAAATCCAAGGTTTAGATTTAGGACCCACAATTTCCCCACTACAACCATCTATTGGTTGCGATCTGGACTCTGTTATTGATGTTATTCCCCTACCAAGGATTCACCTTGGAAGAGTATGTAACAGACCCCTCCCTAGATGGAAGGGATAAACCTTATTCTAGAATGACTCTAATGAATGTTTTCCATACTTCATTTTCTAATGTTTTTGAACAATTTGATGTCCAAAAACACGAGGGACAATTAAATTTCAAAGGGACAAGGAATATTTTTTCTTCATCAACCAGTGCTCATAAAAAAATATTCCAACAAGGTTAGTACATATAAATCCTTTTGTTTTCATTGTCCTATTAGAAATGATGATAATAGGAATTAAAATGAAGATTGGGTCAGAGTCATGTTTTAGAAAGTTTATGTGGTCCGTGACATCTTGGATGGTGGTGGTGGGCCATGAATGCAACCTAAGACTTGTAAAAGAGGCAAGCTTCCTAGTGCTAGGGGTTTTCAAATCTCAGACCATAATATAAACACTCAATCTTGAGTGTGTTGATCTATAATTTGTATTTCCTTGTTTTCCTCCTCTTTTATTTTCATTCAGATCTTTTAATTTCTATAAAGGGGACTTTGAGACCTAACCTTTAAAAAAATATAATAAATTAATAGAAGAAGATTAAATCTTGATAATCATATTCAAGGATGGATTATATGAAATGAAAACAAACTTTAAATGTGTATAATTATCAATAATAATTACATTATTATAACATTAACTTAACTACTCTAATAACACATTATGGTTACTCAAATAGCCGATGTACCCATTGGGCCTATGAAAAAATGTATTTTGTTTCATTCAATAGATCATCTGCAATTTACATGATGTGAATGACACAAACAAGTAAATATTTTCTGAATAATTACGACAAATGATTTCACTAACCCCATGGGAAATTACATTTTTAAAGTTAATTTATAAATAATTTAAAAAACAAGAAGAATGATTACCTTAGACTTGTGATCTTTCTTTAGTGATGTTGTTAACTATTAAAACCCAATATGTGTGTCATCATTGTTTCATGAGGGACCAAATAAAATCCCCTCAAGTGATGATCCACACATGCTCCTTCAGTATCTAAATAATTCCAATAAAACACCATGTGTTACTGTGGATAATTAATCATCTTGTATTATACTCTATGATTGCTTCATGTTCCTTCAGGCTTGAAGGCATCTCTATTGTTCTTCTTTATCTTGAAAGGAATGTGGGTGGATGAATAGATTGTGAGAATTTTTTACATAATAATTATAATCTTCTAAAATAAAATAATAGTTTATTTATTGATCTAGTGTCAGGTATTAATACGAAATTAACTATTCTAAGGCTCTTAATAATATATTGAACACATAAAAACTCCATTCCATGTGAAACATTAATATTTATATTTTATTTCTCAATGTTAACCAACCCATACAATGAAAAATATTTTTTTTACAATCTCATAAATAAATATTTATCAACATAGAACAATGAAATGATTTTTCTCCTCAATATTTATTTAATTTATCAATAAATATTTAAATAAATTTTATCCATTAAATAAATAAAAAAACATTATTTTTACAGTATAAATAATAAATATTTATTTTATATTTACATAAATAAATAAATCCTTTATTTAATAAATAAATAATTATTTTTTGCAATGTGAATATGAAGTGAAAATTTAATATTATCTATTTAAATAAATAAATAAGTACCTTACAAATAAATATTTATTTACTATTTTATAATTTATTACAAAACATGAATAAAAATTACTTCTCAATCTAGAGAATAATATTTATTCTAATTTTTAATTATAAATAATATTTAACTAATATCAAAGGAATAACAATTTGTATAAAACTCAATATAAGGAACCAGTTTGACATACATTATCATTACATAACATTTATGGAATACTTAAAACATTATAAAAATAGACACCCTAAGAGCATACTAGTCTTGTTCCTTTGGAAACATGGAAACATAAACACTAGTACATAAATGAGTTGCATCATCTCCCACTATGTTCTTCTTGACTAAAACCCTTTTTAAAATATCAAACATAATACATATCTTCATAAACATGGTAAGGAAACATAAAAATGAGTGATCTCAAATGATCAATATGGTTACATACGGGATATATGTAAGCATAATCATAAGCATAAGGTTATGAGAATAAGAACATGAAAATAGAATATCATACCCTGCATATCAAAGATCATATACATGTATCATGGCACAAATCCTGTATGTTCATAAGACATAAATCATAAGGAAATATAGAATAGAAGTAATGAAAAAATTACATAAGAATAATATATTAAATGATGGTGGATACATAATCATATATAATGATTTTTATAGTATCCTAGG